>CM071678.1:28879110-31279110 GCA_036553675.1 Solanum okadae
GTGACACAATGACCAACTGATCAGTGGTAGGAGAGGATGACCCATGCTAGGCATTTTAACTCCTGGGATGCGGTCCTCATAAATATACAAATCGGGATCGACCCATGCTAGGCTTTTAGCCCCTGGGCTGCCACCCATAATAATATAGATTGGGATCGGCCCATGCTAGGTATTTTAACGCTTGAGCTGCCACTCATAATTATATAGATTGGGATCGGCCCATGCTAGGTATTACCACCCCTGAGCTGCCACTCTTAAGCACAAGAATTAGGATCGGCCCATGCTAGGTATTTTAACCC
Organism: Solanum okadae; assembly: GCA_036553675.1. Lineage (NCBI taxonomy): Eukaryota > Viridiplantae > Streptophyta > Magnoliopsida > Solanales > Solanaceae > Solanum > Solanum okadae. The sequence continues at coordinate 28,879,410 of CM071678.1, forward strand.
ATGAGCTACCACCCATAATTATATAGATTCACTTTACCTTGTCTTTTTAATCTTTAAGATTGTTCTTTTGATGTTCATGACTCTTTTGAGATTTAGGACTATATACTAGTGATGTTGACATGTGTATAAATTAATTGAGGCAGAAAACAATAATATAGGAAGAAAATGTAGCTTTTCGTGCTACTTAAGAACTTATATGACTCGTGAACTTCATTTGGGCACAACGAACATATACAAATGATCAACGAAGGTGTGTGGAAACTACCTTACAAGTAGTAAATGATTCCTTAAGATGTATAACGGTTGAGAAAGTAATTCTTCTTACAAGATGCTTCATTTAAAACACGTTTGGACATTTCGCGTGGAGGCATCGATAACTTAGCACTTAGTAGAGACTGTAACTTCTCAAATGTAGAGACAAGGACTATATAAGATGATATGAATAGCTAAACACCTAGTATACGATATCAAATGAAAGAGTGCATAAACATCCAAACTAATGAAGCCCGTGACAGAACCCAAATAAGGGTTCCACATAAGGGGACATAAAATGAACAGTGGACATAATATGCATCTGACATATAAAAACCTGTAACATGTATAATGTAGGATCTAATTGACTCAATGAACTTCATTTGACTTGGTGGATAACTCATGAAACTTAATGTTGAAAGTACATTTGTCAACACACCAATATTGGGTAATGAACACGTATAGAAGTAGTTGACATATTTTGAAAACTTGGACTGTATAAGGAAGACCATTATCTATATTGGAGATTGTACACCTTCACATTGTATCTTTTACCATGAGGATAACTTAGAGATCTCAATTAGTTGGTACACAGAATATAGGACTTCATGCCAAAAGATATGAGATCAAATAGCCTTACATACCTTGTCTCCCGACCAATACTATGTGGTACCATGAATCAGCCTTTCCTTTGAGGCGTTACTCTACATTAATTGCAAGTAATAGAGCTAATATTAACAACTAATAAACAAGGTTGGATCACTTTAACTTACCAAAACTGTAGTCGGGCAGCAAGCGTAAAACCCCTCTACTAATGGGTGTTTTCTTCAGGAATTCCTTTATCACCATGTTTACACCATTTATGACCTTCCCATGAGGTTCATCTGACACTACCTGGGATTTACAACATCCAGAACAGTAAATACACACCTAAGGGGCAGCATTCCCACACAACCCACAATTCAAATGGTGTATCTTCATTTCTTCCCTAAAACATTTCACATGACTTTCTCTTAAGGCTAGCCAATATTACAAATGATAATCTATAAAATATATCGATTACATCATAATCGGGTCAATAGGTCAAGTAATGGACCACTACGACATTATGTCGAACACCTAGCAGGGATAAAGCTCTACAATTCATAAATGGTATTTCAACACCCAACAACCTCATACTTACAAACAACACTCTCACTACCATATATAGGAATAAAACCATGCCTTTTATCACTAATAAACCCAACCATCCACCCAATACTTCTCCAAACTTCACCACGTATGGACAACCCCAAACCTTTCTAAAATAATCAATAAAACTTTGACTCACTCCTTCCGATCATTTTTTCATGAATTTGTAGTAAAAAACATAGAGAAATCTCACCCAATCTGATATCTATAGTAAGACAAAATGGGGCAGTAACCTTACCTCAACTTATGTAAAATTGTTCTCTTAACTTGTACTCCTTCAATAGTTTTAATCACCCTTCACACTTGAACAAAATAAGAAGAGAAACTCTCTTATTAACAAAGAAAACATGAGCAGACAACTTAGGGAAAGGTCTGCACCATATTTAAACATGAAAAACATGAAATCTCATGGGACAATCAAGCTAAACAATAAGGTTTCTACTTACCTTAGCTGGAAATTAGTAGGGTTTCTTCAAGAAAACATGGAGTATTTTTGAGGTAGCTGTGATAATCATTGAGGGAAAGAGAGAGTGTTGGAGATAAATTCTTTTTTTCATATGCAAGAATTAAGATATAAATGAACCAAATATTACCCTATAATTGTTGGCACTCCACCACCTATATCTTCTTCATTTTTGTCCACAAATTGCAAAGTAGGTGATCCACCTACTTGGCCATTTTTAAGTTGCTCAACTGTCAAACTAGGTAATGCACCTACTTCTTCTTATTAAATCTATAGCTATGGCAGGTGATGCAGCTACTTACTCTTATTAAGTTGGTCAAAAAGTCTAAGTAGGTGATGCACCTACTAGCTTAGTTTAGTCGAGCAAGCACCTCACTTATTTTATCTTATTCTCCAAATTCTAATCTTTTAATTTAAAGTCAACACTCAACTCTAAAATTTAAGCTTAATAACCACCTTACTTCTCGAGTTTAAATACTTTCATCAGTATTAACTTAGTCGTATACATGTTGAAATGTATGGGGTGTTAGAAATACTGTATTTGATCTGAGATGAAAACTTAAAAAGGATTTAAGAAACCTAATGCTAATCTTCGTTATTATTTTGTTTTTTGAACATTTGTAGTTCCTCAATAAATTAGGTATTTATGTCGTGCCACTTTTACTTTGTGAGATAGAAACACTCATAGCATTAAATATTAGATGTTACTATTATTAAACAAAACATGACTTTTAACTTGGCATCAATTGACAACTATGACCTTAAACTTTGGCAGTGCACAAGTAGATATTTCAACTATCCAAAAATTTAACAATTAAACACTCGAATCGTGCATGGCAAAGTGCATGAAACACACTTCAATTAGGCACGTCCGTGGTAAAAATAAAGTCCCCAATGGTAAAAAAATGCTTAAATGACAATTCTACCCTTAATGAATCTCTTTTATATATGTCTCTATTTTTTAAATCAAAATCCCACTTTATTCTCTTCCTTCTAATTTCTTCAACAATTATTACCATCTTCCTCTCTTTCTTCACAATTTTCTGCTCATTGAAATGACAACAAATTACTTTTGTCATTGTGGAAAATGAGTTTTAATGGAGATTTCTTAGGGTAGTAAGGTCTTCAACATAAAAAGCTTCAATTTCATCATACCCAATATCTTTTGCATAAGATTTCATTTCGGTCAAAGAGAAGTGGTCCTTGTCTATGTTAAATATAATATTGTCCGATTTCGAAACATATTGACCTTTATAAAAGCAACCTCCATGATGAAAAGCAGCAATAACGTGACCCATATGTTCAATACTGTGAAAAAAAAAGTAAATTTACAGTTGTGGTAAAAAATCATAACTTTTTTAATATAAAATTATCAAAAAAGAAATTTCAAAAGGGGAAACTAAACATACCTCGACTAAATTGAAGAACAAGAATAGATAGACATCCAAGTACGTGAAATTTCAGCACAAGTCTTGAACAATTTACCTTTGATTCCGAAGGATGAAACGTAGAGACTTAGGATTAGAGTTCTTAGTGAAGAAAGAGGAAACCGTTGTGTTCTGAGTGAATTAGTTCTTTTAACTTTCACTATTGTATTTATTTTCATTTTTAATTGAAGAATCCAGGTGTATTTATTTTAATTAGTTGACAGCCACACAAAAGCATTTGTATATCACGCACTTTGCCTGTGATATTCAAGTGTTTAATTGTTGAAATTTGTGATAATAAAAGTGCATACTTGTGCACTGGTTTAGGGTCATAGTTGCCAATTGATGTCAAGTTAAGGGTGATGTTTATGTATTATTCCTTAAACAAATGATGCTTTGAGCACATGAGTTGCAAAGATGAATTATGCATTTGGTACGAATAAATTATTAAAAGTAACTATTATCAAACTAGTATTTCTTTGAGCACATAAGTTGCCGAGATGAATTTTATGTTTAATACGAATTAACTATTCGAAGTTACTATTATTAAACTAGTGGTACTTTGAGCAGATGTGTTGCTAAGATGAATTATGTGTTTGTTACGAATTAAAAATTAAAAGTTACTATTATTAAACTAGTGTTGCTTTAAGCACATGAGTAGCCGAGATGAATTATGTGTTTAGTATGAACTAAATATTAAAAGTTACTATTATTAAAGTATTGTTGCTTTGAGCTAGGGGCGGATCTTTTTGTATTGGTGGGGGTGCCATGACACCCACGTGTGTGTAAAATAAATCACTATACGTTAAATTTTCCACCCAGTAAAAAAATGGTGAAAGATACCACTCGCAAAGGACACAAACTACCACACGAGCAATGAAGGTTCATATCATATTGTAAGCATTATTTTTGGCTTGCTCTTGTGCGAACTGCGAAGGGCTTTTCAACACATTCTTTATTTTTGGGATAATAATAAATACCCTCCTAAACTATGACTGAAATCTTAGCAACTCACCTTAACTTAACCAGGGCCCTATTACCCCCCAAACTCATTTTTATGTATTTTTGTGCACCTTTTATGCTGACGTTGCACCTTGTAATGACCTCTAGGTCATTCATGTGTTATTGCCTTCTTTTCATCATTTAGAGCAGTCTTATAGTTTTGGGACTAATAGTTCGATCACTAGGTCGTTCGTTTGGATTCTATGCAAGTTTTCGTATTTTGGAGCTTCTGAAACTTGAACGGTTGACTTTGGTTAAGAGTTAAGGAAAATGACATCTGAATGCGATCTGACAATCTTGTTTGCTCATGAACATCGTGTTTGGTTTAGAAGGACTTTTTGTGAGAATCCCTAGGCTTCATAGCTGATTTTGAGCTTGCTTGTGGAATTTGACTTAAAGTGGAGCTTGAGTGTATGACCCACTTTTTATTGAGATGACATCGGTTGGAAATTTTGACTGCTATGTTGAGTGTGGAATGCCAAATTTGGTGGGGTAACATATTTTATTTGCGCTTATGGGGTTCCTTATGAATCCCGAGCACCCTATCAGAGATTTTGGCATTTGCCAAAACCAGTTGATGTGCATCAGCTGGTGTATGCATAATTTCCTTTCTCATTCGTAGGCTTTTGGAGAGACCCGACTTTCGCATTCGCGGAGACCTTCTTTTGTTGCCTACCGTGTTTGCACATGCTAGGCTGCTCTTACCGAAGCCTATGAAGTTACCATTTGCATTTGCGAGCCAGCCGCTACATTTGTGAGCTGACCACTATGTTCGTGAAGAGTCATGGCCCTGATACTCCGCAATCACGGAAGGTTCCCTCTCGTTCGTGATGAAGCTTTCTGTATGGACTTTAAAACAAAAACCATACACGTTTCCATCTCTATTATGAAATTTCAAAGAGTGATATCTTGAGGTAGAAAGCTCTAAATTTGGTGATTTCAAGTCGTGGGTGTTCGAAAAAGTTTGTGGCTGCGTATTGGAGCTTTCCGAATTGCTAGGGATTGTTGTTTTGTGGTAAAATCCATGTTGAAATGATTACAACCATCTTAATTGTGCTTTAGTGGTGAATTTTCATGCATGCTGTGTTTTGTTGCGTTTTCAGCCTCAAATTGTGTCTCTTTTAGGGATACAAGTATGAGAAGCTTAAATAAACCTTTTGACGGTGTCCCACATTCTTGTTTTGACTCAAATTTTGGCCTGTCTCTGATTAATGTGTTTTTGTGTCTAAACGACCTTCTTGATGTCGTGGTTTTAATTTTGATAGCGTGGCAGCATTAGGAGGCCACACAGAAGGGAAAAAGCTTCGAATCGGTGAAATTGGAGCGAACATTGTCTGCTTTGAGATATGCTATGGCTTCTTGACCTTTTGATTGAGATTGAGTATATAAGTACATGCTTATTTGTGTGAATTTGGGTTGGTTAGATAGTTGATCATTCTTAGTTACTTAGAATTCTTGTTTTAGGATTATTTCACGTAATTTCATGACTTGTTGGCTTGTTGCTCTTCTTCTTCGACAATGCTTATCTTGTGGCATGATTGGTACTTGTTTTCTATCATTTTGGACGCATATTTGGCCTTGGTCTAGTATTGACTAGTGCTTGCTTTAGACTTGCTACTTTTTTATACGACATGCCTTCGTTTTGCTCTGACGTTGTTTCAATTGGCTGAGCTCCCTATAGACTGATGTAGCAGAATTGAATCTTATAGAATGATCCTTAGATTAGGTGATAACTCAGCTTTGTTGAATTTTTTTATCCTTTACTCCTTCATTCTATAACCTTGTTGATTATGGTTGAGATTTCGGCTTATCTTGGTGACATGTGATTGGATCTGGTTTGGGCATGGAGTGCAGTGTTGATTACTTTGGTATCGTCGTTCCATGGTGGTATTATGACGATGATTCAAATATGGGATTCTTCAGTAGCTTTATTTTTTGCATATTCAATGTCTGATCACGTTGCTCTATTACTGGTCGCAGATTCATGATTTGGTCATGTTGAGATATTATCTGACTCAAATTTTATTTTGTTACTAAAAAAATGAAAAAGAAGAAATAAAATGGCATGGGTTTGGGAGCCAAGCCGAAGCCTCCACCGCAGCTTCAACTGCAAAAAAAATAATTAGAAAGACCCCGATCCTTATTTTCATTTTTTCTTTACTCTTTCTTATTATCACAGTAGTTTTGATAAGAAGAAGAAGAAAAAAAAAAGAATCAGAAGAATTGCTTAAGTAAGGTAGTCGCTTCTTTTTTTCGGTATACCGCTCTGCTCGCAGAGCGAATTAACATAAATCTTTCCGAATATCATGAATATCCTTCGCCCCCTATCTCCTCATCTTCCTATTTATAAGCCACAGCTTACTTCGACGTTTTCAATTTCCCATAGAATCTTTGGAGCTTTCCTAGCCACTGTTAATTAGACTCATTATCCTCTACGAAGTTATACCTATTAGCTTGATCTTATTGATTGCTTTTGAAGGTCTATCCACGGTTCAAGGTCCTAGCTACACACTCTCTAGTCTAGGATAATCCTATTGGTTCTTTGGGAGGCTATACACGGTTCGAGATCTGGGTTGCGCCCTCTCTAGCTTTAGACTCATTAGGTTCTACTCTTTCTAGTTATAACTATGTTATGTACCTAACGTACTTATAAGGGTCGTTCATATTTTATTTAAACTTGTGCACGATTGTACCTTCTAGGCTTATGGGGTCTAGTTAGGTTTCAGTTAGCAATTTACTTACATAATTTAAGTTTTTTTCTACACTAGTGCATTTCTGTTAGATTTCCTTTCTTTTACCTTTGTTGTGTTTAATTCTCACCTTTCATATTCCCTTTACTTGTCTTGCTCAGTCGACCTATGATGCATACTGAGTACCTATTGTTTTTGAACTCATGCTACGTTCTACACCTATTTCGTGACGCAGGTCTGAGCACCATTTATCATCGTTGAGATCGATCAAGGAGCCGGAGTATTCATAGGTGAGGATGAGAACATGACATTCTAGATCATACCTATCTCGATATGTATTAGTTGACTAGTCATTTTTATTTTTAGACAAGTCAATTTATCTGGGGTCCACTTTTGGGACTTGTACTCTTTTATTTAGAAGCTTTTTACTCCTGATTTCTAGGTTATGGGAGGGATCTTTTGGTTTTATGTATTTATATGTTTTGATTCAGCTTATTTCTCCAGTTACTTCTGTTGTATTTCTTATTCTTGTTTAGTTTCTACCCTTATACCCATTACTTGGTGTTCCGAGTTATGGATTGAGTTACTTACTGGTGGATTATAGTTGGTTCCATCATGATGGGAGAAATCAGAAATTGAAAAGTTGGTATTAGAGCCCCTGGTTCACTAGTTTAATGTGCATAGAGCTTATGCCTAGTAGAGTTTTGCATATCAGTGTGGAGACGTTCGTATCCTATCTTCGAGAGTGTGTATGGTGTCATTAGGAAGATTATGTCTTTTTATCACTTTCGTGCATCGTGTGTCTTACTGGTTTCATGGAATCTCTGTTGTTTCATTCTTTCACCAGTTGGATCACATGTACCATCAAGCAACCGGGGATGATTCACTTGAGTCCACAGATAAAATCCCAGCTGGCGGTAGTGGACAACCTTGACATCGAGCCTCGACTACATTACTAGTCTGTGATAGACAAAAGACTCTGAAGCTAGTAGTGGAGCCTTAGATAGCTCATGTTCTTCCTCAATTAGTGCGGTCGAGGCCAGCCTTGCCACCACACAGACTGTTATGGCTCCCGAGCTTCAGACAACCATACATAGTTGCTTATAGTATTCAAAAGGAAAGTAGTAGGACCCAACGCTTGTTGCACCGGCACCACATGGTAAACCTTCCGCAACGGATCCATAGGTTAAGGTGCTACCAACACCCATCGCCGTGCCATCAGTTATTGTGGCCAAAGCTATGAAGCTAGAGGAGCAAAAATATGCTCAGAGTGTTCTTGAGATTGTCACCTCCAACATTTTTTGGGGTGACCGGGGAGGATGCCCACGAATTTATTACTACTTGCCATGAGCAGATATATATATATACATTAGGATTGGTGGAGTCGAGAGGAGCTTACTTCACCACTTATCATCTTGATGGGCCATGCAGGCTGTGGTGGCGTTATTACTTGGAGACTAGGCATGCTGGGTCACCTTTAATTACATGGACATGAGTTTTTTGTGGCCTTCTTGGCCAGGTTTATTTCACGGAGTATCAAATATAGACACTAAGATCAGTTTTAGAGGTTAGATCGGGGCTCTATGACTGTGTCAGAGTATGAGTTTAGGTTTCACGAGCTCTCTCCCATCTTGCTACTATGATATTGCCTACTGAGAAGGAGAGGGTTCACTGCTTTGTTTGTGGGTTGAGACTCCAACTGCAGATTTAGATCGAGTCTAGTGTTTCAGTGGGACATTCCTTTGTTGGATGTTGTTCACCATGCTCGTACTATGAAGCATCTCCATCACGAAGCCCATGGGGATAGTGACAAGAGGGCTTGGCCTCAGTGCCGCTACAATGAGTCCCACTCAGTAAGGCCAATCTATCTAATCTATTCAGGCCTTACTTTAGGCTTCATATGGTGATCGGTAAAGTCAAGGTGATGGTGGTATAGGTCAAAGGTTTAGGGGTTTGTAGTCAAGGGCTTCAGTCGTGGTGGATGTTATTTTGCAGGTCGATCTTCATAGGGTCGCTATGGTTTTGGGGAGCTTGATCACTGGTCCAAAAATTGTCCCCACCTAGGGATGATTACACCTACTCCACATCCACCTAGACTAGTTGTAGCACTAGCTACACTCTCCAATGGCACTACCAACAATAGGATTACCAGCACTTTTTCAATAACAAAACGTGAAATACCGGATGCACCACTGCCAAATTAGAAGGAAAATCCATCTAATTGGCTACCTTGCCAATAAACCTCAAACTCTGATATGGCCTACATAACGAGGACTAAGCTTCCCTTTCTTTCCAAATCTCATCACACCCTTTATAGGTGAGATTTTAAAGTAAACACAATCATCAACATCAAACTCAAGCTCTCTTCTTCTAATATCCGCATAAGATATTTGTCAACTTTGAGCCGTTTTCAACTTCTCTCAAATAAGTCGAATTTTCTCCATAGCCTCATGCACCATCTCGAGCCCTTTCAAAGTAAGCACACCAACTTCAAACCAACTGTCACGACCTAAGGTAGACCCTAGGTGTAACATGACATATAAGACCCTGAGGGGCCCCATACAAGCCACTTAGCACACATCATATAAGATTTAATAGAAATCTAGAGATTTAAAATACAAATTCAAAACATTGAGTCTAATGAAACGAAGCGGAAAACTAACAAAGTCTCAAGGCCATCTAGTACATAAGAAGTGCTCGGGATGTAGCCCGTACATCAAGTCCAAAACTGAAAGATAAAGACAAAATGAAAAAAAGTTTGGTCCTCAGAATATGAGGACTCACCAATCTTCAAATCTCTACTAAAATCCCTAGCCACGGGAGTGTGAACCTAAAGCGTCGGACCCTACATTTTTATAAGAAATGTAGGCAAGAGTATGTGGTAGTACAACAATGTACCAAGTATGGTAGTGATGCATGAAGAGTCAAAATCATGATAAAGGGACATTTTCGTGATATGCAATGACGAATCTAAAACATGATATAAAAGGGTTAGGAAGCATAAGGCATAAAACATGGTAAATGCAAGTAGACATCATCTTAAATCACATGTGAGATCCTTCTTGAAGAAACATTGATTCGTTAATGTGGGAGAATAACCTTTAACCGACATGTAAGACCATGTGAGCATCAACATGGAATCCAGTATCTACCCCACACCGAAAAGAGGTGTTCTCACTTGCCAAGGTAAGAACCATGCACTTCTAGCTTACGTGGATCCAATAGCTAATGTTAATCTAGAAAATTCCTATGTTGGAGAATAGTTTATGGGACATGGGTAATCGCCACTTGTCCACTCGGTACTAAGCAAAACTCCCACGGAATATTCATTATTCTGAACTTTCCTTAACATTCATGAGATATGGGTAATTGCCACTTGTCTCATCATTGGAGGTCATGGGTAATCGCCGCTTGCCTCATTATTAGAACAACTCCTTAACTTTGATTCATTTTAGGTGAGAAGACCTTTCAAACTTAGAATCTTTTATGTGGGAAAACCTTTCACAACAATTAACAACAACAACATTATATATTCTTTACTCTAAAAGCAACTCACATCATAATTCATCAATTTTATGAGAACATGCATTTTCTATAATTCTGGTTTCATAGTTCAAAACCCACTTTCAATCATCATAATTTGGAAAACATGGGTTAAGCATTGGTTCATGGGATTCATCCTAAAAACATGGAATTATCTCAATTCATGATAAAAGTTCATAAATCAACATTTAAAAGAACTCATGACGTAGAAGAAAACCCTAACTCAATTAGGGATTTCTAACTTTATAAATTGGAGAATTTAGGAACTCCATAGAGGAAAGGGCTCCATGGATGAACACTATCATACATGCCAAAAATTTGGAAGCAATGGAGGATAAGGAGGCTTGATCTTGAAACCCTAGCTTTCTTCTTTCTCTACTTTTAGAGAGAGAATTATTTGGAGAGAGGAAAACTTGTTTTTCTTTTTAGGATTTGAGAGAATGATTTCAATTGAGGGGTTTTGAGAGTTACGAACGTTTATATATGCTTCTACTATAGGGTAAAACGACATAGTATTAAGCTAGAATAATTAGGAAAAGACCTACAATCCCTCATAAAATAACTGACTCTCGTTGACGACATGACTTACGGTCAGTTGGTCAGACCACAGACTATGTTGGTTGACCGTCGATGGAGTTCAGAGACTCTAAAATGGGACCTCACGATGGACTCATGCACGGTCTATGGTTCTACCAACGGCCGTGCATGACCAGTCATGGGTCTCAATTTTGATTCCAAAATTCCTCTAAGTTCGGGACTCACCTATGATACCTACTTACGACTCGTACACAGGTCGATAGACCATCCTGGTGAACCGTCGGAAAAGTAATGGAACTTGACATTCTTGGGAACCTGGACTAGCCAGCCACAGAGTTGACCTACAGACCATGTGTCAGTCCACGGGCCGTGGGTGGCTCTGTCGAAACTGGCACCAGATCCTAAAAAAGCTGCAATTTTCTACCTTTTTGAATATGAGGTGTTACATTATCTCCCCCTTGGGAACATTTATCATCAAATGAGATTCAAGATATCATAAGGAGGGTAGGAACTTAATCTAACAGCCCAACATGAATGCAATTACATAAATGCACATATCTGGGGAGGAAACATCAACTCCAAGCTAAAGCATGTTCAAAACATCATAACATGAAGTCTATATGCAACTCATGCTCAAATGCACATAAACATGTAGAAATCCATCAAGTTAACTCATTTTCTTAAAAAATTAACCTTTTCATGAATCATGCATAATGAGGAAATCATGGGAATATCTAAGATACATGACACCAAAAGAGTAAACCATGAGGACTAAATACCTCAAGCTAGAGGAGGATTAGAAGGAAATAGATGAAGATAACGGGACACCATATAGGCCTCGACCTCCCAAGTAGAACCCTCAACTAACTGATCCCTCCAGATAACTTTCACGGAAGAAACTTCTTTGTTTCTCAACGTCTTGACTTGCCGGTCTAAAATCTTGACCAAAACCTCCTCATAAGAGAGATTCTCCTTAATTCTCAAACCTTCTAAGGGAACTATAGATGTCACATCTCCAACACATTTCTTCAACAAGGAGATAGGGAAAACTTGATGCACCGATGCCAAATCATTAGGTAAATCAAGCTCATAAGCAACTTTAACAATTCACCTAAAAATCTAATATGGGCCCACATATTGGGGACTAAGTTTCCATTTCTTCCCAAACCTCATCACACCCTTCATGGATGAAATTTTCAAGTAGACCCAATCATTTACTTCAAACTCAAGATCTCTTCTTTTAACATCAGCATAAGACTTTTGTCAACTTTGAGCCGTTTTCAACCTCTCTCTAATAACCCGAATCTTTTCCATAGCCTTATGTACTAACTCGAGACCTATCTAGGCAACTTCACCCACCTCAAACCAACCTATAGGAGATCTACACCTCCTACCAGGTAAAGCCTCAAATGGATCCATACTTATGCTTGAATGATAGCTAATACTGTACACAAACTCAATCAATGACAAATGATCATCCCAATTACCCCTGAAGTCAATTACACATGTTGTCTACATATCTTCCAAAGTCTGAATTATACGCTCTACTTGCCTATCGGTTTGTGGATGAAAGTCCATACTAAGCTTAACACGAGTACCAAGACCATTTTGGAAATATTTTCAAAACTGAGAAGTGAATTGGGTACCACGATCGGAGATAATGAATAAGGGCACTCTATGCAACCTCACCATTTCCCTCAAATATAACTTAGCATAGTCTTCCGCCAAATATGAAATCTTGACGGGAATGAAATGAGCTGATTTCGTCATCCGATCTACTATAACCCAAATTGAGTCAAGTTGCCATCTGGTGCATGGTAAAGCAATAATGAAATCCATATTCAAATCTTCCCACTTCCAAGTAGGAATGCTAATATCTAGAGATAAACCTCTCGACTTTTGATACTCAACTTTCACTTGTTGACAATTAGGACTCTTAGCCCCAAATTCCGCAATATCCTTCTTCATTCCATTCTACCAATAGACCTTCCGCAATTCATGGTACATTTTGGTGGCTCCTGGGTGAATAGAATACCGAGAACTATGGGCTTCTGAGAAAATATGCTCTCTCAAGTCATCAACATTAGGAAAACACAAAAGACCTTGATATTGAAGCACACTATCTCCCCCTTGGGAGAAAGCCTCTACGGACTTCTTAAACACCGCTTCCTTCAACTTGACCAAAGTCAGATCACACACTTGCTTGGCTTTCAAATCTACCATAAAGGACAATTCTGAACCATCGTGGACCAGAACACTACCTTTGGTCGAGTCAACTAATCGAACGCCCAATCGGGCCAATCTATGAACAACTCAAACCAACTCAAATTTATCTTCTTCAATATGTGTAACACTACCTTTCGATAACTGACTAAGATAATCCACTACCACATTCACCTTACCAGGGTGATAGAGAACACCCATGTCATAGTCCTTTTGTAACTCAAGCCACCTTCTTTGGAGATGATTTAGATCTTTCTGTTTGAACATGTCACGCCCCGAGCTACCCCCGAAACGCGGACACGGAACCTAGGACCACAAATGATCCTAAGCTAACCCAGCTGGCATGATCATGAGCATGCTAAATATAATCTGAATAATAGAAATTGTGCGGAAGCTATAATCATAAATAAAATGAAAAGATGGGGAATACCCATATACTATAACTGAGATAAATGATAACTGATGAGTTTAATACAAAGAAGATATTAACTCAATACTAAGTTGAATCTAACTATGTATGAAATAAGCCTCTAAACTGACTAGAAATGTTGGGACATGCCCCAACTAGGTCTAGCAAAACTGAAACTAAAGACTAAAAGCGATAAAGATAAACATGTCATTAGTCTTCGAAGAATAAGGACTCACCACTGATGCTGGTGAACTGAAAATTGGGAATCGATCTAAGCGTGATCTGGATGCTGAGAACCTGAACTTATATCCCCAGAAGATGTATCGCACGTATGCGTCAGTACTTGAAAGGTACTGAGCATGCCGGATAGAGTAAAGCTGAAATAACATATAACTGAACAAAGCAATAAAGCAATGAAATAATCTGAACTTGATATAGATACTGAAAATACTGAATATTGATCTAACTGATGCAATGACCAAATTTATAACATGTTGAGACTGAATACTGACTGTACTGAAATATGGTCAATGTAATAGAGTCTGACTGAGCTGTGGGAGCTACTAATAACCGACATAAAACCACATGAGCTAAATGTGGAGTCCGATATATATACGCCCCATCGAGAGGACCCAATATACCCTACCAAAGGTATAGAGGCATGTTGGCGTGATCACTAAACTAATGTTGCACACAGAGGGGACTTACACCTACGTGGCTCATAGTTCTTGGACTATATGGGTACGTTGAACCCTAGTCCAACTTGGTATTATTCTACTCCCAATGAATTAAGTGGTTAACTGGTTATGACTGAATTTCTATAAAATATTGGATAGCTCAAAACTGAACATACAAACTGAGAATGCAACAATTAATCTGATAATGATGCATTAATAACTGAGGCATGTATAACTGAGATATCTAACGTAGCATGTGTAATTGAAGAACTAAAGAAATACATAGCTAGGGTTCTGAAATTCATGCGAGAAACGATGTAATAACATGATAATATGATTTGGAACATTTAAATAACTAATTCATGATGATCTATTGAGATTCTAGAAACCCTAGGTATGTTCATAATCATGGAATCAAGAATTTGACTGAATTCTAGGGACCTAATGGGCAAAAGGAACCCACTAGTGAAATTCCACATACCTGGTGACGAATTCCACGAAGAAATCTTTTGATTTCGGGGTTGAAACTGAATGAAACTTGATGCGTTCTTGAACTAGGGTTCTTGACCTTTTACTCCTCTCTTGCTTCTAATTTTCTAAGTTTTGATTAATGATTTTGACTAAGGTAAGTTCTAGTTATGTTTCTAGGCATAAACTGTCTAAAACCTCATGATTTAGGGTCTAAACGACGTATCTTAGGGGTCCAATGAAATAGGGAAAGACAAAAAGACCCCTGACTTAATTGCTGTCGCAGTGACCAACAGATTGGACCTACGGGCCGTAGGTCAATCGACGGTCCGTTGATTGGGGTCATCGGTCAAGTCTTCTAGACAGGGATTCACTAGAACGAGCATAACTTTTTACTTGGAGGTCAGATTTTAGCAACATCAGTGGCGTTGGAAAGAGGATTTAATTATCTATCATATCATAGGTCATGGGACACACAATTCCTTTTTTCCTAATATTTATGACTATTTGAAGTTGACCTAATCACAATTTTCATCTAGATGGCTGCTACCCTCACCTACGGTCAAACCTACGGACCATGCATCAAATGACAGTCTGTGCTGGTGAACCGTCAATCGAGACTGAAGCTGGGCTTTACGGGCATTGATCCATGGTCCGTGACCTGACCTACGGACCGTAGGTCCCGCCGTGGGTCAACACTTGGCCGAATTTCCGGCTGAGTTCTGGGGGAGTTTGCTGACACGAACCACGGACCTGCAGGACGGATCGTGGGTCCTCCTACGATCCATGGATGGTGCCTGTGAATGCCACCTGCAATACCAGAAATCTGCAATCTGGTCTATTTTCAGATACGGGGCGTTACATTATCTCCTCCTTGGGACCATTCGTCCTCGAATGAAGACTGAACTAGCTGAAATGGAGGGAGAGGGTTGCAATCCCTACCACTAAACACTGAGAACTGAATTTCTGACTAAACTGATTTCCAAGAACATGCAAATACGCTGAAAATGCAAGTGCAAACTGAAGGAACATGATTTTAAGACTTAATTTACGCATGAATGACTGAAAAACTAAAGAGGAACTATTACCTCAAGCTGGAGTGGAATCGAAAGGAAAGAGGTGAGGATACTTAGCTTTCATGGCCGCCTCTGCTTCCCAAGTAGCTCTCTCAACGGACTGACTCCTCCACCACACCTTGACTGAAGCGACTTCTTTGTTTCTCAACCTTCTAACTTGACGATCGAGAATCTCAACTGGTACATCCACATAAGAAAGGCTATCTTTTACAGCCACAGTCTCTAATGGCACTACGGATGCTGGATCACCCACACACTTCTTCAAAAGTGAAATGTGAAAGACGGGATGCACTGCTGCTAAATCTGCTAGCAACTCTAACTCATAAGACACTTTACCAATCCTTTTCAAGATACGGTAAGGGCCTACATATCTGGGACTAAGCTTCCCTTTCTTGCCAAATCTCATCACCCCCTTGATGGGTGACACTTTTAGGAAAACCCAATCATCAACTTGGAACTCTAGTTCCCTTCTTCTCACATCTGCATAAGACTTCTGGCGAGTCTGGGCAGTCTTAAGTCTATCTCTAATGAGTTTCACTTTCTCCATAGCATCAAGGATGGAATCTGGTCCTTACAAGGCTGCTTCACCTACTTCAAACCAACCAATTGGAGATCTACATCTACACCCATACAATGCCTCATAAGGGGCCATCTGATGTTGGAATGGTAACTATTATTGTAGGCAAACTCAATAAGAGGACGGTGATCATCCCAACTACCCTTGAAGTCAATAACACAAGCTCTCAACATGTTCTCTAAGGTCTGAATGGTACGCTATGCCTGACCATCCGTCTGTGGATGAAATGTTGTGCTAAGGTTAACCTGAGTACCAAGACCCTTCTGAAATAACTTCCAGAAATTAGAGGTAAACCGAGGACCTCTATCTGAGATGATAGACAAAGGAACCCCATGTAACCTCACAGTCTCATTAATGTAAAGCTTGGCATAATCCTCCACCGAATCTGTAGTCTTGACCGCCAAAAAGTGAGAAGACTTAGTAACCCTAACAACAATCACCCAAATGGAGTCATGATGTCTGCGAGTACGAGGTAAACCTGTGATGAAGTCCATGTTGGTCACTTCCCACTTCCAAGTAGGAATGTCAATCTCTTGAGTCATACCTCCTGGTTTCTGATGTTCTGCCTTGACTTGCTGGCAATTGGGGCACTTAACCACAAAATCTGCTATATCTCTTTTCATACCATTCCACCAATAGACTTCCCGCAGATTGCGGTACATCTTAGTAGCGCCTGGATGAATTAAATATCTGGAATTATGGGCTTCTACGAGAATATGTTGTCTCAATTCACCCACATCAGGAACACACAATCTACCCTGATAGCGAAGTACACCATCTCCCCCTTGGGAGAAAACCTCCACTCTCTGATTGTGGACTGCACCCTTAAGCTCAAGTAAGATTGGATCACTGTCTTGCTTTTCCTTAACCTCTACTACCAAAGAAGATTTTGCCCCAGTTTGAATCGTTACACCACCATCTTATATGCTCATAAGATGAACTCCTAGGCGAGCAAATCTGTGAACATCCTTTGCTAGCTCTCTTCTTTCTTCCTCAACATGTGCTACACTACCCATGGATAATATGCTAAGAGCATTTGCTACTACATTCGCCTTACCCGGATGGTAATGCACACTCATATCATAATCTTTGAGGAACTCAAGCCACCTTCTCTGGCGAAGATTCAACTCTTTCTGGGTGAATACATACTGGAGGCTCTAATGGTCTGTGAACACATCTACATGAACACCATACAAGTAGTGCCTCCAAATCTTGAGTGCAAACACCATTGCTGTGAGCTCAAGGTCATGAGTTGGATAATTATTCTCATGTACCTTAAGCTGTGTAGAAGCATAAGCTATAACCTTACCTCGCTGCATCAACACACAACCTAGGCCGACCCTGGATGCATCACAATAGATCACATAGCCATCTAAACCCTCTGGTAGAGTCAAGACATGAGCTGTAGTCAACCTAGTTTTCAATTATGCGAAGCTTTTCTCACAATCATATGACCACTGAAACTTAACCTTTTTTTGAGTCAACCTAGTCAATGGTGAGGCTATAGATGAAAATCCTTCCACGAACCATCTGTAATAGCCCGCTAACCCAAGAAACTTCTGATATCTGTAGCAGAGGTAGGTCTGGGCCATTGTTTCACTGCTTCTATCTTCTGGGAATCTACTTGAATTCCTTCACTAGACACAATATGCCCAAGGAAGGCAACTGATTGTAACCAAAAATTGCACTTGTTAAATTTTGCAAAAAACTGGCGATCTTTGAGAGTTGCAGAACAACTCTCAAATGACTTGCAAGTTCTTCCTCATTCCTAGAGTAAATGAGGATATCATCAATAAAGACGATAACGAACAAGTCCAAGTACTGCTTGAACACTCTGTTCATCAAATCCATGAAAGCTACATGAGCATTGGTTAGTCCAAATGACATAACTACAAATTTGTAATGACCATACCGAGTTCTGAAGGTTGTCTTCGGAATGACACTATCTCTGACTCTAAGCTGATGATAACCTAATCTGAGGTCTATCTTTGAGAAATGACTAGCACCCTGAAGTTGGTCGAACAAGTCATCAATCCTGGGAATAGGGTAGTTATTCTTGATTGTGACTTTGTTCAACTGCTTATAGTCAATGCACATTCTGAGAGAACCGTCTTTCTTCTTTACGAACAACACTGGTGCACCCCAAGGTGAAATACTAGGTCTGATGAAGCCTTTATCTAGAAGGTCTTTCAACTGCTCTTTCAATTCCTTAAGCTCAGCTGGAGCCATTCTGTAAGGAGGGATAGAGATAGGCTGGATATCTGGAAGGAGATCTATTCCAAAGTTGATTTCCCTTTCGGGAGGAACTCCGGGAAGATCTTCTGGAAACACTTCTGGAAACTCATTGACTACAGGGACTGAATCAAGTGTTGGGGATTCAGAACTAGAATCCTTAACCCGAACTAGAGGATAGATATAACCCTTAGAGATCATCTTTTTGGCCTTAAGGTAAGAAATGAATCGACCCATAGGCGCTAAGCTACTACCCTTCCATTCTAAGATTGGTTCGTTTGGAAATTGAAAACGAACAATCCTAGTTCTACAATCGACTGAGGCATAACATGAATGTAACCAATCCATGCCTAGAATGACATCGAAGTCTACCATTTCTAACTCTACAAGATCTACTGAGGTGACTTTCTGGGAGACTGTGACAAGGCAATTTCTGTATACCCGTCTAGCTATAACTGGGTCACCGACTGGAGTAGACACTAAGAAGGGTTCTGAAAGAGTTTCTGGGCTAACACTGAATTGGACTGCTATGTAAGGAGTTACAAAAGACAAAGTAGTCCCTGGATCTAACAATGCATAAACATCAAGATAAAAGACTCTTAACGTACCAGTGACTACATCAGGAGAATCTTCCTGATATTGACGAGCCTGAAGAGCATATAGCCTATTTTGGCGAAGTCCGCCACCTGTACTAGATGAGTTACCCTACTGAGTCGGGCGACCTGCTGGTGCTGCTGAAGTTGTAGACTGAGCTCTACCGTTATTTCCTCACTGACCCTGTCTAGAAGGACAATCCTTCAATCTATGACCAAACTGACCACACCCAAAACATCCTTCCTTACCTGCAAGGTACTCGCCCGGATGGTTCTTACTACATTTCGGGCAAGTTGGGTAAGTTTTGGTGCCTGAAACACTATCTTGAAACTTAGAGCCTGCCGCCCTCCCTTTCTGATCATTACGGAACCTGGGGGATGGAGCACTAGCTGATAAAGGTGCTGGAGTCGAAGACTTCTGCTGAAACTACGAGCGATTCCCACCACCCAATTTCTATTGGGAGTACTCGTAGTTACCTGTTCTTGCTTTCTTAGTCTCCTTATCCTGTTCCCTAAGTTTATCACCCTCAACCTGCTGAGCTTGAGTCATGAGCCTAGAGATATTCATATCTCCCAACAACATAGCATTCCTGCACTCGGTCTTCACTAAGTCTGACACTCCATACAGAAACTTATTCATCTGAGCCCTGGAATCAGCAACCATGTGAGGAGCATACCTGGAGAGTTGGTTAAACTTGATCTCATACTCTTGGACAGTCATGTTACCCTACCTCAAGTTCATGAAGTCCTGGGCCCTTGCTTCTCTTAACTCTATGGGGAAAAACCTGTCCAGAAAGGTTTCGCTGAAACAATCCCAAGTAATAGGAGCGGCAGTTGTACCCCTGTTCTCTTTCCACTAATTATACCAGATATGAGCCACATCCTTAAGTTGGTAAGATGCTAACTCAACCCGATCATTCCTAACCTACATCACCTCAAAGATCTTCTTGATCTCATCGAAGAAATTCTGGGGATCTTCACCAGTCTACGATCCTAAGAACTCAGGCAGATTCATCCTAACAAAGTCACGGACCCTTGCTACTGTCGATCCACCATTTGCATTCACAGGAGCTTGAACCCGCTGATTGTTCTGGTTAGCGACACTCTGAGCCAACATCTGAATGTCATTCCTGAATTCAGCATTTGAGATTTCCTGATCCAGAACTGGAGGAGTTGCGTTTGTGTTCCTGGCATTCGTATTCCTGGAGTAAGCTCTACGAGGAGGCATGATCACTGAAACGTAGAACGTCGAGTTACAATAGAATTTAGATCATACCTTATGCACGATAAGAGTAATAAGAAAATGAAGATTTCCTAAAACACTTTGTAGCCTCCCTCTCATTAGATGTGGTGCGCACTACACATCCATGAAAAAAGACTCTACCTAATGCGGCTTTTCAGACATCCTAAGACACTTAAACTTAATGCTTTGATACTAAGTTTGTCACGCCCCGAGCTACCCCCGAAACGCGGACACGGGACCTAGGACCACAAATGATGCCAAGCTAACCCTACAAGCATGATCATGAGCATACTAAATATAATCTTAATAATAGAAATTGTGCGGAAGCTATAATCATAAATAAAATGAAAAGATGGGGAATACCTATATACTATAACTGAGATAAATGATAACTGACGAGTTTAATACAAAGAAGATATTAACTCAATACTAAGTTGAATCTAACTATGTCTGAAATAAGCCTCTAAATTGACTAGAAATGTTGGGACATGCCCCAACTAGGTCTAGCAAAACTGAAACTAAAGACTAAAAGCGATAAAGATAAACATATCACTAGTCCTCGAAGAATGAGGACTCACCACTGATGCTAGTGAACTGAAGATCGGGAATCGATCTAAGCGTGATCTGGATGCTGAGAGCCTGAACCTACACCACCAGAAAATATAGCGCACGTATGCGTCAGTACTTGAAAGGTACTGAGCATGCAGGATAGAGTAAAGCTGAAATAGCATATAACTGAACAAAGCAATAAAGCAATGAAATAATCTGAGCATGATATAGATACTGAAAATACTGAATATTGAGCTAACTGATGCAATGACCAAATTTATAACATGTTGAGACTGAATACTGACTGTACTGATATATGGTCAATGCAATAGAGTCTGACTGAATTGTGGGAGATACTAATAACCGACATAAAACCACATGAGCTAAATGTGGAGTTCGATATATATACGCCCCATCGAGAGGACCCAATATACCCTGCCATAGGTATAGAGGCATGCTGGCGTGATCACTAAACTAATATTGCCCACAGAGGGGACTTACACCTATGTGGCTCGTAGTTCTGGGACTATATGGGTACACTGAACCCTAGTCCAACTCGGTATTATTCTACTCCCAATGAATTAAGTGGTTAACTGGTTATGACTGAATTTCTATAAAATACTGGATAGCTCAAAACTAAACATGAACTGAGAATGCAACAATTAATCTGATAATGATGCATTAATAACTGAGGCATGTATAATTGAATAACTGGGATATCTGACCTAGCATGTGTAATTGAAGAACTAAAGAAATACATAGCTAGGGTTCGGAAATTCATGCGAGAAATGATGTAATAACATGATAATATGATTTGGAACATTTAAATAACTAATTCATGATGATCTGTTGAGATTCTAGAAACCCTACGTATGTTCATAATCATGGAATCAAGAATTTGACTAAATTCTAGGGACCTAATGGGCAAAAGGAACCCGCTAGTGAAATCCCACATACATGGTGACGAATTCCACGGAGAAATCTTTCGATTTCGGGGCTGGACTGAAGGAAACTTGTTGCATTCTTAAACTAGGGTTCTTGACCTTTTTCTCCTCTCTTGCTTCTAATTTTCTAAGTTTTGATTAATGATTTTGACTAAGGTAAGTTCTAGTTATGTTTCTGGGCTTAAACTGACTAAAACCTCATGATTTAGGGTCTAAATGACGTATCTTAGGGGTCCAACAAAATAGAAAAAGACCAAAAGACCCCTGACATAATTGATGTCGGAGTGACCGACGGATTGGACCTACGGGCCATAGGTCTGTCGATTGGGGTCGTCAGTCAAGTCTGCCAGACAGGGCTTTACTAAAACGAGATAACTTTTTACTCGGAGGCCGGATTTTAGAAAACTTGATGGCGTTGGAAAGAGGATTCAATTATCTATCATATCATAGGTCATGGGACACACAATTCCTTTTGTGCTAAGAGTTATGACTATTCGAAGTTGACCCAATCACAATTTTCATCTAACTGGCTGCTACCCTTACCTACGATCTGACCTACGGACCGTTCTTCGATTGATGGTCTGTGCTGGTCAACCGTCAATTGGGACTGATGCTGGGCTTTAGGGGCATCAATCCACGGACACGAACCACGGTCCGTGACCTAACCTACGGACCGTAGGTCCGGCTGTGGGTCAACACTTTGCTGAATTTCTGGTTGAGTTCTGGGGGAGTTTGCTAACACGAACCACGGACGGTGGGTCCTCCTATGGTCCGTGGATAGTGCCCGTGAATGCCACCTACAATACCAGAAATCTGCAATCTGGTCTATTTTTGGATATGGGGTGTTACAAAACACATATCATAAACTCTTGTGGTCGTTAAAGACATCTACATGAACACCATACAAATAATGCCTCCAAATCTTTAAGGCAAAAGCACTAACGCTAGTTCAAGGTCATGTGTAGGATAATTCTTCTCAAAAATCTTAAGTTTCCTTAAAGCATAAGCAATGACTTTCCCGTTTTGCATAAGGATACATCCTAACCCAATTCTTGAGGCATAACAATAAACAACAAAACCATCAGTACCTTCCGGTAAAGTCAACACTTAAAGTGGAAGTAAGTCTATCCTTCAATTTTTGAAAGCTCTTTTTACACGCTTCAGACCATATGAACTTAACCTTCTTTTGAGTCAATGTCGTCAATGGAGAGGCAATTGAAGAAAACCCTTCAACAAACCTTCTATAGTAACTAGCTAAACCCAAGAAACTTCTAATATTCGAAGGGGATAGAGGTCTAGTCTAACTCTTCACCGCATCCATCTTTTTAGGATCTTCCTCAATACCCTTTCCGGAAACAATATGACCAAGGAAGGCTACAAACCGTAGCAAAAACTCACATTTGCTAAACTTGGCATAAAATTGTTTGTTTTTGAGGACTTGCAACACAATCATCAAATGATTGGTATTCTCATCTTCACTCCTTGAATATATCAATATATCATCAATGAACACAATCACAAACATATCAAGGTACTGTCTAAACACTTTATTCATCAAATCCATAAATGCGGCCGGAGCATTAGTCAAACAAAATGACATTACCAAAAACTCATAAATAGCATACCAAGTTCGAAAAGTCGTCTTTGAAATGTCATCTTCTTTCACCCTAAATTGGTGATAACCCAATCGGAGGTCAATCTTATAAAAGTAGCTTGCCCCTTGAAGTTGGTCAAACAAGGCATCTATCTTTGGGAGGGGATTTTTGTTCTTAAAGGTAAACTTGTTCAATTGCCGATAGTCAATACACATACAGAGTGAACCATCACTCTTTCTAACAAACAAAACAGGAGCACCCATGGAGAGATACTCAGTTAGATGAAACCCTTATCGAAAAAATATTTCAATTTCTCCTTTAACTCCTTAAGTTCTGCCGGAGCCATTCACTAAGGAGGAATGAAAATAGGTTGCGTATATGGGAGCAGGTCAATATACATAATTCTATTTCCCTTTCGGAAGGAACACCAGGTAGATCATCTGGAAACATTTCGAGAAAATCATTAACAATGGGGAACGACTCAAGAGTAGGGGTTTCGAAATCCATATCCCAAACCCTAACTAGACGGTTTATGCAACCCTTAGAAATCATCTTTCTAGCTTTAAGACAAGAGACAAATCAACCCTTAGGCATAGAATTTCCCCCTTTCCACTCTAGGATTGGTTCATTTGGAAATTTAAACTTGACTACACTGGTTCTATAATCAATAGAAGCATAACATGAATGCAACCAATCCATACCAAGGATAACATCAAAATATAACATATCAAGCTCTACAAGATCAAAATGAGTTACTCTATTGGACAAGAAGACACTTTCTATAGATCCTCTTAGCCACGATAGAATCGCCAACTGGAGTAGAGACATAAAAAATGATCTAACAACACATCTGAATGAATATCAAACCTTATAGCCACATATGGCGTCACAAAAGACAAGGTAGCATCAGGGTCAAGTAAAGCATAAACATCAAGTTAGAAGACTTTCAACATACTGGTAACCACATTGAGAGAACCCTCTTGTCCTCTACGAGCCTGATGTGTATAGAATCTATTTTGCTTCTAACTTCCACTAGAACCGGATGAAGGATTCGGTTGAGCCCGTCGATGATTTTTTCCCTTGTTCTTAGCAACTGAGGGGTAGTCCCTTATCTTGTGGTCCACCTTTCCACAACCAAAGCAAGCATCTGTGCCAGCTAAGCACTTACTCTTGTGCTTCTTTCCACACTTAGCACAAGTAGG
The DNA here is from genome assembly GCA_036553675.1 of Solanum okadae. Classification (NCBI taxonomy): domain Eukaryota; kingdom Viridiplantae; phylum Streptophyta; class Magnoliopsida; order Solanales; family Solanaceae; genus Solanum; species Solanum okadae. Next base: position 28,904,303 of record CM071678.1, read on the forward strand.
CATAGACAATGGAGATCAACCACCATTCCCTCCTTGAGGCTTAGGGTAAGACACCCTATCTTTGTTGAACTTAGATGGAGCATTGGAGGAACCTTGATCGAAAAACCATTTTTGAAACTTAGAACGACAATGTCCATCGGACCTCGAATGTGAGAAGTTACCATCACAGGCTTTGGCCCTCTTTGCCTCCCTAGACCTTTCTTTAAGTTTCTCCTCTTCAATTTTTGAGCATGAACCATAAGATGAGAAATGTATGTGTCATTGATGATCATGGTGGTATGACATTTCTTAACAACCATTTTGGATACACCTAAAACGAACTTGCTCATCCTTGCCATAGGATCGGCAATAATGGTGGGAGCATATTGAGTACCTTTGCCTCCCTCATCTCAAGGAGAAAGAACCTATCAAGGAAAGCAACTTTGAACTTTTCCCAATCAAGAGGACCTGCATCTTCTGCTCTCCCTTCTTTCCATTGTTGAACCATATTTGAGCAACACCCTTAAGTTGATAAGAGGCCAACTCGACCTTTTCCACTGACGTCACTCCTATGATCACCAACACATTGTAAACTCATCAATGAACTCTTGAAGGTCTTCCTCTACCTTCGAACCATGAAACTCCACAGGATTTATCCTAGTGCAATCCCATACTCTAGATGTTGTCGTACCCATATTTGGGTTCACGAGGAACACAACCTCCTTATTGTCTTGAGTTGTCATAGCTTGAGCGAACACTTGAAAAGCAACTCTAAACTCTACATTATTCACTTGCTCGGCCAAAGGGTCGAATAGAACTTGAGGAAGATCTTCTCATTCCACAATCTCTCCCATATTCCTTCTAGCATATTCTCTTCGAGTAGTTGTATCCTGTAGAGGATAAGATAAGGATTAGGAGAGAGACATTATAGAGTTAAAATCTATCGCACGACTTTAGAGTAATGAAAGAAGTGGAGTTTCCTAGACATCTTATAGCCTCTCATTCATAAGTGTGGAGAGCTTTACACTCATGAACAAGAATCTAGTCGACGTGGCATATGAGACTTCCTAGGATCTTTCTAAACCTTGTGCTCTGATTACCAAGTTTGTCATGACCCAAGGTAGACCCTAGGTGTAACATGGTATATAAGACCCCGAGAGGCCCAATACAAGCCACTTAGTATACATTATACAAGATTTAATAGAAATCTGGAGATTTAAAAGACAAATTCAAAACATAGAGTCTTATAAAATGAAGCGGAAAACTAACAAAGTCTCAAGGCCATCTAGTACATAAGAAGTGCTCGAGATGTAGCCCGTACATCAAGTCCAAAACTTAAATATAAAGACAAAATGAATAAAAGCTTGGTCCTCAAAACATAAGGACTCACCAATCTTCAAATTTTTACTAAAGATCCATAGCCATGGGAGTGTGAACCTGAAGCGATGAACCCCACATTTAATAAGAAATGTAGGCAAGAGCATGCATTAATACAAAAATGTACCAAGTATGATAGAGATACATGAAGAGTAAAAATCATGATGAAAAGACATTTTCGTGATATGCAATGACCAATCTATAACATGATATAAAAGGATTAGGAAGCATAAGTCATAAAACATTGTCAATGCAAGTAGACATCATCTTAAATCACATGTGAGATCCTTCTTGAAGAAACCTTGATTCGTTAATGTGGGAGAATTACCTTTAACCGACATGTAAGACCATGTGAGATATCAACATGGAATTCGGCGTCTACCCCACACTGAAAAGAGGTGTTCTCATTTGCCAAAGGTAGAACCATGAACTTCTAGCTTACGTGGATCTGCTAGCTAATGTCGATCCAGACAAATTCTATGTTGGCACATAGTTTATGGGACATGGGTAATCGCCACCTGTCCACTTGGTACTAAGCATAACTCGCACATAATTTTCATTATTTATAACTTTTCTTAACATTAATGAGACATGGGTAATCTCCACTTGTCTCATCATTGGAGGTCATGGGTAATCACCGCTTGCCTCATTATTAGAATAGCTCCTTAACGTTGATTCATTTTAGGTGAGTGTCACGACCCAAAAATGGATGTGATGACACTCGTCTTATCCCACCAAGACAAGTCAGCCTAAAATGCAATCATTACGATAAATTGCGGAAATAAACTATAAATAAAAGTCTAATGCTTTAATATGATGCAGAAATAAGACACATTGAAATCTCAAATTATCATAAGTGCGGATAGCTAAGTCAACTTAATAAAACCCCCAAAACCTAGTTGTCACGTGTACAAGCCTTTAATATGTTATAACAAAATTGAAAGAAAATACAGGTCTCAATGACATTGTTTCTAGAATAGAACAAGATCATAAATAAGAAGAAAGAAGGTTCGTTGAGATGACAAACAGCTACCTCACAAACCTCCACAAGAAGCCTCAGATAAGAAGAGAAGAGAAAGTATCACGAATATCCGGACTAGTAACCTACAAAAATGTAGAAGCAAAGGGTGAGTACCAAACCACACAATTGTCAACAAGCAAACTTCTAAACACAAGCTAAGGGAATAGAATACAGGTACTCCTTACCACCCCAATCGAACCTCTACAAATACAACGTGCACAAACCATACCAACCGACCAGTTCACAATTTACATAGCACACAGCTCAACAACAACACTTTAGTAATTACATATCCTCAACAACAAACTCAATATTCATTAATCACAAGTTCCAAAGAAAAACACTCACAAGATCAAGTTCACTAATGATAAAGATGTGCAATGCAATGAAATGTAATGTTAAGTACAGTGATGCATGTTAGACCTAACAATACACACCCGTTGTCTCTCAGTTCGGGACCTATGGGGGACATATCTGTCCATGCATCTGTTGTAGCATGAAATATGACCCTTGATAATAAAATTCGTCGCGGCGTGTGACACATCCCTCGATAATAGTAACCATCGCGGCGTGTGACACAAACCTCGAATTATAAAATATATTGCGGCGCACGACACGTCCTTCAAAGACGCGTGATTTCAACTGTTTTGTGCAGGTTATGGTAATAGTGTCATGGGTTCATCAAATTGGTTAAAAACTATTCAGTATAAATATATTATATATCCAACTGATTAAATTTCCTATTTCTAGAAAAATAAAATAATAAAATCAAAATAATGTTGCTAGAGACCAATTAATATCGGTGTGGGAAAATATCATAGCTATAATTTGGGGTGTTTTAAAAATTAATGGGTCCAACCATATATGAAAAATATCAAAATAAGGAAGTTTCTCATTAATTAAATATTAGGAAACTTTCCTTCTTCAAAATCCTAATTGAACTAGGAGTAGTATTCTATTTAATTTCTCTTCCTAATCCAATAGAACTAATAACAAAACTATAATTTACGATTGTATTAAGGTAAAGTCCTGTTAACAAATTCCTACTTCTAATCAAATTAGTAAAAATTACTCTTTACATTAAGGAATTCCCTTAGCCAATTCAACAACACATCTTATTTCTTAGAGTAATATTTTAGCTTGAACAATTTTATTAACATGAGCTCGTTCAATGTTATTTCCAACGAGCCCTACCCCTCAAACACCACCATTATTGGTGTCATGTACGATGATGTATCATTCTTGGTTCCAGTGATACAATCACACAACTTAATGCTAATATTGTTTCGTGTCATTGTGATCATGAAACAAAAATCTTACTATAAGATACACGAAACTTTATTGTTGACCAAGAAAATATAAAGGTCACAACTGAGGCAATAGGAACAATGTTGACCGTATTTAAAGCTGGGATGAAAAATATGCTACAAACTAGTGTTATTAGTGCTGGAGGAAAGAAAATATACGAGGTAAGTGATGTTGGGATTGTTATTATTGGTGGAGGTAAGAAAAAATACAACGTACTATGCAACTTCATTGGTTCTTTTGACTAGTTTTTTTTCTTTCTGCAATTAATAAATAATAATGTGGAAAAAAGGTTTGTAATTTCTAATCCAATTTTTTTTGTTTGGGTGTTTAAAAAGATTGAAGTTTTTTTTTCTTTTGAAACAAATTTTCATGAGACTAAACGAACAGTTTTTTTAACAAAAAATTGAAGCTTTTTTTTGTACTAGATTAAAAAGAGCAGAGCAGAAGTAGAAGACTAATTTTAACATCAAAATATAGTCTTAATTTAAAACGATCCCATAATGGATTACATTGCATAATGAACACCAAAAAAGGTTATCTACCATCAACCTGCAACAGCTTCTTTCCCAAAAAAACAAAAAAAAAAGGTTATCTATGCATCAACCCGCAACAACTTCTTTCCCAAAAAATGAGTTATCTACCCATCAACCCCCAGTAGCTTCTTTCATCAACCTGGAACAGTTTCTTTCCCTGCACTAGCAGCAGCAACTGCTTCTTTCCCAGCACTAGCAGCAACAACTACTTCTTTCCAAGTGCCAATGAAATCGGATTTGACAAATTTGCACCGTGAGAAGTTCTCTTATGAATGTGAATGTGCGAACCCATAGAATACAAGTTGGTGAATATAAGGAATATGACATTATGCATTGATTTAGCATCTTTGGGGCCAACAATTCCATAATAAACCAAGAACACAACTGCATGCAGCCGTGTAAGATGTTATGATTCTCCTATACCACAAACGAGTATCCCTTGGTTCCATGCTGACTGATTTTTTTTAGAAAGGGGAGATGTAAATAGAGTTCTGTTCTTTTTTTTTTCTCTTGTGCGCTGGTAATAAGTGTTCTTGTTCTTCTTATTATCCTCTTATTTTATAAGTGGGAATTAAGAAGCTCCCACATATCAGTTTACTGTTAGATACTGAATTTCTTGTGAGGGTATTTTGGTCTATTTAAGAGTACTACTGTGCAGTATCTTTTTATTCTTTCTGCTGAAATACTTTATCTAGAATTACAATTTTCAATAAAATCAAGAGATCTCTAATGTTAAAGCTTGTCTCATCTTCAGAAATATGGGTTGATTTTGTAAGTCTATCAAATTAATGATGTAGTACGCTCCTCTTGACCATTGGTTTGAGAATGAAAAGTCGTACTAAGCTTCACTTGAGTACCAAGACCCTTTCGAAATGATCTCAAAAACTAAAAAGTAATCAACATACCTCTATCAAAAATGATGGATAAAGGCACTCCATTTAACTTTACCATCTCCTGAATATAAATGCTAGCATAGCCTTCAGCTGAAAATTAGGGCTTCACGGGAAGATAAGGTGCCGACCTAGTAATTTGGCCAACAACAACCCAAATAGAATCATATTGTCGACGTGTAAGAGGTAAACCCGCAATGAAGTCCATATTCAAGTATTCCCACTTCCAAGTAGGAATGCTAATGCCTTGAGCCAAACCTCAGTTTTTTATGCTCAACCTTCGCTTATTGACAATTAGGACACTTAGCCAGAAGCTCAGCGATTTCCTTCTTCATTCCATTCTATCAATAAACCTCTACAAATTACGGTACATCTTGGTGGCTCTGGGGTGAAAAGAATACCAAGAATTGTGAGCTTCTAATAAAATTTGTTACCTCAACCTATCAACCTTTGGAACACATAACCGACCTTGATAACAAAGAACGCCATCTCCTTCTTGGGAGAAAGCCTCAACAACCTTCTTAAGCACAACCTCCTCCGACTCAACTAAAGTCGAATCAAGGTCTTGCTTTGCCATCACATCCTCCACAAGAGATGATTTTTATCCATTCTGAACAGTGATACTGCCCTCTTAAGAGCCAATTAAGCGGACACCCAAATGAGCTAGTTTATGAACATCACGAATGGACTCCTTTTTACCATTTTCAATGTGAGCAACACTACTCATCAACAATCAACTAGGAGCATCATCAACCATGTTTGCCTTACTCAAATGGTAAGGAACACTCATATTGTAATCCTTCTTAAATTTGATCCATCTCTTTTGGCGAAGACTTAGATCCTTTTGCTTAAACATATACTGCAAACTCTTATGATCGGTGAACACATCCACATAGACTCCGTACAAATAATGCCTCCAAAGCATCAAAGTAAACACAATTGTCACTAACTCTAAATCATGAGTAGGGTAGTTCTTTTCATGAATCTTAATTTGCCTTGAAGCATACACAATCACCCTCCCATGTTGCATTCAAGCGCAACCAAGTTCAATTCTGGAAGCATCACAATATTCAACAAACCCATCAGAACCTTTCGATAATGTCAAAACCTGAGCAGAGGTCAGGCGAGTCTTCAACTCTTGACAAATTTTCTCACACGCTTCCGACCATATACACTTTACCTTCTTATGAGTTAGAGTAGTAAAAGGCAAAGAATTAGAGGAAAATCATTCCACAAACCTTCTATAATAACCAACAAAACCTAGGATACTCTGAATACCTGAAGGGGAAATAGGTTTAGGTCAGTTTCTAACTGTCTCAGTCATCTTAAAATCAACTTGAATACCTTCACTGGAAAATATGGCCAAGGAAAGCAACAAATCTCAACCAAAACTCAAATTTGCAAAACTTAGCAAACAACTAACAATCCTTGAGAATTTGCAAGAGAATCCTCAAATGAATAGCATGCTCATCCTCACTTCGAGAATAAATCAATATATCATCAATAAACACAATCACAAATATGTCAAGGTTTTGATTGAACACCCTATTCAACAAATCCATAAAAGTGGCAGCAACATTTGTTTGTCCAAAAGACATAACTAAGAATTTGTATTGACGATACGGAGTTTGAAAATTCATCTTTTGAATCAATCTCTCACTTCCAACTAATGACAATCCGATCCAACAACACTACCAACTTAAAATTACCAATACGCTTTTTCAACAACGAAACATAAAACATTGAATGCACCACTGTCAAATTGAAAGGAAAATTCAACACATAGGCACCTTGCTGAAACACCTCAAAATCTGATATGGACCTACATAATGCAAACTAAGCTTCCTTTTTACAAATCGCATCACACCATTCATAGGTGAGATTTTCAAGTAAACCAAATCAAAAATATCAAAATTGAGCTCTCATCTAATATTCACAAAAGAATTTGTTCACTTTGAGTCATTATAAACTTCTCTCTAATAAGCCAAACCTTTTCCATAACCTTATGCACTATCTTCAGCCCTATCAAAGCGAGCACGCCAACTACAAACAAACTAGTAGGAGACCTACATCTCCTAGTATAGAGAGCCTTAAATGGATCCATTTGAATACTTGAGTGATCACTATTATTATAAGCAAACTCAGTCAAAGACAAATGATTATCTCAATTATTCTTGATGTCAATCACACAAACTCTCAACATATCTTCCAATTGAATAGTACGCTTGTGCTTGACCATCGATGTAAGGATGCAAATTTGTACTAAGGTTCTCTTGTGTACCAAGATCCTTCTGAATCAATCTAAAAAATTGAGAAGTAATCTGAGTACCTCTATCAGAAATGATGGATAAAAGCACTCCATTCAACTTTACCATCACCCGAATATAGATCCTAGCATAGTCTTCGGCTAAAAATGAGGTTTCATGGGAAGAAAATGTGATGAATTAGTCATTCGGTCAACAACAACCCAAATAGAATCATATTGTCGATGTGTTAGGTTAACCCTTAATGAAGTCCATATTCAAGTCTTCCCACTTCAAAGTAGGAAAGCGAATGCCTTAAGAAAAAACCTCACGGTTTATGATGTTCAACCTTCACGTTGTTGTAAATTAGGACACTTGGCCACAAACTCCGCAATATCCTTCTTCATATCATTCCACCAATTGACCTCCCATAAATCACAGTATATCTTGGTGGCTCTCGGGTGAATAGAATACTGAGAACAGTGAGCTTCAATTAAAATTTGTTGTCTCAACTCATCAACATTTGGAACACATAACCAACCTTGATAATGAAGCACTCAATTTCCCCCTTGGGAGAAAGCCTCATCATCCTTCTTAAGCACAACCTCCTTCAACTCAAATGAAGTCAGATCAAGGTATTTCTTAGCCTTCACATCTGTCACAAGAGATGATTCTTAACAATTATGAACAATGATACAACCCTCTTCAAAGTCAATTAAGAGGAAACCCAAATGAGCTAGTCTATGAACATCACGAATCAAGTCTTTTTCACCATCTTCAATGTGAGCAACAATACTCATCGACAATGAGCTAAGAGAATTGACCACCGTGTTTTTCATAACTGAATAGTAAAAAAACACTCATATCTTAATCCTTCCAAAGTACAATCCACCTCCTTTGGTGAAGATTTAGAATTTTTTTCCTTAAACACATATTACAAATTCTTATGAACGGTGAACACATCCACATAGACAACGTTAAAATAATTCCTCAAAATCTTGAAAGCAAACACAACTGCCGCTAACTCCAAATCATGAGTGGGGTAGTTGTTTTCATGGATCTTAAGTTACCTTGAAGCATATGCAATCACCCTCCCCTTTTGAAAGAATTTATCACACGCTTCCAGCCATATACACTTTACCTTTTTCTATGTTCAAGTAGTCAAAGGCAAACCAATAGAGGAAAATCCTTCCACAAACCTCCTACAATAACCAGACAATCCTAAGAAACTCTGAATATCTAAAGGGGAAATAGATTTAGGCCATTTTCTAACGACATGAGTCTTCTTAGGATCAACTTGAATACCTTCACCAGAAATAATATGGCGAAGGAAAGCAACAAACCTCAACTAAAACTCACATTTGGTAAGCTTATCCGACAACAGATGATCCTTGTGAATTTGCAAGACAATCTCAAATGAGTAGAATGCTCATCCTCACTCTGAGAATAAATCAATATATCATCAATTAACAAAATCACGAATATGTCAAGGTATTTCTTTAAAACTCGGTCCAAGACACTACTGACGTAGGATTACCATTACACTTTTCAATAAAGAAACATGAGACAACCAATGCACCACTATCAAATTGGAAGGGAAATCCAACTCGTAGGCTACCTTTTTGAAATACCTCAAAATCTTATATGGGCCTTTATAATAGGGACTAAGTTATGAAGCTCAAATTATCCTAAAATAATTAGAAGAGTAAGTGGTTTTCAGTAATAAAAATACCCAAAAAAATATTTGGGGTTGAATCCCACAAGGAGTGATTTAGTGAAAAGAATTTAGTTAGGAAATTAAAAGTGCAAACCGATTCATTGTAGTAATTAGAACAATGATTCCACCAAATTTACAAAACGGTTTTAGTATCAATTATCATAGTTAAAATAAAATCGTAAGGATTTCACAAGCAAAAGATGATCTAGGGGTGTGGGGATTGGCATTGATGTCAAATAGGGGTGCACATGCTTGCTCAATAGTGCTAGACAAAAATGGATAGGTTGGGTAATCTCCAATGGCATTAATCTTCTTTTGATCTAAAATCATCATATCATAGAATCTACTTTCAGCCTCATCTATATGAATTTCAAATCAACCTACTACCGTATATAAATCTCTTCCGAGCAGATTTGACAACTAGAATTGAACCACAATTTCTCTATCGAGAAAACCATAGAAATCAAACCTAAAGTTTGTAACTAGACTAGAATTAAGTTATCAACCTTAATCCATGAATTAACCCCATGCTAAATAACCTAAATCCATGGATGAACAACAATAAAACAGAGCAAAGCACAAGTCCGACTAGATTAAATTTACACCCAAGCCCATAATCACACCCCTAGATTTGGGGTTTTAAACAAGCATCACAAAAAAAGAATTTTTACCTATGATGTTACCAATTATTAATATGTTGATATTAAGCAATACTCTTCAACACCCACTTCAATTTCAACCCTCATATGTCAATTACAAAGAGTGTTCAAAACCCCTCAAAACTAAGAAGTCTATTTCACAAACTCCAAAAACAAAAATTTAATTTAGGATCTAATCTATTTTTCTGTATACATTTTCTCTCTTTTGGGCTATTTATAGTTTCCCCAAAATTCCATGTGCAACCTATTTAGTGACATTAGTTAGGCTCGCCTAACATGTCTGGTGGATCATCGGTAACCATTTATCTCGTCATTTTTTTACCTCAGGCTTCAGGTGTTTGAACCTCAGTTGGCAAACTTGACCGAGTCAACCTTTTACATTCGATGGATCCCTGATTACCACCCCGTTTGACCATTTAACTTTTTGTTTTTACTTAGAAGTATATCACATTCGGTGATGGAACTTCTAGCTCTCTCAATCGACTTTGGTGAATCACTATTTCAATTTTAGTTAGTTGACCTACCTTTAATATTTTTAATTGTGAACATTTTAAACTTGGTTGAGGTCTGGCCAATTGGGCGATCCTTCCTTTGGTTAGGTGACTACCAGTTAGGAGTTTGTACTCGTTTCAATGTTTTTGGCCTCTTTTTCTTATGTATTCATCCTTTCCTTTCCCTTTAGCCTTCATTGCTACAAAATATTATAATATCATTAGAATAGGACATAAATAGGCATTGAGGACACTAATTTTTGAACTAAAAAGGCTTCAAATAAGTGGAAATCTACCACTCATCAACACCCCCCAATTTAAACTTGTGTTTGTCCTCAAGTAAATCAAAAACTCAATTAGTTCAACAAGAGTGTCTACAACAATTCTAAATGTGAGTTAACATGCGAGTGTCACCATAAGACTCCTAACAAGTATATGCTATATCTTAATCATGCTAAATAAGCTTGAAATGATGACTAGCCGATATCAATACAAGCTCAGGCTCACTCATGCTCTCTAGTAATGTAAAATCATGCTTCAACATAAGTATTTAAGTGCCTTCACATGAAAAATGATTCCATACTCTCAAAAAGCATATCAACAAAGAAGTTAGGAATTAATATAACTCTCACTCTTCGAAAAAGAAATACCTGCAAGCTTCATCCCATAGGTTTGCCCATATTTTACAATCATCACACAACCTAGTTTAAGAAAGATCTCAAGGTTATTTTCAGCTTGTAATGGGGCTGAGGGTAAATGTATGGTTAGTTTGGCTCGGTGGCTTCACCTTCTCAAAGCATTGTTGTACCCATATTCACCTCTTTTGAAGTTCTTTTCATTATTTTCTTTGGGAGACTCAAACCTCAATTTTTTACTCAATTAATTTGGACACCCCTTTTATTGCTTAATCATGCTCATTTTCATTTCATTTTCAAGATTTTTCTCAAACATATTTTCTTCTCCTTTCTTTTTAATAATGATGGGTTCCTCTTTTTGCAACAAACTTCAAGGTTGAGTCTCACTTTTCTTTCATCAGTTTCACTTGACTTTCTTTTCTCCTGTCTTTCTAGACCCGCAACTTAGGAATTTGGCCTAAGTTGGATATTTAAACAACCCAATGCTTACAAAAGAATTTATGGGTGAGAAGTTAGGGACCTATTTGGTTAAAGAGGTTTCAACAAGGTTGACAACTGACGAGTGGTAGATTTGCACTCATTTAAGGTCCATTTAGCTCAATAGTTAGTGTCCCCAATGCCTAACTTTGTCCTTTTCTAATTGAATATTGATTATTTGCAGCTATGAAGGAAATTGGACAAGGCAAGGACTGATGTTTGAAAGAATGACCAAAAATACAAAAGAAGTGCAAAGCAAACATTGTTGATCGCCTAACATGAAGGGTGGATAGACAATTGAGCACGACTTTTCCCAAATTGACAATGCATAACCCTTCTATCTACCAAAGAAGGTCGGTTAATTCTAGTATAAAAGGCGATGCATTGAGTTAGGACAACATTCCTGATGCACATCACCTAAAGTGATAGTGTGCAATACAAAGATTTAATGCTCGAAAGGTGGACTGAGGTGGTATTTAGCGAATTCCAGAATGTGAAAGGTTGACTCAATCAAGTACGCCAATTGAGGTTCAAACACATAAAACCTAGAGCATTTCCAGATGAGCTAAAGAGCACAACACTACAAAAAATATGATATATAGCTACGAAATTATTAGCTACGACATCAAATTCGTCACTAATTGTTCGCTTCTAGTGACAAAATTTACTTTTCGTGCTTAAATATATGAGACACATACTTTTAGTGACGAAACAAAAAAACCGTAGCAAAGTTTCGTCTACTAAAGTTTCCCACCAAAAAATTAATTGGCGCCATTTGTTAAGTAGTGTTAGTCACGAATTTAAAGTTATCGGTGACACATTATTTCGTCACTAATAATGTATCTAATTCATGACAAATTATTTTTTGTCTTAAAATTTATTGATTTTTTTACCCAAAAAAATTTCATCTAAAAAAATTTGTTGTTACGATATCGACAAATTATAATTCGTAGTTAAATATTATAAGTTTTAGCTATAAGAATTTAACTTTAATTATGATATTTATTTTCGTCACTAGTAGTATAAATAATTGGTGACAAAGATTTTATTGTCTCTAAACAATCTGTGATTCAGTGACAACAAAAAAATTGTCACGAAATATGTAAGGTGTTAAATAGCGACGACTTAAATTTGTAGTGAATAATTCAACTATTTTCTACGAAAAAAATTTATAGCTAAATACAATTTTTTTTGCTACAATTGTTCATAATTACAAGTGACAACTTACAAAAAGAATAATATAAGTGCTTCATAAGAAATAGACAGAGCCTTTCGTTAATTGGCGAGGGAAAATATTAAAACCAACGAATTCGGTCCATTTTGTAAAAATGAAAAAGTTCAATTCATGAATTTTCTTAAATTACACAATTATGCATCATTTCAAAAATACAATCCAGGTTATAAGTATCGTGAGTGGGGTACGATTCTGCCACTAGATCACTAATATTTGTTGGTTTAACACTTTTGTTTTTTATTTGATACACTTTTATCGATAAAGACGATAGAAAAAATAATTTCTCAAGTCTTGGTGCTAATTTTTGTGCGTGTCTATTGATTTGTGATTGGTAAACTGTATAGACTAAGTCAATCAATTTGCTTTTGTCTAAAAATATGTAGTTATTTAATAGTAATTTTACAAATGCATGTAGATCAACTATACAGAGATAACATCGGCTTACAAACTTAGACTTTGCAAAGGTGCGAAATATCTCATGAATTTCTATTAACTTTTCCATCTGTGTGAAAATCGAAATAAACTAAAAAAATGAAAGAAACGAACAACCTAGGATTTCAAATATATTATGATGAGGTACTATAGTTATGGGTATCGATGTTTTTTTTTTTACAAAACAATTGATTTACTAACCGAATTGAACCGATTATTCAATTTTTTAAATAAAATCGAAAGTTTAATTTTATTTAAATTTATAATTGTACTATATAATTTTTAAAAATTATAAAAATAACTGAATAAAATAACAGAATCGTACTGAATATATTTAAAGATATGTTAAAAAATATACAGTTTAATTAAAATATAATCTACATTTGAATGAATTGTGGGTGGTAAATTTCATGCACTTGTGTATGCGTATAAATAATCATATAATATATTATATCTACAAAAGTTAAATTTGAAAGAAGTGAATGAAGTAGAAAATAAATTAAAAATGAGAGACAAGAGAGAGTTGATCTGATGGTAAGCACTCCTCACTTCCAACCTTAAAGTTGTAAGTTCGAATCCCCAAGAAAGCATGATGTGGGAGCTCCTAGGGAGAAGTTTAAAATAAATTTGAGATGGGGGGTGGGGGGATAATAAGAAAATTAATCTTTTTTATAATAATAAAATTGTCCCTAATTAATACATTTAATAACAAAATAATTTTTGGTATATAAAATATAGTCATTAGCGGCGATACAATTTTGTCGGTAGTAATAACCTTTTTAGTGACAAAACATACTATTATCTACAAGAAATATACTTTTTACAACAAATGAATTTGTCACAAATGTTTAAGCATTTGGGGACGATTTTTCTTTTTGTAGTTAATATAATACTTTTAGCGACGAAGCACTAAATCGTCTTTGTATACTTTTAGAGACACACATTTAGTGACGACTGAGTGACAAATTATTTTTCGTCTCACAAGAATTTAAGTGACGAAATATGATTTATAAATGACGAAATTATTTGTCCCTGATAATCGAATTTGTTGTAGTGCAAGGTGAGTCACCGATTAGATTTGGCGAGCCTAAACTAATGTCACCGAGTTGGTTACGAAGTTGATTTTGGGCCAAATTTTGAGAAATGATAAATAGCCCAAAGGTTGCAATTTTTAAGAGTTTTTTTTTGGAGAGTTTAGATACTGAACAAGGAGAGTTGAATATTGAGTAGAATATTTTACATTTGAGAAGAACACTTTTCTAGTTCTGCGGGGTTTACAATTCGAAGCTTGAATTTGATAAATTGAAGTTGAATCCCAAGTAGATTTACTCTTAATTGCTTGATTTTAAGTTACCCATGACTGCTTTCATGGAAGGCATACTTTCTTTACATTTTGTGATGGGTGGCTTAAACCCCAAGATCTAGGGGTGCTCAAATGGGGTTGGGTGTTGATTTAATGTAGTTAGTATTGTGCAATGCTCTGTTTTGTTGCTATTTATACATACATTTGGCCTATTTAATATCACGACCCCCCAGGGGTACCTCCTAGATGTAACAAGGAACATAGAACCCCGAAAGGCTCCATGTAAGCCACTTAGCATACCATAACATAAGAATAGAACAATAAAGATTAAAACACATTTCAAGTCTTAAAAAGTTTTTCATAAAAGAAAATTGGAATTCTAGACTATAAGTCTCAACATAGCCATCTATTACAATATTCGAAGAGAAAAAGGGACCCAACCCATACTACATAGTCCTAAAAGAAAATACAAGAAATGAACTAAAATGAGATAACATCTGTCCTCGAATCATGAGGACTCACCAACAAGCTAGGAGAATAAGCAAATCCAAGCTTTAGCCACAACGATGATCACCTTGAGAACCGGATCCTACACTTGGGGGGAAATGTACGAAAAGTAGGCGTTAGTACAAAATGCACTAAGTATGATAGCCATGCATAAAAACATTGAAAACATGCTAAAAGGGACATTTTATTTTATGACATGCAATTTACTAAGTTAAAACATCATTATGAAGATAGTGGAAAAGCATAAGTCATAAGTATAGTCAATACATTGATCATCATAGCATAATGAAACTTCATAAACACCCTCAAAGCAAACTTGTGCAATGCATGAATAAGACTCCATAAATCTCACACATGCTAAGTAAATCTCTTTAGGCCAATATTCACATTCATCACCTTTAAGATCTTGAAACCTCATATAAAAACTTCTTGAGTAACCATAGTTCATAATTCATATTCTTGTTCTTGTTGTTGTAGGAATAAGCCTTAACTGGCATGAGACCATGTGTATACATGATCACCCGGTGTTCCCTACACCGAAAAGGGTTGTCCTACTTGCCTAAGGTAGAATCATGGTTTGTTAGCTTAGGTGGATCCACTAGCTAAATGACCTACGGGGGCCCGTAGTTTTTGGGACAAGGAGATTGTTACTAGATATCCATTCTCTACTAACGTGAGGACATCCATCTCAAGAGATTGCTTCTAGTAACTCAGCCTAAACTAACGTGAGGGATTCCATCTCATATTAATATCCATTCGGTGCTAAGCATTAATCCCATAGAGTACTTGTTAAGTCATAACTTAATTCATTAAGATAGCTCATTAGATCATGCGTGAGAATAACCTTTCACCGTCCATGTCTACATATAGATTCAATAGGTGAGAAATCCTTTCAACCTTAGAATCTTCATGTTGTGAGAAAACCTTTCACATCATAATCATGTATAAGTGTGTCTATGAGAATAACCTTTGAGCAACACAACAACTAGATCATAATCCTATTCACTTTACTCTCAAAGTGTTCTTAAAGCATATACGAAGACTTCATAAACATGCATAATATCATAATTCGTCATTTCAAGGGTCAAAGCTCATATCCAATCAACACATCTAGAATTCACTACATTAGGCATGGATATCAAGATAATTCAAGTAACCCAATCACTACATGCATAATCTAATAAAATTCCTCTTTTATCCACAAACCCACATCACAAGATCATAATTGGGAAATATGGGCATACCATAGGTTCTTGGGGATTTTAACATAAAAAGCATAAGTAATCATCAATTCACACAAAATATAAAGTAATTCAAGCATTAGAATCGTTTTTGAAAGGAACCCATGACTTTGGAATCAATCCCTAGCTCTTGGGGAGTTCTATCTTTGAAATAGGGATTTTGAAGGGGCTCCATGGATGAAGAGCTACCATACCTTAGCAATGAAACCCAATGAATTTGAGTAGAGAACCTTGCTCCTTGAACCCTAGTTCCAACTTCCTTCTTCTTCTTCCTTAAAGTTCTAGAGAGAGATTATTTTTTTTTGGAGAGAAGATGAACTTTAGGAATTATTTGGGTGTTTGGAAAATATGACTTAATTTAGGTGAATTTGACTTTAAAATGACTTATATAGTGACCCTAAGCTTACTCAAAATGACTTCATTTTGATTGGACTCAAACCGGAATTTCCCAAAATACCCCTCACTTTAAGTGAGCAGCCCAGGTGCCATGAGGGGCTCCATGAGCCGTGGTCATGACCACGATCCATGGTCCCCTTCGTGGACTTGAGGTAGTGGCTAGGTAACTTGTGCCTTTAGCCCACAATCCCAAGGAAACTTCACGAGGGGCTCCACGAGCCGTGGTGCTTGCCACGAGCCATGGTCCTTCTCGTGGGCCTTGAGGTAGTGGCTTGCCACCTCCTTTCCATCCTCACACACCCAACTCTCCTCCACGAGCCTTCCTAGGAGTTGTGGTCTTCACCACGAGCCGTGAAGTGGCTCGTGAAGAGGAGCTTCTTTTGGGCAGATTCTGAGGAGCTCACTGCCTAGTCCAGCACGACTACACTACGTTCTGTGGTCCCTACCATGAGTCTTGGTCATGGTCGTGGTCACTAGGGCAGTGTCTAGGGGAGAGTGGACTACCTTGGTCCTCTCCCTTGGCCTTTGCCCACCTCCTTGACTCTAGCCCTCACATTTTATATTTAATTTAGCCTACCAATTTCTGGGGTGTTACAATATCTCCCCCTTGGGAACATTCGTCCTCGAATGACTATCTAGACACCCTACGAAAGTAAAGACTCATGACTAGCAGCCCATCATGCATGCAACATCAAAATAATGCACAATTCAAAGGAGGAAACATCAACTCCATATCAAACATAATCAATGCATCACAAGGAAGTAGGAACTACATCTAACAACCCATTATGCATGAAAACTCCACATTTCTCATATCCATAGGAGGAACTACCTTCTCCAAACTAAAAGCATGCTCAAAAAATTCTCAAAGAGTATTTATGCAATATGCTTCCAAAAAGCACAACTAAGCATGTTCAACAATTCATCTCATGAAGCATATAGGCAACTCTTACTCAATGCACAACAACCTAAGGAACATCAATCATAAAAACTCATTTTCTTACTAAACATGAATTTCACCAAGAACATGCATAACATAAGGATTTCATGGAAAAACACTTATAACACACATGACTCCCAAAACAAGAAAACTCAAGAGGAACTACTTACCTCAAGCTTGAATACGGGTAGAAGGAAAGAGACGAGGATATCGGGACTTCATATCGGCCTCGGCCTCCCAAGTAGCACCCTCAACGAAGTGATTTCTCCATAAAACCTTCACGGAAGATATTTCCTTGTTTCTCAATCTTTTGACTTGACGGTCTAGGATCTCTACCGGAACCTCTTCATATGAAAGACTTTCGTCAACTCCCAACCCTTCTAGGGAAATAATGGATGTCGAATCTCCAATACACTTCTTAAGGATAGAAACATGAAATACCGAATGAATCGGGGCCAACTCATTTGGCAAATCCAAATCATAGGAAACCTTCCTAATACGATTCAAAATTAGGTATGGGCCTACATACCGGGGACTAAGTTTTCCTTTCTTGCCAAATCTCATCACACCTTTCATAGGTGAGATTTTCAAATAGACCCAATTGTTAACCTCGAATTCTAGATCCCTTCTTCTCACGTCGGCATAAGACTTTTGTCTACTTTGAGCCATTCTCAGCCTCTCTCTAATAAGCCAAACTTTCACGATGGCTTCATAAACTAGCTCGGGACCTATCAAAGCAACTTCACCCACCTCAAACCAACCAACCAGAGACCTACATCTCCTACTATACAACGCTTCAAAGGGAGCCATACAAATACTTGAGTGATAGTTATTATTGTAGGCAAACTCTATTAATGGCAAGTGGTCATCCCAATTACCCTTGAAGTCTATTAAACATGCCCTTAACATATCTTCCAATGTTCAGATGGTACGCTCCGCTTGCCCATCATTTTGGGGATGAAAAGTCATGCTAAGCTTAACAAGGTACCAATCCCTTTTTGGAATGACTTCCAAAAGTGAGAAGTGAATTGAGTACCCTGATCGAAAATTATAGATAGAGGAACTCCATGCAATTTCACCATTTCCCTTATATACAACTTGGCATAGTCTTCCTCCAAAAAAGAAACATTGATGGGAATAAAATGGGCTGATTTTTTCATCCAATCTATAATGACCCAAATAGAATCATGTTGTCTCCGGGTGCGAGGTAAACCGACAATAAATTCCATGTTTACATCTTCTCACTTCCAAGTGGGAATACTTATATCTTGGGACAAGCCTCCCAGCCTTTGATGCTCAAACTTAACTTGTTGACAATTAGGACATTTGGCTACAAATCCCGCAATATCTTTCTTTATCCCATTCAACCAATAGACTTCCTGTAGATCACGGTACATCTTGGTGGCTCCCAGGTGAATAGAATACCGAGAACTATGAGCCTCCTCTAAAATTTGTTCCCTTAAACCATCAAAATTCGGAACACATAACCGACCTTGATACCTAAGCACCCCATCTCCCCCTTGGGAGAAAGCTTCAACGGACTTCTTAAGTACCGACTCTTTCAATTCAACTAATATAGGATCAAGACCTTTGCTTAGACTTCACATCCATCACAAAGGATGATTCGAAACCATTATTGACCATGACACCACCCTTGGTGGAATCCACTAGTTGAACACCTAGTCGGGCCAACCTATGCACATCATGAACCAATTGTTTCTTTTCATCCTCTACATGAGCCACACTACCCATAGGCAATCTACTAAGGGCATCCTCTACCATATTAGCTTAACCGGGGTGATAAAGGACACTCCTGTAATAATCCTTCAATAATTCTAACCACCTTCGTTGGAGAAGATTCAATCCTTTTGACTAAACACATATTGAAGATTTTTATGATCGTTGAAGACATCCATATTGACCCATACAAATAATGCCTCCATATTTTAAGGCAAACACAACCACCATTAACTCAAGGTCATGGGTAGGATAAATCTTCTCATGGACTTTAAGTTTTCTTGAAGCATAGGCAATCACCTTACCGTTTTGCATAAGCACACACACCAACCCAAATATAGACACATCACAACACACCACAAAACCATTTGTACCTTCCAGTAAGGTCAACACTGGGGTGGAAGTAAGTCTATCTTTCAACTCTTGGAAACTTTTCTCACAAGTTTCCGACCACACAAATTTAGCTTTCTTTTGAGTCAAAGCCGTCAAAGGAGAAGTAATGGAAGAAAATCCCTCAACAAACCTTCTATAGTAACCGGCAAACCCAAAAAACTTCTAATGTCGGAAGGAGTTAGAGGCCTAGGCCAACTCTTGACCGCATCCGTCTTCTTAGGATCTACCTCAATACCCTTGCTTGACAAAATATGACCAAGGAAAGCTACAGACCTTAACCAAAATTCACACTTGGTAAACTTTGCAAAAAGTTGTTGGTCCTTAAGAACTTGCAACACAATTCTAAAATGGTCCACATGCTCATTTTCACTCCTTGAGTAGATCAAAATATCATCAATAAACACAATCACAAAAATGTCTAGGTATTGCCTAAAACTCTATTCATCAAGTCCATAAACGTCGTCGGAGCATTAGTCAACCCAAATGACATTACTAGGAATTCATAATGGCCATACCGAGTTCTGAAAGCTGCCTTGGGAATATGAACCCCTCTCACCCTCAATTGGTGATAACCTGAGCGAAGATCAATCTTGGAGAAATAACTAGCCCCTTGAAGTTGGTCAAATAAGTCATCAATTCTCAGAAGGGGATATTTGTTCTTAATGGTTATTTTATTGAATTGACGATAATTAATGCACATTCTAAGAGACCCATCTTTCTTTCTAACAAATAACACGAGGTCACCCCATAGAGAGATACTCGATCGGATAAAGCCCTTATCTAGAAAGTCCTTTAGTTGTTCCTTCAACTCTTTTAACTCGGCCGGAGCCATTCTATAAGGAGGGACGGAGATAGGTTGTGTATCCAGAAGAAGGTCAATACCAAAATCTATTTTCCGCTCAGGAGGAATATCGGGCAAATCATCGGGGAAAACTTTTGGGAACTCATTAACAACTAGAACCGATTCTAGAGAAGGGGTTTTAGATTCCACATCCCTCACCCTAACAAGATGGCAAATACACCCTTTGGAGATCATCTTCCTAGCTTTAAGACAAGAGACAAATTGACCTCTAGGCATAGAATTTCACCCCTTCCACTTTAAGATAGGCTCATTCGGAAATTGAAATATAACCACCCAAGTCCTACGATTAATAGAGGCATAACATGCATGCAACCAATCCATACCCAAAATCACATCAAAGTCTAACATGTCAAGCTCTACCAAGTCGACAAGAGTAACTCTATAGGATAAGGAAATGGGACACTTTCTATATACCCTCTTAGCCACCACAGAATCACCAATCGGGGTAGAGACCAAAAAAGGTTCTAATAACACTTCGGGGAGCATATCAAACTTCATAGCCACATAAGGTGTCACAATGGACAAAGTAGCACCGGGATCTAACAAGGCATACACATCAATAAGAAAGAATTTTAGCATACCGGTCACTACATCCAGGGAGCTTTCTTGGTCACCTCGGGTTTGAAAAGCATAGAAGTGGTTTTGCTTTGGAGTTTGAACCGCTAGGAGGAATTTGCTTGCCCTCTCTTCCTTTAGCCATGAGCATCGGGCAATCTCTCATTTTGTTTCCACTCTTCCCGCAACTAAAACATCCATCAGTGTCAGCTAGGCACTTACCATCATGTTTCTTCCCACACTTGGCACATGTAGATCTAGCAAAAGAAGAACCCCCTCCATTTTCTCCTTGAGGTTTAGGATTAGACACCCTATCCTTGTTGACCCTTGTGGGAGCACTAGAGGAACCTTGGTTTGAAAACCTTTGTCTAAATCTTGGCCGACCATGTCCATCAGATCTAGTATCGGAGAAGTTCCCATCACCGGTCCTATCTCTTTTCACCTCCCTATTCTTTTCCTTGAGTTTCTCCTCCTCAATTTGTTGTGCATGGACAATGAGACGAGAGATGTCCATGTCACCAATGAGCATGACGCGGTACGACACTCTTTCACCACCATATCGGATATACCCGTCACAAACTTATTCATTCTAGCCCTAGCATCCGTAACCATAATTGGAGCATACGTAGATAACTCTGTGAACTTTAGGGCATACTCATTCACACTCATACTCTCTTGATGTAGGTTAATGAAATCTTGTGCCTTTGCTTCCGTCATCTCTAAGGGAAAAAACCTATCAAGAAACGCCGATTTAAACATCTCCCACTCTACGGGACCTGCTCCCACAGGCCTTGCCTCCTTCCACTGACCATACCATACTCGACAAACCCCTTTTAGTTGGTAAGCGGCCAATTCTGCCTTCTCTTGTGGAGAAACCCCTATGATAGCAAGTACTTTATGAACCTCGTCGACAAACTCTTGAGGGTCCTCTTCAACCTTGGAGCCATAAAATTCAGGAGGGTTCATTCTTATAAAATCCCTCACTCTAGAAGCGGGCAAATTAACATTAGGATTCACCAGAGCTACAACTTTTCTATTGGTTTGATTTGTCACGACTTGAGCCAACATTTGGAAAGCCGACCTAAACTCCGCATGGGTTAGATTCTCAACCAAAGGATCTATCAGATCTTGGGGAGCTTGAGGAGGAGCTCATTGATTCACATTGTCCTCTTATATCCTTATAGCATTAGACCTTCGTGTATTCATATTCTAAAGACACAACAGAAGGATTAGGAAAGAGAAATCTTTTAGAGTTAAACTCTAAGGCACGACTTAAAAGTAATGAAGAAGTGAAATTTCCTAATTATCTTATAGCCTCTCATTCATAAATGTGGCGCGCTTCACATTCATGAACAAGAATCTAGTAGACGTGGCTTATGAGACATCATCCTAGAATCATTATAAACCTTGTGCTCTGATTACCAAGTTTGTCACGACCCAGGGGTACCCCCTAGATGTAACAAGGCATATAGAACCCCGAAAGGCTCCATGTAAGCCACTTAGCATACCATAACATAAGAATAGAACAATAAAATTAAAACACATTTCAAGTCCTAAAAGTTTTTCATAAAAGAAAAGCGAAAGTCTAGACTCTAAGTCTCAACATAGCCATCTATTACAATATTCAAAGAGAAAAAGGGACACAACCCATACAACATAGTCCAAAAAGAAAATACAAGAAATGAACTACAATGAGATAACATCTGTCCTCAAATCATGAGGACTCACTAACAAGCTAGGAGAATAAGCAAATACAAGTTTTAGCCACAACGATGATCACCTTGAGAACCGGACCCACTTGGGGGAAAATGTAGGAAAAGTAGGTGTTAGTACAAAATGCACTAAGTATGATAGTCATGCATAAAAATATTGAAAACATATTAAAGGGAAATTTAATTTTATGGCATGCAATTTACTAAGTTAAAACATCATTATGAAGATAGTGGAAAAGCATAAGTCATAAGTATAGTCAATACATTGATCATCATAGCATAAGGAAACACTTCATAAAAACCCTCAAATAATACTTGTGCAATGCATGAATAACACCCCATAAATCTCACCCATGCTAAGTAAACCTGTTTAGGCCAATATTCACATTCATCACCTTTAAGATCTTGAAACCTCATATAACAACTTCTTGAGTAACCATAGTTCATAATTCATATCCTTCTTCTTGTTGTTCTGGGGATAAGCCTTAACCAACATGAGACCATGTAAGACATACGTGATCATCACCCGGTGTTCCCCACACTGAAAAGGGTTGTCCTACTTGCCTAAGGTAGAACCATGGTTTGTTAGCTTAGGTGGATCCACTAGCTAAATGACCTATAGGGGAACGTAGTTTTTGGGACAAGGATATTGTTACTAGATACCTTGCCTTTATTAATGTGAGGGCATCCATCTCAAGAGATTGCTTTTAGAAACCCGACCTCAACTAACGTGAGGGCTTCTATCTCATATCAATATCCACTAGGTTCTAAGCATTAATCCCACAGAGTACTTGTTAAGTCATAACTTAATTCATTAAGATAGCTCATTAGATCATGCGTGAGAATAACCTTTCACCGTCCATGTCTACATATAGATTCAATAGGTGAGAAATCCTTTCAACCTTAGAATCTTCATGTTGTGAGAAAACCTTTCACATCATATCATATTCATGTATAAGTGTGTCTATGAGAATAACCTTTGAACAACACAACAACTAGATCATAATCCTATTCACTTTACTCTCAAAGTGTTCTTAAAGCATATACGAAGACTTCATAAACATGCATAATATCATAATTCGCCATTTCAAGGGTCAAAGCTCATATCCAATCAACACATTTAGAATTCACTACATTAGACATGGATATCTACATAATTCAAAATACCCAATCACTATATGCATAATCTAATAACATTCCTCTTTTATCCACAAACCCACATCACAAGATCATAATTGGGAAATATGGGGATTTCATGGGTTCTTAGGGATTTAAACATAGAAACCATAAGTAATCATTAATTCATAAATAATATAGAGTAATTCAAGCATTTGAATCATTTTTGACACAAACCCACGACTTTGGAATCAAACCCTAACTTTTGGGGATTTCTATCTTTGAAATTGAGATTTTAAATGGGCTCCATGGTTTAATTCTATCCATGGATGAAGAGCTATCATACCTTAGCAATGAAACTCACTGAGTTTGAGTAGAAATCCTTGCTCTTTGAACCTTAGCTCCAGCTTCCTTCTTCTTCCTTGAAGTTCTACAAAGAGATTTATTTTTTTGAAAGGAGATGAACTTTGGGAATTATTTGAGTGTTTGGAAAATATGACTTAATTTAGGTGAATTTGACTTAAAAATGACTTATATAGTGACCCTATACTTACCCAAAACGAATTCACTTTGATTGGACTCAAACCGGAATTTCCCAAAACACCCCTCACTTTAAGTGAGGTGCCACGATGGGCACCACGAGCCATGGTCATGACCACGAGCCGTGGTCCTCTTCGTGGACTTGAGGCAGTGGCTAGGAAACTTGTGCCTTTAGCCCACAAGCCCAAGGCAACTTTATGAGGGGCTCCACGAGCCATGGTCCCTCTCGTGGGCCTTGAGGAAGTGGCGTGCCACCTCCTTTCCACCCTCACACACCCAACTCTCCTCCATGAGCCTTCCCATGAGCCCTGGTCTTCACCACGAGCCATGAAGTGGCTCATGAAAAGGAGCTTCTTTTGGGAAGATTTTAGGGAGCTCACTGCCTAGTCCAGTGCCCTTGTCCTCTCCCTTGGCCCTTGCCCACCTCCTTAAGTCTAACCCTCACGTTTTAGCTCTAGTTTAGCCTACCAATTTCTGGGGTGTTACAATTACTATAGGATTAACTTATGGGTTAAGGTTGCAAACTTTATTCCTACTTCCGGTTTCCAGTTGATGCTGGAAAAAGAATAATTGGAGTGGATAATCAGTTCAATACTAGAAATTTAGGTTTTATATCTATGGCTTGCTTGAAAGAGAGGTTATGGGTTTGATTTATTTACCCTATTCTTGAAAGAGAGAATAGAGTAAGGTATTAGGTTGTTTAGAAATGTCATATAGTTGAGACGAAAGGAGATTGATTATATGCATATATGCTTTGAATTTGTGAAGGTTAGTTGCACCATGGGGGGTACCCCCTATGAAGGATCATGGGTACTCGCCTCTTATCCTTCTTACTTTGGAATCATGGGTAATCGCCCCTTGTCCAACTAACATTATGATCATGGGTACTCACCTCTTATCCAACTTACATAATAGGAACGAGGGTACTCGCCTCTTGTTCAACTTCATGGAATAAGGGTACTCGCCTCATATTCTACTTTAATTTAGAGGTCAAGGGTAATATCCTCTAGCCTCAATAATCCGTGGTACCATCCATGGGGGATGGTTGGCCTCCGTCGGTGGCACCTGCAACTTTGGCAAAAATGTTATTTTGCTCAAATCTGAGGTGTTACATTATCTCCCACTCGGTATCATTCGTCCTCGAATGAGATTCAAGCATCATATGGAAAGTAGGAACCTAACCTAATAACCTATCATGCATGCAATCATATAAATGCACATATCCAAGGAGGAAACCTCAACTCCAACCTTAACATACTCATATCTTCATATCATGAAAACTCATATCCAACTCATACTCAAATGCATATATCCGAGGAGGAAACATCAACTCCTACCTTAAAAATGTTCAAAGCATCATATCATATGGTCTATATGAAATTCAGTCTAAGATGCACATAAACATGTAGAAATCAATCAAGTTGACTCATTTTCTTAAAACTTAAGCTTTTCATGAACATGTATCATAAGGAAATCATGGAAACATCTAAAACGCATGACACCAAACAAAGAGTACAGCATGAGGAACTTATTACCTCAGGCTAGAGTAATAATAGAAGGAAAAAGATGAGGATATCGGGACATCATATCAGCCTCGACCTCCCAAGTAGCACCCTCAACTAATTGATTCCTCCACAACACTTTTACGAAAGAATCTTCCTTTTTTCTCAATTTCTTGACTTGCCGGTCTAAAATCTCAACCGAAACTTCTTCATAAGAAAGATTCTCTTTAACTCCCAAACCGTCTAAGGGAACTTTAGATGTCGAATCTCCAACACATTTCTTTAACATATAGACATGGAAAATCGGATGCACCGATGCCAACTCAATTGGTAGTTCAAGTTCATAATCACTAATCTTCTCTTCAGGATCTAATTCTGAAATTTCAGCACAAATAGCTTTAACTCGCAAGAAATACTAAGGAATAGACATGCCTCCCTGTGTTAGGATTGCCAATTCATTTTCCAGCAGTTGCAACCTAGCGGTGTTCTTTTTAGTAAACAATCAAGTATTTCCCAGACTTCTTTTGGTGAACTAACATCACGTACATGATCAATGAGCTCTTTTCCCATTGATGTTCTCAAAGCAACGAGTGTTTTACCACATTTGATCTTCCATTTTCTCAGTGGTTCTGAATTTTCCGGAGTATTTTTTAGAATTTCTATGTCAGAACCAACAATAAGATCCCACAGGTCTTGACCTTGAAGGTAAGCCTCCATACACATTCTCCAGTACTTGTAGTTTGTCCCCACAAGTTTCTCGACACCAAACTGTGCATTTGAACTATTTCCCCCATTTGCTGACTCCATACTGCACAAAAAAAAAATCTGCAACTTTCAATCTCCTCCAACAAGACTTAACAAACTTGATAGACAAGAAGAAGGAAAGAACATTCAAGCCAATAACCTGGCTCTTGATACCATAAAACAAAAGCACACACAGAGAAAAGAAAGAACAAGTGTAGCAGTTGAACAGGAAATGGAATATAGAAGAACTTTATTTTGCTTGAACTGAAGCTCTGTTCTTTTACAATAGACACTTAGAGTTATATATAACATCAGCGTTAACTTATAACCCCTACAATAACTCTAACAAATAAGACTCCTAGCCTAATAAACAACTAACCTGATCATCATTCCTAAAATATAGGAACTGTTATTTGACTCAGTAAACTACAGAAGTAAAACAGTAAAAGAAAACTCTAAGATGCACTAATTTTTAACAAATGAGGTCTTGTTTTTTTTTTTTGTGGTCTATTTTGCTCCTTCTATATTAAGGATATTAATGATGATCCAATATATGGAGAAGTTAAAAGGGCAAGTCCCTCTGATTGATGAGATTGAGTCTAAGGTCAGAAAATCTTACTGTAATTACTTAAGTCAATTTAATGGAAAGAGTTTAAAACTTGTGCTAATTTTCTTTAATTTGTCCACAGTCAATTTGATGGAAAGAGTTTAAAATTGTGCTAATTTGCTTTAATTTGTGGACAGATCTGTTAGGATATTTGCCTTGATTTTCTTACTTTATTTGAATTCTATTTTTTCCTTAAAGAAAAGTCAAAGTATTGCCATAAATGCTTGAACTTTTTCTGAAAGGAAAATATAATTTTCTTCCATATTTGGTTTATTCTTTCCTTAGATGAAAAGTTTGGAACTCTATAAATTGAATACCTCTCTTCTCATATCAAGAACACAATATCATCCACAATGTAGTCTTTAGAAAGTTTTGTTTATGGGGAGATTTTCCCTCAATAGTTTTAATATTTTCTTTTTATTAGTTTTTCATATGTAAGCCGATTGGCTAAACCATATAATAATATTTTGATTTTTAGTATTAGTTTTTGTTATCTGATTTATCATGTCTATGATTTGCAATTGTAAGCTTCCGCATGACGCCCTAATCACCTTTCATAACCCAACAAGATTGAAAGGCTACATGTGACCTTGAAATTCGAATGTTAGGCCTAAGGACACGGTTAACCAAGTAAACTAAACTTCCACTATATTATGTCATTCTCTGTAAGTTTAGGCGGTCTGCGAGGTTGTACTTCTATCTTTTGGTGCACCAGATTAAACGAGACTCTTCCTTTTTCAGCTGAGATCAAATCGAAACTTTTGTATTTACATCATTTTGTTGTGCATAATTCTCAGAATTGCAGCCTATTTGTATAAGTTCTCATTCTAACAATCTGTTAGAAACGAATGGTTTATTTCATCCTGGTTAAGTTTAAGAATATTCAATTATTATATCCACGAACAGCATTATGCCACAAATGTGAGGCATTGGTCAAGGAACCAAGACAGTATAATTTTGAGGCTTGCATGTCACAAATTTTATTTGTATTTGATACTGTGAAATCTAACACTCTAAGAATCAATATGATTGCTTATTGATGAATGTTGTACAATTGCAAAGTATTGAAGAAGTAAATTCTTATCGCGGGCGTACCCACTCTCCTATTTGAAGGTATTAATTGGTTGACTCTAGTTTTATATTTATTTGTGTGCTTGTGTATTCACCTTGATAAAGTCTCTTTCCTATGATGAGGCATCAGGTATGTTTCTGGGTACTATCTATTGTATTTCTTCCTGTATTATTGAGAATGAACTTATTCTTTTCTTGTCTCCTAAACTTTGTATACCCATCCTACCCCTAAAAGGACAAGTTTTATATATTTCACAAACAATGATCAACGATTTCCAGTTGTATTTGTGGTAACTTTTAGATGTACTACAGTATCCTTTCAACTATATGGACTTTTCAGATTTGAGTTGGCTTACAGCATATATCAGGCAGAAAATTCCCATTAGTTCAATCAATCATCATCATCATATATATATATATATATATATTACTAAAAGTGGGAAGATCTTAACCTCAAAGTTGGATTACTATTTTATTTTACCCCTACAATAAATTAAAATTTTATAAAAAAATCTAATTAATTAAAAATTAGATAAAAACTATACTATATCCTTCTATTTAATTTTCTAAAGTATTTAAAGCTAGGGAGAAAGTTTTAATTTATGTAGTCAATGTCTTTCAATTACGTAAGGCAAATGATCAGATTTTTTAAAGTCTTTCTATTACTCCTATTTATTCATGCATCACTTAATTACTGAAGTTGAAAGGTTTTTTCAGCTTTAAATTTTGAACACACTACTTAACTTACATTCGATTACAATGAATATGGTAAATGAAAAGATCACTCTTTTGAACTTTCATATGTCACTTCAACCTTCTAATTAACTTGAATTATTTTCATCTTCCACATATTATTGAAATGTATAGATATTTAAGACATGTAGAAAGAAATTAACAACACAAATCAAGAGCACTCAAAAGTACAAGAATTCATATTCCAACCTTTTTTTCTTGGAATGAAAATTTTCTTGGTCTTCTCTATTGCATGAAACTATATGATGGCACAGAAAGGTTCTAATACATTTGAAAGTGTTATTTGACATTTAGATGTACGTACAATAAATCTATTGAAAGAGTAAGTCACAATTTAGCTATCAATTTTTTCCTTGTTACTTTCCGTTTTTGTTTTGTTATTTATATAATTCTTCCTTCTATATTTAATGATTTGATTGTTATATTTAGATAATATATTGGTATATTAATAGAAAAAAAGTAAGGTGGACTACAATTTTGGGATATGTTGTTCATAATGTTTTTTATATTTCTTTGATTGTTTGTCATTGTATAAAAATGATTTTCATTGTGTATGTTCTATTTGGCTATGATACAATCCTAATGCCTAATTTTTCTTTCTGATATGGTGTCCTCTCTTCAATCGTTTTGTGCTATATTACATTGTGCGGTAAGTTTTGAAAGTAAAGAGATTGGGGGGGGGGGGGGTGAATTAAAATTAATTCTCTAGTCAACTTCCTTATTGACCCAGTCGACTCACCTGCAGGTTAGTAACACAAAGTAGAAGAGAGTAAAAACAGAAAGTAAATAGACACGAGAGTTTTATACTGGTTTGGAACACCGGTGTGCTGCCTACGTCCAGTTCCCTTGGGTTTCAAGGGTTTCCTTAAGAGCGGCGTGGAACTTTTGGGATTACAGAAGGTTGAGAGAAAGTTCCCTGTCTGATGTGCAAATCAGATATTCTATTTGACACAACCTCTACTTGTATAACCTACACTCAGATCTTTCTTTTTCTTTTCTTTTTCAGTTGTATACTCTCAAGAATACAATGCTTTTATGAAAGATAATAGAAGACAATAGTATAAGTTCAAGTGAAGTGCGTAAGTACAACTATGGCTGAAAGAGGTTTATATAGCTTTGCTCTTTTGTGGAAACCCAAGGGTATTTGAATTAAGGATCATTGGTGCTATCCTTGATTAGATCCTGATTGATTTGCTGAGTCATTTCCATATCAGATATGTGCATGAGTAAATCAAATCATTCCTGGAGAGGTGATCTCTTTCTTAATTTATGTAGATCTTGATTTCTTCCTTCGAATCCTTCCTTGTATCATGATTCTTCTTGATTCTTGGCTGATCTTGCTTTCTTGATTATGTCCTTGACTGATGCATAATGTACTCCTAGATTGATTTACTTGAAGTCTTCTCTTTATATATGCTGATCTTGTTTCCTTGTATATGTTCTTTGATGTATGCAGGCTTGTCATGATTTATTTAAGCAAATATTCCCTTTCCTTTCTTGTGTGATGTGTGATTGACTTCAATTAGCAGAATTCTTCCCTTAGTCGTTTGATGCTTGACTTGTTCTTCTCTTTCTTTTCCTGCAATAGTTAGTAAGTCAATTTAGTGTTTTCATTATTAAAACTTCTTCGATTTCAAGGGGCTAACAATCTCCCCCTTTTTGATAATGACAACTGACTTAATAAGAAGATTAATAAAGAGACAATGAGACTTCCATGATAAGCTGAAGCTCCCCTATCTATAACTCCCCCTGATTTTATGTTCTCCTTGGTAAGGTGAGTCCATTCTCCCCCTTTGGCATAATAAAAAAGAAAGAGCAGGAGAGAAAGCACAAGCTAGAATATGCATAGTCAGAGCTAAAAGTAAAGCAGAGTAGGAAGGCAAAAAGCCTTCATAGTACAGTCCAAAGGAGACATGGACATATCCCTGTTAGAAATTGTTCAAAAGATGCAGAGAAAAACATATCTAACGATTTTTACCCCAAAAGTATTTCATGGTGTTGATAACCTTTTCACTGAAGGAGTTGTAGGAGAGCTCCATAATCATGGATAAGCTGGAGTAGGAGTTCTGAACAGAGACAGCAAGCTCATTATTGGAAGAGTTGACTCCAGTTTTGAGAGAGTCGACTTGCCTGATCAGCTTGTTAATAGTTGAGATACCTTCTTGTTTAATTCCAGTCATGGCAATGCGAAGCTTACCTATATCTGTACTGGTGTCCTTCTGAAGCCGGAATACTTTTTCAATAGCATCATGAAGGGTCTCTAGACCTCGTTCGACAACAATGATGTGAGTTTTGAGTTCATCAGAATCTTGAAGCAGTAGAGCAGCTGACTCTGCAGAGATCTTAGTTTGTTTGGGAGAATCAACCCTTTCTTGTACAGAATCCTTCTTAACCCACCTGTCATCTACCTACACATACCCCATACTAGAGAAGGTACGAGAATCATAAGTCGCATTGATTTCAATGGGTTTGAACATGGAGAGGTCCACTAGTTTGTCCACCAGGATTTAAGATATGAGTTGCCCATAAGGTAAGCTGGCAGAGGGGTTAGATTCCTCAGCACTTTCCCACATGTATTCCTTAAACCAGGCAGCCCAATTTATTCGATATTTCTTAAGTAGGCAATAGAGAACAAACGCATCTCTGTTTGAGATGTTGCACAGAGAACTTTTCCTGGGCAAGAGAGTAGTAGCAATAATATGCGCTAAAATGCGATGCTCAAAACAGAGAGAAAGAGGACCAAAATCAGATAGATTTGAACCGTTTTCAGCCACGGCTGACTTAGCACCTTCAAGGGTCACTTCAAAATCATCAAGCCAAAAGTCGTTCATGTACGAAATCACACCAAAGAACTTAGTGTCAAACACATCTTCAAATAACAAGCCATTAACGATAATGCGAGTACCCAACAGAAGGGTTTCCAACTCACCACTATCGCTTGACACACGAAGATTTACATAAAATAAATGAACAACTTCCTCAAATAACTCGAGTCCACACAGGCTAAAGAACAGAGAGAGTTTTTGAGCCTTAAGGAACGAACTTACCGGACAATAAGAGTCGCGCAGCTGACTGAGATTAATCACCCTGCTAGGGACAATGGGTCAAGACTTAAACCTATCATACCTAATTTTTTGCTCCATGCCCCAAAAATGATGCATGTCCATGGGTGAGAGAGTTCCAGAAGGGTTCGGTTTGGCTTTCTTCTAAACCTTCTTCTTTATCGCAGGGTTTTTTCGCTTTGAAGACTGGGAACGGTTAGTAAAAGAACCAGTAGATGAGTCTGAGGTCAAGGAGAGAATGTCCGGAGAGTTTACAGAGACGATCGGAGCTTTTTAGAGAAGCCATTGATCTAGTTTTATGCATAGTGATAATGAAGAGAGGAGAAGAGAGAAAGAAGAGTAAGTAGGAAAGAGAGAGAGAGGGGAGAGGGAGGGTTTTATTCGAGAAAAGTCAGAAGAGGAAGAGTGAAAAGATGGAAGGAAAAGATTTTATGGAGAAGAAGAAAAGGCAAGAAGTAATGATGGACACACTGAACAAGGAAAGAAATAATTAGTCATAGTTTATAAAAAAAGGAAATAATTAATTATACTAAGAGTAATAATTAATCTTAAAAACAAAGAAACAACAATAAATAAAAGGCAAAAAAAAATTATGAGGTAAATACTGTAATACCCAGGCGATTTCAAAGTACACAAAATCTTTCTTCTAGAAGGGGTTTTGTGAAAATATCAGCTAATTGATTTTCAGAATAAAAAAATTCCAACGAAAAATCACCATTTTCAACATGATCTCGAATAAAATGATGTTTGATATCGATATGCTTAGCCCTGGAATGATGCACTGTATATTTAGACAGACTAATAGCACTGGTATTATCACAAAAAATAGGAACAACTTCAAAAGACAAATCATAATCAAGTAATTGATGCATCATCCATAATAATTGGGTACAACAGCTACCCACTGCTAGATATTCTGACTCCGTGGTAGAAAGAGCAACAGAGGTCTGTTTTTTGCTGTGCCAAGAAATTAGGGATTGTCCCAAAATTTGGCATGTACCACTTGTACTTTTTCGATCATTTTTTTCACCTGCAAAGTCAACATCTGAATAGCCAATAAGATCAAAGTGAGAAGAGTGAGGATACCATAGGCCCAATTCAGTGGTGCCAATTAGATAGCGAATAATTCGCTTTACTGCAGTGAGATGCGATTCTTTCGGAGCAGCTTGAAAAATGCACATTTGCATACACTGAACATGATGTCTGGTCAATTTGCAGTAAGATATAGTAGAGATCCAACCATTCCTCAATACATTTTTTCATCTACTTCATTTCCCGGTGCATCTGTTTCAAGACATGTGGAAGGGCTCATGGGAGTCCCAAAAGCTTTTCCCTTTTCTAGACCAAATTTCTTTATTAGCTCTTTGGTATACTTTGTTTGACTAATGAAAGTTCCATTAGTTGACTGCTTGATTTGTAATCCAAGGAAGAAAGTGAGTTCTCCCATTAAGCTCATTTCGAATTCTCCTTTCATAAGATTTGCAAAATTCTCACACAAAGAGGGGTTAGAGCTACCAAAAATAATATCATCAACATAAATTTGAACGATGAGAATATATAGACCAGATCTTTGAGTAAAAAGGGTTGTATCAATTTTCCCTCTTTGAAAATTATTTTGGAGAAAAAAAGTACTTAGTCTCTCATACCAGGCTTTTGGAGCCTGTTTGAGGCCATAAAGTGCTTTTGAAAGCTTGTAAAACAAAATCAGGGCAAGAGGGATTTTCAAACCCAGGGGGTTGTTTGAGAAAAACTTCTTCTTTTATGAAACCGTTTAAAAAGGCGCTTTTTACATCCATTTGAAAAAGTTTAAAACGCTTAAAAGAAGCATAGGCAAGTAAAACACGAATCGATTCTAACCTTGCTACAGGAGCAAAAGTTTCATCGTAGTCAATACCTTCCTGTTGAGAGTAACTAGTCTCGCTTTGTTTCGAATAACTTTTCCATTCTCATCCAACTTATTTTGAAATACCCATTTGGTTTCGATTATTGAACAATTTTTCGGTCTCTCTATAAAGGTCCATACTTGATTTCTTTCGAATTGATCAAGTTCTTCTTTCATTGCCTGTACCCATGACTCATCTTCCATGGCTTCATTTATTCGCTTTGGTTCCATTTGAGATATAAGAGCTACAAAGGCTTGTTTCTTGAGTGAAGACCTTGTTTGAATTTTGTCATCAAGTTTCCCAAGAATGAAATTTTCTGGATAGCTGGCGTTATGTCTCCATTCTCTAGGAATGTTGGTTTTATCAGCTGGAGTAGTCGAATCCATCTCTGTAGTAGCTAATTCATCAGTATTAGGCTCAAGAGTGATATTTGGGATATCTTCAGTTGGTTTGACAGCAGTAACCTCATCATCTCCAGTTTCATTTTCCTATACTCTTGGATTTGTGTCATCAAATACTACATGAATAGATTCTTCAACACTTAAAGTTCTTTTATTAAAAACTCGAAAAGCTCTGCTAGCAGGTGCATATCCTAAGAAAATATCTTCATCGCTTCTTGGATCGAACTTACCGAGATTGTTCTTACCATTATTATGAATGAAACATTTACATCCAAAAGGATGTAAGTAGATGATATTTGGTTTCTTTCCTCTCCAAAGTTCATAAGGAGTTTTCTTTAGAATTGGTCTGATTAGACACATGTTGAGCAGTACTTACAGCTTCTGCCCAAAAGTGATCAGGGAGATTTCGATCTAACAACATTGTTCTTGCCGTATCCTATAATGAACGATTTTTCCTTTCCACAACTCCGTTTTGCTCTGGTGATTTGGGTGAAGAGAAGTTTTGAGTGAATCCATTTTGAGCGCAAAAGTCTTCGAATGCTTTGTTTTCAAATTCGACACCATGATCACTATGAATGGTTGTAATGAAATAACCTGCTTCTCTTTGAACATTTTCAACACAATACTTCAAAGTTAGTAAAAGCTTCATTTTTATGAGTGAGAAAAATTACCTATGTAAACCTTGAGAAGTCATCAACAATTACAAATGCATACCATTTACCTCCAATGCTGGCAGTTCGAGTAGGACCGAACAAATCCATGTGAAGAAGTTGAAGGGGTTTAGAGGCACTTACAATATATTTCCCTTTAAAGGATGAACGAGTCTACTTACCCAGTTGACATGCGTCACAAACATTATCTTTTTCAAACTTTAGTTTAGGCAGGCCGATAACTAGTTCAAGTCTAAATAGTTTTTCTAGGGCATGCATACTTGCATGTCCAAGCTTTCGATGCCATAACCAAGGATCACTTGAAACTATAGTAAGACATGTAAGAGATGGAAAATCAATATTATTTAAAACATATATATTATTAACTCGATCTCTGATAAGGGTGAGCTTCTTCTCAGGATGTTTGATGATGCAGCTAGCTGTATTGAAGGTGACTTGA
Source organism: Solanum okadae (assembly GCA_036553675.1). NCBI lineage: Eukaryota > Viridiplantae > Streptophyta > Magnoliopsida > Solanales > Solanaceae > Solanum > Solanum okadae. The sequence goes on from CM071678.1 coordinate 28,939,734, forward strand.
AATCCAGCATTACATAGTTGACTAATGCTTAGGAGATTGTGCTTAAGTCCTTCAACCAGATACACTTAGATTAGATCACATGATGAGTTGAGAGTGATAATCCCGACTCCGGTTACTTCTCCTTTAGTATTGTCTCCAAATCTAACACATCTTCCATAAATCTTTTTTATAGTTTTGAAGTTTTCTTTCTTTCCGCACATATGTCTGGAGCATCCACTATCAAGTACCCACATTCCTTTTCTGTAGGTTTTTTTAGATTGCTCCTGCAAGACAACAAGATTAGTTTCTTTTAGGTACCCAAGTATTTTTGGGTCCTTGATGATTAGTAACTTTTGGTCTCCAAATCCATTTTCCAGAAGAATATTTTCTGCAGTTAAAAGATTTGTGACCAAATTCTCCACAAGTATAACAAGTAACTTTAACAGCATTATCAGGAGAGTGAGAATTTAGTATAGATCTATTTCAACTGTTGGAGCTTTGATTAGGAGATCTTCTCCTGTTAAGAATAGATCTGTTAGATCTGATAGAACTATGACTGGAAGATTTCCTGATACTGTTTAGCTGCATTTTTACTTCTTCCAATTCTTCCGTCAATAAGTTGACTTCAATCTGACTTGCTTCAAGAAGAACCTGCCAATCTTTCTTTTCTTAAGCAATTTTATTATACTCGTCAATAACCTTTTTGTAATTCATCAGCAATCATGTCCAAAGAACTTTGTAAGTCATTACAATTAGGACAGTTAAAGAGTCTTACCTCACTTGTTTCACCTAGTGCCATGAAACATAGATTTGCCATTTCATCATGATTATCATCGGTAGTTTCTCCTTGATCCCATGCTCCGAGACTTTTTGGATCTTCATTTCTTCGATTGTTTCTTCTTCTCCGTTCTAGGTAGTTTTGTTTGATATGACCCATTTTTCCATAGTAGTAGCATCGATTATCATTTCTTTTGAAATCATTGCTTTTAAAGTCCTGTTGAGGCCTCTATCTTCTCTGTCTAAGCATTTGTCTTACTCCTCGATTTATAAGAGCCATTCCTTCATCTTGATTTTCATCAGCCTCCTCCCCAATTTCAAATGTCTCAGCAATGAATGCCACCGTCTTTTTTTTGTCATCTTTGTTGTACTAATATGATTTTGTTCATAGGCCATTAAGTTGCCTCGAAGTTCATCGTATGTCATTTTCTGTAGATCTCCATCTTCAAGAATAGCAGCTTTAGTTTCCCAGGCTTTGGGAAGACTTCTCACAAGTTTTCCAACTTGTAGTCCATTTGAATACACCATTCCAAGTGATTTGACTTCGCAGATAAATTTACTGAATCTTGAGAACATAGTTTCTATGTTTTCATCTTCTACCATTTTGAACAATTCATACTCATTTACCAGTGAACTGATCTGAGCCTCCTTAACCTTGGTGGTTCCTTCATAAGTCACTTCTAGTTTGTCCCACATTTCTTTCGCAGTTTCACATATCAATATCTTGTCATATTCAGCTCCACTTACTGCACAATATAACAAACTTATAGCTCTAGCATTAGTTTGGATTACTTCTTGTTGTTCTTTTGTGATATCGAATGATTCAGGGTCAAATGGCTTCTTAGTGCCATCTTTGTCAGTTAGTCCAGGAATGGGCTTTGGGCCCTTCTTAATCACTATCCATGCCTGATGATCATTTGAAGAAACAAAAATTCTAAACCTGTCTTTCCAGTGAGTAATGTTGTCCATTGAAGTATGGTGGTCGGTGTGAAGAGTGTCCATTTTGAAGTAGAGCGCCAGGGATCTAATAATGTGCCATTGGATCTTTGCCCACGTGTGGTTAAACACTTCAAAAGGTGAGTCCTGCTCTGATACCAATTGAAAGTAAAGAGGGGGTGAATTCAAATTAATTCTCTAGTCGACTTCCTTATTGATCCAGTCGACTCACCTGCAGGTTAGTAACACAAAGTAGAAGAGAGTAAAAACAGAAAGTAAATAGACACGAGAGTTTTATACTGGTTTGGAACACCGGTGTGCTGCCTACGTCCAGTTCCCTTGGGTTTCAAGGGTTTTCTTAAGAGCGGCGTGGAACTTTTGGGATTACAGAAGGTTGAGAGAAAGTTCCCTGTCTGATGTGCAAATCAGATATTCTATTTGACATAACCTCTACTTGTATAACCTACACTCAGATCTTTCTTTTTCTTTTCTTTTTCAGTTGTATACTCTCAAGAATACAATGCTTTTATGAAAGATAATAGAAGACAATAGTATAAGTTCAAGTGAAGTGCGTAAGTACAACTATGGCTGAAAGAGGTTTATATAGCTTTGCTCTTTTGTGGAAACCCAAGGGTATTTGAATTAAGGATCATTGGTGCTATCCTTGATTAGATCCTGATTGATTTGCTGAGTCATTTCCATATCAGATATGTGCATGAGTAAATCAAATCATTCCTGGAGAGGTGATCTCTTTCTTAATTTATGTAGATCTTGATTTCTTCCTTCGAATCCTTCCTTGTATCATGATTCTTCTTGATTCTTGGCTGATCTTGCTTTCTTGATTATGTCCTTGACTGATGCATAATGTACTCCTAGATTGATTTACTTGAAGTCTTCTCCTTATATATGCTGATCTTGTTTCCTTGTATATGTCCTTTGATGTATGCAGGCTTGTCATGATTTATTTAAGCAAATATTCCCTTTCCTTTCTTGTGTGTTGTGTGATTGACTTCAATTAGCAGAATTATTTCCTTAGTCGTTTGATGCTTGACTTGGTTCTTCTCTTTCTTTTCTTGCAATAGTTAGTAAGTCAATTTAGTGTTTTCATTATTAAAACTTCTTCGATTTCAAGGGGCTAACAAGTTTCCTTTAAGTTTTCATTGTATTTGTCCCTTTTTTTTCCTACTAAGGTTGTTTTTGGTTGAAGGATAAAAAAGATTTAAACAGTAGAGTATAAAGTTAGATTATCATTTTATCTCTATGTTAAATCAAAATATTATAAAGCATTTACTTAATTAAATATTAAATAGTAATCATTCTATATGCTACACTAAATATTAAAATTGAATCTGAAAATGTTAAGTCAAAAGTTGAAAGAGAAAATATTCATAAAAAAATATTAGGCATTTCTGCCCTTTTAAAGACTAAATTAGTTCCATTTTTAAAATCTTTTTCTTTATACTAAAAAGTAAATTATTTTACTATGAGACCATTGAGTTAAATCAATATATAAAGACCATAATGCCCACTAAAGATTGAATGTTTATTTTAATCTCTAAGTGTAAATTATTCCTTCATTTTATTAAAGGAATGCTGATAAAAAATAAGGAGGATCTTGCAATGTTTCATCGATAATAATTTAGACATATTACTTGGTGCAGCTTTAATTGCTACTATTATTTTGAATAATAATTGCAGTCATTGTGTTCTTTCTTTTCAATGTGATAAGGAATAATATATTCACCTTTCATAATTTATACTATCTAATGTGATAAGGAATAATATATTCATCTTTATTTGTTTCATGAGGACCCGTTATTCTTTTCATTCTATAGTTTAAATAGTGAGTTAATATCTTAAAATGTTACTCAACTTTGAGAAATTATCTTGTAAAGTCATTAAACTTTGTTTTGTATCAATAAAATCACTCAACTTAGGTATTTGTATCAATAAAATCATTCAACTTAGATATTTGTATCAATAAAATCACTTAACTAAATTTTATTATTTAAATCAATTTAACATGAAAAAATAAATTATTTTTTATGCCACGTTCATTATTAAAATAATAAAAAACCATTGATTCCAACTTTCACATTGAGGATCAATCGAAATTTATCCCGAACCTCACTAATTTTACACATTGAGGTTTTCAGTCAAAACTCACATGAAAGTTGAAACGTCCAGAAACCACAACTATGCATATGGATTGTTATTGCAGTAAAAAAAAATTTCATTTGCATATATGGGAAAACGCAAACAGAAAAATGAAATAATCCCTACGGCAGTTTGACGTCGGTGCAGAATGCAGATAAAAAAAGCATATAAAATGCATAAGTAGTAATATAATAGGTATAATTAAAAAAAATAAATGGAAACAAACAAAGTTGAGGTGGTGGGGTTTTAATTTTTAATCTTAGAAATGAGAGTTGTAGAGCGATTAAAAATATGTAGAGTTGAGCCATTTATTTATTATTTTAATAATGAATATGTGATAAAAATAATTTATTTTGTTATATTAAATTTATTTTAATAATAAGAGTTCTGGTTTATTTACGTATTATTTTAATAAACATGATATAATAAAATAATTTATTTTATCATGTCAAATTTAATTATTTTAATAATAAATTTAGGTGAGTGATTTTATTGATATAAATGTCTAAGTTGAGTGATTCTATTGATACAAAATAAAGTTCAATGACTTTAGATAAATTCTCCAAGTTGAGTGACCTTTTGAGATATTAACTCTTTAAATAGTGTACCGCTTGTATCATTATTGTTCTATTTGATTCATACTTTAACTAAATGAAGAAGACTCTTGAATTATAATTGCTTATGGGAGAAGTGTCAACAAAAACTCAAAAAAATATATAGTGATTCTGTATTTCTTTTTCCATATACATATTGTTATGATCAAAGTCTTAAAAAGTATGTGTATGTTGTTGCGTGTTTTTTTCTTTGTTTATTTTTTGTATGTGTTTTCTCTCTATTAATTTTCTTTAATTTGATTTTCTATAAATTTCTAATTGTTCTAAGTGTATTTTTATTTAGGCTAAAATTTATCTTTTGTGACTATAATGAAAATTGGCTAATTACTATCTAAAGTTCTAAATTTACAGTTTGTTGCTTAAAATAAATTTTAAACATTAAAATAAGATCTCTCACTTGATGTTTTTTGTCACAATTTTAAAATTTTATTTATAATTGTTGCATTTTATTATTCGTTACATGCATGTACACGTAGAATTATAATTGTTCTAACGATTATATAAAAATTAGCATGGTTGCACGTGTGTCCTGAAACTAGTACAATGATAAGAGGCAATACAATAGGTAATAATATGCAAAATAATGCAATGGCCAATGATCCTACTAGTATATTACCTCCACAGAACTTTGTTGTGAGGTTGGGGACTCGCGAGGTTCATATATCTTGCCCAAAATTCTTTGCTAGTGGCTAACATCAATGACTTTCTCAATATAAACATGCTCGAACTTAATCATGCAAAAATCAGTGTTTTCTTTTCAAAGAAATGTCTCTTTCATAGTATCATATTTGTGATCCATGAAAATGAATGAGTATGAATGATAACAATAAATACTCAAAGTTTTAAATATAAATTTATTTTGTAACTGTGCCCCTGGCGATAATTCACCATTTTAGTAAGATTTATTTCCATACGATGCCCATTTTGGTCTAATAACTCCTCTTATGTGATATAATATATGAAACTAAATACAACTAAACATTGATACAATTTCCAAGTCCCAAGCCATTAATAGCTAACATTTTATTAAATTGAAAGAATCTTTCTGAAGTTTTATAATAAAGTATTGACTTTTTTCATATAGAATTATAAATCCTAAATGCATACAAAATGACTAGTTACTCGATAAAAATCAAATGTTTGAGAGCATTTGACGTTTAAGTGGCCTAATTGGGCTTGAGCAATCATAATCTTCTATTATACCAAACTATCGAATGAGTCGAGAGAGTTATATTATCACAATAACTATTTTTCTAAAATTTTGTCATGAAAATCAACAAAATAATTTTTCCGCAGTCTTAAACCAATTAAAATTTTAATACTAATTCAAAAAATATTATTACAAAATAAACAAACACATAGAGAGCCTGTTGTTGTTGGTAAAGAGTTCGAGATAAGTTTCATTGCACCACATCAAGTGAAGTGGTGCAATGCATTATGCATTGGGAGTTTTGCTAAATTGTTTTATGTTTTATTCTATGCACCATTGAGATTGTATGCATTACCAGTTGTACTTAACGTTAATAGTAGGAGTTGGGTATGTATTTAGCATGGATATGTTGATGAGGTCGGTATCTACGTATATGGGTCTGCATTATTCCTTTCTAGCATCTTTATGGGCATATCGTTTAGGACTTTGGTCTTGGTTATCCTACACGGATAATTTTAGTTGTGTATGTATTCTTCGTTATTGTAAGGGTCCATTTGAGAGTAAAATTATTTGCGTGGTTGTTATTTTTTTGAAACGGGTAACCTTTACCGTGTATATCCATAGGTATACTACAACCAAACAATATAGCTCCCCTTCAAAAGTATTACAATCTATCAAAAGCTCAAAATAAATCTATTTTGCCTACAAACAATCTAAAACATCAGAGATGTCTTCTGTTTGAGCTAATAAATTATGTTTACACCAAAAGTAAAATAGAGCTAGACACTTCATTTTGACATCCTGAACACTATTTTGTACATTTTCAAATCTCCTATTGTTTCTCTCTTTCCAGATTGACCACCAAATGCATGCTGGGACAATCTTCCATCTCTCCTCTTTTGTAAAATCTTCAATCAAGTAAAATCTTCATGGTCTTGCCCTCAAAGTATGAGGACTCACCAATCCAAAGCAATAGGTAGCAATCCGAAACTAGCCACGAGCGGGAGGAAAGGAAGCGTTGAACCCTACATTATTAAATAATATAAGCACATGTATGCATTAGTACATGGAATGTACAAAGTATAAGGGATATGCATAAAAACATGAAGCATGATCATAATGGGACATGAAGGAAAACATGTTATGTATGACCAAGCTAAAACATATTGAAAAGCCTTTAAAGAGGAATCATAAATCTACTTCCCACGAGACACTTTTATGAGTCGTCAGTAGACCCCATCCATTTTGAAAAATAACCGACCCAAACCATTCTGTGAACACCCCGGGCAGGACTTAGGGGCAGCAAAGTGCAGTTGAGGGTCTCCATGATTCTGTCTCTTTGTACAGTTTCTGGTAGGGTCTCCATGATTCTGTCTCTTTACCTCTTTTGTGTGAGTTAGCCATTCTCTGAAAGAATTGTGTGTTCTTATTAGCCTCCTTCAACCATAGGCATCTTGATTTTATTCTCCAACATACTTCTTCTGCAATTGCTTTCTCTTCAATTCTGGATTTTGTTTCTCTCATTAATTTCCCCTTTTTCATTGTCATGCTTTCTTTGAAAAGGGATATTGCATATATCGGCAAAATAAATTGGAGGAGGCTTTAGAGTCCTTGAATGGGCAAGAAGGAAGTACTGAGTCAATGTTGTTGGAATCTCAGATTTTGTATCATTTAGGAAAGATGAGTGCATCTGTCGATATTTATCAAAAGCGTTCCCGAAATCTACTATAGATTCCTTGGAGATAAATCTTGTTGCTGGTCTGGTTTCTGATTGGAAGGTCTTCTGAAGTGCAGGGAACCTTGGATTTACTGAGAGTTAAAGCAACTAGCAGTTTTGAATTGGCTTACAATACTGCCTGCTCTTTAATTGAAAGGGAGAAATACAAAGATGCAGAACAACTGTTATTGTCAACTCGAAGGCAAGTTTGATTCTAATAAGCTCTTCATAACATCATGAAAAAATTAGATTCAGTTAGTCCTGACTTGCTTTATTTGTATGACTTGTATCCATTTTCTTAACACTTAATGATGCATAATCTATGACTAGTAAAAAAGTATCAGATATTTCCTCGCTTGGATGTTATTTTGGAGGGTTTAAGTTGGCATCAAGATGTACTTAGTTTAGCAATTGATATATTCTTGTCTCTATGAACTTAAGGAGAATCTTAAGCATCTTTTATTTTCTTATTTGGGTTTAACTTTTTGTTGGTTTGTTAACCCTTTAGTAATGATAGACTGACAATTTAGAACTAGTCTAACTGAAAAGATGTGCCATTACAGTCAAAAGTGCTTGTATGTTGGGGGTTAAAATATCTGCAAAGCTGCTATATCTTCTAATTTGTTGTATGTAAAATGGAGTTTACGGTTCTTTATACAAGAAAGAAAGTTTTTTTTTAGCCATTCCAATTTTCAGGATCATGCAAATAATGCTTCTGTGTCTTTGATTGGTTATAATTGTTACTTGCCTTTTTCTTTTAAGTCTTAATGTCTTCTCTTTGATTTGGTTTGGGGGGGAGGGGTGTTATTAAATAGGGGGCATGTTTATATAAGGCTGTAAATTATAAGTTGCGTTTTGTAGGATGATTTCCTCTTTATATCTTGTAGACAATTGTATGCAGTTTGTTATTTGATGCCAGAGATCATAGGGAGATGTCACAAGGGACAAACTGCATTCTGCATGTATTCATTTGGAACTATTGTATAATGATATTTTCTCACCTTTGTCTTTTTAAACTTTATGCACTTTTAGAAGTGTCAAATCAAATGTGGTAAAATCTTCCACTTCTTTGCAATTCTGTCAAATCAAATGTGGTAAGATAAATATATTATTGTGGACAATGGAATTACAGAATTGGTCAGGAAACACTAATGGAAGAGAATTTAGCTGATGATTATGTTGAAATTGAATTGGCACCTATAGCTGTTCAAATTACATATGTACAACAGGTAAATTATCTTATGACACAAGTTTGAGTAGGCTTCTTTTGCTTTGATAAGTTGCAATGATGCAAGTTGTTTTTTTTTTCTCTCCAGATTCTAGGGACACCCAAGAGGCCGTTAGATCTTATACTGATTTTGACAAAAGAAATTTGGCCAACGAGTCTTCACTTGCAGTGGCGGTAAATAATCTCATTGCTTTAAAGGGTCCAAAAGATGTCTCTGATGGCCTAAGGAAACTTGATAAGCTAATAGAGAAAAGTGATGGACCAGAGAAGTTCCAGCTTGCTCGTGGACTGGACTTGAAGCTCTCACAGAAGCAAAGGAAAGCAATATATACGAATATGGTGCTGCTGCTACTTCATTCTAATAAGATGGATCAGGTATATTATCTGTAAGATTACATGTGTTTGTAATGGTTCTCCTTTGAACATTTGATGCATTAATAGACATCCAATTGCTACTGTTTATTCCCCGAGTCTTTTTCCAATGTTTATTTTTGTCATTGGATTGTTACAGGCTAGAGAACTTGTTGGCGCTCTACCTGGGATGTTCCCTGGTAGCTTGATGCCTGTACTTCTTCAAGCTGCTGTACATGTGAGAGAGAACAAGGCTGCTAAAGCTGAAGAAATACTTGGACAGTATGCAGATAAGTTTCCTGACAGGTCCAAGGTTATCCTGCTTGCAAGGGCTCAGGTTGCTGCAGCTGCTGGCCATCCACAGATTGCAGCTGATTCCTTCGCGAAAATACCTGACATTCAACACAAGCCTGAAACTGTTTCCACTATTGTCTCTCTCAAGGAACGGCTGGAGATACTGATGGTGCCGATGCTGTGTTTGATTCCGCAATCAAGTGGTGGTCAAATGCCATGACTGAAGACAATAAGCTCAATACCATCATGCAGGAGGCTGCTGCTTTCAAGCTCAGGCATGGAAGGAAAGAGGAGGCAGCACACCTTTATGAACAGCTAGTGAAAAGCCATGGAAGTATTTAGGCTTTAGTTGGATTAATCCAGACTGCAGCCCATGCTGACATTGAGAAAGCAGAAGCTTATGAAAAGCAGTTAAAACCACTACCTGGTTTGAAAGCAATAGACGTCGACAGTTTGGAGAAAACTTCTGGTGCCAAGCATGCCACTGAAACATACGAAGGGAAGAGTAAGGATAAGGCGAAGAAAAAGAGGAAGAGAAAGCCAAAATATCCAAAGGGCTTTGACCCAGCTAATCCAGGACCTCCACCTGATCCAGAGAGGTGGCTTCCCAAGAGGGAGAGGTCTAGTTACAGACCAAAGAGAAAGGATAAGAGAGCAGCTCAAATTAGAGGTTCTCAAGGTGCAGTGGCTAAAGAGGCAGCGAGCAGTAGTGATACGAAGTCAAACCAGCCAGCTAATCTAAAAGGAGCCTCTCAGAATGCAGTGCAATCAAAGGCTTCATCCAAATCAAGGAAGTAATCCAACAACAGATAACTGATGTTTCTTTGTTATTGTTTCCCTGGATTCATTTAGCATTTCTGTTGTACAACATGAGTTAGTCTCGGAGATGTCCATTTATATATTGTTAACTTTTTCATACATAAGGTTGTAGGGCAGGCATCTAAAGTTAACCTACCTTGATCACTTTTGGAAAGGCCTCATTTACTGAGTTCTCTTAGGTCTAAAGTCTAAATTATTAGGATTATGTCATCAATCTTTTTTTAAATTTCTTCTCTCCCTTTATATCTTCTATATTCTAAATTATATTTATATATTTACTTATTATTTATATTATATTAAAATCAGACACTTTTTGCATTGAAGAGTCGTGACTTCTCCGAAGATTTGTGACTTTTCCAAAGAGTTGTTATTTTTCCAACGAGTTATGACATATTCAAAGGATTGTGATTTTTTTGAAAAGTTATGATTTTTCAAATAAGTTACGACATTTCCGAATGATTGTGACTTTCTTCAGGAGTTGTGATTTTTCTGATAAGGCATAATAAGCACATGTTCATAATACCCTTTGTTGGCACATGCTCATACTACCCTGTGTTGACTACAAATAAAGGAGTTTCTCCACATTTTTAAACAATGGATTTTATTAAAAGTTATATATTCTTCTCCTTTTTAAAACACTCAATTTAGTATATCTTCTATATTTTTAAATTTTATTTATTTATATTATCCTATATTAAAAACAAACACATTTTCAAATTCAAGGACTATGATATTTTGATAAGTTATGGCTTTTTCGTGACCTTTTTTCGAAAGGATGAATTTCTTCAAAATGGCTTTCTCCTGAACTCCTTTCTTTGTGGGAGGATTAGGAATATAATTAAGAACTTATAAATAATTGTGGAGAAAAGTTACTAGATGTTTAATGATGAACAATAAGCAAAAATGCTAAGCAACAGTAAGTCACAACTGTTTAACGATCTTTTTTTATTTTTAATAAGATGTATTTTTCTTAAGCAGGACACACTTAATACATTCATGTGCATTATTGTTGATCATTCCTTGATTATAAAGTTAATAAAAGAAATGATCAACAATAACTCCTTCAATGCTATTTTGTGATTTGAAGCAATGTAATAAATTTTATGTTTTTATGGTATTATTGTTGAACTTCAGAACCAATGATCATACTAGCAAATGTGTTTCCTTCTTCAGTTAGAAAATATTGAGAAATAAAAAAAAATTCTTATTTTATTAGGAAAATGAATTTATCGTTATTCAAAGAAAAAATAATGATTGATTACTTTGATCTTTTATATTAAAATTAATGATGAGTTATAATATTTTTATAAGAAAAAAAGAATATTTATATAAAAAACAATATATTTATTAGGAAAAAACATTTTAATCTAAAGATAGAAAAAAAATATTTTTAAGACTAAATTATTAGGGGTTGTTTGAACCAAAACATCGACAAAAGAAAGATAATTTTGAATTAGGATGACATTTTATTGACCGTTTTTTCCATCCGTTATTCCAGCCGGTCTGTTCCAGCGTATATAACACGGCAACGTCTCATCATCTTCCCATTAAACATTGAAGCTGCTCTTCAGGTCACTTCAATTCTCACTGCTCTTCTATTTACTTCTTTTTTTGTCACAGAAAGCCTAAAATATCTAGAGATAAATCTGAACATTTGAAGGCATTTGGGGTAGTAGAAAGCCGACACAGCTTTGAAAGAAAAAAATAGAGCATCTTCTGTGAGGATCAGTGCGAATATTCGAAGAATAAAGGCTAGATTAATTGAGGATGTTCCCAAATTGCAAAGATTGGCTGTGAAGAAGGTGTGTTCACTTCGTTTTCAGTTGATTTACTTTTCGTCTGACTTTTAAAATATATAATCTCCAAAGTTGGTACATTGTCCATTTTGTTATCCTTCATAATTTGGTCAATTGTGCCTTACTGATATGCGTTCTTGAAGAGGTTAAATACATGTTTTTGGGGCTAATATTTTACTTTTCAAATGTTCAGTATGTTTTCATACAATGTAGAGCTAGGGCTATGACACGTCTAGGATAGAAAATATTATTGACAAAATTTGGTTGATATGAGGATAATTCCTTGCTCGGGTCCTCTGGATATCTGTACATTCCAATCATTTTAGGTCTACGGCATCGAGAGCTAATTTCCAAGTTGACTCGATTTGTCTTGCTTATCGACTCAGAATTTTTCTCCAAAAAAGGAATTGACTCTAAACTAAGAAAACTTGGATTTTCCACAAAACGGAAGGTACCTTTTGTTCGTACTCATCGCCAATTAACTACCAATACCTCGATCATGATCCCAGTTTTTATGGGTTACAAATGATTATATGAGTTTGTATGCATCGTCAAATTACTAGTGCAAATCAAGTGCATCTGAGTACTGATGATTCTCGAATGATTCAAATAAGTCTTTGATTTTATTAGCGTTAAATAATCTTCACTTGAGACATAATTTTTACCAATATAATTCCTTTTTATCTTCTTCTACACACATTTTTGTTTTCAATCTCATTAAGTTTAACATATGTCACTCTAACAAGATTATAGTTAATCAGCTGTAACTAAACATAATTGTCTGCATTTGTGGGAAAAAGGCTATATATACTCAACTCCAGGATGGTGCAAGTTGCCTATAATTGGCTGCTATATCAGAAACTTATGTCCCATTACTGCAACAACTTCAAGTATTACTGATGCACTCTTACCCAAAAATAAGAGAATTTACAGCAACGCCCCCTCATTAATCCAGTCAAGCTAACTACTTCAAGCAGCAAATCGTCTAGAGCTACACCCCAATTTTAATTTTTATAAGCCTACATTATGCTCTTTTATTTGGGGTATAAGGGCTCTCAGTTATTTTCTACTCAAGCTTGAAACAATGTACTGTGTACCACAAGATGAATTACATGGAAAAGTTCTTTTCTTGAAGTAGAACCAAATAAGAGTTTATGGATATCTGTTGCTTAGGACTGAAAATTCTGTTAGTCACTTAAGTTATCCTTCACTCCTGCCACTAACGGAGAATGCTGTTCTAGGGAGGATTCCGTTCTCATACTAGGAGGATATTCAGATGAGGTTCATGAAGAACTATGGTAAGGTGGCGTCTTATGCTCCTGTCTATTCCATGAATGATGAATTCTCAAGGGTCTTGCATCAGCAAATGGGGTTCTTTTCAAGTAACTAATCCAAGTGCAGATACACTAAATCGTGTCAGAGGAGAAATTGGTGAGGCAAGTATCTTTTCTGTTTACTTGCGCCAAAGCGCGTGAAGCTTAAGGATTCTTTGTTTCATCTTCGTTTGTTTTCCTTTTATTTGTGTTTTGTTTTATCTGTCTTTTATGCTTCATGTATTTTGTCTATAGATGCATGCATTAACTCTCTAAGATATCCACAGTTTATTAAATTATCAATGGTTTTATTTTCTTGGAAACTAAATAAGCTCCTACAGAACAGTTGTGCATCAAGTTTTAATTAAGATAATTTGAAGTGTTGAACTCTCAATCATTTTTGATGATTTTCCAATATTCAATCACTGCTAAAATAACTTCTCCTTTCCCTTAATAACCTTTGATATTTGAATGCCTCCTCTTCAAGTACTATCAAGCTTTTATCTCCACTTCATAAAACTCCAGAAGCAATTAATGATCTTAACATCTCATGCAGGGACAATCAATCATCACGTTTGTGAACTATAAACTTCCTCCAAGTCTATTTTATATTTTGTATGATACTCTTTCCTTTTATTTCTTTCCAAAAAGAATAATATTTCTCTCAGTAGGAAACTCTTTAACTTTATACTTCTCATTTTGACTTTGGTGGCATAGAAATATTATATCATGTTTAAGATAACTTTGTTTTATATTATACGACAATGTTTTTTATATTGGTATCATTCCAAGCAGATGCAATATTTTCCTTTAAGCCCCGCTGCCCGCTGCACATGTTGCACTTTGGTATTTGGCCTTCACTGTTTCTTTGCGTGCAGGAACTGTGCATGGATTTAAGTCAATCCCAATTGCACTCTCCACCTAAATTGGATCACAAATAATTAACACCATAATTACCATCATTAGCATAACTCCAACACTCCTCTAAACAAAAATAAATTAAAGTTATGAAGACATTCCACTAGGAAGGTACCATTTCTAATGTACCACTAGGTCACCGGGGTGCCTCGGGGTGGGAAGCTTCAAGGCACGGGGGGTGGGGGGTGGGGGGTGGGGGCAGCCTCGTGGCATGGGGGGAGGGGTGGGGTGCCTCCGGGCGGGCGGCCTCGAGGCACGGGGGGGAGGGGCGGGGTGCCTCGGAGCGAGCGGCCTCGAGGCACGGGAGGCACAGGGGTGCCTCTGTGATGTAGATCAAAGTAGTAACACTACTTCAAGGAGGCCTTTCACAAGGAGTTAAGCTAAGAGGATCTTCAAGCATTGCAAGCTTTATGGATGAAAATGGAACCTTTGGAAGTCACCAACATGGAAGACTTGAAGATATCAAATTAGTGACACTATTTCAAGGGGTGGGGTGCCTCCGGGCGGGCGGCCTCGAGGCACGGGGGGGAGGGGCGGGGTGCCTCGGAGCGAGCGGCCTCGAGGCACGGGAGGCACAGGGGTGCCTCTGTGATGTAGATCAAAGTAGTGACACTACTTCAAGGAGGCCTTTCACAAGGAGTCAAGCTAAGGATCTTCAAGCATTGCAAGCTTTGAACTTCAAGCATTTCAAGCTTTATGGATGAAGATGGAACCTTTGGAAGTCACCAACATGGAAGACTTGAAGATATTTAATATATTAAGAGCTCTACCATTTTAATTACCTTGTAATTTTAATGAAGGGCAATTGAGTCTTTCTTCACTATTTTAGTTTTTAGTATAAATAGTAGATATTAGGGTTTCATAAGGTTTTTGGACATGTTATGCCTCTTATGAGAGTTTGGAAGCCCTTTGTTGAACTTCAATATTTTGTCCTAAAGTAAGATTATTACTTTCTTGAGGATTCTAATAGATTAGGTGTTTTTCTCAATTAAGTGGTGTTTTTGGTTAGTTTCACCATTACATCTCTTAGTTGCTTGAATTTAATTGTGTCTATCTCTTTTATCTAGCTTTTTTTTTATTTTTTTTTTAGCCTTTGTTTCTAGAAACCAAGCTTTTCCATCCGGTGATTTTTTTGCAATATCTACATTTCAAAGGGGGTGGGATGATGGGATCTTTCCTTTTTTTTCAATGGTTGTGAGTGAGATGCATTTTTCTTGTATCTTTTGCCTTTTTTCCCAAAAGCTCTACCTTTTTTGAAGAGCTTGGGTTGATCATATTATTGACTTATAAAGCTAGCTCATGAGCGATTCCATGATACCTCATACTTCTTTGTTCTTGTGCCTCAAGGGCACTAATAATTTTTTGCAAAAATCATCTTTGCTAACCCTTCGGGGTGGCCCAGTGGTTTGGGTTGGGACTTCCATGTTGGAGGTCTCAAGTTCGAAATCCCTTGCCAGCGAAAGCAAGGGAAACGCCTTCTGGGTCGAGCTCGTCGCACCGGTCTTGCCTAGTGTGAGTTACCTCTCCTATGTGGTTTGCGAGCTATTGCATAGGAGCGGGGGTTTTACCCTGTTCGCACCCAAAGGATAGCGGCCACGAGTTTCCCTTGTCATAAAAAAAAAATTATCTTTGCAATATCCATAAAATCCTCCAAGGAAGAGATTTTCAATGCAAAAATTTTAGGCGAACTATCGAGGACTTTCTCGACAATCCTTTCTTTCAAAAGATCCTTACCTAATATTTGGATTTGACATGCAAGTTTCATCAACTTGTTTGGGTATTACGTCTCTCCATCTCCTCCATTTTAATTTTTCAAGTTGTCTCTTCAAAGTGATAATATTAATATTTCTAATTCTATCTGACCTTTGATTAAGTCTACCAATCTTTTCATATTTCATTAAGAGAAAAGCTTGACATACTCTTTACAAAAATTGCTTATGACAGTGAAGTATGTATATGTACGTCTAGCCTTTTCTTGATGAAGTAATTAGTTCTATTGCATGCATCAAGTTGCATCATAGTTACAAAAGCAAAGTAGAAAAAGGTCAGCTCTCTTCTTTACATTGTTAGTTAAGAGCCAGAGAGTTGACAAAAGTTAAGAAATGAATCAGGGAAATCTAGAGGGGATAAATAAACCCAACTATAGGTTTTGAAAAAGACTTTTCATGTCATTCCCATTTAGGTCGATTCGGATCCCTCCGTTGTTTCCTTTTCCTTCCGCACCTTTTCCTCGAAATGAGAAAGAAGATGGTACACCTTTTCAAGATTGGTAGGTAGTTGATATTCCATCAAAGCATCTTCTATTCCTTTCGTTCCAGATACTCCGAAAAATGGCTGCAGGTATCATCTTCCAGATTCTCTTGATGGTGCTATCAACTTCTTGCAATTCCAACTTATCTATGCATCCCTGATAATCGATATTTTGAGGCATGACCCAATTGCGACCAATAAGACCTAAAAACATACTCCATAGGATCTGCTGCAAATAGGTGGTTTGTGTGTTTCTGCTTCCTTCATGCACATATAACATCTGTTTAGCCATCTGAAACTTCCTTCTGGCCAGGTTGTCTTGGGTCAGGAAAGCTCCATGAAGTGCAATCCAGCTGAAGCAACTAATCTTCGGGGGCAACTTGATCTTCCATATAAGCTTCCAAGGCCAGTGTCTGTAATTGCATGTTGTGGGCCTAGAAGCTTGAATGCTGCTATAACTGAGAACTTCCCATCCCTTTTTGCTCCCCAATTGAGTTGGTCTAGTGTTTCACTGTTAACTGCAACATTGTGAAGTATTGCTAGTATGCTGACCAACTCCTCCATTTCCCAATCCCCGGTATGTTCGTTCTACGGATGATGTTCCATGAATTCCCTTCTCTATATTGCTGAATAGTAGAGTTTGGCTCTCTTGCTATCTGAAACGTGTTATTAGCTAAGAATTTGGAGGTGACAAACTATCAGATTCTTAGACAACTCAAGTGACTTCCCCCGTCTCCGTTACCTCCCATAAATTTTAGCTTAAAGCTTTTATCTTCACTATTACCTTTATTTATCGAAAAAAAACTTTGATTTTCACTACCCATGGTTACCGTTCTCTCTGCATACATGAACATGTTGCTGACGTGAATTTGATGAAGACATGTTTTTTTAGTTCTTTCAAAATCTTTCAACAAGATCTCCTTGACTTAGTTTCTCAATTCTCACAAGTAATTTAAGGCAATTGGCTTTGATAGAAAATGTGTTTCAAAATGCTAAACATTTGGGGTCTAGGGTTTGGGGAGTGGGGTGTAGGAGTGCTCTTTAATCACTCAACTTCTCTTGAAGACAATTAGTGGAGGTGATTCTTCTTTATTTCACTTCAACTTGCTTAACAGCCAAAGTGCCTAGGTATTTATTGGACTTCTTTTTAGCATGTAATACATCTACTACATACCTTCAATTCTCAAATTTTTTCTCTTTCCTACTTCATGAACAAAGATAGTTATCATTAAATCAATTTTCCTAATACACAACAAATTAATATAATTCATGTATCACAAAAAATCTGAGAAAGCAAAAGTTTATTCACCAACAAAATGATCTAAGGTGTTCCTGCTATTAAATACAGTAAATTGTCTTTGTTACTTTACCTCACACATGTGCATTCGTTGCTTAAAGAAATGATGCTATGGGTTAACACTTCATAGGTGAAACCATATGTAAAGTTAATGTGCCATTCAACTAATGACTTGCAAACTAAAAGAGATGAAAAATATTTTTCTTTGAATCTCAAATTTGAAAAGCTAGAGTGATATCAATATTATCGAATAATGGGTGTTGAAATCAGTTGTTTAATTAGAATTTAATTATTATAATACTAAATTCATATACATTGATACTCCATATCTGAAAAAAGTGCACACTTTAAGCTCTAAGGAGCTTGCCGCTTTAAGTCCTTTTCACATTTAAAAATAATTATTGACTTTAGATTCATACAACTATAACATATTTTCCCCATTTTTATTTCTCTGCTTTCATTTATGCGGGTGGTTCAATTCATAACATTCCTTTCTTGTTCGAGATTGATTGTCTGTAAGATCTTTGCTAGAAACTCGAGGAACTACGATTTGATGTTAGCTCCATTATTCATAAATATTCTTATTTTTGGAACTGATAAATATTCTTATTTTTGGAACTGATAAATATTCTTATTTTTGGAACAGCATATGTCCAATCAACACCTATTTTACTACATCGTTATTTCCTTTCTCATGCTAAGTTACAACTTTATTGTGTTCCTCTGAGTTTGTTATGTTGATGTTTTTGGTCATTTTTCTCTTGTTCAAAAAACCATATGGATTAATAATAACTTATATTGGAATACTGCTTGTGAATAGGTCCTCCAACGTAGACAGAGAACGGCTTCTGCTGGGCTAACAATTAAAGAACTAAATGACTTTCTTGATCACTTGGCCTCAAGTGAAAACAGGTGATGAAGGTTTCGTATTTGTGTATATTTTATTTTTATGATTTCCATTGCTAGATTACCATTTTTTTTTGGATGAGTGTGTTTGGTATGGAATAATATGGTTTCTAATTTTTTCATGTTTGATAAGTCAAATGTTTTTGGAAAACATTTTCCTTAAAAATAAAGAAAAATAACTGTTCTAGAAGTACGAAAAATTAGTTGAATAAGTGACAACACACGCTAAGTAGAGATAGGAGGTAGGAGTAGGAGTAACTAGGAATTAGGATTAGGATTAGGAATAGAAATAAGATTAGGAGGTAGGATTAGGATTAGGATTAGAATTAGGATAAGGAGGTAGAATTAGGATTAGGATTAGGAGGTAGGATTAGGATTAATTAATATTAGATTTAAGATTTTGGATTATGATGTAGGAATTAGGATTAAGAGGTAGGATTACAATTAGGAGGTAAGATTAGGATAAGGAGGTAGGATTAGGTGGTAAGATTAGGATTAAGATTTAGGATTTAGGATTATGAGGTAGGATTAGGAGTAGAATAAGCGGTAGGATTAGGAGTAGAGTAGGAGGTAGGATTAGGATTAAGACGTAGGATTATGATTAGGATTATGATTATGATTATGATTAGGAGTAGGAGGTAGGATTAGGAGGTAGGATTAGTATTAGGATTAGGATTAGGAGGTAGGATTAAATAGTTGGGATGGTAAGAGTAGGTGGTAGGTAGGATTAAAATGTATATTTTATTTTTATGATTTCCATTGCAGATTACCATTTTTTTTTGGATGAGTGTGTTTGGTATGGAATAATATGGTTTCTAATTTTTTCATGTTTGATAAGTCAAATGTTTTTGGAAAACATTTTCCTTAAAAATAAAGAAAAATAATTGTTCTAGAAGTACGAAAAATAAGTTGAATAAGTGACAACGTGCTAAGTAGAGATAGGAGGTAGGAGTAGGAGTAACTAGGAATTAGGATTAGGATTAGGAATAGAAATAAGATTAGGAGGTAGGATTAGGATTAGGAGGTAGAATTAGGATTAGGATTAGGAGGTAGGATTAGAATTAATTAATATTAGCTTTAAGATTTTGGATTATGATGTAGGAATTAGGATTAAGAGGTAGGATTACAATTAGGAGGTAAGATTAGGATAAGGAGGTAGGATTAGGTGGTAAGATTAGGATTAAGATTTAGGATTTAGGATTAGGACTAGAATTTAGGATTATGAGGTAGGATTAGGAGTAGAATAAGCGGTAGGATTAGGAGTAGAGTAGGAGGTAGGATTAGGATTAAGACGAGATTATGATTATGATTATGATTATGATTATGATTAGGAGTAGGAGGTAGGATTAAGAAGTAGGATCAGGAGGTAGGATTAGTATTAGGATTAGGATTAAGTAGTTGGGATGGTAAGAGTAGGTGGTAGGTGTTGGCAGGTAGCAGTAGCAGGACAATAGCAATAGGTGGTAGCAATAGCAGGAGCTATTAGCAGAAATTGGAGGAGATAACAAGGGACAATAGTAGCAGTAGGAGCTGTAGGAGGTAAGATTAGGATAAGGAGGTAGGATTAGGATTAAGATTTAGGATTTAGGATTAGGATTAGGAAGAGTAAAGTAGGAGGTAGGATTAGGATTAAGACATAGGATTAAGATTAGGAGTAGGAGGTAGTATTAGGATTAGGAGGTAGGATTAAGAAGTAGGATCAGGAGGTAGAATTAGTATTAGGATTAGGATTATGATTAGGATTATGATTAGAAGTAGGAGGTAGTATTAGGATTAGGAGGTAGGATTAAGAAGTAGTAGCAGGAGGTAGAATTAGGATTAGGATTAAGTAGCAAGGGACGGTAGGAGGGGATGGTAAGAGTATTTGGTAGCTGGTGGGCACCAGCAATAGGTGGTAGCAATAGCAGGGGCTATTAGCAGAAGTTGTAGGAGGGTAGCAGATAACAGTAGCAGGGGTGGGAGTAGTAGTAGTAGCAGGAGGTAGAATTAGTATTAGGATTAGGATTAGGAGGTAGGATTAAGTAGCAAGGGACGGTAGGAGGGGATGGTAAGAGTATGTGGTTGCTGGTGGGCAGGTAGCAATAGCAGGGGCTATTATCAGAAGTTGTAGGAGGGTAGCAGATAACAGTAGCAGGGGTGGGAGTAGTAGTAGTAGCAGGATCTTTAGGTGGTAGTAGTTGTAGCAGTAGTTGTAGCAGGAGCTTTAGGAGGTAGCAAGGGATAGTAGCAGTAGTAGTAGTTAAGATTAGGATTATGATGTAGGAATTCGGATTAGGATTTAATATTAGAGTTAAGATTTAGGATTATGATGTAGGAATTAGGATTAAGAGGTAGGATTACAATTAGGAGGTAAGATTAGGTGGTAAGATTATGATTAAGATTTAGGATTTAGAATTAGGAGGTAGGATTAGGATTAGGAGTAGAATATGAGGTAGGATTAGGAGTAGAGTAGGAGGTAGGATTAGGATTAAGACGTAGGATTATGATTAAGAGTGGGAGGTAGGATTAAGAAGTAGGCTCAGGAGGTAGGATTAGTATTAGGATTAGGATTAGGAGGTAGGATTAAGTAGCAAGGGACGGTAGGAGGGGATGGTAAGAGTATGTGGTTGCTGGTGGGCAGGTAGCAATAGGTGGTAGCAATAGCAGGGGCTATTAGCAGAAGTTGTAGGAGGGTAGCAGATAACAGTAGCAGGGAGGTAGGATTAGGATTAGGAGTAGAATATGAGGTAGGATTAGGAGTAGAGTAGGAGGTAGGATTAGGATTAAGACGTAGGATTATGATTAAGAGTGGGAGGTAGGATTAAGAAGTAGGCTCAGGAGGTAGGATTAGTATTAGGATTAGGATTAGGATTAGGAGGTAGGATTCGCAAGGGACGGTAGGAGGGGATGGTAAGAGTATGTGGTTGCTGGTGGGCAGGTAGCAATAGGTGGTAGCAATAGCAGGGGCTATTAGCAGAAGTTGTAGGAGGGTAGCAGATAACAGTAGCAGGGGTGGGAGTAGTAGTAGTAGCAGGATCTTTAGGTGGTAGTAGGGGACAATAGCAGTAGTTGTAGCAGGAGCTTTAGGAGGTAGCAAGGGATAGTAGCAGTAGTAGTAGTTAAGATTAGGATTATGATGTAGGAATTCGGATTAGGATTTAATATTAGAGTTAAGATTTAGGATTATGATGTAGGAATTAGGATTAAGAGGTAGGATTACAATTAGGAGGTAAGATTAGGATAAGGAGGTAGGATTAGGTGGTAAGATTAGGATTAAGATTTAGGATTTAGAATTAGGAGGTAGGATTAGGATTAGGAGTAGAGTAGGAGGTAGGATTAGGATTAAGACGTAGGATTATGATTAAGAGTGGGAGGTAGGATTAAGAAGTAAGCTCAGGAGGTAGGATTAGTATTAGGATTAGGATTAAGTAGTTGGGATTGTAGCAGTAGGAGGGAATGGTAAGAGTAGGTGGTAGCTGGTGGCAGATAGCAGTAGCAAGACAATAGCAATAGGTGGTAGCAATAGCAGGAGCTATTAGCAGAAGTTGGAGGAGGTAGCAAGGGACAATAGTAGCAGTAGTAGGAGCTGTAAGAGGTAAGATTAAGATAAAGAGGTTAAGATTAGGTGGCAAGATTATTAGGATTAGGATTTAGGATTAGGATTAAGAGTAGTAAGAGGTAGGATTAGGATTAGGATTAAGACGTAGGATTATGATTAGGATTAGGATTAGGAGTAGGAGGTAGGATTAAGAAGTAGGATCAGAAGGTAGAATTAGTATTAGGATTAGGATTAGGATTAGGAATAGGAGGTAGTATTAGGATTAGGATTATGATTAGGAGTAGGAGGTAGGATTAAGAAGTAGGATCAGAAGGTAGAATTAGTATTAGGATTAGGATTAGGAGGTTAGCAGTAGTTGTAGCAGGAGCGTTAGGAGGTAGCAAGGGCTAAGTAGCAGTAGTAGTAGTAGCAACAGTAGCTGTAGGATGTAGCAGTAGCAGGCTTATCAGTAGGAGTAGGAGTAAGACTACGAGCAGTATCGGGAGGTAGGAGTAGGAGTGGGCAAACAGTAAGATTAGGATTAGGCAAATAGTAGTAGTAGCAGTAGCGGGAGTTGGAGGAGGTAGCAAGGGACAATAGTAGTAGTAGTAGGAGTTGTAGGAGGTAAGATTAGGATAAGGAGGTAGGATTAGGTGGTAAGATTAGGATTAGGATTAGGACTAGAATTTAGGATTAGGAGTAGAGTAGGAGGTAGGATTAGGAGTAGGAGGTAGTATTGGGATTAGGATTAGGAGGTAGAATTAGTATTAGGATTAGGATTAGGAGGTAGAATTAGTATTAGGATTAGGATTAGGAGGTAGAATTAGTATTAGGATTAGGATTAGGAGGTAGGATTAAGTAGCAAGGGACGGTAGTAGTAGGAGGGGATGGTAAGAGTAGGTGGTAGCTGGTGGCAGGTAGCAGTAGCAGGACAATAGCAATAGGTGGTAGCAATAGCAAGGGCTATTAGTAGAAGTTGTAGGAGGTAGCAGATAACAGTAGCAGGGGCGGGAGTAGTAGTAGTAGCAGGGTCTTTAGGTGGTAGCAGGGGATAATAGCAGTAGTTGTAGCAGGAGCTTTAGGAGGTAGCAAGGGATAGTAGCAGTAGTAGTAGTAGCAACAGTAGCTGGAGTTGTAGGATGTAGCAATAGCAGGCTTATCAGTAGGAGTAGGAGTAAGACTACGAGCAGTAGCGGGAGGTAGGAGTAGGAGTAGGAGTAGGCAAACAGTAGTAGTAGCAGTAGCGGGAGTTGTAGGATGTAGCAGTAGTAGGGGACAATAGCAGGAGCTATAAGAGGTAAGCAGAGAACAATTGCAGTAGCAAAAGTTGTAGGAGATAGCAAAAGCCCCTGGGCAGTAGTAGTAGGTGGTAGCAGCTAGCAGTATTAGGGACAGAAGTTGTAGGAGGTAGCAGTCGCAGGAGCTGTTAGCAGAAGTTGTAGGATAGCAAGGGACAGTAGCAGTAGCAGGAGTTGTAGGAGGTAGCAATAGCAATAGTAGTAGTAGGGGATAGTAGTAATAGCAGTAGAAGGAGCTTTAGATGGTAGCAGGGGATAATAGCAGTAACATGAGCTTTAGATGGTAAGCAAGAGCTGTACGAGGTAGGGATACCAACAATAGTGGTAGTTGTAGGTGGTAGCATGTAGCACTAGCAGAGGACAATAGTTGTAGCAAGAACTGTTGGTGGTAGCAGGGGGATGGTAGCAATAGCAGTAGCAAGAGTTGTAGTTGGTAGCAGGGGACAGTAGCAATAGAAGTAGAAGGAGATGTATTGGGTAGTAGGGGACAATAGCAGTCAGTAGCAGGAGCGGTAGAAGGTAGCAGTAGCAGGAGTTGTAGGTTGTAGCAGGGTACATTAGCAGTTGTTGTAGGAGGTAGCAGTTGGAGTTGGAGTAGTAGGATTATTAGGATTCGGATTAGGCAAACAATAGTAGTAGGGGGTAGTAGCCATAACATTAGCAGGAGTTGTAGGAGGGGGCAGTAGCAATAGCGCTGGAGCTTTAGGAGGTAGCAATGGACAGTAGTAGTAGTAGCAGGAGCTGTTGGAGGTAGCAGTAGCCAGGCTATGCGTAGGATTAGGAGTAAGAGCGAGAGGTAGTAGTAGTAGTAAGTAGTAGGATTAGAATTAGGATTGGGATAAGTTAGAATAGGCAAACAGTAGTAGTAGCAGTTGCAGGAGTTGTAGGAGGTAGCAGTAGTAGGGGACAGTAACAGTTGTAGGAGGTAGCAGGGGACAATAGCAATAGTAGTAGTAGCAGTAGTAGGAGGTTGTAGGAGGTAGCAGTAGCAATAGCACTAGCAAGGGCAGGGGCATGCTTATGAGTAGAGTAGGAGTAGGGGAAGACTTAGGAGTAGAAGTAGGATGAGGAGGAGCAGAAGCAGGGGTAGAATGTAGGAGTTAGGGGTAGAAATAACAGTAGTAGTAGTAGTAGTAGGTATCAAGTACCCAGTAGACTAGTCAATGTGCATGCAACACCTTCGCAACTACTATTATTGAAAGAAAAACTATATCCTAGTGAAGGGATTAATGGATATCCATTCATCCCTTTTTGTGATAACACCGTTGGATATCCTATCTTAGATTTGACTCATTTGATCTGGTTGTGAATTTGTTTTTCATTAAAAGATAACTCAATATTGAACAATGTAAAATGGAGTAACAAAAAAGATAAGAACGGTCTATATCCCAAAAGTATCGGAGCAATCTATGTCCCAAAAGTCAAGGACCTTAAAAACCTAATGAGTTGGCTTTGATGGGAAAATCCTATCTTAGATTTGACTCATTTGATCTGGTTGTGAATTTGTTTTTCATTAAAAGATAACTCAATATTGAACAATGTAAAATGGTACTACAAAAAAGATAAGAACGGTCTATATCCCAAAAGTATCGGAGCAATCTATGTCCCAAAAGTCAAGGACCTTAAAAACCCAATGAGTTGGCTTTGATGGGAAAAGCGTTCCCACTTCCCATTTGACAGTACTAAATTGATCTACGTGAAACAAGTGTTGACATGGTTTCTGGGTGATTTCAAGCCTAAAGATCAACCTCAGTAAATATGAGATCTTCCTCATTGGCAAGGTAGAGAATATTGAGGCCCTACCCTTCGGGGTGGCCCGGTGGTTTGGGCTTGGGACTTCCATGCTGGAGGGCTCAAGTTCGAAACCCTGCCAGCGAAAGCAAGGGCGCCTTCTGGGTCGAGCTCGTCGCATCGGGCTTGCCTAGTGCGGGTTACCTCTCCTATGTGGTTTGTGAGTTGCATAGGGGCTGCGGGTTTCCCTTGTCATAAAAAAAAAAAAAAAAGAATATTAAGGCCCTAACTTATGTGTTAAATTGTGAGGTTGGGGCTCTTTGACTTATCTTGGCTTATCCTTAGGAGCATATAGACAAAGGACCAAGCAACTTGAAACTCGGTGATAGAAAGGGTAGAGACGTGGCTTGAAATGTTAACCAAGAGCACGTTAGTATACATATTTTATGTCATTGCTTCATGCTCTGCTCAGTGTTACGGGGAAGTTCATAAACTTCAAAGGTTTTTCCATGGCATGGTTTAAGCAGGAAGGGAAAAGTTTCGCCTAGTAAATTAGGAGTTTGCACCACTCCATAGTGTTGGGACTTGGGATTATTGATCTAAGGGGTTGTTTGGTTCGCTGTCTAAGTTATCCCAGAATTATAGTCTTGGGATTATAATCATTGGACTAATTCATCTCACCTGAGAGAAGGGATAAAATAATACCACGTTGGAAACAATGAAGAAACTCATAAATTTAATTTTTATCATAGTAGTGGAAACAATAAAGAAACTCATAAATTTATATTTTATCATAGTAGTGGAAACAATAAAGAAACTCATAAATTTATTTTTTATCATAGTAATGGAAACAATGAAACTCATGGAAATGAAGTAATACCAAGTTGGAAATAATACCAAGTTGGAAACAATGAAGAAACTCATAAATTTAATTTTTATCATAGTAGTGGAAACAATAAAGAAAGTCATAAATTTATTTTTTATCATAGTAGTGGAAACAATGAAACTCATGGAAATGAAGTAATGAGATTTCAAGGATAAGGGAGGGATATCATGACACGAATGTAATACATGAACACTTCACCACTTTCATGTGTAATTGAAGGTAGAATTCACTTATTGAAAAGATTAGTCAGATTTGAAAAACCTTGCCTGGGGAGAACAAATAGAAATTAGTTTTACGGACCTTAATCGCTCTTATAGATCCAAAGGAAAAACCCAAATTTTAAACCCTATGTTGTAGAGTAGAATCTCATTAAGAACCCATATACGAGTGTAAGAATAGAGAATAGTCGTGCTAGGGCTTGGAGAAGTGAAGAATGTGATAAAAATGTGAACTAGTGAAACTTTCCATCACCTACTGTACAAAGATGGAAAGAAATGTCATGACCATCTTTCTGCTCTTTGTGATATTCTATACTAAACTTCTTTGTTTTAATGCAATTTTTCTGATACCTAAGAGCTCAGCATTTCAGTTACCATAGTTTCAGACATGGTGCTACTTATCCACACCTAGACTTGTTGTATTGTTAAACCTTAGATCTGTCATTTGTTGCATTGTTAACTTTTAAAGCCTAGCTTGTGGAATGCATACTTCAGTTGTAGAGTTCGGTTGCTTCTTTTAGTGACCATTATTTTAGAAAGAACTTGATCAGATACTTTGTTGCTCCATTATTTACTAGCTTGTTATCCTTACGCTTCACGAAGGTATATTTTATTGTTTTATCAGAGCAGAGAAGACTTCAATTTTGTCTGATCTAATCAGGAAAACAAATGCTCAAGAAATGAAATGGATTATAATGATAATTCTCAAAGGTTTGATATTTTTTTGCCAATGCTTAAACTCTAGGATCTCCTTCCATGGCCAATAATGATGTCAATTTGCCACTGATTTTGTATCATTTAGATCTGAAGTTGGGAATTAGCGAAAAGAGCATCTTTTACGAAAAAAGCAGAGGACTTGCTCAATGTCACATGCGATTTTAAACTAGTTTGTGAAAAGTTGAGGGGCAGAAGTCAACGGCATAAACACCAGGTTTGCATCCAGTTCTCATATTGAACCTTATGACATACTTCTTATCGTGACTTGGTACTTTTGGTAGAGATACTGGATCTTCCACTAGTTGATTTTAAAGTAAATTTTAAAATCTCATTGTTTTTACCTTGGTGATTAAGGTACATCTTGGCGCACAATTTGGTAGGTATTTGTTCATTGCTTGCATTTGGCGACAATTCCTATAGTAACTTCTTGTCCAAGAGATGAGCAAATGCTTTATTTCCTTAATGAGAGATATGTTGTGCGGACTCTTCATATTTGCAGGCGAACCCGTCTCGACGCAACACTAGTGCGGGTGCGGGGGTGTGTGTCGGATTCGGTCAATCCGATCCGGACACTTTGACCGAAGTCGAGAAAAGATTTGGGAAGAAAAAATCAATTTCCGGCGACGTAAAGAGGACAAAGCTTGAAAAAGTACAGAGATGGCCTGCTGGCAATTGACTTGAGCCTTGGGGTTTGCTCCCTTTCAAGGTCTCAAGTTCGAAACCCACTAGGTGCAAACAATTTCTGAGGGCCATCGGACTGGGTAAAACCTGAATTAACCGTGGTGCACTTGCGGGAAACTCCTTGCCGAGGGCCTGTGCACCCCCGGGATTAGTCGGGGCTCAAAGAGACTTGGACACCCGGTGCAAATCAAAAAAAAAAAAAAGAGAAGAAAGAAGAAGAGAAAATCAGTTTCCGGCGGCTGCGACATAAAGAGGACAAAGTTGAAAAAGTACAGAGAAGAGAAGAAAGAAGTGTTTTTTCTTGAAAAAGTAAAGGAAATACAGAGTCTTGTTTTTTTATCTTTCTTGAAAATATATGTACACAATTACATACAGTAGCGTTAGAAAGTTGACATCCCATCAGCCATCAACTAGTCCAAAAATCTTTTCATTCTCACCAACTTACATGTATAAAGAAAATAGGAAAAGAGACATTAGAAAAAAGATTTTTTTTCAGTTGGAAATACCATATATAAAGAGAAAATGAAATGAAGAAATATTACAATTTACATGTATAAAGAAAATAGGAAAAGAGACGTTAGAAATGGAGAGAAGGGAACAATATTTTGAAAGATAAATATTTTGTCCATATAAATAGGACGAGTTGGATTGAAAAATGGGATCTAACAATATTATAGAGATTTTTATTTGAAAGGTTCTTTATGTGTAAATATTTACTTGCATGAAATAATTACTGATTAATATTACTATTATTATGTAAATATTTTTAAATACATGCTAATAATTTACATTAAATTTGAATCGAATTCTAATTTGGATTAATTTTTTTATTTAATTTTGGATTAATATTTATATTGATTGATTTCTTGTTTTGGTTTCGGATTCTAGAAAAAAGAAGGGAGAAACCGAAAAAAACCAAATTATATATATATATATATATATTGCAAATAAAACTTTGATTATGTCTCTAATTATTGACATAACCAAATAATAGAACAGAAAAAATTCAAATCGAAAAGAGAAAAATCAAACCAAACCAAATATAAGTATGATATATATATATATATATATATATATATAACTTCATGCACAATATCATATCTAGATGAAGGATCATGTCTCTCTAGATCACTTAATTCTTCCTATCAATACAAGTGCTTTAAGGATCCCGTCTTACTAGATCTTTTGATTCTTTCTATCATTACAAGCTTTGAACTATCGAAATACTAGATATATATATATATATATTATATATATATATATACTAGTTTTTCGACACGTGCATTGCACGTGATTACAAATTCAGAAAATATATGTTATAGTAAATAGTATTTCTTATTTAAGCGAAGATTTGAATAATAAGTTTTGTACAAAATAATTTTGCATATTCTTTTGTGAATGTTCAATGCGGATAACCATTTATATCTCGTATTCACGAGAACCTATGAAGATGATCAATGAAGTATTTTATTAGTTAAACGTAATAATGTATATATTTATTTCAAGTTGATGAGATTCAATCATGTAATTAGTCGTATCTTACTAATATTACCTTATAGACAATATTTGTTGTGCATTTTTCTTGTCAAAATATTTTTAGTTTAGCAAAGATTCTTATCAAATCACAACAACAACAATAATATTATACTCAATGTAATTCCCCAAGTGAAGTCTGGTTCTTATCAAGTTGAATAATATAATATATAAACAAAGTTAATTCAGAAAGCAAGGTGAATTTTGAAGTTCTGATTTCGGTATTCAATTTCTTTATCTTCTTACTTTTAACCACTTCCCTTTTTCTGATTTGTAAGCTAACTTTTCACTGAAAGGAATTTTGTAAATCCAAATATATTTACGCTCCAGTTAGCTCACTTTCCTCAAGTGCAACATCCTCTATTGGCCTATCTCCTTCCAAATCAACATCTTTTGAGTGATCACCATGAATCTCTATCAAGAAACTCTCAGGAAAGGATCACAAATTCTTATTGTGTAATACAATACGATAATGATATGAACAATCAAGCACATAATGTTTCCACTATAATCAATAAACACCTAGCATTGTTATCCTAATAGCCACCCATTGTTATAAAATTTAATCAGCTGGAGTTTGGGATTTGGCTAACCAACCTCTTGGTAAAAAGAGATTAGTCCTTGAGACCTTCTCTGTTCATCTTCGCTATAATCTAGGATGATTTTTCTACTAATTAGCTTGTGACTCCCTACTAATTAAAATAAAGGGCTACAGAAAAATAGAAATTAAGATACTTTGGTAAATTAAGAAAGGAACAAATATCAACAGTTATGTTAAATTTTGTTAATGTTTATATATTTTTATCACAACCCATTCAAAATCATAACATAAAGATGTCATTAGAAAATGTTCATTTTCTTTATTAATAAAAAAAGATAAGTTACTGTTTAGACTCAACCAATATCAGGAACATGCAAAAAGTAAGTTGGCTAGAACATCACGAAAAATCAGATAATTTGATGCAATTTCATAATGGAAGAGGAATTTTTTTTCAAGTTTTATTACTAAAAAAAAAAAAAAAAAGATAATTTTGTTCATCAAATATCCTAAATTTCACACGCGGCATTCAACCCAGCATGTATGCACATATAAAAAATTCGACAAGAAATGATTTTAAAGAATAAAAAATGATCACTTGTAAGTATTCAAAGTATAAATTTTAATAGAATAAAGGAGCAAACCTGAAAAATTGAAGGAGAAAAAAGGGGCAATGTAGTTTAGGAGAACAAATATGGACTAAGAACGAAAGATTAAATTAAATCAAATTGGACTAAAGTAAGAAGAACCATAATCTTCACTTATATCAAATTGAAAATTATATTCACACGTTGTTCTTCTAAAATCTTAATTAAATGCAAGATATCCCTGCAACAACCCTTTGGAAAAGTCATGACCTTTCACAGAAGTCACAACCCTTTGGAAAAGTCACAACTCATCGAAAAATCACAACCCTTTGAAAAAAGTCACGACTTATCGGAAAAGTCACAACTCATCGAAAAAGGCCCAACCTAAGTTAGGGATATTATAGTAATTTAATATTCAAGTTAGAAGTTCATGCTATATAGTTTCACGCACAATATCATATCCAGATCAAGGATCATGTCTCGCTAGATCACTTAATTCTTCCTATCAATACAAGTGGTTTAAGGATCCCGTCTTACTAGATCTTTTGATTCTTTCAATCAATACAAACTTCGAACTATCGAAATACTATATATATATATATAGTTTCACGCACAATATCATATCCAGATCAAGGATCATGTCTCGCTATATCACTTAACTCTTCCTATCAATACAAGCGCTTTAAGGATCCCGTCTTACTAGATCTTTTGATTCTTTCAATCAATACAAGCTTCAAACTATCGAAATACTAGATATATATATATATAGTTTCATGCACAATATCGTATCCAGATCAAGGATCATGTCTCGCTAGATCACTTAATTCTTCCTATCAATACAAGCGCTTTAAGGATCCCGTCTTACTAGATCTTTTGATTCTTTCAATCAATACAAACTTCGAACTATCGAAATACTAGAAATATATATAGATATATATAGTTTCACGCACAATATCATATCCAAATCAAGGATCATGTCTTGCTAGATCACTTAATTCTTCATATCAATACAAGCACTTTAAGGATCCCGTCTTACTAGATCTTTTGATTCTTTCTATCATTATAAGCTTCGAACTATCGAAATACTAGATATATATATATAGCTTCACGTACAATGTCATATCCAGATCAAGGATCATGTCTCTCTAAATCATTTAATTCTTCCTATCAATACAAGCGCTTTAAGGATCCCGTCTTACTAGATCTTTTGATTCTTTCTATCAATACAAGCTTCGAACTATCGAAATGCTATAAATATAAGTATGATATATATATAGTTTCACGCACAAGATCACTTAATTCTTAGATAAAAACATTCTATCCAAACGATCTCACATAAATTAAAATTAGATAAAATAATTTTATTTCTATTAGAGCTATAAAAACAATTCAAATTAAAATAGTAAAAATATATGTACACAATACATACACCCCTCTTGAAAAAAAGAAAGCTCAAAAAGTCTTCCAAGTAGAGTAGCATTAGAAAGTTGACATCCCATCAGCCATCAACTAGTCAAAAAATCTTTTCATTCTCACCAACTTTTCCCTCCTAAAACCAGAACACCATTGTTTCTTATTTGTTTTTCATTCAAGTTCACTGTAAGCAAAAAAAAAATTCATCTTCCTTTGTTTAACAAGATGGCATCAAGTAGTCAAAAAGGAAAAGATTTTATGAGACCTACAAAAAGTGTTGGAGTAGATTTTGATGATAAACCTCTATGGAATCATGTGAAAGTTATTTCGATTGCTCCAAATGGGGGTGGGAATAGAACATGGTCTTGTAACTATTGCAATAAAATAGTTACGAGATCATATAATAGGGTGAAAACACATATTTTGAGATTATCGGGTCATGGTGTTCAAATATGCAAAGAAAGTAGTGGTGATATATATGCAACTTTGAAGATGGAGCATGAACAAGCCGAAAGAAAAAGAACCGTTGTTCAAGTTGATGCGAGAAAAAAAGGTGATTATATATCACTTTCGAAGGGGACTGATTTAATTCAACAAAAAAAAGAAAGAGTTCGAGTAGTGGAGCTATAGGAAAATCATTCGGCATCTATGAGAGAAATACAACCGACAAATTAGCCGCTAGGATGTTCTACGCATCAGGTTTATCATTCAACTTTGCAAACTCTCCTTATTTTAAAAAATATTCTAAGTTTCTAGCCGAAATAATAGATTGAGGACAACTTTTTTAGCTCAAGAAAAAACACATATTGATAGAAAGTTGCAACCAATTAAAGGTACATGGAAAAAGAAAGGATTGTCGATTTGTTCGGATGGATGGTCCAATACTAAAAGACGACCTTTGATCAATATAATGGCATCATCTAGTGGAGGTCCAATGTTTTTAAATTCAATCAATTCTAGTGGAATCGTAAAAGATGGTGAATATATTGCTTACTTATTTATTGAAGCAATAGAAAATGTAGGTTCAAACAATGTTGTTCAAGTTATTATGGATAATGCAAGTAATATGAAACTTGCCGGTACTATTGTGGAGCAAAAATATCCTCATATATTTTGGATTCTTTGAATAGGAAAAAGAGTGGATCTGCAGGGTCCAAAATGAATTGGCTTATTCGAAAAAGGCCTTGTTCTTTGGAAGATCTATCTCGTGTCTGGTACTGCATGGTTCCACTCTGCAAGAAAACTCCTTGTGTTGTTCGTTGTTTGTTGTTTGAATCTAGCTTTGAAAAGTATGTGCCAACCTTCGGAAAAATCACCTCACTTTACTAATTGTAAATGGATTTTAGAGTTACTTAGTGAAGTGAGTAATTTGAAGAACTTTGTTGTGAACCATGACTTGACACATGCACTTTTTCAAAAATATTCGGATTTGTGTTTGTTGAAGGTTGGTGAAACAAGATTTGCCTCACACATCATTATGACCACCCGAATTCGCAAAGTGAAATCTTCTTTGGAGAAAATGGTCATGGATGATGAATGGAAGAATTATAAGGGGGATAAGAGAATTGAAGCCAAAACACGTGAAATAAAATCCCTTATAATGAATGATGAAAAATGGGATAGTATTGATTATTTCTTGAAATTTACGAAACCAATTGTTGATATGCTAAGAAAGTGCCGATATTGATGGTCCAAAATTACATCTCATCTCTGATATGTGGGACTCAATGATTGAGAAGGTCAAGAAAGTCATCTTTGAGCATGAGGGGAAAGATCTCATTTCCGGTCAATCAAATTTTTTTGATACTATTCATGATATTCTTGTGGCTAGGTGGAACAAAAGTAACACACCTCTACATTGTGTGGCACATTCTTTGGTTCCCAAATATTATCATGAATCATGGCTTCAAGGAGAGAATGTAATTTGAAAGCTAGCTTGTAATGACCCTAAAGGTCATTTTTGGAAATTTTCATAAAATGACCGTTTTACCCCTCCCGATAGTTGCCCCGAGTCCTAATTATTGTATTTTTGAAGTTGGGTTGAAGGAAAATTGATGAAAAGTTGAGTTTTTGGAAAGTTGAGTTTTTAAGAGTTAAAGTTTGGTTAAAAGTGCTATTTCGAGTCATTTGGAGTTTCGAGACTCGAATCGGATTTCCGTCTATTCCAGTAGTTTTAGAATGTCGAAACGGGTCTATGAGAATTTACGGAGTTGAATTTGGAGTTAAAACGAAGATTTGAGGTCCTAAGTTGCTAAAATTGTGAAATTTTGATCAAGAGTTGACTTTGGTCAACAAACGAGGTTCCGGTGCTCGAAATGGAATTCCGAGGGCACCGTTGGATTCAGGGGGTGATTCTAAGTCTAGAATGAGTCTTGGTTGAATTTTTAGAGGCCCCGAGTGCGTTTCGAGTTTTTGAGCCTAAAGTTAGTTTCTTGACGCCTTATCGGATACTGGGTCAAGGAGACCTCGAATTCAAATTCTGCCGATTTCATTGAGTCCGAAATGTCATTTTTGAGCTAGTAGCATACTTGGTTCGTGTTCGGGAAGTGCCAAATGAGTTTTGGGTGAGCTTTTAAGCTTCTTGGATGCTTTGACACTATTTCAGCAAATTGTGACAACTAAAGGGTTCATTATTAGTTTTAAGAGTCGAAAAATTATTCCGAAGTTTCTGAAATTTTGAGCATGAATTATAAGACTTATCTGCAAATTTTGGTGCATTTTCGCTAACCCGAGATTGGACTTTTATCGCAAATAAGAAATAATTGTTTACCGAGTAGAAATGATATTTGACTTGGCAAACGAGCATGAAATTGAGCTCCGATTGAACGAGCAGGTCCATATCATTATTTAAGACATTTACAAAAAAAGAATCGGGTCATTTCACTATCGTATGAGGAAATTACGGCCTTTTTAGTGAAAGATTAACTGCTGTTTTTCTGGTGCATAACAGCCATGTACTGTTATAAAAATCACAGACTGTGTTCATTTGGTATTTTGAGCATATCGGGAGTTCTAGAGATCGGAATGGAGTGATTCTTACGGGTTTCTTCTTGAATTAATATTAGGGTTAGTATTCAATCTTCAATTCGATATTTTCTCATAATTTCTTTATCTGTTTTTTTTCCCTATCCATAAGTTTCTTGGGAAAAATTGGGAGTTTTATCGATTTGGACTCCCTTTTTGATGAAAAAGGTATATTTACGATCCTTATGTTATGGGTAAACTGATTTTAACATAAAATTATTGATTCATCGATTATTTTCATCATATTAACCGTGTACAATTTGAACCTTCCCGGTAAAGTTAAAGTTTGATAAATTGAGAATTTCAAGGTCGATCTTAGCTCCATTTTTGATGAAATTTCATATTTGAACTTATCTAAGTATGGGTAAGATGTTTTTCAAGAAATATTTCATTTTCGAGTCGGGGTTTCGGATCCGAATATTTTAGGCTTCTTCAAGAACATGAATTTTCCTTCAAATTGAGTTTGTGATTGATTTCAACTCCGTTTTCAAATTGGTTTTCACCATTAGCTTCCAAATACTTTAAGGATCATTTTACATTAAAAATTTCCAGATTTGGGTATCGTTTTTCGGTATGAGACTTTTGGACCGTTTTGCCCTTTTTCCCTAAATTTCTTGATTTTGGTGTCATTGGACTTGAATTGTGATTGTGAATAATTGTTTGAATAGATTATCGTGATCCGGATTATACTCAGAAAGGAAAGGCTCAAGTCAAGTAACTTTTGGAGTTCATTTTAAGGCAAGTGGCTTCCAAACTTTGTAAAACTCTTAGACTATGCATGACTACTTTCCTAATTGTGTTGGGGAGTAATGGGGATTGTGGATGGGTTTTATTTGTTGATTGAAATTGTTGTAAATGAAAGATGGGGAATAAAACGAGCTAAATGTGTTATATGTGACTTGAATTTGTTGAATAAGTCATGTGATAACTGATATTGAGGGGATAGAAGAGCATGAGTAGGCTATGATTGATACAGACATTGATGTTGAGACAGATGATGTGTAATACTATGATGTGGTCGTGATATGGTTGTGATTGAGACAAGTGATGTGTAATACTATGATGTGGTCGTGATATGGTTGTGATTGAGACAGGTGATGTGTAATACTAATGATGTGGTCGTGATATGGTTGTGATTGAGACATGTGATGTGTAATACTAATGATGTGGTCGTGATATGGTTATGATTGAGATAGGTGATGTGTAATACTATGATGTGGTCGTGATATGGTAGTGATTGAGACAGGTGATGTGTAATACTATGATGTGGTCATGATATGGTTGTGATTGAGACAGATGATGTGTAATACTATGATGTGATCGTGATATGATTGTGATTGATGACATGTGCATATTCATTATTCATCCCATGTGTGAACTATCTGTTGCATGAGTTCTGAGACACTGATATGAGGATGGATGGACATGAGACACAGTTGAGACTAGCTCCAGCTAGAGATATATGAGATGGACTAGCTCCGGCCAGCGATTTGGATGCCGATGGGATCTGGTTTCGGCGGTGATACATGGTCCATGTGTGGCCCCCATGGGTTCTGATTTGAGTATTCAGCGCGGACTGATTATGTCAACAGATGTGTATCATAGGACATACATGCATCACGACTTCATGACATCATTATTGTATTTTGCATCGCATTTGCCTTATCTTTGTCTGTGATGTGTGGATTGTATCGATTTACCCTTCTTATGTGGAATTTGATATACTTGCTCTTATTTGTTGATCTGAGGTTGATGAGGATATACTGTTGGTTCTGGCTGTTGAATATGATCTGTTTAGTATAGGTTGGTTGGTTTGCTGTTAGATTGAAGTTTCGGTGGTTCGGTTGGGATTGAAAGGAGTTGTTTGTAGCTGCTAGTTTTGCTTAGTTTAGAGTTACTTGTGAGTACCTGTGGTTTTCGGTACTCACCCTTGCTTCTACACAATTGTGTAGGTTGACATCTCTCTTAGATTCGACTTAGTATTTTCTTTAGTAGATTGAGCTTCGGGACATACTCGAGAGGTAGCGGTTCACTCCAGACGTGCCCTTGAGTTATCTTTACTTTCATTTTTGTTCTATTCGAGAACTATACTCTGAAACTTGTATATTTTTATTCGAATTCTGTATTTAGAGGTTTGTACATGTGACAACCAAATTCTGGGTAGTGTTGAGTTTTAATTAAAGTCTTCCACTTATTTATTATCTCTTATTCTCGTATTTCTACTTCTCTATCGTTGTGGTTGGGTTAGGCTGACGTGTCCGGTGGGAAATGGACACGTGCCATCACATCCGGATTTGGGGTGTGACATAGCTCCTAATGAAGATAGTGAAATTTCATTGAATAGAGTCAAGTGCTTTCAAAGGTACTTTAAAGATTCTAATGAAATGAAACAAGTCTCATTGGAGTATGGATCCTTTTGTAGCGGAAGTGGCTATTTTAGTGAGCCTCATGTGATTGAGGCTATGATGTATGAAGATTCTCTTTCTTGGTGGGTAAATCATGGGGTCTCGGCTCCACTTTTACAACAATTAGCTTACAAGTTGCTTACTCAACCGGCTTCTTCCTCTTGTTGTGAAAGAAATTGGAGTACATATTCTTTGATTCACAATATCAAGAGAAATAAGTTAGCAACTTCAAGAGCCGAAGATTTAGTGTTTGTACATTATAATCTCCGGTTGTTGTCTCACAAGAAAGAGAAATATATAAATGGGCCAAGCAAATATTGGGATGTTGGTATGTCTATATTTTCTTTATTATTTTCTTCAATTCTTTAGTTTAAATGATGTTTTTTTTCTTTTTATATAAAATCTTCTAATATATTTGTTGTTTTTAATTTATTTTAGGTGGAGATTGGTTTGATATTGATGAGACAACTAATGATCTAACCGAGCTTTCAATAGATGAACCTCAAATTGAAGGTGTGATATTTGAGGAAGAGTTTGAAGATTTGGAAGAAGTTGAAGAAGATGTGGAAGATGTGGAAGAGATAGCTAACTTAATTAAATAACTTGATAATTGACAATATTTTGTTGTTATGTTAATTTTTAAGTTATGGATTAAGTTGAGACGATCTCTTGATTTTTGTATGTTTTACACTTTTACTTGGTGTATTGAATATTGATTAGTAATTATGAATATCTAAATTGTGGATAAATATCTTTGTGTATATCTTAAATTTTAATAATTGCAGTATTTTCACTTTCACTTTGTTTCAAGAGTTACTATCCATGTTCTAAGGTTAGTTCTTCATTTCAATTTTTATTGATTCTTTTAGTTATATTTATTCTATTGTAATTTGTAAATGCTTTTAATGTTTAGTTTCTATTTGTTGTGTCTTTGTAGGAAGAATGGAAGAGTAATCTCATCTTGAAGAATGGAAGATTGAATTCTACAAAATACATGTAAGTTTGTATCTTTTACCTTAGTTCAATGTTTATAAATTAACATTTATTAATTGTGCAAGCGTGTTCCTTCCAACTAGTGATGTAGAATGTTGATAGGAGCAAGGATAGGATTAACAACAAAATAGAAAGCATATAACGAGAATTTAGAGAATAACCAACTTTATTTCATAAAGTAGAACATTTATTTATGATTATTTAATCTATAAGAATACCCTCAAGTAGAAGAATTCTACTTATGAACACACTTTCACAAGTTGAAAAGCAATAACTAGAAATGAAGGAATTGTTTTAAAAGATTTAACTTCAAAATGGGAACCAAGTGATCGGAGTGGAAAATGGCTAAAGTTGAAGCTTGATTATGTTTGACCTGGCTCTGATTTGGATGTTCTTATCATCGGTGTTTTATCTAAGGTTTCTGTTTGTCTTTTGTGCCAAGTAACCTCTTGTTCTGGGCTAACTTTACATCATCAACAGGAGGCTACTATGGTTCTGGGCAACATGGAGGAGAGGTGGAGGATTCCACCTGCTAGTTAGGAGCTGTTTTTGTTCATGGATTTTTTTTTTTCCTTTTTCTCAATTCTTTTTTCAAAAACAGCATTTGATTATTCCTTGGACTGATTTTT
Organism: Solanum okadae; assembly: GCA_036553675.1. Classification (NCBI taxonomy): domain Eukaryota; kingdom Viridiplantae; phylum Streptophyta; class Magnoliopsida; order Solanales; family Solanaceae; genus Solanum; species Solanum okadae. Next base: position 28,978,406 of record CM071678.1, read on the forward strand.
TTGATTAATTTTTTTTAAAGATGGGTTTCAAGTTTGAGAGAGTGGTATTGGCCAGTTTTTCAAGTGAAAAATCTTTTCCACTCGCAAAATTTCCACTCTTTATCAAGTTAAATGCATGTCCAAACACAACTTCTCCAAATAAACTTTTTCAATTTAACTTCAAATACTAATTCTTTTTTCAAATATCACTTTTTTTTACATCCAAATGCTTACTTAATTTGTTTGCCCACTTATTTGCTTAAATTTGTTATGAGTTTAACTCTAAATTTTCCAATGGATATTAGGTAGCTCAATTTCTGGTGGGTCTTGCTGAGCCTCCGGCTCCAAATACAGCTCCCAGAAGGTATATATATGTTTTTGATGATCTTGTAAATGAAAGAATCAGCATATTATGTCAATTTTTTAAATTATCTTCATACCTCCTGTGATGTGTGCTTCTAAATTTTACAATTTCTAGAATTTCGGTGAACGCTAGCCCTTTGAGCAACATATGCAAAGAGCTCATTTGAAGACTTGATCGAAAAATTAGTCTGTTGAAGTTGAATATGTGTTTGAGTATTTATAGTTTTTTGATGATTTGCAAATGGAACAAGAGTTTTTGGAGAGCCTCCTTGAAAAGAACCTGCCAACCACAACTACAAAAAACAGTGTTTGCCTATAAAGTTTCAAAGAACTTAAACAAATACCTACTTGATATTTTTTTCACAAGTTTTGTAAAAACAATTTCCTTGGAAGAACACCAGATGTTCCAAATTGGAACCATGTTTGGTCGGGAGGTAATGTTTAGGTCAATTTGTCTATGTACCAATATGTACTCTAGCTAAGATATCTATTCTTTCAATCTATTTTTTGAGTTGTTTGCTATTCCCAAGTATAGCAATTCATAAACTGAAAGGTTGCACAGACTTGAGCAAATGCTAAATTGACCATGTTTCTCTGTTAATTTTAATTGAGGGTCATTTGCATTTTAAAGAACAAAACGTGTCTAAAAAGAAATATATGAAAGGATTGTTTCCTTTTGCTTAGTTAGACCTATTAAATGTTCCACATTGGAGGAGTTAAACGTGTGTCTTCTTATATGGTCTGGGGCAATCCTCAACTAGCTTTTGAGGTTGAGTTACAAGTAAGATTTATTTTGTTAACATCCCTATTATTGGTTTACCTAATGTCGAGTCCTCATTTTCAACACACTTAGATGTTTAGAGATTGGAGTACTTTAAGTGTTCCACATTGGTTGAGGGAATGACTTGTTCTCCCATTACATAGTTTGATAGTCGTGGACAATTCTCACCTTATGAGCTAGGCCAAATCCGAAATTCAAATTACAAGTTCAACTAATTCTACTGGCAAGTCACAAATAGCTAGAAACTTAGAAACTGTCCAGCTGCCGAAGAATGTGCCCGGCAAACGTAGACAACCTTCAAATCTGGCGCCAAATGCTCACTCTGGCGCCCAGCTTCGTGCCTTGCCCACATGCCTGCCTTGTGGGAAGGTTTTTCCCCACACAACTTGCCATTGGTGCCCAATCTCCTTAGATGTATGCCTTGCCCAGCTCATAGCCCACAAACTTGTCTAAGCCATGATCAAGCAACAATCATAGCCTTGTCTTGCCTTAGCCTGTCCAGCCCTTGTCATGCCTTAGCCATTCCACTGCTAAGGCCTTGCCTCAAGTAAACTTGGTCTTAATTAACGTCATTGAGTCATGGCTAGGTTTATCATTAAACCCCTAGACAAGCCAGAGCCACCTGAACCATCAAGCTCAGAGTCTAACAGGTCCTTATGGATACCTCTGACTTGTGAGATCCAATAGACCTAAATCATATGGGCCCTCATGGGTGCTGGGGTTAAGTTTCAATCTTTGTTCCCTTTATTAGGTCAAATTCCTAGTTTACTATTTTAGGAACTTGGTAAAAAATCTCCAATATAGACACTTGATTCTCATGATTCTATGGTTAAAATACAACCAAAAATTGAATATGATCATCCACTGGTGCTATAGATTAGTTATGTCAATGATATGGGTTGATATCTGTTAGAGTGGGTAAAAGTCCAACATTGGCTGGGGAATGGATTGGTGGTCTTGTTATATGGACTTGGGCAATCCTCCCCTCATGAGCTAGCTTTTAGGGTTGAGTAAGGCCCAGGTGCCATATCTTTACAATATTAATCCAAAAACAAATACCTACGAGCTCACTTTTCCCCCTAAATTTCAAAAATGGCATCTGAAACATCACTTTATGTATTTATATTGGGTGTCCATCACAATTGCGAAATTTAATGGGCTGGACTATCATCGCATTTGCGAGCCATACTTCACATTTGCAGTCGAGCCAAACTTATTCAAAGCTTCAAAACACAATTTCAACCATAAAATGTTCAAGATCAGGGGTCAGGTTGTTACAATTCTTAGTTGGACACTTTTCTTCTTTGACGAAGTCTGGGAGCATGTTCACTGGTTTTCATTTTATTTTCTTTGTTTAAATCCAGTTTTCAATTCATCTTTTTTCTTTCTTTTCTTGTCAATTTTGACACTTAATTCAGATATTGTAAATTTCACTCTTATTTGGTTGTTTGATAAAGTTTTACACATTTTCCATGTCAACCTTGAATCAGTGATCATGTCCATATGAATATAGATCACTTTATCATTAGCCACGTAGTGTTTTACTCGCTCATTTCAAAAGAGTATTCAAGTCAATCTTGCGTGAAGGTTTGGGAGAATGGTGGACAGTCCAGATTTATTAAAGTGTGGAATCTTTGTGTTTGCGTGAAGGTCAATCTTGTGTGAAGGTTTGACTTCACCACTTATATATGTATAGTCAGTCAGTCTTGAGTAACAGGTGTTGTGCTCTTCCTGCTGCAATTATTCTTTGATTGTAGGAAAGGGGCTTTCATTTATGTAGAGTACTGCAGTTTTATGAGAGGTCTTTGAACGTACTGCATTTCATTCTCTGAAGTAATTCAATATGGTTACGAGTCTTTTCAGTTTTCTGAAAAGATTTCAATGCCTTTTAACACATAGTAAAAAGAATGTAAATTATGTGGATTTAGGATGACTGATGTGTATTTCAAATACTTCAGACTCGAATTCTGATTTTAGTGTATATTTTTGCAGGTTCATTTCTTTTTGCAGAGTGCGCACTGGAGTTTCTGATGAGGAATGCAATACCATAGTAACTCCATAAAAGCCCTATTTCAAGCAATATTTCTGTTGATGTAGCTTGAGTTGGGACACTGTTTTCTGTTGTGCCTTTTAGTCTTGTGAAAAATGTACAATATTTTACTTTTGGCGACTCTCTGAGTTGCAACAGATATATATTTAGGCATCGGTGTGTTTCTAGTCAGTGGACTTCTGGTTGTCCACTGCATTAATCTTTGTGAGAAATAAAGGAGAGAAGTATTATTGCATCGTGTTGACTATATTATTACACTGAGCCATATATATAGACGCTAAATATAATCCTTTTCCATGTAGGACTATTCTAACACTCTCCCTCAAGGTGGTGCATATAAGTCATATGTATTGTGCTTGTTACTGATGTAACTAATACAAGGACTGAACAGTTGTTTGATCCAAACTAGCTTGCAAGTTGCTATGACCATTGCTCGATATTCTGCTCGATATTCTGCTTCTGCACTAGATCAAGAAACTATGTTTTGTTTCTTTCTCTTACCGGACACCAAAGTACTGCCTAGTAAAAACACATTATTCATATGAGAAATGTCTATAAAAAAGATCACCTGCCCAATCGACATCTGTATATCCAATGATCTACAAATGACCTCGATCCACGAAGAGGTCTTTGTATATTAACACCAAACCAAACTATGAGTCATCGAGTTTATTTTTTCAGCATACCAATCAAATCAAATAACAAGTCAGTTTTTTTCGATAATTATACTTGTTTCATCGGTTCGATTTGACTTGTACGCCATAAAATAAAAAACACAATGATCATTCATAAGAAAAAAAGTTGAGAGCAACTCTAATTCTCTAGATGATTAACATTGAAAGGCTATCCATCCACAACCTAAGCTTCCCCTTAAGTATAGAATCAAAAATAAAAAAATGTCATGCTACATTATTCGATCACAAATTCACCGTGATTCAAGATAAAAATGAGAACGAGGAGGATGTTATCTCATGTTTAGCAACAATTATGAGGCTGAGAGTTAAGAATTTCGACTTCAATAGCTCCTTACCGAAGAGAAATTGAACTCAGTAATACCAAAAATAAATGAAAGTGCTAAATTATATTTGAGAGAGTAGTTGAAATGGGAGGAGGCGACATCATGAAGGGTCTGATTGTTTAGTTGCATGGTAACAAGCGTATGATCACTTGGAGCAATCGTCATGAGGAGGACATGAGAGATGACATAGCATCTTCAATGAAACCACCAATTGTGGGAAGTGAAAAATAGACAAGAGAATGGAAATGCAGAGAAAAACAAAAACATTAGCGAATTGTTTACAACTTTAAAGGACAATTTTGTTCAAATATTTTTTATCAAATTAATAAATGTAATTTTTGATAGATTATTTTTTTGTAGGAATAAAATATCAAGACTAACTCTTGTAAAGATTATTTATAAACTTTTTTGAAAAAACTACAGAATATGGCAAACGTCAATATACATTTAAAATAAATAGCTACAATTTTTTTTTATGTTATATGGATATAAACTACACAATAATTTGCAAAGTTATTATTACAAGCATAATTAATTATGTCTAGGCACATTTTATGTGATCAGTTTTCCATGTTTACCCTCATTAATATTTTAAACTCTTTCACCAATATCCCTATATCACATATCTTCAATATCCCCCCCCCCCCCCCCCCCCACATTCCTTCCAATTTAAGATCCTCTTGATGATTATAGGAACATTTTTTGTGATTTGAATCCATCAAGTATCTTTTAATTGATTTTTTCTCATTTTTATGAAGATTATATTTGTATCCAATATTTTCATCTATTTTTATAGGGTTTCGATTAAAAAAATATTTTGTTTTCTCTATTATGATGGCTATAGTTATAAAAAAAAGTAGTACAGGAAGATCATGAGCAAAAAGAGATTGAGGTTTGTGTGATTGTCAAATTTGTATATAGTAGAATACTCATATACATAGATACTTTATTGTAATATTAACATAAGTTGAAATGGTAATTTGTGATACAAGGATATCTGGATACATAAGTAATCCATCCAATTTAAAAGATTGATTAGGCAATACAAGTATAATTGGATACATAAATACTATATTTTTATAAACAAATACCTGAGTTAACCCCAATCCTCAAGTATTACATGAAAAATTTGACCAAAAAGAGATTGACGTTTGTATTACAGGAAAGACTTGACAAAAAAGAGATTGGGTTTGTTGGATTTATCATTTTTTTTATACAACCAAATACTTACACACTTTGATACCTACACATTTTATTATTTTTCATTTTTCTTGTTTCTAGGTTATCAATGTATCCATCTTTTGTTTAACAATAATGTATTCATATATATACAATATTGGCGTATTCATTTTTTGTTTAACAACAATGTATTCATTTTCCAAATTATCGTGTTCATAAGCTAATTGTCATACTTTACCTTGCTTGATATATTAATACATTAAGTTTTTATAAATATTTGTATTCATGATATATTAATACTTTAAGTTTTATAAATAGAGATACCAATTTGTAATTAATACTGTATTAGTGTATAAAAAGAAAAATAAAAACATATAAAGAAATACAGCTAGAAAAAGATATAAATAGGGATTAAGAAATGAAAAAATAGACAAAATGTCCAATAGGTTAATTTGTTTTTGCAAAAATAGCCCACTTAAAAAAATAAGCCACTTATTACAATAAGTGATCATTCGACACTTTTGTCTTCTTTCTTCTCCTCCTCCTCCTTTTTTGTCATTCTTCTTTTGCATCTTCTTCTTCATATCCATCTTCTTTTGTAAAATAAAAATAAAAATTGACGTACTGTAAACATGAATCGCTTCGAGAGAATTATGTATTAAAAGACTCGAAATATCGAAATGATTTCATATCTAAAATGTGGGACTTTTATAGGTGATTTTGAGTTGATCGAGATTGAATAGTGTAACACCCCGCCAATTCTATGCAGAAATCCAAACTATTCCATATGCATATAGGGTCGAATCTAATGATTTCTAATTGTATATATATTTTCTTAGATCATTTCTTAAGTGTGAGAAGTGTATTCAATGTGAATTAAGGTCATAAGAGACTTCTATAATATGAAAAATTTTATGGCCTAAAACCAACCAAATGAAATATCTTGAAGTCTTCTTTCCAACTCCTTTTATAGTTCGTCGATTCAAATTATGTGCTAAAAATTATTCACATTTGACTAGATACTATACAATCTGCATGACCCCTTGCGCGGAAAGGATGCCAACTAGGTGACTGTGCGGTAGGACCTGTGCTTATTGCCAAGGTTGCGGGAACAACCACGCGTCCTAGGCTCCAGGTGCGCGATCGCGTATGTTCTATGAAATTCTTTTAGTTTTCTATTCTTTCCACATTCTAGAATGGGTGTTTTCATCCTTTCATCATCCCATAATCTCAACCCACGTCTATTAACATCTCCCAAAAGTAGTATTTAATTAGATTTTATACGTTACAATAAATTGTTCTCTTTTTTTCCAATACTTGAAATAGCAAGATCTACAAGGATTCTAGAGATTTAAATTACGATTCTTTTCTTAAACTTCAAATTTAAGGTATGTAGGACTTTAATGAATATTTCCTTTCATTCTCATGTCCAAAACTTCTCAATTTTCATGAAGTTAATTCCATAGTTAGGGTTATCAAACCCACTTTTGAATTTACCATTTTTATGATCCGAATTATATGATTACTTGAACTATTTATTGTATATAATTGAAACTAATTACTTTATGGTATATATTAAAAACTAGCTTATTAAAAAAGATATTTCCAAAACTTGGAGGGTTGTTGACTTAGTCAAAGACTTAGTGAATTAGTCAAGATTTTGAATTAAGGGTGACATTAAGGTGTCAAAATTAAATTACGGTGACATAAGTTTTAATAATTGAGTGTAGGTGACAATTATGTAATTAAAGATTAAGGATTTATGAGGCATTTGTAAGAGTTTCCCTCATGTTTTTAAGTTGACATTTTGGTCCATTGTATTAAATGAGGGGTAATAAGGTAAAAGACTAAAATCTAATTTAATCAAATATGGTGGGAATCAAAGATGGAGGGAAGCCAGAGCACCAAAAGGGGAAATAAAAGCAGCAAATCTCTCTGCCTCCCCGCCGATTTCCTCTCTTTTTCTTCTTCTTCTTGTTCGTTCTTGCTTGCTTTCTTCCTGTTCCCGTCATCTTTTTCTTGTTGTTCTTCTTCTTGTTCGTACATTGTTGCTATTGGCTGCTATTCCTTGTGCTTCTTCTTGAATCAGATTTAGCTAATCAATGGACTAGATCTCGTTCTATATCAATTGACATTACTTCATAAGTGATTGTGTTTACACACCATTGTTTGATAGGTAAAATTAATAATTCTTTGAATCATTCATCATCATCTGGGTATACTTATAATTTTTTCAATAATTTGCATTCGCGTTTCCAACATATGGTTATATCTGTAGCAACAGTTGACTAGTGTTGAATAAGTCAGATATTGGAACAGATGATAGTCTTATATTGCAATAAAAAGATTATATTTTGCAACATATGATTTACATGTTGCAACATATGACTTCCCTCTTGGAGATATCGCAACAGAATAGCCATATGTTACAACATATGATGTATCAGTCGCAATTGAATAGTCATATGTTGCAATATATAACTTACGCATGTGATTTATGTGTTACAATAGAACATTTATATGTAGCAACACATGACTTTTATATCGCAACAGAATAGACATATGTTGGAACATATGACTCAAATTTTCCAATAGAATAGTCATATGTTGCACCAGATGACTTGCACCTCTTCCAATATGTGATTTATGTGTCGCAACAGAACAATTATATGTAGCAACATATGACTTTTATGTCGCAACAAAATAGTCATATATTGCACCAGATGACTTGCACCTCTTCCATCATGTGATTTATCTTTCGGAATATAATAAACATGACTTTTATGTCGCAACAGAATGGTCATATGTTGGAACATATGACTTACATGTTCCAACAGAATAGTCATATGTTGCACCAGATGACTTGCACCTCTTCCAACATGTGATTTATATGTCGCAACAGAATAAATATATGTAGCAATGATGAATCCACAATTTAGACTCATTTAGGGCTTTATTTTAATAGATTTAGTGTCCTCAAATGCATATTTTGCGCCAATAACTGATGTAAATTCTTGATTTTCAGGTATTTGGATTTAGGAACAAAGCATGGGCACGAATGAGCAAAAAGTAACAAGGCAGTTGAAAAAACGAAGAAAAGAAGGCCTGATGATCGCCTAACTCATTGGGCAAGTCACCGAATGACCATGATCTTGCCTAAAGTTCCGGCGTGCCAAGCCATGAAGGAGAAAATCAAGTCGGCGATAGACAGGAGCAGTCGACGAGTCACCGAACGGTTCGGCGATGCATTGCTTGATCGCCCAAAGGTACAGAACTTGAAAATGCTGAAGGCCAAAGCAAAGAGGCAATGGAGTTGACCAAAGGGCGGATCGCCGAGTGGATCGGCGATCCCGACTTTATTGCGCCAAATGGTCCTTCACAACACATTTTTGGCGACCATAAATACATTTTAAAATTCTTAGTTTAGTAGCTATCTAATAATCAATCAATTTTTGGTATCTATCTATCATAAAATCAGTTTTGAGAAGAGAGTTTGGAGACAATATTTTCCTTTAGCTTTGAAGATTTCCATTTTGGAGAAATTTGAAGTGGGTCTTTGAGATTCTTTAACCTTGACCTTTGTAAAGATGAAATTAATCTTACCCAGTTGATGGAAACACAATTTGGTAACAATTTTTATATTTTTATGATGTCTAGCTAAAACCCTTCTTGGGGTGTGATTATGTGATTATGGGTTGATTTAGCTGTTGGATATTGCTATTTGATAGTCTAAATGATGTTTAAAAGTGATTTCATTCAGTAATTGTGGGTTAATCTAAAGGGTTGTAGTTGCAAATGCAACTCTACCTTCACATTTTTGGTTTACGTGAGAGAGAGGTTTTAAAACCAAGATTACTGATTTGATGGTCTGTGGGTATTAGGTTGTCATGGGTTCAGCTTGAGAGAGTGAATCATAAACCCTTTTCCACACATTCAGCTCAAGAGAGTGAATGGACTAAAGTGAAGGTTGTTCTTAATTGCTGCTTATTGGTGTTCGAGAGAAACCAATTTGATTCGGGGTAAATTGTTCAAGAGAAAGTTTTTCCCCACTAAAGTCTAGCTTAATCACTGATTTACAACTATTTACTATTAATTGCAATCACCCACTTGTCTACCTTAGCCCATAATCCAATCACATCCCAAGAACCCGTCTATTTACTTGTTTATTGTGTTATTTGCTACTGTAGTTGATAATTGGAATCAAAACCCCCATGTTATTTGACACTTGTGTCACCCCAAACTTGAATCATGCTTTTATTCGTAAATGTTTTTACCTATGATTGACTTGAACATATTCATGCTTTTCTATTGACTCTCAAATATGTACCACTCCTTGTGGGATTCAAACCCAACTCACTTAGTTGGGTTATGTTACTGACTAACGATCGTTGACACTTAGTATTGGATGAAGTGTCTTGATACGTGAAATCAAAATGGCGCCGCTGCCGGGGAGTGGTGTTACTTGAAAGTTTTTAGTTAAGTTGGATTTTGTTCTTGTTGATTATAGTTGAACTTTCCTTATTTTTAGTTTTGGTTTGTGTGTTGTTATTTAGAGCAGCATAAAAGAGCATGTCTTGTAGCAATGGTGACCAAATGAACCTCTCCCCTTTGAGAATGATGATTCTTAGGGATAACATCCTAAGTTTCAGACAAATTGAGGGTGAGTCAATCCGTGAGTTGTGGCTGAGATTTAAGTCACTATTGTTGCAGTGCCCAACTCATAGAATCTCAGATAACATGCTACTGAACTGCTTCTATAGAGGTCTTGGTCCAGAAAATAGAGGAGTGGTTGACCAAATATCTCCGGGAGGTCTCTTACGACTACCCTATGCAATAACAGTCCAGCTCCTTGATCACATGGCCAAGACCAATAAGGAGACTGAGAAGGACAAGATTTTGGCCACACTTTTGACTCAGTTTGATCTAGTGGCCAAAAAGATCATGGAATTGGAAGCACCGGACAAAAAGAAAGGCCGGTATACTCCCCCTCATAAGCGTATAAAGCCCAACGTGTATGAGGGTGGACAAATAGAAGAGATACTCTCACTCATTCTTCACAAAGTCGAAGAACACGACAAAGTTTTGAATGAATAAAAGAGAATGTCTCACCGCTGAATCAGATGACTGCTTCCCATTCCATATTTGTTCAGCTGCTGGAGACCCAAATGGGTCATGTGTTGTCTCGTCTCTACCTCACAAATCAAGATTGAGTGGGAAAGTCATGCCACGACGTTAACTAAGGCGCTTCTTGGGAGGCAACCCAAGTGTTTATCGCTTTATTTTTGTTTTAGAAATAATGGTGTGTTGATTGTGCAGGTTGAAGTGCAGAAAGTGTTAGAAAGGTAAAGATTGGCAAGCTAAAAGTCCAGCCGGCGCATCGCTGAAGAGGTCAGTGAGCCCGACTTGGACCGCCGTTAGACTCAAGACAATTTTAAATTGGAGTCTGTAAAACTCGGTGAGGTAAGTGTTCACTCGGCGTGTCGCCGAGTGGGTCGGCGAGCACGACTAATATCGTTGAATGGGCGAGAACTGAACGGTTTTTAAAAGCCAAAGGTTTAAACTTTCAAACTCTTTCACTTTCCCTCACTTTTAATCTTCCCAAACTCGCACCCACATAGTATTTCCAATATTTCTTGCATTTCTATAGTATTTGAGTCGTTGATTGTGTGTTTGGAGTGGATTACTTTGCCTCCTAGCATTTCAATCTTGATTATTCTACATCTAAGATTGGTTTTCCGAACCCTGAGTTTATTTTTAGTAATTTGTACTCTTTTGCAATGATTTTGTCTTAGTGCTGTATGTTGGGCCTCTCTAATCTTAATTGCGTATGTGTGTGTCACCCCGAGAGCATTCCCTAGGCGTAACATGGCATACTTGACCCCGAAGGGGCCTTATATAAGCCCTTAGCATATTCGTCATTACATATAGACATTGAATAATGTGGAATATTAAAAACTTTTCAACATCAATGTCAAAGTGTCTCATTGTAGAAAATAGAAAGTAGAATGTTTAGACATCATCATCTCAATGAAACCATCTAAGTACACATAAGAATCTCAAATAGGGACCATAGCCCTTTACAATAGAATTGTATTAAAATGACAAGTACATAAGGAATCTAATAGTCTATTACAATATAAGGGACGTAAGTGTCATAATGTGTGTCCTCGGAACTTGAGGACATACCAAAAAGTCTTGGAGAAAGTCTAAGTCCAAGCTTGAGTCTCTTAGTAGCACAATCACTTCTCGGAACCTACACTTAGTAGAAAAAGGAAGAAATATGGGTTAGCACAATCAATTGTGCTAAGTATGGAAGCCATGCAATTAAAACCATTTAAATCATGCATAAAAAGGGACCTTTAGTTGAAAACATGCTATTTCAAGTTAAAAGCCATAATGTATATTCAAGGAACCTTTAGTCAATCCACATCACAAGATAAGAGACATTCATGATCATAACAAGAAGCCATAACACATACCTTACATATTTGAATTCCATTTATACCACACCATCATAAGACACCACACATGGCCCTCTTTTCAAGTTTACTTGTGCAATGTACATATGAAGTCCCATACCCCCATATATACTAAGTAAAGCCATCAACAAGACACAAGTGTAATCACATACAAAATCAGCATCATAATAGGTGAAACCAACCTTATCATCATTCATAAGTTACCATCCATAGAGGACTCACACAAGAACTCCTCAAAGAACCCACTTGTGCAATGCATAGGTAAAGTCCCATACCCTCACCTATACTAAGTAGTATCCCTCAAGTAGTCCTAGTTAGAATTCATAAGTCATTTACATAAGTCATATTCATACATTAGATCATCTTTTTAAATCATAGGTATATTAGCAAAAACCGACATAGACCATGTGAGCTTCATGGAATCCGATGTTCTACTCCCACACCTAAAAGAGAGTGTCCCACTTGCCAAGGTGGAACTAACATAATAGCATCTAGGTGGATCTACTAGCTAATACCTATGTGGGCAAACATAGTTAAGGAACAAGGAGATTGTTACTAGAAACCCGGACTTGCTAAACGTAGAAGGTTTCCATCTCATGAGACAACATATGTATTGGGAACCCGGACTTGCTAAACGTAAAAGGAACCCATATGGGAAGCCGGACTTGCTAAACGTAAAAGCTTTCATCTCATATTCATGTTCACTCGGTGCTAAGCACAATTCCCTTTTTAAGTAGTATTAGGCCTTTACTTACACATTAATTCAATAAGAAGTGCATTAGGGACTCAACCCATCATTCATCATATAGCTCACGAGTTCTAAGATGAGAATAACCTTTCATCATAGAACCATCAACATATAATAATGTTCATTCATAACATAGTCATATAGTGTTCATGAGATTTACCTTCTATTCATCATACCATCACTACCATAATCATAGCTTAACATTCATGTTTGTATCATAGCATACTTGTCAACACTAGGGATTGTAGGGAAGAGGAAACATAACTCAATCACTACAATTCATAATCAAGTAGCACCTCCACCATAAGTGGATCAACAATTCAATATATGAACATTCATCAATTTAACAATCTTCATTCATAATCTTCAAGGATCTCATCAAGACTCAACCCTAACTCATTGGTAATTATTCATCATATAGAGAAACATCATAATATAATAATGAATACCACAATTTACATATTAGATTCACATCCTTCATTCACCATTAAAGTCATACTAGGGTTTAAAGTGCGAAAGAAGGGGAAATCATGGGTCTTGTGGGGATTTGTTCAAAAATCATCAACATGACATTAATTCATCCACAAATTATCGTATACAACCATAATTAATGATTATAATTCAATGCAAACACATTCGTAAAGTGACCCACGAAATTGAGAGAAAACCTAGAATTTGGGGGAACTTTGAAATCCAATTTTGAGAGGGCCTCTTGGGGAAAAGATCTCAAGAGTGAAGAGCAACCATACCTTAATTGATTCCTTGAGAATCAATGGAGAAACTCCAAGTAATTTGGGAAGAAACCTTGAAACCCTAGCTCCAATGAAGTCTTCTTCTTCTAGAGCCTTTAGAGAGAGAGTTTAGAGAGAATTGGGTTTTGATTTTTATGATTTGGAGTTATATGGTGGAAGACTTGGTTATCACTTAATAATACCATAATGAAGCTAAAATAACTATTTATAACCGTTTTTAATCCTTAAGCAATTAATTAGTAAATTACTAAACTACCCCCACTTAAACCGTGGGGAGGCAGTGAGCTCGAGTATCATCCACAAGTCCCCGCCCACGGGGTGTGGATTGAACCATAGGCCATACTGGCCACTCGTGGTTTGGTACTGAGAGGGTGCAGTCAAGGGTCTTGGTGAGGAGACAAAGTCTCAACTCACGAGACCCTTTCACGGAGCGTGAGTTGGTCTACGGACCGTACTGCATACTCGTGGTTTGGGACTGAGGGGGTTGATTTGGAGGCCACTTGGAGGATTATAAGTGTGGACTCACGACTCCCTTCCACGGAGCGTGAGTTGACCTACGCCTCGTGGAATGCCTTTCGTGAGTCCAACCTGTTTTGGACAGCTTCTACTTTCTTTTTGGTTCCAAGTGTGGGTCCTCCTCAAGTACCCCTTGGGTGATCCTTAGGGAGTCATACCCAGATGTTTGGACCCTAAACATGAAATCTCATCATTTAAACCCTTTTATTCAAACTTTAGTCTACCTACGACACTCTAAGTCAATTCACAAAACCTAGCACCTCACTAGTTCAATGCATTAGTTTCCGGACGTCATGGTCGTTCCTTGATGTTTATGCACTAACACTTTCTTACCAATTTAGTTACATTAAATTAGGTCTTGAAACATCATTTCTACTCTTACTAAGTCATTAGTCATCAATTAGGCTCTAGCTTAGGTCGTTAGATTTTCGGTGTGTTACAGTGTGTGCTTGTGTTAATTCAAAAATCTTGCCCATAATGTTTAGATTGTTGAATTCCTGTGATTTTGTGCCTTAAAATTGGTAAAAAATTGTGGGGTTGTGCTTGCATATTGTTGGGTCTAGTCGGGTGAAGTCTAAGTAGCCCGTATTTGTGCCAAATGACGTATTTTTCCTAATGATGGAGCGGTTGACGTCATTCTTAAGGGTAAAAATCATCAAATGGCCAAATTTGGCAAAATCGGGAGAAGTCTGAGTATCCTGGGGATATGGGTGTATTGGGTCTGAGCTTAATTTGATAAGTGCATGCTTTGATTTTTTTTTCCGGGGGTTGTAGGGTTGAATTTGAGAAGTTGGATTGAAAGTAGGCACGTTGGGTTGTTTGGCGAGCTGGGTCGAGCTCGTCGAACCACTCAGAGGTTTGTCGAAGTTCCCCATCCCGCGTTTAATTTCAAGCTAAATGAGTAGTTTTGTTCTGTAACTGTCAGCGAGAAGCTTGAGGTCATTGAAAGCACTCGACGACTCGCTGAAAGTCCTTCTTGATCGCCCTTTGTTGCACCCGTATCCCTTAATTGCACTGTAACTTTCGGCGGTCTAGTCCTTACTCGTCGAATGCTGTCAGCAATTCGCTGAATGGCCTTTCCATCGCCGAAATGCTAAATTTTTGTGAGAATTTTGAGCCAATCCTTTCGGCGAACCTGATCTAGCTCGCCAAAGTGATTCGGCGACTCACCAACCCATACGACGAGTCCGTCTGCAACTATTTTTCTGTGATCTTGCTTGAAGTGTTTCTCACTTTTTCTGATGTTTTTGGCATACATGGCTAGACTGAAAGTTGCTGGGAGAAACATGCCACCTCGAAAGAAGGCTAAGGGGATCATAATTAATGAGGATACAACTGCATCCAAGACCAAAGCTACCAAACTTCCCATAACTGGTGGGAAAGGCAAAAGAAAAGGCAAGACACATGCGTGACCAGAGGTCATCTCCAACAGTGACGGTATCTACACCACACACCTCACTACTTCTAAGAGTGAAGGTGAGCACCAGGAGCATCAGACTACAACTTCTGAGGATGATGAGTTAGCAGCAGCACAGAGGGGAGAGTTGCGCTCTAAAAGGATGAATGATCCATCTAGGATCAGGACTCCTTAGGCCACCACTTTTCCTACTCTAGCTACAACACATGTCGTGGTCCTAGCACCACTAGTACAAGGTCCTCCTCCCAAGTCTATGAATAGACTGAAGACTGAAGGAATGAGGACAATCATCTAGGAGAAGCGTCTATCCGCTGATGGGGTCATTAATAGCTTTTCGGAGATAATGAGCTGCATAAAGTCACACAAGTTCCAGTTATTCACTCGACCCCGAGATCCTTATATCCCAAATTGGGTCCGGGAGTTCTACATTACTTATGGAGCATTGATACCACAAAAAAAAAAGCAGGAAGCTGCATTCAAACCGGTTGACCATGTAGTTGTCCGATGCAAGAAAGTGATGTGTGACAACACTACTATAAATGAGGTTTTAGAGTGCACTAACAACATTGCTGACGGTCAACAACACAGGATGAAGATGAAGTCCTTTGAGAGAATAAAAAGTTTGCTCGCCCCTCTCATATGTGATGGCACTCCAAGGTGGTTAGAGGCAGGGGTCCCGATAGAAAAGAGAGACCTACATGTAGCTGCGAGGTACTGGTTTGGCTTTATCAACAGTACTGTTATGCCATCCCAGAATGAGTTTGTCCTTCGCCACACAAATGCAGCTTGTCTTGGCGCGATCATGGCACGAGACGCATAAATTTGGGTATGATCATTGGGCAGGAGATGGCCATGAGGGCCAAGCAGCAACAGACTTCCCTTCCATTTCCGGTGTTGATCACCGAGTTGTGCAGATGAGCTTGGGTTCCTACAGATGTGAAGAAGGATGTGGAAGTGATTCCCACATCTTTTACTGATATCTGGAGGATCGAGGTAGAATATTTAAAGGATGAGGCAGAGAAGAAGAAAGCAACCCCGGTGGACTCTTCCCCGGTTATGGACACAGATTCACTACCTGCAGAGGCATCTTTCCCTACTCTGGCCCCTGGGCCTTCAGGTACTTCTAGTGTTGTTCCTTCTGACATCCCTAGTTCCTCTGTTCCTACGTTGCCTCCCAGAGCTGCTGTTTTTGTTGTTTCCCGGACTCTGCTCACTCAGGCCGCATTACTCCGGATGGGGTAGCTTGCCTATTTTGCCGATCGTCATGCTGCCAGACTCAAGGCCTTCATTCTGGGCATGATTCAAACTATCCTGGCTGATGTCGTGACACCATTGAGCGCTACCATTGATGCCCTTGCGGCTAGGGTAACGGTGTGTGAGCATGGCCAAGGGGCCACCGAGGAGGTGACGACTTTGAAGGTTGCTATTACTGCATTGAGGAGTGATGTGGATTAGCTGAAGTCCACCGACATATACATGATTTTTGGGATGGCGGAGATTCCAGATGTACTAGATATGCCTTCGGCTACCATCGGAGATAAGGTTAGAGTTGAGGAGGCGGCTGATCCTGAGTCTGAGGCAGAGACAGATGAGGAGATGCTCGAGGTTGCTGAGGAGGTTTCGAATAAGGGCCTTACAGATACTGAGGAGGCCATGATCGATGCAGCTGTGCAGACCTTTGGCGGATACACCCTTGGTTGACTCTAGTGCAGCTGCTATTTCTTCTGAGGTGACTTCGAGCACTGATGCCCCAGTCTAGAGTGATGCACCGGGCACTGATGTCCAGACAGATAGAGCGACTGTTTAGATAGGAACCCTCTTTACCTCCCTCTTGGTCTTACTTTTTGACTCTTGGATATTATTTTGCTTGCATTTGAGGACAAATGATTTTTATTTATGGTGGGGTGAGGCCCACCTTTTGTGATTATGTTTTGTTTATATATTGCGTTTTTGAGCTTTAATTGTGTTTTATACTATTTTGTGGATGATTGAGCTTGTGGCTCCTTGTTTTTTAATGGTAAATGATTTTTGACCGTTCCGAAAAAATTGTGCCACCTCTTGTTTGTATTTGAATGTGGCTGTTCTCTTGCAAATTTGAGTATCGGTCTTGATCAATACCGATGACTTGAATATTGCTCATAATCGAACAAAAATGAAGGTACGGCTATGATGAGGCCAAATGAAGTTGCATAGACAATATGTGAACTTTTTGCATCTCGTTGTGACTAGCCACGGTCGAATTGAGTCTCTTGTGATGAACATTGCACACTAGTGAAAGTGTGGAGTCTTGTTTGACATTGGTGTCAATGCCTTGTGTGATGAGCTTACCGTGAACCATGTGTGATGATACCTAGAATTTGCCCCATTGGTTCGGTTGACTAAGTGATGCAATCTCCTAATATGATCTTAGGCAACTTTGAAGAGTGTGAAACAATGTGACATTGTACCTCTTTTTGTGGCCTACCTTGTGAGTGTGTGAACTCCGCTTGAACACCCTTTGAGCCTTAACCTTTTCTTGGAGGAAACTTGATGAAATTGTGACCTTTCTTTAGCTATCACCCATAATCCTCATGATTTGTGGTTTGTTTGAATAGCTAACTTAGGCCAAAAGCCAAAGTTGGGGGTGTGGTGAAAAAAGAAGGTAAATCAAGAAGTGCAATAAAGTCCCCTTTGACCCATGGTTTGAGAAAAATGGAACCCCTCCATATAAAAAAGAGAGAAAAAGAAGAAGAACAAAAAAGTTGTGGAATAAAGTTGTGAAAGTGCAAAGAAAATGGGGTATCCAATAGTCCATGGAAGATGAATAATGGGGTGACTTGTGAGTGTGAATGAGAATGATGAAGAAAAGGAAAAAAAGTGTTGTTCACGCCACATTTCATGAGGATTGCATCCATGGAGCCTTAATGACCATACCTTTGCACTCAGCCTCGTTTCAAGCCTTGAGAAGACCTTTTTTATCTTGAGTGAGCTGAAACAGTTGTTGGTTGGAAAATAAGGGCAAACCTATGGGTGAAATCATGCATTGTGTTCATCTTTGTGAGTGTGGGTGTTGCATTTGATTTCGGAGCTTTAAATTGTTGAACCATTGTGTGTGAATATGGAATCATTCTTTGTGTGAGGGCATTTGAGTACCTTTATTGAGCTTGAACTTGCATTTGAAGCAAGTATTGTGAGCTTGAGATTCTTTGATAATGGTGAGTCACAACTTGAATCTTCTAGTGCACAATTGATCCTTGTATGAGTAAGTTGAGTCTTTTTTTTGTGCATTAATGATTGAGTCTTGTGTAGCACTATTTGAGACATCCTTTTTGAACTCCTGAACTTGAGGTTTACTTGAGAACAAGCAAAAGTTTAAGTTGGGGTGTTGATGAGTCCAAGATTTGGACTCATTTAGGGCTTTATTTTAGTAGATTAGTGTCCTCATATGCATATTTTGTGCCAATAACTGATGTAAATCCTTGATTTTCAGGTATTTGTATTGAGGAACAAAGCATGGGCACTAATGAGAAAAAAGGAACAAGGAAAGAATGAAGAAAAGAAGGCATAATGATCGCCTAACCCATTGGGCGAGTCGCCGAATGGCCATGATCTCGCCTAAAGTTCCAGCGTGCCAAGCCATGAAGGAGAAAATCAAATCTGCGATAGAAAGGAGCAGTCGATGAGTCGTTGAACGGTTCCGCGATGCAGTGCTTGATCGCCCAAAGTTTCAGAACTTGAAGATGCTGAAGGCCAAAGCAAAAAGGCGATGGAGTTGACCAAAGGGCGGATTGCCGAGTGGATCGGCGATCCCGACTTATTGCGCCGAATGGTCCTTCACAACACATTTTTGGCAACTATAAATACATTTTTAAATTCTTAGTTTAGTATCTATCTAGTAATCAATTAATTTTTAGTATCTATCTATCGTAGAATCAGTTTTGAGAAGAGAGTTTGGAGACAATATTTTCCTTTAGCTTTAAAGATTTCCATTTTGGAGAAATATGAAGTGAATCTTTGAGATTCTTCAACCTTGACCTTTGTAAAGATGAAATTAATCTTACCCAGGTGATGGAAACACAATTTGGTAACAATTTTTATCTTTTTATGATGTATAGCTAAAATCTCAATTCTTGGGGTGTGATTATGGGTTGATTTAGCTGCTGGGTATAGCTATTTGATAGTCTAAATGTTGTTTAAAAGTGATTTCATTTAGTAATTGTGGGTTAATCTAAAGGGTTGTAGTTGCAAATGCAACTCTACCTTCGCGTTTTTGGCTTGCTTGAGAGAGAGGTTTTAAAACCAAGATTACTGATTTGATTGTCTGTGGGTATTGGGTTGTCATGGGTTTAGCTTGAGAGAGTGAATCCTAAACCCTTTTCCATACATTCAGCACAAGAGAGTGAATGGACTAAAGCGAAGGTTGTTCTTAATTGCTGCTTATTGGTGTTCGAGAGAAACCAATTTGATTCGGGGTAAATTGTTCGAGAGAAAGTTTATCTGTAAGATCCCGTACTTTTTCTCTAATCTTGCATAATATATGTGGCGTAGTATGGCATGGGTATATGAGGTGTATATGACTTTGTATTGTACATTGGAGATTAAGATTGCAAGTAGGTGGCAATATCAAGGAACTAAACTAAAGTTTTAGGTCAAAGGGACCCCTCAAACAAAGTTCATGATAAAAGAAATGGCTCGGGTAGAACTTCTCCCGTTTGAAAGGTTTAACTTGTCCAATACCTTGTGGATAAGCCTATGAGTGTAAAACATGCTAAGAATAGTGTGTTATGAGGTATTATAATAGCACGTCGTATGTTAAGTTTGGAAGTCAAGAAAATTAGTGAAACTAAAGTCGGCAAAAGTTATCGAAGTTTCTCTAATAATATTTTCTTAACTTTGGGTCAAATGTCTTGGATGTTTTCTCCCAATATACAAGGAGTTAGAAGTCCTATCACCCATTAAATCGAAGGCCTATGAGTCTAGTTTACAACGCACAAAACCTCGTATCCAACCGAAATCAGAGTAAATGGTTATGAGGGTTTTACTACGGACTGCCGGGGAAGAATTCGGGTCAGGTAAAAAATGTGGTATGTCGGCTTACTCAACGTTCTAAGCCATGAAAACATTTCATTTTACTTCCAAACCAGAAAAAAATGTTAAGAGAAGGTTCCTATGGAGTACTTGCATGATGAAGGTCAGTTTTCAATGATTTCTACCATTAAAGATTGCCCTCGTGCCTAGAAACGTGATCTTTACACATGGTAATCGTTTTCCCCTTCTATTAGCTGTGTTCGGAGCAAGTTTTTGAAGATAAAAAATTTGTAGTTATTGGTGTTTCTTCAAGGTTTACACTTGGTTAACTAAGGTGATCATCTTGGGACTCTTTTATGATTGTTTTTATGAACTTCTACAGACATTTTGTCAAGTTGAGGCCATTTGGCAAATCTGCCGATTTAAGAACAATTATGAACTGTTTATAAGTGTATACCAGTTGTGTATATATATTGTTTGCGAAGTTTAGGATGTAAGGAACAATTTTCGTGAAGAAGCTACGGCCATTCGAGCGTTCATTGAAAAGGTATGTTAAGGCGAAGCTACGTCCCTCATTTTAGCACCACTCCTAGGAAATTCCTAAAACGCCAAATGTGATATTTTGCTATTCTCTTGCTAGAAAGACCTTAAGTGAAAGGCATTGGGATCTCAGTTGAATTATTTTCATGATTTTGTTATTTTGATACTTCACTCGTTCGGATAAATAGAGTGTTCGACAACTACACGTCATTTTTCAGTTTCCTTGATTATATGTCCGCACGTATGAATTCGTATTCTGATGTGAATTAAAATGTCACGTGAGACCCTTACTACTTGTGACTAGCCCTCTTTCTCCACTAAGGTTATTATTAAAGAAAAACTTTAAAGTAGCTCACAACCTTCAAAACCCTCAAATATAATATAAATGTACACTATTAGAACACTTGGTTTTTGAAATATTTCTTTTATAAATTATCTAGGAACCAAGTTAGGAACTGAGTAAGTCACCTTAAACTTGTTATGAATATCAACAAGGTTAGGTTATCCTTCTAAAATTCGAGTTAACTTTTCAAGTTTATTTGGAAGAACATATCAAGTTCGATGAGATTGTTATATGTTATACGAAAATTATTATGGGGTTATGAGAACAAGACTACAAACGGGCCAAGATTGGCAACATGACAACAGTAACTCATAGGTGTTATAAATCCATGACATGACATGCTATGCATTCTACTCTCGAGCTATAATCGGGAGGTATGAGGCCTATTGCCTATATTTATACGTATGAGACACAGATGGCCACAAGTTGGCGAATGTGATGCCGGTTCGCTACCGAAAAGCACCACCATCGCGAGCATTTGGTTGGGTATGTCATACATTTGAATCTATATATGTATTCACGACAACCTATTATACGAGCATACCATGCATATTTAAGTAGTAGGGGGCTAAAGGTTAGCCATGGAGATTATTGGGGTTTCAGTTTCAGGTGGTATCTCTATTACCCTTTTACAGTAAATGTTTTGATTTTACTTTTCGCTTTACATACCAGTAAATTTTTATTCGTACTGACGTCCCTTTGCCTAGGGACGCTGCTTTTTGTTTTGTGCGAGCAGGTACAGGCAGGGACTTTAATCGACCCACCTGCTAGGATTCAGGTTCAGCTGTGAGTTGGTAAGCTCCATCTTATCCTGGGGCTATCAGAGGATGTTTACTTTTGTTGTATAGTTTGGGTATAGTAGGGGCCTTGTCCCGACAGTGCTTATGTCACTCATAGAGGCTATTGTGGACACAATATTCTGTGTTTTCTTTTTGTATGTTTCAACCTCCAGCCAATAGTCTTGGCATGTATATATAGGTGTGTGTGTAAGTAGGTATATTTTTGGTTGTGGCCTCGTCAGCTAGATAATGCATCTTTATTTTTTTCGATTTGTCTACCATTGTTTGTATGGTTATTCTCTTTCAGGTCATGACCTCTGGGTCCAGGCTTCACTTTTTAGAGGTTGTGCTGCCCAATCTTTTTGCCTCACAAGTTTTGTTAAGCTAGTATGTTTCAGTGGGTAACTTGATGTATTAGGGTATTGAGTGCCGGTTACGCCCCCTATTTCGGGGAATAACATTATCCCCACTAGAGTCTAGCTTAATCACTGATTTACAACTATTTACTATTAATTGCAATCATCCACTTATCTACCTTAGCCCATAAATCAATCACATCCCAAGAACCCGTCTCTTTACTTGTTTATTCGTGTTATTTGCTGTTGTAGTTGATAATTAAAATCAAACCCCCCCTGTTATTTGACACTTGTGTCACCCCAAACTTGAATCATGCTTTTATTCGTAAATATTTTTACCTATGATTGACTTGAACAAATTCATGTTTTTCTATTGATTCTCAAATATGTACCACTCTTTGTGGGATTCGACTCCAACTCACTTTGTTGGGTTATAATACTGACTAACGATCGTTGGCACTTAGTATTGGATGAAGTGTCCTGATACGTAAAATCAAGCAACATACGACTTATATGTTGCAACAAAATGGTCATATGTTGGAACATACGACTTACATGCTCCATCATAATAGTCATATGCTGTCCCAGATGAATTGCACCTCTTCCAACATGTGATTTATCTTTCGTAATTTAATAGACATATGTAGCAACATATGACTTCTATGTCGCGACAAAATATTCACATGTTACCACATAAGACTCATATGTTGTAATAGATGATGAAGTCATATTCTATCATTAGTACTAATTGTTTTTGAATTAATTTCTTCAGGTACAATAAATGGAGGGATTATGCATAGGGGTTGATAGTTGTGGTGAATGGATCGAGAAGAAAAATCAATATATTTGACATTGGAAGGATGGTATGAAATAGTCGGTAGGGATGACTATCAAAAGAAATTTTTTATATGATGATTTTGTGAATTTCATCATCCATAGTTCTGGAGTCAATTGTCAACCGAAAGATCTTGCCATCAGTTACATTCCCAGTTTTTTTCATAATGAGAAGGTCTTACCTTTTAAAATAACTGATCAGCCTAGTTTGATTATTTATTTGGGAGGAGCAATGAGGCCCATATTAAGAGCCTAAGTGGTTGAAAATCCTATCGAGGAGAATCATAGCAAGAAGAAAATCAACAAGATATGTTAAATGATGAATTTGATGTTGTGGACATAAATAATCACCATGATGAAATTGGAGGAGATGAAGTGTCGGACCTTGGGAGTAACAATCCTCCTACACCTATTATTGGGAGCAACAATCATGCTTCTTTTCAATCATCATGTGTGAATAATGTTCAAGGTGATGAAACTGGTTTTTTATAAGGGAATGACTTTCAAGAGCAAGGAAGAACTAGCAAATTCATTAAAAATTTCTTGCTTGAAAAAAGATTTTAAATTGACAAAGATGATCAATTCTAGTAATGTGTATTCTTTTAAATATTTATATCCGGAGTGCAAGTGGTGGTTGAGGGCCGCCAAATTTACAAGTAGCAACAAGCTTATCATTATAATCTATGAAAAGTACCATATATCTGGTTCAGAGAATCTTACGAGTCATTGATAACTCTAAACTACACTTCATCTGATTCTAAGTGTAGGCGGTCACTAACAATTATAAACCCAACTAAAAGTTGGGGTCGATCCCACACGGAGTGATACAGTAGAGAATTCGATCAAGTAGTAAAATTGTGTTCTAATCCTTTGTAGAGGTAGAAGTTTCGTAACTTTAAAGTAAACACAAAGTTTTGGCAATTAATGCAAAATGGGGGGGGGGGATGTCAAGTAACCAAATTATGACTACTAAAACCGGAAGTAAACAAGTAGAGAAGGTTTCTTGGGAGTGTGATAAATTGAATGCTAATTTTGCGCAATAAGTGATTACTAGTTACTCAAAGATATTGAATCTCGGTGGGTAGGCTAGGTTTTTGGTGCAATAGGCATTTCTCAATCAACCATTGTGAATCAAGTGAGTTCTTTCGAACCTCAACATGCACAACACAATATAACAACCCATTACCTTAATCAATCCACTTTTTCAAGCTACATTTGTAAGATTGCATTCAAACCCACTTTCTCAATCTAGATCAGTAACAACATAATCAATACAATCATCAATTAATAATTCGACTGTAACACTTCTTTCTCAAGCAAGCATAGAGTGTTAAACTAGAACTGCATTGCAACTACAATTCATCAATTAAAACACGAACAACTACTTGAACCCACTTCAAATCAACAATAAAATCAGTAACTAATAACACCCATTAGCTAATCAAGGCATTCAACTACATAATCACACCCCTAAGAATGAGGGTTTTAGCCAAACATAGTAGAGAACAAGAAATTGTTAGCAACGAAGTTTTCTATCAAACTGGGCAACGATCCACAAGTCTCTAAATGCTCAAATTAAAGTTAAAAATCTCATAATCTCTAAATCCTTTCTCAAAAATGTAAAAACAAAGTTCTAGAATGTAAAAGATTAAAAACCCAGTAGTGAACAATGTGAGAACTCCTTCTCTTCTTTTGAAAATTGCATTTATACGTTCCCGAAATTTCAGCACGGAGTCCACTCGGTGAAGTAAGTCATGCTTCACCGACCCAGTCGGTGATGCGCCGAGTGCTCCTCTGCTCGCCTTCTTAGCGTGTCTTTTTCAGCAAATCATTCTGTAACTTTCGATGAGGTGAGTCAAGTTCGCCGAACTGGTCGGTGATACGTCGAATGCTCCTATTCTTGCCTTCTTGGTGTGGCTTTTTACCAACTCACCAAACCACTAGTCTTCTCTCCAAGTTGGTCTTTTCCATGGGCTGGCATGTTGGAACTTTGGGTGAGCTGAAGGTCCAGTCGCCGAGTGGCTTTGGAAAGTACCAACTTTGCTTTCTTTCAACTTTTTCAGTTTTTTTTTTTGCTCCTATTTGCCTTGTAATGTCCTTGCCTTATTCTTTTGCCTCCAATGACGCATATTAGCATTTTAACATCAGTTATGAGCATAAAATAGGCATTGATGATACTTTCCTTAAATATTAAGCCCTAAATGTGTCGAAATCCCCGATTCATCAGTCATAATCCGCGTGCCCCGGAAAAGTCATAGGTAAATACTTTAAAAACAGATTTCCCAATGGTAAATTCCCATCCACAAGAGACATGTCAAATCAACTCCACATAGAATTGGGTTGTAAGGTAAGTTATTGGAAGATTAATAAGGGCATGGAACATGCTAAGTCTTCTGTTAGCGGAACAGATGACCACGGGTATACAGCGTTTAATGCATACCGTTATGCTTAAAATTGCAAATCCATGAAGTAAGATGACATTGTATCTTGATGAAAATGGAGGTTCAAGTACTTCTTTGTATCATATGCCTCTTGGATGATTGGTTTTCAACAAATGAGAAAAGTAATAGTCGTTGATGGGACATTCTTGAGGAGCAAGTATGAAGGAGTTTTGTTATCGGTGGTGGCAAAAGATGTTGAGAATCATATATTCAGTGGATTTTTGTGTTGTGGACAAGGAATGTGATACCTCATATAAATATTTTTTTGAACATATGAGAAGCTATGTAGATGATACTGATGAGTTGTGCATTATTTATGATATGCATCCCAGTATTCAAAATATGGTTTCGACTATCTACCCCGCATCTCATTATGGTTGTTGCATGAGACATGCTTTGGGGAAATTATTCGAAATAACCTTCACAATTCAAAAGTAGTATCTCATTTTAATAAAGCAGCAAAGGCGTACGATAGATGTGAGTTCAATGAACATTTCAATCAAATAAGAGATATGGTACCAAAGGCAGCTGAAACTCTTGAACGTATTGGATTCCACACATGGAGCAGCGCATTTTTCCTGGGAAATAGGTACATTATTGTCTATACTATCTTGTTTGAGTTTATTATAATTTTATGATTGTTTTTTTTGTTGTTTAAATATAACATTATGACGTCAAACATCGCAGAGTTGGTGAATGCTATGTTTGATGCTTAAAGCGAATTTCCCATTGTTGCTCTATTTGATGAAATAAAAAGGAGATTTTCCCTTTTATTTCACTAGAGGCGTATGGAGCTGGTGAACTCTTCAAATAGATTTGTTCCCTCAATTGAAAAAGACATATCAACGTATGTCAACTAAGGCAACTAGTTGTTGGCTCATCAAATTACAAACTACAAGTTCAATGTCACTAGTCATGGTGTTGTTGCTACGGTGGATCTACAAAGAAGAACTTGTACTTGTAGAATTTTTTACTTTGACAAAATTTC
The DNA here is from genome assembly GCA_036553675.1 of Solanum okadae. Lineage (NCBI taxonomy): Eukaryota > Viridiplantae > Streptophyta > Magnoliopsida > Solanales > Solanaceae > Solanum > Solanum okadae. The sequence continues at coordinate 29,004,976 of CM071678.1, forward strand.
TTGTGCACATGCCATGTCAGCGCTTCGATCCCAATATGATGCAGATTTTGGAAATCAGATTTATGAGTACTCATCTACATATTATTTAGTGAAAAATTACTTAATTGCATATTGTGAGGAAATTCACCCGGTGCCACCAGAAGATTCTTGGAATGTCCATTTGGATATCTTAGAGAGAGAAATACCTCCTCCATATGTTGATACAAGAAAACCTGGAAGAAGGAGATATAAGAGACGACGTGGAGTTGGTGAATCATTTCCAACAAGAAAAAACAAGTGTTCCATATGTAAGGACTTTGACCAAAAAAATTGCATGCCCAAATCGAAATGATTCATAAGTATTGTTGAATTTTAATGTATGTTCTATTTTATTTGAGGATGATGTTAATTTGAATCAACTTATGTTATTTATATAAAATGTGTGATTTATTTTGAACTGATGCATCTTTAAAACATAATTGTGCATCTGTTACAACATATACCAATTATGTGTTACTACTTACAACATAATATTGCATCTGTTCCAACAAATGTTAGTTGTGTGTTAGTTCCTACAACATAATTATGCATCTTTTCTAACATAGATCTTGCAACATAATATTGCATATGTTCCAACATATGTCAATTATGTGTTACAACTACAACATAATAATACATATGTTCCAACAAAGTAGGCAAATATTGCAACATATGTACTTTCTGTAGATATTTTCACTAATTAATAATTATGTGTTAAGTGAACAATCAATCACATACTGTCATTGGAACAACTTTCAATAAAAAGCTATTAATAAGGGAACATAATTACAACTCTTCATATTCTACCCCGTTTTTTAAAAAAAAAAGTCTCTTGCTTCTGAAAGGTCAAAAGTTGCAACTCTTCTTCAGAAGTTGCAAATTTTCACATTCCTTATAAGAGAAAAGATAAGACTTTTGCTAGGAACAAAGAGGAAATTTTCAAAATGACTAGGAGGATTAAAAAATGAAAATTTTCAAACTACATTGAATTCCTTATGAGGTGTCTACTTATTGATATCGTTGAAAGGATTGCTTTCGACTCCTTCAAAGGTTTAATGCATGTTAAATTAAGGTATGTATGTATATAAATCAATTTTCGTCTCTCTTCAAATTTTATTTCCTAACAGTTTGATTTGATTTCTTTGTTCCTGGGTCCTTAGTCCAATTGGTAATGAACCTTTTGTTTATCAAAAGGTAACATTGGTCAACTTTCCTAATTTTAGATGGCCGGTGAACCGTCGGTTAGTAGTTCAAAAATTTATTTATTTCCTGGATATTTGCAGAGCATCAAGGAATTTAGAAGCCTTATACTAAAAAGGCGTGGTAATTTTTAATATTTTTCGTATGTATTCACGTTTTTATCAATGTTTTCTACCTTTTAAATGTGTTTATTTCTTCTGTAGTTTGAGTCTTGCAACAATAACGATTCAAATGCATTGGGAATTACTAATCAAGCAGCAGACGGAGGCCACATTGGTGCATCCTATGAGAGAAAGCTTAATGTTCATTGCCAACATGAAACAAATAGATCCACAAAAAAATAGGACATGTCGACATAAGTTACGACAAGTTTTAGGTAGAATGTGGGTGCTAGAACCTCATGTGTTGGGAGAAATACCCATTTGATGCACTGTTCATCAACATTAGCAAAACCTTCGCAAGAAAGGTTGGCCTAAGGGAAGTGACGATGAAGATGATATTTGTTGTGAATTATGTAGTTGTGATTTAGAACTAGATTATGTAGTTAAATTTTTGCCTCATACTCGTGTTGTTGGACAATGAACCTATTCCATCAGTTATGTCTCTTATTTTGTAGTTAAATTTTGTAGAATTGCATGACATATTAATTTAATCTATGTATATCTATATCCCTATATTTTCTTATTTTTTTCCTATTTAATCAGTTCTGTTATTATTCCCTATTATATAGTTGTTTGGCATCTGTGGCAACATATGTATATTTTGTTGGCATCTGTGGCAACACATGTGGCATCTGTGGTAACATATGTATATTCTGTTGGATATTCTGGTCAATTTTGTGTTGAAATTGCCATAGATTTTGTCATATGTACATATCGATAACCTCACATACATTTTTGTTATTAATTCAATTAAATTGTGGCCTAATACAACATGTAACACTAATATATAATCCTATCACATGTCTAAATATAAAATTATGGTCTAATACAACAACCTTCATCAAATTTATCAATTATTTTTACAAATATTGTTATACCACTAGTTCATCATCCAATGACTAAGTAACTCCATATGATAGTTATATAGCACCATAGGAAATCGTTGTACAATGTGTTATATAATTTTTTTCATTGCTACATTATGGTTCAATTTAATAAAATATGATCCAATTTAATTTTTTAATAGCTAAATTGCTTAATTTATCGATTTACACATCCATCAAATTGGCATATGTGGCAACATAAGTACATTCTGTTGGATAATCTTATCGATTTTATGTTGAAATTGTCACAAATTTGTCATGTGTTGCAACATATCGATAACCTCACATATGGTTTTTGTTATTAATTCAATTAAATTCAGACATAATACAATATGTAACACTAATATATAGATCTATAACATGTCTAAATACAGAATCATATATATATAAAAGAGAACCTTAGGCCCGCCTATGTAGCACCACCACAAACCAGAATTCTCTGTTAATATATTTATTTCCAAAACTGGCCTTCCCCTTTCATGAAAAGTTGTGACTTTTATGAAAAGTTGCGACTTTAATGAAGAGTTGCGACTTTTATGAAAAATTGTAACTTTTATGAGAAGTTGTGCCTTTTATGAAAAGTTGCGACTTTAATGAAGTGTTACGACTTTTATGAAATGTTGTGACCTTTCCGAAGGGGTGCAACTTTTCCAAATAGTTATAACCTTTCTAATAAGGCAAAATAATTATTTGTTCACACTACCCTTTGTTGTCTATAAAAAGAGGGATTTTCTGTCATCATATCATATATTCTATATTTATATAAAAGAGAACCCTAGGCCCGCCTAGGTGGCGCCACCACAAACCAGGATCCCCTTTTAATTTATCAAAACTAGCCTTCTTTCATGAAAAGTTATGATTTTTATGAAAAGTTGGGATTTTTATGAAAAGTTATGCCTTTTATGAAAAGTTGAGACTTTTATGAAAAGTTGAGACTTTTATGAAAAGTTGCGACTTTTATGAAAACTTGCGACTTTTATTAAAAGTTGTGACTTTTATGAAAGGTTGTTACCTTTCCGAAAGGTTGTAACTTTTCCAAAGAGTTGTGACCTTCCCGATAAGTCACAAAAAGTATTTGTTCACACTACCCTTTGTTGTTTATAAATAGAGAAATTTTCTCTCATTTTAAAACAACAAAATTCTTAACTTCTTCTTCTTCTTCTGGACAATTAAATATTTCTGTACTTTGCTCCTGTTGAGCGGCTCACTGACACTATTGTTTTATATCAATACACTGGTGAATAGAATTGTTCTATCCTGAAAGGATATATTCCTTTAAACCTCGGGTACTAGAGGGGAATAATTCTCTTAAAGGGACACTGTGCATTCAGTGGGCTCGAGTTTTTCCATTCTGTTTCATTCTATTGATACAGATCATGGTATGCTTTTTACAGTCATTAATTTATTCTTATATTATTAATTGTTGTTTTTGAGTAGATGTTTTAAACTTAGTTGTTTATAGTTCTGCAAAGTTATTGTTATAAGTATTTGTTAGTGTAGATTAAATAACAAACGTTAATTGAGTATTCATGCAAGTTTTCTCTACTAGGATTGTTGAAGGTACAATAAAAATATCTCTTACAAATCTCTAATTTCTTCATCAACAACGTCATTCCTTCACATACAGGCATGAGATATTTTGTTCTTTAAAAAATCATCTGAGAGTTAATAAGTTTGCATGCCCATATTTTTTGGCTTTTATATTGTAAGTTATCTATTTTTACTAAATTTTATATGTGGGTATTATGAGTACTTTAAGGATTGAAAGTTGATTGAAGTGTTGGTCAATTTTTTGAGGTATGATATTTTAAAACATAGGAAGTTTTCTGATTAGAATGATTTGTTATCATCATTGGATATCTCATAGTTTACTCCATTTAATGTATGTGTTTTCTCGCTGTTTTGTTGTCTCCTTAAATTTGTATTGACTATTTTTCGTTTGGTATGTATATGATCTCACTTGGACAAAGCTTTCGTCCTTTTAATGTTTTTCTTTTTTCCTTCTCATTCGACTCTTCTAAATATTTTTTGTGTGAGTTATGACTGTTTTCGGCAAGCTTAATTTGAAGAATATAAAACAAAATTTACTATAAATAAAAGTAATATCTTAATCTACAAAATATATGTCTATTAACGTAGATTTTTTGGCCTTCATGTCCCATGTCATTGCTGAGTATTTGAGTTATCTAGGTTAGGACCATCTTTAATTTTTTCATGTTCGAGAATATTTCTTTAACATGAGTCTAGAATCCAACATTTTGATCTACTTGTACTTTCATAATCCAACAATTATACGTACATACTCTGGAAAAATTGAAAAGTTGCATTGATGAAGCATTTAGAAGGGCCTTAAGAGCAGCATTTTATTGAAGAATGAATTTCTAAAAGGATCAACAATATTTTGTTGTTGTTGTTTCAAATTTATTTTTCTCCTTCTTTAAATTTTGTTAGAGTAACAAAGTAATAATAACGAAAAGTGTTGAACATTTGACCTCAGACAAGTAGATTTTCTCTAAAAAATATTATTTATGTTGTTGTAATGTACATTTTTTATATCATCAAACATATAATATGATAAATTATATAAAAGATAAAAATGATTAGATATCAAGATATTTTTAATCATTCATTATATATTTACAATTCTTGAGATATGTGACTCAAATTTACTTTTTTTTTCTTTCTTATAATAGTCGATGATTGGAAAGGTTGTTCAAAAGCTTAGAAAGATTATTTAAGCCCACGCGAAGCGCGGGTAAATTACCTAGTTATGGTCGAATACAACAACCATTATCAAATTTATCAAATATTTTTATAAATATTATTATACCACTAGTTCATCATCCAATGACTAAGTGTTATAGCACTTTTTTATTGCTAATGTCATGCCCCGAACCTACACTCTGGGAGGGACTGGCACTCGAGAACCATTGCTGGCCCCAAGCGAACCGTTGGCCTGGCTAGACTCTCAGTAAAAGACTTACTCAATAGAAAATGTACTTAAACACAATCTTAAATAAACTGTCTGAATAGATAAACTGAGAATGTTTAGAAATTAACATTCAACTTAGCCAAAATGGCAACTCAAGTCTTTAAATCAAACAATTGAACTATCAAGACTAAAGAACTCATATCTAAATGTCTATGAAGTCTCTAGATACTAAGAGGGATGTCGGGACAAGACCCCCGATCATCCTAACTACTAAAATAACCAAAAGCAATAAAACAAAGCATAACCAAAGGGATCCTCCAGAAAGCAAGTAGGCTCACCAACTGACTCTGAGTGCTCAACTGGATCAACGAGGTGGTGGATGTTGATCCTGGTTACATGTATCTGCATCATTTTATGATGCAGGCCAAATGACATCAGTTCATTGAATGTACGAGCATGCGAGGGGAAAACTAAACACGACATAAGCTTGAATGAATACTGAAAGAAATGCTTACCTCAACTTTACTCAACTCATGAATACTCAACTCAATGTAGAAATAAACAACAGTAAAGATGAAGTTTATATAAGGCATTTAGAACAGTAGGTAGAACCTCAATGTGTTAAAGAAGTACAATAACAACTCAATTTATATATACTTAAAGTAATATAATTCCATGGGAGTTTCTCTAACCAACAACCATCAGTATGAGCTAGTGTGATAATATATCGTCTCGCCCACGCTGCCAGAACTATCTTATAACTTGTCAGGATATAGAACGCCTCTACTAAGTAGATCCATTAATCTATGCTAAAAAGCACTAAGGAATCATCTAAAAAGTATGACTCTTTCTACCCACATTGGCCACATGGTTTATGGAGACTGAGATATCTGAACTCGTCCTCATATCGGTGCTCAATACTACTCCCAAAGTACTCAGCTCATATGGCTTAAAAACAAAAACTCTTTCTGTGGTTTGAGATAATTACTCAAAAACTAGCTCAAAGGCTCTCTTGGAAATCGGTGTTTCCTCTTTTGTTTAAATGTGAAAGCATTTTACTCTTTGGGAATACATAGTCCCGATATACTCTTTTGAAGAAATGAACTTCAATCTTTACTCTTTACTCAACTCAAAAGTCAAGTCTTAAAACAAAGTTAAAATGTTTATAAAAGACTTTTGGAAAACTGTATGAACTTCTCTTAACTTGACTCTTAACTTTCCTTGAATTGAATTATGGATTCAAGGCTCGTGATCTCATGTTATGGATGATTTCATGTTGTTTAGACGTACCTTAGAGTGTAGAATCAACTAGAAAATATAGGTACATTTCAAGGGAACTCGAACGGAAAGAAGTGGGAAAGGGCAGAAGATATGGCGTCCCTGGCGCTGTGAATGGCGCGAAGCGCCAGAGGAAAAACTTCAGAAGCTGGGTTGGGGTGCACCTGGCTGGCGCGGAGCCCTAGAGCTCAAACTACATAAGTTCATTTGGGGAGCTCTGAGAGGCGCAGCGCCCCAGCCCACTCCCCTGATTTTTGATGAATTTTCTTGCTCGTTTTTCAACTCTAAACTCCCGAGATTCGAATGGTTCCTTCCCCAAACGATTAGATTTGAATACATAACTAAAATATGCAAGAATCAACTCAAAAAAAACCTTGAATCTCACCAAATCACCCCTAAGAACTCCTCCAAAACTCACAACCAAGATTCAAATGAAAGTTAAACAAAATTCATCAAGAACACGTAATCTTTTCTTTCAAGAACACAATTACGCTTAATCGAATTATGATTGGTGCGTGGGTGAACTAACCCAACGCTATGTGATCTCACATACCTTGTAGGGATCAACCCTTGGCGAAATCCACAAGCTTAACTTCAAGAACGTGACAAATCCTTGCTTCTTCTCCTCTTTTTTCCTCTTCTTTTTTCTTCTCTCAAAACCCTAACTTAATTTTGTAAAGCGTAAACTGAATCCAATCAGTTTAGACCCCAACTTAATTACCAAAAATGAATTTAATTAATTGGGTAGTGGAAAGACCATAATACCCTTCTAAAATCCGGTCTTGACTTTCCTTATCCAGACAACCCAACTTTGAATGGACATATCTCCCTCATACGAACTCGAAATCGAGCAAATTCGGCGGCGTTGGAAAGATAATTCAAAAATATTTCCTACGCTATCTGGTAGCACACCTAACTCATGTTGAGCTAGGAGTTATTGTCGTTTGAATTTGAACCAAAACTCATCCTTAGCTTAATTTTGTCAAACTTTCCATATTTGATTATTTCCAAAAAAAATAGTTTCTTCCGAATTCTAGTTCTTTCAAATAGTGAGGTATTACAAAATCTCCCCCTTGGGAACATTCGTCCTCAAATGAGATTACTCTTAGTAGGCTAAGGGTGTAACATCTAACATTTAGCTCAAACACCCAATAAGCAAATCTAACACATTAAGCATATCAATTAAAGAGTACTAAGAAGAGAATTAGTACCTTGGTCTGGAATTTCTCCGGGCTCAAAGAGATGTGGTTATCTCTTCTTCATATCCTCCTCAGCTTCCCAAGTAGCTTACTCAACAAATTGATTTCTCCAAGAACTTTGACTAATGCTACTTCTTTGGTCCTCAACTTGTGAACCTGACAGTCTAGAATCTGAACAGGTTTCTCCTCATAAGACAAGTTATCCTTGATACCAATATCTTCGGTTGGTATGATAAGTGAAGGATCTCCCATGCACTTCTTCAACGTGGAAATATGAAATACCGGATGGACCGCTGCTAATTCTTGTGGTAGCTCTAACTCATAAGCTACATTACCAATTCTTTTGGATATTCTATAAGGGTCAATATACCGGGGACTAATTTTACCCTTCTTACCAAATATCATAACACCCTTCATGGGTGAAACTTTCAAGTATACCCAATCATCTGCTTCAAACTCTAACTCCTTTCTCCTAACATCAGTGTAGGATTTCTGACGACTCTGCGCTGTTTTCAACCTCTCTTGAATGACTTTAACTTTCTCCATAGCTTGATTAACTAAGTCTGGTCCTATCAACCCAGCTTCACCAACTTCAAACCATCCAATAGGAGATTTTCATCTTCTCCCATAAAGAGCTTCATAAGGAGCCATCTGGATGCTAGAGTGGTAACTATAATTGTAAGTGAACTCAATGAGAGGTAGGTGATCATCCCAATTCCCTTTGAAATCAATAACATAGGCCCTCAACATATCTTCTAAAGTATAAATAGTGCGCTCTGCTTGACCATCTGTCTGAGGATGAAAAACAGTACTTAAGTTCACCTTTGCACCCAAGCCTTTCAGAAAAGATTTCCAGAACTGTGCAGTAAATTGTGCTCCTCTGTCTGAAGTAATCGATACCGGAACCCCATGAAGTCTAACTACCTCCTTAATATACAACTTAGTATAATCTTCTGTTGAATGGGTAGTCTCTATCGGCAAAAAGTAGGTTGATTTCGTCATTCTATCAACAATCACCCAAATAGAATCATGATGCCTACGAAACCTTGGTAAACCTGTGATGAAATCCATATTGATCATCTCCCATTTCCATTCCGGAAGTTCTATATTCTGAGCATACCACCTGGCCTTTGGTGCTCTACTTTAACTTGTTTAAAATTCGGGCTTTTAGCAACGAACTCAACAATACCTTTCTTCAAACTACTCCACCAATATACCTCTCTCAAGTCACGATACATCTTTGTGGAACCCGGATGGATAGAATATCTGGAGCTATGAGCTTCCTTCATGATCCTCTCTTGGAGTTCATCCACCCTTGGTACACACAATCTACCTTGATACCTCAATACATTATAATCTACCTTGATACCTCAATACACTATCTCTCCCTTGTTGAAAAGCCATTACTTTTTGTTTATGAACATTTTCCTTCAATTCAAGCAAAATAGGATCTATGTCTTTCTTCTCTTTTACTTCTGACATTAATGATGATTCAACCCCATTCATCACCACTACTCATCCTTCTGTGGAATCCATTAGTTGAACTCCTAATCATGTAAGTCTATGCACCTCTTTTGCTATCTCTTTCTTATCTTCCCAAATTGGGTGGCACTACCCATAGATAATCTACTCAAGGCATCAGCAACAACATTAGCCTTACCTGGGTGATAAAGAATACTTATGTCATAATCTTTGAGTAACTCTAACCACCTTCTCTATCTGAGATTTAGCTCTTTCTGACTAAACACATACTGAAGACTTGAATACATCTACATGAACACCATACAAATAATGACGCCATAATTTCAAAGCAAATACTACAACAGCCAACTCTAAGTCATGGGTTGGGTAGTTCTTCTCGTGAACTTTCAACTGTCTGGAGGCATAAGCTATAACTTTTCCATTCTACATTAACACACAACCCAAACCAACTCTAGACGCATCACAATATACAACAAAGCCTTGCGTACCTTCTGGTAAGGTCAATACTGGGGCAATAGTCAGCCTCTTTTTCAAATCCTGAAAACTTTTCTCACAAGCTTCAAACCATTGAAACTTTATTATTTACTGAGTCAACTTGGTTAAAAGGGATGAAATAGATGAGAATTCCTCTACGAACCTTCTATAATATCAAGCCAACCCCAAGAAACTCCTAATATCGATTGGAGATGTGGGTCTAGGCCAATTCTGCACTGCCTCTATTTTCTGAGTATCAACGCTAATCTCATCACCGAAAACAATGTGGCCTAAGAATTCCACAGGCTCAAGCCAAAACTCACATTTAGAGAACTTAGCATACAACTCTCTATCCTTTAGAGTTTGGAGGACTATTCTGATATAGCTAGCATGATCTTCCTCATTCCTCGAATAGATTAGAATGTCATTAATGAACACGATAACAAACATATCTAAATAAGGCTTGAATACTCTATTCATAAGGTCTATGAACGCTGCTGGAGCATTGGTCAAACCAAATGACAAAGCTAGGAACTCATAATGACCATAACGGGTTCTGAACGCTGTCTTTGGAATATCACATTCCCTTACTCTCAACTGATGGTAGCTTGATCTAAGGTCTATCTTAGATAAACAAGTGGCACCCTGAAGCTGATCGAAGATATCATCAATTCTCGGAAGAGGAGACTAATTCTTGATAGTAACCTTGTTCAACTGACGATAATCTATACACATTCTAAGGGAACCATCTTTCTTTCTCACAAATAAGACCGGAGCACCCCCAAGGTGAGACACTTGGTCGAATAAAACCCTTATCAAAGAGATCTTTCAACTGTTCTTTTAGCTCTTTCAACTCTGTTGGAACCATTCTATATGGCAGAATAAATATAGGACGAGTATCGGGAAGAATATCTATATCGAAATCTATTTCTCTCTCAGGAGGGACTCCGGGTATATCATCAGGAAAGACTTCTGGAAACTCACTCACAACTGGAACTGACTTAATAGGAGGTGTCTGAACACTAGAATCATTAACTCGGACTAAGTGATAGACACACCCCTTGGAGACTAACTTTCTCTCCTTAAGGTATGAAATGAAATGACCTTTAGGTACTGTTGAACTACTCCTCCACTCAAAGACTGGCTCATTAGGAAACTAGAACTTGACAACTCGAGTTCTACAATCAATAGAGGCATAATAGGCATGAAGCCAGTCCATACCTAGAATGACATCAAAATTTACAATGTCTAACTCAACTAAATCAGTCATGGTGCTCTTGTGATTGACGGAAATGGTACAATCATGATAGACCCGTTTAGCTAGAATAGACTCCCCAACAGGTGTAGAAACACAAAAGGGATCACAAAGTTTCTCAGGAATAATATCAAAATTCATTGCAACATATGGAGTCACAAAAGATAAACTGCTCCTAGATGTAGCAAAGCATAAACATCATAAGTAAATACTTTGATCATAAGAGTGACAACATCCGGTGAATTTTATTGCTCTTAGCGACTAGTGATAGCATAAAGACGGTTTGCTCATCCGCCTACCCTTGAAGTAGCTCCTCTAGATGCAGTTTTGTCTCGTGGAGCAACTGATGAAGATTGGGCTCTATTGCCCTGATTCCCATTTCCTTGTTGGTTCTTAGGGCACTCTTTCATGAAGTGACCCTCTTAACCACACTTGAAACAACCAGTGGAGCCATCGCGACACTTACCTGGGTGGTTCCTACCACACTTAGCACATATAGGAGCCCATTTACCTCTTTGTGCCACACTACTTTGAGACTGTGCAGGTCTAGCTCTGAAGTGCTGTGAATTCTGAATATTGTACTCACCTTTGTTTCGGGGTGCAGGTGCACTAGCATATGATGGAGCAGGTCCCTTTTGTTTTTGTTGGAAGGATGCCCGGTTGGCATTACTTTTCTGCTGCCCGGACTCATTCCCAGATGTCTTAGCCTTTTTTGTTTCTGAACTCTTCTCTATCCCTCAGCTTATCCTCCTCAACCTATTGCACATGAATCATCAGCCTCGCTATGTCCATATCACCTATTAGCATCACAGCCTTATATTCCTTACTCGACAAACGAGACGATCCAACAACAAATAGACTCATCCTACTCCTCATATCCGCAACCATCTTCGGGGCATAATAGGAAAGTTGGGTGAACTTTAGACTATACTCATGAACACTCATTAACTCCTGCTTAAGGGTGAGGAATTCTCATACCTTGGCTTATCTCAGTTCCCAGGGAAAGTAACACCCTAAGAAAGCCTCCTCAAACATAGCCCAACTCACATTCGGTGTACCTTCAGCTCTGCCCTTCTTCTATTGATCAAACCAGATTCTAGCGACACCTTTTAGTTTGTATGCATCTAATTTCACTCTCTCAGCATCGGTGACATGCATAATCTAAAAAACCTTCTAAAGCTCCTCGCTGAAGTTCTCTAGATCCTCACTGAAGTTCTCTAGATCCTCAGTGATACTTGAACTAGTGAAGCTCGGAGGATTCATCCTTAGGAACTCTCGGATCCTAGACGTATCAGCTACATTCTATTGAATTCCCCTTTGTCCCACTTGGTTGGTCACAGCTTGACTCAACATTCAGATGGCTTTCCGAAATTCAACATTTGTGACGTCTCCCTAGGGTTGCACTTCAGGTGCATTAGATACCCCTTGTTCCTCTACATTCCTTCTAGTAGGGAGACCTCAGACAGCTCTTTGTGGAGGCATGATCAACTGAAAGAAACGCACAAGCACGAGTTAGAAAGAGACTTTATAGAGATGAACTCTATCGCACGAAATGAGTATGAAAGAAGTGAATGAAATTACTTAATGTTGCAGCCTCCTAATTATAGATGTGGCGCGCTTCACACCGATAATTAGGACTCTATAGACACGGCTTCATAGACTCCTCATGACTCTTGAACTCTATGCTCTAATACCAAGTTTGTCACACCCTGGGCGGGACTGGCACTCGAGAACCATTGTTGGCCCCAAGCGAACCCTTGGTTTGGCTAGACTCTCAGCGGAAGACTTACTCAACAGAAAATGTACTTAAACACAATCTTAAATAAACTGTCTGAATAGATAAACTTAGAATGTTCAGAAAATAACATTCAACTTAGCCAAAATGGCAACTCAAGTCTTTAAATCAAACAACTGAAATATCAAGACTAAAGAACTCATATCTAAATGTCTATGAAGTCTCTAGATACTAAGAGGGATGTCGGGACAAGACCCCCGATCATCCTAACTACTAAAATAACCAAAAGCAATAAAACAAAGCATAACCAAAGGGATCCTCCAGAAAGCAAGTAGGCTCACCAACTGACTCTGAGTGCTCAACTGGATCAACGAGGTGGTGGATGTTGATCCTGGTTACATGTATCTGCATCATTTTATGATGCAGGCCAAATGACATCAGTTCATTGAATGTACGAGCATGCGAGGGGAAAACTAAACACGACATAAGCTTGAATGAATACTGAAAGAGACACTTACCTCAACTTTACTCGACTCATGAATACTCAACTCAATGTAGAAATAAACAACAGTAAAAAAGCAGTTTAAATAAGGCATTTAAAATAGTAGATAGCAACTCAATGTGTTAAAGAAATACAATAACAACTCAATTTATATTTATATATAAAGTAATATAATTCTATGGGAGTTTCTCTAACCGAAAACCATCACTACGAGCTAATGTGATGATACATCGTTTCACCCATGCAGCCAGAACTGTCCTATAACTTGCCGGGATATAGAACACCTGAACTAAGTGGATCTACTAATCTATGCTAAAAAGCACTAAGGAATCATCTAAAAAGTATGACTATTTCTACCCACATTGGCCACATGGTTTATGGAGACTTGAGATATCTGAACTCGTCCTCATATCGATGCTCAATACTACTCCCAAAATACTCATCTCATGTTTAAAAATAGAAACTCTTTCTGTGGTTTGAGATAATTACTCAAAACGAGCTCAAAGGTTCTCTTGGAAATTGATGTTTCCTCTCTTGTTTAAATGTGAAAGCATTTACTCTTTGGGAATACAAGTCCCGATATAATCTTTTGAAGAAATGAACATCAATCTTTACTCTTTACTCAACTCAAAACTCAAATCTTAGAACAAAGTTGAAACGTTTGTAAGAAACTTTTGGAAAACTCTATGAACTTTACTAGACTTGACTCTTAACTTTCCTTGAATTGAATTATGGATTCTAGGCTCATGATCTCATGTTATGGATGATTTCATGTTGTTTAGAAGTACCTTAGAGTGTAGAAATCAACTAGAAAACATAGGTACGTTTCAAGGGAACACGTACGGAAAGAAGTAGGAAAGGGTAGAAGACCTAGCGTCCCTGGCGCTCTGAGTGGCACGGGGCGCCAGAGGGAAAACTTCAGAAGTTGGGTTGGGGTGCACAGGCTAGCGCGGCGCCCCAGAGCCAAAACTATAGAAGTTCATTTGGGGAGCTCTGAGTGGTGCAGCGCCCCAGCCCCCTCCCAAGATTTTTGATGAATTTTCTTACTCGTTTTTCAACTCTAAACTCCCTAGATTTGAATGGTTCCTTCCCCAAACGATTAGATTTGAATACATAACTAAAATATGCAAGAATCTACTCAAAAACAACCTTAAATCTCACCAAATCACCCCTAAGAATTCCTCCAAAACTCACAATCAAGATTCAAACAAAACTTAAACAAAATTCATCAAGAACTCATAATCTTTTCTTTCAAGAACACAATTCTACTGAATTGAATCATGATTGGCACGTTGGTGAACTATCCCGACGCTATGTAATCTCACATAGCTTATAGGGATCAACCCTTGGTGAAAAACACAAGCTTAACTTAAAGAACGTGACGAATCCTTGCTTCTTCTCCTCGTTTCTCCTCTTCTTTTCTCTTCTCTCAAAACCCTAACTTAATTTTGTAAAGCATAAATTGAATCCAATCAGTTTAGACCCCAATTTAATTACCAAAAACGAATTTAATTAATTGGGTAGTGAAAAGACCATAATACCCTTCTAAAATCCGGTTTTGACTTTCCATAGCTAGACTGCCCAACTTTGAATGGCCATATCTCCATCATACGAACTCGAAATTGAGAAAATTTGGCGGCGTTGGAAAGATAATTCAAAGATATTTTCTACAATATCTGTTAGAACACCTAAATTGTCATGAGTTAGGATATATGGTCGTTTGATGTTGACCCAAAACTCATCCTTAGCTTAATTTTGTCAAACTTTCCAAATTTGAGTATTTTAAAAAAATGATTTCTTCCAAATTTTAGTTCTTTCTAGTTCTTTCAAATAGCGAGGTGTTACAGCTAAATGGTCCAATATAATTAAATATGGTCCAATTTAATATATTTTTTATTATTAAATTATCTAATTTATCGATTCACACATCCACCGAATTGGCATCTGTGGTAACATATGTACATTATGTTGGATAATCTAGTCTATTTTGTGTTCAAATTGCCACAGAATATGCATATGTTGCAATATATGTCTAACCTCACATATGGGTTTTGGTATTAATTCAATTAAATTGTGACCTAATACAACATGTAACATTAATATATAGTCATATAATATGTCTAAATACAAAATTATGGTCTTATACAACAAACTTCATCAAATTTATCAAATTTTTTTACAAATACTATTATACCACTAGTTCATCATTCAATGACTAAGTAATTTCATATGATAGTTATATAGCACCATAGGAAATCGTTGAACATAGTGTTATAAAAAAAAATTATTGCTTAATTATGGTCCAATTTAACAATTTTTATTATTGAATTACCTAATTTATCGATTCACACATCCATCAAATTGGCATCTATGAACACATATATACATTATGTTGGATAATCTGGTCGATTTTGTGTCGAAATTTCCACAGAATAAGCATACGTTGCAACATATGTCTAACCTCATGTATGGTTTTTGGTATTTATTCAATCAATTTGTGACCTAATACAACATGTTACCCTAATATATAGTCATATAACATGTCTAAATACAAAATTATGGTCTAATACAATTTTATCAATTATTTTTACAAATACTAATACACCACTAGTTCATTATCCAGTGACTAAGTAATTCCATATGATAGTTATATAGCACCATAGGAAATCGTTGAACATAGTATTATATCATATTTTTTATTGCTTAATTATGATCCAATTTAATAAAATAAGGTCCAATTTAGCATTTTTTATTATTAAATTACCTAATTTATCGATTCACACATCCATCAAATTGGCATCTGTGGCAACATATGTACATTTTTTCTGATAATCTGGTTGATTTTGTGTTGAAATTGCTACAAAATATTAAGAAGTTGCAATAGAATAGGAAGAAGTTGCAACAGGATACAAATTGTTCCCCAACCCATAACTGGCTCAACTACCATTAATGGCCCATAATGCTCCTCCTGTCTCACTCTCACTCATTATAAAAAGGTTAACCTTTAGGTTCCCTCAATTCACAATTTACAAAGCTCTCATTTTTTATTTTCTTTCATTTCTCCTTTCTTTCTCCTCCTCTCTCCACTCAAAATCTCCATGAGAAGATGTTGCCACCTTGGAAGAATCTAAGTCTCTGCATGCTCTTGTTGTGGTCGATCAATGAAATTATGTTGTTCTCAGTTAATATAATTTCTTCTTCAACTGTGTTCTCACTGTGCATGAGTGATGGTCGTTGTTTGTTTTTTCGAATCTTGTCTAATGGAGGGTAGCTTCATCATTTGGTAAGTCTTCTTTCTTTATATCATAATGTCTTGTTTGGTGATGGAGTGCATAGGTAACTCACTATGGTTGTTTGTTTTTCTGTAGGTAGTCTTGTTACGGAGTGTATGGGTAGCTCAATGTGATTGTTTATTTTTTCTGTAGGTGGCATTGCGACGGAGTACATGGGTAGCTCTGATCCACCACCTTTCAAGAAAGAATGTTGATGCCCCTCCAGGTTTAATCGCTCAATGTTGACTCTGAATCCTCCAGTCAAGTCCTTTTTATGGTTGGCTGAAGAAGTAGTATAGGGCTAGAGCATTTTAGATGTAAATTTTGGTTTTCTTGTTGGCTTTAATGTCTTTGTAAATATGGATGTTGCTTCTATGTAGCCTGGGCCTTGCCTTCTCTTTTGTTAATGATATGATACTACTTGCATGTCACTATCAATAGCATGTTCCCATGTTTATATTTATATTTATGTTTGTTAAATTATGTGCTTGAATTTATCTCTTAATGGTGATACTACTTGCATGTACATATAATTGACATATGTTGCAACAGATTAAAAAACGTAGCTTTATAAAAGTCATGGGCAAGCCCAACCTAAAAGTGGCCCAATCGGCCCATTATTTCATTTCTAGAATGGATATAAATAAGTTAAGTTGTTCAAGATAAGATAGGGTTTTCATTTCATTTTCTTCCTCGCCGCTTCGAGTTCTCCGCTTCGTTTTATCTCTCTTCTCTTTCTGTCTCCTCTCTCTCTCTCTCTCTCCTATCATTTTTCTCTTTTCATTTATCTTATGTGATGGAGTGCAGGGATCTCTGGAGTGCATGTGATATAATGATGTTATTTATTTCATCAGTCTGTTCTGCGTTTTGTTTTTTAACACGCAGCGAATTGGTTTAATTGAACCAAATCCATAAATAAGAGATTCATCTATCATGTACTATCAAATCAATGAAATCATTAATTTTACAATATAGCCATTGGGTAAGAATGAATTTCTTTAAATATAGCATAGTACTAGAGATCTCATGAATGAGTTTTGTTTGCTTTTGTTAGTTTTATTATAATGTCAAATGTAATATTGAATCGAATTTGTAATGGTGAGAATGATCCCATGTTGGGTGTGAAAAATTTGCTCAAACATGGAGACTTACTTTCAATGGAAACTTCATGGATCGAAAATTTTGGTCTTGTCCATGCTATCGTGTAAGTACATTTCTACATCTTGGTATGGAGATATGTTGTTTGTCTTTATTTTAGTTTTTGTTTAATTTAAATTTCTTTGTGGTGTATTTTAGGAGAATGCATGCAACTTCTTTAGATGGAGGGATCGTGAAGATGTTGATATACGATCCAAGTTAATTATTCTGAGGTTGGCAAAGAGAAATAAGGAGTTGGAAATTGATGATGAAAGTCATATTAAAAGAAGTAACAAAAATGGGCAATGAAGGAGAAGAAGAAGAGCAAATGTTGTAACAACTGGAAGCTAATCTTCGTGTTGATTGTTGTGGTCTTTTTTTCTATTTCTAAGCATTACCAATAATACTGTGAAGGATGATAAATTCTTATGTAGTTGTGTGCAACCATTAAAACTATCATAATTGTCAAAATAAATAAACATAGTTGCTGAAATTATCATATGTTGCAATAGATGAATCAAATGTTGCTACAGATTCCCCAAATGTTGCAACATATCACACATCTGTAGCTACATGTGACTCAAATGTTGCTATAGTCACCCATGTGTTGCTACATATGAGTCAAATGTTGCTACAGATAAGGCATTTGTTGCTACATATGACTTATCTATTGCTACAGATGAATCAAATGTTCCTACCAACAAAAGTGTGTTATTCAAAAATTGTAAAATCTTTCAAAAAATAACTTACCCGTTTTAAGTCGAACACGACCTTCAGTTTAGAATGAGAGTGACAGCCGGAGATGAGGAAGAATATAATGAGGAGAATATTTGTTGATAGTCGTATTTTCTAAGGAAGGAGAATCAGTCCAATAACATAAAAAAATAACTGCAAGGAGATGCTAAAGAACTTTTGGAAAATAAATTTTTCTTTGGTTTTTCTGCAATAACTGCATAACATGAATTGTACCAATATTGCACACAGTGTGGAATGCGTGAGTTAGGCACACGTCATGGGCTAGATCTCTGCCACAAGCAAATGCCTGGTATTTAAGTGGAGAGGGGCAAAGGAGTGTGCCTGTTATCTGTCAAGTTTCAAACGGCACTGGCCCTCGAGGATTTCTCGGTTACCAATAAGAGGAATAAAATGGATTGTCCTAATTACTTTTTCCATGTGAACAATCAACTCGGTTACTGTTTTATGAATACATGAAATGGTTTGCTAGAATCAAAATAAATGTACTGATAGTTATTTGCTTGATGCAGTCTGTTGCATTGTTGTGTGACTACTTAAGTTTTGTTCAAGAGTACGACCAATCAGTCTGTACACTTTCTGCAGCTGGAATTTCAAAGGTGAGAAATCTGTTTGAGTGTGCCCTTATTGTTGTGTATAATCTATATTATTTTCTCTAATCTAGCTCTGCCATATAATCTATGTTATTTTCTCTAATCTACGTCTCTGTGTAAATGAAAATTTAGATACTAAATGTTGCAGCAACATTACTAGTCAGTGGGCGAGTTAATAACTTAGCTGAAGGAATAGCAACAGCCCGTACAACACATCAATCAGGGGAAAGCTCTCAATACTCTTAATCTTTGGATTGGTATTTCGACGATAAGTCAAAATCATACTACTGAAATACAGATTATAGAATTATGAGCTCTTTTTGTTGGATTTGAGAACAAAGTGATGATGTCTTCCCATCCTCAATTTTTTTGAAACTTCAAGTATTAATTATGGTATATTTTGTTCTTCATATTATTGTTCTGAGATGTGCCTTATTTTTATTGAAGTAGATTAAGTAAAAAGTGTTGATTGGTGTTATCTTGTCCTCAATACTTAAAGAAAATAAAACTTGAAGTTGTAATGGTGTGATTTTCTCATTTCCGTGAGAAATATGTAGGCCAAGAGTCGAGAGTCCTTATTCCTAAAATTTGTTTGTTGACAATTCAACCTGACTAGATAGTGTAGAATATTGGAATACTATTTTTCTATAATTAGTTTTGCTTCTGATTTTTAGTCATTCATTTGTATAAAGTTTCTTAAATGGTAGAAGCTGCTAATAACTTAACTTGTCAATATTTTTTGGGTTCTACTATTAATATTGCCACTGTTTGGTTGTGAATTGATGTGGAGGTTTGAGATTCGATTAATCTAAAAGTTTGAAAGGTTAAGTTCTATTGATATTGCTTGTACTCATGAATTTATTGTCTTTAATGTTTTGCTCATGTCATGTAGGATATATATTCAATGGATTTTGGAGATAAAAGTTGGATGAATCTCCGAACATCCACCAATGAATATATTCATGGATTTAATGATTTTCTTGATAAAGCATTTGAACGAGGTTCCCGAGAAATAATTATTCCTGAAGCTACATACAATTGGACTATGGTAACAATTCTAGAGGCTTGGAGAAGAAATAGAAGTGATTTGAAGATGACTTATTACGACCCATATGACAATGATGATGTTCGAATGACAAAAAGGCCTGGTTATATTCCAGAATGTTGATTTATTGAGCTCCTCAAATATTGGAAGTCTAAAAAATTCAAGGTAAAAATGTAGTCCAGAATCTCAAATTTTCAGCTTATTCATTTCGTGATCTCTTCTGTGATATCATTGATGCTGCTTCTTTATTTTTTTCTTTTACTTTCTCTTCTGCTATTCACTTCTCTGTTGTAATATGTTGCAGCTTCTTTCTTCATTCAGTGTGGTAGTCAAAAACTAAAACAGCTTGTTTACAAGACACATGACTGTTATAAAGGGCTGCCAGCCTACTTTGGTCACTATATTGGCTTGAATTAAAACTTTACTAATGTTATGAGTTTGATAAGTGTAGCAGCCTCCCAAATTTGTTTACTCACTGTCATACCTTATTTTGCATATTCTCATTTAGCAGAAGGATTATTAACTACATGTATCTTAACGAGAGACTTCAATGTTGACATACACATGAATCTGTAAGATAAGCTTTTCAGTGGTGTTATGGTTATTAGGTTGTAAGCTTTCACTGTTTGATTCAGATTTTATTTATGTTTGAAGATTGTATGAGTCAAGCTTTGAAAGTGACAAAAGTAATTGAGGTTTGCAGATTGGTTTTGGCTTCACATGATAGCAACTCTCGTACTTATATTGAATTTAGATCTTCCTTTAAACCATTTCATAGTACAAAATAATTTCATATGACAGATTCTCAAATGTCGTTCAAATAAAGATGTTCTTCAATTAGACTTGTTAAATCAGAAATACTGAGATATTGACCTCGCCTAGTAGAAAGATAAGGGGACAATATCATCTAAGGATCTCTTTGTGGTTACAAGAACAAGAAAACCCGGGAGTTTGTACAAGGCATCGAATTAAACTACTACGAATAAAATTGTATGAGTACTGTCTATTTTCAATTTTTTATTAGGATCAATTATTTACTTAAATTTTAATTTATAAGATTATGTTTGTTGGATATGCTTTGGTAGACTGAAATGGATGAAATTGAAAAACAAATTAGCACAAATGGTTGATGCATTTTCAGCCGTCATGGGTCCTGAACATCCCGAACGTCTAAGACTATATGGAGTAGAGTTACAAAGACTACTTTGAAGAAAAAAATTGACAATTCGGAACCAACTTTAAATGCAACAACTGATGGAGTGCAACAAATGCAAGAAAGGATGCAAAGATGGAGAAACAAATGAAAACTGTGCGACAAGAAGTTACAAGAAGTTATTGCAGATGTAATTGCACAACTTAAGCATGCGGGATTAGTTGATCCTAACATACTAGCAGCATTGTCAATTCCTCCTTCTTCTTCTTCTTCTTCTTCTTCTTCTTCTTCTTCTTCTCCTTCTCCTTCTTCTCCTTCTCCTTCTCCTCCTTCTCCTTCTCCTTCTCCTTCTCCTTCTCCTTCTCCTTCTCCTTCTCCTTCTCCTTCTCCTTCTCCTTCTCCTTCTCCTTCTCCTTCTCCTTCTTCTCCTCCTTCTCCTTCTCCTTCTTCTTCTCCTTCTTCTCTTCCTCCTTCTCCCCATCCTCCTTCTCCTCCTCCTCCTCCTCCTCCTCCTCATCCTCCTCCTCCTCCTCATCCTTCTCCTCATCCTTCTTCTTCTTCTTCTTCTTCTTCTTCTTCTTCTTCTTCTTCTTCTTCTTCTTCTTCTTCTTCTTCTTCTTCTTCTTCTTCTTCTTCTTCTTCTTCTTCTTCCTCTTCTTCTTCTTGTTCTTGTTCTTCTTCTTTTTCTTTTTCTTCTTCTTCTCTTCCTTCTCCTTCTTCTTCTTCTTCCTCTTTATGTTTCTCTTGCAACTCTATTTCCTTTCTCTATTGCGACTTTGTTTATTTTTCTATTAAGAATCTTTTTTCTTGCTCTTCTTCTTCATTTTCTATTACAAATATTTTTTCTTTTTCGATAATATTATTTCACAGTAATTTAGAAGTAGAAAACTGTATACTGTTAGCTACACTTGAAAGTTTTTTTTAATGTAATAGTAGACTAGTTTGTACTCTTAGCTATATTTGAAGCTTTATACTCTTAGATACAATTGGAACTTTTTCCAGTGATTTTCTTTGAAATGCTTTTATCACCCCTAGCTGAGTTATCATTGTTTGGTTGTATATTCCCCATAATAGTTATCTATCGCGACTCATTTTTTTATCGAACAATATATGGGACTAATGAGTACAGCCTAGTACTCAACCTTGTTTTTAGCTATTTACTTTGTAGGTGGCCTTGTCGGCCGTTGAATTGTACTTATACTGATGCTATATATTAGTGAGGCTATTAGTGAAGTAATATAAAACGTACCATTGGTGAAGATGCTATTAGTTTTAGTTAAATTTGAATTCTACTTGTAGTGATGAAATATCTTCTGAAACTATTCTAGTTTTGTTTAATGTTATTTGGGTTTATTGAGTTTATGTCTGTTGTAGATATAGAGTAAAAACTTTTGAAAATATCACTATTGTGGAGCCATTATGCTTTTGCGAGAAAATTGCTACATTATTTTATATTTTTACTAATTTTATATAGGTGATGAAATCGAAGAAGGCGATGAAAGTAGTAGTGAAGATTTGACATAAGAGCTGAATTGTTGATTTTAACTTTATCGATGTTCTAGAAATCTTTTATTTTTGAAGATTGAAAACTATGTGTGATGCATGTGTTTCACCCTTTTTGAATGGTCAAAAAATATTTGTATATTTTGCTTTTGTCGATATTAGCCAACCATGGATCTTGAATTATAATTTTTGTAATGAACATTTCTTCTCATGAACGATTTATGTGTATTTTATGTTATAAAATTACTGCAATAGCTCAATAATATAATATTTGTGGAAGTGCACCAATATTTTATATATATATATATAGCTTAATAGTAATTGTTGCAAAAAGTAAAAGTTGTTGCAATACCCTGTAATAATCGTTGCATTACCATGTAATAGTTATTGCATTACTCTGTCATACCCGTTGCAATAGTCATTGAGCAACATTTATAATTGTTTAAAATTGTCGCCTTACCATATGAAAACCGTTGCAATACAATGAAATGGTTGTTGAATATAAAGAAAAACTGTAGCCATTGCCTCAAAAGAACTGATGCATAAAACTATTTTCCGACGGTTCATAACCGTACCAATACAACACTAACCGTTGGCAATTAATTAAAGTGAAAACTATTGCAATAGGTCTATCTACTGCTACAGTTATGGAAACCGTTGCACCTAACCGTGGCAACAGATCTATAGCTACGCGATCTGTTGTAGCAGTTGCATTAACCGTGGCCTTAGACCTATGGCTACGGTAGGATAGTCTATTGCAACGGTAAATGAACCGTGCCAGTAGATCGAATTTCTAGTAGTGCATGTTGCTACCCTTGATATATGGAAAACATCTACACCCAAACACTTTTAGGTTGTTGTAATCAGGTTGTTCCCCATACAACTTAACAAATGGAGTAACCATCTTTAGGACTGAGGAGGGCAGTCTATTGATGAGAAATACTGCAGTGAGGAAAGCCTCGACCCAAAGAAACAAAGGTAGATTAGCATGAAGTAGTAGAGTTAAGCTAGTCTCCACAATATGCATATGTTTTCTCTCTGCAACTCCATTTTGTTCAGGTGTGTTAGGACATTAAAATATGTCTCACGATGCCACAATCTTCCAAACGCTTAATGAAGTCTGTTTGGATAAACTCACCACCTCCATCACACTGAAAAATCTTAATTTCTTTAGAAAATTGTTTTTCCACCATTTTCTGGAATTTTAGAAAGACCTCAAAAAATTCAGATTTCTTTTAGAGTGGATAAATCCATGTATATCTCGTGTGATCATCAACAAAAACAACATAATATTTCATATGTTGGGAAGATTCGACAGGAGCAGGTCCCCATAAATCACAATGTATTTTTAATAAAGGTTCTTTCTCAATTTTATTTCTCAAACCAAATGGAAGTTTACAACTCTTTTCCAACTGACAACTGGAACAAACAGTAGGCATTTTATTCAAACTACTAATATTGATGCAACTATTACTATTCAAAACTTTTAAAGACTTCAAACTAGGGTGTCCTAATCTAGTATGCCACATGTTATCCGACGTGTTCCAATTGCGTGCAGCAGTCAAAGCATAGAGATTGTTATCTTCCAAAGCATAGAGTCCATTCCTTTTAGTTCCCTTGGCCAGCAGTGTCCTTGTCTTCTTGTCCTTTACAACAAAGTTAGTTTCATCAAATTCAAGAGTGCAACAATTATCCTTTGCAAGCTTACTACTGAGAGTAATTTTTTATTAATTTTAGGGACTACAAGAACTTCTTTTAACTTTAGACCTGATCCGGATATGTTTCCAACATGTGTTATAACCAACTTTGATTCATTCCCAATAATGATTTTATTTGTTCCATTGTAGTGTTTAAGATCAGTTAGGATACCTGAGTTATGTGTCATATGGCTATTTGCTGCTGAGTCCACATACAATGTGTCATCAGTAGTGTTTTGTAGATTAGTTACAGTCAATGCTTGTGATAGCTCATCTGCGGCTTGGTAAGAGTAATCCCACCTGTAAAAACACTTAAGAGCAGTATGGTTATTCCTACCACAGATTTGACACGCATCAGTATTGTTCCTCTCATGACTTCCACTTGAAGAACTGTTCTGAGGACCTGGTCCGTTTCTGCTGTTATAAGAACTTGTTCCTTGTCCAGCAGGCTTAAAGCCTCTTTCTCTAGAATTGAAATTATTGTTTCCTCTTCTTTGAGAGTAGTTTCCTCTTCCCCTGCCTCTTTGGGCAGAGAATGTCATGTTATGATTTTGTTGAGGCACTTCTTCTTCATCCTCCCTCATATCAAAACCCCTGAGAGCATTAACAAATTAATTAAGAGTAGGATATGGCACCTTACCTAGCATGATAGTCCTGAAGGTCTTGTACTTAAGACCTAGACCTTTAGCAAAATTAATCACTTTGCTATCTTCATCTACAGGCTTGTGAATGGCTACAAGGCCATCACATATGCCTTTGAATTCCTTAATATATTCGTCAATTGTTTTGGTTCCTAGCTTCACACTTTGCAGTTGTTGTTTGAGCTGGAACTCCTTATCTTTTGTTGCTTGAAGATAAGCTTCTTCCAAGCATTCTCATATCTCCTTGGCAGCTGAGTAGACTACAATCAAGTACATGCTTTCTTCTATCAAGGTGCCTGAGATCCAACTCCTTAGCAACACATCCTTCTCCTCCCAGTCATCAACAATGTTGTTGTCTTCTGCACCCTTCTCGCCTGCTACAGTTTCCTCAGTAGTCTTTCCAGTCGAACAGGTATCTTTAGGTGGTTCTGTGATGAGGTAGGTTAATCTCATCACTTGAATCAATTGAGACATTTGTGTCCTCCATATAAGATAATTTGTTGGCCTAAGTTTAATGGAGCAGGACGAAATAAGATGATGAAGTGAAGAGGTCGAAAGAGTGTTGGTAGAAGGGGCCATTGCGGTTCGATTTTGTGGTTGTTTTGGTTTTGATCTAATACGTTAAAGAGCAGAAAAGCTTTATTGCTCTGATACCATGTAGAAATCTCACGTCTAGGATTAGAGAAATCAAGGATTGTATTGATGATGATAATATTGAGTTACAAGCTCCTTATATAGGAGAAGAGTCATATTCTAGTTATACTAGGAAACGTACTACAACACAATTATTTACATGAGTTGTATTGTATTATAACTCAAATACCTTATCCTAGTCGACTCCTGCAATATACAGTAGCTTAGGTGTACATAACTTAGGATTTAGTAGTCTAGTCCTAGTATGACTCTAGCTCTAAATCGTCAGCCTGCTTCGATGGACATGTTCCTTCGACATGTTCCATCAGTCTTCAAGCTTCTTTCAACAGTCACATGAAGAAAGGAAACCTTGATAGGGCTACAAACTCAAATGACTTGTGTCACAAGTTTGGTAACTCAATTCACTTCATCATAGATTGGCACAAGGGTGAACACAAGGAATATGTCAAGTCTGGAGGAGACAATGACAAAAGAAGGGACTCGGTCGCTAACAAGTCAAGCAGAAGAGAAACGATTGATTATGTGGTGAAGAAAGCTCCGGCCATCTAGGAAAATACCTCAAGTGATTCAAATGATTCTGAATACTCTCATGGTGCTTCCATGTTCGTAGTAAAAGAAGACAAATAAATATTTGATTATGTGTTCGCCTTTATGGCAAAATCAGAAGAGGATGATGATAATGAAGAGGTAACCCTATTTGACTTCAAGCAAAATCTGAATATTTTTATACTAATTGATTCAATGAGTGAACTAACCACTGAGAAGAATATCTTGAACAATAGCTTAGACATCTTTCAAGATGGAAAAATTGTTTTGATTACCCAAATATATGATATTGAAAAACAAATGGTCATTCGAAGGAAAAGATAAAAAGGGCAACGACAACGGTTTCTAAAGTAGATAACCTAAAGGTATGAATACTTAATAAAGAAATCAAAAAGTTGAAATGGTGTGAAAAGTATTTATAGAAAAATGATAAGGACTGGACAACAGAAAAACAAATGGTCAAGATTTATTTTTATTTTTTACAATTATTATAATTGATTTTTTTTTTTACCTCTAATTAATTAATCTTTATCCATAAAATTAATAAAAATAATCCCTCTCATTGTTGTAGATAGGTTATAACAATATTTACCATTTACTTTTTAAAATATTTTTGATTGTCTAATCTTTATAGATTATTATTTCAAGAATATTTATATGTAATCTAGCAAAATATTTTGGATGTGAGATGGAGTGTGGAATAGGGTTTCGCGGATGGCGGAGGGTGTTTGGTGGGTGTGTCATGAATTATTGTGGAGGAGACAATGAACTTGGAATGTCACTTGTAAAATTTGCTTTCCCTACTTCTATTTGGGAAGTCATTTAGCGCATTTTTATGAAACTTGTTTTTGTGGAGAATTTTTTAATTCAAGACACCAACCATAGAAAAAATGAAAGTATTTTTCTTTCTTCATACAAGATGAACCCGCAACTAAATAACTATATTTTCCTCCGAGTCTGAGTTGTCGTTGTGCAATTTTAAATAACATGTTCAATCGTAAAACTAACTTTTCTAGGAGAAAAGTAAAACTAAATTGTTTATACGTAAGGAAATATGATCCGTTAAGTCCTTCTTCAAAAGCGCGTTATACAGAATTTGATACACCGAGCTGTCATTTCCAAAAGATAAAAAAACAAGTAAAAGAAGAGGGAAATGGCAGCAACGCAATGCAAGCCAGACATAATGCACATGTAAAATCATATTGCTTCAATAATTGATGTGACCAAATAACATTATTAAAGATTTATTGTTTCCATATGATATTTGTACAATATTTTTATACATTGAGATTAATATTTGTTAATTCATTTTTTTAATTTTTCTTTTTCGAAACGGCCATGGTTTATTATAATTTATAATTTACAAACATGATTTAATAAAAGTTACATTCAATAAAGAAGAAAATAAAAAAATCTGCAACACTTCTTTTTTTTCCTCCCAGTTTTCACATCTTGTCCTCCTTTAACAAACACGACCTTCTTAGTAAAACATGTTGAAATGTTTCGACTTAGTAAAACGTATGAATGACAATGGGGCGGTGCGGGGCGGGTTGAGCTTAACTCGCATATCTTTTAATCCGCTTCGCCCCGTCCCGCATAAAAACGTTTTTTTTTATTTTCAACTTGTCCCACTCCACTTTGCATAACAAAGTAATTCAATATTATACTGTAAATATATTTTGTACATTACCCACACTATTAAAATATAATATTTTAAATCAAATATTTTAATACACTCATGAAATTTATTAAGTTAAAGTTAGAAAATATGAATATAATTTTGAAAAGAAAAAATAATTCTCCATTTTTTAAAAATCTTTGTGTATGATAAACAAAACAATATAGTAACAAAAACAAATCTGAAAGTTATCTATAATAGGAAATATCTTACTATATTTTGCATAAATTAATCAAATTCAAATAGACAATAAAAAATAATTGATTATAATTAGAAATAACATTAATTGCAAATTAAATTAAATTTAAATTTAAAGTAAACTTAAATTATTTATATGCATTAGCATTAAATAGACATTGACTTGAATAAGATTCAAAGATTTATCTTTAAAAGGAAATAAATTAATGAAATGCAATAATACAAAGGGAAATTATATAATGAAATATCAAGTTGAAGTTAATAAATATGAATATAATTAGCTGTAAAATAAATTACATGCCAAAAAAATTTAGTTTTTTTTTATAAGAAGCAAAATCAAAATCCTAATTTACTTTAGCAAAAATAAATCTAAAATTTAACCATAATAGGAAAATATATTAATGTTTTTACAAAATTTAAAAGTCTAATCTTAATAAGAAAATATATTAATGACATACAACAATAAAGAAATAAAATTTTATACATATCAATATTAATCAAATATGAAATTTTCTGTTGTTGGAACATGTTAAATGTACTTGACAAAAAAAAATGTGAATATATATAATTAGAAGGGAATAAATAAAAATAAATTCATGATTTAATTTTATGAATTTAATATTTATAAGAGTATTAAACCTATTATATTTTTGAAGTGGTGAATTATTACCTGCGATTGTCATAATTTTAGTTATTTTTACATATATATAATCCGTATTATATAAGATTATGTTTTTACATATATAATACTCAACATCCGTCTTTAGAAAGAATATTTTTTAAGAAAAATTATAAAATGAAAATATAATTTGAATAGGCACTGCTTACTGTACTTGACACTCACAAAAAAATTTCAGGCACGGTTTACTAAAATTAATGTGTTTATATTGAAAGGTTGTCTGCTTATATTAAAAGATCATCCTTTTACCCAAAAAAAAAAAAAAATTGTCAGTTCAATTAAATATGAAATTGATTACTTCATTCGTTTTTATTTATATGTCACAATTTTAGGTTTCATTTTTCTTAAGAAAATTAGGTAAGTTTAATATTGTACATTTATTTAATGTTCTCTTAAAGTTGAATTTTCAATAAATGAATATGAATTAATTTACTTTGATTAACTAATTTGATCAATGAACATTATTCAATTATTTAGTTTTTCTATGTTGGGTAAATGTATACTTGTTTGCAACAAATTTTAAAGTGATAGAAAATAAATGACAATCACAATAAAATAAGAAGAAACATAACTTTATTGATAAATATGCAGGTACAATTATGTTCCTCCCTTGATTCTACTCTCCTAAGATTTATCCATGATTCGAGGACCATTAGTGGCGTATTTCTCGAACTAGGATGATTTAGATTTGACCTCTATATGAGTATTCCATGACTTTTGTGGAATATTCGAGATCCTGATGAAATCATGATTCAAATAATTCTAATACATAATAACTAACATAAATTTATTCAATCATATATATGATATTCAGGAATATATGAAATTAGTTCCGCATATTTTTTGAACAATATACCTTTGCCTCTTGCTTAGTCATGCTATCTGAAATATCTGATTGGATTTCAGATTGTTGCTCCATTTATCTAAATACTTAAATTTTTGTAGAGATTATGTCTTTTAAGGGAATTCAGTACCCTTTATATAGGCATAAACTAGAGTTTAGGGTTGAGTAGCCTCCAAGAATTCTAATTGAAACTGAACACATCTTCTAGATTTGACCTCTATATGAGTATTCCATGACTTTTGTGGAATATTCGAGATCCTGATCTTTAAAAATACCCAAAAGTTTATGGGATATTTTTTTATGTCTTTTAAGGGAATTTAGTACCCTTTATATAGGCATAAACTAAAGTTTAGGGTTGAGTAGCCTCCAAGAATTCTAATTGAAACTGAACACATCTTCTAGAGTCCCAATTCGAATTGAACACGTCTTGTAGAGTCCACAAAATTTCAATGTCTACAATACTGTCAAGACTGACAACTTTTAAAGGATAAAATAGAAAAAATAATATCATTTATGCATTAGTTTTGTGAAATGGCACAAACACAACTCCGTGAAAATGAGTTGGTGGTCTCGATTATGAACTTTTCAAACCAACTTTATTCTTTCACGATTTTTAACTTTTAAAGTTTGAAATTTGAAATTAGAACCATATTTTACAAATTGAACTTAAAAAAGATGTTATTCTTGAGTTTATGACATGATATTTCAGTTATATATATATATAAAATTTTGCGTGCAATTAGACAATTATAAATCAAATGATGATGTCAGTAATATGTAATTGAATGATAGATTGACATACCATGAAATAAAGAACAAACCTTTTATGTGATTGACCTTTTTACTTTTAGTTGTGATTTCAAATAATTATAGCTATAATGGGCGGAACTAAATGGAGCATGTAACTTATTTCAAACCCTCTGAAGCAAAAAATAATACTATATATTCAAAATTAAATTATTCTAATGAATATATCCTAACTAATAAATATTGAGGGTGTGTTTGGTACGAAGGAAAGCATTCTCCGAAAAATATTTTTCAATTTTCCCATGTTTGATTAGGTTAAATGTTTTACAAATCAACTCATTTTCCTCAAATTTAAGGAAAATGACTTCCCTTAAAAAATTAAGGAAACCATTTTTCAAAACTCTCCTCCAACGTCAAATTACAATTTTTTTTTGTTTGAAAAATAAAGTTAAAGCTTTTTTTAAAAATATATTTTCAACTTTAATTTATTTTTATTTTTACTCACCCTGACCCTCTACCCCCCCCCCCGGCAGCCCCTACGCCCCCCCAAAAGAAATCATAGTTTGTTTTTAAAAAATATTTCCAATTTTATTTTTTCACCTCACTTCTACCCTCGAACCTCCCCTCCCCCATCAACCCCCTACCAGCACCCCACCCTCCACAAAAAAAAATTAAAGTTTGTTTTTAAAAAATGTTTCCAATTTCCAATTTTTATTCCCCCCCCACCCACCCCACCAGTCCCCCCCCTCCCCCCCCCCCCGATAAAAATAATAATTTAAAGCTCGTTTTTAAAAAAGTGTTTCCAATTTCAATTTTTTTTTCACCCCACCCAGCCCTACCCTCGAACCCCCCCACACCATCCCCCCTACCAATCCCCCCCCCCCTCTTAAAATAAATAATTTAAAGTTTGTTCTTAAAAAATATTTCTAATTACGATTTTTTCTCACCCACTCCCCCCCCCCACATCAACCCCCCGCCCCCCTCCAAAAAAAATTAAGTTTGTTTTTAAAATTATTTTCAATTTCAATTTTTATCTTTTTACCATCTAATTCCTACCCGCCCCCCTACGCGCTATCCCCCCTTCCCCCACCCCCAAAAAAATTTAAGTTTATTTTTTAAAAATAGTTTTAATTTCAATTGCAAAA
The DNA here is from genome assembly GCA_036553675.1 of Solanum okadae. Classification (NCBI taxonomy): domain Eukaryota; kingdom Viridiplantae; phylum Streptophyta; class Magnoliopsida; order Solanales; family Solanaceae; genus Solanum; species Solanum okadae. The sequence continues at coordinate 29,036,381 of CM071678.1, forward strand.
AATATTTTCTACTCTCTAGTAAAAATAAAAGATATTTTCTCAAAATATTTTTCATTAATAAATAAAACACTAAAAAATCTTTTTTGGAAAATATTTTCTACTCAACAACCAAACATGAGAAAATAAGTTAAAAACCTACTTGTTTCCAAGAAAACATTTTCCTTCATACCAAACAAACCCTAAATAAGAAAGTGTTGCCCATAAGATTTTAGGTTTGAGATCGATACACTACTGCTTGGTAATTGTTATGTATCAGATACATTTAGTATGAATTCGAATTTACATATCATGCATAAAAAATTAGTGCATGATACATTATTATTTATGTATCTTATTTTATTTGAGAAATACTATATTTCATTTTTTTAAAAACATTATACATGTAATTGTTTCAAATAGCATATTTTTTTGGTGTATGATACATAACACAAAGTTTATGTATCAAGTACATTTATATTGAACATGATAAACACTAATTGAAGATTCAACAACATAAGAGTTATGTACCAATACCTTAAATATGAACATGATACACTGCATAAAACAAAGGCTATTGTAGCAGTGATATATCAGATCAGTGATAACACTAAAAAAAGATTACTTTAAGAATCAAAATAAATGAGATACATTGAAAATCTGTATCTTTGGTAGTGATGGTCATGCAATGGCAGATCTAACTTTTTTTCTTTCTTTTTGAGGCTTTTTTGAACAGTTGATTTAGAACTCGAAGATGCATCCTTCTTCAACTTCTCTGCTCTCAAATTCTTCATGATTAACGGGTTGTTTCGATCGATTTTCATAAAAATTTACATTCTCATAATCAAATTGGGTAAGCCCAATACTAAAAGAGGGAGAGGAATCCATATGTATCAGAAATTTGTAGATGAAGAGGTTGATGTAAGATAAATGATACATTTGGTAGAATTTTTGTATCAAGTATCAATCCTAATTAAGGTTATGTATCAAAACTAATATTTGAGCACAATACATTGTGCATTTTAAAATTGTAATGTATCATAATCTTGAAACGAAAGCATTATACATTAGTTTAAGAAACAAAATCAACTAGATACATTAAAAATGTGAACTCATATGTATCAGAAAAGATGAACAACCAAAAGATTAAAACAAAAGTCGACAATCTAATCAGTGGAAAGCAAAGAAAAAAAAGCTGACAAAGAAATCCGCTTTTGTTGTGGACAACTCTCTTATCTTTTTTCCATTTTCAACAAATAGCGTCACATATGGATCTCGATCTGAAGCCCTTACCATAGCCACCACTATCTCGACATTTCCCCCCCTCTTTAAGCGTTTTTTCCACAGTTGTTTTATAAGTCGAAGATGTATCCTTCTCAAACTAATTGGCTAACCCCAAAACAAAAAGATTGAACCAATAGAATGAAGTGTATGAAGACCACTATTAGAAATTCCTGAAACCATTCCAAATGTACTTCAAGATGAACTTTGTGCATTAGCAAGGTTTTTCCACCTCTCTTCCAGTAAAGAGACCTGGAGCAAAAGATTCAGTAATTTTTTAAGATGAAAAAAATTAGAAATAAATAAATAAAAGAAATCAAAAACTAAAGTGATTGAAAGAAATCTACCGCTTGAATAACTTAAAATCATTAATTGAAAAGAGAAAACATTTGAAATTCAGAAATAGATTAATGAACTGTGGAGAGATTTGTGGCGTGAAAAAAGGAAGGAACATCATGGGTAAGAGAATTCAAATTAATGTATCCGGAAAAAGGGACGATTGGAGCAAAAAAAAAGGATTTTTTTTATTTTTTGAAATAGTAGGGAAAATAAGAAAATATGATAATAAATGATGTTTAGTTAGGTAATTTTTCCTAATATATAATTGTGTATATAATTACACCTTTGATAAATATTCTAAAATTATCTCAAAAAAAAATTATTTTTAATTTAATATTTTGTTAATTAGTTTAGTTTGGATCAATGATTTATATTTGTAATAGGTCAAGTATTTTATTTTGATAAGATTAAGAAGCTTGTTAATTAATTAGTATTAATTCATTTTATTTTAATTTGTAGCCAATTTCACCTACTAAACCAATAGGCTACATTCTTAATTTATCGACTAAATTCGTAATGCAATTGACCATTCAATTCGGCTAAAATTGCAACTCACTAGCGAAATTCCTAAACCCATTTTCACTCCCCGATAATTGATCTAGGACCCGACCCCGACACCTAAACTAGGACAAGACCTCGATGACTGTTCCAAAATTCAACCCTGGAATTTATTTTTCAAAAACTATTTTTTTAAGAAAAAATTATTGACCGAGTCGCTGGGGTAGGCGGCTGGAGGGGGGGTGGGTAGGGGTGGAGGTGGCATAAAAAATTGAAATTTTTATAAATTTGAAATACTTTTCAAAAGCATTTTAAAAAAATATATAAAAATTGACGGGGGTGAGAAGCGGGGTGGGGGGGGGGTGTAAAAATAGAATTTTTTTAAAATTTGAAATATTTCCCCAAAAATGATTTTTTTTCTTAAATTTTTTTTTTGAGGGGAATGGCTTGAGGGGGGGGGGGGGGGTAGGGGTGGCGCAAAAATAAAAATAAAAAATCAAATTTGAAATATTTTCCAAAAGCAATTAAAAAAAATAAAAATTGATGGAGGTGGAGTGGGGGGAGGGGGTGGCGTAAGAAATGAATTTTTTTAAAATTTGAAATATTTTTTCCAAAAATATTGTTTCTTAATTTTTTTTTGGCGGGAATGACCTGGGTGGGGTGGGGGGTAGGGGTGGCGTAAAAATGAAAAACATTTAAAATTTGAAATTTGAAATTTGTTTTTTTAAAAAAAAATTGGCGGGGGTGGCACGGGCAGGAGGGGGTAGGGGGAGGGTCGGGTACAAGGTATGGGTAGGGTAAGAAAAAAAAATTAAAGGATGAAGTAGGGTTTTGTAAAATGTTTTCCTTAATTTTGGAAGGGAAGTCATTGTTCTTAAATTGAGGAAAATAAGTTGATTTGGAAAACATTTTCCAAACATTTTAAGTCAACCAAACATGAGAAAATTGGAAAACATTTTTCACCATACCAAACACACCCTTAATGTATCTAGTAGAAATACAACACTTATCAATTTAAATTGAAAGGATCTTCATGATGTATCTTCTCAAATTTTTCGATAATTTTGAATCAAAATTGAAAGGAACTTCAATGAACTAGGAGAATAATTTTGAAACTCAAACTTTTCAATAATTTTGAATCAAAATTGAAGGATCTTCGATGAATTGGGAGAAGAATTTTGGATCTCAAAATTTTCGACAATCTTGAATAAAAATTGAAAGGATCTTCGATGAACTTGAAGATTCACAACAGAAATCATTTGTCCAACAACAATTTCATCACTTTTGTATCCTTCATAACTCACATCGTTTACCCAAAATTTTGACAAAAGTTTTTATGAAACAGAGAGAACGATGAACAAGAAGAAGAAATTTAAGTTTTGAATTTTTTGGTTTGTTACACTATACATGATTGAATTCTTGACAATAATTTGGAATGGAATAGCGCAATTTCTGGGATCTTAATTTGATTTTCAGTTTTTTTTTTTCCTTAATTAGTGCAACAGATGGATATTATGAGATCTTAATTTAATTTTTCAGGTTTTTTTCCCTTAATAAGTGCAACAGATTGATACATAATGTATCAACAATAATGTATCCGGATCCTTAATTATGTATCCGATATGCCTAAAAAATATGGGATTTGTGTAATTAGAAAAATAATAGGGATAGAAGGTAATTTAGATTTTATGCTATGAGATTTAGGTAAGTTATACATTTTATAATGGTAAATTTAAGGAATATTAATCGAGTTCTAAATTTAATATTTATAAAGTTTTAATAAATTTATTAATATAAATACAATATTTAAGCGAAATCTATTAGCTACCGCATGAAGGCTACTAGCTCCATCCATGACCAGAGGCGAATCCAGGATTTGAAAACTTTGGGTGCACCAATATTACCAATAAAACGAATGAAAAAGGATTTTAGCTGGATTTGAACCCTGGTCTCAGAGGTGGTTTTTCTTGCTTTATACCAACAACACAATGATACTCCCAGTGGCGGAGTCAGAAATTTTAATAAGGGGGTTCAAAATCTGAGAAGTAAACACACGAACTAGTGGAAGGGGGTTCGACATCTATTATACATACCTAAAAAATAATTTTAACCATGTATAAGTAGTAATATTTTTCGCCAAGGGAGTCCCCTCATTATATGCTGCCTCCGTCCCTGGATACTCCTATCCTTTTTATGGTGCACTGTTCACTTTTTCTTAGTTTTTGTCAGTTTCTTAAAATAGATATATACATATATACATATGATTTTTTCGAAGTTAGCGAATGCATGTACATTCCTCATAAGTTTGTGCCTCTGCCTCTGCCTCTGCCTCTGTCCATGACCCACCATCTTGGTCTTGAATGACTTATGGGAAAACATACTTCCGTTTCATTTATTTTTCTAAACACGTTGCAAGAAAATTCCCAAAAAAAAAAAAAGTCACATACATACACTGTATATAAATTTGACTAGGGACTTGGAAAGTGAACAAAATTACAGCTGCATGTTCACACATAGATATAATTACGTGATTTAATAAAGTAAAATACTTGTTAATTAATTAAGATTAAGTAAAATCAACTATAAATTTAAACACGTGCATGTATTGAATTGGTGTATACACCTGATGCGGGTAAGTTAACCCAATATTTTGATTTTTGAAAAATTCTAGTTCCTCAATAAATTGGGTATTTATTTCGGGCTCCTTTTTGCTTTGTGGAAAAGAAACACGCATAGTATTATTAAATATTAAAAGTTGCTATTATTAAACTAGTGTTGCTAAGTGTTTGGTGTGAATGAAAAGTGTTTTCGATGGAAAATGATTTTCTAAAAAATAATAATATTTTTTGAAAAATAAGTGAGTTTCTTACTTATTTTCTAGTGTTTGGTAAATAAGCAAGAAAATATTATCCTGAGCATATTTATATGTTGTCTAGTAAAATCTTATGGAGGCGGCCAGGCGGGTAGGGATGGAGAGTGGGGATTTGAGGGGTAGCGGGGGTGCGAAGGCCAAGGGGTGAAGGTTGGGTGGGTGGGGAGGAATAAACTTGGAACGTCACTTATGCAACTTATTTTTCCTACTTCCTTTAGGGATGTTATATATTTTCCTCATTTTTAAGGAGCTTTTTTTCCTAGTGAAAATATTTTCTAAATATTTTTTTTCTTCTTCAAAATTTTCACCCAAGAAACTTCATCAATTGCTTCGCAAATGAGTTGTTGCATTCGCCGATTAAGGTTCTCAAATTCCCAATTGAGGGGAATTTCGATTAAGACCGATGCAATTTTGGTAAATTTATCTATGTAAAAGGTGAAACTCGAATCCTTTTTCAAATTGAATTGAAATTTCTAGCAGTAGAAACTGCATGAATTTTGCTTCTTAGTTGTTCGTTGCTAGAGCCAGATGAATTTTTGGTAAATTCAACAATCCAGAAGGCGAACCTCAGAGTTTCTTGGCATTGTATTGAAATTTCTAGCATATTTGAATATATGAATAAGATTGGACGTATGTGAATATTTGAAGGTTTTAAGATTTGAAGGTCTTAAGATTTGAAGGTTATAAGATTTAAAGATTTTATTAAAATTATATCAAAATTATATTAAATATAAATGATAGTTGTAATATAATTTGGATTCAATATCATACATTGTTATGACTTCGATAGTTGTTATTCCAGAACATAACTAATAGATTCCTAATAACATAAACTAATTTAAATAGTACTTAATTGTTTGAAATTCAGGTATAACACTTATAATGTATTATAATACATGCACAATATATTTTTAATATCATATTACACATATCACTCATTTTCTTAGTGATGTAAATTAGAAAAATTTATAAGGCACATTTAATACATGTTTTACTCATGAACAATCCATTTATAATACATATTGCAAACATCACTCCTACTTAGTGATACCAACTAGAATAATTTATAAAATACATTTATAATTTATACTACATTAAAAACATTGAAAGTCCTTAGAAATATTGTATGAACTTTTTGCCCTTCATTAAAAGACTTTGTTTTAGACAAAATTGTTTTTTCACCCTTTTCCAATTTTAACTATATTTACATGTAACATAAATCCTCAATTAATCATAATAAATGCTCACGTCATAAATCCTAAACTAATTGGCTTGGACATCGTCTACATTAATCCTTATTATATGATGAGAGGTTTAGTTCTAAATAAGGTAAAATTTTAATTTATACATGTCATGATCCAACTCACTGAGTCGTGCATGCACTACTCTGATCTAACACCAAGATAGGAGAAACCTTATCATCCAATTTAAAAACATCTTCAAAATAAAAATAAAACTCGAATGTAGGAATCATCTTTTTATAATTAGCCAAAAATCCTCCATAGGAACTAGTCTAAATAGGTCAAAGAGCTGCAAAAAGAGTACAATGTATAAAAGGGAATAAGAAGGAGATCATCATCGTCTTCACCAAAGTAACTTTATTGGAAATCCTGCAACCAGACTATGCCAAGTGGCATAACAAGAGTAGTATCAGTACAAACAACATGTATTGGTAGACATCGTTTGGAGTTGTCGTTCATGCACCTGTCCCCAATGGAAGAATGAGTGATCTGTTCCCTTGCAGATCATGGCCTTACCACTCGGTCCTTGATGGCCAGCGAGGATTCGGTATAGCAGCTCAGGTTCGTTTGCGCTGCGCGTTCCCGCTAGACTGGACACATGTTAGCCGATCGACCCAAATCAACCACATAATATCATGCACACACTAAAGAACAAGAAGCTTAAAAATGCAATTAGGACCCATACACTTCACCTCAAGTTACCCACCTCCTTCTGCTACCAACTCCAACCTCTAATTCATTCTATCCTCACATCCGATCATAACCTAACCCTTCTACCCCCATAGAGTTTCTCAACGCATACACAAGACCACTACTTATTTTGTTACTCAGTTTACTATTCTTCCCAAGCTCTCATGTCAACTCCTTACCTTACGATGCTCCAATGGTATGAGTGTGTGTATATATATATATATAGATATATATAGAAGCACAATTATAAATGTAATGGCCATTGTGGTCATTTGTGTATTTTTGTGTGCTTTTCCTATTTTGTCCCTTCCGTAGCTTCCTCGTAGCTTTTGTGTGGTTCTGGGTTGGGTGGCATTCATCCCAAGGTTGTCGGGAGATTTTGGTGCGAGCTTTGAACTTTTGGGTATTTTTGAAGTGAAATAGTTGGCTTTAGTCAACATCCAGAGAATATGATATCGTGTGAGAATTCCGTCAATTCCATGTAGTAGGATGGTTGGTTTGGGTCCCGAGGCCTTTGACATGAGTTTAAGCCATTAGGCGTTTTAACTTTGAAAGTTTGGCCAAAGTTGACTTCGATCAATATTCTTGGTAAACGTGCTTCGATAAGAATCCTATCAACGTGGTTAGCTCTAGAATATCGAGTTTGGTCTAGAAAAACCTTTGATTTGGATCCTGAGGTGATTGGATGATTTTGTGACGTTTGTCATTTTTTGTGTGTTTTCCTTGTAAGTTGACTAGGGTCAACATTCAATTGAGAAGACCTCCATTGGTGGTTTCGTCGATTTCGTTAAGTCTGCAATTTGTTTTTGGTTCGATAGCATAATTCGTTTTTCATTCATAGGGTTCTCAGTGAATCCCGAGCCACCATTGGGGAGTTTCCCCAACTTAGAACTGTACTGATGAAGTTCTGTTGGTGCAACATTATTTTGTGTTCTTCACCTTCGTAGGCCCTTGGCCGAATTCTTAAGTGTTGGTTGATCTTGCCTCTGCATTCGCCAAAGGAGCTCTGCATTCACGGAGTGTGTTGATCTTTGGCCTCATGTTCACAAGAGGATCTCCTTGTTCGTGGAATGTGCTGGCTTTTGGCCTCCACGTTCGTGGTGGAGCAGCTCCGTGTTCACAGAGAGTAATATGCTTGGCAGTTATAAAATAGATCAACACATTTTTCTATTGTATTTTCTTAAAAGAACTTAGTCTTGGAGTGAGTTTAGAGAGCATTTCTTGGAGATTTTGGTGGTGATTATTGGGTCTTGTCGGGTAATTGTACATATGGGCACGCCTCAGGGTCGATATATCTTTTGCTTAACTATGTAAATCCTATAAAAATCCCTCTTAATTACCCATTTTTGTTTCTTAGAGCTGAAAATTGGTGGGGGTTGTTTTGGTTTGATTGTTGCTTGGATTGTGCTCATTTTCAGAGCACAAGTTCCTTGAGATGCTTGGAACTTCGTGACTAGTCAATTTTGTGATTCCATGTGTGGGTCCCATGATTGAGTTTTTGGGTCATTTCTATGTTTTTGAATTCCTATATGGATAATATGGGTATCAATTTGCTTGTTTTGGCATTCTCATCATGTTTTGGTAGTGTGGCATCATTTGAAGGCGCTACTAAAGGGAAAATTTCTGGAATAGAGGTACGGGTGAGATTTCGGCCTCGACATTTCGGCATCGTTTGAAGGCGCATCCAAAAGGAACTATGGAATATTCACCTTTATTACACGTATGTGATTAAATTATACGATATTCATTTTTGTTTTATTACAATACATTATTAATGATTTATTGTATGTCGCAGAATATTCTTGAAACACATGACATTATACAATATATTACTTGAGTACACTATTCATATATTAATTGGCTTTAGTATATTAATCTAATGATTAGAAAGTTGTCACATTCTTATGGAAAAACACATATTATACTTTATTAGCACAAAAATTAGAAATTATGACAAAAATAAGTCTATATCTTTGCCAACTCTATTGTGTCCTTTCCATCATGACCTTTGTTGAAGAAGATGTTGGTGTAATCCGCATAAAGAATTTGCTTGTAAATTGGTTTCTCTCCATTCTGTAGCACTTCTTTTAAAGGACCAATAACACTTGTTGCCTTTGGATGCAAGAAAATTGGTACAGAAACCCTATTGTTGCTCCCATTAGCAATCACACAATGTTCAACACTCTTATATTTGTCATTGCTCATTATTTGAAGTGCATCACCAATATTGATTACTAGAGCCCCGTTAACCGGAGGGATATGAATCCAAACATTAGTCTCATGTTTTTTCACATACAGCCCACCGATATTGTCTTGAAGAAGAACAGTGATTGTTGAGATATCAGAATGACGTCCTACTCCAACTGCAAGCTCCGGATTGGGACATTTTGGATAGTAATTAAAGTTTATTCTCTTTAAACCCATTAAAAGTTCCTCTTTTTCTTCATCAATCTGTCTTACATTCAATCCTCCCATTAGCAACTTCAAAATCTTCCTTATAACAGTATCACAACTCTTCAAGTATTCAAGCGCTTCTTCCCTTAAAAAAAAACATTTCATAGTAACAATTGAATATGTTTATAAAATATGTACTACATAAAATAAAAATTCTCTAAAATTTCTAGAGATGTACTACATAGGCCTATATGAGTTAGCCCGGATGAAGTGAGACATCCCATTGACAGCTCTATTAGTAAGTACTCTGAGGGTATTTCATAATTTCTTTTTATGATGTCACTACATATTTATACTCATTTCTTTAAAAAAAGAAAATGCAAAGGAAAACAAACCTGCAAGAAGTAGGCCAAAATGAAGTAGCTTCATCATCAGAAATATGGACAAGAGAAAGATAATCTCTCCATCCCAATGTCTTCTCAGCTTTAGGAGTAAAGCTTGTTCCATACCTCACATTACTCGAAACTGAATTCTCTTTTGTATATTTTTTCTTTTCCTTAGTTGATAAATTGAAGAAACGATGGCTCGTCTCTTTTATATTGTCAAGAACTTCAATAGGAACTCCATGATTGATAACTTGAAAGAAGCCCCAATTTTGTGCTGCTTCGCAAATTTGATCAGCCACCTTTGGATCATCCCAATTGGATGCATCAATTATTGGGATTGAATCATCGGTTATTACAATGCTCGTAGTGATTCGTTCTTCGAGTGGTTGAATATATTGCTTGGGAAGTGCTTGAATTCCTATATCACAAAGGCCCTTAACTCCATGCCCTTCATTCACAACAAAATCAAACACTTTCTCTGAGTTTGAAAGAATTTTGGGCAAAGGTGCAATCATTATTAAGATTTATATAAATTAATTAATTAAGAAAAAGAAAAGGAGATGAATGAAAATTTGCAATTGAATTACTCAATTTATAGTGGCTTTAAGTCAACATTAAACAGTAAAATATCATTGCAAATTGGTCTATTTAAGAAAATTGTAGTCTTTGAATGACTTATGGAATAAAATACTTCCGTTTCATTTATTTTTCTAAACACGCTGCAAGAAAATTTCAAAAAAAAGTCACGTGCATCCACAATTTCTGACTTTTATTTAATGAATTGTCGTTTTTTGATGATTTAGACACCATCTAGTTTCATCAAATTCTATCCATATAGGTCTACTATACTAGCTAGTAGAGTAGTGGTATATGGTTCATGCTAAGCACGAGCTAATATTTATATTATGGGAAAAAAGATAAATATACTTCCGAACTATCGTAAATGGTATGCAGATATCTTCCGTCATATTTTTGGGACATTGGTACCCCTGCCGTCCAAAAACTAGAGCATATATATGACTTTCACTCTAACGGAAGACTAAATAGGGACACATGGAGCAATCTTATCCCTCGATAAATATCGGATCGGTAGATAAGATTATGACACGTGTATGTCGTTAGTAAAAAGAGTATATATGGTCTAGTTTTTGGAAGGCAGGAGCACCAATGTCCCATAAGTATGACGGAGGGTATTTGCATACCATTTACAATAGTTCAGGGATATATTTATCCTTTTTCCCTTATATTATTTGTGTCTCGATTTATGTGACATATTTTTTTTCTTTTTATTACTTTAAAAGTATGTCAGTTTGTTTTTATTTTCAAACAATTTTACTTTAAAATTTCTAATTTATTCTTAATGAAATGATTTATAACGATCACAAATATGTGAGTCTTATTTTAGAATACAAATAAAAATTTTGTTTTCTTTTTCAAACTTTTATATCTGGTCAAATATTATCACATAAATTGAAATGAGCTTAATATAAATTTAAACTTTACATTTCTCATTAATTAGATCAATAATTTACATTTCTCCTTCATCATAGTTTAATAAAATTTACATTTCTCAGTAACTAAGAAGTTGGGGTAAACAGTAGCAAAACAAAGATAAAGAAAGGAAGGATAAAGAAGGAAGTGAAGAATGACTTTAAGCATCTTTAAAAGGTATAAAAATGCGGCTTTATTTATAAGAAAGTACAAAACAACTAAAGTAATAAAATACAATATCAAGGACAAAATATAAATTTGAAAACGGCAAAGGGCAATTATACATGTACTATAGAAAATAGTTTAAATATATCCCTAGTTATATTTTTGAGTTAAATATGCCTCTTCCGTTATACTTTAAGGCTAAATATACCCTTATAATTAACTGATGACACGTGGACGGCCAAGATTAAAACAACTATTCAATTTAATATAAATCAAATTCGAATATAGCCCGCCCCGCCCTTCCCCGACCCACCCAATAATTTAACCCGACCTAACTTAATGTCCGATTGAGTTCTCTCCGGAAAACCTACTTCAACTTTAACTTCTTAAATTGCTGCACTTTTTCACGCCGCAACAAACGATGGCGTTTTTATTGCAGCAGTCCACTTGCTCTTTGGAATCCATAGTTGGTGTACGAAGTCTTGTATATGAGCCTACTGATGAAGATGATGAAAGGAGCATGCGGAAAACACGCCACCACATAATCATATCCTTAGACTTATTTTGTAGACTAAGATATTTGTGTATAATTTATGACTTGTATTGTGGTTTATGAATTCTGGAGAGAACTCAATCGAATGTTAAGTTTCTTGGTTGAAAGATAAATTGGGTGGGTCAATAGATTAGGTCGGGTTAAATTATTGGGTGGGGCGGGTTATATCCGAATTTGATTTATTTTAATTGAATAGTTTTTTTAATCTTGGCCATCCACGTGTCGTCATTTAATCATAAGGGTATATTTAGCTCTAAAATACAACGGAAAAAGTATATTTAACCCAAAAATATGACTAAGAGTATATTTAAACTATTGAAAAGTACGGTAGTTGGAGCACTTCAAGCATTTTAAGAAAGCATCAAAAGATGGCTTTATTTATAAAAATGTACAAAATAAGTAAAGTAATAAAATAGAATATCAAAGGCAAAATACAAATCTACTTCTACTTACACTAATATATAAGTGTGGAAAGTGGAAACCACATATATAAGTGTTGCAGACATGTTGAGAATCACATGTATGGTTATCCACACTTATATATTACACTAGTAAAAGTATATTGAAGTAGAAATAGAAGTAAAAGTGTGTGCATATATATCTAATGACAAGGGACTTGGAAAATGAACACAATTGTATATTCACACATAAATAAGTATATACTTATAACTATACATATTGCTAAACCAGTATTTTGTTTTTTGAACATATAGAAACACGCATAGCATTAAAATATTAGAAGTTACTACTCCCTCCGTTTCACAAAGAATGATCTAGTTTGACTTGACACGGAGTTTAAGAAAATAAACAAGACTTTTCAATATTGTGGTCCTAAATTAAAGTTATGTTAAACGTACAAAATTGTCCTTTAATCTTGTGGCCTTAAATATGCCACGTGTAAAGCTGAAAATAAAATGTTACCAAAAAAATAAAGAGGTCATTTTTTTAAAACAGACTAAAGAGGAAAGGAGGTCATTGTTTTTTAAACGGATGAAGTATTATTAAACAAAACATGATCCTGAACTTGGCATCAATTGACAACTATAACCTTAAACTTTTGTAACGACCCGCTAGGTTGTTTTGAGTAGTAGATCTTTTTCTTCCATAAAAGACCCTTTCGGTAAAATTTTAAATGAGAATTTTGAGCTATTGATTTAACTAAGGCTATTTAATTAGCGAGTAAATTTAAAATAGTTCACTTAGTTGGTGGTTAATAGGTTAAGTCCATAATTTATTTTAATATCCAAATAATTTGGCTCATGTAAAGAGATGAATCAAGATTAATTGAGGGATTATAATTCTTTGTCATACCACAATCCACTTCAACTTATATCTACAAACGACGAAGAGAACTACCACATTACTAGAACAAGAACGGAAGTTTCCGGGCAAAGAAAAAAATAGCTACAGCTTAATATTGCCGTTTATGTATGTATTGGATGATTAGATATTATTTTTGGTTTATGGGGTAGGCATATGTGGTAGAAATTGTTGCCAAGGAATCACTGATAGGTTAATAATTAACCATTAATGGCTATTGACCAGTGGTATAAGTTTTCGGTTGGAAAAAAAGGGGTAAATGGAATCAATTTTTGGAGTTTATTGTTACTGCAGACGTGATGGTTGTTGATGGGGGTAAATAGTTGTTAGCTATAGGAAATTAATTGTTGGCAAAGCAAGGATAATTGCATAATTGGATTCGGTGAAATTCTGTTAATGTTAAGGTTACAGGTGATGAAATTATGGATTTTAGTTTTGGAATTTTTTTCAATGGTTATTATTTATAATTGAAGTTTTAGTATATGACTATCATTAGAGTTATGTTATTTTGAGGAATTAAGACTTAACCCTAAGCTTGAGATTTAGGGAATTGATTATATTTTTGGGTGAGTTTGTGGGTTTAGGATTGGCATGTAGTAATATGGGTGTCTACGAACTTGTTTACTTATAGATAATGACTATTTGATAGATTGAGAACATTCTAAAGCTTTACAAAAGGAAAATGCAAAATCTTGAGGATTCGTGACACGTGTTCGATATTCAAGGTATGTTAAGACTTTCAGACTTTGTTGGAGGACGTTTTCCTAATTAAAGATTAAAAATGAAATAGACAATTGGTAAGGGCGAAAGATGTCGGTCTCGTATCAATGGTGTGACGGGCATTGGTATGAGTACCAGTGTTATAAAGAGAAAGTTTATTACTATAGCATGCAGATTATAATCCAAGAATGCCAAAGCATATGAGCATTGACTGATGTATTATTGACTTGAATTCTTTTGTGTGATTGTGTTTCTTTATTGAACCCGTATATATATTATTGTTGAGGTGGTTATATATCATGCCGATCTTTGATTGATTGAGATGCATCATCATCCCCTTTTATTGAAATCATATTGTGCACATGCATTGACATGAGATTGAGTATAAGTTGGGCACGTGGAGATTGTCCGTGCTGGAGATTGTGAGATGTTAAGATTATAATTTGGGAACGTGGAGATCGTCCGCGTAGAAATATTTGATTTTATGATAGTGTGTTGAGATCATCCGCACAGACACATGGAGATCGTTCGTGTCGGTAGATGGACCTCGCGAGTCCCCCGCGGGTCATGAACTATCGATGTGTTTTTGGAGAGTATCATGTATATACGGTTGACAGAGTATTTAGTATCTGAGGCATATCATTTCATGGTGTCACAATGCATTGCATCCCTCATTCTTGTTGATTATGTGCTTTATTGGTGGTTGGACATTGCGTGATATTTGATTATCCGTATTTGATGAAACCTGACTAGTAAGTATACCATAGATTTGTATAAGTAAAAGATGATTTTCTTATATGAACTGCTGTCACTACTTCTTCGTTGTCAGTCTGTGAGATATACTGGGTACACGTGATTTCGTACTCATGCTACACTTGTTGCACTCTTTGTGGTGTAGATTCAATTCCGAATACGAGCACATCTCGTGGAGTTTTTTGAGTCCGAGTTTGGAGTATCTTGGAGTTGTGGTGAGCTGCTTGGTTGTTTCGTAGCCCACACCTCGCTCTATTTTATTATTTATTTTGTTGCTTTTGTATTCAGACAAGATATCTCTTATGTTTAGGGTTGTCATTTTAGTTTCAGACTTGCACCGTATCTTAGAAGCTCTTGTACTTATGACACCGATTCTTGGGGTGGTATTTTAGCTTTTCGTATTTCGTATTTATGAAGGACTTAGTTTTGGAGATATTTTACTCGTTGTTAATCATTTCACCTCATTATTTAGGTAAATTGGTAAAGTTATTGGGTTTTCTTACCTATCGATTGGGAACATAGGTGCCATCGCAACTTGTAAATCTGGGTCGTAACAACTTTGCCAGTGCACAAGTAGGCACTTCAACTATTCAAAAATTTAACAATTAAACACTCGAATCCTGTATGGCAAAGTGCGTGAAACACACTTCAATTAGGCGCGTCAGTGGTAAAAATAAAGTCCCCAACGGTCAAAAAAATGCTTAAATGACAATTCTACTTTAATGAATCTCTTTTATATATGTCTCTATTTTTGAAATCAAAATCTCACTTTATTCTCTTCCTTCTAATTTCTTCAATAGTTATTGTCATCTTCCTCTCTTTCTTCACAATTTTCTTCTCATTGAAATGATATCAAACTATTTTTGTCATTGTGGAAAAAAAGCTTTAATAAAGATTTCTTAGGGTAGTAGGGTCTTCAACATAAAAAGCTTCAATTTCATCATACCCAACATCTTTTGCATCAGATTTCATTTCGGTCAAAAAGAAGTGGTCCTTGTCTATGTTAAATATAATATTGTCCAATTTCAAAACATATTGACCTTTATAAAAGCGACCTCCATGATGAAAAACAACAATAAAGTGACTCATATGTTCAATACTGTGAAAAAAGACCAAATTTACAGTTGTGGTAAGAAAATCATAATTTTTATATAAAGTTATCAAAAAAATAATATTCAAAAGGAGAAACTAAAGAGGAAAGGAGATCATTGTTTTTTAAACGGATGAAGTATTATTAAATAAAACATGATCCTGAACTTGGCGTCAATTGACAACTATAACCTTAAACTTTTGTAACGACCCGCTAGGTCGTTTTGAACGACCCGCTAGGTCGTTTTGAGTAGTAGATCTTTTTCTTCCATAAAAGACCCTTTCGGTAAAATTTTAAATGAGAATTTTGAGCTATTGATTTAACTAAGGCTATTTAATTAGCGAGTAAATTTAAAATAGTTCACTTAGTTGGTGGTTAATAGGTTAAGTCCATAATTTATTTTAATATCCAAATAATTATGCTCATGTAAAGAGATGAATCAAGATTAATTGAGGGATTATATTTCTTTGTCATACCACAACCCACTTCAACTTATATCTACACACGACGAAGAGAACTACCGCATTATTAGAACAAGAACGGAAGTTTCCGGGCAAAGAAAAAAATAGCTACAGCTTAATATTGCCGTTTATGTATGTATTGGATGATTAGATATTATTTTTGGTTTATGGGGTAGGCATATGTGGTAGAAATTGTTGCCAAGGAATCACTGATAGGTTAATAATTAACCATTAATGACTATTGACCAGTGGTATAAGTTTTCGGTTGGAAAAACAGGGGTAAATGGAATCAATTTTTGGAGTTTATTGTTACTGCAGACGTGATGGTTGTTGATGGGGGTAAATAGTTGTTAGCTATAGGAAATTAATTGTTGGCAAAGCAAGGATAATTGCATAATTGGATTCGGTGAAATTCTGTTAATGTTAAGGTTACAGGTGATGAAATTATGGATTTTAGTTTTGGAATTTTTTTCAATGGTTATTATTTATAATTGAAGTTTTAGTATATGACTATCATTAGAGTTATGTTATTTTGAGGAATTAAGACTTAACCCTAAGCTTGAGATTTAGGGAATTGATTATATTTTTGGGTGAGTTTGTGGGTTTAGGATTGGCATGTAGTAATATGGGTGTCTACGAACTTGTTTACTTATAGATAATGACTATTTGATAGATTGAGAACATTCTAAAGCTTTACAAAAGGAAAATGCAAAATCTTGAGGATTCGTGACACGTGTTCGATATTCAAGGTATGTTAAGACTTTCAGACTTTGTTGGAGGACGTTTTCCTAATTAAAGATTAAAAATGAAATAGACAATTGGTAAGGGCGAAAGATGTCGGTCTCGTACCAATGGTGTGACGGGCATTGGTATGAGTACCAGTGTTATAAAGAGAAAGTTTATTACTATAGCATGCATATTATAATCCAAGAATGCCAAAGCATATAAGCATTGACTGATGTATTATTGACTTGAATTCTTTTGTGTGATTGTGTTTCTTTATTGAACCCGTATATATATTATTGTTGAGGTGGTTATATATCATGCCGATCTTTGATTGATTGAGATGCATCATCATCCCCTTTTATTGAAATCATATTGTGCACATGCATTGACATGAGATTGAGTATAAGTTGGGCACGTGGAGATTGTCCGTGCTGGAGATTGTGAGATGTTAAGATTATAATTTGGGAACGTGGAGATTGTCCGCGCAGAAATATTTGATTTTATGATAGTGTGTTGAGATCGTCCGCACAGCCACATAGAGATCGTTCGTGTCGGTATATGGACCTCGCGAGTCCCCCACAGGTCATGAACTATCGATGTATTTTCGGGGAGTATCATGTATATACGGTTGAGAGAGTATTTGGCATCTGAGGCATATCATTTCTTGGTGTCACAATGCATTGCATCCCTCATTCTTGTTGATTATGTGCTTTATTGGTGGTTGGACATTGCGTGATATTTGATTATCCGTATTTGATGAAACCTGACTAGTAAGTATACCATAGATTTGTATAAGTAAAAGATGATTTTCTTATATGAACTGCTGTCACTACTTCTTCGTTGTCGGTCTGTGAGATATACTGGGTACACGTGATTTCGTACTCATGCTACACTTGTTGAACTCTTTGTGGTGTAGATTCAATTCCGAATACGAGCACATCTCGTGGAGTTTTTTGAGTCCGAGTTTGGAGTATCTTGGAGTTGTGGTGAGCTGCTTGGTTGTTTCGTAGCCCACACCTCGCTCTATTTTATTATTTATTTTGTTGCTTTTGTATTCAGACAAGATATCTCTTATGTTTAGGGTTGTCATTTTAGTTTCAGACTTGCACCGTATCTTAGAAGCTCTTGTACTTATGACACCGATTTTTGGGGTGGAATTTTAGCTTTTCATATTTCGTATTTATGAAGGACCTAGTTTTGGAGATATTTTACTCGTTGTTAATCATTTCACCTCATTATTTAGTTAAATTGGTAAAATTATTGGGTTTTCTTACCTATCGATTGGGAACATAGGTGTCATCACGACTTGTAAATCTGGGTCGTGACAACTTTGCCAGTGTACAAGTAGGCACTTCAACTATTCAAAAATTTAACAATTAAACACTCGTATCCTATATTGCAAAGTGCGTGAAACACACTTCAATTAGGCACGTCAGTGGTAAAAATAAAGTCCCCAACCGTCAAAAAATGCTTAAATGACAATTCTACCTTTATGAATCTCTTTTATATGTCTCTATTTTTAAAATCAAAATCTCACTTTATTCTCTTCCTTCTAATTTCTTCAATAGTTATTGTCATCTTCCTCTCTTTCTTCACAATTTTCTTCTCATTGAAATGATATCAAACTATTTTTGTCATTGTGGAAAAAAAGCTTTAATAAAGATTTCTTAGGGTAGTAGGGTCTTCAACATAAAAAGCTTCAATTTTATCATACCCAACATCTTTTGCATAAAATTTCATTTCGGTCAAAAAGAAGTGGTCCTTGTCTATGTTAAATATAATATTGTCCAATTTCAAAACATATTGACCTTTATAAAAGTGACCTCCATGATGAAAAACAACAATAAAGTGACCCATATGTTCAATACTGTGAAAAAAGACCAAATTTACAGTTATGGTAAGAAAATCATAATTTTTATATAAAGTTATCAAAAAAAAAAATTCAAAAGGAGAAACTGAACATACCTCGACTAAATTGAGGAAGAAGAATAGATAGACATCCAAGTATGTGAAATTTCAGCACAAGTTTTGAACAATTTTACCTTTGATTTGAAGGATGAAACGTAGAGACTTAGAGTTAGGGTTCTTAGAGAAGAAAGAGGAAAACGTTGTGTTCTAAGTGAATTAGTTCTTTTCACTTTCACTATTGCATTTAACTATTGTATTTATTTTATTTTTATTTTCATTTTTTAATTGAAGAATCGACGTGTTTGATCTCGAGTCTTCTACGGTTGAGTTTTGAAAAGTTGATTTTGAACTTTGAGTTAAAAGTTGAGAATTTGGTAAGTTTTGAGTTTGAAAAGCTAAGTTGTTAAGAAAGTGGTTTTCAATATGTTTTCAAGTTTCGAGTGTCACAATGGAATTTCATCGATTCCACTTGTCTCGAAATGTGAAATCTGATCGGGGAGAGTTGCTGGTTTTAGATTCTGAGTCTTTTTGAGTATTTAAGGTCCTAAGTTGTGAAATTATGGAATTTAAGTCTTTCAGTTGACTTTGGTCAACATTCGGAGTTTAGATGTTTGGATCGAAATTTCGAGTTGGTTTAGGGGGATGAGTTTAGGCTAGGTGAGGTCTTGGTTGACTTTTGAGAGGTTTCGAGCTTGCTTTAGCCTTTTAGGCATTGAGTTTGTTTCTTGTGGTTTTCACAGATGTAGGGTCAAGGAGACCGCATATGCATTTTTTGACGTTCCATTGAGTCTGAAACGCTGAGTATAATCGATTTACATATGTGGTTTGTGCGTACGGGGTTTTGAACCAATTTTGAGGGTCCTGTCGATGTTTTGAGAGTTGGCTGAGTTGCTAGTGTAAAAGCAAAGGTTAGTCGCTTACGGTACCTTCGTAGAAGCGAGAGCTTCGTTACTTTTTTGAGAGCTGCATTTTTAGTAGGTCATTTTTGCGACATCTGAGAGGATTTTTGACCTGTCATTTCGGGGTCTAAGCCCCATTTTGCTATTTTTGAGTGTTGGGAGCTTTAGGGTGGCGATTTGGACCAAATTTTCAAGGAAAAACTTTTGGGTAACGATTCTTAACTCTAATTCTTCAATTACCCTTTTTTTTTTTTGGATTTATGTGTTCAAATCAGGCTTTAGAAATTAGAAATCTGGGTTATCTTCAAGAACCCAAGAAATTAGTAAAATGGGGATTTTGAACCGATTATAAGTCCCTTTTCAAAATGATTTTCCCTAATGAGTTCCTAAATCCTTGAGTAATGTTTTCAAGTATTAAATTTTGGATTCAAATCTTATTTTCGGAATTGGATTTTGTGTTGATTAACCCACTTTTCAAGAGGATTGATGTTCATATTGTTGTTTCTGAAAATTTATTGTGAATACTTGCTTGTGCATAGCTTGTGTGGATTTGAAAGTGATTTGGTAGGGGAAGACTCAACTCTTGGAGTGATTGTTGATTGATTTAAGGCAAGTGATCTCCTAAACCTCGTATTCTAGTAGAATTCGTGTACTTTCTTCGTTTCTTGTGTGTTGGGAGTAATGTGGATGAGGTTTAAATTGTCCACTTGATACATCTAAATGAATAAAAAAGGTTCAAATGAAAAATACTGTGTGATGAACATGGTGATATGAATTGCCTTATTGTGACCCTTGTTGATTGATTGATGAAATGCTTGAAAGCATGAATGTGGACTTGAACTGTGTGAATTGTTGTCGCTTTTGTGTGATGTGATATTGCTTGTATGCATTGTTTGTGAACACCGTGACGAGACATGGGATGCCTTATGATGTTGAGGTCTTTGCTAACGAACGTTTGATGCCGAGGTTTTTATCGGCGAGTGTTGTGATGCTGAGGTCATTTCTAGAAAGTGTTTATAAAGTCGATGGGAAATGGTTCCGCCTAGTGATTTGATATAAAGCTGATGAAAAATGGTTCTGGCTAGTGATATTGTGTCGATAGAAATTGGTTCCAGTGAGAGATTGATCATTGTGACTTGATGCATGATGCTTATGTGTGACTTACTTGTTAATTGTGGTCGATGTACTTGTTGTGTGTAACTGAACTACTTGACATTGTGATTGACTTATTTGATTTGTTTAATTGTTGAATTGTGAATATTGGGCCTTGTGAGCCCTGTATAGTATAATTTCTAGGTTAGGCTGATTTCTGCAGATTGTGGTTTGAGGAGGTTCGGTTGAAGTGTAAAGGGTATTCGATTTCTAGCTAGATGCCTTGTTTATTAGGTTGCTTGCTGGGTACCATGTTGCGGGTACTCACCCCTTCCTTCTACACTTGTGTAGGTTCCGAGCCGAACCCGTGTGATCTTCTTCTTCTCCCGTCATTCAAGGCTCGTTGAAGGACTTAAGAGGTTTGCTTGTTATCTCGGCGGGCCCACTTTTCCTTTTTTTAAGCTTTGTTCTATTTGAGAAGCAAAGACATTTAAGACTTGTATTTATCTTTCGAACTTTTTACTTTCATTAGTGGCTTGTACACGTGACAACCAGATTTTGGGGGTTTTAATAGAATGAATAAGGTTTCCCCCTTTTTCTTGTTCTTGCTTTATTATTTTCCGTATTTTCTTTCATTTTCATTGGGTTGAGACTGGCTTGTCTTGGTAGGAATAGACAAGTGTCGTCACGTCTATTTTTGGGCCGTGACATTCGCCTCCAAGAACCTTAGTTGGAATTGAACATATCTTGTATAATCCAAATTGAAATTGGACACGTCTTGTAGAGTCCCACGAAATTTCAATGTCTACAAATGTCCCATACTTCAAGTCTTGTCGGAGGGTAGACTTGATGAAACTCAAAGACGAGGCTTGAAGTACTCATTCTTTCACCTTTGCAATTTTATGGCTTCATATATACAAATTTGATTTTTGAGAGAAGAGATGAATAGAAGATTTGATCCCACTAGGCATGTCAATTTGTTTGCAATAAATTTTAAAGGTGATAGAAAATAAATTGCAATCACAAATAAAATATGAAGAAACATGAATATTATTGATAAACATTGTGGGTACAAATTTGTTCCTCCCTTGATTCTTCTCCCTCTTAAGAATTTTTCGTGATTCAAGGGTCGTTAATGACGTATTTTTTTGACTAGGATGATTTGGACTTGATCTCCATAATTTGAGGGCAATTATTGGTGCATTTCTCAAACATAGGAGGCTACATCTTGATCTCTTGATGAATATCTCATGAATTTATAGAATTTTTGATATGCCTTTTCAAGGGAATATAGTACCATTTATATAGTATGAACTAGGGTTTAGCGTTTATAAGCCTCCAAAAACCTTAGTTGGAATTGAACATACCTTGTAGAATCTTGAAATTTGACACGTCTTATAGAGTCCCACAAAATCTTAATGCTTACAAATGTCCTCTGCTTTCAAGAATTGTCAAAGGATAGACTTGATGAAACTCAAAGACGAGGGTTGAAGTAATCATTCTTCCACCTTTGTAGTTTTGTGGCTTCATATATGCAAATTTGATTTGTGAAAGAAGAGATGAAGGACAGATTCGGTCCCACTAGGCGTGCCAATTTATTTGCAACAAATTGTAAAGGTGATAGAAAATAAATTGCAATCACAAATAAAATATGAAGAAACATGAATATTATTTATAAACATTATGGGTACAAATCTCTTCCTCGCTTGACTCTTCTCTATCTTAAGAATTCTATGTGATTCTAGGGCCATTAATGGCGTATTTATCGAACTAAGATCATGATTTGGACTTGATCTCCATAATTGGAGGGTCGTTAACAACGTATTTTTCGAACTATGATGATTTGAACTTGATCTCTATAATTCAAGGGCCATTAGTGAAGTATTTCTTGAACTAGAATGAATTGGATTTGATCTCTTTATGAATATTTCATAAATTTGCAAAACACTTGAGATGTATTTTCAAGGGAATATAATACTCTTTATATAGGCATGACCTATGGTTTAAGGTTAAGTAGTCTCTAAGAATCCTAAGAGGAATCAAACACATCTTCTAGAAACAAATATCTGAAACTGATGACTATTTTTTGACGTATCTAAGTCTAAAATCTAAAGATAACATATCAAGTATCAATTGACCATACTTTTCGATAAAAGCAAATGGAATATTTTATTGAATGTGCTACCAGAACTTGTGTAAACAATGCAAATTTTCAATACAAAAATTAATAAAAAGTTAGAATTAATAAAACTTGGATAAATAATTTGATAAGTTGATATAACGATATCGAAAAAGTTTTGTGCTAAATTTGATAAGTTGATATAATGATTTCTGAATAGTATTTGTTGCTTCAATATAATGATAACTAGTTGCAATGCTTGAAATTTAAAGAAAACATTAAAAAACAGATTTGATATTTTTGTAAAACAAAAGATTTTGCATAATGCAGAAGGTTTGACCGTTTGAAAGATTTCAGATTATCCAATAATAAAAGAATTACTCGAACGATAAGCATCCCCACTTTCAACCCTAAGGTTCTAAGTTTGAGTCACAAGAGAGGGAAAAAGGGTGGGGAGCTCGTATAGAAATACATAAATAATAATGTGGATTCATGTTAGTCATCAGAATATAAATAAGACAACAATATAGGCTGTCACATAAGAAGGATACAACAATGACCTAAAAGCTATTCCATTTCTCAATTATTGCAACAATTCCCATATTAAATAAAGTAAAAAAATATTATATTTTCTACTAAAAAATAACAGTACATAAGATTAATTAATTTTACAATCTATATACAGAGAGAGAAATGTGGGGTCTAAAAAATATTGAGCCCTCAACTCATTACTTTATTGACCTCTAATCAAGCCGATCCTAATTACATATTATGATTTTTTTTTAATTTGCTGGTGATCTAGTTATTGTAGAATTATATTCAACCTCTATGCAAGTCAAACGTAATGTTTTCATATGCCCATGAAGATTGTCATGATAGGAGGGGTTGAGTTTTAGTTGTCATGCTAATATGGTTTATTCTCATGAAGAAAATTCGGTACTATGATGTTACAAGCAAGCATAAAATACATATTTAATAAATTTTTTAATCATTGAAAGAAAACACAACTTTGTAGTTCCACTGAGCAATAAAAATTTGATGTTACAAGCAAAGCATGAAATACATATTTAATAAATTTTTATCATCGAAAGAAAACACAACTTTGTAGGTCCACTTAGTAATAAAAAATACATATAAAATATCTTGTGAATTAAATAGTTGTCTAGTTAAATCGACTTTCTTCCGCATAGGGAATCATACGCGTTCCCAGCAGATTAGATAGCTTAAAGTACAAGATATAGTTTAGACCCAAGAGAACTCGGTAAAGGAGGTCTTTCCAAAAGAGATTTAACGTAGGTTAACTTCAGATGACTGCCCTACAACCTTATGTATCAATGGCAATGGGCGGTGCGGGGCGGATTGAGCTTAACACATAAAAATTTTAATCTGCTTGCCCCGCCCCGCATAACATTTTTTTTTTAAACATTTTCAACCCGCCCTGCCCCGCATAGACCCGCTCCGCGTGAACCAAATCCCGCATAATATTTTAAATATTTTTTTTCTTTTTCTAGTTAAGTTTGATACTAAAACTAAAATTCATAAAAATAAATTCATTTTTTCATTAAGTTGTATTAATTTAATAGGATAGTGACTTAAAATTTTATTTTTTAGAGGTCAATTGGGAAACATGTAAGAAATTGAATTACTTTTTATTGAATCATTTTCATTTACTATCTTGAATATTGTAGTAGCTTTAAAGAAGTTATCTTAATAAATAATGTTCTATCACTCTTATAACATGTAAAAAATTAAATCAAGTTTAAACCCACATAAAATCACATATACCCGCAACCCGCCTCACCTAGCATTAGTTTTAAAGAAACTCATTTCAACCCTCCCCGCACAACCTTAAACCCACCCGGCATCCGCCTCACCCCATTGCCATCCCTATGTATGAATAAGTTAACGATAGATAAATGGACATCTCCGAGACTAACTCATGTTGTACAATAGAAATGCTAAATGAATCATCGGTTTATCTGTTGTTGGATTACTTCCTCGATTTCTTCCTGGAAGGGAAAATTTCATTTTAGGATTGTTCCAAATGAATAAAGACCAGAATGCAGTTTGTCCCTTGTGACATCTCATAAATAGATCTCTGGCATCAAATAATAAACTACATTCAATTGTCTACAACATATAAAAAGGAAATTATCCTACAAATCGCAACTTATAATTTTCAGCCTCATATAAACATGCCCCCTATTTAATCCCCCCCCTCCCCCCAACCAAACCAAATCAAAGAGAAGAGAAGACATTAAGACTTGAAAGAAAAAGACAAGTAACAATTATAACCAATCAAACATACAGAAGCATTATTTTGCAATGATCCTGAAAATTGGAATGGCAAAAAAAAAACTTTCTTTCTTGTATAAAGAAACATAAACTCCATTTTACATACTACAAATAAGAAGATATACAACATACAAGCACTTTTAACATTACTAAAGGGTTAACAAACCAACAATAAGTATAACACAAAAAGTAAAACCCAAATAAGAAAATAAAAGATGTTTAAGATTCTCCTTAAGTTGATAGAGACAAGAATATAACAATTGCTAAAGTAAGTACATCTTGATGCCAACTTAAACCCTCCAAAATAACTTCCAAGCGAGGAAATATCTGATGCGTTTTTACTAGTCATAGATTGCACATCAACAAGTGTTAAGAAAATGGATAAAAGTAATACAAATAAAACAAGTCAGGACTAACTGAATCTAATTCTTTAATGATGTTATGAAGAGCTTATTAGAGACAAACTTGCCTTCGAGCGGACAATAACAGTTGTTCTGCATCTTTGTACTTCTCCCTTTCAATTAAAGAGCAGGCAGTATTGTAAGCCAATTCAAAACTGCTAGTCGCTTTAACTCAGTGAATCCAAGGTTCCCTGCATTTCAGAAGACCTTCCAGCAGAAACCAGACCAGCAACAAGATTTATCTCCAAGGAATCTATAGTAGATTTCGGGAGCTTTTGATAAATATCGACAGATGCACCCATCTTTCCTAAATGATACAAAATCTGAGATTCCAACAGCATTGACTCAGTGCTTCCTTCTTGCCCCTTCAAGGACTCTAAAGCCTCCTCCAATTTATTTTGCCGATATAAGCAATATCCCTTTTCAAAGAAAGCATGACAATGAAAAAGGGCAAATGTTAGTGAGAGAAACAAAATCTAGAATTGAAGAGAAAGGAACTTATTTTTCTTTTCATCAAGTAGAGGAGATACACAGTAAACACAAGGCAAGTATATGTAAATAATTTGCATAAACATGGGTGCTGGAACGACCCAAAGCTAACTTGGCACTGAAAAGAAGCTTATGAAATGGTTAACTATGCCCTGTAGGAAAGATCAGGGACTGATGACTGCTCGTATATTTCCTATTATACTTCCTACTTCTTAGTTGGAATTGCCCATGGGAGGAAGCCATAAGGATGTTTCAGTTGTAATCGTATCACTCAGGTTATACAATATGAGACTATCAGATGAAAAAATCGCTGTCTCGAACATCGTGGGGAATCGACCTTTGGTATGAGTATCCTAACTAGCTTAACAACATACGTTGTGCTTTCTTCTCTTTTTCCTCTCCCCTTTTCTCAAAGATTGATAATACATGCCATGAAGGGCTTCTCAAACATCATCCTAGATTTGGAGTTGATTGACCCTCTACTTCAAGGAGAACAGTAGACTTGGTCAAGAGTACTGGAGGAGCTTTTCCAAGCCATTAAGCAACATACCATGTCCATGGTGTTCTCAGATCATAAACCAATTATTCTGGAAAATGGGGATCGGGTAGCATCACCCTTATATTTGAAATTCGAGAACATGTGGTTACAATCTGATGGTTTCATAGATGTGCTGAAAGATTGGTGGAACTCTTATACAGTTATGGGCACCCCAGATTTTATGCTCACACAAAAGCTAAAGAGCAAGGGTTTAGTAGAGCCGGAGAGACTTAGAGCAGATTGCAGAACATAGAACTCACACCATGATCAGAAACTGAAGTCAACTGAGCCTAAAATTAGAATTGAAGCAGATAGCAATTGCAGAAGAAGTATGTTGGAGAATAAAATCAAGATGCCTATGGTTGAAGGAGGGTGATAAGAACCGAAAATTCTTTCAGAGAATGGCTAACTCACACAAAAGAGGCAACACCATTGATAAATTGAAAATAGGGGAGAGCATAACTGATGACAAGGGGTTGATTAAGGAAGGTATTCTGGATTACTACCAGAAACTGTACAAAGAGACAGAATCATGGACACCCTCAACTGCACTTTGCTGCCCCTAAGTCCTGTGTCTACGGGTGCTCACACGACGGTTTGGGTCGGTTATTTGTCAAAACGGATGGGGTCTACTGACTGTAGAAAGGTTGACGACTCGTAGAAGTGTCTCGTGGGAAGTAGAATGAATATTGGGTTTCTGAAGTTGGTTCTACGATTGATTAGTACAGGTCTAGAAAGTTCTACGAACCGTAGGTCCCAACCGTAGATCACTCCGGCAGTTATTTCTCAAGGGTATTTGAGTCTTTTCCTATGCATTAGTACCTATACTATATCGTTTTGATCCTAAATCTAAGTCCTTTAACAACCTTTCTATTCCTAATTCTACTTGAACCCTCTTATTCTGTCAAATTCCCAAATCCCATCCAAGTTCATCCTCCCCAATTCTCTCTCAAGTTCAAGGAAGAAATCTAGGGTTCAAGCTTCGAGTCTCCTTTTTTCTCCATTTTTTTGGGCTTTGATCATCAAGGTATGTGGAAATTCACCAATGGATTCAATTCATCCATTGGATCCCAAAAGATTTCCAAGTTTCTAAGTTAATTTCATCAAGTTTGATTAGGGTTTTATTCAATTCTCCATGGGTCCTATTTGTTATGATTCAATTGTTTGATTTTAATCTTGTTATGAATGATTTGATTCAATTACACATTTTCCGATTTATTTCACATGGACCCATGCATTATTCATGATTTTGACTATGAATTTATGAAGATATGAATCTAAAAAGAAAGCTATGAACTTGTGAATGATGATTTATGAAAGCTATGTATGATTTATGAAAATAATGTTTTATGAACTAAGGTTGCTTTTAAGATAAGCATCAATGAAATTGTGAAAGGTTTTCTCACATATGCATGAATTGTGAAAGATTTTCTCACATATTAAGAAATCATGATTGGTGAAAGGTTTTCTCACACATGTATGGATCATGATTTTTAAGTAGCTACTCTATGATGACTTAAGCTTGGCTTTGTGAGTTAATTGTACTTTTCCATATATGATGATATGTTTATGAATATGACTATTCAGTTGAAATTTTTACTTAGCACCGAGAGGACATTGAGATGGAGGCTCTAATGTAAGTAGAGATCGGGTCTCTAGTAGCAATCTCCTTGTCCCTAACTACGTGCCCCTGTAGGATTGTCTTAGAAAGACATAGCTAGTGGATCCACCTAAGCTAGAAGTTCATGGTCCTTACCTTGGCAAGTAGGACATCTCTTTTCGGCTTTGGGAGCAAGACACTGGATTCCATGTTATAGCTCACATGGTCTGTCTCGATTAACGATAAATATCCCACAAAATGAACTAAGTTACTTTCAAAGGTTTTATGAAGCTTCTATTATAATATAATAAGATGTGTTGACCATATTTATGATTTTAAGATGCATTAGCCATGTTCATGAAGCATAAGTCATAGCATTCCTTTCCAACATCAACACAACACCTAAGCCCAATGTGAAGCATCACAATAAATAATGAAGTTCTTACCTTCCACCGGCAATGTCAGGATAGGCGTTGCAGTCAAAAGTCCTTAACCTTTTGTATACTCTCTTCACACTTATTTCACCACTCCAATGGTACCTCCTTTTGAGTCAGCTTGGTCAAATGCATAGAATAGAAGCAATGTTTTCACAAACCTGCGTTAGTAGCTAGCAAGACCCACAAAACTCCTACTTATATCACAGAGTTAGGTCGAATCCAATTCTTAACTGACTCAATCTTTTGGGGATCTACCATCACCCCTTCTTTCAAAATCATATGCCCAAGAAAGGCAACTAAGGACAACGAGAATTCAAACTTAGAGAATTAAGCATATAATTTGTGTTTCTCCAAGATACCCAAAACAATACGAGAGTGATCTACATGATCCTCTTTTCCCTTTAAGTAGATCAAGATATCATCAATAAACACAATAACAAAGTAATCCAAGAATGGTTTAACCACCCTATTCATCAAACTCATAAATGTTGAAGGCACATTAGATAATCCAAACGATATCACCAAAAACTCATAATGCCTAATAGAATCCTGAAAGTTATCTTAGGTATGTCCTTAGGCCTAATCTTTAGCTGATGGTACCCTGAACTCAAGTCAATTTTAGAGAAAACAGAAGCACCCTGCAACTGATCAAACAAATTACCCATACGGAGGAAAGGGTATTTATTCTTGATGGTAACCTTATTCAAATGTCGGTAATCTATGCACATTCTCATGCTATCATCCTTCATTTTCACAAACAGCACAAGAGCACCCCGAGAAAAAGCACTAGGACGAACAAATCCCTAATCAAGCAATTCTTGAAGTTTGAGTTCTCTCAACTCTGTCGACTCCAAATCAATGCAAATGTCTATGTCCTTATCCGGAGGCATACCAGATAGTCCGTAGGAAACACCTCTAGAAATTCTGAAACCACGAGAATAGACTCGAGGGAAGGGGATTTTGCTCAAACATCGCGAAGATGTGCCAAGTAGGCCAAACAACCTGCCCTACTGCTAGCCCAAAGAAAAGATATGATCTTTATTGGTTTAGGCATGTAACCCCTTCTTACTCTAATCTTTCCCCACCCCGGATCTCTAGAGTCATTGGTTTGGCATTACAATTTAGCATAGAAAAATGAAGAGACAACCAAGTCATACCCAAGATCACATCAAAATCTAGCATATCCAATATGACTAAATTTACCCAAGTGACCCATAAAATCACAAAGCAATCACGATACACATGGGTTACCACTACAAACTCTCCAACGGGTAGCAACATAGATCGGGGTATCAAGGGTTTCACAAATCAAATTAAGTCCCACAGAAAAATTAACAAATACATATGAATAAGTAGAACCTTGTTCTTTTGGGGCATTTGCACAACTATTACAAGTTTCTTGTGATGAGGCTCAATCACTTATCTATTAGGATTACATTAAACATTATTTTTGATGTGGGGAGAAATTATTTGCTTCTTGTCTAAATAATAATAATAAAATTATGTGTTAAAGAGGTCATATTTTTAGGTTATCTAACACATTGATTTTTTGTTTATTTTAATGTTTCTTCGCAGCCTCAACCAACTCCATCGCAGCAATAACAATCATGCAACTTGATAAGAAGAACTTTTATAAAAATGCTCCCAGACACTTTTACTGAGGTCAACTTTTTTTAGACAGTTGTACGTTTTATTTCCTTATCTGGGAGTCGATTTTCGGAAATATGGACAGAATTGACACATCAGGGGATAGCAACATTTACTACAATGCTGGTTTCAAGTCATACGAAATCACTAAATGTCACTCAGGAGCAGAGTCTTGGTATGAATGGTGTGAACTCATCAGGAATTTAATGAGGAGAGTTAAAATCAGCCACAATGTATTGAAATGGTTGGTCTCTGTATTTATTGAAGATACAAAAGTACAAGGGAATGCAGTTAGAAGATGGAGAACAAAGGACCATTTCTCAGATTTTTTTTTTACTCTCAAATACAACGAGAATGGTAGTAGGTACATCAGTTTCATCGCCTTAAAAGGTCAAAATAAATCTATTATTATCACAGTGGAAACTACACACAGGGCGGGGGGGGGGGGGGAGGGGGGCAAACATAGCCCACAAAATAGCAAAATTTATTTATGAACCAGAAAGGGAGAAGCAGCCTCAAACGATCACTGCAAGCAAACTAGAGATGCCCTTTAAAGAGGCTTGCAATACTAATAGATGATCAACATTAGCTTCAAAGAAGGCGGAGATTCAGATAAACAATGCCAACATTGAAATCGTTGGAGACATGGCAGTATTAATCTTCTGGGAAGATGCTTAGTTGGTAAGTTCCAATCACAAGAACCTCCAACCCTGAAATGGAGTATTGGAGAAGTGTGAGAAGAGGCTTACCAATTGGAAATGTCAATACTTGTCATTAGGAGGCAGACCGACACTAGTTAATAGTGTACTTGTTGCTCTTCCCTCCTATATGATATTTGTTTTTTCCTGTGCTAGCTAGTGTGTTCAAATGTATTGATGCTTTGAGGAGGCAATTCCTATGTCAAGGTAGTGAAGACAAGAGGAAGTTTCACTTAGTTAAGTGGGAGGTATTAATAGTGAGCAGGAAACAGGGGCCTGAGTATCAAGAACTTGAAGAAGCAAAACCAAAGCTTGATATTTAAATGGTTATGGAAGTTTGCAAATGAAGATGACATGCTATGGAAGGATGTGATTACTGCTAAATATGGGATGGAGGAAAAGTGGATGACAACACAAGTAACTACTCCATATAATTGTAGTGTATGGAGGGCCATCAGGAATCTATGACCATGGATACAAGCAAGAATCAGAGTGAAGGTGAGAAATGGTTGGAAGACCTCCTTTTGGGAAGACAAGTGGAATGTGACAATAGTTTTGAGACAAGCACACCCTATTTTATTTACACTATGCCAATGACAACATGCAACTGTAGCTAATATGGACTGGACAGGGTTGGAACCTAGGCCTAAGAAGACAACTAAATGACTGGGAGATTGAAAATGTGACAGAACTGCTCAGCCATTTAGCCGTTCACACAAGTCTTGCTAAGGAAAATGATGTGTTATTATGGCAGGAGGACATCAAAGGTGACTTCTCAATCAAGTCTGCTATAAGCCCCTTAACAGGACAGGGGGCCAGGAGAAATATTGGCCATGGAAGATGATATGGAAGCCAAAGGTGCCTTACAAAGTGAACTGCATTACTTGGCTCCGGGAAAAAGAAGTTGTTCTAACACATGAGAACCTCAAGAAAGGTTATCAGTTGGCCTCTAGGTTTTATCTATGTGGGGAGCAAGCTGAGCCAGCCAACCATCTCTTCTTACATTGTAAATGGACAGAACAACTATGGAGAATGTTCACTAGCCTGAAGGGGATTGTGTGGGTGAAACCAGGATGTATTAGAGGAGTAATTGGTACCTTGAACGGGAATGGAAATGTTACAAAAGAGGAGAGATGGAAGATTGTCTCAGCATGCATTTGGTGGTCAATCTGGAAAGAAAGAAACAATAGGAGCTTTGAAAATGTACAAAAGTCTTGAGGATTTCAAAATGAAGTGTCTATCTCTATTTTACTTTTGGTGTAAACATAATTTATTAGCTCAAACAGAAGACATCTTTAATGTTTTAGATTGTTTGTAGGCAACAAATTTAGTTTTGAGCTTTAGATAGATTGTAATACTTTTGAAGAGGAACTATACTGTTTGGTTGTAGTGTATCTATGGATATATAGTGTAAGGTTACCAGTTTCAAAAATATAACAACCATGTAAACACTTTTACTCTCAAATGGACCCTTACAATAACGAAGAACCCACACGCAACAAAAATTATCCATGTAGGATATCCAAGAGACCGAGACCAAAGTCCTGAATGACATACCCATAAAGATGCTAGAAATAAATAATGCATACCCATATCCGTAGATACCAGACTCATCAACATATCCATGCTAAATACATACCTAATTCCTACTATTAATGTTAAGTACAACTAGTAATGCCTACAGCCTCAATGGTGCATAGAAAAAAACATAATACATTAAGCAAAACTCCCAATGCATAATGCATTGCACCACTTCACTTGATGTGGTGCAACAAAAGATATCTCGAACTCGTTACCAACAACAATAGGCTCTCGATATGTTTGTTTATTTTGCAATAATAATTTTTGAACTAGTGTTAAAATTTTAATTGGTTTAAAACTGCGGACAAATCATTTTGGTAATTTTCATAACTAAATTTTAGAAAAATAGTAATTGTGATAATTTAACTCTCTCGACTGATTCGATAGTTTGGTATAATAAATATTATGATTGCTCAAGCCCAATTAGGCGACTAAAATGTCAAATGCTCTCAAATATTTGATTTTTATTAAGTAACTAGTCATTTTGTATGCATTTACGATTTATAATTCTATATGAAAAAAGCCAATACTTTATTATATAACTTCAGAAAGATTCTTTCAATTTAATAAAATGTTAGTCATTAATTGAAATGCAATATCTTGATTCTTGTTCTCAAAATCTTATAAGTGGATAATAATGTTTAAGTAGTTTGATGCAAAATTCTAAAATATTAACCAAATCCTACTTTTATTTAACTAAGAATTTACAATTTGAAAAGAAAATTCATCACTTCCTTGGAGTGTCGGCTCATGGATGAATTAAGCACAATTAAAACCATGAAGGCCGAGATGAAAGAACTCAAAGAGGGCATTGAAGTTGGAGGACCTCGTCATTCGACAAATATAGGGAGGCCAAGGTTGAGGCTCCCAAGCCACCTATGTTCAAAGACGTCTGTGATGCGCAAGAGGTGGAGAATTTCCTATGGCACTTGGAGAACTACGTCAAGTGCAACGTAAGTGTCATGTGGCATAAAGTTGTCTATTTGGAAGCATAAGTATGCTAGCATCTATGAGATGATTCTAGAACCATGAAGAAATTCTTGGAAAGACTTTAGAATATCTAGGAAGAAGTCTTGGAAAGCCTTAAAGTATTCTACGCATGTAGAGAATTCTAGAAAAAAGGTTTATTTATAATATGTAGGGACTTATGTAACAATTATTATTTACATTTTAGCTCCTAAGTTAGTAGTATAAATAGAGGGACATCCATATGTAAATCAGAGCAAAAGCAAGCAATCTTCCAAAACAATACAAAAGCCTTCTTATAAATTATCTTGTGTCATTCTTCATTCTCTAAGCTATCTAGTATTAAAAGGCTTACATGAGCTTGCAAAACCGTGAAAGATTTGTGAGCGAGTTGTCAAGTGTCGCATGGTGTGCTTAGTAGAAGTCTAAGGCTATGACACTATGGCATAAAAGACTAGGACACACTTCTACTTCAGTTCTTAGTGAACTGTTTGCTACTGATGTCACTACTGTTAGAAGTAAAATAGTAGAATGTGTAGTGTGCCCTTGTGCTAAACAATGTAGATTACCTTTCCAGTCTAGTAGCATAAAAAGTAGTAGTTGTTTTGAATTGATTTATGTAGATCTTTGGGGTCCCTACAACACTGATACATATGATGGGAACAAATATTTCTTGACAGTTGTAGATGATTTTCCAAGATATACATGGTTGTTTCTTTTAAAATAGAAATCTGATGTTTGTATATCCCTTCAATACTTTATGAGTTATACCAAAAATCAGTTTGGAAAATTTGTAAAAATAATAAAGATTGATAAAGGTACTAAGTTCATCAACACAATATGTGATCAATTATTTAAACAATTAGGAATTGTTCATCAGACAACATGGGTTTACACTCCTCAACAGAATGATGTGGCTGAAAGAAAACATAGACATATTCTTGAAGTGACTAGGGCCATTAGATTACAAGCTAATATACATATTAAATTTTGGGGGCATTGTGTATTGGCTGTAGCTTATTTGATAAATAGGCTTCCTAGTTCAGCTTTAAATGGTAAAACACCATTTGCCAAATTCTATGAAAAGGATCCATCTCTTACTCATAAAGTACTAGGTTGTTTATACTTTGCTAAGATGCTTAATCAACATGATAAGCTATTATCTAGGTCTAGCATATCTGTCCATATGGGCTATTCTGAATTACTAAAAGGATATGTTTTGTATGATTTAACTGATAAAGTCTTCTTTCTCAACAGGGATGTACTATTCAATGAAACAGTGTTTCCATCCTTCAATGAAAAAGCTACATCAGTTCCTGTCTTTAAAGAAACTCATTCAGTTTTGGATCACTCAACTCAATGGTCTAGCATTCCTGTTAGTTCACAACAATCTGGTAAATAGACAAGCACTAAGGAAGGGTCTAGGATAACAAATGATATAACCAGAGTGGAAGATCAACACAATGATTTGATAGTTGATTTGAATGGTGAAACCATTACAGTTACCTATACAGCCACCTCTGAGAACAATCAACCAGAAAGGAGATCTACTAGAGGTAGTAAGCCACCTATTTGGATGAAAGAATTTATCTCTCTCAACATCCATCAGGATTCAAGCTATGGTCTGCAACGATACATGAGTTATGATGAAATATCAAACAAGTATAGTACTTATATAGCTGCACTCTCCAACTGTGTAGAACCAAAGTCTCTCAACATCCGAAAGTGTCATTTTTACCTTGAAAAGAAAACACTATTTTCAGAAAAGTACAGAGAGTTTTCAGAGTAATTCGGAATTACTTAGTACAACTTTAGTCACTTTTTAAAGAAGTCTTTGAGAAATTATCTCAACCCAAAGAATAATGTACGTGAGCATTTCAATTATATATATTTTTGGAAGTAGTATTGAGCATCGATATGGGGTAAGAGTTCAGACAACTCACATCCCATAAACTGCGTAGCCAGTGTAGGATAGGATTGTACCGACATTCAGACGACTCCTTATTGCCTCAAGAAGACCTTTTTAGTGGATCCACCAGTTCAGTTGTGTTCTATACTCCAACGTGGGTAATACATTCTATCATCACAAGGCTCATAGAGATGGTTGTCAATGAGAAACTCCATATATATACTCCTAACTTGAATGTTAAATTACTCTAATATCCCTAACTTAGGTTGTGACTTTTTCGATGACTTGTGACTTTTCCGATAAGTTGTGACTTTTTTCAAAGGGTTGTGACTTTTCCAAAGAGTTGTGACTTTTTCAATAAGTTGTGACTTTTCCAAAGAGATGACTTTTTCAAAAAGATGTGACTTTTCCAAAGTGTTGTGACTTTTCGAAAAGGTCATGATTTTTCAGATAAGTCACAAAAAACATTTGTTCATACTACCCTTTTTTGACTATAAATAATGGGACTTCCTCTCATTTTTCAACCACATTTTTTTTCTGATCTTCTACTCTTCTTCTTCTTCTTGCATTCTTAAATTTTTTGTGTGATTTATTGTCGTTGAGTGAGTTCAAAGTTTATCAGAATATGAGGTGCCACTATTCTGATGAAGTAAGTCATTCTATCCTAAGAAGGTTTTTCCATAACCTCGAGTACTTGAGGAAAATAATATAATTTTTATGATATAATAATTATTTTTTTGCTTAATATATACATCAGTATGTAATGTTCCAATATATGAAGTTAACATGATATAGTCTAAATTCATTTGATTTTGTGAACAATTTCTCTTGTGATGTAGATATATGCTTTTGAATATCTTTTTCCAAAATTTAGAGAATTGTGACGATTTGTTTTTGATGCTCAAGACAAAAGAATGACTTTATTTATCAATGTTACTTATGTGATTTAGACACTCAGGAAGTTTGCTTCAAAATACTTATTACTATATAAACATTACTCTTTTGTTTTACTTATTTACTATTTCTTAATATTTCAGAATTTTAGACGGAGAAAAGTTCATATGACTTGTAATAATGCCAGTTGAAGTTTGTATTAGTTTAATTTTTATTATTTATTTAATAGCTAATTTTGAGAGATAAATATGTTTATTAATGCAAATATATATTTATTAGTCCACCTGCTTTCATACAGTCCCCTAGCAATTATAAACACATACTTTACAACACTAATCAACTTTGTTTCTTCCCCGTGAGGCATTACTTATACAGTTTATTATTGGTTCACCTGCTCACATACAATCCCCTGACAATTTAATTTAAGCACATACTTTACATATATATGTTACTTGTAACCTTATTTTAGCCATATTTTACATCTTAATGAAACCCTCTTTTATGCATCAAATCCCTGCCTCATCATGCATATTTCGATCATTTGCTGCCCTCATCAATGGTACTAATACACAATAACACCTAGAATTAATATAGTCGCTTTCATCTCTCAATGGTAGTCATCAATCTCCAGCCCACATGATGACTGAAATTGAACTAGCAAAATGGAATATACCGATAAACAAGATACAAAAATAGTCCGTTAATTCGGTGATGAGAGTCTCAGTGATTTGAAGGGGTTCAATAATAACTTACAAGAATTCAAGGCAGGAAGGGACTTTCAGAACAATAATATTAGTTAACGAAGAGGTAATAGCATTGACACTTTTTTACTTACCTTATTATTTTATCGTTCATATTTATTGTACTTATACCCCCACCCCTTTGCACAATACTAGGTACAAAAATTTAAGCAACACTATTTAATAAACATATCGAAATATGGAAGGACTCCTTGAAACCAAATATGAGTTACTACATTGCTAAAGGACGCTTAGATCGCGTCAACCCCAACTACTATTCCGTACATAAAGAAGTTGAATTGGCATTTATAGATAACACAATCATAAAGGCGACTAACATTGAGGTTTCAACACACAGATTCTCTGTTGGCTTTGTATCATTGGATTATGTAGATAAATTACCTAATGGTGCTATTCTAGGTAACTGTCCACCCAAATAATTTGTTATTTAATTTCATGCTCCATTACGTAATTGCTATCACTAATTTACATTACCTATTCTAAGATTTGATTTGCGTTTTAGTTTTAATGAATCCCCTCATTGAAAAAGAATATAGCAAGAGACGGGGGATAGTTGTTACAAATGAGCAGCATGTTTTGAAGATGCCTAAACTACCATCAATATAGAGATATGGTGAAGTATTGACATTTTGCTTCTAACCGAAAACCCAGCATGGAGCATACAACTGTTACTCTATGAGAAGATTTTGCAGAAAATAACGGTGCTTTTCTAGAAAAGATGAAAGATGATAAACCTATACCGTGCTTATGTGTTTTATAATAAACTGAGTATAGTTGTTGTTTAAAATTTGAAACAAGCTCTTGTCACACTAGGCACTTTTGAAATAACTACTATTTCCATGAGTAGCGTCTTGATCAATCCACAGTTTCAAAAATCCACGGACCTGGTATATTACATTAATCACACGTATGTTGTGCAATGTTATTTAAACCCGATTGTCACAACTAATGTACATACTATACTTTAGCATTGTAGGCAAGTTACTTTTAAAGTTTCTATAACAGGACACAATTGTTCTATTATCATTGTTGGGTAATTACATACTAAAATTCCTAAGTTCCCAAAACCTTTGCACCGAGCACATCTTACTCAAAGGGTGATACAATTAACTAATCTCATCGAAAATACAGGTGTTAAATGGTAAATGATGAAAATAAAGATTTTACGGTAACAACAAGTAAGGAAATGAGAAGAGCCATAGAAGTTCCGTTGCTATATATTATGGATGAATTGCTAGCTGATTCACAAGTACATACTATCCTATACTTGTACTCTCTAAAAATAATAATCATTTTAATATCCAAAATATAATCACAAATATGGTATATTGGCGATGTGCAGGATTGTTTGTACAAGTTCAAAACAATAATTTTAGACATACTGAATAAAGATGAGCCATGGTATTCGTCTTGCAAAAATTGCAGCAAAAAATTGAAAGTTATAGAATATATTGTATCTTGTAACAATTGCAACAGTGAGAATGTAGAATATGAAATGAGGTTAAACTCAGTAAAAACTCGATTCTACATTTACTAATTAGAAAACAAATTAGATTTAACTTTTAAATTACTCCCCTTTTTAAATAGACACTGCTTATGACTTAAAGTGTGTGGTGGAGAACAACGTGCTCGAGTTATACTATTTGAAGAGGCTAAATATTTACTAGGCTGCAGCGTGCATGCCTACATAGAATCAACCTCAATAAAGATATGAATTGTATTTATACCTAAACACCTTAACGTCCAATGGACTCCACCGCATAGGTACGCTGTCTAATACATCCTAACTTTTATAGTTATCTTATTGTGATACTTCATAGCACAAAAGAGAAGAAAAGAATTACATGATTACATATACATAACATTTGATAATTCTTTTAATTTTACACATTAGGTTAGTTTTGAAAGAAACTGCTCCCATCATGCTGCTGAGAAAACTGGACCCCTCAAATGGCTTATGCAATGAGACATAGTTGATTTGTAGAGGCTCTGGCGAGAATTTCATACATGCAGAAAAAACAACAGGTCAATATGCTACAAACCATATGTTTACTCCAACAATACAACTATAACCACCCCCCCTTCCCCTTTTTTAAACAGATACTGCTTACGACTTGAAGTGTGTGGTGGAGAACAACGTGCCCGAGTTATACTATTTGAAGCGGCTAAATATTTACTAGGCTGCAGCGTGCAAGACTACATAAAATCAACCTCAGTAAAGATATGATATGTATTTATACCTAAACACCTTAACGCTCAATGGACTCTGCCACATAGGTACGTTGCTTAATCCATCCTAACTTTTACAGTTATCTATTTGTGATACTTCATAACACAAACGAGAAGAAAAGAATTACACGATTAGATATACATAACAATTGATGATTCTTTTAATTTTATACATTAGGTTTGTTTTGAAAGAAAACGCGCCAATCATGCTGCTGAGAAAACTGGACCCCTCAAATGGCTTATGCAATGGGACATGGTTGATTTGTAGAGGCTTTGACGAGAATGTCATACATGCAGACAACAACATGTCAATATGCCACAAACCAGCTGTTTACTCCAACAATATAACTATCACCCCCCCCCCCCCCCCCGGAAAATGAAGGATACCCTTTCAAATTTATTCGGAAACAATTTCCAATACGGCTATGTTTTTGCAATGATGATAAATAAAGCTAAAGGTCAAACGATTTAAAATTTAGGAGTATACCTACCACAACATGCTTTATCGCATGGCAAACTATATGTTGCACTATCTAGAGGAATATCTATGCCAACAAAAAAAGTGTAGGTCATGACTGAACAACCAGATTGATGCATGGGGACATACACAAAAAATATTGTCTACAAGAACGTATTAGGTGAGATTCGATTAATACCAAAATTGTAAGAAATCAAATAGGAAAAAACATACACCAGACATGTAGCTAATGAAAATTATTTTGGACGAATTCTTAGGTTTGGTGGAAGAGGAGACTATGAAAAACACCAGACAGCTACCACAGAAGACATTACTTTTGTGTATATAAAGTTATTCAAATACATGGTACACTGAATTTCAAATATTAAAAGGGAACATACAGTTCATGACACGACATGACTAAGAGGACAATCTGTTAATTCGTGCACAATTACTTACTAATAAATTGCCTAATAACAATTTAAGAATACAACGCAACGTCCGTCACTACATGCCCAACAAGCAAGATGGCAAATAGATTGGACATCACTTAGTATGATGTAGTTCAATATTAAATACATATTGATATGTTGAAAGCCTAAAATATACATAAAAGATAAAATATCTCGTGTATAGGGATCTCAAGACTTAACCTACACGTGCAATGCACGTGCAGTGAATCTAGTATATATATATATATATCAGTTCAGTATTTTCTATTATTGTATTTAATTAGTGAAGCTTAAATAATTTTATCTCATGCTTATACTTTACTTCAGTTGAGTTATATTTCAGCCTTTCAGTTCAGTTATTGTTTCACTCAGCCATATAACATACTCATACATTTAATGTACTAATGTCATTCGACCTGCATCGTTTTATGATGTAGATACAGGTGTTCAGGATCATCAACAAGTGTTTCATTGAGATCACCCGGTCACTCGTCAACTTTTGGTGAGGCCTCCTAGCTTTCAGAGGACTCCAGTTTTTAGTTTACTTTTAGTAGTTGTTAAGGTTGTCATGGGTCTTGTCACGACGTCTATTTTAAAACAATAGAGGTTTCATAGATCGATAGTCTTGAGATTCTTTCAGTATTGCTATTTAGATGTTTAGTTCAAACTATTACTGCTTTCATTCAGTATTTTCAGACAATGTAATTGAGTACTTTGACTTCAATTTATTTTAGTTTTAAAGTCTATATAATTGCTTGAGTCATCTTCCGCTAAGTAGTAAGTCAGGCCAAGGGTTCGCTTGAGGACCAACAATGGTTCTCGAGTGCCGGCCATGTCCAAGGTGTAGGCTTTGGGCATGACACTTCTATTATCAAATGGACTCTTACAATAACGAAGAATCCACACACAACTAAAATTATCGAGGTACGATATCCAAGATCATAGTCCTGAACGACATGCCCATAAAGATACTAGAAAGGAATAATGCAGACTCGTATCCGTAAATACCAACCTCATCAACATATCCATGCTAAATACATACCCAACTCATGCTATTAATGTTATGAATAACTGGTAATGCATACAGACTAATGGTGCAGAGAATAAAACACAATACAATTAAGCAAAACTTCAAATGCATAATGAATTGCACCACTTCACTTGATGTGGTGCAATGAGAGGTATCTCAACTCTTTACCGTCAACAACATGCTCTCGACAGGTTTGTTTATTTTGCAATAATATTTTTTGAATTAGTGTCAAAATTTTAATTGGTTTAAATACTACAGACAAGTTGTTTTGGTGATTTTCATAACTAAATTTTATAAAAATAGTTACTATGATAATTTAACTCTCGTGACTCATTCGATAGTTTGGTATAATAGAGATTATGATTCCTCAAGCCCAATTAAGTACTAAAACATAAAATGTTCTCAAATGTTTGATTTTTATTATGTAACTAGTAATTTTGTATGCATTTACGGTTTATAACTCTATATCAAAAAAATCAATATTGTATTATATAACTTTGGAAAGGTTATTTCAATTTAATAAAATGTTAGTCATTAATTGTAATACACTACCTTGATTCTTGTTCTCAAATTCTTATTAATGGATAATAATATTTAAGTAGTTTAATGCAAAATCTTACTTTTATTTAACTAAGAATTTACAAACTTGAAAAGAAAAATTTGTTGCATTCTTAATGTCATGACTATATAAGCTAATAATTAAGAAGGTATATTTTGGTGATTTGAGGTCCGATTCGAACTGTATTTTTGACAAATCTTCAAATTTGAGTTCCTTATCTTATGGCTAAACGAATTAAGAAGGAAAATTTCAGTATTAACGTTGGGTCTTTGGTTAACTTTGACTCAATTTTGATCCATACTACTATATTGCGATATGAGTATAGATGAACTCATATTTAAATGTAGATCATGTTTTTGATTGATTTAGAGTGTTCTGAGACAATATGGAAGGAAATAAAATATGATGTTGCGAGTTTCATGGCGCATTTGCTCAACCTTCGAGTTAGGTCATAACTTATTGTTCTAAGACTTAGCTTGGGTAGTAAGTTATTGTATAAAATATGTGATGAGTTGGACAACTAAATGAGACCATTTGATGTTATAATACTCGAAATCTTTGAGTTAGGTAATAACTTATTGTTCTAAGACTTATCTTGGGTAGTAAGTTATTGTATAAAACATGTTATGAGTTGGGCAAACTATTGAGTTGAAGTACTAAATGAGACCATTTGATGTTGTAATACTCAAAAACCTTCGAGTTAGGTCATAACTTATTGTTCTAAGACTTAGCTTGGGTAAGTTATTGTATAAACATGTTATGAGTTGGGCAAACTATTGAGTTGAAGTACTAAATGAGATTATTTAATGTTGTACTACTGGAAAAGAAAGTTTTAGCCGATAAATGGCTTGAGACTTGGAAATTGTATCAATATTTAGTTGTATTTAGTTTCATATATTATATCACATAAGAGTAGTTATTAGGTCAAAACGGGCATCATATTGAAAGAAACCTTATTAAAATGATGATTTATGGCCTAGGGGCACAATTATAATGTAAATTTATATCTTATTGGTATTTGAAATTTGATTTATTTATCGTTATCATGTGTACTAATTCATTTTCATAGATCACAAAAATGATACTATGGAAAAGACATTTCTTTGGAAAGAAAACACCGATTTTTGCCTGGTTCAAATTTGAGCATGTTTTTATTGAGAAAGTCATTGATGTTTGCCACTAGAAAAAGATATGGGCAAGATATATGAACCTCGCGAGTCCCGTCATGGGCCCCACTTCACAACAAAGTTCTGTGAAGGGAATGTATACTAGTAGGATCACTGGCCATTGCATTATTTTGCATATTATTACATGTTGTATTGCCTCTTATCATTGTATTGATTGAACTATGGGGAATTTTATCCCCGATAAAAGATGTAAACAACTCAATTCTGAAAAGTTCATAATAGTAGAAAGGCTACTGTAGTAGATCTAAAAGCTACCACAAATACAACTGGAAAATCATTGATCTCTGTTTAAGAATTATATAAAACTTGTCCTTTTAGGGGTAGGATGGTATTCAAAGTTTAGGAGAGAAGAAAAGAATACGGTCATTCTCAATAATACAAGAAGAAATACAATAGACGGTATCCAGACACATACCTGATGCCTCGTCAATAGAATTCAGAAGAAAGAAAGACTTTATCAAGGTGAATATACAAGTAAACAAATGAATATACAACTAGAGTCAACCAAATTTACTTCTTCAATACTCTGCAGTTGTATAACATTCATCATTAAGCAATCAAACAGATTCTTAATTGCATAGCATTCATCATTAAGCAATCAAACAAATTCTTAGAGAGTTTTCACAGTATCAAATACCAAATAAAATTTGTGACATGCAACTCTCAAAATTATAATGTCTTAGTTCCTTGACCAATGCCTCACATTTGTGGCATAGTGCTATTCGTGGATATACTAATTGAATATCCTTAAGCGTAACCAAGATGGAATAAATCATTGGGTTCTAACAGATTGTTAGAATGGGAACTTACTTATACAAATACGCTGCAATTCCAAGAATTATTGTCACGATCCAAGGTGGCCTCTAGGCGTAACATGGCGTATAGGATCCCGAGAGGCCCACACAAGCCACTTAGCGTTCATCATACAAGAAAATAGAATGAAGAGATTAAAAGACAGTTTCAACATATAAGAGTTTTATAGAGAAAAGCGGAAATCTAAACATCGTCTCAAAGTCATCTAGTACATAAGAGTATATCGGGGCGTAGCCCGTACATCAAGTTCCAAGACTGAAAGTAAAGACAAAAGGGGAATCAAGCTCAGTCCTCAGAATATGAGGACTCACCAAACTTCAATCTTCTATATGAGATCCCTAGCCACTGAAGTGCGAATCTGTAAGGTCGGTCCCTACACTTGGGGAAATGTAGGAAAGAGTATGCGTTAGTAAAGAATATGTACCGAGTATGATAGTCATGCATAAAACATTTGAAAACATGAGAAAATGGACATTTTCATAAAGTGCATTGACCAAGATAAATCATGAATGTAAAAGAATTAGAAGACATATGTCATAAAACATGGTCAATGCAAATAGACATCATCTTAAGTCACATGTGAGATACTTCTTAAAGTAACCTTAATTCATTATTGTGGGAGATTTACCTTTAACTAACATATAAGACCATGTGAACTATCAACATGAAATCCTGCGTCTACCCCACACCGAAAAGGGGTGTCCTACTTGCCAAGGTTAGACCATGAACTTCTAGCTAATGTGGATCCACTAACTAATGTCTATCTAAGACAATCATCCTATGGGGCACATAGGTATGGGATAAAGAGATTGCTTCTAGAAATCCGACCTCTACTAACGGGAGAGCTCCCATCTCAATATCCTCTCGGTGCTAAGCGTAAATCCCACAGAATTGTCATTTTCTTAACATGTCTTTATTATCCATGGAAGGGCACGTCATCTTAC
This sequence comes from Solanum okadae, assembly GCA_036553675.1. Taxonomy (NCBI): domain Eukaryota; kingdom Viridiplantae; phylum Streptophyta; class Magnoliopsida; order Solanales; family Solanaceae; genus Solanum; species Solanum okadae. The sequence continues at coordinate 29,081,242 of CM071678.1, forward strand.
CAATCCAAGCTAAGTCATATGTCATCCATCGAAAGGTACAATGAAGTAACCAATCCAAGCTAGGTTTCATTAGAATAGCTCCTTATCTTTGATTCATTTTAGGTGAGAAAACCTTCCAACCTTAGAATCCATAATGTGAGAAAACCTTTCACATTCATGCATGAGTAGTTATGTGAGCAATCCTTTCACAACAATTAACCACAACAACAACATATATGTTTTTACTCTCAAAGAAATCTACATCATATCTCGTCAATTCCATAAGAACATGCATACTTCCATAATTCACCTCTCATAGTTCAAGACCCACTTTCAATCATCAATATCTGAAAAACATGGGTTAAGCATGGGTTCATGGGGATTCACCTTAAAATCATGAGATTATACCAATTCATGCATAAAAGTTTATAAATCAATCAAATAAATCAACATTTAAAAGAACCTATGACATAGAGGAAAAATCCTAACTCAATTAGGGATTTCTAACTTTATAAATTGGAGAATTTAGGAACTCCATGGAGGAAAGGGCTCCATGGATGAAGGTTATCATACCTTATAGTTAATGTGGAATAAGATAGTTGAATAATTTTATTCATATCTTTCTATGTCATATACAAGGCTTTATATGCATGAGAGATTGTGGAACAGAATCACCTAGATCCCATGAAATCTGGGATTCTATAAAATCATATATTTTACTAAAAAGAAGAAAAAGATATTCTAGATTACAACAATTATCTTTAAGATCTTGAGGGATCAAATCTTGATATGGAGAATATCCTCTATCAGCCAACACTCCCCCTCAAGCGAGTGAATGGATATCTTCCATTCCTAGCTTGCTTTATTAGATCTTGAAACACATTATTTGGCAATCCTTTTGTTAAAACATCGGCCACCTGATCTTTTGTAGATACAAATGGTGTACAAACGAGTCCGCTATCTAATTTCTCCTTAATGAAATGTCTATCTACCTCAATATGCTTAGTGCGATCATGCTGTACATGATTATGAGCTATACTTATTGCTGATTTATTGTCACAATATAGTCTCATAGGTCCTTCCCATCTTATTTTCAAATCATCGAGGATTATATTTAACCGTAACAACTCACAAACTCCCATAGTCATAGATCTAAACTCGGCACTTGATCTGGCTACTACATTTTGTGTTTTACTCCTCCAAGTCACCAGATTTCCTCCTAAAAAAGTGCAATATCCAGAACTTGACCTTCAATCTACTAATGAACCAGCATAGTCTGCATCAGTATAAGCCTCTAAAACCATGTCTCGTCCTCTTTTGAATAGTATTCCTTTTCTTGGACTTCCTTTAAGATATTGTAGAATCCTGTTGACAACTTGAAGATGCATTTCTCTAGGATCATGCATAAATTGGCTAACAACACTTACATCAAATGCAATGTCCGGCCTTGTGTGGGACAAGTAAATCAATTTCCCTACAAGCCTTTGATACAAGCCTTTATCTACCACAAAATCTTTTGGAGCATTGCACAATCTATAATTATATTCAATTGGTGTAGCCACTGGTTTACACTCTAATTTTCCTATTTCCTTCAGCAAATCAAACACATATTTTTGTTGGGAAATAAAGATTCCTTGTTTAGAGTGTGCCACTTCAATTCCCAAAAACTACTTCAATTTCCCAAGCTCTTTGATGTCAAATTCCTTGAGTAAACACCTCTTCAAATTTTGTAGCTCATCTGAATCATCACCTGTTACTATGATGTCATCAACATAAACCAATAATGTTGTCACCTTTCCTATATCTGAGTGTCGTATGAACAAGGTATGGTCTCCTTGACTTTGTCAATACCCTAGCTTGATCATAACCTTTGTAAACCTTCCAAACCATGCACGAGGTGGTTGCTTTAATCCATAGAGTGCCTTCTTCAGTTTGTACACCCTTCCCTTCTTGCTTTCAAAACCAGGTGACACCTCCATATAGATCTCCTCATCTAAGTCTCCATGTAAAAAGACATTTTTTTACATCAAATTGTTGTAGGTTCCAATTAAAAGCTGAAGCCAATGATAATAAGATTCTCACTGTATTTATTTTTGCCACAAGGGCAAAAGTCTCCAAATAATCAATTCCATAGATTTGTGTATAACCCTTTGCAATCTTTCTATGGACCCATCTGACTTATATTTCACAGTAAACACCCATCTGCACCCGACCAACTTCTTCCCTTCTAGTAATTCCACAATTTCCCAAGTTTTGTTATTTTCCAACAGTTCCATTTCAACCTTCATAGCTTTCTCCCACACTTTCTTTCCTAATGCTTCAGACAATTTTTTGGGGATAGGAATTGTGTGGAGGTTACAGAGAAAAGTTTTATGTTTTGGGGATAGATTTTGATATGTCACGATAAGGCTCAAAGGGTGTTGTGTGCAAGGTCTGGTTCCTTTTCTGAGGGCAATGGGAAGGTCAAGATCATTAGGTTGGTTAGGTTCTTCATGATCAGTTTGGTTTGGTGTTTCTGATGGTTCAACAGGTGCATGAGGGGTACTAGGAGCAGTAACCTTAGGAGATGATTGCAGTTGAGTAGTTTGATCAGTTAGCCTCTTTCTTCTGGAATAAATCTGCAATGGTAGATTATTTTCTAGAATTCCATTATCTATGTCCACATTAGGAGACTCAATGAGTTCATTTGGATTTAGAGGCTCAAGTGACCGAAGAAATGACGACTCAGGCAAGGATTTGGCACGACCAAAAATAGAAAAATCAAATAGTGACAAGTCTAGAGATCTCTCTCCCTTCAATGACTCCCCCTGATTGTAAGAATGACCAAAAAATGATTCACTCTCATCAAATGTAACATCAGCTGAAACAAATAATTTCTTTGATGATGGTTGATAGCAGTTGTAACCTTTTTGAGTAGGAGAATATCCTATGAAAACACACTTAAGAGCACGTGGGTCTAATTTGCCTCTATTTTGAGAATGAATATGAACATAGGGCCACTCTCGAAGATTCTAGGAACCAATTTACTGGAAATTTCAAAATTTGGAAAGAAATTCCTAAAGAGTATCAAGCGAACTTATAAAGTTCAGAATTCTTGATGGCATTCTGTTACTAAGATGTGCAGCAGTTAGGACAACTTCCCCCCAATACTATTTTGGCACCCTTTTATGAAACAATAGTGATCTAGTAACGTCAAGTAACAGACCGTTTCTTCTCTCTGCTACCCATTTTGTTGAGGAGTATTGACACATGAAGATTCATGAATAATTCCCTCTTTTTGGAAGAAAACAGAGAGGGTTTGATTGAGGTAGTCTTTGGCAATATCAGATCGGAATCTTTTAATAGGCACATCATATTGGGTTTTGATCAGATTAAAAAAGGTGGGAAGAATTCGACTAACATCTGATTTTTGCTTTAGAAAATAGATCCACGTTACTTTTGTACAATCATCAATGAATGACACAAACCATCTAGCACCGGAAATATTAAGAATGGGAGAGGGTCCCCAAATATCACTATGAATAAGAGAAAATGGAGTTTGACTTCTTTTGTGACTAATTGGATAGGAAACCCGTTTGTGTTTTGCAATTTCACACTTATCACAATGAAAAGACTCAACAATCAAATCTTTGAACAAAGATGGAAACATCATTTTGATTACATAAAAGGAAGGATGACCTAATCGATGATGATAAAGCCATACTTTTTCTTTATTGGACATAACAGATTCAGACAAAAATGAACTAGATAAGGAATTCTTAGTTGTATCTCCACCATTGTGGACATCCAGACAATAAAGACCACCTTTCTCACTAGCACGCCCAATCATCTCCTTCGTCTTCTGTTCTTGAAATAAGCAATATGAAGGGAAGAAAGTTACTTGGCATTTGGAATCTTTGGTGAGTTTTTGGATAGAAATGAGATTTGCATATAACTTTGGGACATGAAGGACATCTTAAGTATCAAGGATTTCCCCAATGGTATGCCTCTTTGTCCAGCTACAGTAATAACTGAACCATTAGCTATAGTTATTTTTTTATAGCTAGGAGAAGGAGAATATGATATGAAGAGATGAGAGGAACTGGTCATGTGATCAATTGCCCTGGAATCAACCACCTATATTGGAGAAAGTTTGTCTGAGAAATTAGTAACAAAAGAGAAAGAAATACCTGTGAAGGCCAATGAACAACTACCCGCTGAAGTTGAGTGTAGATTTGTTTCATCAGCTTGAGGGTTGCTTGCTAAATGTGCTTGCTTTCCATCACTGTTGTTTCTGTTTGGAGGTCTACCATTGAGTCTCCAGCATCTCTCTCGGGTGTGCCGATATTTTTTGCAATAGGTGCAATAAAGATTGTCCCTATTGAATGGCGGTTTGTATGAACCCGTGGACTTGATGGTGCTCTCCAATTGTGAAACTTCAGATTCTTTTGAACTTGTCCTTTTTGCTACAAGAGCTGATCCTTCATTAATTTGAGTTTCAAGCATAACACTCCTCCGTCCTTCTTCTGTCCGTATTATGGCCATTGTCTCATTCAATGATGGAAGATCTTTTTTTTCCTAAGATTTGCACTCTCACGGAATCAAATTTTGCATTTAGTCCTGCAAGAAAATCATAAATCCTTTCTTTTTCAATAAATCTTTTCATAATTACAGCATCATCTTTACAACTCATTTGAATGCATTGATAATGATCCATTTATTGCCATAAACCCTGTAAAAAGTTAGAATATTCAATGACAGGTCGAGCTCCCTGTTTTGCTGTAGAAAGTTTTATTTTTATTTCATAGATCCTGGCAGCATCACGTACTTTAGAGTACGTCTCCTTCACTGCATCCCAAATTTCCTTAGCGGTGCTAAAAAACATAACGCTATCGCTGATTTTTGGAAGCATAGAGTTCCATAACCAAGACATCACCATTGCATCATGTTCATCCCATGCATCAAACATGGGGTCGTCTTTAGATGGTCCTGTACCAAGAAGGTGTCGTATTTTCCCTTTACCCTTTAAGAAGGTACGAACCAGTTGAGCCCATTTAAGGTAATTTTTTCCATTCAACTGATAAGAGGCTTGAATGTTTTGCAGATCACCATATGAAACTGTAGAGTTATTCTTTACAATTGCAGAAACAGTTCCAAAGGCTGGAATAGTTGCAGCAGTCACATTTTCTGGCATGGTTCTTGAATGGTTTCAATCTTTGGGCAGATAAAGATTAAAAAAAAAATATTTCAAGACAAGATGAATAAAACTAGTAAGGAATAAGCCTAAAGCTCTGATACCATGTGGAATAAGATAGCTGAATAATTTTATTCATATCTTTCTATGTCATATACAAGGCTTTATATACATGAGAGATTGTGGAACAGAATCACCTAGATCCCATGAAATCTGGGATTCTATAAAATCATATATTTTACTAAAAAGAAGAAAAAGATATTCTAGATTACAACAATTATCTTTAAGATCTTAAGGGATCAAATCTTGATATGGAGAATATCCTCTATCAGCCAACAGTTCAAAGTCCACAATTAATGGTGAATTTGGAGACGTGATCTTGAAATCCTAAAATTTATGGGGAAGAAATTGGGGGGATTTGGAGAAATTAAAAAAGTGATTTAGAATGGTTAAATTTTTAGGCTTAACTTATATAGGGTCTAGGATTAGGATTAAAACGACCTCGTTTAGGTATTAGATGCATAGAAAAAAACCCATATAGCCTTGAAAAAAATAACTGACGAGTTTTATTTTTCTAAGTCGATCTCCACGGACGAGTCTATCGTCCGTGGACCATTCTACCGTCCTTCAACCTGTCCGTGAATCATTGCCTTAGAATAAATTTTACAAGGCTTGGGTTTAAGGATGGGTTCACTGACCGTGGACTCTTCCACCTTCCTTGAACCCTTCCTTAGACCCTTGCCATAGAATATTTTTCACAAGGCTTGGGTTCAAGGATGGGTTCACTGACCGTGGACTCTTCCACAGTCCTTGAACCCTTCCTTAGACCATTGCCATAGAATATTTTTCACAAGGCTTGGGTTCAAGGATGGGTTCACTGACCGTGGACTCTTCCACAGTCCTTGAACCCTTCCTTAGACCATTGCCATATAATATTTTTGACAAGGCTTGGGTTCAAGGATGGGTTCACTGACCGTGGACTCTTCCACCGTCCTTGAACCCTTCCTTAGACCCTTGCCTTAGAATATTTTTCACAAGGCTTGGGGTTCAAGGACGGGTTCACTGACCGTGGACTCTTCCACTGTCCTTGAACCCTTCCTTAGACCTTTCCACCATTCTTGAACCCTTTACAAGTCTTTTTTTTGGAGGTGTTACAATTATGCACTACAAAATGATTTCAATACAGAAATTTCGTCTAGATCTCAGTTGAAAAAGGAAAAGACTTGTTAAATCTAGTAACATCATAGGATAGTATGATAGAAGTACTATCCTGCAAACTGCCTGAACTTACAGAGAATGACATAATATAGTGGAAGTTCAACTAACCTAGTTAATCATGTCCTTAAGCCTAACATTCGTAGTCTTAAGGACACGATGTAGCGTTGTTGATATGTCCACAAATTAAAGCAAATTAGCACAAGTTTTGAACTCTTTCCATTCAACTTACTAAGTAATAACAACAAGATTTTCTGACGTTAGACTCAATCTCATCTATCAGAAGGACTTGCTTATCCAATTCCTACATAGATTGCATCATCTTAATATAGAAGGAGCAAAACAGACCACAAAAAAAAAAAACTCAGACCTCATTCATATCACTGACCATGTTTTTCAAAGTATCCAGACCTTCTGATATGACTTCCAAACCTTGATTCTATGAGAAGTGAAACAAAAGCATACATCGGTATTTAGGAACCAACAAGCCAGCAATAAGACGCAATAAAAGGCAAAGAACTTCTGATGAATCATGAACAAGTCCTTAATGAAATATTCCAAAAAAAAATACATGAACGGAACGAATGCAACTTTATAACCTGAATCAAATTTAATTTCTACAAAAGAACCTGAACATCCCCATCCACCAGATTGTTTGGGTGCATCTGCTGCACCGTTTGAAATTGCAGTTATCCTATTGGGCAGTGCAAGTACCAAATCATTACGTACAACAAATCTTTGCTTGAAAGCCCTTTAACCAGCAAGAGGAAGTATTGTTAGTTGACAAAACAAACCCAGTGAAATTAGGTTATTTCTTGTGAAGCATGGGCAAACACTGGAGGAAAACAGTCCTAAAAAACCCAAATAATATAATAACTGTTACAATGAAAATGAAGAAGAACTTCAGGTCTACAAGGTGTAAACAATAGGAAATAGGAGCTGTAAATTGCTACAGAAAATCTGAAATTGAAGAAGAAGGCTTAAGTTTTCTTGAGTTCAATTTTTTCACACTAGATGTTTCATTACATATGGTGTATTTATAGATAAAGTGTGAGAATTACAACCACATAATAAGCAAAATATCTCACACCAAACTATGTACCTATGTGGCTCACTAACCACCACTCATTTTAAATCAAGACTAACATATCTACAACAAAATATCTCCAACCTAGGAGTTTCTAGACAATTCTTACTTTTCTAACATATCTAATACAAAATATCTCCAACCTAGGAGTTTCTAGACAATTCTTACTTTTCAAACATATCTAATACAAAATATCTCCGATCTAGGAGTTTCTAGACAAATCTTAATTTTCTAAGACTCCTCCTTAAGATTTTTCATTGAAACTCCTTGCAACAACCTTTGAAACTCAAACTTCTTAGTGGAAAGAGCCTTGGTCAGAATATCAGCCTGCTGATCTTCACTAATGCAATGCACCAACTTAACTTCACCATTCTTCTCCACATCTCTTAAAGCATGAAACCTTATGTTGATATGCTTTGTTCTTCCATGCTGCACCAGATTTTCAGTCATCGCAATGACTGATTTATTGTCCACATAGATCACTGTTGGTTCTTTTGGCAACAAATTCAATTCCAACAAGATCTTTCTTAACCAAATTGCTTGATTTGTAGCAGATGCAGCAGCCACATACTCGGCTTCTGCTAAAGATTGTGCTACAATATCTTGCTTCTTTGTGCTCCAAGAAAAAATGTCTGAACCAAACGAAAAATAGTAACCAGAAGTGCTTTTGTAATCATCCGAACATCCACCCCAATCACTATCTGAATAGCCAATAAGAGCTCCATTCTCCACATTTCTATACCAGATTCCATAATTAATCGTCCCTTTAATGTACCTTAACACCCTTTTAGCGGCTCCAAAATGCTTAGTGCTGGGACTTTGCATATATTGAGATAACAAACTGACAGCGAACATTATGTCTGGCCTAGAAGCTGTTAGATACAATAGACTTCTAATTAGACTTCTATAAACTTTTGGATCTGCCCTCTCTTCGCCATCATCCTTCATTAATTTTTCATTCACAACAAGTGGAGTTGCAACAGCTTTGCACTTGTCAAGCTTGAACCTTTTTAACAGATTCAAGGCATACCTCTTTTGGGACAAGAAAATTCCTTCACAAGATTGAGATATCTCCATTCCCAGGAAAAACTTCATTTCTCCTAGATCGGACATCTCAAAAACTTTTAGCATTTCATTTTTAACTTCTTGAACCGCAAGAGGATTTTCACCTGTAATCATCAAATCATCGACATAAACTGATATCATAATCAACATCCCATCCGCTTGCCTTTTGAAGTACAAAGTAGGCTTATTTAGGCTTCTATTGAAGCCTTGAGACAACAAATGAGAATCTAGCCTACTATACCAAGCTCTTGGGGCTTGTTTAAGACCATAGAGAGCCCTTTTAAGCTTGTACACCTTGTCTTCTTCACCTGCAACTGTAAAACCTTCAGGTTGTTCAACATAAATGTCTTCCTCAAGCACTCCGTTGAGAAATGCAGATTTTATATCCAAATGGAAGATTTTCCACTTGTATTATGCTGCGAGAGTGACTAGAAATCTTACTGTCTCATGCCGTGCAACAGGAGCAAACGTTTCTCCAAAGTCCACTCCAGGCTGCTGAGAATAGCCTTTAACTACAAGTCTAGCTTTATGCTTGAAGATGGAGCCATCTGGATTGAACTTTGTTAGATAGGCCCATTTGACACCGATAACATTCTTCTCTTCTGGCCTATCAACCAACTCCCAAGTATCATTTTTATTAATCATGGCAAGTTCCTCCTCCATTGCTGAAATCCACACTTTGTGGTTTGCTGCTTCTTCAAATGAGGATGGTTCAACAAGAGCAAAATTGCATTGCTCATAAACTTCTGCTAGTGATTTGGTCTTCAAAATAGGAGAGTCTGAAGTCAATTCAACATCTGAATTGTTTTTTGTTCCAGAAATAGGACTAGAGGGAGTATCACCTTTTTGCTGATTTGGAGTTGCAACTGAAGTACTCCCACCTTGGTTTTTCACAACAGTATCTCGATCCCAATCATAGTGGCTAGATTCATCCACTACAAGATCTCTACTAACAAACACCTTCTTACTACTAATGTTGTATACTTTGTATCCTTTTGCAACTGTACTATATCCCAGCAGAACACACAGTTTTGCCTTGCTATCTAATTTGCCTCTTTTAGCATCAAGAACATGTGCATAACATACCGAACCAAATATCTTCAAGTGTCTTGCAGACGGCTTGATACCCTTCCATGCTTCAAAGGGTGTCATGTCTTGGACTGCTCTAGTTGGTAATCTATTTAGCAAATAGATAGCAGTATTGACTGCTTCACCCCAAAAGTATTTAGGCATCTTCTTTTCTGCCAACATGCATCTCGCCATCTCCATCACAGTTCTGTTCTTCCTCTCAGAAACCCCGTTCTGCTGTGGAGTGTAGCTAACAGTGAATTGTTGTTGGATACCCAAATCTTTACAATACTTGCTGAACTGATACAAAGTATATTCAGTTCCATTATCGGATCTAATATACTTCAATTTACAGCCACTCTCCCTTTCTACCATAGCTTTGAATTCTTTGAAAACAGAAAACAATTGATATTTGCTACTAAGAAAGTAGACCCATGTCATTCGAGTCAAATCATCTACAAAGAGAACAAAATACTTGTTTCCACTCAAAGAAGCCGTCCTCATTGGTCCACATAAATCTGTATGAACCAACTCTAGCTTTTCCTTAGCTCTCCAAAGACTTCCTTTAGGAAAGGATCGTCTATGCATTTTACCAAATTGACATGACTCACAAATATCTCTACACATGTCAATTTTGGGTACTTCAAGCCCCATACACTTTGATTGCATATACACCAGTGAGCTAAGATTATAATGACCGAACCTTTTGTGCCAAAGCCAAGTATCACTCAATTCAATATTAAAAGAGCAAGTATCAATAGAATAGCATGAAATTGGAAAGGAATTGTCAATCATGCTAATTTTAGCTGCTTCACATCCTTTAGGATCATAAATGACACATTGTTTATCCTTAAAATTAAGAGAATAATTTTTATGAAGCAATTGAGCAACACTTAACAAGTTTTGAGTCAAATTTGGCACATAAAGAACATCATTAATAATTTTCATACCTTCGTCAGTAGGAAATTTTACTGACCCTCTACCGTGAGCTTCCACCAATGCACCATTTCCAAGCTTCACTTTGGTTCTATCAGATCTGTCCAAGGAAACAAACAGATTTTCATCAATCGCCATGTGCCTTGTGCACGTGCTATCAACATACCATTTACATTGGTCAATATGTGATGTGTGCAAGGCCATGAAAACCTCCTCCTCTGATTTTCCAACTTGGTGATCATCTGCGAAATTCACTCGATGGGAAGACTGGCCACTTTGATTTTGCTTTTGCCTACAAGACTGGCCACTTTGATTTTGCTTTTGCCTACAATACTTCTCAATGTGACCATACTTCTTACAATATCTACATTGAATTGGAGACCTCTTTGAATTATGCCAACAATTCTTCTCTAAGTGGTTTGTCTTCTTACAAATGCCATAAGGTGGAAATTTTCCTTTTATCGACAAATCACCTTGGTTTCCACCAGATTTTACCTCTCCAGATTTATCCAACCAGACTTTTCTGCTTTCCTTTTGATGTTTGAATTTATGCCTTGCTTGAAAGGCATCTTCCACTATCCCTTCACTTAGCATAGTGACCCATTGCTCTTGGACTTGCAATTTGGAGATTAGTTCGGCTATTGTAAGAGTAGTCAAGTCACAAGACTCTTCAATAGCTGAGATTTTTGATTCAAACTTGTCTGGAAGGCTGACCAAGATCTTCTCTACAACTTTCTGATCTGGAAAGGTTTCACCAAGTATTCTTATCTGGTTCACAATCTCCATCAGCTTTGAAGAGTATTCTTTCACACTATCTGAGTCTTTCATCTTCAAAAGCTCAAATTTTCTCTTCAATGCTAAGGGTCTAACAGACTTTACTCTACTGCTGCCTTCAAACTCCTCCTTTAACTTATCCCAAGCCTCTTTGGCTGTTTCACAAGTCATAATCCTCGTAAACATCACGTCTGTAAGACTTGAATGTAAGCAGGTGAGAGCTCGTGGGGATCTAGTCACCAACTCATCATACTTCTTAATTTCATTGAGAGTTGCATTACCTCTCAATGGCTGGACAACAGGTTCTCCAAGCTCAACAACTTCCCATAAGTTGAGAGCCTTTAGATAAGCCTTCATTTTGATAGCCCATATGTGATAATTCTCTCCGGTAAAAGTCGGAGGACCTGTCGTTGGTTGATTTTCAGGTGCCATGAATTTTATGCAGCAAGCAAATTCAAGAAAGAACAGAAAGTAGATGAGCGAAACAAACAAAATTTGATTCAGATCCCTTAGGAAATAGGCTCTGATACCATGCTACAATGAAAATGAAGAAGAACTTCAGGTCTACAAGGTGTAAACAATAGGAAATAGGAGCTGTAAATTGCTACAGAAAATCTGAAATTGAAGGAGAAGGCTTAAGTTTTCTTGAGTTCAATTTTTTCACACTAGATGTTTCATTACATATGGTGTATTTATAGATAGAGTGTGAGAATTACAACCACATAATAAGTAAAATATCTCACACCAAACTATGTACCTATGTGGCTCACTAACCACCACTCATTTTAAATCAAGACTAACATATCTACTACAAAATATCTCCAACCTAGGAGTTTCTAGACAATTCTTACTTTGCTAACATATCTAATACAAAATATCTCCAACCTAGGAGTTTCTAGACAATTCTTACTTTTCAAAGATATCTAATACAAAATATCTCCAATCTAGGAGTTTCTAGACAAATCTTAATTTTCTAACAATAACGGAGAAAAGAGTGTATTAGAGCTAGTGACAAGAACCAACTGCACAGACTAAGATCATAAGTAACATTATACTTTTATAGCTATTTGTCATACTAAATAGAGAAGGCTTGCTGCCATCACTAAAGAGTGGACGATGATTTGAGGTCAAATACTAGCATCCCTAGCGAGCTCAATAACCTGCTCATACTGATTTCAACAACATGTGTTCATGAAAAATTGAGATCTACAAACTATCACGCCTTTTGGAGCATTAACTACAATGAGCAACAACACTTGAAACAACATGCACAATCAAAAACACAATGAGCACAACATTTGAAACCAGAAGTCACATAAACAGGTTCATTGCATGAGATTATCAACACAATGTTATTTCATATGCTTACTTATGCTTTCCTCGACATGGCACTGATGATACTATAAAGCAGTAGACATGCATACATACATAAACCGAAAAACATACAACCATCACTTATCTCAAATCAAGCCTCTTGGAAATTCAAAAGAAATCGAGTTTTCCCCTTTCGAAGTGTCTTGACTTGTTTTTGGTCTTAAACAATAAATAAATGCAAGAATCAATAAAAATGGCCTAATAATACTCGGATTATTACCAAATCCTACCCCTGGCCAATTCATGAGCACCCCCCCCCCCAACCCAAACTTAGGGCTTTTCGACCATGAAATCAAGTCAACACCCTGCCCCAAGAGTAATATTCTAGATTCTAAGGTTTATTAATCAAATTACTAGATTGGGAATTAACGAACTTACCTTTACTGATGAATTTCGTGGAAAAATTAATACAAACAACCCTAAATTACCCCTCTCAATCCCAAGAACAATAATGCAGAAAATTGGAGGTTTTGAGACTTTTTCTACTTCAATTCTCAACTTACCTCGCTATAGCGGCCCTGCTATAGTATTCTGAGCACCGCTATGGCGCTTGCATATGGTCGCCATAGCGGACGCCTCCCACTATAACAGACTATGTGAATTACACAAACTCGAAAATCCCTGAAAAACTCATTTTTCACAACATACTTTTCTTCCCTTGATGTCCCGAACTATCTCCTTCACACCGAATTTGATTTCAGGATTTTTACTCACCCAAATTTGATTCCATGAAACCCTATGGGTTCATTAATGTCTTGGCTACAAGAAAATATCAACCAAGCCTAAACATTACACCCCACCCATTCTCGGATAGCCATAGACCGCACATAGCACAGATTCTTTTTAAGGTTGGTCTAGCCCAAAAATTTCAAGTCTCTACCTAGAAAGTTTTTTGCCCCTCCCCGCTATCTCTCACCATTGGCCTAGTCATAATGACCGGGACGGATCATTACATATATGAAAATGGGCATCTCTGTGATTTTGGGCCTTATGATTACAAGTTGGGAGAAGTTCCTAAATGGACCTTATAAGGGATGGTCTTGATATTTTACCCCTTATAAAAAATTCTTACAAAAATAATCTTCATTAAAAAAGAAAGGTAATTGAACAAAATTGCCCTCAAAAGTTATAAACTACTCACTGATTGTTTTATGTCATCCAAAACAATATCAAACTAAAAAATAACGTAATATTATATCATCATATGTGTTCTTATTAAATAAATGGAGCTAAACGATATTTTTTTTATTCATTTATGGAGCTAAAAACTATATTTTCTTATTAATTTAGTAGCTTTTAAAAAAAATTAATTTACTCCAAGACTCAAGTATCAAAGCTCAAGATAATAACTAAACACTTATTATTTTTCTGTATGGATATATATTTTTCATTGAAATCTTCTATTTATTTATTTTTTAAAATCAAAAATCGATTTAGTATAATTTAGTTCAGTCAGTACAATCAAAATTTTAAAATCTCTAATAACTTAGCTTAGGGATTTCATAAAATAAATTATGTCGTATTGGCAATAGTTGACACTACCTTGTTATGCCCTTGACTAGTTATCATAATAGTCCCAATGAGATAGCGTTTTTTTGGATGCTTCTCTATTGACAATGTATAACCAATGTTATTGTAATGATTCAACCTACACTAGTGACATTTTCTTTCAATTTGTTGTCATCTCCAACTTTACAAGATATGAAATCAATTGTTGTTGATCATATATTTTGTTGAATTCATACTTCAGCGTTGTCATATTCCACAGAATGACAATAGCTCAGCGAAGAAACTTGGTATACTATAACCAGCCAGAACATCAGGTACAATCTATTGATTTGTTGTTTTCTTCTAAATGATGATATCCTTTAAGCTAAATTAGAAATCTTTTTATCTTCTCAATTCCAATCTTGCAGAATATGTTATGGTTAAGTTTGAATTGCTTTCACCATCATGTGTGGTTGTGAAACATATTGATGTCTAGTTTTCCTTATTGTTTGGGGCATTTGCATAATTATTGCAAGTTTCTTGTGGTGACACCCAATCACTTAACTATTAGGATTACATTTGACATTATTTTTTATGTGGACAGAATTTTTTTGGTTTTTTTCTTAATAATAAAGGGACACAAGAGTATGTTCTTTCAGATTATATGTTAAAGAGGTCATATTTTTAAGTTATTTAACACATCAATTTTTTGTCTATTTAATGCTTCCTCGTAGCCTCAACCAACTCCATCGCAGCAATAACAATCATGCAAACACTTCTATTCTCAAATGGACTCTTACAATAACGACGAATCCACACACAACTAAAATTATCCAGGTAGGATATCCTAGATCATAGTCTTGGACGACATGCCCATAAAGATACTAGAAAGGAATAATGCAGACTCATCTCCGTAAATACCGACTTCATCAACATATCCATGTTAAATACATACCCAACTCATGCTATTAAAGTTAAGAATAACTGGTAATGCATATGATCTCAATGGTGCAAAGAATAAAACATAATACAATTAAGCAAAACTCTCAATGTGTAATGCATTGCACCACTTCACTTGATGTGGTGCAATGAAAGGTATTTCAACTCTTTACTGTCAACAACAGGCTCTCGATAGGTATCTCAACTCTTTACCGTTAACAACAAACTCTCGATAGGTTTGTTTATTTTGCAATAATATTTTTTGAATTAGTGTTAAAAATTTAATTGGTTTAAATATTGCGGACAAATCATTTTGGTGATTTTCAAAACAAAATTTTAGAAAAATAGTTATTATGATAATTTAACTCTCTTGACTCATTCGATAGGTTGGTATAATAGAGATTATGATTATTCAAGCTCAATTAGGCCACTAAAATGTCAAATGCTCTCAAATGTTTGATTTTTATTATGTTACTAGTTATTTTGTATGCATTTACAATTTATAATGTATATGAAAAAATCAATATTATATTACATTAAGAAAGTATATTTTGGTGGTTTGAGGTTCGATTCAAACTCTATGTTTGATAAATTTTCAAATTTGAGTTCCTTTGAGTTAGATCATAACTTATTGTTCTGAGACTTAGCTTGGGTAGTAAGTTATTGTATAAAACATGTTGTAAGTTGGGCAAACTATTGAGTTGAAGTACTAAATGAGACAATTTGATGTAGTAATACTCGAAAACCTTCGAGTTAGGTCATAACTTATTGTTCTAAGACTAGCTTGGGTAGTAAGTTATTGTATAAAACATGTTATGAGTTGGGCAAACTGTTGAGTTGAACTACTAAATGAGACCATTTAATGTTGAAATACTCGAAAAGAAAGTTTTAGCTGATAAATGGCTTGAGACTTGTTTGTGAAATATATAAAACTTGTCCTTTTAGGGGTAGGATGGGCATTCAAAGTTTAGGAGACAAGAAAAGAATACATCCATTCTTAATAATACAAGAAGAAATACAATAGACGGTATCCAGACACATACCTGATGCCTCGTCAATAGAATCCAGAAGAAAGAAAGACTTGATAAAGGTGAATACACAAGTACACAAATGAATATACAACTAGAGTCCACCAAATACCTTTGAATAGAAAAGTGGGTATGCCCGTGATAATAATTTTACTTCTTCAATACTCTGCATAACATTCATCAGTAAGCAATCAGATTGATTCTTAGAGAGTTAGAGTTCACAGTATGAAATACCAAATAAAATTTGTGACATGCAACCCTCAAAATTATAATTTCTTGGTTCCTTGACCAATGTCTCACATTTGTGGCATAATGCTATTCATGGATATAATAATTGAATATCCTTAAACGTAACCAGGATTGTTAGAATGAGAACTTACTTATACAAATAGGCTGCAATTCCAAGAATTATAAATAACAAAATAATGTCAATATAAAAGTTTCGACTAGATCTCAGTTGAAAAAGGAAAAGACTTGTTAAATCTGGTAACATCAAAAGATAGAAGTACTATCATGCAGACTGCTTGACCTTACAGAGAATGACATAATATAGTGGAAGCTCAGTTTGCCTGGTTAACCGTGTCCTTAAGCCTAACATTCCTATTCTTAAGGTTAGATGTAACCTTGTCGATCTGTCTACAAATTAAAGCAAATTAGCACAAGTTTTGAACTCTTTCCATTAAACTAAAAGTAATTACAATAAGATTCTGACCTTACATGACTTGCCTATCCAACTCCTACACAGATTGGATCATCCTCAATATAAAAGGAGTAAAACAGACCACACACAAAAAAAAACCAGACCTCATTCATATCACTAACCATGTTTTTCAACGTATCCATACCTTTTGATATGACCTCCAAACCTTGGTCCTATGAGAAGTCGAAACAAAACCATACATCGGTATTTAGGAACCAACAAGCCAGCAATAAGACGTAATAAAAGGCAAAAAACTTCTGATGAATCATGAACAATTCCTTAATTAAATAGTTGATATACCGTGAGTTTACGGTATTTTTAATACATTTCATTTAAGAGTTGTGTGTGTCTAGGGCCTTTTTGTATTAGTTTTTATGTGTTTTTATTGTGTTTTTGTAGGAAATATGTTTGGACGCAAAAATAAAGAGACAACTGAAAGATGTGCATAAAAGGGCATCTACGGAGGTGATCTACGGACCGTAGGTCCATTGACGCTCCGTAGATGGTGATCGTAGATCAGCAGGCAAGGCATGGAAGGCAAATCAGGGAAATCTGACCAAGTGTTGAACCACGTGGCCATTGACGGTCCGTAGATTGATCTACGGGCCGCACTGCTGATCCGCAGAATGATACTGCGAGGGTTCCAGTACCTGATTTTTGAAGATTCTAAGTGTGGAGCTACGGAGAGGGATCGACGGACCGTAGATCGATCTACGGTACGTACTGGTGGTCCGTCGTTTGTTTCAGAGAAGTTGAGTTTTGGAAGCTGAAAATATTGCCTAAGTCCTGGGTGACGGAAGGGACTCACGGACCGTAGATCCATTGATGGACCGTGAGTCAGTCTCGTGGAATGAAGACGCGTACCCAAACATAATTTCCTTATTTCGTTTCCTTTTTAGTTAGGACTTATTTTTCTATATATAGGGCATGAAAACCTCGTTTTTTGGGGGTTAAACTTTATTACTTTAGTTCTACTTTGTGACTTTGGATTTTATTTTTGCAAACCTAGCAATTCTTGATTTCCTAAGTTGGTTTTGAAGGTTTTGGTTTTAAAATTCAAGTTGAAATTCCAGGTTTGTTATTCTCAATTAAGTAAGTTCATAATTCTTTCATCTAAAAACAATGAATTGTGTTCATATGATTATGGGTAACTAAACTCCACAACTAGGGTTGTGGGAACCATGAGCGATTAACAAAATATGAATAGTAAATAAGCAATTCTTGAATACTATTTTGCATGCATTGATAATTCTTTCGTTTAAAAGTCTTTTTAACGGTGCGCAACGTTAGAACTCACCTTGTTGCTACTTGTTGGACCAAAGAGGTAATCAACAAGAAAAGAATTATCAACATAGATTTAGTGTGATACTATCTAATAGTCTAGTGTCGATTGGTACGAAGTAATAACTAAGATAAACATCGATGTCATGTCTAATATGAGGTAAAGGTAAGGGTTAGTAAATTATACACACGTAGCCGAACCAAGGTGCGGGGTGAAATTCTCTAGATGCCGGACCAAGGATTTAGAGATACCTAGCTTATCACTTTGCATGTAGTACACTAGGAAAGGATTGTTATTACTAGGATTACTGCGTTATGAGCTTGTGGGGAACACGTATACCCTAGTTAATTCTCTCGTCTTGATAACAACCAAAATTATCTTTTGTTTACTAATTACTTACTGAATTCTTACAATTTGTTTCACAAATCCCCCCCTTTAATTACTTGTTTCTGGAAGTAATTTGACTAAATGAATATAATTGTTGGTTAAAGTTAAGTCTAAACCATTTTTCTCATGTGATCGACCCCAACCTACAAGTTGGGTTCTTTACTTGATAACGATCGCTTATGCTTCTTTAGGGAGGTGTAATTTGAGCGTATCAATAGTCCAAAAAATGCATGCCTGTTACATTTTGCATGTTGCATATTTTTGTCAGATTTAATTTCTGCATGAGAATCCGAACCTCCCATCCACCAGATTGTTTGGGTGCAGCTGCTGCATCGTCTGAAATTGCATCTATCCGATTGGGCAGTGCAAGTACCAAATCATTCCATACAAAAAATTCTTCACTTGAAAGCCCTTTAACCTGCAAGAGGAAGTATTGTTAGTTGACAAAACAAATCCAGTGAAACTAGGTTATTTCTTGTGAAGCACGTGCAAACACTGGAGGAAAACAGTCTTAAAGAAATCCTAATAATATAATAACGGTGAAAGGAGTGTATGAGAGGCAGTGACAAGAAGAACCAACTGCACAAACTAAGCTCTTAAGTAACATTATACTTCTATAGCTATTTGTCTTACTAAGTATGGAAGTCTTGCTACCATCATTACAAAGTGGACGATGACTTGAGGTAAATACTATCATCCCTAGTGAGCTCAATAACCTGATCATATTGATATGAACAACACATGTTTATGAAAAATTGAGATCTACAAACTATCACGCCTTTTGTAGCATTAACTACAGTGATCCCCTTACAATCCAGGTGCTTGATATCATTAGAATCTCGTAGATATCCTAGAACGTTCTAGTACCTTGTAATTATGTATCTTGATTATTTTTCCTTTCTTCAAAATGAACACTTGGCTATTTAAACCCAATGAATTGAGGGAATAATCAAGTTGAGTTTTCTCTCAAAATGTGTTCAGGGGAGCATGAAGCAGAAAAAGAGACTAGACCCTACTTCGTTTAAAGCATGAAGCGAAGCGCTCACTTCACTTCACCGAAGTGCAGCAACTTTTTTAAAGAAAAACAAAATAAGCCTTCCACAATGACAATATATATATAATAGCAGAAAATCCTCCATAGTACAAGAAAAATAAATACTAAAACATAAACTTTAGCAATTCTTCCTTCACATGAGCTGGGAAACTTTGACAAGCGGTAAGGTTTGGGTTATCAACGATGAGATGATGTTTGTGATGATGAATTCCCCCTTTTGTGATCTTGTTACAAAAAAGACATTGAATAGTTCTTGTCAGTATCACTAATTTTTGTGAATAGATCCAAGTCTGTCTTTGTTTTGATCTTGTGCCCATTTACAATCTTGAAGAGTCAAAGAATTCAAATACAACTACCTTACTTTTTTAAAAATCCACTAAGAATGGACTATTTGAATTCTTTTTTAGAATTCAGCTACTTAAATTAAAATTGAAACAAAGATGAAGAAAAATAACCATAGCATTTATACCTAAATCATTATGTCATGACCCGGATTTATTGGGTCAAACGGAAAGCACATGCAAAGAATTAGCCCATACCTCTCATATAAGTACAATGCAAGTATGGTAGGAAAGTAGAATTTTGGAAATTATCTCATCTCTCTCCTCTACAAGCTCTCTCCATCCTCTGACTTATTTCTCTATTTCTCGGTCTCCTCTCTGATTCACTTCTTCTTCAAATTTTCAACTGATCCGAACTACTTTAATGAACTTATGTAATGATTAAACTGAAATAACAAGAACTGAAATCACATAGCTGACAAATTGAAAGAAATCAGGATTTTCATTGATAACTGGAATGATTACAAGATGCTAGTTCTAGTAATCGAAATGAACTATCTCTAATGGTGGAACTTGGAAGCTTAACATCACATCTATAGTAGTTACCTACAGGTTTAGAGAAAAAGTAATGAGGAAGAAGAAGGGAAGCGAGAAACACGGAATACCGGGTGGATCTGTGACCCTTGTGGAAGC
Source organism: Solanum okadae (assembly GCA_036553675.1). Lineage (NCBI taxonomy): Eukaryota > Viridiplantae > Streptophyta > Magnoliopsida > Solanales > Solanaceae > Solanum > Solanum okadae. The sequence continues at coordinate 29,101,765 of CM071678.1, forward strand.
TCGAGATGGTAAGCTACTGACCTGATACGTTTGATAACTTTATAAGGTCCATAATATTTAGCACTAAGCTTTAAATTCTTGTGAACCTTATCTGATGTCTGCCGGTAGGGCTGTAGCTTCAAATAGACTAGATCCTCCTCTTTCAATTCTCTATTTGTATGATGTCGGTCGGCGAAAAACTTCATATGAACCTATGTCTGATGGAGGTTCTCCCTAAGGTTCTGGAGCATAGTTTTCCTATCAGCCCAGCTATGACCCTATGGAGTGTGAGAAGAATGGGGTAGGGAACCCAACGATATTTTGGGAAGGGCAAACCCATAAAATGCTTCGAAAGGAGTAGGTTTTAGGGAACAATGGTGGTTGATGTTATACCCCCACTTAGCCAAAGGTAATTGTTTGAGCCACTGTTTGGGATTTGAAAAAACCATGGCTCTCAAGTAGGTTTCTAGGCATCTATTCAATAGTTCGGTCTGGCCATCCGACTGAGGGTGATAAGATGAAGATAACTGCTTACTGCCTATTTGAACAAATGCTCCCAAAACTGACTTGTAAAATAGAGTCTCTATTCGAGACTATGGTCTTTGGTAAGCCATGCAGTTTGTGGACTTCATTTAGGAAGACTTCAGCAACATCTTGGGTTATATAGGGATGCTTCAAGCTCAATCCCATACTTTTAAATGTACCTTGTTGACCTGAATGACCAAAATAGTGTTTTTGTGCCTTGAAGAAGGCAATCCTTCTGTGAAATCCATGGCAATGTCCTATGTCATGGATTAGTATGGGGTTGTAACAACCCATGATAATGCACATTTACATTCTTAACCCCCCCCACCCCCCGCGTCATAAATCACATTCAAACACCCGTCTCACAATAAATAAATCATATGAATTCTTTTATATGTACCTTGCTGACCTGAATGACCCCCAAGGTGAGATTGATGAAGCACTTAAAAAATCTTTTGCCTCAAACCAACACTTCTTCCCACAAAATCCTTCATTGCACATTTAATGACTCCAATAAGGGCATTGAGGCTTACTAGAAGGAGTTGTAATAAGGGCAGTAAGTAGTTCTTGAGCCACTGGATCATGCTCATAACTTGCACCAATTTCTAGCCTCCATGGCTTATTTTAGCCTCTCGAAGGCATCCTCAGCTTCTTCACTCCATAAAAAGGCATTTTTTTGGAGCATGTTGGTCAATGGTCTGCTAATAATACCATAAGATTGAATAAATCTTCTACAGTATCCAGTGAGCCCTAGGAAACCCCTCAAGGATCTAATAGATTTTGACCTAGGCCAAGTAGCCATGCATTCAACCTTGGCAGGGTTTGTGCACACCCCTTTCCCATTAATACTATGACCCAAGTACTCCACTTGTAATTGTCCAAAGAAGCATTTAGACAACTTAGCACGAAGTTGCTCCTTCCTCAACACTGTAAGAACCTATCTGAGGTGAATTGTATGCTCCAATAAAAATGTACTGAAGATCAACATGTCATCAAAGAAAATGAGTACAAACTTGTAATTGTCCAAAGGAGCATTTAGACAACTTCGCACGAAATTGCTCCTTCCTCAACACTGTAGGAACCTTTCTTTCTGAGGTGAATTGTATGCTCTAATAAAGATGTACTGAAGATCAACATGTCATCAAAGAAAATGAGTACAAACTTCCGCAAATGTTCTTTAAACACATGGTTTATAAGACTTTGGAATGTGACAGAGGCATTGGTTAGTCCAAAGGGCATGACCTTGAACTCATAGTGCCCTAAATGAGTCACAAAACCAGTCTTGTGGATATCTTCAGCTCCAATTTTTATGTGGTGGTAACATGCCCTCAATTTTGGAGAAAATAGTTGATCCATGCAACTCATCCATATCTTTTACAAAGGGAATGGAAAATCTATTTTTGATAGTGATCTTGTTAAGCTCTCTATAATCAATGCAAAACCTCCAACTCCCATCCTTTTTCTTGACTAATAAGACTGGTGAATAGAAATGAGAATGACTAGGTTGGATAATACCATACTTAAGCATATCTGAAACATGTTTCTCTATTTCATTCTTTTGAATGTAATTATACCTCTAAGGTCTAATGTAAACAGGTGCTACATCACTTTTCATGGGAATATGATGGTCGTGACTCATGTTTGGTGTTTTGGCTCCATAAAGACATCTGGAAGTCATTCAGTACCACTTAATTTTCCTCATGTATGACCTCTTTTTCTTCCACATTAGATATAGTAACAGTGAATAGATGGGCTCACACAGCTTGCCTTTTCTTGAGTAGTTGCTTAACTCCACTAACAATCATACTCTTGAGCTATGTTTGGTTGTACATGCTCCTGAAAGTTTCCCTTTTTCCTTTGCGAGTCACCTCAACCTTGTACTCCACAAAATCTAGGAGCAATGTGTTATGCCCTTTCATCCCATCTACCCCTCCCCCCCAAAATCATATCATTTCCTCCCAATTTCACCAACCTGATCGAGTTTATTAACTCCACACCTTGTATTTTCCACTTGAAATTTGGACATGAGTGTCAGCTCATGATATGGCTCCCATTAGCCATTGTTACCCTCATGGGAGCAGCTTCACATACTCTACACCCTATCGTCTTGGCAGTTTCACTATCCAAAAAATTGTGAGTGCTACCTGAATCCAGTAAAATAGTTACCTTGTTCTTCTTTGCATTCCCTTCTAACCTAATGGTATTAGGCACCTCCATACTGTTGAGACTACGTATATAGTAAAGTGTTCTCTCTCTAACAGCTTAAGCATTTAGATGAAATGGTCACACACTTCAACATGGGTTTGACAAGAAGGTTCTTGGGTTTTAGGCTATTTATTTTCGAGCGGGTAACCATTGGGTGAGAAAGGATGGCTGGTTTTGGTTGTGGCGGTGATGAGTCGGGACTTTTTGACTCATTCATATCTTTCTCTCATGATTTTGTCACTTATGTAGATAATGAGGCAAATTATCCTTTGTTTGATGTTGTTGCAAGTATTTGTGGCGTACATGAAGTTTGTTGGAAAGTGTTGGAATTTAGAAGAAAAGAGTGGAAAAAAGGAGTTGTAGACAAGGAAATTGACCCTCTGATGTTGCAAAAGTGACCAAGGACTGGTTTAGCGGTTGGTCAACAACAGGTCAACTTTCGCTTTAGCGGCCACACGTAGACCGCTTTAGCGAGAGGTCCATGACAGTCAAGGGTTGCTTTTGCGACCAGATGGATTGCTTTAGCAAAAGGTCAACAACACCCACACGCGGACCGCTTCAATGAGTGCTGAGGAAATGTCAGATGTCGCTTTAGCAAGTACTTGGGGTTGCTTTAGCAGTAGCGTGTTACCGGTTGTCTGATCGTTTTAGCGACTGTCGAGGCACTAGTCAGGGGCAATGCAGGAAATTTACATGTTTTTACCCCGAATTCTCACAAAAGCTGAGGAGGAGGATCTTATCTTAAAATTATGTTTTGACATTTTGAAGAACATTCCATACTTGGAGCTTTGGTTTAGGCTTGGATAACAATTTTCCTCACAATTCACCAATTGGAGTGAAGATTGAAACTCTATGGTAACTATTTTTATTCTTTCTTTAATTCCTTGTTTTGTAGTGCTTGAATTGTAGGTATAATGGTTTAAAGATGTTTTGGATATTGAGCTAGAAATAATCAATTGTGGGTTGATTATTGTATTGGGCTTTCGCAAATTAATTGAATACTATCATGTTTATGATATGGGTCTTTGTTCTCTAATTGATTCCATGCTTAAATTGACTTTCCAAGGGATTGATCAACCCAAGGACTTGCCTATTTATCTTGATTTAGCTTGAGAAAGGGATTAAGTGTAGGAAAGATCGATTAGCACAATTTGAGAATTGGGTTGGCTATTTGGCTAGAGCTCGGGAGAATCTAGATCCGAGCTTAACTTTGTAACACCTCAAAGAGAGGCTTGTAAGGAAGGGTTCAAGAACGATGGAATGGTCTAAGGAAGGATTCAAGGAAGGTGGAAGAGTCCACGGTCAGTGAACCTATCATTGAACCCAAGCCTTGTGAAAAATATTCTAAGGCAAGGGTCTAAGGAAGGGTTCAAGGAAGGTGGATGAATCCACGGTCAGTGAACCCATCCTTGTAAAAATTATTCTAAGACAATGATTCACAGACAGGTTCAAGGACGGTAGAATGGTCCACGGACGGTAGACCCATCCGTGGAGATTGACTTAGAAAATAAAACTCGTTAGTTATTTTTTCAAGGTTATATAGGTCTTTTCCTATGCATATAATACCTAAACTAGGTCGTTTCAATCCTAATCCTAGACCCTATATGAGTTTTTTAAGCCTAAAATTTAACCATTCTAAATCACTCTTTAAATTTCCCCAAATCCCTCCAAGTTCTTTCTCCAAATATTTCTCTTTCTAAATGAAGAAGTCAAGCTAGGGTTTTCAAGACCAAGTCTCCTAATCCTCCATTGATTGCAAGCTTTTGGCATCAAGGTATGATAATCTTCATCCATGGAGCCCTTTCCTCCATGGAGTTCCTAAATTCTCCAATTTATAAAGTTAGAAATCCCCAATTAAGTTAGGGTTTTTCCTCTATGTCATGGATTATTTTAAATGTTGATTTATTTGATTGATTTACGAACTTTTATGCATGAATTGATATAATCTCATGATTTTAAGGTGAATGCCCCATGAATCCATCCTAAACCCATGCTTTCTAGATATTGATGATTGAAAGTGGGTCTTGAACTATGAAAGATGAATTGTGGAATTATGCATGTTCTTATGGAATTGATGAGATATGATGTAGATTGCTTTGAGAGTAAAAGCATATATGTTGTTGTTGTGATTAATTATTGTGAAAGGATTTCTCACATAACTACCACATGCATGAATGTGAAAGGTCTTCTCACCTAAAATGAATCAAAGATAAGGAAAAATTCTAATGAAACCTAGCTTGGATTGGTTACTTCATTGTACCTTTCCATGGATGACATATGACTTAGCTTGGATTGGTGAGATGAAGTACCCTTCCATGGATAATAAGGACAAGTTAAGAAAATGACTATTCAGTGGGATTTACGCTTAGCACCGATAGGATATTGAGATGGGAGCTCTCCCTAGTAGAGGTCAGGTTTCTAGAAACAATCTCTTTATCCCATGCCTATGTGCCCACATAGGATGATTGACTTAGATAGACATTATCTAGTGGATCCACATAAGCTAGAAGTTCATGGCCTTACTTTGGCAAGTAGGACAACCCTTTTTCGGTGTGGGGTAGACATCGAATTCCATGTTGATAGCTCACATGGTCATATATGTCGGTTAAAGGTAAGCCTCCCACAATAATGAACTAAGGTTACTTCAAGAAGTATCTCACATGTGACTTAAGATGATGTCTATTTGCATTGACCATGTTTCATGACTTATGTCTTCTAGTTCTTTTACATTCATGATTTAGCTTGGTCATTGCACTTTATGAAAATGTCCCTTTTCTTATGTCTTCAAATGTTTTATGCATGACTATCATACTTGCTACATATTTTGTACTAATGCATACTCTTGCCTACATTTCCCCAAATGTAGGGACTGACCTTACAGATTCGCAATTCCATGGCTAGGGATCTCATATAGAAGATTGAAGTTCGGTGAGTCCTCATATTCCGAGGACCGAGCTTGATTCCCATTTGGTCTTTAATTTCAGTTTTGGACATGATGTATGAGCTAGTTCCAATTTCATTATATTGTATTAGATGGCTAAAGAGACAAGAGTTTTAGACTTCCGCTTTACTTCTATAAAAATTTTGGACTTGAAATGTTGTCTTTATATCTTTTGTTCTATTCCTTATGTTATGAATGCTAAGTGGCTTGTATGGGGCCTCTCAGGGTCTTATATGCCATGTTACATCTAGGGTGTACCCCGGGGTCATGGCAAACTTGGTAATCAGAGCACAAGGTTTAGAAAGGTCCTAGGAAGTCTTATAAGCCACGTCGAGTAGAGTCTTGTTCAAGAGTGTGAAGCGCGTCACATTTATGAATAAGAGGCTATAAGATGATTATGAAACTCCACTTATTTCATTAGTCTAAAGTCATGTGATAGAGTGTAACTCTATATGTCTTTCTCCTAATCCCTATCCGGTGGTTTTCAAGATATGGCCCCTCGAAGAGTTTACATTAGGAGGAATGTGAATGAGAATGTGGAATGAGAAGCTCCTCAAGTTCTGGTCGACCCTTTGGCCGAGCAAGTGACTAATGCAGAGTTTAGGGCTGCTTTTCAAGTGTTGGCTCAAGCCAATAGGGAGATTGTGGCCCCCATGAACCCAAATGTGAGTACGGCGGCATCTAGAGTGAGGGACTTTAATAGAATGAATCCCCCAGAGTTTCATGGGTACAAGGTTGAGGAAGATCCTAGAGATTTTATTGATGAAGTGTATAAGGTGTTGATGATCATGGGAGTGACACTAGTGGAAAAGGCGGAATTGGCCGCTTACCAACTTAAGGGTGCTGCTCAAGTTTGGTTCGACCCATGGAAGGAAGAGAGGGTAGTTGATGCGGGTCCTCTCGATTGGGAAAAGTTTAAGGTTGCTTTCCTTGATAGGTTCTTTCCCCTTGAAATGAGGGAGGCAAAGGTGATTGAATTCATCAACCTTTGTCAAGGAAATATGAGTGTGAAGTAGGGGTGTGCAAAAACCAATCCGATCGATAAACCGAACCGAAAAAAGTGTTATTGTTTTATTGCTATTGGGTTATTGGGTTAACAGTTTCTTAATGGTTTTATAAAAAAAATTATCGAGTTATGGGTTCGGTATTGGTTTTTAATATTGGGTTATTGGGTAAACCGATAACCCATTAAGAGGTAAGACTATAGTAATTTACTACTTTAACATATACATACATATTAGTAAATATTAAACTCATATCTTAATACTTATGTCTTTGTCATTTAGCCATCAATTCATACCTCACTGTGACTTTGAGTTCATAACTTTACATTATACAAATCGTCAAAACCTAAAGTAAGAATCATATTTCTTTTGATTTCTCTTTGTGTTACACATATATAGTTCTTTTCATATTTGTTATTATTATTTCTATTTTATGAGCTTTTGTAAAGTTACATTATTGTCTTTTCGTGTCAACTTTATTAGAGAAGTCATATATTTGTTTTATAAGCATTTTCTTATTGGTTAAACGGAAAACTGAACCGTTAAGGACCAAAATCGATAAACCGAAAACCGATAAAAAATTATCTTATTGGTTCATTATTGGTTTAGCGTATTTAAAAACTGAAAACCGATAAACTGAACAGATAATACATAATACAGAATCGAACCGACCGATGCACATCCCTAGTGTGAAGGAATATGCTTTGCAGTTCACACAATTGTCTAGATATGCTCCTACTATGATGGGTAATTAATTATAAGATAAATAAGTGTAACGTTGGTTCTATTATTGCATTGCAATTTTCAAATGACTTCTTCTTAGTTCAACGTCTTGTGTTTAAGGAAAGTCTTTGTAATTGAAGAGACATGCTAAATTACTATAAGCTGCATCAATTTTAAGTTAAGGTTCTACCCTTTTATTCTCGTATTTCTTATGAAGATAAATACGTGATTCCAAACGTAATTATTGGACAAACACAAAGGATGGTGATTGGAAGTCGTAAGTTCAAGTTATTATGGTTATATTGAACAATTATAGGACTGTATTACATATATTTTTCTGGCTTTAATGGTTTGAAGACTCGTGGTTTGGATTTGGTTGTGCTTATTTTGTGGTTGGAGAGGAGGGGTGTGGCGATACGCCGAGTTTTTATTATTGTGAAGGCATACTCTATTTGGTTGTTGTTGAATATTGTGTAGGCCTCCACTTGTTAATAGCTGCTGCAAAAATGTATGTTACGTCATTAATTTGGGTTGTTATTTGGAGAAGAAAAGGTAATGAAGCATACATTTAAAAAGGGTCTGGCGAGCTAATTACTCTGCTAGTAAGATCTAAATTGCTACTTTGATCCTGCCATGTTAATATTCTGCCTGTAATGGTTCTATGACATGATTTTCTGTAGATTACATATTATGACATGATTTTATGTAGATTACATACTGTAAGGAAGGGGCGCAATCCATATTGATACAACAATACTCAGAATTGAGGTATGTTAAGGCTAAGCACTGTACTTCCTTTGAGCACGAATTTTGGATTCCTATATCATCAAATATTGTTTTACTACTCTATTACTAGAAAGACCTTTGGTGAAAGGCATTGATATTGCAGATGGTGTATTTTTGTGACTCCATTATGTTGTTATTCCACTCGTTTGGTTAGATAGGGTATTTGGCATCTTTATGTCATTTTGTTGATTCTCTTGACTATAGGTCCATGTGTACAAATTCTTGTTCTTCTTTAGGTGTAGTAACTTAAAAAGCTTAGAGATGAACAATATGAATTTGAAATCAACCCTCCTGCCTATGCTAATTTATATTTTTTGAAAACTTTAAAATAAAACATCGATCTCCAAAACTCTTAAAATATAAATCGTAGGTTTAAATTACTAAAGTACGGGTTTTTCTGAAATACTTTATTTTACAAACCACTAAGGAAACATATATAGATACTAAGTGAAGAACTTTAAGCTCTTTTGGAACATCCTCAAGTTTAAGTTGCCTTTCTAAATCCAAGTTAAGTGTTCCAGTTTAATCTACAAGTATATAAATTTCACTAGATATTTACATTTGATACGAAAGTGATTACGAGATTATGAGGACAAGAGTACAAATGAGCCAAGATTGGCAACATGATTCAGGTAACAAATGCATTACAGATTCATGACATTAGATGCTATGCATTCTACTTCCGAGCTATAATCGAAAGGTATGGGGCCTATTGCCTATATGTATACGTATGAGACACAGATGGCTGCAAGTTGGCGAATATGATCCCGGTTTGCTACCGGAAGACACCACCATTGCTAGCACTTGGTTGGGTATGACATGCATTTGCATCTATATATATATATATATATATATATATATATATATATATTCACGACATACGATTATGCGAGTATACCATGCATATTTAATTTATATAAAGTTTGATGTCAGCCATGGCGGCTACCAGAGTTTCTGTTTTAAGTGGTATCTTTATTCCCTTTTTTATAGAAACTATTTTTTATTCTATTTTATGCCTTACATACCAGTACATTTTTATTCGTACTGACGTCCCGTTGCCTGGAGACGTATTTTTGTTTCGTGCGTGCAGGTCCAAGTAGGGATTCTGATTGACCCCTTTGCTAGGATTCGGGGTTCAGATGTGAGTTGGTAAGCTCTACTTCTTCCTGGAGCTTTCATAGGATGTTACTTATATTGTACAGTTTGGGTATAATCGGGGCCTTGTCCCGACCAGTACTTATGTCACTCATAGAGGCTATTGTGGACACAATATTCTGGGTTTCTTCTGCAACTTCCAGTTTCCAGCCACATAGGCTTAGCATGTATATATATGTATGTATGTATGTGTGTATATCTTCATTGTAGCCTTGTCGGCTAGCTAGTACCTTATTATCTTTGGCTTATCTACCTTCGTCTGTATGACTTACCGATATTCAGGTTATGACCTTAAGGGTCCAGTCATAGTATTTTAGATGTTATGCTGCCCGACCTTCTAAGCCCTCAGTTGAGTCAGTAGGTAGGTTTATGTGGCTAACTCGATTGCTTAAGGTGTCGAGTGCCAGTCACGCCTTCTTTAGTTTGGGGCGTGACAAACTTGGTATCAGAGCAGGTCGTGTCCTAGGGAGTCCACAGGTTGTGTCTTGTAGATTCTTGTTTATGGGTGTGTTGTGCACCACACTTATAATCAAGAGGCTATATGCCATTTAGGACTGGTTACATTTGTTTCAATTTATAGATCGTGCTATAGAGCTGAGTTATAAGTACGTATGAAATCTGAATCGTGCTTTGTGTTTCACATACGCTCAAGAGGATTTATCAAGGTTCTACGGTAGAGATTGTTTGTCATCAAAATTTTTAGACGTGATAGGGCTAGAGATGCTCGACTTTGTTCCTGATATGGGCATGGATTGGTGGAAACCTTATTATGTCGATGTTGACTACCAAGAGAAGACTGTTAGATTTCAGTTCCCAGGGGAAGTAGTATGAGAATGGAAGGCTAATGGTACAATGCCAAAAGGCAAGTTTATTTGCAATCTTTAGGCAAGGAAATGTTTGTCAATGGTTGTACTTATCATATTTTCCAAGCGAGTTTAAGATATTGATGTTGAAATCTCGACTCTTCAGTTATTATAGTGGGCAATGAGTTTCTAAGTGTATTTCCAGGTGAGCTTCTTGCTATTTCCCTAGAACAAGTGACAATTTTTTCTACTGATACATTACGAGATGCTCTGCTGATATCAATTTCCCCATTTAGACTTGCACCAACAAAATTGAAGGATATAGTAGATAACAGGACTAGTGCATCACCAAGCAGTGCACCAATGTTATTTGTTCGGAAGAAAGATGAATCATTGTAGAAGTGTGTAGACTACAAAAAAATTGAGTAAGGTGACTATAAAGAACAAATATCCACTACAAAGGATTGATGGGTTTTTTCGACCAACTATATGATGTCGGATGCTTCCCAAAGATTGATTTACATTTAGGGTACCACTAGGTACTTTTTCGAGAGAGTAATGTTTCAAAGACAACTTTCAAGATTAGATATGGCCATTTTGAGTTTCTTGTAATGTCTTTCAGATTGACGAATGACCCAACAATATTTATGAACCTGATGAATAGTATATCCATGTCATTCTATACTTGTTCGTAATTGTATTAGTTAATGATATTCTGGTACATTTTATTTAGAGGCAAATCATAGAGATCATCACTAAGTAGTGCTTTAGTTACCCCAAGGTTAGAGGTTGTAAGCTAAATTCTCAAAGTATGAGTTCTGGTTGTATTTAATGGTTTTTTGTCGGGGCCATATTTTATTAGATGCTGGTATTCAGGTATACTTACAGAAGACTGAGGTCGTGAAGACTTGGCCTAGACCTATGAACCTAGTGGAAGTTCGAATCTTTCTGAGGGTTAGTGGAGTATTATATAAGTTTTGTGGAAGGATTTTTTCTTCCTTTCTCCACTTTCAGCACCCCTAATAAAGTTGACTTAAAAAGAAGTTAAGTTTCAGTGGACAATAGCCTACGAGGGGAGATTCCAAGAGCTGAGATATCAAATGACTTCAACACCAGTTCCGACCCTACAAGACGGTCAAAAGGGCAATGTAATGTATTATTATGCTTCAAGAATTAGGCTAGTTTATGTTCTGAAACATTAAAGAAAGGTAATTGCTTATGCTTCATGATAATTAATAAAGAATGAAAAGAACTACTCGACCTACAATTTAGAGTTGACTACAATTATTCATCCCTTGAGGATTTTGAGTCATTACTCGAAGGTCTTTAATTTTGATATTTATACAAATCATAAGAGCCCCCAGTATATTTTTAGACTAAAAAAGGTAATTCTACAATAGCGCAGATGGAATGAATCGCAAAAAGTTATTGATGTGGATATCTTATATCATCCAAGGAAAGTAAAATATAGTAGAGGATGCCCTCAGTCGTAATTCTATGGGTAGTTTATCACCTTTGGGAACTGAGAACCAGGAGATGGCCTAAGAGCTCCATCAGCTAGCTGGTTTGGGGTTATATTATACAACTCTAATGATACTAGAGTCACAGTTCAAGACTAGGTAATATCATCTCTATTTGTGGAGGTGAAGGCTTGACAAAGTGAAGATCCTAGCTTAGATCAGCTCAGAGGCAAGGCTTAGTAGCAAAGAAAAAAAATCCACTTTTGATAGAGTAGGAGAGATAGTCTTTAGATTCAGAGTTCAATTATATGTTCTGAATGCCACATGGCTTCTATTGAAAAATATGGGACATGCGAACCATTCTCACTTCTCTGTTCACATAGGAACCATGAAAATGTGTCATGGTATTAAGGAGATATGTTGTCAACAGGGAGAGGTAGAGCATCAGAAGCTTAGTTTGCTAACTCAGGAGATAGTTATTTCATTGTGGAGGTGGAAGGAGATAAATGTGAATTTTGTCACATGTTTTCTGCATTCGCGAGGGAAGATCAAATTCCATTTGGGTGATTATTCACAGGTTGATGAAATCAACCCATTTCTATCTAGTCAGGACTATCTTCTGGTGGAATATGTGGGGATGTACATAAGAGAATTATTACTACTCAATTATGTCTCAGTATAGATTACTTCAAATAGATGGACATATTTTATAGCACAACACAGAGATCCTTGTTGAAGGGTTTGGGGACTCAAGTTAATCTTAGTACGGATTTTCATCTTCAGATTGATAGCCAAGCCGAACGTATAATATAAATGCTCGCGGACATGTTATGGGTATGTGTGCTAGATTTTCGTGGAAACTGGTATGATCACGTTTTATTGGTTGAGTTTTCTTATAATAACAACTTCCAAACATGAATTGAAATAGCTCCTTATGAAGTACTATATGGAAGAAGTGCAGGTCACCAATTTATTGGTTCAAGATCAGGGAAGTAGAGTTGCTAGGTCATGATCTAATCTAACAAGTTATGGAGAAGGTAAAGCTTAGTAGAGATCGGTTGTAGATATCATAGAGTAGTCAAAAGTCTTATGCAGATGTTTGACTACGAGACTTAGAGTTTGATGTAGAAGATTGGTTTTTCTTCAAAGTATGGCCTATGAAGGGTTTCATGCGATTAGTCAAGAAAGGAAAGCTGAGTCCAAGGAATGTAGGGACATATAATATTATTCAGAGGATTGGTAGAGTGGCTTACGAGATTGATTTCCCTTCAGAATTTAAAGCAATTCATCCGGTGTTCAATGTATCTAGTTTATAGAAGTGCATCGAAAATGCTTTGAATTATGCCTGTTGAGGATATTCTTGTCTCTACAGACTTGTTTTATGCTAAGGCGTTAGTGGCTATTTTGGTTTGGCAGGTAAGAAAGATTTGGACTGAAGAAGTGGTTTCTATGAAAGTATTATGGTGGAATAACAACGTTGAGGAAATAACTTGAGAAGCAGAGGAGGAAATAGGGAAGAATTACCCCCCAACTATTGACGACTTAAGCTAAGTTGTTTTTCAATAATTGACAATTATTCGTGTACACAAACTTAATTGGATTTTAAATACCAAAAACTATAGTTTATATGGCTTGTCACGAGCTAAATATACGAAGCCTTATAAGTGGATTTTCATAACTGGATTTAAGATTTTCAAACGTAACAAATATAGCTTTGCAAACAGCACAAAAGCAGCAAGGAATACAACCAAGAGATTGTTCGAATCCATTCGCGGACGAATATTCATAAGGAGGGGAGAATGTGATACCCTGTGGTTCTTTCGCATAGTATGTGTATCATTGCATGAGTGTATGAGGTTTATATGACTTGGTGTATCATGTTAGAAGAATAAGTTTGCATAGGAGTGGTAAACCATGAAAGAATTTAACTAATGTTATGGGTCAAGGATGCCCTTAAACAAGTTCGAGTTAAAGAATGTCTCTTCTAACACCCCACCCGTTCGTAAGGTTTAAGTTAACCAGTACCTTTAGGGTAACACAAAGAGTGTCTTATATGCTAATAAGGATGCTTTATAAGGTGATATAGTCTTCCAATGATCGTAAGTTAAGTTTTGAAGTCAAGCAAGTTGGGAAATAAAAGTTGACAAAGGTTAGAGTAAGTTTCTTTAATAAACCTTCTGAAATTTAGGTTAAATGTCTCAGAGCTTTTCTCCCAATATATAAAGCTTTAGAAGGACCCCAATATATGAAATTGAAGGTCTATGAGTCTACTTTCCAACGCACTAAACCATTTGTCCATACGACTTCAGAATTGAGAGATATTCAGATTTTAGTGAGACTGCACAAGAAGGCACGTGTAGGTGGGTCCCTCGCCCGTATGTCGGTTTAGCTCTATAAGTTTTGGTTTCCCTTCGTTCTAAGTCATTTTTTTCGACCAAAATAAGAAGAAAGCAGTCCTAAATCCTCTCTAAAGGTTCCCCTATCATCCAAGCAAAGATCTACAAGATTTCAACGTGGTTTCACCATCGGAACGTTCATAGAGATTGTGTTACTTCTTTCCTCCTTGTTGGTTGTGATTTGAAGGATTCTTTGTGGTGAAGGAGTCTCGTTTTTAGGTGGTGTTGTTGTTGTTTGGAGGTAATAATTAATTCTCACCCATCATTTTATTGAGTGATTCCAAGTTATAGCTATGCTATATAAGAAAGAACATGAATAGACAGCTGGAAACTCGTATTTTAATAGTTATGTGATGTTGGGCTGTTTTTGAAGTATTTTCTGATGTTGTTGTTGCTGGAATTTTTGGAAATGATTTGGTTGTGTGTGGTTGTTGTTGATATGAGTCTGGAAGAGATGAAGAAGTATAGATGGTTAATTAATTATAAGATAAATAAGTGTAACGTTGGTTCTATTTTTGCACTGCAATTTTCAAATGACTTCTTCTTAGTTCAACGTCTTGTGTTTGAGGAGACTCTTTGTAATTGAGGAGACATGCTAAAATACCATAAGCTCCATCAATTTTAAATTAAGGTTCTGCCCTTTTATTCTCTATTGCTTATGAAGATAAAGATGTGATTCCAAACGGAATTATTGGACGAACTCACAGGATGGTGATTGGAAGCCGTAAGTTCGAGTTATTATGGTTATATTGAACAATTATAGGACTGTATTACATATATTTTTCTGGCTTTAATGGTTTGAAGACTCATGGTTTGGATTTGGTTGTGGTTATTTTGTGGTTGGAGAGGAGGGGTGTGGCGATACGCCAAGTTTTTATTATTGTGCAGGAATACTCTATTTGGTTGTTGTTGAATATTGTGTAGGCCTCCAATTGTTAATAGCTGCTGCAAAAATGTATGTTACATCATTAATTTGGGGTTGTAATTTGGAGAAGAAAAGGTAATGAAACACATTTAAAAAGGGTCTGGTGAGCTAATTACTCTGCTAGTAAGATCTATATTGCTACTTTGACCCTACCGTGTTAATATTCTGCCTATAATGGATGTATGACATGATTTTTTGTAGATTACATACTATGACATGATTTTATGTAGATTACATACTGTAAGGAAGGGGTACAATCCATATTGATACAACAAGACCTAGAATTGAGGTATGTTAAGGCTAAGCACTGTACTTCCTTTGAGCACGAATTTTGGAATCCTAAATCATCAAATATTATTTTACTACTCTATTACTAGAAAGACCTTTGGTGAAAGGCATTGATATTGCAGATGGTGTATTTTTGTGACTCCATTATGTTGCTATTCCACTCGTTCGGTTAGATAGGGTACTCGGCGTCTTTATGTCATTTTGTTGATTCTCTTGACTATAGGTCCCTGTGTACAAATTCTTATTCTTCTTTAGGTGTAGTAACTTAAAAAGATTAGAGATGAACAATATGAATTTGAAATCAGCCCTCCTTCCTCGCTAATTTATATTTTTTGAAAACTTTAAAATAAAACGTTGATCTCCAAAACTCTTAAATATAAATCATAGGTTTAACCTACTAAAGTATGGGTTTTTTCTAAAATACATTCTTTTACAAACCACTAAGGAAACATATATAGTTACTAAGTGAAGAACTTTAAGCTCTTTATGAACATCCTCAAGTTTAAGTTGCCTTTCTAAATCCAAGTTAAGTGTTCCAATTTAATCTACAAGTATATAAGTTTCACGAGATATTTACATGTGATACGAAAGTGATTACGAGATTATGAGGACAAGAGTACAAATGAGCCAAGATTGGCAACATGATTCAGGTAACAAATGCATTACAGATTCATGATATTAGATGCTATGCATTCTACTTCTGATCTATAATCGGAAGGTATGGGGCCTATTGCCTATATGTATACGTATGAGACACAGATGGCTACAAGTTGGCGAATATGATCCCGGTTTGCTACCGGAAGGCACCACCATTGCTAGCACTTGGTTGGGTATGACATGCATTTGCATCTATATATATATATATATATATATATATATATTCACGACATACGATTATGCGAGCATACCATGCATATTTAATTTATATAAAGTTTGATGTCATCATGGCGGCTACCAGAGTTTCTGTTTTAGATGGTATCTTTATTCCCTTTTTTATAGTAACTATTTATTATTCTATTTTATGCCTTACATACCAGTACATTTTTATACGTACTAGCGTCCCGTTGCCTGGAGATGCATTTTTGTTTCGTGCGTGCAAGTCCAAGTAGGGATTTTGATTGACCCCTCTGCTAGGATTCGGGGTTCAGCTGTGAGTTGGTAAGCTCCACTTCTTCCTGGAGCTTTCATAGGATGTTACTTATATTGTACAATTTGGGTATAATCGGGGCCTTGTCCCGACCAGTACTTATGTCACTCATAGAGGCTATTATGGACACAGTATTCTGGGTTTCTTTCTACAACTTCCAGTTTCCAGCCACATAGGCTTGGCATGTATAGATATGTATGTATATATCTTCATTGTAGCCTTGTCGGCTAGCTAGTACCTTATTATCTTTGGCTTATCTACCTTCGTCTATATGACTTACCGATATTTAGGTTATGACCTTAAGGGTCCAGTCATAGTATTTTAGATGTTATGCTGCCCGACCTTCTAAGCCCTCAGTTGAGTCAGTTGGTATGTTTATGTGGCTAACTCGATTGCTTAAGGTGTCGAGTGCCAGTCACGCCTTCTCTAGTTTGGGGCATAACATAAGACTCCATGTATGGTGATTGTGTTTGGAGTAGTCGTTAAAATCTTTGTGGAAACTTCTTAAGTGTTTACTTGTATCCATGGTTTAGTGGTTGTTAAGACGTTGGTGTTATGGTTAGATTGAGGGAGATGGATTTGAAAAGACCAGTGGGGTTTTCTTCCAAGGGGGAGATAGTGTGCTTCATGATTGGTACGTGAGCAGAACTATGTTGTTTTTGAAAGAGTTCCTTGTTATGGTTTGGTGGGTGAAAGTTCAAAGGCGGCGTTATGTCTTAGTATCCCTATCTATTTTCCTTCTATCTTCAAGTCTAGCTCTAGGCCTTAGCCCTCATGGTTCACTCTTTAGGATTCGTGTGTCTTCGTCATTCTCATGTTTCCTCATGCATGCATGCTCATGGAAAATTTGATTTTTCAAAAATATGATTTAGATTAATTGATTGTTTCATGATTATGTGCATTTAAGTATGAGTTGTATATAAACCTTATGAGATGATGTTTTGAATATGCTTTAGCTTGGAGTTGATTTTCCTCCTCGGATATGTGCATTTATGTGATTGCATTCATGTTGGGATGTTAGATCTCCTCCCTATCCTCCGTATGATGTCTCGAGTCTCATTCGAGGACGAATGTTCCCAAGGGAGAGATATTGTAACACCTCAAAAAAAAGTCTTGTAAGGAAGGGTTCAAGAACGGTGGAAGGGTCTAAGGAAGGGTTCAAGGAAGGTGGAAGAGTCCACGGTCAGTGAACCCATCCTTGAACCCAAGCCTTGTGAAAAATATTCTAAGGCAAGGGTCTAAGGAAGGGTTCAAGGAAGGTGGAAGAGTCCACGGTCAGTGAACTCATCCTTGAACCCAAGCCTTGTGAAAAATATTCTAAGGCAAGGGTCTACAGAAGGGTTCAAGGAAGGTGGAAGAGACCACGGTCAGTGAACCCATCCTTGAACCCAAGCCTTGTAAAAATTATTCCAAGGCAATGATTCACGGAGAGGTTCAAGGATCGTAGAATGGTCCACAGACGGTAGACCCGTCCGTGGAGATTGACTTAGAACCCTTCCTTATGTCTGTCAAAATTTGTTTGTTAAACTAAGAATGAATGAGTTTGGGTTGTAGTATAACACATGGGGAAGTCTTGAGTACCTATTTTGTGTTCAAATAAGTTGATAAGTAGTGTGCCCGCCCAAGTGTTTGATGAATTGTTTGTGAGAATTCAACATTGATGGGTGAAAGTTTTGTGATGAAATGTTGTAGACTTTGAATTACTTGTTGATCACTGTGTAGTCGAAATCGTATGAGTTGATAGGTGCAAAAGTCAGATGGGTAAGTTGGGGATGACAGGCCGCAATAGCGAACCTTTAGGCGCTAAAGTGACTCTCGCTAAAGCGGCCTCCCCTCGCTTTTGTGATTCCCGCTAACGCGGTACTAAGCCGTTAAAGCAATGTTCTCTTAAGCAGCCTTTGGTCGCTTTTGCAACATCAGAAGCCAGTTTCTGTAGGTTTTCCTAATTGTTGAAATGTGGCAGTTTGGTCCCGAGATGATTTTAAACTCCTTTCTTTGGCTTTTATGAGTAGCGTTGCATCATTTAACACATATTTCTTATGTTTTCATGCTATTGTGATATTTTGAGGTTTTAAAAAAGTCGAGAGTGGTGCATCAACTTATTGATGAAGTAGAAGTCGACGATGACTATGATAGGACTCGATTCGTTTCTCTTCAGAGTCAAAATATCTACTATGGGGACTTAATCAGAAAGAAGTTGTTCGCTGAGAGAGGGATTTCTCTTGAAAAGGTCCCCAAGACTCTTCCCAGATTCTATCAAAGACTAGAAAAATCAACCAAGATCCCTCATAATACCTTCTATTAACTCCAAGTCAAAAGACCAGCATAAACATTTGCATTTTCAGACATACAAGAGGATGGACATGAGAGCTTAACTGACATTCAACCTAATCAATTCTGGTTGCGTCTACTTCAGGGGAAAATACATACAAATTCTTGCAAAAAGTTGCCTGGAAGATGAATGGGAAAATATGTACACACCCCCATTATCATTTCCACTTAAGATCCCTCATAATTTTTACAATATGCAATCCTACCATCATACTTGGTTTCTACAACTACAACCAGGTCCAGCTGCAGGACATCGCACAAGCAAACCTAGCTGCTCTAAGTGTGTGCAACAATATGAATGAAAATCCTAGCACATGTATAATCAAAACTGGTTAAGCAATCTAAGCAATTTACAGGTCCTACATCTCTCACATGACTACCATAACCAATAACACTTGTATAGAGATAACATCACAAATAATGTTAAGAATGAGATGTCTAACTCTTCCAAAATCATTGAGACAAGGCACTTCGATGACAAAACTTAAAGTTCTTGATTGCAGCCATCCTTCAACCAGAAGGGGACCCTCATCTTGGAACCTTCAGATGAGTACACACTTAAAAGAAATCCATGAAGAATTCCTGCACTAAGTGGCCATTTGCATCAATTGCCCACTTCTGATCCGGATCCAGAGGAATTATCGCTATCGGAATCACTTGAGGATGAACCCGAATCACTGCTGGAACTGCTTGAACTACTTGCATTATCCATCTGTCTTCTCACTTCTGCATTTGTAGCTAGAGCACTAGTGTTATTTCTACCAGTATTACTGTTCAGTGCACCAGCAACCATATGAGCAGAATTCATAACTGGGGCAGTCCGTGCAGTTCCTCTGGCTTGCAGAGCAAGTTCAGTCTTTCTCTTCTGCTTGCTTAAGTTCTTTTTGTAATTGGTCACAATCCTTTCAAGCTCCCAGAGGCTTTCCACATCAACACTATCTATGTCTAGTTCAATCTCATCATCATGTTGATAAAATGTTGAGTTCCTCTTTTTAATAATCTGAACAATAACATCAAGCTTTTTAAAGGTAAACTCTGAAGATGTGTGTTGAGTCTCTGCTTTTCTTCATAGGTCATATTCGTTTTATTGGGATCATTTGCTTTAGGTTTCTTAGGAACTGGTACCCTACCAACATGAGCAATGCGTGATGGCTTGAACCTGAAACCAGCTGGTCCAGTCATTGACTCAGACCTATCCAAAGTCCTTGCTTGAGAAACAGGGGGAGCGGCATGAGAAGTTACAGAAGCACGGGAAAAGGGAGAAGGCTGAGGGACCTTTCTTGAAGTGAGGGTAGGCAAACCTGCATCATGAATTCATGATACATTTGATACCTCCAATCCGGATTAAACTCGGCCTCTATAAACTGCCCAGCAGCCTGAAGTTGAAGCTCAAGTTGCTGATCGAGAAGAAGATCACCTTTTTGTTGCAACTTGTTTCACAAGCCTAGATTCAAGTGAAAGTTGGTTAATTGATAGTGGTTGCTCTAACCACATGACATCTGATAAGATGTTGTTCAAAGAATTGTGGAACACTGAGACAAAGAAAGTTAGAATTGGAAATGGTGAGTGTCTTGCTGTGAAAGGCAAGGGCAACATAGCCATTACCAGTGGCTCTAGAACTAAGCTTATTGCAAATGTTTTGTATGTTCCAGACCTTGATCGAAACCTTCTTAGTGTTGGTCAATTAATGGAGAATGGATTCAATATGTTCTTCAAAAACAAAACTTGTGTGATAGAAGATCCATCAAGCGATGAGATATTCAAGGTCAAAATGGAGGGGAGGTGTTTCCCGCTCAATCCTTTGGAAGAAGAGCAGACATCTTTTCTTATGACAGACAACTCTACAGAAGTTTGGCATAAAAGAATGGGTCATTTTCATCATCAAGGTATGATGTTCTTGCAAAGAAAGGAACTTGTGAATGATCTACCAAGATTGCAGAATCGGTGGACATATTGCCAAGCTTGTTTACTTGGAAAGATGAACAGGCTGCCCTTTCCCAAAACAACTTGGAGAGCATCAAAAAAACTTTAGCTCATTCATACAGACCTGTGTGGACCTCATAGAACACCATCTTTAAATGGTAGTCTTTACTACATTGTATTTATTAATGATCTAACAAGACTGACCTGGATTTTTTTCTTAAAATTCAAGTCTGAGATAGCTGATGTGTTTTGGAATTCTAAGGCAAAAGTGGAAAGTCAAAGTGGCTGCAAAATTCAGACTTTAAGGTCTGATAATGGGAATCAGCTAACAGTCCCTTATACTACACAACAAAATGGAGTTAGTGAGCGGAAAAATAGAACTATAATGGAGATGACTAGGTGCATGCTACATGAGAAACATCTATCAAAAAGGTTCTGGGCGGAGGCTACTAGCACTGATGTTTTTTTGCAAAACTGACTTCCTTCTAGATCTGTAAAGGATAAAACACCATATGAAGCATGGTATGGTCATAAACCCTCATTGCAATTTCTCAGAATTTTTGGTTGCTTGTGTTTCTCTTATATACCACAGGTTAAAAGAGATAAGCTTGACAAGAAGGCAGTTCTTGGCATCTTTATAGGCTACAGTGTTTTCTCCAAAGAATATAAGGTCTATGAACCTCAAATAGAGAAAATTGTTGTAAGTAGAGATGTCCACTTCATTGAGGTCCAGTAGTGGAACTGGGAGAAGCCTGAAAACAATCCACCAGTTAACAGTCTATTAGATCCAAAAGATCTAGTAGATGATCCTCATGTTAGAGGCACGCGGTTGATCTCTGATAACTATGAGAGATGCAATCTGCAATTTGTAAGCCCGCAAGCTATGAGGAAGCAGAAGGGATGACAAATGGGTGGCAGTAATGAAGGAGGAGATGATGAAGATAAAAAAAAAAAATCAAACCTGGGTGCTTGTTGAGAAACCTCTAGACAGAAAGATTATTGGTGTAAAATGGGTCTTCAGGACAAAGCTAAATGCTAATGATTCCATTAACAAACATAAAGTGAGGCTTGTAGTGAAAGGTTACACTCAGATCTTTGGAGTAGACTACTCAGAAACTTTCGTACCAGTTGCTCGACTTGACACAATCAGATTGCTACTAGCCATTGCAGCGGAAAAAAGGTTGGAGAGTTTATCAACTTGATGTTAAGTTAGCCTTTCTCAATGGTTTTCTCTAGGAGGAGATTTATAATGAGCAACCAGATGGGTTTGTTGTCAAGGGGCAAGAAAATAAGGTTTATTTGCTAAAGAAAGCTCTCTATGGTTTAAAGCAAGCACCAAGAACTTGGTATAGCAAGATTGACGATCATTTGCTCATTTTAGGCTTAAAGAAGAGACTATCTGATTCTACACTTTATATTAAGTGTTCAGGTGCAGACATACTTATTATTTCTTTGTATGTTGACGATCTCTTTGTCACAGGAAGTAAGGTTTGCCTAATTAAGGACTTCAAGTTGGAAATGATGAAGGTCTTTGAAATGACAGACCTTGGACTGATGGCGTACTTTCTTGGAGTGGAGATCAAACAAAATGAAGACAATGTGTTCATTTGCCAGAAAAAATATGCTAAATAAATCCTAAAGAAGTTTCATATGGAAGACTACAAAGTTATGAGTACTCCAATGAACCAAAAGGAAATATTTTCCAAAGATGATGGAACTGAAAAGGTGGATGAGGCATATTATAGAAGTCTTATTGGCTGCTTGATGTATTTGACTGCAACTAGGCATGATATTCTGTATGCAGTGAGTTTTTTTTTCTCGGTTCATGCATTGTGCAAGTGATTTACACTTGAGAGCAGCTAAAAGAATTGTCAGATATATCAAGAGAACTATCAACTATGGTGTTAAGTTTCACAAAAGTCAGAAGTTTAGACTTAACGGATTCTCCAATAGTGATTGGGCTGGTGCACCTGATATGAAGAGTACTTCAGGTTTCTGTTTCAATATTGGGTTAGGAGCTTTCTCTTGGTATTCCAAGAAACAAGATATAGTAGCACAATCAACAGCCGAGGCAGAATTTATTGTTGCAATAGCAACTGTGAATCAAGCACTATGGTTGAGGAAAATTATGTGTGATCTGAATATTGAGCAAAAAGAAGGGGCTGAGGTTTTTATTGATAACCAAGCTGTAATTTCTATTGCTTAATAATCCAGTTTTTCATGCAAAAACGAAGCATTTCAATATTAAGTTGTTTTTCTTAAGAGACATGCAGAAACATGGAGATGTGAAGCTTCTTTACTGCAAGAGTGATGAGCAGGTTGCTGACATTTTCACCTAGCCCCTTTCCCTCGGCAAGTTTGAGTTTTTCAGAGAAAATCTAGGAATCAGCATTTCCTAAACCAATGAGGAGTGTTAGTTGCTATGTTTTAGGACTGCTGCCTTTTCTTTATTTACTGCAATAAATTAGCTTTAGTTTTCCTCAAATAACTTATTTACCTAGTCTAGGAGTTTGTTTATCTTCAGCAGATGTGTTGTTGATTTTAAGGACCATGAAGTTAGTTATAATATAGAAAAGACTGTATTATCAAATAAAGTTATCTCTTTTTTCTTGTTCTTCATTGCTTTTTAGTTCTAATTTTCATTATTCTTAAGTTCTCCTTTGTTCTTTTTCTGGGTTTCCACCTAAATTAACTACATGAAGTGACCTGAAGAGCAGCTTCAATGTCGGAATTGATGGCGGTGTAAAGAGCAGCTTCAAAAGAATCATTGCCAGAAACTATCGCTTGTGGAATTTTGCTCTATTTAGGTTTAAGATTTTGTGTAATGGGAAGATGATGACCAACAAAGGGAACACTTTTGGTAAGACGTTGTTGTGCTATAATGGACTTTTGGTATAAGTTGGTATACACCAGGGGCGGCTCTAATAAATCAGTGGCCTAAAGAAAAATCCGAATGGAGGCCTTAAATTCGAATATATATTTTTTATGAAGTTTATTATAGCCAATTATTTAATCTTTCTTGAGACATAGTACTCATAATTTGTCAAACTTCTATTACTTCCTTGCTCTTTTATGAAAAAATTATATTTTCTACAAATTATACTCGATATTTTAAAAAAATAATATGTATAACCTATTGTATTTTTAAAAAATGAGGCCCCGCAAATTTTGGGGACTAAGGCAGTTGCTTTTTTTTCAAAGTTGTAGAGCCGCCACTGGTATACGCTAGAACAGACTTAACAATGGAATAACGGACAGAAAAAGCGGTCAATAAATATCATCTTGGTTCAAAATTATCTTTTTTTTTCAATGTTTTGGTTCGAACAACCCCCTAATAATTTTGTCCAAAAATATCTTTTTTTCTATTTTTGGATTAAAATGTCTTTTCCTAATAAAAACATTGTTTTTTTATTTACACATTCTTTTTCTGATAAAATATTATAATTCATCATTAATTTTCATATAAAAGATCATAATAATCTATCATTATTTTTCATTTGAATAATGATAAATTCATTTTCCTAATAAAACAAGAAATTTTTTTATTTCTCAATATTTTCAAATTGAAAAAGAAAACACATTTGCTAGTATGATCATTGGTTTTAAAGTTCAACAATAATGCCATAAAATATAAACTTTATTACATTGCTTCAAATAAACAAAATATCATCGATGGAGTTATTGTTGATGAATTTTATATATTAACTTAAAATTAATGAATATCTAGGAAATGTTTATCCTATTTCAATTGAAGAAAGATTAAAAAATAATAATATTTTCTATTTTATTAGAATTTTTTAAAATTATTATCTAAACAAAAATTAGTGATGAGGTTACTATGATCTTATATATATGTCTTATATTGATTAGGAAAATAATGTGTTTAAAAGGAAAAATAAACAATAGGTGTATTCGGAAAAGAGACATTTTTTACCCCAAAGTAACAATATTTATATTTTTGGATCAAAGAATTAATGACAAGGCCATTTTTAGATCAAAGTATTACAACAAGTGCATTTTTAAAACCAAATTGTTAATGTGGGTATTTTTGTTCAAGTTCGTGTATTTTAAGAATATTTTTTTATTCTTTTCCATTGCAATACTCCCTCCATCTCATATTAGTTGATCATCTTACTAAAAATAAGTGTCTCATCTTAGAGCCTGTTTGGCATTGCTAATAAAAAACTGTTTATTTTAAAAGGGTCCAACTTATGAGATATGTTAATCAATTAATAAGGGATATATTGATAAATATGTATATATGTAAGGGATATTTTAGTCTTAAAAAAATAATTTTCTACTTTTGCTTTTTTTTTTAAAGCAAAAATTTAGCTTTTTCCTAACAGTAGAAAAACTGTTCATGCTTCCATTTAAAAGCAATTTTAAGAATTTGTCAAACACTTAATTTTTCAAAATAAGTGTTTTTTTCTCAAAAAAAGCACTTCTGGCCTCCCAACAACAACGACAAACAGACTCTTAGTTGTCCACCTCTAAATCAAGGAAGGATTAATTAAATTTTTCCTCTTTATCACTGTTGTAATTATTTTTTTTTGAAAGTGTTCACATTTGTTTGTAAAATTTCCAAGAAATTTTTTAAGAACTAAATTAGTAAAATTATTTTTTTTATTTATGATTTCTTAATAAGCGTATAAAAAGAAAAATGATCAACTAATATAAAAAGGAAGGAGAAATACATAATTATTCATAATAACATATAAAATGGCCACAACAACCCAATAAAGCAAATCAAGAAAAGGATTTGCCCCGAACAAGTGTTGTTTTCAATTGCACACGCAAGTGTACGTGGTCGCGCAAGTAATATAGTGACTCTTAAAAGAATCGGATTATCGAACCCAAAAGACTTGTCGATTAACTATTTACTAAATTATACTAATTCTAATTATTTATCTAAGGGGGGGGGGGATTTCAAAGATGAATATATATTAGCTAAACTAAAAATAAAGATAAAATAACTAAAAATCAATTAACTAAGAAAAGATAGATGTTTACGCAATCAATGAATGAATCGATCTAGGATTATGATTTAACTAACAATCATGTTTAGCATCAATTTCATCAACTTATTTGATTATCTAGTTGTTGATTCACGGGGTTGATAATATAGTCATGATCTCTTGACCTCTAACCATCTACCACAATTGACAGCTAACTACACCGTTGAGCGGGGATAGACTGGATCAACTATGGAGCATTAAGTTGTCTTCCCGTATTTGAGCCAAGCAAGACACCTAGGTATATCCATATCCTAGACACAAATCAATTCAAGTGACATACAAGAAAAGATCATGCTCCTTATATTCCACGTTCTATCCTCTTATTCCTCTCCCGAGTTCAATTCAGACAATTTGTTTATTTCAATGGTGATCAGGCACGAAATACGAAAAACAAGAATATAAGAACAACTAATATGATAAACAAATCATGCCGAATTAAAATCACCAAACAATCATATTGTAAGTAAATATAATCCAAGAACGAGAAGTTTAACTCCACATAGACATAGAGCGATTACAATGAATCATTCAAAGAAAAGATGTAAAATAAATAAAAGAGAAGAAAAGATGAAACCCTAAATTAAAAGTTAATTTCTACATTGTATCCTTCTCCCTTAATGATTTATGAGCATCTTTCACATATAACAAACATAAAAATCATATTTGTATGCTATAACTATAATTTGCATAATTGCGCTCCATAGCAAACATAAATATGTATATTTCGCTATACATATACAAAGAAAGCAGTTGTATAATTCGCTATACATATACAAAGAAAACAGTTGTATAATTCGCTATACATATACAAAAGAAAGCAGTTGTTTAATCTATTTCGGTATACATATACAAAAGATCATTTGTATAATATGTTTTTGTATAAAGCGAGAAAGAGAGAAAGACAAAGAAAAGTGGGCAAGGGAAGATTGTATTTGTATAATCATAAGTGTATAGGACGAAAATACATGCATTTGTATTGTATATACAATTTTCTCTCACTTTATACAAACACAAACACAATGTATACATTTGTGTTTGTATAAAGTGAGAGAGGCGAGTGAGAGTGGCGAGTGAGATTTGGGAGAGTGGCGAGCGAGATCTGGGAGAGGGGAGAAAGGGGAATGAAAATATATGTATATATACAATTTTCTCTCGGTTTATACAAACACAAACACATTTTATAAATTTGTGTTTGTATAAAAGCGAGAGAGGCGAGCGAGACTGCCACCAAAACGAGAGAGGCGAGTGAGATTCCACCAGGGAGAGAGGCGAAAATAACAATAGTTTGATATAGGATACAATTAAATCAAACTATGTTTATAGCATTTATTTTAAATTAATAGTTTGCTATTATATACAATTTTCCCATAATTTATTCGTATGAACTATTTATAAATGCAAAAAATCCTGAATAAAATAATTGAGTCCAAAACAAATTAGGAACCAAAACCTAAAAGGATTCTGCGTGAACAGTTCCGTGCGTCTTTCCGCCGCTTCAGTGTTGCGTGTCTTCAAATGTTGACACGTGGCCATGCAGTATTTCAATTCAACTCTGATTCTTTGCAACTTTTATATAATATATAATATTATTATATTCAATTTAATCCATTTAGCTGCCTGTTTGATTTTCTTCTTCAAACTTTCATCTTTAATTCGTTTTAGCTTCAAATTCCTTCATCTTCACACCAATTTAATCCTACAAATAAAATATACTATTAAGTACAATTCATAAAATTCATGTTCAAAAAGAACAAATATAAGTAATAAATGTGAAACAAATAATGATTAAAAATATGTATTTTGGCCTCACATCAACAAGAGGCCCAAACCCAACTTAGACATAAAAAAAACAGCAATAAAAGTGCAAATATTGTTACAAAAGGAGAAATGCTAGAAACTGCTACTCTTTGCTCTCTCATCTTCTCTGGATGTGAAGAAAACTAAAGAAGTTATGAACGAGAATTTTTTTTTTGTGAGTTGCATAATCAACATTACTTATGTGAGATAGTTGATTAATTGTCATGTGGACTGAAGGGTCCCACAAGATTATTTAAAAATAAATTTAAGAAAAATACTTTTATATATTGTTCCTAATTAGAATGCTTAACTAGCGGACAATATAAAAAAACTTAAATGTACAAAAAAAATAAAAATCTCCATATATATCAAGGAAAAAGAAGGCATGCCAGCATCATTTAAGTAACTTAAAAATAATGTGATTTTAAAATCGTATCGATATAATATAACTTTTTAAAATAAACCAACTAAATCATATCACTAACACTATGAGTTAAGAGTTAAAATTGTTCTCTTAATTGATTGCATGGAAAGAAGTTGAAATATGCAAATATAAAAATAACTCGTACTTTAAATTATACTTAAATATTTAAAATGATAAACTCTAATAAAAGAATGAAAACAAATTTTTTATATAGCAGTTATTAAAATTTTAAAACGGTGCTGCTATGCCTTCTTGTTAATTAATATGATTTTTTTTTTTTTTTTGTTTCTTGTCCTCTACTTAGGCATTCTACTTAGGAATAATATAGATTTTCAATATTGTCTTTTTAAATAATCTTGTGGGACCTTTCAATTCACATGTCAATTAATAAACTGCATTACATAAGTAATGACGAGTTCTTCAAATTATCGACATATAGCGATTGATGGAGTGAATCAAGACAGTCTTTTTGAAACAAAAAATTTACACGTGTGAAAGGTTTCAATTGAATGAAATGCCATATGCACACTGTTTGCAACAATTTTTAAAGGTGATAGAAAACAAATTGTAATCACAAATAAAATATGAAGAAACATAAAAAAAAATATTGATAAACAGTGTACGTACAAATCCGTTCCTTCCTTGATTCTTCTCCCTCTTAAGAATATGATTTGGACTTGATCTTCATAATTCGAGGGTCGTTAGTGACTTATTTCTTGAACACATGAGGCTACATCTTGATCTCTTGATGAATATCCCATGAATTTATGGAATTTTCGAGATTTCTTTTCAAGGAATATAGTATCCTTTATATAGGCATTAACTAGGTTTTAGGGTGGATAGCCTCCAAGAACCTTAACTGGAATTGAACATCTCTTGTAGAATCTAAATTGAAATTGGACACGTCTTGTAGAGTCCCACAAGATTTCAATGTCTACAAATGTCCCCTGCTTCATGGCTTGTCGGAGGGTAGACTTGATAAACTCAAAGACGGAGCTTGAAGTATGCATTCTTCCACCTTTGAGGTTTTGTGGCATATTTGATTTGTGAGAGAAGAGATGGATGATAGATTTGGTCCCATTAGGCGTGCCAATTTGTTTGCAACAAATTTCAAAGTTAAGATTTGGATGAAGCCTTTGATTGCACTGCATTCTGAGAGGCTCCTTTTGGATTAGCTAGCTGGTTTGACTTCGTATCGCTATTGCTCGCTGCCTCTTTAGCTACTGCACCTTGAGAACCTCTAATTTGAGCTGCTCTCTTATCCTTTCTCTTTGCTCAGTAACTAGACCTCTTCCTCTCGGGAAGCCACCTCTCTGGATCAGGTGGAGGTCTTGGATTAGCTGGGTCAAAGCCCTTTGGATATTTTGGCTTTCTCTTCCTCTTTTTCTTCGCCTTATCCTTAATCTTCCCTCCGTATGTTTCAGTGGCACCAGCATTTGGATCTTACTTCCATGGCTTTTCACTAGCTGCCCATAAAGGCGTGCTGCCTTCTCTTTCCTTCCATGCCTGAGCTTGAAAGCAGCAGCCTCCTGCATGATGGTATTGAGCTTATTGTCTTCAGTCATGGCATTTGATCACCACTTGATTGCGGAATCAAACACAGCATCGGCACCATCAGTATCTCCAGCCCGTTCCTTGAGAGAGACAATAGTGGCAACAGTTGCAGGCTTGTGTTGAATGTCAGGTATTTTCGCCAAGGGATCAGCTGCAATCTGTGGATGGCCAGCAGCTGCAGCAACCTGAGCCCTTGCAAGCAGGATAACCTTGGACCTGTCAGGAAACTTATCTGCATACTGTCCAAGTATTTCTTCAGCTTTAGCAGCCTTGTTCTCTCTCACATGTACAGCAGCTTGAAGAAATACAGGCATCAAGCTACCAGGGAACATCCCAGGTAGAGCGCCAACTAGTTCTCTAGCCTGTAACAATCCAATGACAAAAATAAACATTGGAAAAAGACTCGGGCAATAAACAGTAGCAGTTGGATGTTTATTAATGGGTCCCCTTGTTTCTAATGCATCAATTGTTCAAAGGAGAACCATTGCAAACTGATGTAAATCTTACAGATAATATACCTGATCCATCTTATTAGAATGAAGTAGCAGCGGCACCATATTCGTATATATTGCTTCCCTTTGCTTCTGTGAGAGTATTGAAAGTGGTGCCTCAAAACCTGGAGATTAGTTCCACTTTCTGCTGTATCAATATACAGCTTAAAAGTAGGATTAAGTTCATATAAATTAGGCTGCAGTATTTGGCAGAATCTGATTAGTTAGTTGCTATATTTTAGGCTTTAGTTATTGGAGATAATGTTAGCTTATTTCACTCCTTTTCTTTAGCTTTTTAAGTTATGAATTCATGTATTTATATTGCAGTCATTATTTCAATAAAAGAAAACTTAACCTTGTTTCTTCTCTTTTCTTTCTTAGTAAACATTTGTTATTCTCCTGTTAAAAACCTACAGATTGGTATCAGAGCATTGCCATCTTGAGGGATCTGTGAGAAAAGAGTGAACCATATAAACCCTTCTTTGAACTACTATCTTAAATAGTTTATAGAAAATGAATTCTGAAACAAGCTTCTTAACTCCACCAGTCTTCAATGGTGAGAATTATCAAGCTTGGGCAATTAGAATGACGGTTCATCTTGAAGCGCTGGATCTCTGGGAAGCAGTAGAAGAGGATTATGAAGTAACTCCTCTTGGTGATAATCCAACAGTGAATCAGATGAAACATCACAAGGAGAATAAGACAAGGAAAGCCAAAGCTAAAACAACTTGCCTTTTCTCTGCAGTATCCCCTTCAATTCTTACCAAAATTATGCAAATGAAGTTTGCTGCAGAAATTTGGGAGTATCTCAAAAAAGAATACCAAGGAAATGAAAGAGTGCAGAATATGCAAGTGATGAATCTGATTCGAGAATTTGAAATGAAGAGAATGAAAGAATCAAAAACTATAAAAGACTATGCAGACCAACTACTCGACTTGGCCAACAAGGTGAGATTGTTCGGTAAGGATTTCGCTGATGAAAGAATTGTTCAAAAGATTCTTGTTACACTTCCTGAGAAATATGAAGTCACAATTTCTTCTTTAGAGAATTCTAAAGATCTGTCAAGCGTTACCTTGGCAGAACTTGTTAAAACTTTGCAGGCATCAGAGCAAAGGAGATTAATGAGGAAAGAAGGTTCTGTTGCAGGTGCTTTTCAAGCTAATTCACTGAACAACGAGTCAAACAAAGGAAGGAAAAAGAACAAGAAGCAGAGACCAATCATTAATTACAACAATCAGGGAGGATATGCAAGTCACAACTGCAACAAGAAGAAGCTAAGGCTGTAGTAAATCAATATCAAGAAGAGCAATTGTTTGTAGCAACTTGTTTTGCTAGCAAAAGCACTTATGAAAGTTGGTTAATTGATAGTGGATGCACAAATCATATGACCAGCGCCCAAGAACTCTTTAAAGATCTAGATAGATCTTTTATTTTCAAAGTGAAAATTGGAAATGGAGAATATCTCGATGCGAGAGGCAGAGGAACTGTTGCAATTGAAAGCCTTACGGGTTTGAAACTTATAGTTGATGTTCTTTTTGTTCTTGATCTTGATCAAAACCTCTTAAGTGTTGGACATCTACTTGAAAATGGTTTGAAGGTGTTGTTTGAAGAAAAAGCATGTGTCGTCAAGGATGCTGATAATAAAGAGATGTTCAAGGTCAAGATGAGAGGAAAAAGTTTTTCCTTGAACTTGTTGGACGAGGAGCAAGTAACAATTATCAAGTTGGAAAATAACTCAAAACTATGGCACAAAAGACTCGGATATTTTCATCATGATGCTATACTCTTCATGAAAGAAAATCAACTAGTAGAAGGTCTTCCAAGCCTTGAGAAGAACCTGCATGCTTGTGAAGCTTGTCAGTATGGGAAGCAAACAAGGTTGCCTTTTCAGAATTCATTATGGAGGGCAAAGCAAAAGCTGCAACTTATTCACACATCTGTAGGCGGACCTCAGAAAACACCATCTTTAAAGGGTAGTAAGTACTATATTGCCTTTATTGATGATTGTACCAGATATTGTTGGATTTATTTTTTGAATTATAAATTTGAGGTCGTTGATGTATTCTGGAAATACAAGGCTTTTGTGGAAAATCAGAGTGGTTGCAAAATTCAGGTGATAAGAACTGATAATGGAACCGAGTATACTTCAGAAAAATTCAACAAGTTTTGTAATGAAGCGGGAATTGAGCATCAGCTAACAGCACCCTATACTCCCCAACAAAACGGAGTAGTGGAAAGAAAAAAAAGGATGCTAATGGAGATGACAAGGTGTTTGCTCCATGAGAAAGGACTGCCAAAGAAATTTTGGGCTGAAGCTGCAAATACAACAGTATTTCTGCTAAACAGATTACCAACTACGGCCTTGCAAAAGAAGACACCATTTGAAGCTTGGTTTGGTTACAAACCTTTGCTAACAAATCTGAAAATATTTAGTTGTCTTTGTTTTTCTTATGTACCTCAGGTGAAAAGAGATAAGTTGGATAAGAAGGCTGAACCTGGAATTTTCGTAGGATACAACAGTCTCTCAAAAGCTTATAGGATCTATCAACCTCAAAATGACAAAATCATTGTTAGCAGAGATGTCAAGTTCGTGGAAAATGACACCTGGAGCTGGCTAGATGATGAAAAGCAAAAAAATCTAGAATCTCTAGATGAAGATGTTGATGATGTACCTGTTAGAGGCACAAGAGCACTTTCTGATATATATCAAAAGTGTAATGTTGCAATTTTAGAATCAGGAGGATTTACGGAGGCTGCTAAAGAAAAAAAATGGAGATATGCAATGCAGGAGGAGCTCAAAATGATAGAAAAGAACAACACATGGGAGCTGGTTGACAGACCATCGCACACGAAGGCTATTGGAGTCAAGTGGGTTTATAGGACCAAGCTAAATCCTGATGGTTCCATAAACAAGTACAAGGTGTAACGACCCAAAAAAAAAATGAACTAGTGAAACTAGAGCCTCACATGTGAGTTTGGAGTTGAGAACTTGATGAAATGATGAGAAATAACAGTGACGTCCGGAAACTAGTCGTTTGAACTAGTAAGTTGTAAGGGTCTTGTCGTTGAAGTTTGGAGTGTTGTTTAAGGGCTTAAGGGGTTGATTATCTAGTTGATTAATCACCTTTATAAGCTAGCAAGACCTTAAGCTAGGTCATGAAATCATTTAGAACCGAGACCCTCAAAACATTCCCATAAAAACAGTTTTTAGTTTTAAGTTAGGAGTGAGGGTCAACTTTAAATGGTCATATATTTTAGCTCAAAATGAATTAGGTGGACCATTACCTATCCAATTAAAGGTATCTGAGTCCTCTTTCCAACGCCACCGAGTTTACCATTTTCCGATCTCGGAGTAAAAAGTTATGCCCAAAATAGTGAAGCACTGTCAGCAAGGACGAGCTTAGACGGGTTTAGTGGAAACTTTTAAGTGGGTCCTTATTTATTTTCCTAAGTTGAGCCCATTTTATTATATGCCTTTCCTAGCAATTATAAAACCCTTCTAGACCAAATTCTTCCATTTTAAGTCACTCCAATTAGAATTAAAAAGAACTCACCTCCTCTCAAATACTTTTCTCTCTACAATCCTCCATTTTAAGAAGGTCATGAACTTGGAGCTAGGGCTTGGATTGAAGGTGGTTTCTTCATCAATTTTCTTGGGGAATCTAAACAAAGGTATGGTGACCCTTGATCCTTGATTATCTTTCCTTCAAGGAGTCCAATCAAAAGGGTTTCAAAGAACAAAATCTCAAATTCTAATCTAAGCATGGGTTCATTGGCAAAACGTTTTCTAAGCCATTATATTGATGAATTAATGTTTGATTTATGATTTTAAGATGATTTTATATGAAACTTCTTCAAGAACCCATGTTTTCATTAAAAGCCTAGAATTTGCTTATGAAGTGGGTTTAATGCCTATGATTTAATGTTGATGAAATTGTGTTTAGATTGAATTGTATTGTTGATTTATATGGTTTTCTATATCTATTTATGATGAATTGTTGGTATATGGATGAATTGAGGATTGTGGCCTTATGGGCAACTTATGGATGAATTCTCTTGTGGTAAAAAAAATGGTTGGGACTTGAGTGTTGGTGATTATGGCTTTGGAGGATGGTAAGTTGGCTTAATCTCATATTATGGATAAAAAAAAAAATTGTTCTTGCTTGGTTTGATCCACTTATGGTGGAGGTGTTTAATTATGGAATGTATTGTCACCATGGCCTTGAAGGCATAGTATGAGAAATATAAGTGTTACATGACATTTTTATGAATGGACATTCAATGGAGCTAATGTGATCATGTTATGAACGTAAATGTGTTATTATTGAAAGGATTTTTCTCAATTTGACACTCATGAATGTTGATGATAGAATATGAAGGATTCTCCAATTTATTGCATATCTCGAATTGGTAGAGCTTGTGAATCATTTTCTTGTTTAAATGATTATATTATTGGTTGTTGAAACCTCGGATTGGTAGGGTAGTAGCACCCTTCAACTCATGATAATAATGAACCTTGGAATCGGTAGGCTTATCGCACCCTTCCATTAATGATAGTAATGAACCTTGGAGTCGGTAGGCCTATGGCACCTTTCCATGAAGGTTAATGATGAGACTTGAACCGGTAGGCCCATGGCATCCTTTCAAGAGGAGTTAATGAGCTTTCCTAAATGAACCTTGAAACGGTAGGCTTAAAGCACCCTTTCACGTGTTAATGAATGTAATTTGGAGTTGGTAGGCCAATGGCACCTCTCATATGTGATAATGTCAAGGTAACGAACTATTCTATGGGAATGTAGGCTAAGCACCGAGTGGATTTGGTTAAATGGAAACTCCCCCAATGGTTAGGCATGAGTTTTAATGATCGTCTACCTTATCCCATAAACTATGTGCCCGCATAGGTAGCTAGTGGATCCATTAAGCTATATATACCGGTCTTCCTTAGGCAAGTAGACCACCTCTTTACGGTGTGGGGACTTATGACACCGGATTCCATGACAAGCTCTCATGGTCTATGTCGATTAAATGCTTACTTCCCATCATGTGAGATTTCATTATGGTTTCTTGATAGGCTCTACAAAGTGTAGGTAGTAGTATGGGATGCTACCTATACATTGCACGAGTAGGCTTGGAGAGGGTCATAGTGAGTTTCTCTAAATCCTAATGTATGTGACACAATTGTGGCCTAAATAAGGTTATTAAAGAATGTTGGCTTTCAAATGCTTAATATGAGATGCATGCTATACTTGGATTATATTATGAGTTATTTTCCCTTGTCATGTCTTAATTAATGATATACCTCTTAGGTATGAATATTGTGCAAAGGTGAAAGAAAGGAATGATAAGTTACTTTAAGTGACCTAAATGTGGTGCCTTAGTATGGATGGTGGTATGGGACGCCATCCATACATTGCACGAGGTATAGCATAAGGGTTGCTTGAGGTGAAGGTCCAAGGTAAAGGTTTTCATTTTGATATTGTTTAAAGGTGATATTATGACTTACGTGATGTTTATGCTTGTCTTGTATGTCTTTTATGCAACTGTTCATGATACTTCAAAAAGTGGAATAATGCATGATTTCTAGCCAAAATGTCCCTTTTAAAGCATGTTTTGCATGGTCATCATACTTAGTACTTAATTGTGCTAATTCCATATTTCTCTATTTTCTACTAGTGTAGGTTCCGGAAAGTGAGCGGGTTCTATAGTAAGCTTGGAAATTGAAGTTCTTCCAAGATCTTGTGGTATGTCCTCATATGTCGAGGACAAGACTTTTCTATTCTAATTTTATGATAAGGTTCTTGTAATAGACTTAATAGACTTCTTTTGATTGTAAAGGGCCGTGTCCCTACTTATGTTTTGTGATTGTGTCTAAGATGGCCACGTAAGACTTAGAGTTCCGCTGTGTGTTTTTAAAGTTGTTTTAATGAAGCTTGAATGTTTGGATGTAAATAAGTTTTTAATTCCGCACTATTATCATTATTGAATGCAATGAATGACTATGTGGCTTGTATAAGACCCCTTCGGGGTCGAGTACGCCTTGTTACGACTTGGGGTTGCTCCTGGGTCGTGACAAACATGGTATCAGAGCATAAGATTTTGGAAATGGTTTTTAGGATCAAAGTTTCACAAGCCACGTCTAGTAGAGTCTTGTTCATCGGTGTGAGTCGCGACACATCTATGAGCGAGAGGCTATAGGACGGTAGAAGTTACACTTCTTTCATTATCCTTGAAGTCGTGCCTTAGAGTTTGGTTTATAAGTGTCCTTTTTTTTTAATCCTTCTCTTGTGTTTATAGGATATGAATACGAGGGCTAACCAAAGGTGAGCGGAAGGGGAGTTAGGTGATGAGGGAGTTCCTCCCCAAGTTGTGCAAAATGGTCAAGGTGTGCAATGCAATCAAGTTCCTATAGGTGAGCAAGAGAATGAGGTTCCGGTGGTTCCCCCGGATATGACCAATGAAGAGATTAGGTCGGCTTTCTTAATCTTGGCCCGAGCCATGGCGGCTCAAGCGACTAGAGATATGGGGCCTAGGGTGAATGCTAATGAGGGTACTATGGCTTCTAAGTTGAGAGACTTTGTGAGGATGAATCCTCCGGTGTTTCTTGGTTCTAAGGTGGGAGAGGATCCCCAAGAATTTTTGGATGAAGTGTATAAGGTAGTGAGTGCTATAGGGGTGACTTCAAAAGAAAAGGCGGATCTTGCCTCCTATCAATTGAAAGATGTTGCCCAAATTTGGTTCACTCAATGGAAGGCTAATAGGCCGGTGGAAGCGGATCCTATAGAATGGGAGGAGTTTAAGGAAGCTTTCCTTGGTAGGTATTTTCCCCGTGAGAAGAGAGAGTGTAAGGTTGAGGAGTTTATCAACCTTAGGCAAGGTAATGCGAGTGTGCAAGAGTACTCCTTGAGGTTTACCCAATTGTCTAAGTATGCTCCATCTTTGGTGTCAAATCCTAGGGATGAGATGAGTAGGTTTGTGACCGGTGTATCCGACCTAGTCAAGGAAGAGTGCCATACGGCAATGCTCCATAATGACATGAACATTTCTAGGCTCATAGTGTATGCTCAATCCATTGAGGAGTCCAAACTTAAGAGGATGAATAGGGGTGTGAAGAGGGGTAGATTGGATGAGCAAGGTCAATCTAGGTTCAAGAAGAGGAGTCAAGACCAAGATTCGTCAAGTGCTCCTAAGGTTAACCAAGAAAAAAATGGTGGATCCCAATTTTCTAAACCTACTTGCATCACTTGTGGCAAGAGGCACTATGGGAAGTGCCTAGCCGGTACTAATGGGTGTTATGGTTGTGGGAAGAATGATCACAAGGTGAAAGATTGTCCTACTCTTACGGCTAGAGGAAGGGAAGCCAAGCGAGCTTCTAAAGATGGAACAGTTCCTATCCCTCCAAATTATGGTCGTTTCTATGCTCTCCAAGCTAGCAAGGACAAAGAAGCTAATTCGAATAAAGGCACCGGTAAGTTTTAGTTCCTTATGGTCATGAATATCTTGATGAGGTTTCTTGTTGTTGTTTTTCATGTTTGCCTTAGTTGGGTTTTCTCCTAAGTGGGGGATGGTATGTTGAATAGCAAGGTTGTTGAGAGTGTTGATATCATTATCTCGTTCCTTCTATTCTTACTCAAGCTTGAGACCAAGAGTTCCTAGTAGCTTGTTTTATGTTTTGGAGTCTTGTGTGAAAATGAGTTTCCATGGTCTCCTTATGTTATGCATGTTCTATTTGAATTCTTGTTAAATGATAAAATGAGTTTCCATAAATGTGTTCCTCATGTTGATGTGCATTTAGTTGAGTTGTCTATATGCTTCATGAGGATAAATGTTGAACATGCCTAAATATGCTTTAGTGAAAAATTTGCCTAATTGTGCTTTTGCGAGTAATTACATAATGAGCTTAATGTTTTGTAGTGAGCATGATGTGATTGGAGGAGGAAGTTTCTCCAATGAAAATAAAATAAAATGAGAAAGGGGAAGTTTTGATGCACAATAAGTTGTGGATGTAGTTCCTACTTGCTTGATTGGTATGAAGTTTGTTCGAGCCTCTTGATGTGGAGTTGATGTTTCCTCCTATGTTTATGCATTTATGTTTACATGTTACGATTGTTGGGCTGCTAGTCTTGAGTTGTTTTTCCCTTAATGTGTTTAAAGTGTCATTCGAGGACGAATGTTCCTAAGTGGGGGATAATGTAACGACCCAAAAAAAAAAACGAACTAGTGAAACTAGAGCCTCACATGTGAGTTTGGAGTTGAGAACTTGATGAAATGATGAGAAATAACAGTGACGTCCGGAAACTAGTCGTTTGAACTAGTAAGTTGTAAGGGTCTTGTCGTTGAAGTTTGGAGTGTTGTTTAAGGGCTTAAGGGGTTGATTATCTAGTTGATTAATCACCTTTATAAGCTAGCAAGACCTTAAGCTAGGTCATGAAATCATTTAGAACCGAGACCCTCAAAACAGTCCCCTAAAAATAGTTTTTAGTTTTAAGTTAGGAGTGAGGGTCAACTTTAAATGGTCATATCTTTTAGCTCAAAATGAATTAGGTGGACCATTACCTATCCAATTAAAGGTATCTGAGTCCTCTTTCCAACGCCACCGAGTTTACCCTTTTCCGATCTCGGAGTAAAAAGTTATGCCCAAAATAGTGAAGCACTGTCAGCAAGGACGAGCTTAGACGGGTTTAGTGGAAACTTTTAAGTGGGTCCTTATTTATTTTCCTAAGTTGAGCCCCTTTTATTATATGCCTTTCCTAGCAATTATAAAACCCTTCTAGACCAAATTCTTCCATTATAAGTCACTCCAATTAGAATTAAAAAGAACTCACCTCCTCTCAAATACTTTTCTCTCTACAATCCTCCATTTTAAGAAGGTCAAGAACTTGGAGCTAGGGCTTGGATTGAAGGTGGTTTCTTCATCAATTTTCTTGGGGAATCTAAACAAAGGTATGGTGACCCTTGATCCTTGATTATCTTTCCTTCAAGGAGTCCAATCAAAAGGGTTTCAAAGAACAAAATCTCAAATTCTAATCTAAGCATGGGTTCATTGGCAAAACGTTTTCTAAGCCATTATATTGATGAATTAATGTTTGATTTATGATTTTAAGATGATTTTATATGAAACTTCTTCAAGAATCCATGTTTTCATTAAAAGCCTAGAATTTGCTTATGAAATGGGTTTAATGCCTATGATTTAATGTTGATGAAATTGTGTTTAGATTGAATTGTATTGTTGATTTATATGGTTTTCTATATCTATTTATGATGAATTGTTGGTATATGGATGAATTGAGGATTGTGGCCTTATGGGCAACTTATGGATGAATTCTCTTGTGGTAAGAAAAATGGTTGGGACTTGAGTGTTGGTGATTATGGCTTTGGAGGATGGTAAGTTGGCTTAATCTCATATTATGGATAAAAAAAAAAAATTGTTCTTTCTTGGTTTGATCCACTTATGGTGGAGGTGTTTAATTATGGAATGTATTGTCACCATGGCCTTGAA
Organism: Solanum okadae; assembly: GCA_036553675.1. Classification (NCBI taxonomy): domain Eukaryota; kingdom Viridiplantae; phylum Streptophyta; class Magnoliopsida; order Solanales; family Solanaceae; genus Solanum; species Solanum okadae. Next base: position 29,141,134 of record CM071678.1, read on the forward strand.
GGCATAGTATGAGAAATATAAGTGTTACATGACATTTTTATGAATGGACATTCAATGGAGCTAATGTGATCATGTTATGAACGTAAATGTGTTATTATTGAAAGGATTTTTCTCAATTTGACACTCATGAATGTTGATGATAGAATATGAAGGATTCTCCAATTTATTGCATATCTCGAATTGGTAGAGCTTGTGCATCATTTTCTTGTTTAAATGATTATATTATTGGTTGTTGAATCCTCGGATTGGTAGGCTAGTAACACCCTTCCACTCATGATAATAATGAACCTTGGAATCGGTAGGCTTATCGCACCCTTCCATTAATGATAGTAATGAACCTTGGAGTCGGTAGGCCTATGGCACCTTTCCATGAAGGTTAATGATGAGACTTGAACCGGTAGGCCCATGGCACCCTTTCAAGAGGAGTTAATGAGCTTTCCTAAATGAACCTTGAAACGGTAGGCTTAAAGCACCCTTTCACGTGTTAATGAATGTAATTTGGAGTTGGTAGGCCAATGGCACCTCTCATATGTGATAATGTCAAGGTAACGAACTATTCTATGGGAATGTAGGCTAAGCACCGAGTGGATTTGGTTAGATGGAAACTCCCCCAATGGTTAGGCATGAGTTTAATGATCGTCTACCTTATCCCATAAACTATGTGCCCGCATAGGTAGCTAGTGGATCCATTCAACTATATATACCGGTCTTCCTTAGGCAAGTAGACCACCTCTTTATGGTGTGGGGACTTATGACACCGGATTCCATGACAAGCTCTCATGGTCTATGTCGGTTAAATGCTTACTTCCCATCATGTGAGATTTCATTATGGTTTCTTGATAGGCTCTACAAAGTGTAGGTAGTAGTATGGGATGCTACCTATACATTGCACGAGTAGGCTTGGAGAGGGTCATAGTGAGTTTCTCTAAATCCTAATGTATGTGACACATCTGTGGCCTAAATAAGGTTATTAAAGAATGTTGGCTCTCAAATGCTTAATATGAGATGCATGCTATACTTGGATTATATTATGAGTTATTTTCCCTTGTCATGTCTTAATTAATGATATACCTCTTAGGTATGAATATTGTGCAAAGGTGAAAGAAAGGAATGATAAGTTACTTTAAGTGACCTAAATGTGGTGTCTTAGTATGGATGGTGGTATGGGACGCCATCCATACATTGCACGAGGTATAGCATAAGGGTTGCTTGAGGTGAAGGTCCAAGGTAAAGGTTTTCATGTTGATATTGTTTAAAGGTAATATTATGACTTACTTGATGTTTATGCTTGTCTTGTATGTCTTTTATGCAACTGTTCACGATACTTCAAAAAGTGGCATAATGCATGGTTTCTAGCCAAAATGTCCCTTTTAAAGCATGTTTTGCATGGTCATCATACTTAGTACTTAATTGTGCTAATTCCATATTTCTCTATTTTCTACTAGTGTAGGTTCCGGAAAGTGAGCGGGTTCTATAGTAAGCTTGGAACTTGAAGTTCTTCCAAGATCTTGTGGTATGTCCTCATATGTCGAGGACAAGACTTTTCTATTCTAATTTTATGATAAGGTTCTTGTAATAGACTTAATTGACTTCTTTTGATTGTAAAGGGTCGTGTCCCTACTTATGTTTTGTGATTGTGTCTAAGATGGCCACGTGAGACTTAGACTTCCGCTGTGTGTTTTTAAAGTTGTTTTAATGAAGCTTGAATGTTTGGATGTAAATAAGTTTTTAATTCTGCACTATTATCATTATTGAATGCAATGAATGACTATGTGGCTTGTATAAGACCCCTTCGGGGTCGAGTACGTCTTGTTACGACTTGGGGGTGCTCCTGGGTCGTGACAAACATGGTATCAGAGCATATGATTTTGGAAATGGTTTTTAGGATCAAAGTCTCACAAGCCACGTCTAGTAGAGTCTTGTTCATCGGTGTGAGTCGCGACACATCTATGTGCGAGAAGCTATAGGACGGTAGAAGTTACACTTCTTTTATTATCCTTGAAGTCGTGCCTTAGAGTTTGGTTTATAAGTGTCCTTTTATTTTAATCCTTCTCTTGTGTTTATAGGATATGAATACGAGGGCTAACCAAAGGAGAGCGGAAGGGGAGTTAGGTGATGAGGGAGTTCCTCCCCAAGTTGTGCAAAATGGTCAAGGTGTGCAATGCAATCAAGTTCCTATAGGTGAGCAAGAGAATGAGGTTCCGGTGGTTCCCCCGGATATGACCAATGAAGAGATTAGGTCGTCTTTCTTAATCTTGGCCCGAGCCATGGTGGCTCAAGCGACTAAAGATATGGGGCCTAGGGTGAATGCTAATGAGGGTACTATGGCTTCTAAGTTGAGAGACTTTGTGAGGATGAATCCTCCGGTGTTTCTTGGTTCTAAGGTGGGAGAGGATCCCCAAGAATTTTTGGATGAAGTGTATAAGGTAGTGAGTGCTATGGGGGTGACTTCAAAAGAAAAGGCGGAGCTTGCCTCCTATCAATTGAAAGATGTTGCCCAAATTTGGTTCACTCAATGGAAGGCTAATAGGCCGGTGGAAGCGGATCCTATAGAATGGGAGGAGTATAAGGAAGCTTTCCTTGGTAGGTATTTTCCCCGTGAGAAGAGAGAGTGTAAGGTTGAGGAGTTTATCAACCTTAGGCAAGGTAATGCGAGTGTTAAAGAGTACTCCTTGAGGTTTACCCAATTGTCTAAGTATGCTCCATATTTGGTGTCAAATCCTAGGGATGAGATGAGTAAGTTTGTGACCGGTGTATCCGACCTAGTCAAGGAAGAGTGCCATACGACAATGCTCCATAATGACATGAACATTTCTAGGCTCATAGTGTATGCTCAATCCATTGAGGAGTCCAAACTTAAGAGGATGAATAGGGGTGTGAAGAGGGGTAGATTGGATGAGCAAGGTCAATCTAGGTTCAAGAAGAGGAGTCAAGACCAAGATTCGTCAAGTGCTCCTAAGGTTAACCAAGAAAAAAATGGTGGATCCCAATTTTCTAAACCTACTTGCATCACTTGTGGCAAGAGGCACTATGGGAAGTGCCTAGCCGGTACTAATGGGTGTTATGGTTGTGGGAAGAATGATCACAAGGTGAAAGATTGTCCTACTCTTACGGCTAGAGGAAGGGAAGCCAAGCGAGCTTCTAAAGATAGAACAGTTCCTATCCCTCCAAATTATGGTCGTTTCTATGCTCTCCAAGCTAGCAAGGAAAAATAAGCTAATCCGAATAAAGGCTCCGGTAAGTTTTAGTTCCTTATGGTCATGAATATCTTGATGAGGTTTCTTGTTGTTGTTTTTCATGTTTGCCTTAGTTGGGTTTTCTCCTAAGTGGGGGATGGTATGTTGAATAGCAAGGTTGTTGAGAGTGTTGATATCATTATCTCGTTCCTTCTATTCTTACTCAAGCTTGAGACCAAGAGTTCCTAGTAGCTTGTTTTATGTTTTGGAGTCTTGTGTGAAAATGAGTTTCCATGGTCTCCTTATGTTATGCATGTTCTATTTGAATTCTTGTTAAATGATAAAATGAGTTTCCATAAATGTGTTCCTCATGTTGATGTGCATTTAGTTGAGTTGTCTATATGCTTCATGAGGATAAATGTTGAACATGCCTAAATATGCTTTAGTGAAAAATTTGCCTAATTGTGCTTTTGCGAGTAATTACATAATGAGCTTAATGTTTTGTAGTGAGCATGATGTGATTGGAGGAGGAAGTTTCTCCAATGAAAATAAAATAAAATGAGAAAGGGGAAGTTTTGATGCACAATAAGTTGTGGATGTAGTTCCTACTTGCTTGATTGGTATGAAGTTTGTTCGAGCCTCTTGATGTGGAGTTGATGTTTCCTCCTATGTTTATGCATTTATGTTTACATGTTACGATTGTTGGGCTGCTAGTCTTGAGTTGTTTTTCCCTTAATGTGTTTAAAGTGTCATTCGAGGACGAATGTTCCTAAGTGGGGGATAATGTAACGACCCAAAAAAAAAACGAACTAGTGAAACTAGAGCCTCACATGTGAGTTTGGAGTTGAGAACTTGATGAAATGATGAGAAATAACAGTGACGTCCGGAAACTAGTCGTTTGAACTAGAAAGTTGTAAGGGTCTTGTCGTTGAAGTTTGGAGTGTTGTTTAAGGTCTTAAGGGGTTGATTAGCTAGTTGATTAATCACCTTTATAAGCTAGCAAGACCTTAAGCTAGGTCATGAAATCATTTAGAACCGAGACCCTCAAAACAGTCCCCTAAAAATAGTTTTTAGTTTTAAGTTAGGAGTGAGGGTCAACTTTAAATGGTCATAGCTTTTAGCTCAAAATGAATTAGGTGGACCATTACCTATCCAATTAAAGGTATCTGAGTCCTCTTTCCAACGCCACCAAGTTTACCCTTTTCCGATCTCGGAGTAAAAAGTTATGCCCAAAATAGTGAAGCACTGTCAGCAAGGACGAGCTTAGACGGGTTTAGTGGAAACTTTTAAGTGGGTCCTTATTTATTTTCCTAAGTTGAGCCCCTTTTATTATATGGCTTTCCTAGCAATTATAAAACCTTCTAGACCAAATTCTTCCATTTTAAGTCGCTCCAATTAGAATTAAAAAGAACTCACCTCCTCTCAAATACTTTTCTCTCTATAATCCTCCATTTTAAGAAGGTCAAGAACTTGGAGCTAGGGCTTGGATTGAAGGTGTTTTCTTCATTAATTTTCTTGGGGAATCTTAACAAAGGTATGGTGACCCTTGATCCTTGATTATCTTTCCTTCAAGGAGTCCAATCAAAAGGGTTTCAAAGAACAAAATCTCAAATTCTAATCTAAGCATGGGTTCATTGGCAAAACGTTTTCTAAGCCATTATATTGATGAATTAATGTTTGATTTATGATTTTAAGATGATTTTATATGAAACTTCTTCAAGAACCCATGTTTTCATTAAAAGCCTAGAATTTGCTTATGAAGTGGGTTTAATGCCTATGATTTAATGTTGATGAAATTGTGTTTAGATTGAATTGCATTGTTGATTTATATGGTTTTCTATATCTATTTATGATGAATTGTTGGTATATGGATGAATTGAGGATTGTGGCCTTATGGGCAACTTATGGATGAATTCTCTTGTGGTAAGAAAAATGGTTGGGACTTGAGTGTTGGTGATTATGGCTTTGGAGGATGGTAAGTTGTCTTAATCTCATATTATGGATAAAAAAAAAAAATTGTTCTTTCTTGGTTTGATCCACTTATGGTGGAGGTGTTTAATTATGGAATGTATTGTCACCATGGCCTTGAAGGCATAGTATGAGAAATATAAGTGTTACATGACATTTTTATGAATGGACATTCAATGGAGCTACTGTGATCATGTTATGAACGTAAATGTGTTATTATTGAAAGGATTTTTCTCAATTTGACACTCATGAATGTTGATGATAGAATATGAAGGATTCTCCAATTTATTGCATATCTCGAATTGGTAGAGCTTGTGCATCATTTTCTTGTTTAAATGATTATATTATTGGTTGTTGAATCCTCGGATTGGTAGGCTAGTAGCACCCTTCCACTCATGATAATAATGAACCTTGGAATCGGTAGGCTTATCGCACCCTTCCATTAATGATAGTAATGAACCTTGGAGTCGGTAGGCCTATGGCACCTTTCCATGAAGGTTAATAATGAGACTTGAACCGGTAGGCCCATGGCATCCTTTCAAGAGGAGTTAATGAGCTTTCCTAAATGAACCTTGAAACGGTAGGCTTAAAGCACCCTTTCACGTGTTAATGAATGTAATTTGGAGTTGGTAGGCCAATGGCACCTCTCATATGTGATAATGTCAAGGTAACGAACTATTCTATGGGAATGTAGGCTAAGCACCGAGTGGATTTGGTTAAATGGAAACTCCCCCAATGGTTAGGCATGAGTTTTAATGATCGTCTACCTTATCCCATAAACTATGTGCCCGCATAGGTAGCTAGTGGATCCATTAAGCTATATATACCGGTCTTCCTTAGGCAAGTAGACCACCTCTTTACGGTGTGGGGACTTATGACACCGGATTCCATGACAAGCTCTCATGGTCTATGTCGATTAAATGCTTACTTCCCATCATGTGAGATTTCATTATGGTTTCTTGATAGGCTCTACAAAGTGTAGGTAGTAGTATGGGATGCTACCTATACATTGCACGAGTAGGCTTGGAGAGGGTCATAGTGAGTTTCTCTAAATCCTAATGTATGTGACACAATTGTGGCCTAAATAAGGTTATTAAAGAATGTTGGCTTTCAAATGCTTAATATGAGATGCATGCTATACTTGGATTATATTATGAGTTATTTTCCCTTGTCATGTCTTAATTAATGATATACCTCTTAGGTATGAATATTGTGCAAAGGTGAAAGAAAGGAATGATAAGTTACTTTAAGTGACCTAAATGTGGTGCCTTAGTATGGATGGTGGTATGGGACGCCATCCATACATTGCACGAGGTATAGCATAAGGGTTGCTTGAGGTGAAGGTCCAAGGTAAAGGTTTTCATTTTGATATTGTTTAAAGGTGATATTATGACTTACGTGATGTTTATGCTTGTCTTGTATGTCTTTTATGCAACTGTTCATGATACTTCAAAAAGTGGAATAATGCATGATTTCTAGCCAAAATGTCCCTTTTAAAGCATGTTTTGCATGGTCATCATACTTAGTACTTAATTGTGCTAATTCCATATTTCTCTATTTTCTACTAGTGTAGGTTCCGGAAAGTGAGCGGGTTCTATAGTAAGCTTGGAAATTGAAGTTCTTCCAAGATCTTGTGGTATGTCCTCATATGTCGAGGACAAGACTTTTCTATTCTAATTTTATGATAAGGTTCTTGTAATAGACTTAATAGACTTCTTTTGATTGTAAAGGGCCGTGTCCCTACTTATGTTTTGTGATTGTGTCTAAGATGGCCATGTGAGACTTAGACTTCCGCTGTGTGTTTTTAAAGTTGTTTTAATGAAGCTTGAATGTTTAGATGTAAATAAGTTTTTAATTCCGCACTATTATCATTATTGAATGCAATGAATGACTATGTGGCTTGTATAAGACCCCTTCGGGGTCGAGTACGCCTTGTTACGACTTGGGGGGTGCTCCCGGGTCGTGACACAAGGCTAGGCTGGTTGCAAAAGGGTACGCACAAATGTTTGGAGTAAATTTTTCAGAAACTTTTGCTCCTGTCGCCCGTTTGGATACGATAAGAATGTTGTTAGCTTTAGCAGCTCAACTAGGATGGAATATACACCAGCTTGATGTGAAATCAGCTTTCCTAAATAACTATCTTGAAGAAGAAATCTTTGTAGAACAACCTGAAGGTTTTTCTATCAAAGGCAAAGAAGACAAAGTGTACCTTCTAAAGAAGGCATTGTATGGCTTAAAACAAGCTTCTAGAGCTTGGTATAGTAGAATTGATGCTCATCTTCTGAGCTTAGGCTTTACAAAAAGTCTCAGCGAGTCTACACTCTATATTAGAAAAGAAGATTCTGATTTAACCATTGTTTCTTTGTATGTAGATGACTTGCTAGTTACAGGTAGCAATTTGAACTTGATTAATTTGTTCAAGACTGAAATGATGGAAGTTTTTGAGATGACAGACCTTGGTGAAATGTTCTACTTTCTTGGCATGGAAATTCAGCAAAAAGGACATGAGGTCTTCATATGCCAGTAGAAATATGCTAAAGAAATTCTCATAAAGTTCAAATTGGAAGAATGCAAGTCTACAACAACTCCAATGAATCAAAAGGAGAAGTTGTGCATAGATGATGGAGCTGAAAAGGTTGATGAAGGACTTTATAGGAGCCTGATAGGTTGCCCAATGTACTTGACTGCAACAACACCAGATATTCTTTATGCTGTGAGTTTACTTTCAAGATATATGCATTGTGCTAGCGAAATTCATTTTCAAACAGCTAAATGTGTGATTAGATATGTTAAAGGTACTGCGAATTTTGGCATAATGTTTAAAAAAGCATCAGACTTTCAGTTTCTTGGATTTTCTGATAGTGATTGGGCTGATAGCTCAGATGATATGAGAAGCACCTCAGGTTACTGTTTTAGTTTTTGTTTTGGAATGTTCTCTTGGTGTTCAAAGAAGCAAGATATTGTGGCTCAATCTACAGCTGAAGCAGAGTACATTGCAGCTGCATCAGCTGTGAATCAAGCCCTTTGGATTCGGAAGTTACTGACAGATTTGTATATGGAGCAAAAGAAAAGCACTGAAATCTTTGTTGATAATCAAGCTGCAATTTCAATTGCAAATAATCCTGTTTCACATGGAAAGACAAAACATTCAAGATCAAGCTTTATTTCTTGAGGGAGGTGCAAAAGAATGGAGACATAGAGTTGGTGCACTGCAAAACTAATTTTCAGACTACTGATATTTTAACTAAGGCCCTACCTAGAGCAAGATTTGAATTTCTCAGAAAAAGGCTTGGGATTGCTGCTCTTGAGTCAAGGAGGAGTGTTGAAAGTGGTGCCTCAAAACCTGGAGATTAGTTCCACTTTCTGTTGTATTAATATACAACTTAAAAGTAGGATTAAGTTAAGATAAATTAGGCTGCAGTATTTGGCAGAATCTGATTAGTTAGTTGCTATATTTTAGGCTTTAGTTATTGGAGATAATGTTAGCTTATTTCACTCCTTTTCTTTAGCTTTTTAAGTTATGAATTCATGTATTTATATTGCAGTCATTATTTCAATAAAAGAACACTTAACCTTGTTTCTTCTCTTTTCTTTCTTAGTAAACATCTGTTATTCTCCTGTTAAAAACCTACAGAGAGCTTCAAGTCCAGTCCACGAGCAAGCTGGAACTTCTCTGGTCCATCACTTTTCTCTATTAGCTTATCAAGTTTCCTTAGGCCATCAGAGACATCTTTAGGACCCTTTAAAGCAATGGGATTATTTACTGCCACACAAGTGAAGACTCGTCGGCCAAATTTCTTTTGACAAAATCAGTATAAGATGCAACGGCCTCTTGGGTGTTCCCTAGAATCTGGAGAGAGAAATTCTCTTCCATTAGTGTTTCCGGACCAATTCTGTAATTCCATTGTCCACAGTAAGATATTCATCTTTCTTCTATATTTTCATTTCATTCATGCAAAAACTGGAAGTTTCACAGAGAATTGCAAAGAAGTGGAAAATTTTACCACATTTAATTTGACACTTCTAAAAATGCATAAAGTTTATAAAAAGACAAAGGAGAGAAAATATCAATATACGATTGTTCCAAATGAATAGACCAGAATGCAGTTTGTCCCTTGTAACATCTCATAAATAGATATTCCAGTTTACCCTATGATCTCTGGCATCAAATAACAAACTGCATACAATTGTCTACAAGATATAAAGAGGAAATCATCCTACAAAACACAACTTATAATTTACAGCCTCATATAAACATGCCCCCTATTTAATAACCCCCCGCCCCCCCAAACCAAATCAAAGAGGAGACATTAAGACTTAAAAGAAAAAGGCAAGTAACAATTATAACCAATCAAAGACACAGAAGCATTATTTGCATGATCCTGAAAATTGGAATGGCTAAAAAAACTTTATTTCTTGTATAAAGAACCGTAAACTCCATTTTACATACAACAAATAAGAAGATATAGCGGCTTTGCAGGTATTTTAACCCCCAACATACAAGCACTTTTGACTGTAATGGCACATCTTTTCAATTAGACTAGTTCTAAATTGTTAGTCTATCATTACTAAAGGGTTAACATACCAACAAAAAGTTAAACACAAATAAGAAAATAAAAGATGCTTAAGATTCTCCTTAAGTTCATAGAGACAAGAATATATCAATTGCTAAACTAAGTACATCTTGATGACAACTTAAACCCTCCAAAATAACTTCCAAGCGAGGAAATATCTGATGTTTTTTTACTAGTCATAGATTGTGCATCATTAAGTGTTAAGAAAATGGATAAAAGTCATACAAATAAAGCAAGTCAGGACTAACTGAATCTAATTTTTTCATGATGTTATGAAGAGCTTGTTAGAGTCAAACTTGCCTTCGAGCTGACAATAACAGTTGTTCTGCATCTTTGTATTTCTCCCTTTCAATTAAAAAGCAGTCAGTACTGTAAGCCAATTCAAAACTGCTAGTTGCTTCAACTCTCAGTGAATCCAAGGTTCCCTGCACTTCAGAAGACCTTCCAGCAGAAACCAGACTAGCAACAAGATTTATCTCCAAGATTTATGGGTTGAATATGGGTATCAACCCATATTTTACCCATGTAAAAAGTCAATCACCCAACCCATTAAAATATGGGCGGGTTACAAAAATATGGGCTCATTTTGCTGGCACTACATGTACTTATAGATGTGCTGGTCCGTAGGTACAAAACTATGGTAAGTGAAGATGTTAAAAAGGGACTGGGTTGACCTAAAATCACATAGAAGAAAGCAATCCCAAAAGACCTGGTATAATTATAGACTTAGCTAACGATAGGGCACAATGGAAGAAAAGATCTTAAGGTGATAGCCATTAGTTGAGGATATATTTTACACTCGTATGGACCTTATTTGTTATGATGATGATATGATATGAGCTTAAATGAAGAAATCAGGATTCATATAGCCAATCCCAACTTGTTCGAGACTGAGGCGTAGTTGTTGTTGATTCAAAGTATTTAATGTGTTTGGTTGTTAAGATTAAGAAGTAAAAGCTAGTGCTTTTTAATCACTGAAAGATTTGAAATTTGTGATTTTAGATTTAATTTTAAAAGCTAATGCTTGCAAGTATTTAGTATGTTTGGTTGTTTTATTTGATGTAGGATGGATAGGGTTTGCATATATATTGCTTACAATGGCAAATGGACTACAGATAACAAGTATTTGGATCATGAGATCAAGCTAATTCTTGTGAATGATGGGACAACATTTGAAGGTCTTGTCGAGAAGATTTTTCAGGTTCTAAAACAGAAAGTGGGTGAGATTAAAGCAAATATTTGGTTTGACTCGAATCTAGAAACAAGCAAAGGAATGCAAGTAATAAATGATGAGGAAGTTACTACTTGCATTTACTTGTTGAAAATGATCCAAATTTCAAGACTTCCCGTTTCATCGTTGATATTGTGGAAAACAATTCTTTGTCCGCAGTCAATATTGTACAACAAGAGGAAATGCAGATTGAAAGAGATGAGACATCGATACTAGTTGACCCAATATCAGAGTTTGGACCTCTGGAAACAAAATCATCTCATGGTATGAAACTGAGAAAAAGGGCCCAGAACAGAAAAGTATCAAAAAAAGAAAAAGATCGAGGAGTAAATGAGACGATTTGTCAGGTGTGATTTTGAGAGAAGATGCTTCATTGGATGCAATAGTTGTGGATCTTTGTTTGCGAACAAAGAATGTTTAAATATTTCGGGAGCTTTTGATAAATATCGACAGATGCACCCATCTTTCCTAAATGATACAAAATATGAGATTCCAACAGCATTGACTCAGTACTTCCTTCTTGCCCTTTCAAGGACTCTAAAGCCTCCAATTTATTTTGCCGATATAAGCAATATCCCTTTTCAAAGAAAGCATGACAATGAAAAAGGGGAAATGTTAGTGAGAAAAACAAAATCTAGAATTGAAGAGAAAGGAACTTATTTGTTTTTCATCAAGTAGAGGTGATACACTGAAACACAAGGCAAGTATATGTAAATAATTTGCATAAATATGGGTCTGGAAGGACCCAAAGCTAACTTGGCACTGAAAAGAAGCTTATGAAATTGTTAACTATCCCCTTTAGGAATAATCAGGGACTGATGACTGCTCGTATATTTCCTATTATACTTCCTACTTCTTAGTTGGAATTGCCCATGGGAGGAAGCCATAGGGATGTTTCAGTTCTAATCATATCACTCAGGTTATACAATATGAGACTATCAGATGAAAAAATCGTTGTCTCGAACATCCTGGAGAATCGACCTTTGGTATGAGTATCCTAACTAGCTTAACAACATACGTTGTACTTTCTTCTCTTTTACCTCTTCCCAACCGTAGATCACTGACAGTTATTTCTTAAGGGTATTTGAGTCTTTTTCTATGCATTTAACATATATAATATGTCGTTTTGACCCTAAATCTAAGTCCTATAACAACCTTTCTATCCCTAGTTCTACCTGAACCCTCTTATTCTCTCAAATTCCCAATTCCCATCCAAGTTCATCGTCCCCAATTCTCTCTCAAGTTCGAGGAAGAAACTAGGGTTCAAGCTTCAAGTCTCCTTTTTCCTCCATTGCTTTTGGGCTTTGATCATCAAGGTATGTGAGAATTCACCAATGGTTCAATTCATCCATTGGATCCCAAAAGATTTCCAAGTTCTAAGTCAATTTCATCAAGTTTGATTAGGGTTTCATTCAATTCTCCATGGGTCCTATTTGTTATGATTCAATTGTTTGATTTTAATCTTATTATGAATGATTTGATTCAATTGTTTGATTTTACATGGACCCATGCATTATTCATGATTTTGACTATGAATTTATGAAGAAAGCTACGAACTTGTGAATGATGATGTATTGAAGCTATGTATGATTTATGAAAAGAATGTTTATGAACTAAGGTTGCTTACAAGATAAGCATCAACAAAATTGTGAAAAGTTTTCTCACAGCATATGAATTTTGAAAGATTCTCACATATTAAGAAATCATGATTGGTGAAAGGTTTTCTCACACATGTATGGATCATGATTTAAGGAGCTACTCTATGATGACTTAAGCTTGGATTAGTGACTTAATTATGCTTTTCCATATATGATGATATGTTTACGAATATGCCTATTATGTTGGAATTTTTACTTAGCACCGAAAGGACATTGAGATGGAGTCTCTCCCGTTAGTAGAAGACGGGTCTCTAGTAGCAATCTACTTGCCCCTAACTACGTGCCCCTGTAGGATTATCATAGAAAGACATAGCTAGTGGATCCATCTAAGCTAGAAGTTCATGGTCCTTAGCAAATAGAACATCTCTTTTCAACTTTGAGATGTTGTGGAATTACCAAAAAGGAAAGAGGTTGGTCGGGTGCAAATGGGTGTTAACTACGAAATATAAGTCAGATGGGTCCAAAGAAAGATATAAAGCACATTGGGTAGCAAAGGGTTATACACATACCTATGGAATTTGATTATTTGGAGACTTTTGCCCAGTGGAAAAAATGAATACAGTGAAAATCTTATTATCATTGGCTGCAGTTTTTAATTGGAACCTACAACAATTTGATTTAAAAAAATGTCTTTTTACATGGAGACTTAGATGAGGAGATCAATATGGAGGTGCCACCTGGTTTTGAAAGCAAGAAGGGAATGTTGTGTTGACTGAAGAAGGCACTCTATGGATTAAAGCAATCACCTCCCTCGTGCATGGTTTGGAAGATTTACAAAGGTTATGATCAAGCTAGGGTATCGACAAAGTCAAGCAGACCACACCTTGTTCATACGACACTCAAGTGATGATTCAGAGGAGATACAAAATTTGAAAAAATGTTAACTCAAGGAATTTGACATCAAAGAGCTTGGTAAATTAAAGTATTTTTTGGGAATCGAAGTGGCACACTCAAAACAAGGAATCTTTATTTCCCAAAAAAAATATGTGCTTGATTTGCTGAAAGAAACAGAAAAATTAGGGTATAAACCAATGGCTACACCAATATTATAGATTGTGCAATGCTCCAAAAGATTATGTGGTAGATAAAGGCTTGTAGGGAAATTGATTTACTTGTCCATTACAAGACCAGACATTATATTTGCTGCAAGCGTTGTTAGCCTATTTGCATGATCCTAGAGAAATGCATCTACATCAGGTGGGGAAGAGTGTCATGATCTGCCACCTCATCACGCCACGTAAGTTCCATTTGGCATAAAGTTGTCCATTTGGAAGCATAAGTATGCTAGCTTTTATGAGAAGATTCTATAACGATGAAGAGCTTCTTGGAAAGACTAGAATATCTAGGAAGAATTCTTGAAAAGCCTTAGAATATTCTACGCATGTAGAGAATTCTAGAGAAAAAAGCTTATTTGTAAATATGTGTCACGCCCCGAGCCTACACCCTGGGCGGGACCGGCACTCGGAGACCATTGCTGGCCCCAAGCGAACCCTTGGCCTGGCTTTCTTAACTCAGCGGAAACCTAACTCAACAGAATAACTCAAAGCAATGCAATATTTCAAAACAACTTAACTTATAAAATATGGCCCTAAGGCAACCCGAATCTCAAAATAAGATATTTACACAAATACATAGTTAAGAGACTCAAAACTAGCTGACTGACTGTCTGTCTATGAAGCCTCTAAAAATACTGAGATGGATGTTGGGATAGACCCCGCAACATCCTAATAAAATCAAAACTAAGAACACTCAATAATTGAGCCCTCCGGAATGCAAGGAGGCTCACCACTGACTCTGGAGTGCTCAGCTGGATCAACGACGTGCAGGCTGCTGATCTGGGATACCTGGATCTGCATCATGAAACGATGCAGGCCAACTGGCATCAGTACATGGAATGTACGAGTATGCAAGCTGGAGAACTAAGCAACAAAGGCTAGAAGGAAAAATCTGGAAGAAACTGAATAGCTTACCTGCTCAACTCAACTCAACTCAACCTGACTGACTTCTTTCAATATAAGGCAATTTAAAACAAGTGCGATATAAAGAAAGACTGTTTAAAACATGCTAAAAACTCTGTGTGTATGCAAAGATACAATAAGCCTGAAATGTATATAGAAATACAATGAACTGATGTATATGAAAATACAATAACTGCTGTGTATGAAAATACAATAACTGCTGTGGGAGTTTCTCTAACCGACAACCATCACATAAGAGCTATAGTGATGATACAGCGATCGACCTCACGCTGCCAGAGCATCTTATACCCGGCCAAAGGTATAAGACCTGAACTGCCTAATGGATCCACTAGTCTAATCTGAAAAGGGTTCATCTAAAAAGCATGATCCTTTTCTACCCATGGTGGCTAACATGGTTCTATGGGGGCTGTGGGTTCTTTGAACGCTCCCCCAATTCGGTGCTCGATACTACTCCCAAAATGTACTGGCTCTTATGTTTTTAAAACGTATTTATTCCTGCTGATATGAGATAATTACTCAAAACTAGCCCGAAGGCTCTTTGGAAATCTCAGTTTCCAACCTTATTTAGATGTAAAGACCTTTCTTTAAAACTTCTTTAGGAATACATAGTTCCCTAATAACTTTGAGAAATGAACTCAACTTTAAACTCTTGACTTAACCTGAAACTGGGACTCTTACTCGACTTGAAACTTGACTGCTAACTTCACTTGACTTAGAACTATCTTTCCTTGAATCGGAATTACGAATTCAAGTTGTTTGATCACATGTTATGGAGGGATTCCTGAACGCTTTGACGTACTTTAGAGTGTCGGAACACAACTATAAATCATAGGTAGAATACTTTGGAACTTGCTTGAGAAAGTGAGAAAAGGAATGGGGAAATTTGACTGAGACTTCAGATTTTGGGTGACACAGACGGCACCTATGGAAGCCATCGACGGACCGTAGATGGACCTACGGTCCGTACTGCAGGTCCGTAGATCGCGTCAGAGAGTTTTCCCCAAAAATCGATTTTTGAAAAAAAAAAGTCTAAGTGTTGACCTACGGTCCTGACTTACGGTCCGTGGATCGATCTACGGACCGTAGGTAGGGCCCGTAGATCGATGCCCCAATAACCCAACTTTGTCCCAATCGACGGTTGACCAGTACGGACCGTCGATTGATCTACGGTCCGTAGGTCAGTCCCGTAGATGGGGATCGACAGCCCAGAACTTCTGCAATTCGATGGTGGATCAACTCAAAAGGGTCAAAACTCTTAGCATCGTAATTCCCTCAACACACACTAGGTATCAAAGTAAATATACGACCAAATCACGTCTCACAACGAACAATAATTCAACAACACCACCAACAACATCAACAACAACTAACAACTTCAACACTTTCACAAAATTCCCAATCTTTCTCAATCAATGAATAAACTTGGTGTGTGTGGGGGAAAGAATCAACCCACACAAAAACTCACATACCTTGATAGGGATCACCCCCGACGAAAGTCCACACGATCTTGACTAAGCTCCTCTTTCTTCTCTTCTTCTTCTCCTCCTTCTTCTCTCCTTCACTCTCAAAAGCCCTAACTCCTTCTCTTTCAAAAAGGGACAAAAATGATCCAAAGATCATCCTAACTCAACAATATGAGCTCAATTAAAAGATTTGTGAAAGGACCAAAATGTCCTTAAATTTCCGGACGAAAATCCTTTCCAACTGCCCAACTTCTACAGGTCATAACTCCCTCATACGGACTCGGAATCGAGAAAACTTGGTGGCGTTGGAAAGATCGTTCCAAGGGCTTCGCAACCATAACTGGAACTACTCCTAACTCATCCTGAGCTAGGAGTTACGGCTGCTCAAAGTTGGCCAAAAACTCATGTTTTTTCCACACTTAGCCAAATTTCCAGATTTTAAAATACTTCAAAAAAATGACTATTTCCGAATTTCAAGCTTCATCAAAGCCACTTCCAATTGTCGGATGTTACAATATGTAGGGACGTGTTTAACAATTATTATTTACATTTTATCCCCTAAGTTAGTAGTATAAATAGAGGGACATCCATTTGTAAATCGACCAAGCAAAAGCAAACAATCTTCCAAAGCAATACAAAAGTCTTCTTATAAACTCTCTTGTGTCTTTCTTCATTCTCTTAGAGATCTAGTATAAAAAGGCTTACTTGAGCTTGCAATATCGTGAAAGATTCGTGAGCGAGTTGTCAAGTGTCGCACGATGTTCTTAGTTGAAGTCTAAGGCTGTGACACTATGGCATAAAAGACTAGGACACACTTTTACTTCAGTCCTTAGTAAACTGTTTGCTACTGATGTCACTACTGTTAGAAATAAAATAGTAGACTGTGTAGTGTGCCCTTGTGCTAAACAATGTAGATTACCTTTCCAGTCTAGTAGCATAAAAAGTAGTAGTTGTTTTGAATTGTTTCATGTAGATCTTTGGGATCCCTACAAGACTTGATACATATGATGGGAACAAATATTTCTTGACACTTGTAGATGATTTTTCAAGATATACATGGTTGTTTCTTTTAAAATGGAAATCTGATGTTTGTATACCCCTTCAATACTTTATGAATTATACCAAAAATCAGTTTGGAAAATCAGTAAAAAATAATAAAGACTAATAATGGTACTAAGTTCATCAACACAATATGCGATCAATTATTTAAACAATTAGCAATTGTTCATCAGACAACATGGGTTTACACTCCTCAACAGAATGATGTGATACAATGTCAATTGAGTAAGCCTAAAGAGCATAGAAGATTGATAGCTGCTCTTCAACAGCTGAACTCGATTCTTCCAAGGAAGAAGATGAATTGAGAGAGAAGAGATAGAGAGAGAAAGAGAATTTCTTATTGATCTGAATTGATACCTTTACAATGAAATCAACAAGTATATGTAAAAAGGGACAACTGTCCACAAATCAGTTATAACAACTTGTAACCGACTTCCTCTACAACTATTACAACTCACGTATCAGTCACGTGTCCCACTTAACAGACTCAAATACAAAATTAACGACTAACTTGATTTCTAATCAATTGACGTGTAACAATACTCCCCCTCTTCATCTGATCCTTGACCTCAAGGATTAAAATGTGGAAACCGCTGGGTGAGAGACTGATAATCCTCCCAAATGCTATCATCTTCAGATGCATTGAACCATTTGACTAACAACTGAGTAGCAGGTTTGCCATGCTTCTTGATAATCCTCTTATCAAGAATTGTTTCTGGTGTCAAGAGGATGTGACCAGAGTCAACATGAACCTCAGGGAGGGTAGTCGAAACAATATGGGACCCCTAACTTCCTTTTGAGCTAAGAAATATGATGTTTGTGTGTAAGGATGTAACTTTATGTAGACCCAATTCCCGACTACATAAGACCTATCAGTCCTTTGAGACTTCATCCTACTTTGGGCTCTTGCTAAATGAGACTTTAGGCATCTCAAGGTAGCCTCTCTAGCTTGTAAACTCCTATCGACCATGTCAAGTTGGGATTCGAAAGGCATGTAAAGAAGGAGTGGAGGAGGTGTTTGACCATAAACAACAGCATAGGGTGTCATGTTAATAGCAGAATGAAATGAAGTGCATAGGGTGTCATGTTAATTGCAGAATGAAATGAAGTGCATAGGGTGTCATGTTAATAGCAGAATGAAATGAAGTGTTGTACCACGGGCCAACCATTGGGGCCATTCCCTAGGTTTCTCAAACGTCATGCACCTGAGATAACACTCAAGACATCTACTAACAACTGCAGTTTGCCCATATGTCTGAGGGTGGTATGCCGAGGAAGTGAGCAAGGTGACCTTCTGCAATTTGAAAAATTCTTTCCAAAACATGTTTGTAAATACTGGATCTCTATCAGAGACTATGGTATTTGGTATTCCATGCAGTTTGAATACCCCATTCATGAAAGCCTGAGCCACCTCCACTGCAGTATAAGGGTGCTTGAGTGCCATAAAGTGAGCTGCTTTGCTCAACCTATCAACTACCACAAAAATAACCTCTTGTCCAACGACCTTAGGAAGACCCTCTATAAAATCCATCAAAATATCTTGCCACACTTTATTTGGAATTGGTAAAGGTTGAAGAAGGCGGGTATGCTACATTTTAACCCTTGCACCTTTGACAAACAGCACAACATCTAACATAGGCATAGACATCATGTTTCATTTTCTTCCAGTAAAAATCTTGTTTAAGCCTCTGTAAGGTGCTTGTTATACCAGAATGACCTCCACTAGCACTATCATGGTATAAAGCTATCAGATCTTTTCTCACTGTAGCCACAGAGCCTACCATCATCTTACCTTTTCTACTCAAGATCCCAGCATGATAATTGTAGTAAGGCTTAGTAACACCTGCAGTCTGAATGGAAGTGATTAGTTTCTGTAGCACAGGATCCTACAACCACGAGTTCTTAACATTTTCAAGTAGTTGAGTTTAAACCACAGAAATGCTACAAAGCTGGATGGGTTCCTCTTTTCTAGAAAGAGCATCTGCAACAACATTGTCTTTGCCTTTTTTATATGAATAAGGTAGTCATAACCAAGTAGTTTGACCAACCACTTCTGTTGGTTAGGGGTGGTGATCCTTTGCTCCATCAAATATTTGAGGGGTTGATGATCAGTTTTAATTACAAATTGCCGACCCAAAAGATACGGCCTCCACTTCTGGACAGCTGACACTAGGCTAACAATTCCCTTTCATAAACTGATAGGGCTTGATTCTTTGCGGACAACCCTTGACTGAAAAATGCTATAGGTCTGTGATTTTGTGCAAGTACAACACCAATACCTCCTCTAGAGGCATCTGTTTCCACTATGAATTCTGTGGAAAAATCTGGTAAAGCTAACACAGGTGCTGAAGTAACGGCCAATTTGAGCTTGTCAAAAGCTTGAGAAGCAGCTTCAGTCCATTTGAAATTTCCTTTCTTCAATAAGTCATTCAAGGGTCTTGTTATAATACCAAAACCTTGGATAAACCTCCTGTAGTACCCTGCAAGTCCCAAAAACCCTCTCAATCCTTTTAAAGTTGTAGGTTGGGGCCAGTTCACCACAACATCTACCTTGCTTCCATCCATAGCAACCCCTTCTTGAGAGATGATATGACCTATATAGTCAATTTGTTGAACCCCAAATGCACATTTACTTTGCTTCACATACAAAACATTTGCTCTAAGAATCTTAAAAGTCTCCCTCAGGTGAGAAAGATGATCAGTCCACTTAGAGCTGTAGACAAGGATATCATCAAGGAATACTAAAATGAACTTTCTGAGATAAGGAAGAAAAATTTGATTCATCAAGCTTTGAAATGTGGAGGGGGCATTGGTTAGGCCAACAAGCATGACCATGAATTCATAATGACCTTGATGGGTTCGAAAAGCAGTTTTTGGGATGTCAGGCTCGAACATCCTAATCTGATGATAACCTGATTGTAGATCCAACTTAAGAAATACTTTGCTCTATGTAGTTCATCTAGCAATTCTTCAATCAATGGAATGGGAAACTTATCCTTGATAGTACGAGTATTCAGTTCTCTGTAATCGACACACATTCGCCATGAACCATCCTTCTTCTTAACCATGACTATGGGTGAAGAATATGGACTGGTACTAGGCCTTATCACTCCTAAATCCATCATCTCATTAACCAGCTTCTCAATCTCATCCTTCTAAATTGCAGGGTACCTGTAGGGTCTAATGTTGATAAGAGAAGTGCCTTCTGTAGCGACCCTAAAAAATAGATAGGTGAAACTAGAGCCTAACGTATGAATTTTTAAAGTTTAAGCATAAATTGGAAGTAGTCACTTTTGGAAAAAAAAAAGTTCAGAATCTGGAAATTGGCTAAGTTCAAAATCTGGAAATTCTGCCAAGTGTGGAAAATCAGTGAGTTTTTGGCCAACTTTGAGCAATCATAACTCCTAGCTCAGGATGATCTAGGAGTAGTTCCAGTTATGTTTGGAAAACCCTTGGAACGATCTTTCAAACGCCACCGAGTTTGCTCGATTCCGAGTTCGTATGAGCGAGTTATGCCCTTTGAAAGTTGGGCAGTTGGCAAGGAGTCCGTCCGGAAATTTAAGGGCATTTTGGTCTTTTCACAAATCTTTTCTTTTGAGGTTATATTATTGTGTTAGGCTGATTGTGGATCATTTTGTTCCATTTTAAAAGAGTAAGGAAGGGTTCTCTTTGGAACACCATTGAAGGCCAAGGTGAAGTTGGAGCTAGGGTTGAAGGTTTTGAGTGCTTTCTTCTTCAATTTTTCGTGGGTTTAAACTTAGAGGTATGGTGACCCTTGATCCTTGATCAATATTTCTTTCAAGGAGTCCAATCAAAAGTGTTTCAAAGAACAAAAATCTCAAATTCTAATCTAAGCATGGGTTCATTGGCAAAACGTTTTCTAAGCCATTATATTGATGAATTAATGTTTGATTAATGTTTTTAAGATGATTTCATATGGAATTCCTTGAAGAACCCATGTTTTCCCTAAATTCCTAAATTTGCTTATGAAGTGGGTCTTTTGCTTATGCTTCAAAGTTTATGAGATTGTGTTTGGATTGGATTGTATTAGTGACTCTTATGATTTTCTACATCTATCTATGATGAATTGATGATGTATGGATGAATTGAAAGTTGTGGCCTTATGGGCAAGTTATGATGAATTCTCTTGTGGTAAGTAAAATGGTTGGGACTTGAGTGTTGTTGATTATGGCTTTGGAGGATGGTAAGTGGGCTTAATCTCTTATTATGGATAAAATTGTTCTTGCTTAGTTTGATTCACTTATGGTGGAGGTGTTTAATTATGGAATGTATTATGAACATGGACTTGAAGGCATTATCTATTGAATTAAAGTGTTATCAAGTTATGAAATGTTAGTGTACTATGTGAAGTTATTCTTATGGTTATAAGGTGATCTTGTACAAAGTGTTATTGTATTGTATATTATATATATAAATGAGGCTATATGTAAAGTCCTATATGAAGCTATATGTAAAGTTTTATGTGAAGCTTTATGTGTGAAGGTATGATGTGAATGAGTTTACGTGATCTTGTGATGATCCTATGTAAAGTGGATAGCATTGTGATTTAAAGTATGATTTTTCTCATGATGTATATATATGAAATGATGTTGGATTATGAAGTATCCTTAGATGATAATGTTGTGACTTGGTTGGTAGACTAAAGTGTCCCTCCTTGTTACTTAAAGTCTTGAATGCATGAATGTGTGAAGTGGGCTAGAACTAAGAGATGGTGCCCTTTCTATAAATGCTAAAAGAGGAATTCTAGGCCAAGACTTGAATCGGCAAAAGTAAGAAATGGTGTCCTTTCATAAGTCTAGCTTTCCTAAGTAAATGTATAACCTTGAAGGATGGGCCTTAGGGCGAAGTTCCCTTCTTGAGTGAGATGATAGACTTAGAGATGGATGGAGCCGGAACGGCATGAAAATCCTTATCTAAGAAAGTCAAATGAGCTATCCTTATGAACCTTGATTGGCCATGACTAAGAAATGGGGCATTTCTTGGGAAGAGGTACTATGAGTTGGTTGAACTAGAAAAGGAACCCTCTCTAGTACATATGTGAATGAAATTACTCTATGGGAAACAAGGCTAGCACCGAGTGGATGTGGTTAGGATGTTGGCCCTACTTGAGTATGAGACTAGGGCATAATGAACATCCTTGGACATCCCCTAAACCATGTGCCTACATGGGTTGCTTACTAGTTCTACCTTTGGCAAGTAGAACAACCTCCACGGAGTAGGATAGACTCCGGATTCCATACCTAGCTAGTATGGTCTATGTCGGTTATGCCTATTCCCACCATGTGGGATGTGCACTCTAGTTATTGGATAGGTTCTACAACGTGTAGGTAGTTGTATGGGATGCTATCTACACATGGCACGAGTAGGCTTTGAAGATACTAAAGTGAGTTCCCTAAGTCTAACGACTATTATGTGAAAGTCCCCTTATGTGCTTAAATGTCTCCTAAAGTGGTTCATTAAAGAATTTTGACTCAGCATGTTATATTGTAATGGTACATTTCTTATCTATGGTAACCCTTAGGAACACTTAGGTGTATATAAAGAGATTGTATGGGCGGTCACTTCATGTTTCACTTAAGTGTGGCTTTGGGTAACTTGAGATAGAGGTCATGAAATGATGAAAAGGCTTACTTGTCAATTATATTCATGTATTGTACATTGGTACTAGTTGAGTATGTCTATTATGTGGGTATTGTCTTATATGTGGATGATGACTTGAAATGTGTCTCTTATAATTGTGATATGAAGGTTTTTATCAAAAATGGCATGAAAGCACATATTTCAAATAAATGTCCTTTTTTAGCATGTTTTTGCATGGTCATCATACTTAGTACTTAATTGTGCTAATTCCATATTTCTCTATTTTCTACAAGTGTAGGTTCCGGCAAGTGAGCGGGTTTTGTAGTAAACTTGGGACTTGAAGTTCTTCCTAGATTTTGTGGTATGTCCTCATATGTCGAGGGCAAGACTTTGCTATTCTAGTTTTATGATAAGATTCTTGTAATAGACTTAATAGACTTCTTTTGATTGTAAAGGGCCGTGTCCCTAGTATATTTCACGTTTATGTCTAAGATGGCTAAGAGACTTAGTATTCCGCTTGTGTACTTTTGAATGATGTTTTTAAAAGTGACATTTGAGTCTTATGGGATTTTATTTAAAGAGTTTTTCATTCCGCACTATTTTACATACCTAATGTGATGAATGCTAAGGGCTTGTATGAGACCTCCGAGAGGTCGAATACGCATGTTACGACTTGGGGGGTGCTCTCGGGTCGTGACACCTTCCTTCAAGACGATTCTATGGTCATGATCTCTTGATGGTGGTAATTCAGTTAGTACCTCAAACAAATCATTGAAATCTCACCACATCTCATGTATGTCAGCTTTATCCTTACAAACTTCATCACAAGTGTTTATAGAAAAGAAACTACCTGGTTCCCCACTGTACTCCTCCCCCAAATACATACCCACAGAGACCATGCATAGTTCGGCTGGTTTAGCTAACAATTTATCCATGCTACTCTATTGTACCAGCTTAGCTGCAGGAGGTTTGACACCCTTCAGAGACACCTTGTGTCCCATGATACTGAACTCCATTTTAAGTTGTTTGAAATTCCACATTATTTCCCCCAAGGTAATTAACCATTGGACCCCAAGGACCATGCTACACCCTCCAATAGGCAGTACTAACATGTCAGAATCGAATGAGACCCCTTGCATTTTCCAAACCAGGTTCTTACATATATACTGGCAATGCATCTTCTTTTCGTCAGCCACAGACACAAGAAAAGGGGAGATAGCAGTTAAAACACATCCTAACATTTTAGCAGTGTTTGAATCCAGAAAATTGTGAGTACTCCCTGTATCAATTAGGACTTGTACAGCCTTGCCTTTAATAGATAATGTAACTCTCATAGTCCTAAAGTCATGCAGTCCATTCATGGCATGAACACACACATGAGGCAGAATGGCCCTCTGATCATCAGACTCTAGGGAATGGCCTATCATAGTCAAGAATTCTGCAGGGTCTATTGCAGCTTCCTGCTCTAGTTCCTCAATACCCTCACTGTCCTCCTCTACTTCCATAGAAAATAATTGTCGCTTCTTCTTACAAACATGCCCATAAACATACTTTTCATCACAATTAAAACATAGTCCTTTGCTCCTCCTTTCATCCATCTCAGCAGGTGTTAATAGTTTGACATTTTTCAGGTTAGGTTTGGGGTTATTAAAGAAGGTCGTGGAATTTTTGGAAGGGTTTGGATGACTTCTACTGGATTGGTAGGTGGATCCATAAGAAAAAGTGGGAGTAGTTCTGGGATTGGAAAGTACTGAAGATCCAGAAAATACTTGCTTCTGGACAACTAAGGTTTGTTCCTGTATTCTAGCTAAGTTAACTACCTTAGCTAGTGACCTTGGTGCAAGTATTTTAACAGGTAAGCCAATTTCTGGTTTCAACCCTCGAACAAAGCAATTAACAACTTGATCTTCTGATAGTTCAACCCTAGTGAGTAATTCATCAAAAAGATCGACATAGTCTTGAATAGAGTTTACCTGTCTCAAGTCCTTGAAGCCGCCCATTGGATCGTCAAATAGTTCAGCCCTAAACCTGCATAGAGGCTTCCTAGATACTCAGCCCAACGTGGCCATTCCCTTGACGGCTTGTGCTTCATATAAGATTGGTACCATTGGAATGTCTTGCCCTCGAAGTTGCAAGATGCCATCTTAACCTTTAAGTCTTCTGGGGTTTCGTCTATATTGAAAAATTGTTCACATCTGTAAAGCCATTCCCTCAATCCCTGTCCATCAAATTTAGGGAAATCCATCTGGTAATTACGAGTAGGTAACTGATAATTCCCGGGTCTATTTTCATCCCTAGGAATTCCTTTAGCTAGGGGTCTAACACCACCATGGGTGTTCATAGATGTTGCCAGCAATCTTCGAAATTCGTCCATGGCCTGAGCCACAGTAGCATGCATAGACTGTCGAATCTCGGCGACGGAGCTGTTACTCCTTCCATGGAGTGTTTGAGACTGGGGACCTCCTTGCACAGCTCCTGCATCCGAATGTTGTGATCTCCCATTGCCACAGATCAGAGAATACTTTGCTCTGATACCAACGATACAATGTCAATTGAGTAAGCCTAAAGAGCAAAGAAGATTGATAGTTGCTCTTGAACAACTGAACTCGATTCTTCCAAGGAAGAAGATGAATTGAGAGAGAAGAGATAGAGAGAGAAAGAGAATTTCTTATTGATCTGAATTGATACCTTTACAATGAAATCAACGAGTATATGTAAGAAGGGACAGCTGTCCACAAATCAGTGATAACAACTTGTAACCGACTTCCTCTACAACTATTAAAACTTACGTGTCAGTCACGTGTCCCACTTAACCGACTCAAATATAAAATTAACGACTAACTCGATTTCTATCAATTGACATGTAACATGATGTGGCTGAAAGGAAACATAGACATATTCTTGAAGTGCCTAGGACCATTAGATTACAAGCTAATATACCTACTAAATTTTGGGGTATTGTGTACTGGCTGTAGCTTATTTGATAAATAAGCTTCCTAAATCAGCTTTAAATGGTAAATCGCCATTTGCCAAATTCTATGAAAAAGGATCCATCTCTTACTCATTTGAAAGTACTAGGTTGTTTATGCTTTGCTGATATGCCTAATCAACATGATAAGCTATTATCTAGGTCTAGCATATCTGTCCATATGGGTTATTCTGAATTACAAAAAGGATACATTTTGTATGATTTAATTGATAAAGTCTTCTTTGTAATATTCAATGAAACAGTGTTTCCATTTTTAAATGAAAAAGCTACTTCAGTTACTGTCTTTAAAGACTCAGACTCATTCAGTTTTGGATTACTCAACTCATTGGTCTAGCATTCCTGTCAGTTCACAACAACCTGGTAAATATACAAGCACTGAGGAAGGGTCTAGGATAACAAATGATATAACCAGAGAGGAAGATCAACACAATCATTTGATAGTTGATTTGAATGGTGAACCATTACAGTTACCAATACAGCCACCTCCTGAGAACAATCAACCAGAAAGGAGATCCACTAGAGGCAGTGAGCCACCTATTTGGATGAAGAATTTGTATCTCTCAACATCCATCAGGATTAAAGCTATGATCTGCAACAACACATGAGTTATGATGAAATATCAAACAAGTATAGTACTTATATAACTGCACTCTCCAACTGTGTAGAATCAAAGTCTCTCAACATCCGAAAGTCTCTTTTTTACCTTGAAAAGAGCACACTATTTTCAGAAAAGTACAAAGAGTTTTCAGAGTAATTCAAAACTACTTAGTACAACTTTAGTCACTTCTTAAAGAAGCCTTTGAGAAATTATCTCAACTCAGAGAATATTGTACGTGGGCATTTCAGTTAGATATATTTTTGGGAGTAGTATTGAGCATCGATATGGGGTAAGATTTCAGAAAATTCAAATCCCATAAACTACGTAGCCAGCGTAGGATAGGATTGTCCGAACATTTGGACGACTCCTTATTGCCTCAAGAAGGCCTTTTTAGCGGATCCATCAGTTTAATTGTGTTTTATACTCCGACAAGGTATAGGAAGGCTCTGGCAACGTGGGTAAGACGTTGTATCATCACAAGGCTCATAGTGATGGTTGTTGATAGAGAAACTCCCTAGTAAACTAAAGAGTAATTATATATATATATATATAGTTCAGTTCAGTATTTGCTATTGTTGCATTTAATTTGTGAAGCTTAAATAATTTTATCTCATGCTTATACTTTACTTCAATTGAGTTATATTTCAGCCTCTCAGTTCAGTTATTCTTTCACTCAGCCATATAACATACTCAGACATTTAATAAATTAATGTCATTCGACCTCCATCATTTTCTTACACAGATACAGGTGCTCAGGATCATCAACAAGTGTTTCATTGGGATCACCCAGTCACTCGTCAACTTTTGGTGAGGCCTCCTAACTTTTAGAGGATTCCAATCTTTAGTTTACTTTTAGTAGTTGTTAAGGTTGTCGTGGGTCTTGTCACGATGCCTATCTTAAAACAGTAGAGGCTTCATAGATAGATAGTATTGAGAGTCTTTCCGTATTGCTATTCAAATATTTTGTTCAAACTATTACTACTTTCGTTCAGTATTTTCAGACAATTTAATTGAGTGATTTGACTTGGTAATTTATTTTAGGTTTAAAGTCTATATCTGCTTCAGTCAGTCTTCCGTTAAGTAGTAAGTCAGACCAAGGGTTCGCTTGGGGAACAACAATTGTTCTCGAGTGCCAGCCACGTCCAAGGTGTAGGCTTGAGGCTGACACTTCTACTATTAACTATACTCTTACAATAACGAAGAATCCACACACAACTAAAATTATTCATGTAGGAAATCCAAGATCATAGTCCTGAACAACATCCCCATAAAGTTATTAGAAAGGAATAATGTACTCATATCCGTAAATACTGACTTCATCAACGTATCCATGCTAAATGCATACCAAACTCAGGTTATTTATGTTAAGAACAATTGATAATGCATACAGTCTCAATGGTGCAAAGAATAAAACATAATACAATTAAGTGAAACTCTCAATGCATAATGCATAATGCATTGCACCACATCAAGTGATTGGTGCAATGAAAGGTGTCACACCTCAAAAAAAAAGAAAAAAAATGATTTGTAAAGAAGAGTTTAAGAACGGTGGAAAGGTCTAAGAAAGGGTTACAGGACGGTGGAAGAGTCCACATTCAGTGAACCCATCCTTGAATCCAAGCCTTTTGAAATATATTCTCCGGCAAGGGTCTAAGGAAAGGTTTAGGAAGGTGGAAGAGTCCACAGTCAGTGAACCCATCCTTGAACCCAAGCCTTGTGAAAAATATTCTAAGGCAAGGGTCTAAGGAAGAGTTCAAGGATGGTGGAAGATTCCACTGTCACTGAGCCCATCCTTGAACCCAAGCCTTGTAAAAAATATTCTAAGACAATGGTCTAAGAAAGGGTTCAAGGACGGTAGAAGAGTCCACAGTCAGTGAACCCAAGCCTTGTGGATCGTCATTGCCTATGTCTACTTGTGCTAAGTGTGGGATGAGGGACTGCCCAATGCTTACGGCTAAAGGAAGAGAGGACAAGCAAGCTCCACCTAATGATTCGGGTTCCAGTTCTCCCAAGCAAAACCGATTCTATGCACTCCAAACTCGTGGTGAACAAGAGGGTTCTCCCAATGTGGTTACCGATATGTTGAAAGTCTTCTGACTTGATGTTTATGCTTTACTTTACCCCAGTGCTACCTAGTCTTTTGTGACGCCATATATGGCGATGAGGTTTGATACCCATTTCTGTCTCTAATCCTGTTGGTGATTCTACTGTGGCTAAGAGGGTCTATAGAAAGTGTCTCGACTCCTTGTCTTATAGAGTTACTTTTGTTGACTTGGTAGAGTTAGATATGCTAGATTTTGATGTCATCCTTGGTATGGATTGGTTGCACTCATGTTATGCTTCTGTTGACTGTAGAACTCATGTAATCAAGTTTCAGTTCCCGAATGAGCCTGTCCTACAATGGAAAGGGGGAAATTCTATGCTTAAAGGTTAGTTTGTTTCTTGTCTTAAAGCTAGAAAGAGGATTTCTAAGGGTTGCATTTACCATCTAGTTAGGGTAAGGGATGTAGATTCTGAAACCCCTACTCTTGAGTCGGTCCCCGTTGTTAACGAGTTTTCGGAAGTGTTCCCAGATGATCTACCCGGCATTCCTCCCGAAAGGGAAATAGACTTCGGTATTGACCTTCTCCCAGATACCCAACCTATTTCTATTCCTCCTTACTGAATGACTCCGACAGAACTTAAAGAATTGAAGGAGCAATTGAAAGATTTGTTGGATAAGGGTTTCATCCGACTGAGTATTTCTCCATGGGGTGCTCCAATTTTTGTTAGAAACAAAGATGGTTCACTCCGTATGTGTATTGACTACCGACAATTGAATAAGGTCACCGTGAAGAACAAATATCCTCTTCCAAGGATAGATGATTTATTTGACCAACTTCAAGGAGCAAGTTACTTCTCTAAGATTGACCTTCGGTTGGGTTATCACCAATTGAGGGTGAAAGGAGATGACATTCTGAAAATGGCTTCTCAAACTCGATATGGTCATTTTGAGTTTTTGGTAATGTCGTTTGGTTTGACTAATGCTCCAGCAGCCTTTATGGGCTTGATGAATGGGGTGTTTAGGCAATACCTTGACATGTTTGTGATTGTGTTCATTGATGATATATTGATATATTCAAGGAGTGAAGATGAGCACACTAATCACTTGAAGATTGCTTTGCAAATCCTCAAGGACCAACAACTTTGCAAAGTTTAATAAATGTGAGTTTTGGTTGAAGTCCGTGACTTTTCTTGGTCACATTGTTTCTGGAAAAGGTATTGAGGTAGATCCTAAGAAGACAGATGCGGTCAAGAGTTGGCCTAGAACTCTATCCCCTTTGGATATTAGGAGCTTTTTGGGTTTAGCCAGTTACTATAGAAGGTTTGTGGAAGGGTTTTCGTCGATTGCCTATCCATTGACGGTGTTGACCCAAAAGAAAGCCAAATTCTTATGGTCGGTAGCTTGTGAGAAGAGTTTTCAAGAATTGAAAGATAGACTTACTTCCGCTCCGGAGTTGACTTTACCGGAAGGGACCGATGGTTTTGTCGTTTATTGCGATGCCTCGAGAATTGGGTTAGGATGTGTCCTTATGCAAAATGGGAAAGTCATTGCCTATGCTTCAAGACAACTTAACATTCATGAAAAGAATTATCCGGCCCATTACCCTTTCTGTTGGGGCACATGCAGATAATTCTTTGGTGTTTTTAACAACATAGGTTATATATGTTGCCACAGACACCACATTTCTTCCTTTCCATCATAATTGACATTTGTTCCAACAAAATAAAAATAATATTAATAATCATCAATATTAATATTATCAGCAAAAATGAATAATTGATGACAATATAATATTGCCACATATCTCCTTTCTATGACATATGTTACCACATATCTTCTTTCTGTGACATATGTTGCCACATGTATCCTTTCTGTTAGGGAGCATGCAGATAATTCTGTGGTATTTTTTACACAAAGATTATATATGTTGCCACAAACACCACATTTCTTCCTTTCCATCATAATTGACATTTGTTCCACAAAATAAAAATAATAATAATAATCATTAATATTAATATTATCAGCAAAAATTAACACTTCACCAATTGTTTTATACAACTTATCAACAAAAAGGTAATTCACAATGGTATACATAAGCATCAATCCAATCAATGGTGGTAACCACAACATTTTCATCTATGAACTTTGCTTTTTTAGGTCTAGGCCTCTGTGGGTTTTCATTGTTACTAACATAGCCACTCCGAGCTTTTAAAATCCCATAATTTCATAGGAGTGAAGCATATCTCAAGCGAAGGGATTGAGAAATAATTCCATCAGACGGTATTTGTAGTCCATCACTCAAAAACTCAGCGTATGCAGCAACAAAAACTCCACAATCACTGCATAATAGATCATCAATTAGAAAATATAATAAACCTAATGTTGACATCACATTTCGATAGTGGTAAGACTAAAAAAATAATGTGATACTACTTACAGACTATTGCTTGGTTGTTGGGCAATACCAGTAACATGTATGACTTTGAATGGGTGAGATTTGTTCTTGCCCTGGTAAGATTCAAGAACTGACCAGTTGGTTCGGTCTTTTTGCTCATAAAATTCGCTGGATTCAAGGTACTTTGGCAACTTTGTAGACAACTTTTGAATCTCGGCGCACAATTTTCTATTAGTCCTAGATGAGGACATCGAATCATACACCTTTATGTGTCGTTCCTTCAATACAACGACTGCCAAGACCCAATGAAACTCCCAATTACAATTTACAGGGACATAAACCTCATCTGTGAGGTGCCAAGGCAGTCCAGCAGGTATACCAAACTCTTTGATAGTGCCAACGATTTTATTCTCATATTCAGGAACAACACTAGCATTGTCAATGTATGTTTTAAAAAAACAATTAGTAGTGGTATATCAATATTTAGAATGACTCTGTTGCTTCGACTTCTTCCGTAAATAGTATAAAATGACATCCACATACTGCACGGATGCATCAACATGTGTTTTTCTGTATCAATTTATTTGTATGTATTTATGTCTTAATCAAAAGATAAAAGTGAGCATGAATTTACCTCATCAGTCCAACACTTATTGGGTTGAGACATTACGTAGAACCAATCCTTCTTCTTTGGAAATGCAAATACAAAATCAAGTTGTTTGAACTCAAGATCCGAGCAATTGGCTAAGTAGTGATCGTCCTTGTCTCTTCTGCAATTTTGTAATTATTATAAATAAATATTTAGTCGACAACAAGAAGAAATACTAATAAGAGTTGAACAACTTTACTTTTTTGCATGATGCTTGTAAAGACCCTCGTTTATCCAATGCGAGAAGGATGACATTAGTTCAGTTGGAGCCTCGCCGTCAATGTTAAAACCTTCAAATGGATATTGTTGCTTCACATAACAACTGACGACTTTGACTTTCTTCTCTTTCTTTTTCTCTTTCTCTTTCGCTTTCTTTTTCACTTTCTCCTTCTCCTTCTCCTTCTCCTTCTCGTGCTCCTTATCCTTCTCCTCCTCCTCCTTGCCTTTTGGGTTTGAGTGTGATACTGGAGCAGTAGTCATTGATTTTTTTCTTTCACTAATTATAGATAGTGATTGGAAAATAGATTTTTTCAACCTCCTACACTTCAAAGGTTGTGAAATCTTCTTGGATGTATGGACATCAATATTATAAGTCATTTCCTTAAAAATATCAGTGAGTTCTTTAACACGACTAATAAAATAATCATGTTGCTGCTCACAATCTTCGCATAGACAAAAATAACATTTGATGTTAGAAGAGGAAGCAACACCAATAAAAGATTGAGTTGTTGTCATGGATGAAGCTTCTTGTATCATTTCATCTACAAGGTAAATAAAAAAAGGTTGAGAGTTTACAATTGATTATAAAATAATAATGGGTAGCAATTTATACTTATGTTGACATAGATGGATATTATGTTGACACAAATGTACCTTATGTTGCCACAAATGAATCTTCTGTGGCCACACATAAATCTTCATGTGTTACAAATGAATCTTCTGTTACTACATATGACCATTTTGTTGCCCTAACACATATGTGATATGTTCCAGCATATGACAACTCTGTTGGAATATATACCAACATATCACTAAAATGTAGCAACATACGATACATCTTTCAACAAATGAAATATATGTTAGATAACTGAACAAGACTATATTTTTAAAATCATATGAACAAAATGGTCACAAGAAAACAACAAAAGCAACAAAAAATGATTTTTCACTGAATGTTAACAATACATATACATTTCCTCAAAATTAGGGTTTTTTTGGGTTTGTTGATTTTCTTTCAAAAACAATAAATTATAGGTACCATTACACTATTATTCAATTTTCACATCTATAGAACAATTTATTGTTCATTAACCCAAGAAAAAAACTTAGTATTGTTCGAAAATTGTAAAATCTTTCAAAAAATTGACTTACCCATTTTAAGTCGAACACAATCTTCAGTTCAGAAAGAAGAGAGAGTCACGGCTGGAGATGAGGAGGAAGATAAGATAATGCGGGAGAATATTTGTTTTGATAGTTGGATTTTTGGATTTTCTAAGGAAGAAGAAGAGAAGAGAGAACGTTGGGGGAAGAAGAAGAGAAGAGAGAACGTTGGGAGAAGAAGAAAGAAAATTCTATCTTCTTTTACTTTTTTTTAAATGGTTTGGATAGAATTATAAAAGTTGAAAAATGAAGTGTTTTTTTTGTATTTTATGTAAGATTAGAATTTTTTGAAAATATTAATTTGGTCCCAAATTTACTTAATTACATTTTAAAGTGATGACCATTTCTTGGTCAAAGTGTCACCAAAAACAAAACTCAAACCTAATTGACACATTTCATTTAATTGTCTTTCAAAACTTGCATTTGCAAGAAGTACAATATTTTGGAGCTGGTCTTTGAAGCTGTCGATGATTCTTTTGAAGCTGCTCTTTACACCGCCATCAATTCCGACATTGAAGCCGCTCTTCAGGTCACTTCAATTCTCACTGCTCTTCAATTTACATCTTTGTTGTCACAGAAAGCCTAAATATCTACAACATACTCCTAAATTCGAACATTTGAAGGCATTTGGGGTAGTAGAAAGCAGATACAACTTAGAAAGAAAAAAATAGAGCTTCTTCGGTGAGGATCAATGCAGATATTCTAAGAATTAAGGCTAGATTAATTGTGGATGTTCCCAAATTGCAAAGATTGGCTGTGAAGAAGGTGTGTTCATTTTGTTATCCTTCATAATTTGGTCAATTTACTCTACTGATTTTTCTCTGATGAATTTCTGTTTTGGGTGTATTGAACTCAATTGTGGCTCAAGAGGTGGGGAGATTGATAAGCAAGCTGATATTAGTAGAAAGAGGCATATTTGGGTTTTTGCGACTTTAGAAACACAAATCCTCTCACTGTTCTACTCAAGAAATAAACCAATGTACTGTGGACCACAAGACGAAATGACATGGAAAAGTTCATTTCTTGAAGTAGAACCTAAGAAGAGTTTGTATAATTCAAATTTTAATCAGCTTGAATGAACTTAAACCTTTTGTTTTAGCTATAAAGAGAGGTTTATGAGTTATGAGTATATTTTGCTATCAGAGGAGGGTTATGAATGTTGATCTGAAAATGATGATGTGGTTAAGTATGATTAACCTTAAGAACTTCAATTAGTTTTAACTTTGCATTGGGATTTCTTTGTCATTTATCATGCTTGCTTATCTCGAAAATAGCCTTTCTACCTTTGAGGTAGGTGTAAGGTCTTCATACACTCTAGCCACTTCAGACCCCACTTTGTTGGACTATACTTGATATGTTAATGTTGTTGTTATCATGCTTGCTTACTTTACCTTTAGCTCCATGAAGGGTAACTTTCTATTTTATTATCAGTATGGAAGGGTTGTTACTTGTTAGCGCGACAAAAATAGTACGATAACCTTAGAGTATGTGTAACAAACTAATTGATAGAAACAAAAATTGGGACACAATTTTCTGATTTTCTATTAATTTGAGAAACACCATCTACAATGAAGGAAAAATAACCAATCCAACTAATGAAGTTGTAACAAATAGAAGGTAAGAAAGGGAATTAGAGATTTGAACTATGAAATTGGGGAAGTAGCTGATAAGTATAGGAAAGTAGCAAGAGAAATATCTAGAAAGAGGTCAGTGGTAGAATACACGTGGAGGAAGCTGAAGTTAGTAGAGGCACGTGTGAGTCACATGAGGCATGCATCAAACGGTTCATAATCTAGCACAACTGGCGTGATCAACTGTCCTAGTTAACCTAGCAGTTAATGGAATCTGTTATAACAGATATCAGCTGGAGCGAGGGAACCTAACAAATTATTACCAAATTATTCTCTCTTCTCTCCTTATTCTCTTCTCTCTTCCCTTCTTCCTCATTTTTTCTTCTCTAAATCTGCAGGTAACTGCCATGGATGAGCTGTTCTAAGCTTCCACCATAACAATCTCAAAAATAATACAAATAAACCAAATCCAATTATAGTAATCCTAACTTAAACAAAAACATCAAAAGAACCCTAGGGGGAGCACCCCCATCTAAGA
Source organism: Solanum okadae (assembly GCA_036553675.1). Lineage (NCBI taxonomy): Eukaryota > Viridiplantae > Streptophyta > Magnoliopsida > Solanales > Solanaceae > Solanum > Solanum okadae. Next base: position 29,176,007 of record CM071678.1, read on the forward strand.
ATGGTACTGTGTCCTCACAGTACAACATGAAAACATAAAGAGAATATGAGGGGCTCCCTGGACTGCATCACTCGCTATCATCACTCTCAGTCGCCTCACTGTCATCAACATCATCATCCTCAGACCATTGTGCTGGAACATCATTACTCTCATCCGGTCTCGATGAGGAAAGCAGATCATTAGCTTTAAGGACCTTTCAAAACCCTTTCACTCCTTTCACACCCGGGTGAAAATTTTATCTCTTCTTCAACTTTTTGTGGTAGCGACTCAACTCACCATGTGATTTAGCAAGATCAGTGTACGCCTTCTCCAACCTCAATAGATGAGCTTTTTGCTTCCTTTGATCCTCCTAGAAAACGTCAAAATCCTGTTGTGGGACAAAAAATTAGGTCCCGCAGATGTCTCACCTGGCCCTTGAGGCAGCTTGGTCGCCAACTCTTGGACTACCCTCAACTCTTCGGCCAATGACTCAAATGGTCCCACCGCCGATGGTCTAGAAGAGCCAGCCTCAATACCCAACGCCTTCCCTGAACCATGTTGGTAGGGTACCAGTTCCTAAGAAACTTAAAGCAAATGATCTCAATAAAAGGGAAATGACCTATGAAGAAAAACAGAGACTTAACACACATCTTCAGAGTTTACCTTTAAAAAGCTTGATGTTGTTGTTCAGATTATTAAGAAGAGGAACTCAACATTTTATCAACATGATGATGAGATTGAATTAGACATAGACAGTGTTGATGCGAAAAGCTTCTGGGAGCTTGAAAGGTTTGTGACCAATTACAAAAAGAACTTAAGCAAGCAGAAGAGAAAGGCTTAACTTGCTCTGCAAGCCAGAGGAACTGCATGGACTGCCCCAGTTATGAATTCTGCTCCTATGGTTGTTGGTGCACTAAACAGTAATACTGGTAAAAATAACACTAGTGCTCGCTACATATGCAGAAGCGGGAAGACAAATGGATAATGCAAGGAGGTCTCGTAGTTCAAGCAGTTCCAGCAGCGATTCGGGTTCATCCTCAAGTGATTCTGATTGCAATAGTTCCTTTTGATCCGGATCAGAAGGGCCATTGATGTGAAAGGCCACTTAGCGTAGGAATTCTTCATCGATGTCTTTAACTGTGTACTCATCTGAAGGTTCCAAGATGAAGGTCCCCTTCTGGTTGAAGGATGGCTGCAATCAAAAACTTTAAGATTTATCATCGAAGTGCCTTGTCTCGATGATTTTGGAAGAGTTAGCCATCTCATTCTTAACATTATTTGTGATGTTATCTCTATAAAAGTGTTATTGGTTGTGGTAGTCATGTGAGAGATGTAGCACCTGTAAATTGTTTAACCAGTTTTGCTTATACATGTGCTGGCATTTTCATTCATATCGTTGCACACAGTTAGAGCAGTTAGGTTTGCTTGTGCGATGTCCTGCAGCTGGACCTGGTTGTAGTTGTAGAAACAAAGTTTGATGGTAGGATTGCATATTGTAAAAAACATCAGGGATCTTAAGTGGAAATGATAATGGGGGTGTCTACATATTTTCCCATTCATCTTCTGGGCATCCTTTTGCAAAGAATCTATATGTATCAACCAGGATTGATTCGGTTGAATGTCAGTTAAGCTCTCATGTCCATCCTCTTGTATGTCTGAAAATGCTCTAGTACTTGACCTCAAATCATCGTCCACTCTGTAGTGATGGCAGCAAGCCTTCTCTATTTAGTATGACAAATAGCTATAGAAGTATAATGTTACTTAAGAGTGTCTGTGCAGTTGGTTCTTGTCACTGGCTCTCATACACTCCTTTCTCCGTAATTATATTATTTGGATTTCTTTAGGACTGTTTTCCTCCAGTGTTTGCATGTGCTTCACAAGAAATAACCTAATTTCAGTGGGTTTGTTTTGTCAACTAACAATACTTCCTCTTGCAGGTTAAAGGGCTTTCAAGCAAAGAATGTGTTGTATGTAATGATTTGGTACTTGCACTGCCCAATAGGATAACTGCAATTTTAGACGGTGCAGCAGCTACACCCAAACAATCTGGTGGATGGGGAGGTTCAGGTTCTCGTGCAGAAATTAAATTTGATTTAGGTTATAAAATTGCGTTCATTCCAAAGGCTTTTCCCCTCCACGCTAATCATTTATCCGCTTCAATGTTATACAATCCATTTATCATGATGATATGTTTATCATTTCTTTCTATATTTGGAATGGATACAAAATGGACAATTTGATGATGATTACTTTCAACAAACTGAAGAATCAAGTCAATTCCAACAAGAATATGAATTTTGCAAAATGTAACATGCATGCATTTTTTTGGAATATTTCATTAAGGTCTTGTTCATGATTCATAGGAAGTTTTTGGCCTTTTATTACATCTTATTGCTGACTTGTTGGTTCCTAAATACCGATGTATGGTTTTGTTTCGACTTCTCATAGGATCAAGGTTTGGAGGTCATTTCAGAAAGTTTTGATACTTCGAAAAACATGGTCAGTGATATGAATGAGGTCTGGGATTCTTTTTGTGTGGTCTGTTTTGCTCCTTCTATAATGTGGATATTAATGATTATCCAATCTATGAAGGAGTTGGATAGGCAAGTCCTCTGATGGATGAGACTGAGTCTAAGGTCATAAAATCTTATTGTAATTACTTAGTCAGTTTTAAAAAAAAAGTTCAAAACTTGTGCTAATTTGGTTTAATTGTGGACAGATCGACAAGGCTACATCTGACCTTAAGATTACGAAAGTTAGGCTTAAGGGCACGATTAACCAGGTAAATTGAGCTTCCACTATCTTATGTCATTCTCCGTAAGTTGAGGCAGTTTGCTGGATAGTACCTCTATCTTTTGATGTTACCAGATTTAACAAGTCTTTTCCTTTTTCAACTAAGATCTAGCTGAAACTTCTGACATCATTTTGTTGTGCATAATTCTTGGAGGTGCAGCCTATTTGTATTAGTAAGTTCTCATTCTAACAATCTGTTAGAACCCAATGATTTATCCCATCCTGTTACTTTTAAGGATATTCAATTATTATATCCATGAATAGTACTATACCACAAATGTGAGGAATTGGTCAAGGAACTAAGACATTATAATTATATTATATCCACGAATAGCACTAGTTGAGATATCTTTTGTCACGACCCAAGGTACCCCTACGCGTAACATGGCGTATAGGACCCCGAAAGGCCCCATACAAGCTACTTAGTATTCATAACATAAGACATAGAATGAGGAGAGGTAAAGAACAACATTTCAAGTTCAAGATTTTATGAATGTAAAGCGGAAGTCTAAACACTTATCTCATTAGACCATCTCCAACCTACCTCTATTTTACCCTCCATTCTCTACATTTGGAGAGTAAAATAGAGAATGAGCTCTCCCAACCATTCTCTAAATGACTTTCTATTCTCCATTTATGGAGAGGTGAATAGTAGTTCTCCAAATTGGGAGAACTACTATTCACCTCTCTATTTCACTTTTTCATTATTTTATTATTATTTCTATTATTTTGTAATTAGCATATTATTTTGTAATTAATTATTTCTCTAATATTAGTAATTCATTTTAAATGTAATATAACATTTTAAAAAATATATTATTTAATATATACTACTTTCATCCCGAATTAGTAATGTTTCAATTTTTTAAAATTTTCGTCACTTTAATATAGTTTGATATCATCATTAATTTTCACTATGAAGAATGCACTAAATTAAAATGATAAGATGAAAAATTTAATTTAAAAATACAATACATAACATAATAATTTAAATACAAGATAACAATACATAACATAATAATTTAATTACAAGCTAACAATGCATAACATAATAATTTTATCACAACATTAATTTAGTAATCCGGTAGGTTGTTTACAGATTTAAGAATGTTCGGAAAAAATTAGTGTATGATCCACATAATTAGTGTAGTTGTGATTGCAGTTGTGCTTGTTGATTTCTTTTTTCAATTATTCGTAGTTGTTCTTGTTGCATGAAAATCTTGGATTTGAACAATCTTTAGCTAGACATAAAATAATTAAGGGTAAAAATGTTCATTTTGAACTTCGTAATGCATTAATAGAACATTTATGAAAGCAATATAATAATCTTAAAAGTAGAGTATTTATGTAATTATATTTCATTAATAATTTCACTTTTATTTGAATTGTCCATTAATTTTTATATTATAAAATGTTCGATTGCAATTTATGTTTTTTAGAATTTGAGGGAAAATAAAAAAAATATAATTTTATATGAAGTAAAAATTTGAAAGGGTAAATTTTTATATTTAAATGAAAATTATATAAAGTGATTATTTGAAAAAAAGAAATAAAGGATGTATATTATGAAATAAGAAAATAAGAATGAAATAGAAATAATAATATAATATTGAGGAGAGAAAAAAAAGATTCTTTTTAGAGAGTAAAGTAGAAAATTGGGTTGGAGTTGGTTGTCTCATATAATAGAGAACTCTATATTTGAAGAGTAAAATAGTGATTAGGGTTGGTGATGCCCTTGGCCATATAGTACATAAGAATGAAATTGGGCCTAGCCCATACATCATGTCCAAAACTGAAAGTAAGAAAGAAAATTGACCGTGGACTCTTCCACCTTCCTTGAACCCTTTCTTAGACCCTTGCCATAGAATATTTTTCACAAGGCTTGGGTTCAAGGATGGGTTCACTGACCGTGGACTCTTCCACCGTCTTTTAACCCTTCCTTAGACCCTTGCCTTAGAATATTTTTCACAAGGCTTGGTTCAAGGATGGGTTCACTGAACATGGACTCTTCTACCGTCTTTGAACCCTTCCTTAGATCCTTGCCTTAAAATATTTTTCACAAGGCTTGGGTTCAAGAATGGGTTCACTGAACATGGACTCTTCCATCTTCCTTGAACCCTTCCTTAGACCCTTGCCTTAGAATAATTTTCACAAGGCTTGGGTTCAAGGATGGGTTCACTGAACATGGACTCTTCCATCTTCCTTGAACCCTTCCTTAGACCCTTGCCTTAGAATATTTTTCACAAGGCTTGGGTTCAAGGATGGGTTGGAGTAAAATAGAGAATTGGGTTGAAGTTGGTTGTCTCATACAATAGAGAACTCCATATTTGGAGAGTAAAATAGAGATTAGGGTTGGAGATGCCGTTAGCCATCTAGTTCATAAGAATCAAATTGGGCCTAGCCCATATATCATGTTAAAAACTGAAAGTAAGAAAGAAAACTAAAACAATAAAAATTAGTCCTCGAAATATGAGGACTCACAAAAGCTCGAAATCTCTCAAATCAACCTCTAGCCACGAAACTGAGAACCCTAACTATCAGGCCCTACATTTTTGGGAAATGTAGGCAAGAGTATGCGTTAGTACAAAACAATGTACGAAGTATGATAGTTATGCAAAAAACATTTAAACATGCTAAAAAGGGACATTTTCATAAGTAAGCAATGATCAAGCTAAAACATAAATCTTGAGAGATAGAAACCATAAAGCATAAAACATGATCAATGCAAATAGACATCATCTTTGTCACGACCCAAGGGTACCCCCTAGACGTAACAAGGCACATAAAACTCTGAAGGGCACCATGTAAGCCACTTAGCATATCATAACATAAAACATTAGAACAATGAAGAGTAAACCACATTTAAGTCCAAATATCTTTATAAAGGAAAAGCAGAAGTGTAGACTTTTCTCAATTAGCCATCTATTACAATAGTTCAAATGAAAGGGGCATAGCCCATACAAGATGGTTCGAAAATGAAATACTAGAGATGACACTCAAAATGAACATCCGTCCTCGAATCTTGAGGACTCACCACAAACAAGAAGAATAGTCGAATCCAAGCTTGAACCAAATGAAGATCGCCTTAAGAACCGGACCCCACACTTTGTGGAAAAATGTAGACGAAATATGGCTTAGTACAAAAATGCAATAAGTATGATAGTCATTCATAAAATCCTTGAAAAATGCTAAAAATGACATTTTAGTTGAATGCATGCAATTTCTAAGTTAAAACATCTTTTAGAAGACAATGGAAGATCATAAGTCATAAGCATGTTCATTACATAAATACTCATATCATAAGAGAACCGCACCATTTGTACCCTCAAAGCATACTTGTGCAATGCATGAATAAGATCTCATAATCCTACCCAAGCTAAGTAAAGCTTATTGAGTAACCATCATTCATAGTTTCTGTTCTTGTTCATATTCTTGTCATGGAGGGAATAGGCCTTAACAGACATAGACCACGTGAGCTTAACATGGAATCCGGTGTCATGCCCCACACCGAAAAGAGGTGTCCTACTTGCCTAAGGTAGAACTAACATGTATTAGCTTTTAGGTGGATCCACTAGCTAAATAACCTATGGGGCACATAGTTATGGGATAAGGAGATTGTTACCAGAAACCTGGACTCAAGTGTGGTAAAAGGTCTCCATCTCATGAGATACATGTTTTGGGAACCCGGACTCAATTGTGGTAGAAGGTTCCATCTCATATTTTAAACCACTCGGTGCTAAGCATTACTTCCCACAATTTCATATTTAGTCTTGATTCAAGTTCATTATTATGGAAGAATGCCTTGACACTTAATCCTTCATGGTTCATGAGATAACTCTTAGATTCAATAGGTGAGAATAGCCTTTCAACCTTAGAATCATTGCATTGTGAGAAAACCTTTCACATCATGTTCATTATGTGTTTATGAGAATGACCTTTCAATCAACACAACAATTAGAATATAATCATGTTCATAAAGCATAAACAATGAGCTCACAATCATGTATAATTCTCATGGTTCACCCCTCTTGGGTCAAGGATCACATTCCATCACACATCTAGACTTGCTACATTAGATATGGATAATAACATGAATCAATTAACTAAATTACTACAAGCATAATCTCATAGTACTCTTCCTTCATCAATTTACCCACATTACAAAGGCATAAATTGGGGGATATGGGGTTTCATGGGTTCTTGGGGGAATTCATCATAAATCAACAATAAATCATCAATAAGTCATCAATTCAATCCTAATCCATCATAAATCAACCATTAAAAATGTTTATTGAAAGAACCCGTAAGATTGAAGTCAAACCCTAACTTTTGGAGAAAATCACTAGTTTAGAAATTTAGTTTGGAAGGGCTCCATGGATGAAAACTATCCATGGATGAAGGACTACCATACCTTAGTTATGATTCTCCAAATAAATTGAGTGAAATAGCCTTGTTTCTTCAAGCCCTAGCTCCAATTCTACTCTTCTTCTTCTTTGAGTTCTAGAGAGAGAAATTTTGTTTAGAAGATGAACTTTGTGGTTTGATTTGAGTGTTGGAAAATAATGGAGTAAATGGGTGTAATTTGACTTAAAAAGACTTATATAGTGTATAGGATTAGGATTAAAATGATTTAGTTTTGGTATTAGATGCATAGGAAATGACCCATATAACCTTGAAAAAGTTAACTGACGGATTTCACCTGCCATTCTTTGGTATTAGATGCATAGGAAATGACCCATATATCCACTTATTTGATTATACTAGATATATTATAATTGTTGTTATTGGTATAATTTATTTTTAGAGGTACGCTAAAAATAATAAGCAATTATACCATGTATATACAATATTACACCTTATATTATATATACTAGGCATTCCAATTAGCCGTATCCCCGCACCCGTATTCATACTCGGCTTCGCACCCCCGAATCTTAAAATTTAAATTTTGCCGAATCCGACTCTCGGATTCGCATCCGTCTCGATTACCCGCACCCGAGTCCGAGCAACTTAGATGCTCAATACTACTCCCAAAATATATATAACTGAAATGCTCACGTACAATATTCTCTGAGTTGAGATAATTTCTCAAAGACTTCTTTAAGAAGTGACTAAAGTTGTACTAAGTAGTTTTGAATTACTCTGAAAACTCTTTGTACTTTTCTGAAAATAGTGTGCTCTTTTCAAGGTAAAAAAGAGACTTTCGGATGTTCAGAGACTTTGATTCTACACCGTTGGAGAGTGCAGTTATATAAGTACTATACTTGTTTGATATTTCATCATAACTCATGTATTGTTGCAGACCATAGCTTTAATCCTGATGGATGTTGAGAGATACAAATTCTTTCATCCAAATAGGTGGCTTACTGCCTCTAGTGGATCTCGTTTCTGGTTGATTGTTCTCAGGAGGTGGCTGTATAGGTAACTGTAATGGTTCACCATTCAAATCAACTATCAAATGATTGTGTTGATCTTCCTCTCTGGTTATATCATTTGTTATCCTAGACCCTTCCTCAGTGCTTGTATATTTACCAGGTTGTTGTGAACTGACAGGAATGCTAGACCAATGAGTTGAGTAATCCAAAACTGAATGAGTCTGAGTCTTTAAAGACAGTAACTGAAGTAGCTTTTTCATTTAAAAATGGAAACACTGTTTCATTGAATATTACAAAGAAGACTTTATCAATTAAATCATACAAAATGTATCCTTTTTGTAATTCAGAATAACCCATATGGACAGATATGCTAGACCTAGATAATGGCTTATCATGTTGATTAGGCATATCAGCAAAGCATAAAAAACCTAGTACTTTCAAATGAGTAAGAGATGGATCCTTTTTCATAGAATTTGGCAAATGGCGATTTATCATTTAAAGCTGATTTAGGAAGCTTATTTATCAAATAAGCTACAGCCAGTACACAATACCCCAAAATTTAGTAGGTATATTAGCTTGCAAATCAAAAAAAAAAGTAGGTATATTAGCTTGTAATCTAATGGCCCTAATCACTTCAAGAATATGTCTATGTTTCCTTTCAGCCACATCATTTTGTTGAGGAGTGTAAACCCATGTTGTCTGATGAACAATTGCTAATTGTTTAAATAATTGATCGCATATTGTGTTGATGAACTTAGTACCGTTATCAGTCTTTATTACTTTTTACTAATTTTCCAAACTGATTTTTGGTATAATTCATAAAGTATTGAAGGGATATAAAAACATCAGATTTCCATTTTAAAAGAAACAACCATGTATATCTTGAAAAATCATCTACAACTGTCAAGAAATATTTGTTCCCATCATATGTATCAGTCTTGTAGGGACCCCAAAACCCCAAAGATCTACATGAAACAATTCTAAACAACTACTACTTTTTATGCTACTAGACTAGAAAGGTAATCTACACCCTTTAGCACAAGGGCACAATGCATAGTGTACTATTTTATTTCTAACAGTAGTGCCATCAGTAGCAAACAATTTACTAAGGACTGAAGTAGAAGTGTGTCCTAGTCTTTTATGCCATAGTGTCACAACCTTAGACTTCAACTGAGAACACCGTGCGACACTTGACAACTCGCTCACGAATCTTTCACGATCTTGCAAGCTCAAATAAGTCCTTTTATACTAGATCACTAAGAGAATGAATAAAGACAAAAGAGGGTTTATAAGAAGACTTTTGTATTGCTTTGGAAGATTGCTTGCTTTTGCTTGGTCGATTTACAAATGGATGTCCCTCTATTTATACTACTAACTTAGGGGCTAAAATGTAAATAATAATTGTTACATATGTCCCTACATATTTACAAATAAACCTTTTTCTCTAGAATTCTCTACATGCGTAGAATATTCCAAGGCTTTTCAAGAATTCTTCCTAGATATTCTAGAGTCTTTCCAAGAAGTTCTTCATCGTTCTAGAATCTTCTCAAAAAAGCTAGCATACTTATGCTTCCAAATGTACAAATTTATATTGCGTGGCGCTTATGTGGTGTGATGAGGTGGGGGGTCATGACACTTTTCCCCACCTAATATTGCGACGACCGTGGCACATTGTTGTTATATGAACCACTGAATCTTGTCTTCTCACACACGCGACTAGTAGAATATTGACTCGATCAATGTCCTTGTGAAACTCCTTAGACATTACATCCTTATTCTCTTCTAGTACTTTCTTTATACATGGTGGCAAAAATGCTCTAGCACTATTGTTTTTAGTCACTCTCGCAATGGTGGCTTTGAGCGTCGACTCCTCTTTCTTAAGGCCCGTCATGAGCTACATAGCCAATAGTTGAGCTTGTCCTTCTATCTTTAGTACCTTAATCAGGGGCACCATACATGATCCCTTTTGCTCCATGACTAAGAGTGGTTGGACGTAAGAATTGGTCATCGTGTGACATTTCTGGAAGAACTCTTGCCAAATAAACTAAGGAGATTGTTACTAGCTAAATAACCTATGGGGCACATAGTTATGGGATAAGGAGATTGTTACTAGAAACCCGGACTCAACTGTGGTAAAAGGTTTCCATCTCACGAGATACATGTTTTGGGAACCCAGACTCAACTGTGGTAGAAGGTTCCATCTCATATTTAATTTCCACTCGGTGCTAAGCATTACTTCCCACAATTTCATATTTAGTCTTGATTCAAGTTCATTATTATGGAAGAATGCCTTGACACTCAATCCTTCATGGTTCATGAGATAGCTCTTAGATTCAATAGGTGAGAATAGCCTTTCAACCTTAGAATCATTGCATTGTGAGAAATCCTTTCACATCATGTTCATTATGTGTTTATGAGAATGACCTTTCAATCAACACAACAATTAGAATATAATCATGTTCATAAAGTTATACAATGAGCCCACAATCATGTATAATTCTCACGGTTCACCCTTCTTGGGTCAAGGATCACATTCCATAACACATCTATACTTATTACATTAGATATGGATAATAACATGATTCAGTTAACTAAATTACTACAAGCATAATCTCATAGTACTCTTCCTTCATCAATTCACCCACATCACAAAGACATAAATTGGGGGATATGAGGTTTCATGGGTTCTTGGGATAATTCGTCATAAATCAACAATAAATCATCAATAAATCATTAATTCAATCATAATCCATCATAAATCAACCATTAAAAATATTTTTGGAAAGAACCAATAAGATTGAAGTCAAACCTTAACTTTTGGGGAAAATCAGTAGTTTAGAAATTTAGTTTGGAAGGGATCCATGGGTGAAAACTATCCATGGATGAAGGACTATCATACCTTAGATATGATTCTCCAAAGAAATTGAGTGAAATATCCTTGTTTCTTCAAGCCCTATCTCCAATTCTACTCTTCTTCTTCTTTGAGTTCTAGAGAGAGAAATTTTGTATAGACGATGAACTTTGTGGTTTTGATTTGAGTGTTGGGAAATAATGGAGTTAATCGGTGTTTTTTGACTTAAAAATACTTATATAGGGTCTAGGATTAGGATTATAAAATGATTTAGTTTAGGTATTAGATGCATAGGAAATGACCCATATAACCTAGAAAAAGTTAACTGACGTGTACGTTTCAAGGACGGCTTTCACCGGCCATTCTTTGATTCACGGCCAGTAAAGGCTCCCGTGAACCAGAGACCTGCAATTTTTTTCTAAGTAAATCTGCACGGATGGGTCTACCGTCTGTGGACCATTCTACCAGCCGTGGACACGCCCGTGAATCATTGCCTTAAATTTTTTTTCTACAAGGCTTGGGTTCAAGGATGGGTTCACTGACCGTGGACTCTTCTACCGTCCTTGAACCCTTCCTAGATCCTTGCCTTAGAATATTTTTCACAAGGCTTGGGTTCAAGGATGGGTTCACTGACCGTGGACTCTTCCACCGTCCTTTAACCCTTCCTTAGACCCTTGCCTTAGAATATTTTTCACAAGGCTTGGTTCAAGGATGGGTTCACTGAACATGGACTCTTCTACCGTCTTTGAACCCTTCCTTAGATCCTTGCCTTAAAATATTTTTCACAAGGCTTGGGTTCAAGGATGGGTTCATTGAACATGGACTCTTCCATCTTCCTTGAACCCTCCTTAGACCCTTGCCTTAGAATATTTTTCACAAGGCTTGGGTTCAAGGATGGGTTCACTGAACATGGACTCTTCCATCTTCCTTGAACCCTTCCTTAGACCCTTGCCTTGGAATATTTTTCACAAGGTTTGGGTTCAAGGTTGGGTTCACTAACCGTGGACTCTTCCACCATCCTTGAGCCCTTCCTTGGACCCTTGCCTTAGAATATTTTGAGGTGTTACAATCTTAAGTCACATGTGAGATTCTTTTTGAAGTAACCTTAGTTCATTATTGTGGGATATTTACCTTTAACCGACATATAAGACCAGGTGAGTTATCAACACGAAATCATGTGTCTACCCCACACCAAAAATGGGTGTACTACTTGCCAAGGTAAGACCATGAACTTCTAGCTTATGTGGATCCACTAGCTAATGTCTATCTAAATGTCCATCTAAGACAATCATCCTATGGGGGCACATAGGTATGGGATAAAGATATTGCTTCTAGAAACCCATCCTTTACAAATGGGAGAGCTCCCATCTCAATATCCTCTCGATGCTAAGCGTAAATCCCACGGAATAGTCATTTTCTTAACTTGTCTTTATTATCCATAGAAGGGCACGTCATCTTATCAATCCAAGCTATGTCTATGTCATCCATGGAAATGTACAATGAAGTAACCAATCCAAGCTAGGTTTCATTAGAATAACTCCTTATCTTTGATTCATTTTAGGTGAGAAGACCTTTCAACCTTTGAATCCTTAATGTGAGAAAACCTTTCACATTCATGCATGAGTTAGTTATGTGAGCAATCCTTTCACAATAATTAACCACAACAACAACATATATGCTTTTACTCTCAAAGCAATCTACTTCATGTCTCATCAATTCCATAAGAACATGCACAATTCCATAATTCACCTTTCATAGTTCAAGACCCAAATCATATCATCATAATTGGAAAACATGGGATTTACATGGGTTCATGGGGAATCATCATAAAAATCATAGTATTTCATCAATACATGCATAATAGATCATAATTCAATCATTTAAATCAACATTGAAGAGAACCCATGACAATTGAAGAAAACCTTAACTCAATTGAGGATTTCTAACTTTGAAAATAGGAGAATTTGGGAACTCCATGAATGGAAGGAATCCATGGATGAAAACTATGATACTGTGATGCCAAAAGCTTGCAATCAATGGAGGATTAGAAGACTTATCTTGAAAACCCTAGCTTGACTTCAGCTTCTTCTCTTAGAGAGAGAAATATTTGGGGAAAGAACTTGGAGAGATTTGATGAAATTTAAAGAGTGATTTAGAATGGTTAAATTTTAGGCTTAAAAGCTTATATAGGGTCTAGGATTTAGATTAAAACGACCCAGTTTTGGTATTTGATGCATAGGAAAAGACCCATATACCCTTGAAAAAAATAACTGACGAGTTTTATATTTCTAAGTCAATCTCCACAAACGGCTGTGAATCATTGCCTTTGAAGTTTTTTTTACAATGCCTGGGTTCAGTGACCGTGGACTCTTCCCCCTTTCCTTGAACCCTTCCTTAGACCCTTGCCTTAGAATTTTTTTCGCAAGGCTTGGGTTCAAGGATGGGTTCCCTGACCATGGACTCTTCCACCGCCCTTTAACCTTTCCTTAGACCCTTGCCTTAGAATATTTTTCACAGTGCTTGGGTTCAAGGATGGGTTCACTGGTCGTGGACTCTTCCACTACCTTGAACCCTTCCTTAGACCCTTGCCTTAGAATATTTTTCACAATGCTTGGGTTCACTGACCATGTACTCTTCTACCGTCCTTGAACCCTTCCTTAGACCCTTGCCTTAGATTATTTTTCACAAGGCTTGGGTTCAAGGATGAGTTCATTGAACGTGGGCTCTTCCATCTTACTTGAATATGCATAATTTCATAATTCACCTTTCATAGTTCAAGACCCACATCATATCATCATAATTGGAAAACATGGGATTTACATGGGTTCATGGGGAATCATCATAAAAATCATAGTATTTCATCAATTCATGCATAATAGATCATAATTCAATCATTTAAATCAACATTGAAGAGAATCCATGAAAATTGAAGAAAACCTTAACTCAATTGAGGATTTCTAACTTTGAAAATAGGAAAATTTGGGAACTCCATGAATGGAAGAATTCCATGGATGAAAACTATCATACCTTGATGCCAAAAAGTTGCAATCGATGGAGGATTGGGAGACTTGGTCTTGAAAACCCTAACTTGACTTCTTTTTCTTCTTTTAGAGAGAAAATATTTGGGGAAAGAACTTGGACTGATTTGGGGAAATTTAATGAGTGATTTGAAATGGTTAAATTTTAGGCTTAAAAGACTTATATACGGTCTAGGATTATTTTAGGCTTAACTGATGAGTTTTATTTTTCTAAATCAAACCCGTTCGTGAACCATTCTATCGTCCTTGAACGTGTCCGTGAATCATTACCTTAGAATAATTTTTTTACAAGGATGGGTCACTGATCGTGGACTCTTCCACCTTCCTTGAAATCTTCCTTAGATCTTTCCACCGTTCTTGAACCCTTCCTTACAAGCCTTTTTTTTTTTTGAGGTGTGACACGTTTCATTGCACCACATCACTTGATGTGGTGCAATGGATTATGCATTGGGAGTTTTGCTTAATTGTATTATGTTTTATTCTCGGCACCACTGGGACTGTATGCATTATCAATTGTTCTTAACATAAATAACATGAGTTGGGTATGCATTTAACATGAATATGTTGATGTGGTCGGTATTTACGGATATGAGTCTACATTATTCCCTTCTAATAACTTTCTGGTCATGTTGTTCAGGACTATGATCTTGGATTTCCTACATGAATAATTTTAGTTGTGTGGATTCTTCGTTATTGTAAGAGTATATTTGATAGTAGAAGTGTCTGCCACGTGCCTACACCCTGGACGTGGCCGGTACTCGTGAACAATTGTTGTGAATCCTTGGTGTGACTTACTACTAAACGGAAGAGTGACTCAAGCAGATATAGACTTTAAAGTAAAATAAATCACTAAGTTAAATCACTCAATTAAACTATCTGAAAATACTGAATGAAAGTAGTAATAGTTTGAACAAAACATTTGAATAGCAATATTGAAAGACTCTCAATACTATCTATCTATGAAGCCTCTACTGTTTTAAGATAGGCGTCGTGGCAAGACCCACAACAACCTTAACAACTACTAATAGTAAACTAGAAACTGGAGTACTCTAAAAGCTAGGAGGCCTCACCAAAAGCTGACGAGTGACCGGGTGATCTCGATGAAACACCTATTGATGATCCTGAGCACTTGTATTTGTGTAAGAAAATAATGCAGGTCGAATGACATTAATTCATTGAATGTCTGAGTATGTTATATGGCTGAGTGAAACAATAACTGAACTGAGAGGCTGAAATATAACTCAATTGAAGAAAAGTATAAGCAAAAGATAAAATTATTTAAGCTTCATAAATAAAATGTAATAATAGCAAATACTAAACTGAACTATATATATATATATATATATATAAAATTACTCTTTACTTTACTAGGGAGTTTCTCTATCGACAACCATTACTATGAGCCTTGTGATGATACGTCTTACCCACGTTGCCAGAGCCGTCCTATACCTTGTCGGAGTATAGAACACAACTAAAGTGATGGATCCACTAAAAGGGCCTTCTTGAGGCAATAAGAAGTCATCCAAATGTCCATACAATCGTATCCTACGCTGGCTACGCAGTTTATGGGATTTGAATTGTCTGAACTCTTACCCCATATCGGTGCTCAATACTACTCCCAAAATTATATATAACTGAAATGCTCACGTACAATATTCTCTGAGTTGAGATAATTTCTCAAAGACTTCTTTAAAAAGTGACTAAAGTTGTACTAAGTAGTTTTGAATTACTCTGAAAACTCTTTGTACTTTTCTGAAAATAGTGTGCTCTTTTCAAGGTAAAAAAGAGACTTTCGGATGTTGAGAGACTTTGATTCTACACCGTTAGAGAGTGCAGTTATATAAGTACTATACTTGTTTGATATTTCATCATAACTCATGTGTTGTTGCAGACCATAGCTTTTATCCTGATGGATGTTGAGAGATACAAATTCTTTCATCCAAATAGGTGGCTTACTGCCTCTAGTGGATCTCCTTTCTAGTTGATTGTTCTCAAGAGGTGGCTGTATAGGTAACTGTAATGGTTCACCATTCAAATCAAATATCAAATGATTGTGTTGATCTTCCTCTCTGGTTATATCATTTGTTATCCTAGACCCTTCCTCAGTGCTTGTATATTTACCAGTGTTGTTCCTGAATATGAGAATAAAATCGTTGGCACTATCAAAGAGTTTGGTATACCTGCTGGACTGCCTTGGCACCTCACAGATGAGGTTTATGTCCCTGTAAATTGAAATGGGGAGTTTCATTGGGTCTTGGCAGTCGTTGTATTGAAGGAACGACACATAAAGGTGTATGATTCGATGTCCTCATCTAGGACTAATAGAAAATTGTGCGCCGAGATTCAAAAGTTGTCTACAAAGTTGCCAAAGTACCTTGAATCCAGCGAATTTTATGAGCAAAAAGACCGAACCAACTGGTCAGTTCTTGAATCTTACCAGGGCAAGAACAAATCTCACCCATTCAAAGTCATACATGTTACTGTTATTGCCCAACAACCAAGCAATAGTCTGTAAGTAGTATTACATTATTTTTTTAGTCTTACCACTATCGAAATGTGATGTTAACATTAGGTTTATTATATTTTCTAATTGATGATCTATTATGCAGTGATTGTGGAGTTTTTGTTGCTGCATACGCTGAGTTTTTGAGTGATGGACTACAAATACCATCTGATGGAATTATTTCTCAATCCCTTCGCTTGAGATATGCTTCACTCCTATGAAATTATGGGATTTTAAAAGCTCGAAGTGGCTATGTTAGTAACAATGAAGACCCACAGAGGCCTAGACCTAAAAAAGCAAAGTTCATAGATGAAAATGTTGTGGTTACCACCATTGATTGGATTGATGGTTATGTATACTATTGTGAATTACCTTTTTGTTGATAAGTTGTATAAAACAATTGGTGAAGTGTTAATTTTTGCTGATAATATTAATATTAATAATTATTATTTTATTTTTTATTTTGTTGGAACAAATGTCAATTATGATGGAAAGGAAGAAATGTGGTGTCTGTGGCAACATATATAATCTTTGTGTAAAAAATACCACAGAATTATCTGCATGTTCCCTAACAGAAAGGATACATGTGGCAACATATGTCACAGAAAGAAGATATGTGGTAACATATGTCATAGAAAGGAGATATGTGGCAATATTATATTGTCATCAATTATTCATTTTTGCTGATAATATTAATATTGATGATTATTAATATTATTTTTATTTTGTTGGAACAAATGTCAATTATGATGGAAAGGAAGAAATGTGGTGTCTGTGGCAACATATATAACCTATGTTGTTAAAAACACCAAAGAATTATCTGCATGTGCCCCAATAGAAAGGGTATATGTGGCAACATATGTCACACTTTGAATTGTCAAAATTCAAAAAAAAAATCAAAAAGGTTTAAAACAATCGTCCCGTCATTTTTCCCTCTCACCTCTCCTATATAAAAGGTCGTTTCATATTCCAAATTTAATTTATTTTTACTAATTTCTATTTTCTTGTCTCTTCTTTCCTTCCTTTCTCTCGTTCCATTATTCCTTCACAGATCAAGGTTGTTGTTGTGATATTTTCTACAACATCAGTGGTAATCTGTTGCGATCCTCTTCTACAACAAGGCATTGTTGCCCTCATCATTTCTAGTTTATCGTTGATATCTTGTTAGGTAAAATTTAATTAGGGTTTTGAGAAATACGTACTGGTATTAAATCAGGACATTTTTAGTGGTTTTATCACTTATTTCTTTGTAGGATTGTTGGATAGTTATTCCTTTCGAAATATTATCTGATTTCAAAAACCTTAATTTGTAGTTCGTTTGTTAGGGTTTAGGGAGGGTTTTGTGGTTTGTTGGTTGGTTCATGTGTGGTATTGAATCGTATTTGTTGTTTGTGTTGTTGTGTTTGGTTGTTGTTATTTTTGTTAAGAAATATTTTATTTTTGTGGTTGCAGATACAAATATAATGGCTCCTGTCAAAAGAAAAATTGTATTAACAAAAGAAACAACTGATACAAAGATCCAGAAGAGGCCTAGGACTAGAACTTGTAGGAAGAAGAATGAAAATTCGACTACCACTCTTTTAGAAGAACTAGCATCTGAAGTAGTTTCTTCTTCTCAAGTAGAAGCAAAATTTTCTCAAAAAGAATATGAAGAAAGAGAAAAAGAAAAAAAATGAAGTAGATGATGATGGAGAATAAGGAGAAGAAGTTGAGGAAGAAGAGGAAAATAAAAAAGAAGTTGAGGAGGAAGAAGAACAAATAAATGAAGTTGATGAAGACAAAGGAAAACAAAAAGAAGTTGAGGAAGAAGAACAAGAAAAAAATGAAGTTGAGGATGATTGGATCAAAACTATCAATGCACACACTTTTCCTGTGCATTTACAGCCTAATGCTACTGGTGATAGCATTATGAGGTCAGCAATGGGAAAACCTTTCGACACCTTCAGAATCACCCTCAAGCAGAATGGTTTGGAAGATTTTTTTCGAAATAGTTGTTTTGGTCATTTTCTTGATTTGCCGGAGAATAATCATGCACGTTTTCAAATAACCATGGTCTATGAACTTCTGAAAAGAAGGTTCATTTTTTGGAATCCTAAAAAGAATGATGAGGTTTTGATTAATTATTGTGGCATGCCACTCTTCTTTGGCAGAAGAGAGTTTGCCATAGGTTCAGGGTTAAAATGTCATCCTCCTTCTGAGCCAGTCCCTGAATTCATAGTAAAACAAGAACCACAGAGATGAAAGAAAAGAGGAAAAGAAGAAATAAGACAGTCAACTGAGGAGCAGGACTTGATGTCCCTTGTAGGCACTAGCTTCAAAAATCCCGATTTAATATATTTGTTGAATGTCGAGAATACACCAAGGAAGCACAAGGAGTCATTGTGCTTACTTTGGTTTGTACATAATGTACTTTTGGCCAAAGATCTCAACAACAACATATCCCTTAAATGGGTGAATTTATCTCAGGATATTGAGGCTTTCAACAACTATCCTTGGGGTCATGAGAGCTTTGAATTAACTGTCAAATACTTGTTGAAACCTTTAGGACCAAAGACCAATAACTTATTTGGCTTTCCATGGGCTTTCATGGTAAACATAAATGTTCTTAATCTTTTTATATTATATTGAATAATTCAACATTTGATTTGTGACATGTTTTCCTTTTTTATAGGCTTGGGCATTTGAAGTCATTCCTCATTTGACCCATCAAGTAAATGCGGAAGAAAAGATCTCATCTCCAAGGATATTGAGATGGTTGAGATCAAAAACAAAAACAGCCAAAAATATCCCAGATCTTTATAACCCTCCTCATGATGCAGTAAGTTATTATTATATTACACCCATATATGTAGCAACATGTGACCCAAATGTTGCTACAAATGACTCATATGTTGCTATATATGATCCATCTATCGCAACATATGATACAAATGTTGCTACAGATGACTCATATGTTGCTATAAATGATCCCTCTGTTACAACATGTGACACAAATTTTGCTACAGATGCCCATGTGTGTCAACATATCACCCATCTGTAGCGACATATGACACATATGTGGCAACATTTGACCCAAATATTCAAACGGATAACTCATGTTTATAATTTTAGGTTATGCATCCATGGCTTGTCCCAACAAAAAAGGAATTGCAAATGCCATATCTAATTACTCTGGGTTGGTTGAAACCTTATTTGATCCTGTTGTGGATAGAGTTAAAATGGAATTGGTTGGAGCAAGAACCATCAAAAGAGACAGAGTTGTTAATGAATTAGTTGTTTTTGATGGGGGTGATGGTTGTGGTATTGATGCTGGTGCTGGTGCTGGACAAGACCAAGGGGCTACCTCTTGTAGAAGATGCTCTGGCTTTCTCTGTGAAAAGTGCAAGAAACAAGATGAAGATTCTATCATGTATCTTCAAACATTGAGTCAAGCTGTCAATGAATTTAAAACCAAGATGGGGGTCAAGGTCCTTCCATCAAAGAATGTTCGGCATCCATATACTCCACAAGCCAAGAGGAGGAAAAAAATCATTTATCAAGGCAATACAAAATTTGAAGAAGAAGATCTTTGGAGAATTGTCAATGGCCGTAGGAAAGGAAGTGCTGGAGTTCAAGCATGTGAATGTTTATAAGCATGTGACTATAGTTGAAAACCTGGCGAGAGCAAAGGATCTGCGTGCAGAATATGGCATGCATTGTTTTTGTGGAGAAGATTTCAGGATCATGACAAACATGGACATTTGGTGGGAAGATTGGGTAATGTTTCTCTTCTAGTACCTTCAATTTATAATGTTCATTTGTTTTATCTTTTCAATGATTACTCTTCTTTACTCTTTAATATTATTTTTTATTTCAGTATGTTGATGAAATCCTTAGCCTCATGCGGGAGAGGAATGTGAGATACCTTGAGTACTATGATTCCACATATAGAATCCTGGATCTCAACTTTTATTCCAACTTCAAACTAAGATATGACGAAATGAGCGAAAAGGCAATAACAGTTGATGGCAGAAGTTTTACGCAGTTAATTAATGCTTTGAATGGGATGAAGATATGATTAAACTATGTCAGGGGCATTAGACCATATCCTGGAGGCATGGATTGGATTGGTGCAAAAAGGGTTTTGGCAGTCATGAACATTAACAAAACTCATTTTGTGACTCTTGAGATCCTCTTGCACGAGGGTCGCATGAATGTTTATGACTGCCTGCCAATGGGTATGGAACATGCCAAGTTTTTGACATTCATACAACCTGTCTTCGAGTTGTTGCCAAAATTGTTGAAGCAAAGTGGAATAATGAAGCATTTGCCAGATAAGTTCCTCAATAAACCATGGGAATTTAAAGGTCGATTGGAACCCATGGTAACAAATGATAGCAAAGCCGCGTGCGCATCATATTCACTTACATTTATTGAGCATTTGATTACCAGGACAACAATTCAACCTCCCAAAACCCTGTTGTGTGACAATGCAGTTCGTTGAATGTAATGGGTTTGGACTGCTGGGATAGTATCTAGGAGCTTGGAGCCTTGATAATGTGTTTGTAATTAAAGACAATGTTTTATTTTATCACTTATGTTATTTTATCTCATATTGAGAGCAAGTACATAGTATGTGATGCTATATTGAGAGCAAGTACTTGATCAAATGTTGTTACATGTCTCATTTGTAGCAATTTATGGGTCCTCTGTAGCAACATATGTCTTATACGTAGCAACATATGGGTCATCTGTAGTAACATATGTGTCATATATAGCAACATATGGGTCATCTGTAGCAATATATATGTCATATATAGCAACATATGGGTCATCTGTAGCAATATATGTCTCATATGTAGCAACATATGGGTCATGTGTAGCAATATATGTCTCATATGTAGCAACATATGGGTCATCTGTAGCAATATATGCCTCAAATGGTCAAACACTGCTACATAAGGGTGATATGTCACAACATTTAAGGCATCTGTAGCAACAGATGAGTCATCTGTAGCAACATATGTATCATATGTAGCAACATTTGACTCATATGTTATGTTAAGAACAAGTAAAAATGTTGGAACAGGAGTGCAAAACTACGTTTATTTATTTTATTTCCACAACTATGATAATTTTAGTGGTTGTACACAACTACATATGAATTTTCCATTCTCCACAGTGTTCTTCTTGGTAATGCTTAGAAATAGAAAAAAAACCACAACAAACAACACGAAGATGGGATCATTTTCATCATTACAAATTCGATTCAATATTGCATTTGACATTATATCAAAAGTAACCAAAACAAACAAAACTCATTCATTAGATCTAGATCTAGAGTCCTGATCTATATTTAAAGAACTCGGAAATTCTTACCCAACCTAGTCTATATTTCAAAATTAATGATTTTATTGATTTGACAATACATGACAGTGCTGAGACTCGGTTTAACCAAAGGCCAATCAAATTAGTTACGTATTAAAAAACAAAGAACAGAAAAGACTGATGAAATAAAAAACATCATTATATCCCATGCACTCCAGAGATTCGAGATCCATGCGAAGAAAGAGAGAGGAGAGAGAGAAAGCGTGAAGAGGAACTGAAGTGAAGTGACAAGGAAGAAAATGAAAATCCTATTTTTGAAATAAAAATGAAAACCCTAATTTATATATATATCCCTTCTAGAAATGAAATAATGGGCTGATTGGGCCAGTTTTAGAGGTTGGGCTTGCCTATTTTTAATCGGATGTCCCCGAAGGGACAGGGAAACGTTGGGCTTGCTTATGACTTTTATAAAGTACATACGTTTTTTAAACTGTTGCAACATATGTCAATTATGTGTACATGCAAGTAGTGTCACCATCAATAGAGAGGAGTTCAAGCACATAAAAATGGGAAACATTAAACATAAACATAAACATGTCATTGATAGTTGTTAGTTGAACTAGTGACATGCAAGACTAGGCTAGACTACATATCCGTATTTACAAGGCATTAATGCCAACAAAAACAACAAAATTTACATCTGAAACTGTCACGCCCCGAGCTACCCCCGAGACGCCGACACGGGACCTAGGACCACAAGTGATCCCAAGCTAACCCTGATGGCATGATCATGAACATACTAAAGATAATAAACTGATGCGGAAGATAAATCATAAATAAACTGAAGAGATGGGGAATACCCATATACTATAACTGAGATATATAATAACTGATGAGTTTAATACAAAGAAGTTATTAACTCAATACTAAGCTGAATCTAACTATGTCTGAAATAAGCCTCTAAACTGACTAGAAATGTTGGGACATGCCCCAACTTGATCTAGCAAAACTGAAACTAAAAACTAAAAGCGATAAAAGTAAACATGTCACTAGTCCTCGAAGAATGAGGACTCGCCACTAATGCTGCTGAACTGAAGATCGGGAATCGATCTAAGCGTGATCTGGATGCTGAGAACCTGAACCTACATCACGAGAAGATGTAGCGCACGTATGCGTCAGTACTTGAAAGGTACTGAGCAAGCAGGATAGAGTAAAGGTGAAATAACATATAACTGAACAAAGAAATAAAGCAATGAAATAATCTGAACATGATATAGATACTGAAAATACTGACTACTGATCTAACTGATGCAATTACCAAATTTATAATATGTTGAGACTGAATAATGACTGTACTGAAATATGGTCAATGCAGAAGAGTCTGACTGAACTGTGGGAGCTACTAATAACTGACATAAAACCACATGAGCTAAATGTGGAGTCTGATGTATACGCCCCATCGAGAGGACCCAATATACCCTGCCAGAGGTATAGAGGCATGCTGGCGTGATCACTAAATTGATGTTGCCCACAGAGGGGACTTACACATACGTGGCTCGTAGTTCTGGGACTATATGGGTACGTTGAACCCTAGTCCAACTCGGTATTATGCTACTCCTAATGAATTAAGTGGTTACCTGGTTATGACTGAATTTCTGTAAATACTGGATAGCTCGAAACTGAACATGCAAACTGAGAATGCAACAATTAATCTGATAATGATGCATTCATAAACTGAGGCATGTAAAACTGAATACTAAAATATCTGTCCTAGCATGTGTAATTCAAGAACTGAAGAAATACATAGCTAGGGTTCTGAAATTCATGCGATAAACTGAGCAATAACATGATAATCTGATTTGGAACATTTAAATAACTAATTCATGATGATCTGTTGTAATTCTAGAAACCCTAGGTCTGTTCATAATCATGGAATCAAGAATCTGACTGAATTATAGGGACCTAATGGGCGAAAGGAACCCACTAGTGAAATCCCACATACCTGGTGACGAATTCCATCGAGAAATCTTTCGATTTCGGGGCTGAAACTGATGGAACCTTGCTGCGTTCTTGAACTAGGGTTCTTGACCTTTTTTCTGTTTTCTTGATTCTAATTTTCTAAGTTTTGATAAATGATTTTGACTAAGGTAAGTTCTAGTTATGTTTCTAGGTATAAACTGACTAAAACCTCATGATTTAGGGTCTAAACGACGTATCTTAGGGGTTAAACGAAATAGGAAAAGACCAAAAGACCCCTGACTTAATTGTTTTCGGAGTGACTGACGGATTGGACCTACGGTTCGTCACTCAATCTACGGTCCATCGATTGGGTTCGTAGGTCGAGTCTGCCCGATAGGGCTTAACTAAAACGAGCATAACGTTTTACTCGGAGGTTGGATTTTAGCAAACTCAGTGGCGTTGGAAAGATAATTCAATTATCTATCATATAATGGGTCATGGGACACACAATTCTTTTTGTGCTAAAAGCTATGACCATCTAAAGTTGATTCATCAACAATTTTCAGCTAACTGGCTGTTGATCCTCATCTACGGTCAGACCTACGGACCGTGGATTGATTGACGGTCCGTGCTGGTCAACTGTCAATCGAGACTGAAGCTGGGCTTTTGGGGCATCGATCCACAGACACGAACTACGGTCCGTGACCTGACCTACGGACCGTAAGTCCGGCCGTGGGTCAACACTTAGCCAAATTTTCTGACTAAGTTCTGGGGAAGTTTTCTGTCACGAACCACGGACTTGCAGGACGGACTGTGAGTCCATCTACGGTCCGTGGATGGTGTCCGTGAGTGCCACCTGTAACACCAAAAATCTGAAATCTCTATTTTCGGATACGGGGTGTTACAGAAACGCTCTAGCCCATTGATAGTTGATATAGTGGCATGCAAGGCTAGGCTAGGCTACATATCCATATTTACAAGGCATTAACGCCAACAAAAACAACAAAATTTACATCACAAACTCTCTAGCCCTATACTTCTACTTCAGCCAGCAAAAAAGGACTTGACTGGAGGATCTGGAGGCAACATTGAGCGATTAAACCTGGAGGGTCATCACCATTCTTTCTTGAAGGGCGGTGGATCAGAGCTACCAATGCACTCTGTCACAAGACCACCTATAGAAAAACAAACAACCATAGTTAACTACCTTATACACACCGTTACAGTAGACATGATGTTATATATAAAGTAACAAGACTTACCAAATGATGAAGCTACCCTCCATTAGAAAAAGATCCGACAAAAACAAACAACGAACATCACTCATACACTGAGAACACACATGAAGAAGACATCATATTAACTGAGAATAACATAATTACGTTGATCACCCACAACAAGAGCATGCGGAGACTTAAATTTGTCCAAGGTGGTAACATCTTCCCAGGGAAATTTGAGTGTGATGAGAGGAGGGGAGGAGAAAGAATAAAGGGAACCCTAATTAGCCCTTTTATAATGTGTGAGAGTGAGTGGAGTGTGTGTTAGCAAAGTATTCTTGAATGATTTGTTACATTACATGTTGAATTAACCCCAAAAAGACCATTTTATGATATACATATGTTGCCACATATTACATGTCTGTTGCAATTTATCAAACAGAACGTGCATATGTTGCCACATATGACACTTCAAGGATTGGTTAATCGATAAATTGAGCGATTTAGGAATGGGAAAATGTCAAATTTTAGTACTTTGAACCATAATTAAGCAATAAAAATATGTCATAATACTTGGAACAACGATTTACAAGGGTGCTATATAACTATCATATGGAGTTACTTGGTCATTGTATGATGAACTAGTGAAATGATAGTCTTTGTAAAAATAATTGATAGAATTGAATGAAGGTTGTTGTATTAGACCATAATTCTATACTTAGACATGTTGTAGGAGTATATATTAGTGTTACATGTTGAGTTAGCTGACAATTTAATTGAATTAACCCCAAAAAGATCATTTTACGACATACATATGTTGCCACATATTACATGTCTGTTGCGATTTATCAAACAGAACGTGCATATGTTGCCACATATGACACTTCAAGGATTGGTTAATCGATAAATTGAGCGATTTAGGAATGGGAAAATGTCAAAAATTAGTACTTTGAACCATAATTAAGCAATAAAAATATGTCATAACACTTGGAACAACGATTTACATTGGTGTTATATAACTATCATATGGAGTTACTTGGTCATTGTATGATGAACTAGTGAGATGATAGTCTTTGTAAAAATAAGTGATAGACTTGAATGAAGGTTGTTGTATTAGACCATAATTTTGTACTTAGACATGTTGTAGGACTATATATTAGTGTTACATGTTGAATTAGGTCACAATATAATTGAATTAACCCCAAAAAGACCCTTTTATGATATACACATGTTTCCACATATTACATGTTTGTTATGATTTATCAAACAGAACGTGCTTATGTTTCCACATATGACACTTCAAGGATCGATTAATCAATAAATTAAGCGATTTAGAAATGGGAAAATGTCAAATTTTTTTAGATTAAACATTTTATAAAGAACAAATTCAAAAACAGAACGTTCATATGTTGCCACATGAAAATTTAATTAATACAGAAATTTAACTACTTCATCTATTTCTAAATCACACCTACATAATTCACAACGAAAGTAGAGGCTTTGAATAGTGCAACAAATTGGTCTTTCTCCCAACAAATGAGGTTTTGGCACCTATCCATATAAAGTATATAGCAACTTCTCTCGACATCTTCTGAGTTTTAGTGGAGTCATGTTGGCAATGAACATTATGCCTTCTCTCATGGATTCACCGCCATTGGAGATTGAAATTATGGCAAGCACATAGGATGCACCAATGTGGCCACTGTCTACTGCTTGACTAAGAATTCCCAATCCATTTGAATCACTACGTTTGAAAAAAATCATACTACAGAAAAAATAACACATTTAAAATACAAAATACAATGATAAAAACGTGAATACATTCGAAAAACATTAAAAATTACCACGTCTTTTCTGTATAAGGCTTCTAAATTCCTCGATGCTCTGCACATTTCCAGGAAAGAAGTGCATCTTCGAACAATTGAACACGGCCATATAAATACAGGAATGTTGAGCAATATTACCTTCTGATATACAGAAGGTTCATTAGTGACTTCATTGAGGACCCTGGAACTGAGAAATCAAATCAAATGGTTAGGAAATCAAATTAAAGAGCGAAAATTGTTTAATACATACATACCTTAATTTAACCCTCATTAAATCTTTGAGGGAGTAGGAAGCAATCCTTTCAACGATATCAATTAGTAGTTCCCTCGGAAGGAATTCAATGTAGTTTATTTTACTCATAGTCATTTTTGAAGATTTCTTATTCTTCCTTCCCATCTTGGAGAAAATTAAATGAAAGGACCTTCTATTGTTGTGTTCTTCTTATATAATATAATCCCAATGTAATGAATGTGAAAAGTCGCAACTTCTAAAGACGAAGAAGCACTTCTGACTTTTCAAATGCAAGTACTTAATTTTTTTTTAAAAAAGGGTAAAATATGAAGAGTTGTAATTAATGAAGGATGTTGTTATATTAGACCGTAATTCAATTGAATTAGCCCCTAAAAGCACATTTTAGGATATACACATGTTGCCACATATGACATATTTGTTGAAGTTTAAACTATTAAATACAACATGTTATACCATAGAACGTACATATGTTGCCACAGATGACATTTCAAGGATGGTCAAAATGAGAACAGTATGAAAAAAAAAAAAAATTTTGGATTAAACATTTTATAAAGAACAAATTCAAAAATAAGTACAAAACACAAAAAGACAACCTTTTTCACCATGAATTTGGTTTGCAAGTTATGTACATATGTTGCCACAGATGGCAAATTAATTAATACCACACAGTGGTATAAGGCAGAAATTTAATTACATAATCTAGTTCTAAATCACAACGAATATCATCTTCATTGTCGCTTCCCATGGGCCAACCATTCCTGCGTCTGATTTGCTCAAATTGATGAACAGTGCAACAAAAGGGTCTTCCTCCCAACAAATGAGGTTCTGGCACCCACATTCCACCTAAAATATTTCGCAAATTATGTCGGCATCTTCTGACTTTTAGTGGCTCAGTTTTTTTCATGTTCACAATGAACATTAAACTTTCTCTCATGGATTCACCGCCATTGAAGATTGAAATTATGGCAAGCACATAGAATGCACCAATGTGACCACCGTCTGCTGCTTGATTAATCATTCCCAATGCAGTTGGATCGTTACGATTGAAAAATTCAAACTACAGAAGAAATAACACATTTAAAAGGCAAAATACATTGATAAAAACGTGAATACATACGAAAAACATAAAAAATTACCACACCTTTTCTGTATAAGGCTTCTAAATTCCCTGATGCTCTGCACATTTCCAAGAAAGAAGTGCATCTTCGAACTATCGACCATCTACGATAAGGAATGCTGACCAATGTTACCTTTTGATATACAGAAGGTTCATTAGCGACTTCATTGAGGACCCTGGAACTGAGAAATCAAATCAAATGGTTAGGAAATCAAATTAAAGAGCGAAAATTGTTTAATACATACATACCTTAATTTAACCCTCATTAAATCTTTGAGGGAGTAGGAAGCAATCCTTTCAACGATATCAATTAGTAGTTCCCTCGGAAGGGATTCAATGTAGTTTTTTTTTACTCATAGTAATTTTTGAAGATTTCTTATTCTTTCAAGATTTCTTATATAATGCCAGGAAAATGAAATGTGTGAAAAGTTGCAACTTCTGAAGACGAACAAAAGAGACGAGACACAACTTTTCACTTTTCAAATGAAAGTACTTATTTTTTTTTGGAAAAAAGGGTAAAATATGAAGAGTTGTAATTAAATTTTTTCTTGAAAGTTGTTCCAATGACAGTAATTATTGATTGATGGTTCACACACCTTACACGTAATTATTTATTAGAAATATATTGGAACATATGTGTTTTTTGTGATACTTGTAACACATAATTGACATATGTTGTAGTATATGCAATATTATGTTGTAAAATCTAACACATAATTAATATATGTTGGAACAGATGCGTTATCCTGTAGTACATGTAACTCATAATTGACATATATTGGAACATATGCAATATTATGTTGTAAAATCTAACACATAATTGACATATGTTGGAACGTATGCAATATTCTGTTGTAAGTAGCAACACATAATTAACTAAATAACACATTTTATATAAACAACATAACATAAGTTGATTCAAATTAAGATAAAAAGATAGGGAACATCATCCTTAAATAAAAAAGAACATTCATTAAAATTCAACAACACTTATGCAGCATTTCGATTTGGGCATGTAGTTCTTTTGTGGCCAAAGTCCCTACATACGTGTCACGACCCAAGCCTAGGGCCTAGACGTGACATGGCGAATGAGGAACCCGAAGGAACCCCAAACAAGCCTCTCAAACTTGTCATCACACTTCATCGGTCGCGGAAGTACATTCAACATTAATTAACGGGAAATAGGGACTAAGGGCAAACCATTTCAAAATGACATCATAGAACAAGAGTCAAGCTCATTTACAAAATACTTGTCCAACGCACACCTCTACATACATAGATAGGACGGGGGCCATGACATACTACCGGCTCCCCTCATAGTCAAAATACAATTGCAAGCTAAAGTCTCAAAACATAGGAGTAGGAAACATAACATAGCCCTCGAATCATTGAGGACTCACCAACAAACTCGGATAAGCACCGTACTAGCCACGTGAATGGAGAGAAGGATCAAGAGTAGCTCCGGTCCCTACATGGTGACATCATGTAGGCAAAATATGCGTTAGTACTTGGAATGTACTAAGTATGCGGGGTGCAACACAACAATAGACAAGGACACAATCGAAATACAAGAAATAGTTTCATAGGCATTATGAATAACAATATGAGGATGCATGATCAAAGTGAAGTCATAACATGTTTAAGTAAATCTATACTAATAGTAGATATCATATGTGTATGGATGATCCAACCAATCTATAACCCCAACTTAGGATGGGGGATGCCGTTCACACCCAGACACCCTGGTGGCAAGGTATAAACTCCTCACATGGTTGATGTTGGTCACACCCCAAGCATCCTAGGTGGTGAGATATAAACCTCTCACATGGTTGATGTTGGTCACACCCCAAGCATCCTAGGTGGTGAGATATAAACCTCTCACATGGTTGATGTTGGTCACACCCCAAGCATCCTAGGTGGTGAGATATAAACCTCTCGCATGGTTGATGTTGGTCACACCCCAAGCATCCTAGGTGGTGAGATATAAACCTCTCACATGGTTGTCCGGTTCTTTTCCCCCGGACCGGGCATGGTCATGCAACACTTTATATAGGAAATTCCCATTAGGCTCTAATACAATCTCACGTATGGAATGAACATATACACAAGCTTAGTTTGTCATCAACACATCTCTGGATTGCCATACATTTCATAACTCAAGCTTTAAAGCATCGATTCATCAATTCTCCATAGTTGGACATTTTGTCAAACACCTTGAAGGCATGTAATGGAATCAAAGAGCATGGAAAATAGGGTAGTAATTATGCAGCCAAACCAGTGAACAACCTACATCAACACCTTTTAACACCCACAATACCACATGAAAATCTCCACATCC
Organism: Solanum okadae; assembly: GCA_036553675.1. Taxonomy (NCBI): domain Eukaryota; kingdom Viridiplantae; phylum Streptophyta; class Magnoliopsida; order Solanales; family Solanaceae; genus Solanum; species Solanum okadae. The sequence continues at coordinate 29,206,563 of CM071678.1, forward strand.
ATTCCAAATTTAGGTTCAAGTTCTAGAGTCACAACATGCTCAAAACAATCACTTTTCATGTTTAAAATTCAATGTGCAGGAAATTATTACAAAGAACAAGACTAATTTATGAATCTTAACTTAAATCATGAATTAGTGAGTAGAATAGAGTCTAGGCACTATGGGTGGAAGGACCCATGAGTTCAACACCACATACCTTGAGTTTTTATGAAGGTCTTGAGAGTGTCTTCAATGGAAGCTTGGAACTTGGAGCAAGAGTCTCTTCAATCTTGAGGAAGGTTTTGGATTAGGGTTCTTGAGAGAACTTGAGAGAAAATGTGTCTAAGTATGGGAGAGGTGTTTTGGGAAATGTTTTAGAGATGGGAATTGAACTAATGGTATATAGGAAATAACATATGCCCTTTGGAAAAATGGTCCAACACTTAGAAAAAAAAATGAGGCGGGTGAACAGTAAAAACGCTCACTGGAAATTGCATTTCCTGCCGGACAGATTTTACGAAAATGAACATAACTTCTTCGTCCAAACTCCGAATGAGGTGAAACGAAATGCTTTAGGTAACTAACTCAAAGGGCTTTCCATGGATATGTTATGGGCCACCCAATTATTTGTGTGCTAGGAGATATGACCCTCCAAAGCAGACCCTCGAAAAAGGCTTCTCTTGGAAATTTCGGATTTTGATACGGTTGCTCTAAAATTTGGGTTAGACCCATTTCCCACTCAATTTGACCCCCTAAACAAGAATATGAAGTCGGATTTTCGAAAAACAAAACGGATTTTTTTTTTGGCGAAATGGTCTGGTGGACCCTTGTACTTGTATGCGTTTGTATTGTGAACCCTTCTATTTACTCATTTGTCATCTGAACCCCTGAACTCATCAAAATGCAATATTTTAAACACGTTTTTTACCACTCAACTGTGTGTGTATCACAAACGTCTGCCACGTAATTTTAAAAATAATTATAAAATGAAACGTATGATTATAAAATGACACATGTATATATGGTCACTCCATGTCATTTTTCCTTTTATTATATTTGATTAATATACCTACACTTTCTCTTTCCAATTTTTATTTCTCTTTGCCATTGCCATCTGCATCTCCATCTCCATCCCCACAATCTCATTTCAACTTTTTCTTATCTTCCTTATCCTTTTCCTTTTTCCAACCTCTTCTACTCTTTCCATTGAAGTAAAAAATGTTGGCACGATTTCTGGTTGTTCACAATCTCGTTGGAGTTCGGAGTTGATTTTGGGTTATGTTGGATTGGGGTTTTGGTGGTGACCAATGGCACTAAGGAAAAGTGGGGGTCTATTGGGTGGTCTGATTGTTTCTAGTTGTTCACAACTGGCGGCGTTGTGAAAGTCGAGACTTATTGGCGGAGTTAGTTTGGGGTTTTTGTTGTTGTTGGTTCTCATTTATAGTTGTTGGTTGAAGCTTGTCGGAAATGGTGAGAACGAAGGGAGTTTGGTCAGTGAAGGTGAAGAGGACGAGAAGAAGGCAATAAGTTTGGGTTTGGTTTGGAACTGAAACAAGGGTCAATGTCAAAAATTATTTGAGTTTTTTTGTTTGATTTTCAACTTATCTAGGTAGGTTTTCCAATTTATTTTCGAATTTATTTGTTGTTTAGTTTGGATTTGATCTCTATTTGTGTCTTTGTTTGGTTTTGGGGTTTTAATCAATTACATTGACTTTGTTGAACTTCTTTGGGGATTTTGCATTTTTGTGCCTAATGTTAGTGTAAGATATTTCGGTAGTAGTGTTATGCCTTCCATGGTGTTTTTCATAGAAAAAGAGAGCCGTTTAATAACAAGAAACGATAGAGAAGAAATTTTTGGAAAAAAGATCGGAAAAGAGGCCAAGAAAACCTCAAATTTTGTCCAACAATGGTGTTAGATGCAAATAGGAAGATGATGGCTTTACAAAGCCCTAATGTGACTATCAGACCCTTTTCCAAGGGTCTCACGCTCCTAATAGGTGTGTGTCACACGCTCTTTAGTAGTAACTGCCACATAGGATGCCAAGTCAAAAAATGTGTTTAAAATATTGCGTTTTGATGAGTTCAAGGGTTCAGATGACAAATGAGTAAGTAGAAGGGTTCACAATACAAACACATACAAGTACAAGGGTCCACCAGACCATTTCGCCTTTTTTTTTTTTAGATATAGCTAAACAAGTTTCCGGTAACTTTCGAAGCACATTTTTAAAAACTTTTTGGGTCATTTCAATACGGAACACTTATTTTTTCTTGTTGGAAATTATTCACCAACTCCACGCCGTCTCTTATATCTCCTTCTTCCAGGTTTGCTTTGATCAACATATGGAGGAGGTATTTCTCTCTCTATGGCATCCAAAGGGACAATCCAAGAATCTTCAGGTGGCACCGGGAGAATTTCCTCACAATATGCCATTATGTATTTTTCCACTGAATAATATGGAGAGGAGTACTCATAAATCTGATTTCCAAAATCGGCATCATATTGGGCTCGAAGCACTGCCATGGCATGTGGACAAGGTATTTTGTCCAAGTCAAATTCTAAAAGTACAAGTTCTTCTTTGTAGATCCACTGTAGCAACATCACCATGACCAGTGACATTGAACTTGTAGTTAGCGATTTGATGAGCCAACAACTTGTTGCCCGCGTTGACATACTTTGATATGTCTTTTTCAATTGAAGGAACAAATCTATTTGCAGAGTTCACCAACTCCATACGCCTCTGGTAAAATAAAAGTGTAAATCTCCTGTTTATTTCATCAAATAGATCGACAATGGGAAATTCTCTTTCAACATCAAACATAGAATTCACCAACTCCACGATGTTTGACGTCATAATGTTATATCTACACAACAAAAAATAAAAATCAATCAAAACACATAAAATTACGATAAAATCAAACGAGATGGTATAGACAATAATGTACCTATTTCCCTGGCAAAATGCCCTGCTCCATGTGTGGTATCCAATACGTTCAAGAGTTTCAGCCGCCTTTGGTACCAAATCTCTTATTTGATTGAAATGGTCATTGAACTCACATCTATCGTACGCCTTTGCTGCTTTATAAAAATGGGTCACTACCTTTGAATTGTGAAAGTTATTTCGAATATTTTTCCCAAGGTGTCTCATGCAACAACCATAATGAAATGCAGGGTAGATAGTCGAAACCATCTTTCGAATACTTGGATGCCTATCAGAAATAATGCACAACTCATCAGTTTCATCTACAAAGCTTCTTATATTTTGAAAAAAACATTCATATGAGGCATCACATTCCTTGTCCACAACACAAAAAGCCACTGGAAATATATGATTCTCAGCATCTTGTGCCACCGCCGATAGCAAAATTCCTTCATACTTGCTCCTCAGGAATGTCTTATCAATGGTTATTACTTTTCTCATTTCTTGAAAACCAGTTATCCAAGTGGCATATGATACAAAGAAGTACTTGAACCTCCCATTTTCATCGAGCGACAATGCCGTCTTGCTTCTTGGATTTGCAACTTCAAGCATATAACGGTACGCATTAAGCACTGCATATCCGTGCTCATGTGTTCCCCTAACATTAGACTTAGCATGCTCCATGCCCTTATAAATCTTCTAATAGCTTACCTTACAACCTAATTCTGTGCGGAGTTGATTTGACATGTCTCTTGTGGATGGGCATTTACCATTGGGAAACCTATTTTCAAAGTACTTACCTATGACTTTTGCCGTGGCATGGGGATTATGGCTTGTAAAATGCTCTGAACCACACGTATGGTACGTTTCCTAGATTCTAATGACAAACCTATCGCCACTTGTAAATTTCACAGCCCTTAGCCACCAATTGCACTCCGGATATGAACATTTAAAAGAAAACACATTACGAGAATTGATCACCTTTTTCAGTCTAAAATCTTTTTTCAAGCAAGCAATTTTCAATGAATTTGCCAGTTCTTCCTTGTTCTTGAATGTCATTCCCTTATAAAAATTGGTTTCATCATCTCAAACATTATTCACACGTGATGATTGAGAAGAACATGGAATGTTGCTGCCAACAATAGGTATAGGAGGATTTTGGCTCTCAAAGTCCGGCACGTCATCTTTTCCAATTTCAGCATCGTGATTATTCATGTCCACATCATCAAATTCATCATTTAACATATCTTGTTGGTCTTCTTCTAGATTATGATCCTTCTCGATAGGATTTTCATCCACGTAGACTCTTAATATGGGCGGTCTCTCTGCTCCTCCCAAATAAACAACCAAACTAGGCTGATCAATTATTTTAAAAGGTAAGACCTTCTCATTATGAAAAAAATGGGGAATGTAACTCATGACAAGATTTTTTAGTTGACAATTGTATCCACATTTTTCCATGACTAAATTCACAAAAACATCATACAAAATATTTCTTTCGACAGTCAACCCTACCGACCCTCCCCGTTTCTTACCATCCTTCCAACGCCAAATGTATCGATTTTTCTTCTCGACCCATTCACCACGAGAATCAATCCCTACAAATAATCCCTCCATTTATTGTGCCTGAAGAAATTAATTAAAAAAATAATTAGTACTAATGAAGAAATGTGTAAGTCATATGTTGCAGCATATGACTATTATGTGGCGACATGTAAGTCATATGTAAACATATACCTGATATGTTGTGACAAATAAATCACATGTGGCAACATGTGTAAGTTATATGTAGCAACATATGGCTATCCTGTTGGGAAATGTAAGTCATATGTTGTTACATATAACTATTCTGTTGCAAAACATAAATCACATGTTGTGACAAAATGTATAAGTCATATGTTGCAACATATATAGCCATCTGTTGGAAACGCGAATGCAAATTATTGAAAAAATTACGGCTACCCAGATGATGATGAACGATTTCAAAGAACTATTAATTTTACTTACCAAAATAATGGTGTGTGAACCCTATCACTTATGAAGTAATTCCAATTGATACAGAACGAAATCTGGTCCACTGATTAGATTAGCTAAATCTGATTCAAGAAGATGAAAAGAGCTCAAGAAGGACCAGCAGCCAAGACCAACAATGTACGAAAACAAGAAGAAGAAGATGAAGAGAACGGGAAGAAGAAAGGCAAGCAACCAAGCAAGAAGAGAGCAAGAGAGTAAGAACATAGCAAAAGAAGAATAAGAAGAGGAATATGGTGAAAAAATGTTTTATTTCCCCCCTTTTGGTACAGCTGGTGGCTTTCCTCCAATTTTGGTTCCCACCAAAATTGGTTAAATTAGGTTTTAGTGATTTATCCTTTTACCCTCATTTAATTCAATGGACCAAACTACCAACTTATAAACTTGAGGGCAACTCCACAATCCTTAATCATTAATCACATAATTGTCACCTACACTCAATAATTAAGACTTATGTCACCGCCCCTTTATTTTGACACTTTAATGTCACCTTTAATTCAAAGCTCCAAGTTTTGAACAGACGGACGGAGAAAACGTCAATTAAAATGTCATCTTATTTTCAAAATTATCTTTTTTGTCAATATTTTGGTTCAAACCAGCCCCCTAATAATTTAGTTCAAAAATGTTGTTTTTGCTATTTTTGGATTTAAAATGTTATTTTTCTAAAATTTGATAAAATATTGTAACTCATCATTAATTTTCATATATAAGATCATAATAATCTATCATTATTTTTCATTTGAATAATGATAAATTTGTTTTCCTAATAAAACAAGAAACTTTTTATTTCTGATAACATGGGCAGCATGGATGACACTAACATGAGTGACATATACCCCTCAAGACCATTCACACGGAGTCAAGAAAAGGATCTCCAACGCCTACAAGCAATGTTCATAAAAAGGGAAGCATTAGAGGGTGAGCTCTTGGGATTGCTTGTTAACTTCTTGTGTTTGATTAATCAAAGTGTTACCCCTTTGTGATTCTTGGTTTCATTTGATTATTCTTCCTTGGGTTGAATTTAGGTTGTTGAAGTCAATTGGGAGGTGAGTGTTTTAGTCCCTTGTTGCCCATAATTTCAATAACTTGAGTATTAATCCACATATCCTTTCTTTTCTTTATTCCTTTCCTTTCTTGATCTTTATCAATTTCTCAATATTTTCAAATTAAAGAAGGGTACACATTTGCTAGTATGATCGTTGGTTTTAAAGTTCAACAATAACGCCATAAAATATAAAATCTATTACATTGCTTCAAATGAACAAAATATCATCGATGGAGTTATTGTTGACAATTTTTTTATATTAACTTTAAAATCAATGAATATTTAGGAAATGTTTATCCTATTCCAACTCAAGAATAAAGATTAAAAAATAATAATATTTTCTATTTTATTAGAATTTTGTTAATTATTATCTAAAGAAAAATTAGTGATGAGGTTACTATGATCTTTTATATATATATATATATATATATATATATGTCTTCTATTGATTAGGAAAATAATGTGTTTAAAAGGAAAAAGAAACAATATGTGTATTCGGGAAAGAGACATTTTTTTACCCAAAAGTAACAATAATTATATTTTTGGATCAAAGAATTAATGAGAAGGTCATTTTTAGACCAAAGTATTGACAACAAGTGCATTTTTAAAATGAAACTGTTAATGTGGGTATTTTTGTTCAATTTCGTGTATTTTAAGAATATTTTTTTTATTCTTTTCCATTGTAATACTCCCTCCATCTCATATTAGTTGATCATCTTACTAAAAATAAGTGTCTCATCTTAGAGCTTGTTTGGCACTGCTGCTAAAAGCTGCTTATTTTTAGAAGCATTTTTTAAAATAACTTTTCAGAAAAGTGCTTTTCAAAAAAAGCAATTTGTGTTTGGCAAATTTATTTAAAAAGTGTTTTTGATAAGCAATTTGTGTTTGGCTAATTTTTTTTAAAAAGTGCTTTTGAAAGTTAAATTACAAAAAAGGATAAGTATCAATTTGCTTTTAATATTAAGATTATTTTATCAAGATAAACTATTTTAAACATCTAAGACAAAAACTTTAATTACATTTTTAATTTAATTAGTTAAAATTTACATATTCAAATTTTCAATCAATATTGTACATAGATAAATATTGTTGAAAAATATTGAAAAGATGAATCTTTTTGTTATTTGTTACCTTTTTTTTTTTATCCAATCTTAGCTATTATCTTTTTTTCTTTTGTTATAATACTCTAAAGTTTAAAAAAAAATCAAAATAAAATAAAAATAATACATAAATTAAGAAAAGAAAAATTTGTTATTTGTTACTTTTATGGGAGGGTCTAAATCTTTAATTGTTACATTTTTTTAATCTTACAAAAATATTGTTGTTACTTTTATTTCTAATTCTGTAAAATAATATGTAAAGTAATATATACAATATGATATATAAATAATAATAATATAAAACATAAATAAAATAAAAAAATTATTGTATAAAATAAAAAAATAAAATTTTTGAATGAAAATTAACCAAACTTATGAGATATGTTAATCAATTAATAAGGGATATATGGATAAACTAGATAGGTATGGCCCGTGATAGCACGGGCCAACAGTTACATTTTGAATTGAGTAGTTTTTTTTGCGTGAACATGACACCAAATTATCATTTCAAAATATCATGAATATTAGTTTTTCAATTCAAAATTAGGATATAACCTCCTTAGGTTTGATCTCGAAATTTTCAACTGTAGCTCAAAGTCCATGATCTTAATATCTATCTTCAGACTTGCACATCTATGTCTAAAAGAATCATATATCATATATATATATATATATATAAAAGAGAACCTTAGGCCCGCCTACGTGGCGCCACCACAAATCAGACTTCCCTTGTAATTTATTTATTTCCAAAATTAGTCTTCCCCTTTCATGAAAAGTTGTGACTTTATGAAAAGTTGCGACTTTAATGAAGAGTTGCGACTTCTATGAATAGTTGCGACTTTTATGAAAAATTGCGACTTTAATGAAGAGTTGAGACTTTTATGAAAAATTGCGACTTTAATAAAAGGTTGTGACCTTTCCGAAGGGTTGCAACTTTTCCAAATAGTTGTAACCTTTCCGATAAGGCTCAATGAATATTTGTTCACACTACCATTTGTTGTCTATAAACAAAGGGATTTCTTCTCATTTTAAAACAACAAAAATTATAAACCTCTTCTTCTTCTTCTTCACAATTACATATTTGTGTACTCTGCTCATGTTGAATGGCTCACAGACACCATTGCTTATGTTACAGATCCCGGTATGTATTTTTACAATCATTATTTTATGCTTATGTTATTAAGGATATATGATAAGATGTAATAATTTTCATTTTCCTGTACATTATTAATGTTTGTTACTACATAATCTTATATGTAAGACAAAAGTGTTTTAGTTTTAATGACATATATGTTTTAGTTATTATTTTATAAATTCTATGATATTAAATTCCCGCGCGAAACGCGAATAATTTTACTAATAATTATATATGTACAAATAAGGATACAGAAGAAGCCTTGAAAGGAGGGAATAGATTCAGACAATAATTGATTCATATATAAGGTGAAAACACCACCACACTGGTCACAGGTTGAGTAGTAGAGGAAGTGGAGGGAAGTTACGATAATTGAGAAGCCAATTGAACCAATTTCATTCCCAACATAGTCTCAACTTCACAAAAACCCATTAGTATATCTTACAATCACATACTAAACAATTGTGACAGAACACCATGACTCAGTTGCTCAAATGTTTCTTCAAATTATTTGCTTCTGCAAATTACTAATAGCGGAAATATGCTTTACATAGGGACCTGTAAAAAACTATATATTAGGAACCACAATAAAAAGCAACAATAAAACAACAATAGCATACCCATTGTCGTCCTACAAAGTGGGGTCTGAGAACGATAGCACGTATGCAGTATTTACCTTACCTTACCACCACATTGGAAGCAGAGAGTTTGTTTCCCATTAACCCTCGACTCAAGAAAAACAATCCCGAAGAAGAAGTAACAAAAGTACAAGAAACATTAGATAATAACAAAAAACAATAGATAATAATATAATAGTATTACAATACAATAATCAAAGTACATGGAACGATAGAAAATAACATAGATTGAAGGACAAGAAACTACCAAAACAATACTATAATTACTAAGATAATATTATGGTAAAAGCTACATAGATAATGCAATTGCAACTAAAACAAAGTGTAAGACATCAATATAAAAAGTAATGATACTTCAACATAAACAATACTTGTTCTGTACTTCTTTTACTTGAACTAATCAAACAATTTATCACGATTTTCACAAAAAAAACAGAAAAAATGTTTAAGAACTACTATCAAAGGAACTAAAACACTTCGTTTAACATACAAAATGGTAAACTAAAAATGTTTAAGTTTTTTCTAGGAAAATTATAAAATGACCTGATGCACACTTTATTATTCCAGATTATTCGAAGTAAAATACATGACTATTGTCAGCCAACATTAAGAGCACAATTTGGATTTTGAACTTGTTGCCAAGCATCTTTGTTTGATATTAGAGCTTGGAATAGCTTTCCCCCTTTTCTAGTTGAGTTTAGACTTAGGGAAAGCTATACTGGTCGAACTCTTCAAAACTTCACCGGCTGCATGTCCACAACACGAATGCAATAATAATTCTGAAAAGTCAAGTATCATAGAAAATGGTTGTCAAACTCTCTACAATGCCTCAACCCGAGCAAGTTGGGAGGTCGGATATAAGAGTCACACTCCAAAATGACTACTAATCTTTTACACTGGGAAAAAAACTGCAACTTAGCTTCAAGAATACTCAGAAGCAGATGTAGAGGCAGAGCTACAAGCTTGTCCACGGATTTAGTAGAATGAAGTAATTCTGGACCAGAATTCAACAAGTTGTCTTTTCTAGAATCCAGAACTCATAACCTCAAAATCCTAGTGTCGCCTCTACTCGGGAGGATCATTTTGAAGTGCAGAATATTATATGAAGCATATATACTGAACTCATTTAGTGGACTTGAAGAATTTTCTTACAAATAAGTTTATCCAATAATTGAAAGAAAGCTTTTTTTGAAATAGAAACATAATTCATTTACTGCAGATTCTAGGTAATTCCTGCGAGTAACACAAGCTAATATAGGAATTAAGAATAGCACAATTTCTTATAAATCTAAAATACTTCAAGTAAACCCCTTTACATGTGATATTGTTCCTCAGTACAATCAGATGTCGAGCACTCAAGCTTCCTTAGATATTAATATGGTCATTTTTTATCAACCTCTACACGTCTCTTTCATTTTTCAACTTTGAGGCAAGTTTTATCCTCTATGTTAGTATCCTCTTCTTTTTTTTTTAATCATTTTCTTATTCAGTCGGTGATATTGTGACACACACATACAATTCTAAACCAATAGGTAGAACATCGAAATTACAAATATTAGCCTTTAGGTCAATTTCTCTCAATCAGCTTACCAAAAAAGAATAACAAAAAGGTTGTGGATTCAAGTTGTTGAGAAATTTTTAGGTTTACTCTGAATATTCATCAAGTCATTGACGATAACATGATCCTTTCATTCTCAATTTGCCATGAATAAGGCAGAGCTCAAAGATCCATGTGTCAGCCTTCTACTTAAACCATCATCATATCACTTGAAATAATAATTTTGTAAATGTCTCTAATCCATGCCCTATGAGGGCCTTTGCCCATCTTCTCTTCAAAATAAAGTACTCCACTTTATTGAAACTTCGAAAAACATCAAATTCACAAATACATGCTTATGGCTCACAATAAGCTTCTTGTGGTTTAGACCTCACTATGAGACATTTTTACTAATATTTCACATGGAAATCATTATTCTAAATAAGCAAATCATATGGAGAGCTTGTTTGATTAACGAAAATTCAATTTAAATCTTGATAATCATAAGAGTAACTCGATAAGTTGTGTTGAAGGGAGGTAACATGTATTTCATGAAAAGATTGTGAGATACAATTTATAACAAGTTTGATTACCACTCTCAATATCTTCAATTATAAAAGGGAGGAACAACATAATTCACAAAGACAATATTAACAATGAGAGCCATAAAAATCAAATAACCAGCAAGCAGTTGAGATATAAGAGATTTATTTCAACAGCCTGTTGCAAAAATGAAGAACCTTAAACAAATATTACGAAATCTACTGCTATTTAGGATAGAAAATATCAAAAAGAGCTCAAGAGCTTACATTTTTTTTAAATGTTGCAGAGTCAATTCTTGCGCCTTCTCATTCTTTAACTTTGCTAGCTTATTTACAAGCTCTTCCCCTTTCAACTTTGAAATATCTTAGAAAACTATTTGAATCTATTTTCTATGGAGCATTTTTAAAAAATTGAATCCTATAATGCAGAATTCCTCTTGACCTAAAAGAGCATACACTAACATTACGAAGTACTATAAAAGTTTCACGTGAAAAAAGAACATGAAGAAGAATCCATATTCAAGTTGTTGGTTCAGCCTGGCTACAAATTGCTTCTTGTTTAATTCAATTTTCTGACAGCAAAATGAAAATTTAAATAAACAAGTATCTATTGTCTCTATGAAAGGACAAACATTTTCATCAAAGAAGCAACCATGTTACACTTCAAAAAGATCTGAAACAAAGCATCAAAATTGAAGAAACACTAATACTTACCCACTTGCAATTTCTCTGATGTAGTTTCCAGTCAATTTACACACTCTTCCACCTTGATCAAACTAACTCTTTAACGTAGTTTTAATAGAAATAGAATTGAAAGAAATACAAGATAGAATCATAATATCCAACTAAGAAAGTGAAAAGAATTTTGCTCCTTAGAACCCCAAAAAGAAAGCATCAATTCGTACCTTGTTTAAAAAAAATCAGAGAATTTTCATAAAAATAGGTGATTTGAGATTCGTTTGAAGGGTTTGATTCAATCAGAGTCAAAATTAATTGGGGTTGGGTGTTTGATTTTGATTAGTAGTGATTTGTGTTTGAATTCGATTGGTTTCAATGGTAACAATTAATGGAGGGTAGCCCCTCGAGGATTTGGCCATGGAGGAGTAAGGAGATCGGTGATACTTTCAGATTGTAATGAGATTTTATGGGCGTAAAGTGAGAGAGTGGAGAGATGAAGATACTTGAGTTAATTGAGGTGAAGGTGACAAAAAAGTCTTAAAATTAAAATTGGTGACAAAAAAAAAATTGACCAAGTCAAACCTCTTCTTAATTAGTGATTAAGATAATTAGGGATTAAAGTGTAATATTTAAAACTTCTAAACTTTTAAAAATATTCAAATAAACCCATTCCAATTGTCTTTCTTTTTATTTCTTGCAACAGCAGCTTGAAGCCATTTTCAATTGTATTTCTTTTTCTTCCTTGCAACAACTTGTAGCAGAGAGAGACGACATTGTTGTGAAAATATTGTTGGTGACTTCCAATACCTTCGTCTTGGTCTTCTTCGACATAGCCGTCTTCTACCTCAAGGTAACACTCTTTTCTTTTCTTTCATTGTTAGGGTTTTGAGATGGTAAAGATTGAAATTTCATTGGGTTTTATTAGGCCTTCTTTGTTTTTAGCATATGGAAGTTTGTGGGTTTAACGATTTTGCTTGGTAGGGCTTTCTTGGGGGGAAAAATGTGGGTCTTTTACACAAGATTTGTGTGCTTTCATTGATCCTTCTATTGTTTTTTTTTTTGTTATCTATGTGGGGTTGTTCTTATCTTCTTCTATGTGGTGATTGATGGCTCTTTAATGTTTGCATTTTAATGTTTTGCCCTGTTTTAGGTTCTTGTTTCCTGTAGGAAAAAACGAATTTGGTTGCTTTTGAGGTAAATGTTTGAGACATTAGAGGTGTCTTTCTTGGACCTTTAATTGTTGCTCATCTTATGGAGAATGTTGTTCTTAGAGATCATTTATTTTTATTAGTCTTAAGTTAGTTTGATCATTGGTAGTTAAGCACTGCTATTAGTTGTTATCTTTCAATATTATGATGTTCGTTAACTCTTGGGGGCGGGGGGGGGGGGGGGGGGGGGGGGGGTGTTTCACAGAATGTATTATAGTTACTAGTAACATATTCATTTTTTTCAAGCCTATGGTTTTGTTCATGATTTAAGAGGAGAAGTGTAGTATGGTTTTTTCACTTCCTGATGTTGTTGTTACCTTATTTTATAATATGCTTTGTATACAACAACAATAATTATTATACCTCAATCCCAAACAAGATGGCATATAGATGATTTGCATATATACTTCAAATAACATACATGCATCCAACCAAATTTTCATGATATATTTATAATTGTTTACCCTATTTCTTTATGTGGTTTTGAAACTAACTTTCAAAATTATCTAAATGATAATGAATTGTCTTTTTTTATTATTACATTTTGATTTTATTGTTTTTATATATAGATTGTGCATCCATGACTCCAAGGAAATAACGAACAACTCCTACTAAAACGTATGAAAGACGAATCAGAACACAAAGACAAAGAGAAGAAGAACTAGAAAACACAAATTTGAAAAAATCTATAGAAGAAGAAGGAGAACATGAAATAGATGTTTCTTCTATAAATGTAGAAAGAGATGATAGAGCAGTTGAGAAGGAACAAAATGATATAGCCATTCCAGAAAAGGAGACATCTCCTATTGTTGAATTATCTTCGCTCAGTCCTTCACCCGATAACTTCATTGTGAAGTCGATTAGGTATGCAAATTACAATTAAGAGGTTCTTTAACTGTTAAGTCGGAGTTACGTAAGTTTTCTAAATTTAGAACGATTTTAGAAGAACAAAAATTGGTAAAGTTCTTTTGATCTTCTATTTTCGGAAATTACTTACAACTTGAAGGTACTCGTATAAGATTTCAAATGAGTTTAGTCTATCAACTTCTTCGACGTCAAATTTATAGCCATCGAAAAGAAGAAATTTGGATAAATTATAGTGGCATGCCCATTTGTTTTGGAATGAAGGAGTTTGTTATCATCACCGGCTTAAATTGCCATAATGAAGATGTGTATGATGTTGAAAATATGTCAACTAAGACAAAAATGAGACGAAAAGAAATTCTTGAGGTTATGGGAAGGAGTTGCAAGAGAAATGAGTTGATTGAACATCTCCAAACCAAAAATCTTAGTAAAGATGTAAAAAAATCATTGTGTTTACTTTATTTTCTTCATAGCTTTCTTTGCCCAAAAGATGTGAATACAAATATTCCAAAGAAGTGGATTTTGCTCTCGGCCGATAGAAAAGCATTTTCTGCTTATCCATGGGGTCGTATTAGGTATGATATTACAATTAAGCATCTATTGAAAGCGGTGAAGATTATTGATGGGAAGACTACCAATCTTTATGGCTTTTCATGGGCCTTTATGGTAAATTTTATTTTAGTTTAGTTCATATATATATTTATTTCATTATTTTTTGGTGCTTCCAATATTTTAATCTCCTTTTGTGATTATTTTATGTAGTGTTGGGCATTTGAGGTTGTTCCTTTCCTCCAAAAGAAATATAAGGTGTTTTCGAAACAAGTGTCTTCACCGAGGATTTTTCGATGGCTTTTGGCGACTAATAACGAATTAGTTGACATTAATGAGTTGTTTGATCCCCCTCAAGACTCGGTAAGCATTATTCTTTAAACATTTTTAGTTAAAGTGAAATTGTTGTTACTTTTCTGATTTTGCTGTAGCCTTTTCAACAAGTGTTTTCTTTGTTTAATTAGTTGATGTCAATTGTTAAAGTTATTACAACAATTGCTGGAACAATTAGAACAACTGGTATATAATAATTTTTAAATGCAACAATTGCTTTATCACATTTTAATTATTTTTATTTTTACATGTAGATTGTGCATCCATGGATAATTCCTACATCTAGTGAAATGGAAATGGAATTTTTCACTAAGTTTGTGCCTAAGAAATTAACCAAGGATGATAAGATTGAAAAGCTTGAGATAGATTTGAATGGTGTTGTGGCTATAAAAAGAGACATCATAATTGATGAGCATAATCTTGATGTAGGAGATGGAGGAGCATCTTCTCCAATTTTTGAGAGAGTTTTTAGTGGTGTTGGTGATGGAGGAGGAGGAGAATTTACTCCAAATGTTGATAGATGTACTGATGGTGTTGATTTCGAAAGAGGAGGAGACTTCGGTGATATTAGTGGTGGTTTTGGAGTAGGAACATCTTCTCCGATCGATGAGAATGTTCCTTGTCTTCAAGAAACTCCATCCACTAAGGAGACGATAGATTTATTGAATGTCAGGGTAGAGTCTTTAGAGAAAATTATCGTCACCATGAATGCTAAGATTGAGTCTTTAGAGAAAGCTATCGTCACTATAAAGTCTAAGAGAGGTATTAGGCCATCATCAAAGATTTCTCATCCATATACTCCCGACTATGTTAAAAGAACAAAGAGACAAATTTCGAAGGCATTGTCAAGTGCTAGAAAAAAGAAAAAGGGAAAAGTGAATGAGACCATTATCGAAAAAGAATTGGTGTCCGGAGATAGTAAAGGTAAAATTATATTCTAATCATCTTTCTAAGATTTGCCTTGTGTTATATATATTTCATTTTTACATGTGAAATTCATTTTTTTAATATTACAGATGAAGGGGCTGATATTGCAGATGAAGAGGCTGATTCGAATTCAAAAAGAAGTTGAAAGAGTGATGAAGAAGGGGCTGCTTGTGAATATGGATTTTTACCACTATTTTGCTACACTTTTAACTCACTTTTGTTGTACATTAGTGAATATGATATTTTGAATTTAATGAAGAAGGGGCTGCTTGTGAATATGCAATTTTATCACTATTTTGCTACACTTTTAATTCACTTTTGTTGTACATTAGTGAATATGGTATTTTGAATTTGATGAAGGAGCTGCTTGTGAATATGCATTTTTACCACTATTTTGCTACACTTTTAATTCACTTTTGTTGTACATTAGTGAATATGGTATTTTGAATTTGATGAATTGAAGGGGCTGCTTGTGGGTATGCATTTTTACCACTATTTTGCTACACTTTATAATTCACTTTTGTTGTACATTAGTAAATATGGTATTTTGAAATTGATGAATTCAAAAAGGAGTTGAAAGAGTGATGAAGAATGGGCTGCTTGTGAAAATGCATTTTTACCACTATTTTGCTACACTTTTAATTCACTTTTGTTGTACATTAGTGAATATGGTATTTTGAAATTGATGAATTGAAGGGGCTGCTTGTGGGTATGCATTTTTACCACTATTTTGCTACACTTTTTAATTCACTTTTGTTGTACATTAGTAAATATGGTATTTTGAAATTGATGAATTGAAGGGGCTGCTTGTGGATATGCATTTTTACCACTATTTTGCTACACTTTTAATTCACTTTTGTTGTACATTAGTGAATGTGGTATTTTAAATTTGATGAATTGATGTTTTAATCGGAAAAAAAAATTGTGATGTTAGTGAACTAGTTGAAGGTGAGGATTTGACTCATCCAATTGTTGAAATTCTCTACAGCAATTAAATAAGTTGTTGTATTTTTTACAGCAATTGCTGAAATTCTCTACAGCAATTAAGCAAATTGTTGTACTTTTCATAGCAATTGCTACAATTCTCTACAGCAATTAAACGAGTTGTTGTATTGTTTTACAACAATTGCTTAAATTTCTACAACAAGAACGAAAATTATTGTACTTTTCATAGCAATTGCTGAACTTTTCTACAGCAAGTAAGAAAATTGTTGTACTTTATATATCAATTGCTAAAATTTTCTTTAACAAGTAAGCAAATTAATTGGCTAATTGATTGTTTATTGGTTGTAACACTCATATTTAATGATAAATAAAGTAGTGTTGATTTAATTTAAAAATAAAATTTATATTAGATAGTGATCTTGTATAATGAGATAGTTATTTGAGATACCAAACGATCAATTCCATTACAATTTCACATGTTATCGATTTATAATGAGTAATTGATTGTTTATTGGTTGTAACACTCATATTTAATGATAAATAGAGTAGTGTTGATTAAATTTAAAAATAAAATTTATATTAGATAGTGATCTTGTATAATAAGATAGTTATCTGAGATACCAGACGATCAATTAAGTAATTTCACATGTAATCAACTTAAATTGATAAATTGATTGTTAATTAGTTATATTAATCATATTCCATGATAAATAGGATAGTTTTGACTAATTTTAAAAGAAAATCTAGAATAGGTAGTAATTTTATTTGAATATGCTATAACAAATAAGTAAATTGTTGTACTTTTCATAACAATTGCTACAATTCTCTATAGCAATTAAACGAGTTGTTGTATTGTTTTACAACAATTGCTTAAATTTCTACAATAAGCACAAAAATTATTGTACTTTTCATAGCAATTGTTGAACTTTTCTACAGCAAGTAAGAAAGTTGTTGTACTTTATATAACAATTGCTAAAATTTTCTTTAAGAAGTAAGCAAATTAATTGGCTAATTGATTGTTTATTGGTTGTAACACTCATATTTAATGATAAATAAAGTAGTGTTGATTTAATTTTAAAATAAAATTTATATTAGATAGTGATCTTGTATAATGAGATAGTTATTTGAATATGCTATAACAAATAAGTAAATTGTTGTACTTTTCAAAGCAATTGCTACAATTCTCTACAGCAATTAAACGAGTTGTTATATTGTTTTACAACAATTGTTTAAACTTCTACAACAAGCATGAAAATTATTGTACTTTTCATAGTAGTTGCTGAACTTTTCTACGGAAAAGTAAGAAATTTGTTGTACTTTATATAGCAATTGCTAAAATTCTCTACAACAAGTAATAAAGTAATAATAAGAATAACAATAAAATAAAATATGCTCTTACAATCAAAATAACAACAATTAGTACCAAAATAGATAAGATCAAATGTGTTCACAAATAATAACAACAAAAACAACAATTAGTACCAAAAAAGATAAGATCAAATATGTTCACAAAAAACAAGAAGAACAAATATATTTTTATGCAACATTTCGCTCGGAGCATGTAGTTCTCTTGTGACCAATTCTTTTGCATAAAGAACATTTATATTTTTCTTCGTTGAAAATGATTCCCCGATTCCTTTATGTCTTTTTGAGGACCTTCTTCCAACCTTGCCTGGCTCAATAAATGGAGAAGATATTTTTCTCTCTAAAATCTCAATAGGAACTTCCCAAGTTTCTTCAGATGGCACCGGTTTAATTTCCTCCACATATGCAATAAGGTATACCTCTACATTGTAATACGAAGAGGAGTACTCATAAATGCGTCTCCCATAGTCATCACCATATTGACATCAAAGCGCTGCCATAGCATGTGGACAAGGTATTTTGTCAATGTCAAAGACTTTACAAGTACAAGATTTGGCTAGCAAATCAACTGTTGCAACTTCATCTTGACCGGTGACAATATACTTGTAGTTGGCAGTTTGATGGACCAATAGCTTGTTCCCCAAATTAATATTTTTTGCAATGTCTTTTTCTATCGAAGGGACGAAAATGGTTGGTGCATTAATGAATTTCATACGTCTCTCATGAAATTTTTCTGCAAATTGCATGTTTATTGCATCAAATAGAGCAGTAATGGGATATTCTCTTTCATCAAGAAACATTGAGTTAACCAACTCAGCAATATTTGTCGTCATAATATTGTACCTGTAACATATAAGTGTCTAATAATATATTATAAGTATGTGTTTATAACTGTTGTATAGTTTTTATAACAATTGTTGCATATTTCTCAGCAGGTGCTGAAATAAGTGCAGCAGTTACTATAAAAAATTGCAGTAGTTATACCAACTATCAATAATAACTATAATAAATTTTACCTATTTCCGGGAAAGAATGCCCTGCTCCATCGGTGAAATCCAACGCGTTCAAGATGTGTGGCAGCCTGTGGAACCAAATCTCTTATCCGATTAAAATGATCACTGAACACATCAATATTATATGTTTTTGCCGCCTTATAAAAGTGGTAGACAACACTCGCATTGTGAAAATTATTTCGAATATTTTCTCCTAAGTGCCTCATGCAACAACCATAATGAGCTAAAGGAAATACAATTGAAACCATTTTTCTAATACTTTGATGTCTATCAAAGATTATGCACAATTCAGGAGTATCAAGTACAAAACTTCTCAATTGCTCGAAAAAGTATCGGTAGGAAGCATCACATTCAGAGTCTACTATGCAAAATGCCACCGGAAAAATATGATTCTCCGCATCCTGTGCAACAGCAGACAACAACACACCACCATATTTACTTCTCAAAAATGTCCCATCAACAGCTATGACTTTTCTCATTTGTGCGAAACCAAGAATCCAAGCTCCATATGCCACAAAAAAGTACTTGAACCTGCCATTGTCATCAATCTTCAACGCCGTTTTACTTCCCGGATTACATGTCCTAAGCATATGACTATACGCATCAATTACTCCATATCCATGTTCATGTGTCCCTCTTACTAAAGACTTTGCAATCTCGCTACCCATCCAAACTTTCCAATAACTAACCTTGCATCCCAATTCAATAAGGATAGAGTTTTTCAAATCTTTTGTAGATGGACCTTTACCTTCGGGATATCTATCTTTGAAGTATGCTCCAATGACTTTTGCTGTGGCATGTGGATTATGACTCGTAAGATGTTCTGAGCCATATGTATGCATCTTTTCATACTTTTTAATATAAAATCTATCAGAATTTTCAACTTTCACCGCTCTTAGCCACCACTTGCACTCAAAATGCTCACACAAAACACAATACACTGAACACGAATTAATTACCTTCTTCAATTTAAAATCTTTTTTGACACAAGCAATTTTCAATGCAATATCTAATTCTTGTTTATTCTTAAACGACATATCTTTGCAAAAACCTGTTCCATCATCTTGAGCATGACTGCATTAAGTTAATTAATTATCAGCTAAAGCAAAAATTAATTAAGTGTACAAAGAGGATGAACTTTTAGAAATAAGTAAATTTATGAGTTCATAGTACTTGCCTATCAGCAACTTCACCAATAATGGGCAATCTATTCCGAACTTCAGGAGAAAGAATATGTTGACCTTCACGCTCTTCATTCGGAATATTCTTATTCATCCTACCACATTCATCGTTCAACACTTGTTGGTCATCACATAAATTATGATTCTCCACCAATCTTTCAACCATGTAGATCCTTAAAACACCTCTAGGCTCATCTTCCAAATAAGTACTTAAACTAAGTTGATCATTTATCTTAAAAGGAGCCGTCTTATGCTTTTCACCACAACTATGCAGGTAAGTGATCACAATATCTTCCAACTCACAATTTAATTTACAACAAGTAATGATTTTATTCGCAAAAACATCATATGCAATATCTCGATGCACAATCATCGCAATTGTCACGGCCAATTCTTTACTCTTCCAACGCCAAATATAACGATTGTTGGACTGGACCCATTCACCATTACAATCAACTGGTACTACTATTCTATCTCCCATTAATGATGTTGAAGATACTTGAAAATATTGTAACTTAGAACTAAAAAATTGATCATAAAAAAAATTATAATAAAATATCACAATTGTTGTAAGTTATTCAGCAGCTGCTGAAATAGATATAGCAGTTGCGGCAATTTATTCAACAACAACATTCAGCAATTGTTGTAAATTACTGAAATAGTCATATCAGTTGCTGAAAATTATGATACATCAGTGGCAAGAACAATAATACAAAAATCAAATTTTTAAATGAATAATACACACAAACAATATTATTAACTTGTTAAAATGATTAAAAATCATCAGTTAAGAAGTAATTTCTAAAGCTTAGACCTTTTCAAATCACATGTTAAATTAAAATTTGAAATTCTCCCTTCTCAAATTCTTCAAATAAGAAATCTATAATAACCTGCAACACCAATAAAAGAAGAAGAAGAAGAAGAAGAAGAAGAAGAAGAAGAAGAAAAAGAAGAAGAAGAAGAAGTAGTAGTGCTAGTGATGAAGATTAGAAGCAAAAAAATGTGAAAAGAGCGGGATGTTGGGAGAGAACAAAAAAAAACTGATTTGGGGTTTTCCTATTTTAGAAATTAGGGTTTTACTTAAATGTGGGTGAAAGTGTAAAAACAAAAACTTGAGGACTTATTTAATTATTTTTAAAAATTGATTAAAAATTTGTCACCTACACTTAATAATTAAAACTAGAGTCACTCTTTTTACATTTCAACACTTTTTTGTCACCTATAATTCATTCTCCCAAGATACTTCTAGAATGTACATAAAAAATCTTTATGATGACTAACAAATCATAATTACAATTTTGCCCTTGTATGATTGGTATAATATCTGTTTTGCCAGTGGTCATCCTCTCCATCACATTTCTATATACTCCCTCTGTCCCAATTTATGTGACTTACTTTTCTTTTTAGTCAGTCCAAAAAAGAATGACACATTTCTATATTAAGTAACACTTTAACTATAAAATGTCTATTTTACCCTTAATGAAATGATTTACAACCACACAAATTCCTATAATTCATTGTGGACCACAAATTTTAAAAGTCTTCTTTTCTTTCTTAAACTTCGTGCCGAGTCAAACTACATCACATAAAATGGGATGGAGGGATAAAATAGAAATATGTATATATGTAAGAGATATTTTAATCTTAAAAAGCAGAAATTTAGCTTCTTTCTAACAACAGAAAAATTGCTCCTGCTTCCATTTAAAAGCAGTTTTAAGGATTTGCCAAACACTTAATTTTTCAAAATAAGTGTTTTTTTCTCAAAAAAAAGCACTTCTGCCCTCCCAACAGCAATGACAAACAGGCTCTTAGTTGTCCACCTCTAAATCAAGAAAGGATTAATTAAATTTATCCTTTATCACTGTTATAATTAATTTATTTTTTGAAAGTGTTCACATTTGTTTGCAAAATTTCCAGGAAATTTTTTAAGGGGTAAATTAGTAAAATTATCTTTTTATTTATGATTTCTTAATAAGCGTGTAAAAAGAAAAATAATCAACTAATGTAGAAAGGAAGGAGTAATACATAATTATTCATAATTAACATCCAAACATATAAAATGGCCACAACAACCAAATAAAGTAAATCAAGAAAAGGATTAGCCCCGAATAAGCGGCCCAAACCCACTTAGACATAAAAATACAACAACAATAAAAGTGCAAATATTGTTTCAAAAAGAGAAATGCTAGAAACTACTACTCTTTGCTATCTGTCATCTTCTCTGATTGTGGAGAAAATTATAGAAGTTATGAAAGAGAATTTTTTTTTGTGAGTCACACAACATTACTTATGTGATATAGTTGATTAATTGACATGTGGAATGAAGGGTCCCACAAGATTATCTAAAGATAAATTTTAAAAAAAAGACAATATTAAAAATCTATATTATTCCTAATTAGAATGCTTAACTAGAGGACAATATAAAAAAAAATTAAAAGTACAAAACAAATCTCCATGTATATTAAAGAAAAAGAAGGCATGCCAGCATCATTTAAGTATTTTAAAAATAATGTGATTTTAAAATGACGTTTATTTTTTTAATCAAATTATATCGATATAATATAACTATTTTAAAATAATCCAACTAAATCGTATCACTAATACTATGAGTTAAGAGTTAAAATTATGTTTTCCTCTTAATTGATTGCATAGAAAGAAGT
This sequence comes from Solanum okadae, assembly GCA_036553675.1. Lineage (NCBI taxonomy): Eukaryota > Viridiplantae > Streptophyta > Magnoliopsida > Solanales > Solanaceae > Solanum > Solanum okadae. Next base: position 29,229,211 of record CM071678.1, read on the forward strand.
TGAAATATGTACGCGTATTTTAAATTATACTTAAACATTTAAAATAATACACCCTATTAAAAAGAATGAAAACCAAATTTTTATATAGCAGGTATTAAAATTTTAATACGGTGTTGTTGTGCCTTCTTTTTCCTTAATATGAAGATTTTTTTTACTTTTTCCTTCCCTTATATTGTCCTCTACTTAGGCATCCTAATCATATCATATATATATATATATATATATATATATATAAAAGAAAATCCTAGGTCCGCCTACGTGGAGCCATCACAAATCAAAATTCCCTTTTTATTTATTTATTTCCAAAACTAGTCTTCCCCTTTTATGAAAAATTGTGACTTTTATGAAGAGTTGCAACTTTAATGAAGAGTTGTGACTTTTATGAAAAGTTGCGACTTTAATGAAGAGTTGTGACTCTTATGAACAATTGTGACTTTTATGAAAGGTTGTGACCTTTCCAAAGTGTTGCAACTTTTCCAAACAGTTGTAACTTTTCTGATAAGGCACAATAAACATTTGTTCACACTACCCTTTTTGTTTATAAATAGAGGGATTTCCTCTCATTTAAAACAATGAAAATTTTGAACTTCTTCAGCACAATTAAATATTCGTGTATTTTACTTATGTTGAATGGTTCACTGACACCATTGCTTATGGTACAGAGCCTGGCATGTATATTTACAGTTAGGGGTGTACATAGGTCGGTTTGGTTTGGGTTTTCATTAAAAAAAATTAAATCAATTATGACGGTTTATTAAATCTAAAAACCAAATCAAACCACACAAAGTCAGTTTTTTCTGTTTTTTACAATTATACGGTGTTTGAAAAAGAGATCAAATATATTTTCACTTACCTGTGTGATAAGCTAAACTTAAGAAATGTTAAATGAATAGAAATTTTCGTAAAGATGGTAAAATTCACATGAGTACAAATTTTTTGTTTTTGAAATAGCAACGTTCATTATGTTAAATTAATAAGATTAAAGGATACAGTCAAACTGAATATAAAACGAAATATTTACAAAGTAAATTGTTAACTTCGAATTTGAAAAACTATAACAATATAATTGTAACTTCAGATCTTAATACAAAATAAAATATTTACAAATTTTACAAGTCCAAGTTTGAAATAAAATATATAAACATTGAAAACTATAAACTAACTAAAAATATTTTAACAAAGTAGATTATAAATAATATTTTTTATCTATAAATAAAATAAAATAATATATATATATATTATGTCGGTTTGGTTTGACTTTTTCTCTTTTAATATCAAAACAAACCAAGAGTGGTCGTTTTTTTTTCAACCACCAAACCAATCAAACCAAACCACAAATCGGTTTTTTATTTCGGTTTGATTTGGTTCGTCGGTTCAGTTTGACTTGTACACCTTTATTTACAGTCATTATTTATGTTGATGTTATTAAGGATAAATGATAAGATGTTATAATTTTCATTTTCCTTTACATTATTAATAATGTTTGTTACTACGTAATCTTGTATGTAAGATAATATAGTGTTTTAGTTTTAATGACTGATAAATTTTAAGTATTATTTTATAAATTTCGTCATATTAAATTCTCGCGTGAAGCGCAGGTAATTTTACTAGTATATATATAAAAGAGAACCCTAGGCCCGCCAACGGGGCGACGCAACAAATCAGGATTCCCTTTTAATTTATTTATTTTCAAAACTAGCCTTCCCCTTTCATGAAAAATTGTGATTTTCAGGAAAATTTGTGACTTTTATGAAGCATTGTGACTTTTATGAAAAGTTGAGACTTTTATGAAGAGTTGCGACTCTTATCATGAAATGTTGTGATGTTTATGAACAGTTGCGACCTTTCCACAGGGTTGTGACATTTCCAAAGAGTTGTGACATTTCCGGTAAGGCACAATAAGCATTTGTTCACACTGCTTTTTTGTCTATAAATAGAGGGATTTCCTCTCATTTTAACACAATGAAAATTCTGAACTTCTTCTTCTTTTGAACAATTAAATATTCGTGTACTTTGCTCCTGTTGAGTGACTTACTGACACCATTGTTTTTCTATCAATACATTGGCGAATAAAATCATTTCATCCTAAGAGGATCTAATTCTTTAATCCTCAGGTATTAGAGGGGAATAATCTTTTTAAGGGGACACAATGCAATCAATGGACTCAATTTTTTCCTTTCTATTTTTACATATCTTGGTTTTTTTTTTACAGTCACTAATTTATGCTTATGATATTAATTGTTATTTTTGAGTACATGTTTTAAACTCTGTTGTTTATGTTTCTGCAAAGTTATTGTCTCCAGTTATATTGAACAAATACACATATAGTAGATATATTCATTGTGCAGAAAATAAATTATTGTACTCAGTTCCAAGAATTCATGTTTTGATATTCTATATAAAATTCTATAACTTAAAACTACTATATATAAGCTTACATATTGTCTATTTTTACATAGATATGAAGTTTTTCACTTATCAATTGAAGAAATTCATTATGCAAGTTCAAAAGTTATAATTGCTTTCATGTTCAAGTGTAATTTCTTTTTTTGAATTTGTTAACAATTTTTTGAATTTTCCCTGCGACATATATCACAATTGTTTAATCTATGCAACTTAAATGTGTTCCTTTTCTTACGAAATGTCTTTGTGTGTGTATATATATATATTCTTATTTTCATCTTTATTTTCCTTTTAATGTTGATTAAAGAACCAATGATTTATTATTTCCTGAATAATTCATACATTAGAGGTTCTTGAGTTATGTGATAATGACAAATAATCAAATTCATGTTGGAATATTGCTAATATTTTTTTAAGAACCTATTTTTTTCCATTATTGTTAATGTATGAACTAGGGGTGTACAAAACCGAACCGAGAACCGAACCAAACCGCAAACCGAGTCAACCTGGAAAAAAAACCCGACTAGTGGTTTGGTTTGACTTGGTTTGGTTTTGAAAAAAAAAACCCGACTATATTTGGGTTGGTTTGGTTTTAACTAAAAAAAACCAACCCGAGACCAAACCAACCCGAATTTATATATATAATTTTAAAATTTTATTTTATACATAAAAATATTTACTTTGATATAATTTTTAAATATTTCTTATACTTTTCCATAGTTTTTATCTTTTAATATATTATTTCAAGTTTGAAACTTAGAATTATGAATGGGCCAATAAAGATTATAGTCCACAAATGTTGATAATTATAATAAAACTTAAATCAAAATCAAATTATACTAATGCAAAAAGAAACTAAGAATGACAATAATATTGAATATTTGTTCTTTAGTTTTACATTGGTTTAGACAATTAAAATACATAATCTAATTTTAATTTTCTTTAATATTTAGTCATGTAACTAATACTTATAAAACTTAATTTTAGCATGATTTAGTACTTTTAAATTATGATCATTTTCATTCTGACTTGTTAATTTGCAATATTTGTTTTACGCAATTTCATTATTATTATTTTGTTGGATATTTTAGTGTCATTAATCATATCATATTGTCTTATATTTTAAAGAAACATCTTAGATAGTTGTATTTTGGTAGGACTAAAGAAATATTTGAAGTACAAGTAAATTATATGTTGTATATGAATACTTAACGGAAAACCCCGAAACAACCCGAAAAACCGAAAAACCCGAAAAAACCCGAAAAAATCCGAGGTTGAAAAACCCGAGTTTTATTGGTTTGGTTTGGTTCATAAATTTAAAAATCCGACACAAATGGTTTGGTTTGATATTTGAAAAACCCGAACCAACCCGGCCATGTACACCCCTAGTATGAACATTAGTAAAGTATTATTTGCAAGTTCAATTGAATTATTATTTATTTCGAGCGGGCAAATTACCTAGTTAGGAATAATATAGATTTTTAATATTGTCTTTTTATAATTTATTTTTAAATAATTTTGTGGGACCTTTCAGTTCACATGTCAATTAATAAACTGTATCGCATAAGTAGGTGACGAGTTCTTCAAATTATCGACATATAGTGATTGATGGAGTGAATCGAGACATAGGGTGTGTTTGGTATGAAGGAAAATGTTTTCCATGGAAAATGTTTTCCTAGAAAATGTTTTCCTGGAAAACAAGTTGATTTTTGACTTATTTTCTCATGTTTGGTTGGTGAGTAGAAAAGATTTTTAGTGTTTGATTTATGAATGAAAATTATTTTTGAGAAATATCTTTTATTTTTACTAGAGTAGAAAATAATTTTTGAAATTGAAAATAGTTTTTAAAAACAAACTTAAATTTTTTTTGGGGGGTGGGGGGGGGGGTCGAGGGTTGGGGTGAAAAATAAAATTTTGAAGTTGAAAATATATTTTAAAAACAAAATTAAAAAACTTTTTGGGCGTGGGGGGGGGGGGTTGCTGGTAGGGGTTGGGTGGGGTGGGGGGGACTGGGTAGGGGTAAAAAAAATGAAATTTTGAAATGGAAAATATTTTTGAAAAACAAACTTAAAATTATTTTTTTTTGGGGGGGGTTGGTAGGGGGGTGAGTGGGTGGGGGGCTGGGTAGGAGGTGGGTGGGGAGGGGTCAAGGGTAGGATGAAAAAATGAAATTTTGAAGTTGAGAATATTTTTTAAAAACAAACTTAAATTTTATTTTTTGGGGGGGGGGGGGGGGGGGTAAGGGGTAGGTGGGTGGGGGGGGCTGGGTAGGAGGTGGGGGGGGGTCGAGGGTAGGGTGAAAAAATGAAATTTTGAATTTGTAAATATTTTTTAAAAACAAACTCAATTTTTTTTTGGGGGGGGGGGGGGGGGGGTGACCGGAGAGGGGGGTGGGTGATCGAGGATCGGGATGAAAAAATAAAAATTTGAAGTTGAAAATATTTTTTAAAAACTAGCTTAAATTTTTTCCTTTTTGAAGGGGGTTGGGGGTTGATAGGGGGGTTGATGGGGGGGAGGCAAGGGTAGAGGGTGGGTGGTAAAAAAATAAAAAATTGAAATTAGAAATATCTTTTAAAAATAATTTTTAATATTTTTTTGGCAGGGGGTGGGGGTAGGGGTGAGGGTGGGGTAAAAAAAATTGAATTTAAAAACAAGCTTTAAAATTATTATTTGGGGGGGGGGGGGATGGTTTGAGGGTAGGGACAAAATAAAATGATTTTTTCAACAATAAAATAATTGTAATTTGAAGTTGGAAGAGAGTTTTGGAAAATGTTTTCCTTAAGTTTAGAAGGGAAATCATTTTCCTTAAATTTGAGGAAAATGAGTTGATTTGGAAAACATTTTCCAAAACATTTATCCCAACCAAACAAGAGAAAATTGGAAAACATTTTCCGGAAAATGTTTTCCTTCATACCAAACACACCCATAGTCTTATTGAAACAAAAAATTTACGCGTGTAAAAGGTTTCAATTGAATGAAATGTCATATGCACACTATTTGCAACAATTTTTAAAGGTGATAGAAAACAAATTGTAATTACAAATAAAATATAAAGAAACATAATTTTTTTTTTGATAAACAGTGTAGGTACACCGTTCCTCCCTTGATTTTTCTCCCTCTTAATAATATGACTTGGACTTGATCTTCATAATTCGAGGGTCGTTAGTGACTTATTTCTCGAACATATGAGGCTACATCTTGATCTCTTGATGAATATCCCATGAATTTATGAAATTTTCGAGATGTCTTTTCAAGGGAATATAATATCTTTTATATATGCATGAACTAGGGTTTAGGGTTGATAGCCTCCAAGAACCTTAACTGGAATTGAACATATTTTATAAAATCCAAATTGAAATTGGACACATCTTGTAGAGTCCCACAAAATTTCAATGTCTACAAATATCCCCTGCTTCAAGTCTTGTCGGAGGGTAGACTTGATAAAACTCAAAGATGAAGCTTGAAGTACGTACTCTTCCACCTTTGAGGTTTTGTGGCTTCAAATATACATATTTGATTTGGGGGAAAAGAGATAAATGACAGATTTGGTCTCACTAGACGTGCCAATTTGTTTGCAACAAATTCAAAGGTGATAGAAAATAAATTGTAATCACAAATAAAATATGAAGAAACATGAATATTATTGATAAACATTGTGGGTACAAATCTGTTCCTCCATTGATTCTTCTCTCTTTTAGTAACGTTTTTCTCGAACTAGGATACTTTGTATTTGATTTCTTTATGAATATTCGATGAAATTGTGAAATATTTGAGATGTCTTTTCAAGGCAATACAGTACTCTTTATATAGGCATGAAATAGGGTTTAAGGTTAAATAGCTCTAAGAATCCTAAGAGGAATCGAACATATTTTGTAGAGTCCCACAAAACTTCAATATCTTCACACATCTTTTGTTTGCATTGGAACACAAATATCTGAAAATTGATGACTATTTTTTGACTTATCTAACGTTTAATATCTAAAGATAACATATCAAGTATCAATTGACCACACTTTTTGATAAAAGCAAATGATATATTTTATCGAATGTGCTACCAGAACTTGTGTTGCCATCAATAGATCAAAAAGCTCCAGGAAGACCCACCCTCCCCTCCCAAAAAAAGGGAAAAAAAACAAAGAAGGAACCAAATGCAAATAAGTCAAAGCTCATGCGATAATTCTGACCATGAGGAGAACAACTGAAAGATGTGTGGTAATTTCCCTACGGACCCAACTCATTTTTAGTATAATATAGTATTTCACTTTTTTTTAAAATTGAGTCCCCAAGTCATTACTCCATTGACCTCATAATCATGATGATCCTAATTACACATTATGATTTTTTTTTTAATTTGTTAGTGATTTAGTTATTGTAGAATTATATTCAACCACTATGGGAAGTCAGACGTAATGTTTTCATATGTCCATGAAAATTGTCATGATAGGAGGGGCTGGGTTTTAGTTGCCATGCTAATATGATTGACTCTCATTACCTGAACAAAATTTGGTACTTTGATGTTACAAGTAAGCATAAAATACATTTTAACAAATTTTTATCATCGAAAGAAAACACAACTTTGTAGTTCCAGTGAGTGTTCCACTTAGGGTGTGTTTGGTATGAAGGAAAACATTTTCCGGAAAATATTTTCCAATTTTCTCATGTTTGGTTGGGCTAAATGTTTTGGAAAATGTTTTCCAAATCAACTCATTTTCCTCAAATTTAAGGAAAATGACTTCCCTTTTAAACTTAAGGAAAACATTTTCCAAAACTCTCTTCCAACTTCAAATTACAATAATTTTTTTGTTGAAAAAATAAATTTATTTTGTCCCTACCCTCAAACCACCCCCAACCAACCCCCCTGCCCCCCAAAAAAAAAAAAATTAATTTTAAAGCTTGTTTTTAAATTCAATTTTTTTACCCCACCCTCACCCCTACCCCCACCCCCTCCCAAAAAAATATTAAAAATTGTTTTTAAAAGATATTTCTAATTTCAATTTTTTATTTTTTTACCCCCCACCCACTACCCTCCCCCCCCCCTGCTCATCAACCCCCTTCAAAAAGACAAAAATTTAAGTTTGTTTTTAAAAAATATTTTCAACTTCAAATTTTTATTTTTTCATCCCGATTCTCGATCACCCCCCCCCCTCTCCGGTCACCCCTCCACCCCCTAAAAAAAATTGAGTTTGTTTTTAAAAAATATTTACAATATTGGATTGTTTAATTTTCTATACTTGCTAAGTTTGAATGAATTAGTCAAGATATACTTGCTTGTAATCGAGAGATGCATATTGGTACTTGAGGATCCAAGGAATAGTTGACTTGCCCATAATTATCAAGATAATGTGTGGTCATTTACTATGGATCATTTTAGCATGAATTAAATCCTCATTCCCGAATCCTTTTGAATCCCTTGCTTGAAAAGGTTGTTTACCTTGTTCTCCTCTATCCCCTATCCTCAAGTGTTACCGAAAATCTTCATATTATAATTGTATCTTTCGTTTTGATTCAAACTAGTAGCTTGTAATTCTTTGTTATTTCAATCGTCGTTATATTGTTCCTTGTGGGATTCGACCCCGACCTTATACATTGGGTTTTTGTTGCTAGCGACCGCCTACTCATTGACTTGTATGATGGATAGTTGTATCTTTCATTTGAATTCAAACTAGTAGCTTGTAATATATTGTTATTTCAATCATCGTTATATTGTTCCTTGTGGGATTTGACCTCGACCTTATACGTTAGGTTTTTATTGCTAACAAGCGCCAACTCATTGTAACACCCTGAAAATTTCTAAGCTACGGCCCAAACCATTCTTCATTTGCGTATAAGTTCATATCGGGTGATTGTAAAATTGTCTTTAGGTGTTCAGGTCTATTATTTATTGTGGAATGGATTTTGATATGAATTAAGGCCACAAGAATCCCCTTACAGATTAAGTTTTGATATCAAATTCTACTTGGGTCAACTTCAAACGATCATATCTCTTAGATCATGAAGATATAGGTGACCCATAACCTATCAGTGGCACTCGCTAAAGCAGCCAATCAGCGCGAAAGCGAACCCATGGATTTCATTAAAAGTTGGGAAAGCGACATTGAAGTCGCTTATACGGCATCAAAGACTTTAAAGTCATACCAAAGAAGCGTAATGGTGCAATTCTTTTCCTCTTCTGTTTTGTTCAAAGTTTTCCCGAACTCTTTTGCCCTTCATCTTCAATGAAAATCTGGTATGTCTTTTACTCTCTCATACTCTTTAGATGGTAAAATCGTTATCGTCCTCTTATGTTTTTGTTTGAATGTTGTGGTATTGTTTGGGTGAGAGGTTTCACAAAATGGGGGGGGGGGGTATTAACTTTACTGATCTGTCAAAATTTGTTTGTTAAACTAAGAATGAATGAGTTTGGGTTGTAGTATAACACATGGGGAAGTCTTGAGGACCTATTTTGTGTTCAAATAAGTTGCTAAGTAGTGTATCCGTCCAAGTGTTTGATGAATTGTTTGTGAGAATTCGACAATGATCGGTGAAAGTTTTGTGTTGAAATGTTGTATACTTTGAATTACTTGTTGATCACTGTGTAGTCGAAATCGTATGAGTTGATGGGTGCAATAGTCGGATGGGTAAGTTGGGGACGACAGGCCGCAATAGCGAACCTTTAGGCGCTAAAGTAACTCTCGCTAAAACGGCCTCCCCTCTCTTTTGTGATTCCCTCTAACGCGGCACTAAGCCGCTAAAGCGATGTTCGCTTAAGATGCCTTTGGTCGCTTTTACGACATCAAAAGCCAGTTTCTGCAGGTTTTCCTAATTGTTGAAATGTGGCTGTTTGGTCCCAAGATGATTTTAAACTAATTTCTTTGGCTTTTATCAGTAGCATTGCATTGTTTAACACATCTCTCTTATGTTTTCATGCTATTGTGATATTTTCAGGTTTTCAAAAAGTCGAGGATGGTGCATCAACGTATTGATGAAGTAGAAGTCGACGAAGACTATGATAGGACTCGATTCGTTTCTCTTCAGAGTCAGAACATCTACTATGGGACTTAGTCAGAAAGAAGTTGTTCCCCGAGAGAGGGATTTCTCTTGAAAAGGTCTCCAAGACTCTTCCCAGATTCTATCAAAGACTAGATGTCACTGGATGGATATGTTTCGCACTTGAACCTTGCAACATGAATGAGTAATGGGTGAGGGAATTCTATGGTAATCTCATGGTGACAAAACTGGCCAACCCGCTGATGAATATTCGGGGAAAAGTTGTTAACTTTGGGCCAAAAGCAATAAATGAAATCTATGGGTTACAAAATCATGGCTTTGAGAAGTTCATGGAAAAAGACTACACTCCGGGCAGCTGGTTAGTCTCGAAGTTATGCCCAAGAAAGAAAGTACCTTGGGCCAACACAAAATCCGAAATCATATCCACCAAGTTCATAGCTGAATCGAGGAATTGGATATCGAATGTTTGTAGCCAAGTCTCTCCGTGCGGGAACACTAGTTGCATTCCAGTGTTGAGGGCACAGATAGTAGCTTGCATTCTTGATGACATCCCGTTGAATGTTGGGAATCTTATTGTCAATTGTAAAGATATGACACCTGGCAAAACTCAACCCCAAAATCTAGCCCTCCAAGTCCATATAAGGAAACCAATTTTCCATCCCTCTACCGATATGGGACTTCTTAACACTCTCCTGCACCCCCAGGCCTCAACTGGAGCGTGAACACTTATAAATGGGGGCCCAACATCGGTGAATAACAAATTGGAATCGGTCTGGCCCTAAAAACATGTAAAGATATGGCACATGGGCCTAACTCAACCCCAAAATCTAGCTCATGAGGTGAGGTTTGTCCAAGTCCATATAAGGAGACCAATTTCCCATCCTTCTACCGATGTGGGACTTCTTAGCATTTTTTTGCTTTTCAGAAAAATCAACCAAGATCCATCAGGATTCCTTCTATTAGCTCCAAGTCAAAGGACTAGCATAAACAGTAGCATTTTCAGGCATACAAGAGGATGGACATGAGAGCTTAACTGACATTCAACCGAATCAATCCTAGTTGATACATATAAATTCTTTGCAAAAAGTTGCCCAGAAGATAAATGGGAAAATATGTAGACACCCCCATTATCATTTCCACTTAAGATCCCTGATAATTTTTACAATATGCAATCCTACCATCAAACTTTGTTTCTACAACTACAACCAGGTCCAGCTGCAGGACATCGCACAAGCAAACCTAGCTGCTCTAACTGTGTGCAACGATATGAATGAAAATCCCAGCACATGTATAAGCAAAACTGAGCAATTTAAAGGTGCTACATCTCTCACATGACTACCATAACCAATAACACTTTTATAGAGATAACATCACAAATAATGTTAAGAATGAGATGTCTAACTCTTCCAAAATCATCGAGACAAGGCACTTCGATGATAAATCTTGAAGTTCTTCATTGCAGCCATCCTTCAACCAGAAGGGGACCTTCATCTTGGAACCTTCAGATGAGTACATAGTTAAAGACATCCATGAAGAATTCCTGCGCTAAGTGGCTTTTCGCATCAATGGCCCACTTCTGATCCGGATCCAGAGGAACTATCGCAATCGAAATCACTTGGGGATGAACCTGAATCACTGCTGGAACTGCTTGAACTAAGAGACCTTCTTGCATTATCCATCTGTCTTCCCGCTTCTGCATTTGTAGCAAGAGCACTAGTGTTACTTTTACCAGTATTACTGTCTAGCGCACCAGCAACCATAGGAGCAGAATTCATAACTGGGGCAGTCCGTGCAGTTCCTCTGGCTTGCAGAGCAAGTTCAGCCTTTCTCTTCTGCTTGCTTAAGTTCTTTTTGTAATTGGTCACAAACCTTTCAATCTCCCAGAAGCTTTCCGCATCAACACTGTCTATGTCTACTTCAATCTCATCATCATGTTGATAAAATGTTGAGTTCTTCTTCTTAATAATCTGAACAACAACATCAAGCTTTTTAAAGGTAAACTCTGAAGATGTGTGTTGAGTCTATGTTTTTCTTCATAGGTCATATCCCTTTTATTTGATACCTCCAATCCAGATTAAACTCGGCCTCTATAATTGCTCACCTGTCTTTAAAAATCTTTAACAACTATTTTGACATAACATGAACATCATGTCCTTTAGGATTATAAGTCATGGCATTACGGAAGATAAGTCTCACATCCTCAGCAAACTCCCTGGGAGATTTGTACAAATTTTGAGACAGCCTAGCTTTGATAGTGCCCAAATTCATAGGATGCTTGATGATAGCATGATAATTATGCAGCCCAAAACCCTGCACATTCACTGGCTCATTAAACACCCATCTATGCTTGTGCTTCATTAACCTCTGAAACAGGGTGGTGCATCTCTTAAACACATGATTTCTATGTTTATCAAAGTCAAAGCCAACGCCAAATGGATACCCCTGCTCCGACTCACCATTGTGTTTCCTCCCAGCACCATTTGGCTTAATATTTTATTGCTTTCCGGAGGCAATCTATCCTTCCCAAGTAAGAATCCGGAATTAGTGTAATACTAATTGGCCTTCGGGGTCCTTTTCTCCTTCTCCACAAATATAGCAACTACATTATTATTTTCCACAACTGCAACCCTTGGTCACTGGAATGGTCTCAATCAAGGGTGCCCCACCGACCCCACCGAACCCACCTCTAAATTCACTCGCACTAAAGCCCTACTATTCATCACATCATTATCGATATATTGTGGTTGACTATAAGAATTAACAGCACCACTAGGAATAGCAATAATCCTACCAATATTATTATAACAACCATTAGTATTTGTATCATGTATGGTCAGTTGAAGCTCCTTAGCTTCAAGCTCTGTAACTGAACTCCTAATCTGATCAATCTCACCCACTAAGTCCCTCATAATACTTCTAATCTCAACTCTTGATGTCGCTCCCCCTATATTAATCCTAATTCTATCTCGAACCCTAGAAATTACAGGCTTAACTGTCGAATCCAGCTCATCATGCTCTCTATTTAATCCATCTGTATAACTTGCCATAGAAGCCTCTTCACCCCGAACTTCCCCACCATTATTAGGCTTCACAATTGTGCTGCCACCAACCTCAGCCACGTCTCCACGTCTCTACCATCTAAATCTCCCTGTGATCCAAGGGTATCTTCCTTCCCTTGTCCACCATTTATCAAGTATGTAAAGATATGGCACCTGGGCCTAACTCAACCCCAAAAGCTAGCTCATGAGGAGAGGTTTGTCCAAGTCCATTTAAGGAGACCAATTTCCCATCTCTCTACCGATGTTGACTTCTTAACATCAATGAATTCTATGAGTTCAAACTCTACGACTGCCCCTCTCTCATGATTCCTTCTTTGATAATTGAACTATGCAAGCGGGTTGAAGTTGAGGAGTATTCAGGCGATAATTGGATAAGGCCCAAAATCCCAATTTTTCCTTTAAAGAAGTGAGGTGAAGGGACTGCCACCAAAAGCAAGAAGCAGAAGATGGATTCAGGGAAGGCGTTGAGTATTGAGGCTGGCTCTTCTAGACCATCGGCGGTGGGACCATTTGAGTCATTGGCCGAAGAGTTGAGGGTAGTCCAAGAGTTGGCAACCAAGCTGCCTCAAGGGCCAGGTGAGACATCTGCGGGACCTAATTCGTTGTCCCAAAACAGGAGTTTGATGTTTTCTTGGAGGATCAAAGAAAGCAAAAAGCTCATCTATTGAGGTTGGAGAAGGCGTACACTGATCTTGCTAAATCACATGGTGAGTTAAGTTGCTCCCACAAAAAGTTGAAGAAGAGAGAACAAAAGAGATGAAATTTTCACCCGGGTGTGGAACGGGGTTGAAAGGGTTTTGAAAGGTCCTTAAAGATAATGATCCGCTTTCCTCATTGAGACCGGATGAGAGTAATGATGTTTCGGCACAGTGGTCTGAGGATGATGATGTTGATGACAGTGAGGCGACCGAGAGTGATGACAGCGAGTGATGCAATTCAGGCCTTCAGGGAGCCCCTCATATTCTCTTTATGTTTTCATGTTTTACTGTGAGGACACAGTACTATTCTTAGTTGGGGGTGCTCCCCCTAGGATTCTTTTGATGTTTTTGTTCAAGTTAGGATTGCTATAATTGGATTTGGTTTATTTGTGTTATTTTTGAGATTGTTATGGTGGAAGCTTAGAACAGCTCATCCATGGCAGTTACCTGCAGATTTAGAGAAGAAGAAATGAGGAAGAAGGGAAGAGAGAAGATAATAAGGAGAGAAGAGAGAATAATTAGGCAATAATTGGTTAGGTTCCCTTGCTCCAGCTGATATCTGTTATAACAGATTCCATTAACCGCTAGGTTAACTAGGACAGTTGATCACGCCAGTTGTGCTAGATTATGAACCATTTGATGCATGCCTCCATGTGACTCACACGTGCCTCTACTAACTTCCGCTTCCTCCACGTGTATTCTACCACTGACCTCTTTCTAGATATTTCTCTTGCTACTTTCCTATACTTATCAGCTACTTCCCCAACTTCATAGTTCAAATCTCTAATTCCCTTTCTTACCTTCTATACGTTACAACTTCATTAGTTGGATTGGTTATTTTTCCTTCATTGTAGATGGTGTTTCTCAAATTAATAGAAAATTAGAAAATTGTGTCCCAATTTTTGTTTTTGTCAATTAGTTTGTTACACATACTCTTAAGGTTATCGTACTATTTTTGTCGAGCTAATAAGTAACAACCCTTCAATACTGATAATAAATCAGAAAGTTACCTTCACGGAGCTAAAGGTAAAGTAAGCAAGCATGATAACAACAACATTAGCATATCAAGTATAGTCCAACAAAGTGGGGTTTGTAGTGGCTAGAGTGTATGAAGACCTTACACCTACCTCAAAGGTAGAAAGGTTGTTTTCGAGATAAGCAAGCATTATAAATGACAAAGCAATCCCAACTTTGAAAGTCAAAACTAATTGATTAACATATGAAGTTCTTAAGGTTAATCACACTTAACCACATCATCTTTTTCAGATCAACATTCATAACCCTCCTCTGATAGCAAAATATACTCATTACTCATTTATAGCTAAAACAAAAGGTTTAAGTTCATTCAAGCTGATTAAAATTTGAATTATACAAACTCTTCTTAGGTTCTACTTCAAGAAATGCACTTGACCTCTTCAAGAACGCATATCAGTAAAGCCCAATTGACCAAATTATGAAGGATAACAAAATGGAAACACCTTCTTCACAGCCAATCTTTGCAATTTGGGAACATCCTCAATTAATCTAGTGTTTATTCTTTGAATATCCGCACTAATCCTCACAGAAGATGCTCTATTTTTTTCTTTCTTAGCTGCATCTGCTTTCTACAACCCCAAATGCCTTCAAATGTTCAAATTTAGAAGTAGGAAATAAATCTCTAGATATTTTAAGCTTTCTGTGACAAAAAAGGAGTAGATTGAAGAGCACTGAAAATCAAATTTAGAAGTAGGAAATAAATCTCTAGATATTTTAGGCTTTCTGTGACAAAAAAGAAGTAAATTGAAGAGCACTGAAAATTGAAGTGACCTGAAGAGCAGCTTCAATGTCAGAATTGATGGCGGTGTAAAGAGCAGCTTCAAAAGAATCATCGCCAGAAAGTTTGGAGTCCTTTCGCTTGTCCATATTGTACTCCTTGCAAATGGCGGTGAAAAGGGCAGCTTCAACTCTTTTTTGAACAAAGTAAGAGTTGTACGTGCTATATATATACGCTGGAACGGACGGACGGAGAAAACGGTCAATTTTTATTTTTTTTATTTTTAACTCGGTGTTTGGAACCCACATTGGAACTCTGCAAGGCCCATTCGGGGGTGGCGCTCCCAACAGGATTTTCTCCATACCCTGGGCTCGAACCGAGACCTCTGGTTAAGGGTGAAGTACTCCCACCAGTGCACCACAACCCATGTTGGTAGAGCCGTCAATATGGGCTAGGCCCGTTGGGCCGGTCTGGCCTAACTCGGGATTTGATAGGGCTGGGCTACGATTTTTGGATCCCATTTAAGAAAAGAGTTTTTTAGCCCGGCCTAAATAAGTCTGCCGATTTGTGGGGTTGAGAAATATGGATAGGGAAGGCCCGTGGGCCAAATAAAAAATAATATAGAGTATTAAAAATAATAAGAGTCTAAACTCAAAATCAGTTTAAAGTTTGAAATATTACAATTTAAATACAAATTATGTTTATAAAATACGTATGCTAAAATTTCTAGGAATCACTACATAGGTCGTAGCCTATGGAATATTGTCATAGTTTTTTGTGTTTTATTATGATCATTGGATAATAATTTGGTTTATATTTTTATTTAGCTATTTATGCTTTTACTTGAAATCAAACTTAATAAATATTATAAGGATAATTTTATTTGTGGATTTGATTAACAAGTAGTAATACTAACATCATGTAATATTATCTTGTCGATATTTATGATAATATTTTGAAATTATAATTTAATTTAAAAAATTATAAAAAATATATTTTTACGTAAAAAAGGTTGGCCCGACAAGCTCATAGCCCACGTACTTGTGGGTTGGGCAGACCATTTTGCTCACACCAAAAATGGGCTAGCCCGGCCTAACCGGTCAAATTTCAAAGCCTGTATGGGCTAGCCCGGATAGGATGGGCCAGCCCATATTGACAGCTCTACATGTTGGTGAAAACGGTCAATTAAAATGTCCATCTTACTTCAAAATTATCTTTTTTGTCAATATTTTGATTTAAACCTGCCCCTAATAATTTAGTTCAAAAATGTCGTTTTTTCTATTTTTGGATTTAAAATGTGCTTTTCCTAATAAACATATTATTTTTCTATATAAATATTCTTTATTTGATAAAAATATTGTTACTCATCATTAATTTTCATAGTAATCTATCATTATTTTTCATTTGAATAACAATAAATTTATTTTCCTAATAAAATAAGAAACTTTTTGTTTCTAAATATTTTCGAATTGAAGAAGGATACACATTTGCTAGTATGATCATTGGTTTTAAAGTTCAACATTAATGCCATAAAATATAAAATTTATTACATTGCTTCAAATAAACAAAATATCATCGATGGAGTTATTGTTGATCATTTTTTATATTAACTTTAAAATCAATGAATATTTAAGAAATGTTTATTCTATTTCAATTCAAGAAAGATTAAAAAATAATAATATTTTCTATTTTATTAGAATTTTTTGAATTATTATCTAAATAAAAATTAGTGATGAGGTTACTATGATATATATATATTATCTTATATTAATTAGGAAAATAATATGTTTAAAAGGAAAAAAGAAACAATATGTTTATTCGGAAAAGAGACATTTTTTACCCAAAAGTAACAATAAGTATATTTTTGGATCGATGAATTAATGACAAGGCCGTTTTTAGACCAAAATATTGACAACAAGTGTATTTTTAAAACCAAATTGTTAATGTGGTTAATTTTGTTCAATTTTGTGTATTTTAAGAATATCTTTTTTATTCTTTTCCATTGCAATACTCCCTCCACCCCATATTAGTTGATCATCTTACTAAAAATAATTCTCTCATCTTAGTTGTCCACCTCTAAATTAAGAAAGGATTAATTAAATTTTTCCTTTATCACCGTTGTAATTAAGTTTTTTTGCAAGTGTTCACATTTGTTTGTAAAATTCTCAAGAAGTTTTGAGGGGTAAATTAGTAAAATTATCTTCTTATTTATGATTTCTTAATAAGCGTGTAAAAAAATGATCAACTAATATGAAAAGGAGAGAGTAATACATAATTATTCATAATTAACGTCCAAACATATAAAATGGCCACAACAACCCAATAAAGCAAATCAAGAAAAGGATTAGCTCCGAGCAGGCTGCCCAAACCCAACTTAGACATAAAGAAACAACAATAAAAGTGCAAATATTGTTCCAAAAGAGAAATGCTAGAAACGCTACTTTTTGTTCTCTCTCATCTTCTCCGGTTGTGGAGAAAACTAAAAAAGTTATGAACAAAATTTTTTACTTTATGAGTCGCATAATCAACATTACTTATGCGAGATAGTTGATTTATTTAAAAATAAAAGACAATATTAAATATCTATATTATTCCTAATTAGAATGCTTAACTAGAGGACAATATTAAAAAACTTAAAGTACGAAAAAATCTTCATATATATCAAGGAAAAAGAAGGCATGCCAGCATTGTTTATGCATTTTAAAAATAATGTGATTTTAAAATGACGCTATTTTTTTCAATCAAATCGTATCGATATAATATAACTTTTTAAAATAAACCAACTAAATCGTATCACTAACACTATGAGTTTGGAGTTAAAATTCTATTTTCCTCTTGATTGATGGCATGGAAAGAAGTTGAAATATGCAAATATAAAAATTACTCGTACTTTAAATTATACTTAAAACATTTAAAATAATATACTCTATTAAAAAGAATGAAAACAAATTTTTTATATAGTAGGTATTAAAATTTTAAAACGGTGCTGATACGTCTTTCCTTATATTGTCCTCTAGGGGGAAAAAATTGAGTCCCCAAGTCATACTTTATTGATCTCATAATCAAGATGATCCTAATTACACATTATGAATTTTTTCATTTAATTTGTTGGTGATCTAGTTACTGTAGAATTATATTCAACCACTATGGGAAGTCACACTTAATGTTTTCATATGTCCATAAAAATGTCATAATAGGAGGGGCTGGGTTTTAGTTGTCATGCTAATATGATTGATTCTCATTTCTCATTACCTGAACAAAATTTGGTACTTTGATGTTACAAGTAAGCATAAAATACATACTTAATAAATTTTTATCATCGAAAGAAAACACAACTTTGTGGTTCCACCTAGTAATGAAAATTCCATATAAAATATCTTGTAAATTAAATAGTTGTCTAGTATAAAGCCAGAAAAGAAATTAAAAATAGAGCTCATCCATCCACTGATGCCAAAATCCTAATAGTTTAGACCTAATAGAGATCGGTAAATGAGGCCTTTCCAAAAGTGATTAAAGTTAACTTCAGATGCCTGCCCTACAACCTTGTGTATGAAAAAGTTAACAATAGATAAATGGACATCTCCGAGACTAACTCATGTTGTACAACAGAAATGCTAAACGAATTCATGGAAACAATAACAAAGAAACATCGGTTATCTGTTGTTGGATTACTTCCTCGATTTCTTCCTGGAAGATTTGGATGAAGCCTTTGATTGCACTGCATTCTGAGAGGCTCCTTTTGGATTAGCTGGCTGGTTTGACTTCGTATCACTACTGCTCGCTGCCTCTTTAGCCACTGCACCTTGAGAACCTCTAATTTGAGCTGCTCTCTTATCCTTTCTCTTTGGTCTGTAACTAGACCTCTCCCTCTTGGGAAGCCACCTCTCTGGATCAGGTGGAGGTCCTGGATTAGCTAGGTCAAAGCCCTTTGGATATTTTGGCTTTCTCTTCCTCTTTTTCTTCGCCTTATCCTTACTCTTCCCTTCGTATGTTTCAGTGGCACCAGCATTTGGACCTTTCTCAGCTTGCTTGGCACCAGAAGTTTTCTCCAAACTGTTGACGTCTATTGCTTTCAAACCAAGTAGTGGTTTTAACTGCTTCTCATAAGCTTCTGCTTTCTCAATGTCAGCATGGGCTGCAGTCTGGATTAATCCAACTAAAGCCTCAATACTTCCATGGCTTTTCACTAGCTGTTCATAAAGGCGTGCTGCCTCCTCTTTCCTTCCATGCCTGAGCTTGAAAGCAGCAGCCTCCTGCATGATGGTATTGAGCTTATTGTCTTCAGTCATGGCATTTGACCACCACTTGATTGCGGAATCAAACACAGCATCGGCACCATCAGTATCTCCAGCCCGTTCCTTGAGAGAGACAATAGTGGAAACAGTTGCAGGCTTGTGTTGAATGTCAGGTATTTTCGCCAAGGAATCAGCTGCAATCTGTGGATGGCCAGCAGCTGCAGCAACCTGAGCCCTTGCAAGCAGGATAACCTTGGACCTGTCAGGAAACTTATCTGCATACTGTCCAAGTATTTCTTCAGCTTTAGCAGCCTTGTTCTCTCTCACATGTACAGCAGCTTGAAGAAGTACAGGCATCAAGCTACCAGGGAACATCCCAGGTAGAGCGCCAACAAGTTCTCTAGCCTGTAATAATCCAATGACAAAAATAAACATTGGAAAAAGACTCGGGGAATAAACAGTAGCAATTGGATGTCTATTAATGGGTCCCCTTGTTTCTAATGCATCAAATGTTCAAAGGAGAACCATTACAAACACATGTAATCTTACAGATAATATACCTGATCCATCTTATTAGAATGAAGTAGCAGCAGCACCCTATTGGTATATATTGCTTCCCTTTGCTTCTGTGAGAGCTTCAAGTCCAGTCCACGAGCAAGTTGGAACTTCTCTGGTCCATCACTTTTCTCTATTAGCTTATCAAGTTTCCTTAGGCCATCAGAGACATCTTTAGGACCCTTTAAAGCAATGAGATTATTTACTGCCACCGCAAGTGAAGACTCGTCGGCCAAATTTATTTTGACAAGATCAGTATAAGATGCAACGGCCTCTTAGGTGTTCCCTAGAATCTGGAGTGAGAAAAAAAACAATTTGCATCATTGCAACTTATCAAAGCAAAAGAAGACTACTCAAACTCGTGTCATAAGATAATTTACCTGTTGTACATATGCAATTTGAACAGCTATAGGTGCCAATTCAATTTCAACATCATCATCAGCTAAATTCTCTTCCATTTGTGTTTCCTGACCAATTCTGTAATTCCATTGTCCACAATAAGATATTCATCTTTCTTTTATATTTTCATTTCATTCATGCAAAAAACTGGGAGTTTCACAGAGAATTGCAAAGAAGTGGAAGATTTTACCACATTTGATTTGACACTTTTAAAAATGCATAAAGTTTAAAAAGACAAAGGAGAGAAAATATCAATATACGATTGTTCCAAATGAATAGACCAGAATGCAGTTTGTCCCTTGTAACATCTCATAAATAGATATTCCAGTTTACCCTATGATCTCTGGCATCAAATAACAAACAGCATTCAATTGTCTACAAGATATAAAGAGGAAATCATCCTACAAAACACAACTTAAAATTTACAGTCTCATATAAACATGCCCCCTATTTAATAACCCCCCGCCCCCCCAAACCAAACCAAACCATATCAAAGAGAAGACATTAAGACTTAAAACAAAAAGGCAAGTGACAATTATAACCAATCAAAGACACAGAAGCATTATTTGCATGATCTTCATCTTGGGTGCCCAAGGCCGATAGGATATCCCAATATCCTCATATCTTCCCCCCGTCTAGCTTGAGGTATTTAGTCCCTCATGGTTTACTCCTTTGGTGTCATGTGTCTTAGATATTCCCATGATTTTCTCATTTGTGCATGTTCATGAAAAAGATTAAATTTTTTGGGAAAAAGAAAAATAATAAGTTAGCTGATTGACTTCTTCATGTTTATGTGCATTTGAGTATGAGTTGCATATAGACCTTATGAGATGATGTTTTGAATATGTTTTGGCTTGGAGTTGATTTTCCTCCTCGGATAAGTGCATTGATGTGATTGCATTCACGTTGGGCTGTCTCAATGGTGCAAAGAATAAAACATAATACAATTAAGCAAAACTCCCAATGCATAATGCATTGCACCACATCAAGTGATGTGGTGCAATAAAAGGTGTAATACCTCAAAAAAAGAAAAGAAAACAAAACGACTTGTAAGGAAGGGTTCAAGAACGGTGGAAAGGTCTAAGGAAGGGTTGAAGGACGGTGGAAGAGTCCACGGTCAGTGAACCCATCCTTGAACCCAAGCCTTGTGAAAAATATTCCAAGGCAAGGGTCTAAGGAAGGGTTCAATGACGGTGGAAGAGTCCACGGTCAGTGAACCCATCCTTGAACCCAAGCCTTGTGCAAGGCAAGGGTCTAAGGAAGAGTTCAAGGAAGGTGGAAGAGTCCATGGTTAGTGAACCCATTCTTGTAAAAATATTATTCTAAGGTAATGATTCACAGACACGTTCAAGGATAGTAGAATGGTCCACGAACAGTTGACCCGTCCGTGGAGATTGATTTAGAAAAATAAAACTTGTCAGTTAAGCCTAAAATAATTCTAGACCCTATATAAGTCTTTTAAGCCTAAAATTTAACCATTCCAAATCACTCTTTAAATTTCCCGAAATCTCTCCAAGTTCTTTTTCCAAATATTTCTCTCTAAAAGAAGAAAAAGAAGTCAAGCTAGGGTTTTCAAGACCAAGTCTACTAATCCTCCATCAATTGCAAGTTTTTGGCATCAAGGTATGATAGTTTTCATCCATGGATTTCTTCCGTTCGCGGAGCTCCCAAATTCTCCTATTTTTGAAGTTACAAATCTCCAATTGAGTTAGTGTTTTCTTCAATTGTCATGGGTTCTCTTCAATGTTGATTTAAATGATTGAATTATAATCTATTATGCATGAATTGATGAAACTATGATTTTTATGATGATTTCCCATGTACCCATGTAAATCCCATGGTTTCCGATTATGATGATATGATGTGGGTCTTGAACTATGAAAGGTGAATTATGGAATCATGCATGTTCAAGGAAGATGGAAGAGTCCATGTTCAGTGAACCCATCCTTGAACCCGAGCCTTGTGAAAAATATTTTAAGGCAAGGGTCTAAGTAAGGGTTCAAGGACTGTAGAAGAGTCCATGGTCATTGAACCCAAGCCTTGTGAAAAATATTCTAAGGCAATGGTCTAAGGAAGGGTTTAAGGTAGGTGGAAGAGTCCATGATTGGTGAACCCATCCTTGAACCCAAGCATTGTGAAAAATATTCAAAGACATGGGTCTAAGGAAGGGTTAAAGGACGATGGAAGAGTCCACGGTCAGTGAACCCATCCATGAACCCAAGCCTTGTGAAAAAATTATTCTAAGGCAATGATTCACGGGCAGGTTCAAGGACAGTAGAATGGCCCACGGATGGTAGACCCGTCCGTGGAGATTGACGTAGAAAAATAAAACTCGTCAGTTATTTTTTTCAAGGGTATATGGGTCTTTTGCTATGCATCTAATACCTAAACTAGGTCGTTTTAATCCTAATCCTAGACCCTATATAAGCTTAAAATTTAACCATTCTAAATCACTCTTTAAATTTCCCCAAATCTCTCCCAAGTTCTTTTCCCAAATATTTTTCTCTCTAAGAGAAGAAGAAGAAGTCAAGCTAGGGTTTTCTAGGCCAAGTCTCCTAATCCTCCATTGATTGCAAGCTTTTAGCATCAAGGTATGATAGTTTTCATCCATAGATTCCTTCCATTCATGGAGTTCCCAAATTCTCCTATTTTCAAAGTTAGAAATCCTCAATTGAGTTAAGGTTTTCTTCAATTGTCATGGGTTCTCTTCAATGTTGATTTAAATGATTAAATTATGATCTATTATGCATGAATTGATGAAATACTATGATTTTTATGATGATTCCCCATGAACCCATGTAAATCCCATGTTTTCCAATTATGATGATATGATGTGGGTCCTGAACTATGAAAGGTGAATTATGGAGTTATGCATGTTCTTATGTGATTGGTGAGACATGAAGTAGATTGCTTTGAGAGTAAAAGCATATATGTTGTTGTTGTGGTTAATTATTGTGAAAGGATTGCTCACATAACTAACTCATGCATGAATGTGAAAGGTTTTCTCGCATTAAGGATTCTAAGGTTGAAAGGTTTTCTCATCTAAAATGAATCAAAGATAGGAGTTATTCTAATAAAACCTAGCTTGGATTGGTTACTTCATTGTACCTTTCCATGGATGACATATGACTTAGCTTGGATTGGTAAGACGTGCCCTTCCATGGATAATAAAGACAAGCTAAGAAAATGACTATTTCGTGGGATTTACGCTTAGCACAGAGAGGATATTGAGATGGGAGCTCTTCCGTTAGTAGAGTTCGGGTTTCTACAAGCAATCTCTTTATCCCATACCTATGTGCCCCAATAGGATGATTGTCTAAGATATACATTAGCTAGTGGATCCACAAAAGCTAGAAGTTCATGGTCTTAACTTGGCAAGTAGTAGACCCATTTTTGGTGTGGGGTAGACACCAAATTCCGTGTTGATAGCTCACATGGTCTTATATGGTGGGTAAAGGTAAATCTCCCACAATAATGAACTAAGGTTACTTCAACAAGAATCTAACATGTGACTTAAGATGATATCTATTTGCATTGATCATGATTTATGACTATGGTTTCTATCTCTCAAGATTTATGTTTTAGCTTGATCACTGCTTACTTGTGAAAATGTCCCTTTTTAGCGTGTTTAAATGTTTTTTGCATACTTATCATACTTGGTACATTGTTTTGTACTAACACATACTCTTGTCTACATTTTCCCAAATGTAGGGTCCGACAGTTAGGGTTCTCAGTTTCGTGGCTAGTGGTTGATTTGAAAGATTTCGAGCTTTGGTGAGTCCTCATGCTTCTAGGACGAATTTTCATTGTTTCAGTTTTCCTTCTTACTTTCAGTTTTGGACATGATGTATGGGCTAGGTCCAATTTCATTCTTATGTACTAGATGGCTAAGGGTATCTCCAACCCTAATCTCTATTTTACCCTCCAAATATAGAGTTCTCTATTTTATGAGACAACCAACTCCAACCCAGTTCTCTATTTTACTCTCTAAAAAATAATTTTTTTTCTCTCCTCAATATTATATTATTATTTCTATTTCATTCTTATTTTCTTATTGAATAATATACATCCTTTATTTCTTTTTTTCAAATAATCACTTTATATAATTTTCATGTAATATAAAAATTTACATTTTCAAATTTTTACTTCATATAAAATTATATTTTTTTCCTCAAATTCTAAAAAACATAAATTGCAAGCTAATATTATATAATATACAAATTAATGGACAATTCAAATAAAAGTGAAATTATTAACGAAATATAATTACATAAATACTCTACTTTTATCATTATTATATTGCTCCCATAAATGTTCTATTAATGCATTACGAAGTTCAAAATGAACATTTTTACCCTTAATTATTTTATGTCTAGCTAAAGATTGTTCAAATCCGAGATTTTCATGCAACAAGAACAACTACAAATAATTGAAAAATGAAATCAACAAGCACAACTGCAATCATTTAGAGAATGGTTGGAGAGCCCATTCTCTACTTTACTCTCCAATGTAGAGAATGGAGAGTAAAATAGAGGTGGGTTGGAGATGGTCTAATGAGATAAGTGTTTAGACTTCTATTTTACTTTTATAAAACTCTCGAACTTGAAGTGTTGTTCTTTACATCTCTTCATTCTGTGTCTTATGTTATGAATGCTAAGTGGCTTGTATGGGGCCTTTCAGGGTCGTATACGCCATGTTACTCCTAGGGGGTACCTTGGGTCGTGACAAAAGATATCTCAACTAGTGCTATTCGTGGATATAATATAATTATAATGTCTTAGTTCCTTGACCAATTCCTCACATTTGTGGCATAGTGCTATTTGTGGATATAATAATTGAATATCCTTAAAATTAACCAGGATGGGATAAATATTGGGTTCTAACAGATTGTTAGAATGAGAACTTACTAATACAAATAGGCTGCACCTCAAAGAATTATGCACAATAAAATGATGTCAATACAGAAGTTTCAGCTAGATGTCAGTTGAAAAAGGAAAAGACTAGTTCAATCTGGTAACATCAAAAGATAGTAGTACTATCCTGCAAACTGCCTGAACTTACAGAGAATGACATAATATAGTGGAAGCTCAATTTACCTGGTTAATCATGTCCTTAAGCCTAACATTCGTATTCTTAAGGTCAGATGTAGCCTTGTCGATCTGTCCACAAATTAAAGCAAATTAGCACAAGTTTTGAACTCTTTCCTTTAAACTGACTAAGTAATTACAATAAGATTTTGATGACCTTAGACTCAATCTCATCGATCAGAGGACCTGCCTATCCAACTCCTTCATAGATTGGATAATCATTAATATCTACAATATAGGAGGAGCAAAACAGACCACACAAAAAAAATCCCAGACCTCATTCGTATCACTGACCATGTTTTTCTAAGTATCAAAACTTTCTGATATGATCTCCAAACCTTGATCCTATGAGAATTCGAAACAAAACCATACATCGGTATTTAGGAACCAACAAGCCAACAATAAGATGCAATAAAAGGCAAAAAACTTCCAATGAATCATGAACAAGACCTTAATGAAATATTCCAAAAAAATACATGCATGCTACATTTTGCAAAATTCATGTACTTGTTGGAATTGACTTGATTCTTCAGTTTGTTGAAAGTAATCATTATCAAATTGTCCATTTTGTATCCATTCCAAATATAGAAAGAAATGATAAACATATCATCACGATAAAGGAATTGTATAACATTGAAGCGGATAAATGATTAGCGTGGAGTGGAAAAGCCTTTGGAACGAATGCAACTTTATAACCCAAATAAAATTTAATTTCTGCACGAGAACCTGAATCTGCCCATCCACCAGATTGTTTGGGTGTAGCTGCTGCACCGTCTGAAATTGCAGTTATCCTATTGGGCAGTGCAAGTATCAAATCATTACATACAACAAATTCTTTGCTAGAAAGCCCTTTAACCTGCGAGAGGAAGTATTGTTAGTTGACAAAACAAACCCACTGAAATTAGGTTATTTATTGTGAAGGATGGGTAAACACTGGAGGAAAACAGTCCTAAAGAAATCCAAATAATATAATAATGGAGAAAGGAGTGTATGAGACCCAGTGACAAGAACCAACTGCACAGACTAAGTTCTTAAGTAACATTATACTTCTATAGCTATTTGTCATACTAAATAGAGAAGGCTTGCTGCCATCACTATAGAGTGGAAGATGATTTGAGGTCAAATACTATCATCCCTAGTGAGCTCAATAACCTGCTCAAACTAATTTCAACAACACGTGTTCATGAAAAATTGAGATCTACCAACTATCACGCCTTTCGCAGCATAAACACCGTATTGCATCCTCATCTCCAGGCGCAGCCGCAAGAACTTCAAATAAAAATCATCAAATGATTTACATTGGAATCTATTATAAATTATTTTATTATAAGTATATTTACATCCAAGTATACACAATGTCATTTCATATGCTTCCTTCTGTTTTCCCCAACATGAATTGCACCGATGATACTATGAAGCAGTAGACATGCATACATACATACATAAACCGGAAAACATACAACCATCACCTATCTCAAATCAAGCCTCTTGGAAACTCTAAAGAACTCGAGCTTTCCCCTTTCGAAGTATCTTGACTTAATTTTGGTCTTAAACAACAAATAAATGCAAAAAATCAATAAAAAAAAGGCCAAATAATACCCAGGTTATTACCAAATCCTAACCCCAGGCCAATTCATGACCATCCCCACCCCCTAACTTAGGGCATTTTAGACCATGAAATCAAGTCAAGACCCTGCCCCAAGAGTAATATTCTAGATTCTAAGGTTTAATAATCAAATTACAATATTGGCGAGTAACAAACTTACCATTACTAACGAATTTCGTGCAAAAATGAATACAAACAGCCCTAAATCTCCCCTCTCAATCCTTAGAACAATAATGCAGACAATTGGAGGTTTTGAGACTTTTTCAGCATAAATTGTCAACTTACCTCGCTATAGCGGCCCTGCTATAGTATTCTGAGCACCGCTATGGCGCTTGCATATTGATACAATACTTAGATGATTAGAAATGTTAAAAAGTAGTTATTATTGTTCATTAGTCACCAAAACAAATATTTATTGTTCACTTTTGTTAGAGTTTGTTAGAGCAGTTATTCTGTTAGCTTGTAGCTTTAGCTTCCGATTCAGTTCTATAAATAGAGATGTAATACAATTGTAATTCATTGAATGATATATGATAATTCTTCTCTTCTCTATTTTATTATGTTCTTCTTAGCTTCTATCTTGGAATTGCCCTGATATAGCTATCTAATGATATATGATAATTCTTCTCTTCTCTATTTTATTATGTTCTTCTTAGCTTCTATCTCGGAATTGCCCTGATATAGCAGTTTTAAAGAAATCCTAATAATATAACAACGGAGAAAGGAGTGTATGAGAGGCAGCGACAAGAAGCAACTGCACAGACTAAGCTCTTAAGTAACATTATACTTCTATAGCTATTTGTCTTACTAAATATAGAAGGCTTGCTGCCATCACTACACTACAGAGTGGACTATGATTTGAGGTCAAACACTATCATCCCTAGTGAGCTCAATAACCTGCTCATATTGATTTCAACAACACATGTTCATGAATAATTAAGATGTACAAACTATCACGCCTTTTGTAGCATTAACTACAGTGATCCTCTTACAATCCAGGTGCTTGATATCATTAGAATCTCGTAGATACCCTAGAACGTTCTAGTAACTTGTAATTATGTATTTTGATTATCTTTCCTTTCTTCAAAATGAACACTTAGCTATTTTAACCCAATCAATTGAGGGAATAATCAAGCTGAGTTTTCTCTCAAACTGTGTTCAGGGGAGCATGAAGCAGAAAAAGAGACTAGGCCCTGCTTCGCTTAACACGTGAAGCGAAGCGCTCACTTCACTTCACCAAAGTGCAGCGAAATTTTTAAAGAAAAACAAAATAAACCTTCCACAATGACAATATATATAAGTAAATGTTCAATTTAAATACCAAAAAGTAGATAGCAGAAAATCCTCCATAGTACAAGCAAAATCAATACTAAAATATAAACTTTAGCAATTCTTCCTAACACAAGAGCTGGGAAACTTTGACAAGAGGTAACGTTTGGGTTATCATTGATGAGATGGTGTTTGTGACGATGAATTCCCCCTTTTGTGATCTTGTTACAAAAAAAGACATTGAATAGTTCTTGTCAGTATCACTAATTTTTTGTGCATAGATCCAAGTCTGTCTTTGTTTTGATCTTGTGCCCATTTACAATAATGAAGAGAAAAGAATTCAGATCCAGCTACTTTACTTTTTAAAAATCCACTGAGAATGGACTATTAAAATTCTTTTTTAGAATTCAACTACTTTAATTAAAATTGAAACAAAGATGAAGAAAAATAACCCTAGCATCGATACCTAAATCATTCTGTCATGACCCGGATTTATTGGGTCAAACGGCAAGCACATGCAAAGAATTGGTCCACATCTCTCATATAAGTACAATGCAAGTATGGCACAAAAGAAGAATTTTGGAAATTATCTCATTTCTCTCCTCTACAAGCTCTCTCCATCTTGGAAATTGACCCTCTGATGTTGCAAAAATGACCAAGGACTGGTTTTGTGGTTGGTCAACAACAGGTCAAGTTTCGTTTTAGCGTCCACACGCAGACCTCTTTAGTGAGAGGTCCAAGACAGTCAATGGTTTCTTTTGCGACCAGATGGATCGCTTTAGCGATAAGGTCAGTAGTGGCCACACGCGGACCGCTTTAGCGAATGCTGAGGAAATGTCAGTTGTCACTTTAGCGAATACTTGGGTTGCTTTAGCAGTAGCACATTAGCGGTTGTCTGATCAGTTTAGCGACTGTCGAGGAACTGGTCAAGGGCAATGCAGGAAATTCACATGTTTTACTCCGAATTCTCGCAAAAGCTGAGGAGGAGGATCTTATCTTAAAATTATGTTTTGACATTTTGAAGAACATTCGATACTTGGAGCTTGGGTTTAGGCTTGGATAACAATTTTCCTCACAATTCACCAATTGGAGTGAAGATTGAAACTCTATTGTAACTATTTTTATTCTTTTTGCAATTCCTTGTTTCATAGTGCTTGAATTGTTGGTATAATGGTTTAAAGATGATTTGGATTTTGAGATAGAAATACTCAATTATGGGTTGATTCTTGTAATGTGTTTTTGCATATTAATTGAATACTATCTTGTTTATGATATGGGTCTTTGATTCTCTAACTGATTTCATGCTTAAATTGACTTTCCAAGGGATTGATCAACCCAAGGACTTGCCTGTTTATCTTGATCTAGCTTGAGGAAGAGGATTAAGTGTAGAAAAGATTGATTAGCACAATTTGAGAATTGGGTTGGCTATTTCACTAGAGTTCGGGAGAATCTAGATCCGGGCCTAACTCTCATTTTAGGATTTGAACAAAAGATAGAATAATCCTAGTGTTGCCATATTGGATTGTTTAATTTTCTATACTTGCTAAGTTTGAATGAATTAGTCAAGATATACTTGCTTGTAACCGAGAGATGCATATTGGTACTTGAGGATCCAAGGAATAGTTGACTTACCCATGATTATCAAGATAGTGAGTGGTTATTTACCATGGATCATTTGAGCATGAATTAAATCCTCATTCCCGAATCCTTTTGAACCCCTTGCTTGAAAAGGTTGTTTCCCTTGTTCTCCTCTATCCCCTATCCTCAAGTGTTATCGAAAATCTTCATATTATAATTGTATCTTTCGTTTTGATTCAAACTAGTAGCTTGTAATTCTTTGTTATTTCAATCGTCGTTATATTGTCCCTTGTGGGATTCGACCCCGACATTATACGTTGGGTTTTTGTTGCTAGCGACCGCCTACTCATTGACTTGTATGATGGATAGTTGTATCTTTCATTTGAATTCAAACTAGTAGCTTGTAATATATTGTTATTTCAATCATCGTTATATTGTTCCTTGTGGGATTTGACCCCAACCTTATACGTTGGGTTTTTATTGCTAACGACCGCCAACTCATTGTAACACCCTGAAAATTTCTAAGCTAAGGCCCGAACCATTCTTCATTTGCGTATAAGTTCGTATCGGGTGATTCTTAAATTGTTTTTAGGTGTTCAGGTCTATTATTTAGTGTGGAATGGATTTTGATATGAATTAAGGCCACAAGAATCCCCTTACCGATTAAGTTTTGATATCAAATTCTACTTGGGTCCACTTCAAACGATCATATATCTTAGATCATGAAGATTTAGGTGGACCATAACCTATCAATTGCCCTCGCTAAAGCGGTCAATCAACTGTCACGACCCGGGAGCACCCCCTAGTCGTAACCGGCGTACTCGACCTCGAAGAGGTCTAATACAAGCCTCTTAGCATTCATTCATCGCATAGACACTAAAACCATAAGGAATTAAAAACTTTCTTTACAAGGGAGACATTTCATTAAAATAGAAAGCGGAAGACTTCTAGACTTTATACACTTATGTCTCAAACCATCTAATACTTTGAATACAACATTGGGATTAAGCCCATACAAAACTTAAGTAAATACTAGAAAGACACAAAAAAAGGACATGTAGGGTATTGTCCTCGAATCTATGAGGACTCACCAAGTCTTCATCTTCAACACCTAGAAACCTATCAAGTAGCTATGACATGTCACTATCTCCAAATCCCTACACTTTAGTCAAAAAGGGAAAAAAAGGGATTAGCACAATTAAGTACTAAGTATGGAAGCCATGCAAAAACATGCTAAAAGGGACGTTTATTGGAGAAACATGCTTTTATGCCATTTGGTAAAACTTCATGAAAATACAAGTATAAGAGTCACAATATCCAACCATAACCAACATACAAGTCATTAACCACTTTAGCACATACTCCACACATAACCCATTCCTTCACCTTAAACCATCCACCTCAAGTAACCCTTGGACAACACTTTGTGCAATGTATGGATAGCATCCCATACCACCATCCACACTAAAGCATCATCCTAAGGCCACCAAATGTGAACTTACCACTTATCATGCTTCATATCACAAGCCATCATGCACAACTAGTACCAATGTACAACACATGAACATAATTGACAAGTAAGCCTTTTCATCATTTCTTGACCTCTATCTGAAGTTACCCAAAGCCACACTTAAGTGAAACATGAAGTGACCGCCCATACAATCTCTTCATATACACCTAAGCGTTCCTAAGGGTTACCATAGATAAGGAAATTTACCATTTCAATATAACATACTAAGTCAATATTCTTTAATGAACCACTTTAGGAGACATTCAAGCACATAAGGGTACTTTCACATAATAGTCGTTAGACTTGGGGAACTCACTTTAGTATCTTCAAAGCCTACTCGTGCCATGTGTAGATAGCATCCCATACTACTACCTACACGTTGTAGAACCTATCCAATAACTAGAGTGCACGTCCCACATGATGGGAATAGGCATAACCGACATAGACCATACTAGCTAGGTATGGAATCCGGAGTCTATCCTACTCCGTGGAGGTTGTTCTACTTGCCAAAGGTAGAACTAGTAAGCAACCCATGTAGGCACATGGTTTAGGGGATATCCAAGGAAGTTCATTGTGCCTAATCTCATACTCAACTAGGCCACCTTCCTAACCACATCCACTAGGTGTTAGCCTTATTTCCCATAGAGTATTTCATTCACATATGTACTAGAGAGGGTTCCTTTTCTAGTTCAACCAACTCATAGTACCTCTTCCCAAGAAAGGCCCCATTTCTTAGTCATAGCCAATCAAGGTTCATAACGATAGCTCATTGACTTTCTTAGATAAGGATTTTCATGCCGTTCCGGCTCCATCCATCTCTAAGTCTATCATTTCACTCAAGAAGGGAACATCGCCCTAAGGCCCATCCTTCAAGGTTATACATTTACTTAGGAAAACTAGACTTATGAAAGGGCACCATTTCTTAGTTCTGCCAATTCAAGTCTTGGCCTAGAATTCCTCTTTTAGCATTTATAGAAAGGGCACCATTTCTTAGTTCTGCCCACTTCACACATTCATGCATTCAAGACTTTAAGTAACAAGGAGGGACACTTTAGTCTACCAACCAAGTCACAACATTATCATCTAAGGATATTTCATAATCCAACATCACTTCATATATACATCATGAGAAAAATCATACTTTATATCACAATGCTATCCACTTTACATAGGATCATCACAAGATCACATAAACTCATTCACATCATACCTTCACACATATAGCTTCACATAAAACTTTACATATAGCTTCATATAGGACTTTACATATAGCCTCATTTATATATAATAATATAACAATACAATAACACTCATATAATGCCCTTCATGGCCTCAATTCACAATAATACAATATTCCAACATTATGCAACAACTTCCCCAATGCCTTCATGGCTACAATTCACAATAATACCACACAAGAACAAGATATAACACTTCCACCTTTGGTGGATTCAACCTACCAACAACAATTAATTCAATAAAGAGAGTTCAAGCTTTCTTACCATAATTCAAAGCCATAGCCAAAATCACCAAAAATCCAAGCAATCAACAATACTTCACCCATAAGGCTTACCACCCTTAATTCACCCATTATCAACAATTAATCATGAATAAACATTAAACAACACAAGAGATATCAATACAATTCACTTTACACATAATTCCATCAACTTTGAATTTATAGAAATAGACCCACTTCATAAACACATTTTGGGGTTTTGTAGAATACAA
This sequence comes from Solanum okadae, assembly GCA_036553675.1. NCBI lineage: Eukaryota > Viridiplantae > Streptophyta > Magnoliopsida > Solanales > Solanaceae > Solanum > Solanum okadae. The sequence goes on from CM071678.1 coordinate 29,262,081, forward strand.
GGATTCATGGAGTTTTTCATCTTAAAACATCAAATAAACATCAATAATATCATAACTTATCATTTGAAATCGCTTCATGCAAGAACCCTTGAGTTTGAGTAGAAATTAGGCTTTTTTCACAAACTTTGGAAAAGTTGAAAACCATTTGAAATTGGCTCTAGGGTGGTGATAGCTTGCCCTAGATAATGAACTCCCATACCTTTACTAAGATTCCCCAAGAAATTTGATGAAGAAAACGTCTTGCATCCACAACCCTAGCTCCCACTTCTTCTTCTTCTTCTCTTCTTTCTCTCTTCTTCTCTTCTTCACTCAAGAACCCTAACTCTTACTCTTTTAAAATGGAACAAAAATGATCCACAATCAGCCTAACACAACAATATAACCTCAAAAGAAATGATTTGTGAAAAGACCAAAATGCCATTAAATTTCCGGACGGACTCCCTGCCAACTGCCCAACTTTCAAAGGGCATAACTCGCTCATACGAACTTGGAATCGAGCAAACTCGGTGGCGTTGGAAAGATCGTTCCAAGGGCTTTCCAAACATAACTGGAACTACTCCTGGATCATCCTGAGCTAGGAGTTATGACTGCTCAAAGTTGGCCAAAAACTCACTGATTTCCACACTTGGCCAAATTTCCAGATTCTGAATTTTTTTCCAAAAATGACTACTTCCAATTTCAAGCTTCTTCATATTTATTTTAAATTGTCGGATGTTACATCAACGCAAAAGCGAACCCATGGATTTCATTAAAAGTCAAGAAAGCGACATTGAAGTCGCTAATACGACATCAAAGACTTTAAAGCCATACCAAAGAACTGTAACGGTGCAATTCTTTTCCTCTTCCGTTTTGTTCAAAGATTTCCCAAACTCTTTTGCCCTTCATCTTCAATGAAAATCTGGTATGTCTTCTACTCTCTCACACTCTGTAGATCGTAAAATCGTTGTCGTCCTCTTATGTTTTTGTTTGAATGTTGTGGTATTGTTTGGGTGAGAGGTTTCACAAAGTGGGGGGGGGGGGGGGGTATTAACTTTACTGATCTGTCAAAATTTGTTTTTTAAACTAAGAATGAATGAGTTTGGGTTGTAGTATAACACATGGGGAAGTCTTGAGTACCTATTTTGTGTTCAAATAAGTTGATAAGTAGTGTGCCCGACCAAGTGTTTGATGAATTGTTTGTGAGAATTCGACATTGATCGGTGAATGTTTTGTGTCGAAATGTTATAGACTTTGAATTACTTGTTGATCACTGTGTAGTCGAAATCGTATGAATTGATGAGTGCAATATTCAGATGGGTAAGTTGGGGACGACAGGCCGCAATAGCGAACCTTTAGGCGCTAAAGTAACTCTTGCTAAAGCGGCCGCCCCTCGCTTGTGTGATTCCCTCTAACGCGGTACTAAATCGCTAAAGCAATGTTCGCTTAAGCAGCCTTTGGTCGCTTTTGCGACATCAGAAGCCAGTTTCTGCAAGTTTTCCTAATTGCTGAAACGTGGCAGTTTGGTCCCGAGATGATTTTAAACTAATTTCTTTGGCTTTTATCAGTAGCATTGCATTGTTCAACACATATTTCTTATGTTTTCATGCTACTGTGATATTTTCAGGTTTTCAAAAAGTCGAGAATGGTGCTTCAACGTATTGATGAAGTAGAAGTCGACGACGACTATGATAGGACTCGATTCGTTTCTCTTCAGAGTCAGAACATCTACTATGGGGACTTAGTCAGAAAGAAGTTGTTCCTCGAGAGAGGGATTTCTCTTGAAAAGGTCTCCAAGACTCTTCCCAGATTCTATCAAAGACTAGAGGTCACTGGATGGATATGCTTTGCACTTGAACCTTGCAACCCGAATGAGCAAATGGTGAGGGAATTATATGCTAATCTCATGGTGACAAAACTGGCCAACCCGCTGATGAATATTCGGGAAAAAATTGCTAACTTTGGGCCGGAAGCAATAAATGAAATCTATGGGTTACAAAATCATGGCTTTGAGAAGTTCATGGAAAAAGACTACACTTCAGGAAGTTGGTTAGTCTCGAAGTTATGCCCAAGCAAGAATGTACCTTGGGCCAACACAAAATCCGAAATCATATCCACCGAGTTCATAGCTGAATTGAGGAATTGGATATCGAATGTTTGTAGCCGAGTCTCTCCATGCGGGAACACTAGTTGCATTCCAGTGTTGAGGGCACAGATAGTAGCTTGCATTCTTGATGACATCCCGTTGAATGTTGGGAATCTTATTGTCAATTGTAAAGATACGACACCTGGGCCTAACTCAACCCCAAAAGCTAGCTCATGAGAGGAGGTTTTTCCAAGTCCATATAAGGAGACCAATTTTCCATCCCTCTACCGATGTGGGACTTCTTAACACTCCCCTGCATGCCCAGACCTCAACTGGAGCGTGAAAACTTATAAATGGGGGCCCAACATCGGTGAACAACAAATTGGAATGGGCCTGGCACTGATAACATGTAAAGATATGGCACATGGGCCTAACTCAACCCCAAAATCTAGCTCATGAGGTGAGGTTTGTCCAAGTCCATATAAGGAGACCAATTTCCCATCTCTCTACCGATGTGGGACTTCTTAGCATTTTTCTCCTTTTCAGAAAAATCAACCAAGATCCCTCAGGATTCCTTCTATTAGCTCCAAGTCAAAAGACCTGCATAAACAGTAGCATTTTCAGACATACAAGAGGATGGACATGAGAGCTTAACTGACATTCAACCGAATCAATCCTGGTTGATACATATAAATTCTTTGCAAAAAGTTGCCCAGAAGATGAATGGGAAAATATGTACACACCCCCATTATCATTTCCACTTAAGATCCCTGATAATTTTTACAATATGCAATCCTACCATCAAACTTTGTTTCTACAACTACAACCAGGTCCAGCTGCAGGACATCGCACAAGCAAACCTAGCTGCTCTAACTGTGCGCAACGATATGAATGAAAATCCCAGCACATGTATAAGCAAAACTGGTTAAGCAATTTACAGGTGCTACATCTCTCACATGACTACCATAACCAATAACACTTTTATAGAGATAACATCACAAATAATGTTAAGAATGAGATGTCTAACTCTTCCAAAATCATCGAGACAAGGCACTTCGATGATAAATCTTGAAGTTCTTGATCGCAGCCATCCTTCAACCAGAAGGGGACCTTCATCTTGGAACCTTCAGATGAGTACACAGTTAAAGACATCCATGAAGAATTCCTGTGCTAAGTGGCCTTTCGCATCAATGGCCCACTTCTGATCCGGATCCAGAGGAACTATCGCAATCGGAATCACTTGAGGATGAACCCGAATCGCTGCTGGAACAGCTTGAACTACGAGACCTCCTTGCATTATCCATCTGTCTTCCCGCTTCTGCATTTGTAGCAAGAGCACTAGTGTTATTTTTACCAGTATTACTGTTTAATGCACCAGCAACCATAGGAGCAGAATTCATAACTGGGGCAGTCCGTGCAGTTCCTCTGGCTTGCAGAGCAAGTTCAGCCTTTCTCTTCTGCTTGCTTAAGTTCTTTTTGTAATTGGTCACAAACCTTTCAAGCTCCCAGAAGCTTTCCGCATCAACACTGTCTATGTCTACTTCAATCTCATCATCATGTTGATAAAATGTTGAGTTCCTCTTCTTAATAATCTGAAAAACAGCATCAAGCTTTTTAAAGGTAAACTCTGAAGATGTGTGCTGAGTCTCTGTGTTTCTTCATAGGTCATATCCCTTTTATTGGGATCATTTTCTTTAGGTTTCTTAGGAACTGGTACCCTACCAACATGAGCAACGCCTGATGGCTTGAACCTGAAACCAGCTGGTCCAGTCATTGACTCAGACCTATCCAAAGTCCTTGCTTGATAAGCAGGTGGAGCGGCATGAGAAATTACAGAAGCACGGACAAAGGGAGAAGGCTGAGGCACCTTTCTTGAAGTGGGGGTAGGCAAACCTGCATCGTGATACATTTGATACCTCCAATCCAGATTAAACTCGGCCTCTATAACTGCTCACCTGTCTTCAAAAATCTCTAACAACTATTCCGACATAACATGAACATCATGTCCTTCAGGATTATAAGTCATGGCATTACAGAAGACAAGTCTCACATCCTCAGCAAACTCCATGGGAGATTTGTACAAATTTTGAGACAGCCTAGCTTTGATAGTGCCGAAATCCATAGGATGCTTGATGATAGCATGATAATCATGCAGCCCAAGACCTTCCACATTCACTGGCTCATAAAACACCCATCTATGCTTGTGCCTCATTAACCTCTGAAACAGGGTGGTGCATCTCTTAAACACATGATTTCTATGTTTATCAAAGCCAAAGCCAACTCCAAATGGATACCCCTGCTCCAACTCACCATTGTGTTTCCTCCCAGTGCCATTTGGCTTAATTTTTTATTGCTTTCCGGAGGCATCTATCCTTCCCAAGTAAGAATCCGGAATTAGTGTAATACTGATTGGCCTTCGGGGTCCTTTTCTCCTTCTCCACAAATGTAGCAACTACATTCTTATTTTCCACAACTGCAACCCTTGGTCACTGGAATGGTCTCAATCAAGCTAAAGCCCTACTATTCATCACATCATTATCGATATATCGTGGTTGACTATAAGAATTAACAGCACCACTAGGAATAGCAGTAATCCTACCAACATTATTATAACAACCATTAGTATTTGTATCATGTGTGGTCAGCTGAAGCACCTTATCTTCAAGCTCTGTAACTGAACTCCTAATCTGATCAAGCTCACCCACTAAGTCCCTCCCAATACCTCTAATCTCAACTCTTGATGTCACTCCCCCTATATTAATCCTAATTCTATCTCAAACCCTAGAAATTACAGGCTTAACTGTCGAATCCAGCTTAGCATGCTCTCTATTTAATCCATTTGTATAACTCACCATAGAAGCCTCTTCACCCCGAACTTCCCCACCATTATTAGGCTTCACAATTGGGCTGCCACCAACCTCAGCCACGTCTCCACGTCTCTACCATCTAAATCTCCCTGTGATCCAAGGGTATCTTCCTTCCCTTGTCCACCATTTATCAAGTATGTAAAGATATGGCACCTGGGCCTAACTCAACCCCAAAAGCTAGCTCATGAGGGGAGGTTTGGCCAAGTCGATTTAAGGAGACCAATTTCCCATCTCTCTACAGATGTGGGACTTCTTAACATCAATGAATTCTATGGGTTCAAACTCTACGACTGCCCCTCTCATGTTTCCATCTTTGATAATTGAACTGTACAAGCGGGTTGAAGTGGAGGACTATTCAAGTGACAATTGGATAAGGCCCAAAATCCCAATTTTTCCTTTAAAGAAGCGAGGTGAAGGGACTGCCACCAAAAGCAAGAAGCGGAAGATGGATTCAGGGAACGCATTGAGTATTGAGGCAGGCTCTTCTAGACCATCGGCGGTGGGACCATTTGAATCATTGGCCGAAGAGTTGAGGGTAATCTGAGAGTTGGCGACCAAGCCTTGTGAAAAATATTCTAAGGCAAGGGTCTAAGGAAGGGTTCAAGGACGGTGGAAGAGTCCACGGTCAGTGAACCCATCCTTGAACACAAGCCTTGTGAAAAAATATTCTCAGACAAGGGTTCAAGGACAATGGAAGAGTCCATGGACAGTGAACCCATCCTTGTGAAAAATATTCTAAGTAAAGGGTACAAGGAAGGGTTCAAGGACGGTGGAAGAGTCCACGGTCAGTGAACCCATCCTTGAACCCAAGCCTTCTAAAAAAATATTCAAAGGCAAGAGTCTAAGGAAGGGTTCAAGGACGGTGGAAGAGTCCATGGTTAGTGAACCCATCCTTGTGAAAAATATTCTAAGGCAAGGGTTCAAGGACGGTGGAAGAGTCAACGGTCAGTGAACCCATCCTTGAACCCAAGCCTCGTGAAAGATATTCTAAGGCAAGAGTCTAAGGAAGGGATCAAGGACGGTGGAAAAGTTCACAGTCAGTGAACCCATCCTTTAACCCAAGTCTTGTAAAAATTATTCTAAGGCAACGATTCACGGCTGGTAGAAGGGTCCACGGACGGTAGACCCATATGTGGAGATTAACTTAGAAAAAAAATAAAGATCGTCACTTATTTTTTTCAAGGTTATATGGGTCTTTTCCTATGCATCTAATACCCGAACTAGGTCATTTTAATCCTAATCCTAGACCCTATATAAGTCTTTTAACCCAAAAATTTAACCATTCTAAATCACTTTCAAAATTTCCCCAAATCCCTTGAAGTTCCTCCCCCAAAAATTTCTCTCTAAAAGCTTGAAGAAGAAGACCAGGATTTCAAGATCAAGTTTCCAAACTCACCATTAATTCTGGGCTTTGAACTATAAGGTATGATAGTCTTCATCCATGGAGCCCTTTCCTCCATGGAGTTCCTAAATTCTCTAATTTATAAAGTTAGAAATCCCCAATTTTGTTAGGGCTTTTCCTCTATGTCATGGGTTCTTTTAAATGTTGATTTATTTGATTGATTTATGATTTTTTATGCAAGAATTAATATAATCTCATGATTTTAAGGTGAATCCTCATGAACCCAAGCTTATCCATGTTTTATAAATATTGATGATTGAAAGTGGGTCTTGAACTATGGAAGGTGAATTATGCATGTTCTTATGGAATTGATGTGATATGATGTAGATTGCTTTGAGAGTAAAAGCATATATGTTGTTCTTGTGGCTAATTGTTGTGAAAGGATTGCTCACATAACTACATGCATGAATGTGAAAAGTGTTCTCACATAAAGAATTCTAAGGTTGAAAGGTCTTCTCATCTAAAATGAATCAAAGATAAGGAGTTATTCTAATGAAACCTAGCTTGGATTGGTTACTTAATTGTAACTTTCCATGGATGACATATAACTTAGCTTGGATTGGCAAGGAAACGTGTCCTTCCATGGATAATAAGAACAAGTTAAGAAAATGACTATTCCGTAGGATTTATGCTTAGCACCGAGAGGATATTGAGATGGGAGCTCTCCTGTTAGTAGAGGTCGGGTTTCTAGAAGCAATCTCTCTATCCCATACCTATGTGCCCCCATATGATGATTGTCTTAGATAGACATTAGCTAGTGGATCCACATAAGCTAGAAGTTCATGGTCTTACCTTGGCAAGTAGGACAACCATTTTTGGTGTGGGGTAGACACCAGATTCCGTGTTGATAGCTCACATGGTCTTATATGTCGGTTAAAGGTAAATCTCCCACAATAATAATGAACTAAGGTTACTTCAAGAAGTATCTCACATGTGTTCAAAGAACTTTAAAGATGTTAGCTTGCATTAACCATGTTTTATGACTCATGTTTTCTAAACTTTTTTTATATCATGTTTTAGATTGGTCATTTCATGTCCCCTTTTTAAGCATGTTATCAAATGTTAAATGCATGGATATCATACTTGGTATATATTTTGTACTAACGCATAGTCTTGCCTATATTTCCCCAAATGTAGGATCAGACAGTCAAGGTTCCCAGTTTCGTGGCTAGGGGTTGATTTGAGAGATTTCGAGCTTTGGTGAGTCCTCTTGCTTCGAGGATAGATTTTCATTGTTTTCAATTTTTCCTTCTTACTTTCAGTTTTGGACATGATGTATGGTTTAGGCCCAAATTTCATTCTTATGTACTAGATGACTAATGAGACAAGTGTTTAGACTTCCACTTTACTTTTATAAAACTTTTGGACTTTAAATGTACTATTTTATCTCTTTTCATTCCATTTGCTATGTTATGAATGCTAATTGGCGTGTATAGGGATTCTCGAGGTCCTATACTCCATGTTACGCCTAGGGGTACCTTGAGTCGTGACAAACTTGGTACACAATGTTTAGAAAGGTCTTAGGAAGTCTCATAAGCCACATCGAGAAGAGTCTTGTTCATACATTTATGAATGAGAGGCTATAAGATGATTAGGAAACTCCACTTCTTTCATTACTCTAAAGTCATGTGGTAGAGTGTAACTCTATGTCTTTCTCCTAATTTCTATCCGGTGCTTCTGAGGATATGGCCCCTCGAAGAGTTTACGTCAGGAGGAATGCGAATGAGAACGTGGAACGAGAAGCTCCTCCTCCTCAAGCTCCTCTAGTTCCAGTCGACCATTTGGCGAAGCAAGTGACTAATACGGAGTTTAGGACTGCTTTTCAAGTGTTGGCTCAAGCCATGACGGCTCAAGTCAATAGGGAGGTTGTGGCCCCCGTGAACCCAAATGTGGGTACGGCGGCATCTAGAGTGAGGGACTTTACTAGAATGAATCCCCTGGAGTTTCATGGGTCCAAGATTGAGGAAGATCCTCAAGTGTTTATTGATGAAGTGTATAAGGTGTTGATGATCATGGGAGTGATGCCGGTGGAAAAGGCAGAAATGACTGCTTACCAACCTAAGGGAGTTGCTCAAGTTTGGTTCAACCAATGGAAGGAAGATAGGGTTGTTAATGCGGGTCCTCTCGATTGGGAGAAGTTTAAGGTCGCTTACCTTGTTAGGTTCTTTCCCCTTGAGATGAGGGAGGCAAAGGCGCTTGAGTTCATCAACCTTCGTCAAGGAAATATGAATGTGAAGGAATATGTGTTGTGAATGCATTGGAAGTCCTTAAATTAAGTATTTAATTATATTTTTAGTAGCTTTATTTATTATTCTAGAATAGGGTTTATATTTCATAGTTTTATAAGGATTAGGTTAAGTTATAGTTATTAGTTTGGAATAGGATTTAGGTCTCCTACTTTCATAAGAATTAGACTTGCTATTGATGTAATAAGACTCCTATTTAAAGGGGCTTTTGAGGAATAAATCGGTAAGTCATATTTTAGTAAAAAGCAAGAGATCGGAGTTCTCTCTTCATTGAACTCTAAGGTTTCAGTCTCCCTTCAATGAGCTGAAGTTATATACAAAAATAGGTCGATCTAGGAATTCGAACAAAGGCAAGGGAAAGTCAAAGTCAATTGATTTAGATTTTCCTGTTCATCGTCCTGTGACTCGATCCTTCTCTAAGAATCCTAACAATATGCTTTGAAGTTCACACAACTATATCGATATGCTCCCACCATGATTGTCGATCCTAGGGCAAGAATGAGTAAGTTCGTTTTGGGTGTGTCCGAAATGGTGGTTAAAGAATGTCGTACTGCCATGCTCATCAATGACATGGACATCTCTCGTCTCATGGTACATGCTCAACAGATCTAAGAGGAGAAACTTAAGGAAAGGTCTAGGGAGGCCAAGAGGGCTAAAATCGGTGATGGTAAATTCTCTCATGCCCGATGGACATGGTCATCCTAAATTTCGACAAAGGTTTTTCCGGCCAAGGTTCCTCCAATGATTCTTCTAAGTTCAACAACGATAGGGTGTCTAATCCTAAGCCTTATGGAGGAAATGGTAGTGGATCTTCGTTGTCTGTTTCTACTTGTGCTAGTTGTTGAAAGAAGCACGAGGCGAAGTGCTTAGCCGGCACGGATGGTTGCTTCGGTTGTGGTAAAAGTGGTCATAAGATGAGGCATTGCCCGATGCTTACGGCTAGAGGAAGAGAGGGTAAGCAAGCTCCTCCTAGTGGTTCGAGTTCCAATGCTCCCAAGTAAATTTGATTCTATGCACTTCTGACTCGTGGTGAACAAGAGGGTTCTCTTGATGTGGTTACCGGTATGTTAAAAGTCTACCAACTTGATGTTTATGCTTTACTTGATCCCGATGCAACCTTGTCTTTTGTGACGCCATATGTGGCTATGAGGTTTGATATTCTTCCGGATGTGTTGACAGATCCTTTTTCTGTCTGTTGGTGATTCTATTGTGGCTAAGGGGGTATATAGAAAGTGTCCCGTTTCCTTGTCCCATAGAGTTACTTTTGTTGACTTGGTAGAGCTTGATATGTTAGATTTTGATGTTATCTTTGGTATGGATTGGCTGCATTCTTGTTATGCTTCTGTTGATTGTAGAACTCGTGTAGTCAAGTTTCAGTTCCCGAATGAGCATGTCCTAGAGTGGAAAGGGGGAAATTATATGCCTAAGGGTCAGTTTGTCTCTTGTCTTAAAGCTAGAAAGATGATTTCTAAGGGTTGCGTTTACCATCTAGTTAGTTGAGGGATGTGGATTTTGAAACCCCTACTCTTGAGTTGGTCCTCGTTATTTAGGAGTTTCCGAAAGTGTTCCCAGATCATTTACCCGGTATTCCTCCCGAAAGGAAAATAGACTTCGGTACTGACCTTCTCCCAGATATGCAACCTATCTCTATTCCTCCATATCGTATGGCTCCGACAGAACTTAAGGAAATGAAAGAGCAATTGAAAGATTTGTTAGATAAGGGTTTCATTTGACCGAGTATCTCTACATAGGGTGCTCCAGTTTTACTTGTCCGAAAGAAAGATGGTTCACTCCATATGTGTATTGACTACTGACAATTGAACAAGATTACCATAAAGAATAAGATACTTTTCCAACGATAGATGTCTTGTTTGACCAACTACAAGGAGCAAGTTACTTCTCTAAGATTGACCTCAGGTCGAGTTATCACCAATTGAGGGTGAAAGAAGATGATATTCCGAAAGTGGCTTTTTGAACTCGGTATGGTCATTATGAGTTTTTGGTGATGTCCTTTGGCTTGACTAATGCTCCGACAACTTTTATGGACTTGATGAATAGGGTGTTTTTGGAAATACTTTGACATGTTTGTGATTGTGTTCATTGATGATATATTGATATATTCAATGAGTGAAGATGAGCACACTAATCACTTGAGGATTGTGTTCCAAATCCTCAAGGACCAACAAATTTTTGCAAAGTTTAGTAAATGTGAGTTTTGGTTGAAGTCCGTGGCTTTTCTTGGTCACATTATTTCCGGAAAAGATATTGAGGTAGATCCTCAAAAGACGGATGCGGTCAAGAGTTGGCCTAGACCTCTATCCCCTTCGGATATTAGGAGCTTTTTGGATTTAGCCGGTTACTATAGAAGGTTTGTGGAAGGGTTTTCGTCCATTGCCTCTCCAGGCGTTGACCTAAAAGAAAGCCAAATTCTTATGGTCGGAAGCTTTTGAGAAGAATTTTCAAGAATTGAAATATAGACTTACTTCCGCTCTGGTGTTAACTTTACTGAAAGGGACGGATGGTTTTGTTGTTTATTGCGATGCCTCGAGAATTGGGTTAGGATGTGTCCTTGTTCAAAATGGGAAAGTCATTGCCTATGCTTCAAGACAACTTAAGATTCATGAAAAGAATTATCCAGCCCATGACCTTGAACTAGCGGTGGTTGTTTTTGCCTTAAAAGATTTGGAGGAATTTATTTGTATGGTGATGTCTTTACCGCCCACAAGAGTTTGCAATATGTGTTTAACTAGAAAGATCTAAATCTTCGCCAAAGGAGATGGCTTGAATTATTGAAAGACTATAACATGAATGTTCTCTATCACCCCGATTAGGCGAATGTGATGGCGGATGGTCTTAGTCGATTATCGATGGATAGTGTTGCTCACATTGAAGATAATTAGAAAGAGTTAGTTCGAGATGTGGCCCGATTGGGTGTTCAATTAGTTGACTCTACCAAGGGTGGTGTTATGGTTCAGAATTGTCTTTTGTGACCGATGTGAAAGCCAAGCAAGGTCTAGATCCAACTTTGGTTGAATTGAAGGAAGCGGTGATTAAAAAGTCTGTAGAGGTTTTCTCCCAACGGGAGGTGGTGTACTTAGATATCAAGGTCATTTGTGCGTTCCTAATGTAGCCGACTTGAGAGAACAGATCTTGACAGAAGCCCATAATTCTCGGTATTCCATACACCCGGGAGCCACCAAGATGTACCGTGACTTGTGGGAGATCTATTGGTGGAATGGGATGAAGAAAGATATTGCGGAATTTGTGGCTAAGTGACCCAATTGTCAACAAGTGAAAGTTGAGCATCAAAAGCCGGGAGGTTTTTCTCAAGATATTAATATCCCTACTTGGAAGTGCGAAGATTTGAACATAGACTTCATTATTGGTTTGCCTCGCACCTGGCGACAACATGACTCGATTTGGGCTATTGTAGATCGGATGACGAAATCGGCTTATTTTATCCCCGTCGAGGTTTCTTTTTCGGCGGAGGACTATGCCAAGTTATATTTGAAGGAAATGGTGAGGTCGCATGGAGTGCCCTTATCCATTATCTCCGATCGTGGTACCCAATTCACTTCTCAGTTTTGGAAATCTTTCCAAAAGGGTCTTGGTACTCGTGCTAGGCTTAGTACGGCCTTTCACCCACAAACCGATGGGCAAGCGGAGCGTACTATCCAAACCTTGGAAGATATGTTGAGAGCATGTGTAATTGACTTCAAGGGTAATTGGGATGATCACCTTTGATTGAGTTTGCCTATAACAATAGTTATCACTCAAGAATTAGTATGGCTCCATTTGAGGCCATATATGGTAGGAGGTGTAAATCTCCAATAGGTTGTTTTAGGTGGGTGAAGTTGCCCTAATAGGTGCCGAGTTGGTACATGAGGCTATGGAGAAAGTTCGACTTATTAGAGAAAGGTTGAAAACAACTCAAAGTTAACAAAAGTCATATGCCGATGTGAAAAGAAGAGATCTTGAGATTGAGGTAAATGATTGGGTCTACTTGAAAATTTCACCCATGAAGGGTGTAATGAGATTTGGGAAGAAAGGGAAGCTTAGTCCCCGTTATGTGGGCCCATATCAGATTTTGAGACGAAATGGCAAGGTTGCTTATGAACTTGAATTGCCTAGTGAATTGGCATTGGTACATCCAGTTTTCCATGTCTCTTTAGTGAAGAAGAGTGTTGGAGATCCGACATCTATAGTCCCCCCTTAGAAGATTTGGAAGTTAAGGAGAATCTTTCATATGAGGAAATTCTGGTTGAGATTTTAGACCGGCAAATTAAGAAGTTGAGAAATAATGAAATTGTATCGGTGAAAGTTCTTTGGAGGAATCAGTTAGTTGAGGGTGCTACTTGGGAGGCCGAGGCCGATATGATATCCTGATATCCTCATCTCTTTCCCCGCATTCCTACTCTAGCTTGAGGTATTTATTCCCTCATGGTTTAGTCCTTTGGTGTCATGTGTCTTAGATATTCCCATGATTTTCTCATTTGTGCATGTTCATGAAAAAGCTTAAATTTTTGGGGAAAAAAATTTAGTCGATAGACCTTATGAGATGATGTTTTGAATATGTTTTATCTTGGAGTTGATTTTTCCTCCTCGGATATGTGCATTTATGTGATTGCATTCATGTTGGGCTGTTAGACCTTCTCCACGGTCAATGAACCCATCCTTGTGAAAAAATATTCTAAGACAAGGGTCTAAGGAAGGGTTCAAGGACGGTGGAAGAGTCCATGGTCAGTGAACCCATCTCCTTGAACCCAAGCCTTGGGAAAAATATTCTAAGGCAAGGGTCTAAGGAAGAGTTCAAGAACGGTGGAAGAGTCCACGGTCAGTGAACCCATCCTTTAACACAAGCCTTGTGAAAATATATTCTAAGGCAAGGATCTAAGGAAGGGTTTAAGGACGGTGGAAGAGTCCACGTTCAGTGAACCCATCCTTGTGAAAAATATTCTAAGGCAAGGGTCTAAGGAAGGGTTCAAGGACGGTGGAAGAGTCCACGGCCAGTGAACCCATCCTTGAACCCAAGTCTTGTGAAAAATATTCTAAGGCAAGGGTCTAAGGAAGGGTTCACGGTCGATAGAAGGGTCCACGGACAATAGACCCATCCATGGACATCGACTTAGAAAAAAAATAAAGCTCGTCAGTAATTTATTTCAAGGTTATATGGGTCCTTTCCTATATATCTAATACCTAAACTAGGTCATTTTAATCCTAATCCTAGATCCTATATAAGTCTTTTAAGCCAAAAATTTAACCATTCTTAATCACTTTTTAAATTTCCCCAAATCCCTTCAAGTTCTTCCCCAAAAATTTGTCCCTCTAAAAGCTTGAAGAAAAAGACTAGGATTTCAAGATCAAGTTTCCAAATGCACCATTAATTGTGGGCATTGAACTCTAAGGTATGATAGTCTTCTACGATGGAGCCCTTTCCTCCATAGAGTTCCTAAATTCTCCAATTTATAAAGTTAGAAATCCCCAATTGAGTTAGGGTTTTTCCTCTATGTTATGGGTTCTTTTAAATGTTGATTTATTTGACTGATTTATGAAATTTTATGCATGAATTGATATAATCTCATGATTTTAAGGTGAATCCCCATGAACTCATGCTTAACCCATGTTTTATAAATATTGGTTATTGAAAGTGGGTCTTGAACTTTGAAAGGTGAATTATGCATGTTCTTATGGAACTGATGAGATATGATGTAGATTGCTTCGAGAGTAAAAGCATATATGTTGTTCTTGTGGCTAATTGTTGTGAAAGGATTGCTCACAAAACTACCTCATGCATGAATGTGGAAGGTTTTCTCACATAAAGGATTCTAAGGCTGAAAGGTTTTCTCACCTAAAATGAATCAAAGATAAGGAGCTATTCTAATGAAACCTATCTTGGATTGGTTACTTAATTGTACCTTTCCATGGATGACATATAACTTAACTTGGATTGGCAAGGTGACGTGTCCTTCCATGGATAATAAGAACAAGTTAAGAAAATGACTATTTCGTGGGATTTACGCTTAGCACCGAGAGGATATTGAGATGGGAGTTCTCCCATTAGTAGAGGCCGGGTTTCTAGAAGCAATCTCTTTATCTCATACCTATGTGCCCCCATAAGATGATTGTCTTAGATAGACATTAGATAGTGGATCCCCATAAGCTAGAAGTTTATGGTCTTACCTTGGCAAGTAGGACACCCCTTTTTGGTGTGGGGTAGACACTGGATTCCGTGTTGATAGCTCACATGGTCTTATATGTCGGTTAAAGGTAAATCTCCTACAATAATAATGAACGAAGGTTACTTCAAGAAGTATCTCACATGTGTTCAAAGAACTTTAAAGATATTAGCTTGCATTGACCATGTTTTATGACTCATGTTTTCTAACTCTTTTTATATCATGTTTTAGCTTGGTTATTGCATGTCATGAAATGTCCCCTTTTTAAGCATGTTATCAAATGTTATATGCATGGTTATCATACTTGGTACATATTTTGTACTAACGCATACTCTTGCCTACATTTCCCCAAATGTAGGGTCCAATAGTCAGGGTTCCCAGTTTCGTGGCTAGGGGTTGATTTCAAAGATTTCGAGCTTTGGTTCGTCCTCATGCTTTGAGGACGGATTTTCATTGTTTTCAGTTTTTCCTTCTTACTTTCAGTTTTGGACATGATGTATGGGCTAGGCCCAAATTTCATTTTTATGTACTAGATGGCTAAAGAGACAAGTGTTTAGACTTCCGCTTTACTTTTATAAAACTTTTGAACTTGAAATGTATTTCTTTATCTCTTTTCATTCTATTTCTTATGTTATGAATGCTCAGTGGCTTTGTATGGGGCCTCTCGGGGTCCTATATGCCATTTTACGCCTAGGGGTACCTTTGGTCGTGACACAATAATACAGGAAGAAATACAATAGATAGTGTTAGAATAGAAATAAGTATTTCCTACTTAGAATAGAAATAGGAATAGGAATAGGAATAGGAATAAGAATAGGAATCCTAGTTGGAAAAGGATTCCAATGTAGTGTCTATAAATAGGGTCTCAATGTAACTATTTAGATACACAATTCAATAATATTTTTCATATATATTTCTCATATGGTATCAGAGCATTGGTGAGAACAAACAAGTCACCGTATGTCTATGTCAATTTCCGGTGACTGTTGGGTCTGATTTTGTTATTCTTTTTTCTTTCTGTGGGAGTTGTGCGAAAACCAACACCATCACGAGGCTCGGAAAGCCCCCGCGACCAAACCCCAGCCAAAACCACCGGAAAACACCACCCCACGCGCTCTCACACGCCGATCGGAGGTGGTAGTTTCCGACGAGATCTGTCTCACGCGCCGGCACGTGAGGGCTTTTCTGATCATATTTTTTGAGATTTTTTTTGACAGTTGGGGTCATCCAGCCATTCCGACCAGGCCCATACTGTTTTTGACCAGATCCGATCGCCGGAATTAGGGTTCCGGCTATTTCCAGGCAGTTTCCGGTGACTTTTCTTTGAGATTTGAATTTTCCGAGACAAATTTAGCATAATGTCTTTTGGGTGTGATGTTTTTGGTTCCAAAAATATGGGGATTGGAAGTTCTAGCCCTATAATCACTAACTTTTATTGGGAAGTTCAAACTATTTATCTTGGGCTTCCTCGGTTGAGCTGTGGTGCAAGGGTCAAGGTGTCCAAGATCACTTAACAAACAAGGCTTATGAGGTAGATGCAAAAGCCAAAGCACAATGGGAGAAAGTAGATGCTCAATTATGTAGTCTCCTATGGCGTTCTATTGATTCCAAGTTGATGCCCTTGTTTCGCCCATTCCAGACGTGTTATACAGTTTGGGAAAAGGCTCGTACTTTATACACTAATGACATATCTCGATTCTATGATGTGATATCTCGATTGACCAACTTAAAGAAACAAGAATCTGATATGTCTACTTACTTGGGATAGGTACAGGCAGTCATGGAGGAATTTGACACATTAATGTCAGTTACTACGAATGTGGAAAAACAACAAGAACACAGACAAACATTGTTTCTAGTTCTTACTCTTGCTGGACTTCCTCTTGATCATGATTCTGTACGTGATCAGATTTTAGCTAGCCCTACAGTTCCTACAATCGATGAATTATTCTCTCGTCTCCTTCGTCTTGCGGCACCTCCCAGTCACAAGGTAGTTTCATCACCCACTGTTGACTCATCTATTCTCGCATCTCAAACCTTTGAAAAGCGTACATATCAATCTATGGAGAATCGGCGAGGGGGAGGGCGTTTTGGGAAACCTCGATCCAAGTGTAGTCATTGTCATAAGCCTGGACACACTCGTGATATATGTTATATTTTGCATGGTCCACCACCCAGTTATGATCCTATTGTTCTAAAGGAATATAATGAGTTCCTTCGAAATCGCGCAAGTAAACAGACATCTCCACCAGTAGCATATGGTGCTCAACCTAATCAACCATCCAATAATGCTCATATTGCTCAGACAGAATATGATGAGTTCCTTCAGTATCGTGCAAATAAGCAAACGTCTCCACAAGTAGTTTCGGTTGCACAACCTGATGTCTCTGTTGCGGGTAATTCTTTTGCTTGTGTGTCGCAATCTAGTACTCTTGGAACATGGGTCATGGACTCTGGGGCTTCTGATCATATCTCTGGTAATAAATCACTTTTATCCGATATTATTTATTCCCAATCTCTTCCAGCTATTACTTTAGCCAATGGGATCCAAACAAAACCAAAAGGGGTTGGAAAAGCCAAACCCCTATCTTCTGTCACCCTAGACTCTGTTCTTTATGTCCCTGGTTCTCCTTTTAATCTAGCATCTATTAGTCGTTTGACGAAAGCCCTACATTGTAGCATAACTTTTTTCGATGATTTTTTTCTCATGCAGGACCGCAGTACGGGACAGATGATTGGAACAGGACATGAATCACAAGGCCTTTACTATATTACCTCTTCAAATTCCTTAGCAGCATGCTCCGTTACAGATTCCCCAGATCTAATTCACAAACGTTTGGGACATCCGAGTCTATCCAAACTGCAAAAGATGGTGCCTAGTTTGTCTAGTTTATCCACATTAGATTGTGAGTCGTGTCAACTTGGGAAACACACTCGTGCTACGTTTTCTCGTAGTACTGAGGGTCGTTCAGAGTCTATTTTTTCATTAGTTCATTCTGATATTTGGGGTCCTAGTAGAGTCAGTTCCACCTTAGGATTTCGTTATTTTGTTAGTTTCATTGATGATTATTCAAAATGTACTTGGGTTTTCTTAATGAAAGATCGTTCTGAGTTATTTTCTATTTTCAAAAGTTTCTTTGCTGAAATACAAAATCAGTTTGGTGTTTCTATTCGTACTTTTCGTAGTGATAATGCCTTAGAATACTTATCCTCCCAATTTCAGGAGTTTATGACTCACCAAGGCATTATTCACCAGACTACTTGTCCATACACCCCTCAACAAAATGGTGTAGCTGAAAGAAAAAATCGGCATCTTATTGAGACCGCTCGTACTCTTCTCCTTGAATCCAATGTTCCACTGCGTTTTTGGGGAGATGCAGTTCTTACGTCTTGTTATTTGATAAATAGAATGCCCTCTTCTTCTATTCAGAATCAGGTTCCCCATTCCATATTGTTTCCTCAGTCACATCTCTATCCTATCCCTCCTCGTGTCTTTGGGAGCACATGCTTTGTTCATAACTTAGCCCTAGGAAAAGATAAATTAGCTCCTCGTGCCCTCGAATGTGTCTTTCTTGGTTACTCTCGAGTCCAAAAAGGTTATCGTTGTTATTCACATGATCTTCATCGATACCTTATGTCCGCTGATGTTACATTTTTTGAGTCTCAGCCTTACTATACATCTTCTGATCATCCTGATGTCTCTATGGTCTTACCCATACCTCAGGTTTTACCTGTGCCAACCTTTGAGGAATCTACAGTTACTTCTACATCTCCAGTTGTAGTGCCACCACTACTAACTTAACATCGCCGTCCACGTCCAACCCTAGTCCCAGATGATTCATGTCATGCGCCGGACCCTGCTCCTACTGCGGACTTGCCTCCTCCTAGCCAACCGCTTGCACTTCATAAAGGTATACGATCCACTCGAAATACTAACCCACATTATACCTTCTTAAGTTATCATTGTCTATCATCACCCCATTATGCATTTATGTCGTCTTTGTCCTCTATTTCCATTCCTAAGACTACAGGTGAAGCACTTTCTCATTCTGGATGGAGGCAGGCTATGGTTGATGAGATGTCTGCTTTACATAAGAGTGGTACTTGGGAGCTTGTCTCCCTTCCTGCAGGTAAATCTACTGTTGGTTGTCGTTGGGTTTATGCAGTCAAAATTGGTTCAGACGGTCAGGTTGATCGACTTAAGGCTCGCCTTGTTGCCAAAGGGTATAATACTCAGATATTTGGGCTAGATTATAGTGACATTTCCGCTCCTGTGGCTAAAATTGCATTTGTTCGTCTTTTTCTATCTATGGCTGCCGTTCGTCATTGGCCTCTTCATCAGTTGGACATTAAGAATGCTTTTCTGCATGGTGATCTTGAGGAAGAAGTCTATATGGAGCAACCACCTGGTTTTGTTGCTCAGGGGGAGTCTAGTAGCCTTGTATGTCGATTGCGCAGGTCACTCTATGGTCTAAAACAGTCTCCTCGAGCTTGTACATCAAACAATAGAAGTACTATCCTGCAGAATGACTATGCATACAAAGAATGAAACATTATAGTGAAAGCTCAGTTTACCTAGTTAACCGTGTCCTTAAGCCTAACATCCGTGTATTCTTAAGGTCAGATGTAGCCTTGTTGATCTGTCCACAAATTAAAGCAAAGTAGCACAAGTTTTGAACTCTTTCCATTAAATTGACTAAGTAATTACAATAAGATTTTCTGACCTTAGACTCAGTCTCATCCATCAGAGGGACTTGCCTATCCAACTCCTGCATAGATTGGATCATCATTAATATCCTTAATATAGAAGGAGCAAAACAGACAACACGCAAAAAAAAAAAAATAATAAGACCTCATTCATCTCACTGGCCATGTTTTTCAAAGTATCCCGACATTCTGATATGACCTCCAAACCTTGGTCCTATGAGAGGTCGATACAAAACCATACATCGGTATTTAGGGACCAACCAGCTAGCAATAACACGTAACAAAAGGCAAAAAACTTCCGATGAATCATGAACAAGTCCATGATTATTAAATATTCCAAAAGACATGCATGTTTCATTTTGTGCATTTCATATTCTTGTCAGAATTGACTTGATTCTTCAGTTTGTTGAAAGTACTCATCTTAAAAATGTCCATTTGTATCCTTTCCAAATATAGAAAGAAATGATAAACATATCGTCATGATAAAGGAATTGTATAACATTGAAGCGGATTAATGATTAGCCTGGAGCGGAAAAGCTTTTGGACCGGCTGCAACTTTATAACAACCTGAATCAACACAAGAACCTGAACCTCCCCATCCACCAGATTGTTTGGGTACAGCTGCTGCACCATCAGAAATTGCATTTATCTTAACTGGAAGTGCAAGTACTAAATCATTACGTACAACAGATTCTTCGCTTGAAAGCCCTTTAACCTGCAAGAGGAAGTATTGTTAGTTGACAAAACAAACCCAGTGAAATTAGGTTATTTCTTGTAAAGCATGGGCAAACACTGGAGAAAAACAGTATTAAAGAAATCCTAATAATATAATAACAGAGAAAGGAGTGTATGAGAGGCAGTGACAAGAACCAGCTGCACAGACTAAGCTCCAAAGTAACATTATACTTCTATAGCTATTTTGTCATACTAAAATAGAGAAGGCTTGCTGCCATCACTATAGAGTGGACGATGACTTGAGGTCAAATATTATCATCCCTAATGAGCTCAATAACCTGCTCATATTGATTTCAACAACATACATTCATGAAAAATTGATATCTACAAATTATCACGCCTCTCGTAGCATTAACTACAGTGATCCTCTTACAATCCGGGTGCTTGATATTGTTAGAATCTCGTAGATATCCTAGAACATTCTAGTACCTTGTAAATATAATAGCTTGATTTACTCCTGCAATTATGTATATTGATTATCTTTCCTTTCTTAGATATGAACACTTAGCTATTTAAACCCAATGGCTTGAGGGAATAATCAAGCTGAGTTTTCTCTCAAACAGTGTTCAGGGGAGCATAAAGCTGAAAAAGCAACTAGGTCCTGCTTCGCTTAACACGTGAAGCGTAGTGCTCGCTTCACTTCACCCAAGTGCGGCGAAATTTGTAAAGAAAAGACCAAAATAAATCTTCCACAATGACGATATATATAAGCAAATGTTCAATTTAAGTACTAATAAGTGGATAGCAGAAAATCCTCCATAGTACAAGCAAAATCAATACTAAAACATAAACTTAAGCAATTCTCCTTTCACATGAGCTGGGCAACTTTGATAAGCAGTAAGTATGGATTATCACCAATGAGATGATGTTTGTGATGATAAATTCCCCCTTTTGTGATTTTGTTACAAAGAAGACATTGAATATTGGTCTTGTCATTATCGCTAGCTTTTTGTCCATAGATCCAACTTCCAAGTCTGTCTGTTTTGATCTTGTGCCCATTTACAATCTTTAAGAGCAAAGAGTTCAAATTTAGCTACTTTACTTTTTAAAAATCCACTGAGAATGGACTATTTGGATAGAATTAAAGTTCAACTACTTTAATAGGAAACAAAATTACTGAAACTGGACTATTTGAATTTTGTTTAGAATTCAGCTACTTAAATTAAAATTGAAACAAAGATGAAGAAAAATAACCCTAGCGTCTATACCTAAATCATACTGTCATGACCCGGATTTATTGGGTCAAACGGCAAGCACATGCAATGAGTTAGTCCACACCGTTCATGATTACATCAGAACAGGGAACTTAGCAGTGCTAAACCAGCTCCAACACCACTAGACACAAATGCCAAGTTAACCACCAAGCAATATGATGATTACATCAGAACAGGGAACTCAGAGAAGTTTAACCCAAATGATCCATTAGTGACCAAGGAGTGTATCAAAGACTGATAGGGAAACTGTTGTATCTAACTGTGACAAGACCTGATATAGCATTTGGGGTGAATACTCTATGACAGTTTCTTCAACAACCTACGAAATCTCAAATGGATGTTGTACTCAGAATTGTGAGATATGTAAAGAATCAAGCTGGTCTAGGCATTCTAATGTCTAGCAAGAAGAGCACTACACTAACAACTTACTGTGATTCAGACTGGGCTTCATGACCACACACTAGAAAGTCAGTAACAGGCTACATAGTTAAGTTTGGAGAATCTTTGGTGGAAATCCAAGAAGCAAACTACAATCTCAAGAAGTTTTGCATAAGCAGAATACAAGAGCATGGCTGCCACAGTGTCAGAATTAATATGGCTTATATGATTACTAAAGGAGCTGGGAGTGAACATGAAACTTCCTGTGGATATATACACAGATAGCAAAGCTGCAATACAAATCGTAGCTAATCCAGTCTACTATGAAAAAATCAAACACATTAAGATAGATTGCCATTTTATAATAGAAAACATAGACAAAAGACTGGTGGCAACAAGATACAATTCAACAAAAGACGAACCTGCTGTTTTGCTCACCAAAGGACTCAATACAGTACAACACTTATATCTCAACTCCAAGCTAAGAACTTGTAACATTTTCTCACTCTCTAGCTTGAGGGGGAGTGTTGAAGGAAGTAATATAAACTAGAGGGATAAATCTGTACAATCACTACTTGGTCAGTGCGTTCAAATAGTAGTTAAGTAATTAGTTATAACTTCCATTCAAGAAGTTAGCTATGATTCATATCAGCTATTTCATTGTAAGCTATATATATCACTGTATGTCGTATTATGAAGCACACTTGATGAATGAACAATAAGGTTCTTACTCAGGGTTAACTGGACAATGCCCAGAACCACTTTTGAGGTCCTAACACACTGGCAAGGAATCGGAAAGAGAGGATCAAAAGAAGACTGGTGGAAAAATATCCCTGCTTGCATATGGTGGACACTATGGAAGGAAAGGAATGGGAGATGTTTTGAAGGAAAGGTTAGCAGCCCAGAGGAGATCAAGATGAAATGCCTTAGTCTTTTGTATTTTTGGTGTAAGCAAAATTTAGTGGGGGAAGTAGATAGCCTTGTGGAGTTTAAAAGCCAATTGTAAAGTTAGTTTTGTCTTTTTGGATTTGAGTATGATGGCACCCCCTGGGGGTTTGTAAATCCCACCTCATTGATTTTGATGAGGTCTTTTGTGTGAATACAAAGTTACCTATTTCAAAAAAAAACAATAAGGTTCTTCTCTAAGCTCTCATCATCCTTCTTCTGCTTTCTCTTCTTTCTCTAACAACTTCAAGCGGGAAAATAGAATTTTGGAAATTATCTCATCTCTCTCCTCTACAAACTCTCTCCATCTTCTAACTTCTTTCCCTAGTTCTCGGTCTCCTCTCTGATTCACTTCTTCTTTAGATTTTCAACTGATCCTAACTATTTTAATGAACTTATGTAATGAATAAACTGGCCTCCTGATCGCAAAAGGGGCAATGTTGTCCCTTTGCTTCCCCCAAGCTATCTTCCACGCATGTGATCCTTTGTTTGCCACCAATACAAGCCCAAGAGCCTCCATCCTTGTGGATAACTCTTCAATACATTGGAGTTCCCAAGCTTGGCTATGAGTCAAAGGTCTTGAGGCAATCTGGATTGCATCACGCTTTTGCGACCAAGGCTCTGCGTAAGCGAGGCCAGCTAGCCAGGCGGTTGTCACTAAAGCGACCATGGTCTCGCTTTTGCGGCTTCGGCACGCTGAAGCGAGGCTCACTTTTGTGGCCAGGAGCTCGCAAAAGCGAGGCCCACCTCCTTGGGGCCTGGAATGATTACAAGATGCTATTTCTAGTAATCAAAATGAACTATCTCTAATGGAGGAAGCTTAGAACAGCTCATCCATGGCAGTTACCTGCAGGTTTAGAGAAGAAGAAATGAGGAAAAAGAAGGGAAGAGAGAAGAGAGAATAATATTTTGGTAGTAATTTGTTAGGTTCCCTAGCTCCAGCTAATATCTGTTATAACAGATTCCATCAACCGCTAAGCTAACTAGGATCGTTGATCACGCTAGTTGTGCTCGATTATGAACTATTTGATGTATGCCTCCATGTGACTCACACGTGCCTCTACTGACTTCAGCTTCCTTCACGTGTATTCCACCACTGACCTCTTTCTAGATGTTGACTAACATATGAAGTTCATAAACCCCTCTTCATAGCTAAAATAAAATTATAAATGACAACGAAATCCCAACACAAAGTCAAACTAATTGACTAACATATGAAGTTCTAAAGTTAATCACACTTAACCACATCATCTTTTTCACATCAGCGTTCATGACCCTCCTCTAATAGCAAAATATACTCATAACTCACAAACCCCGGTTTATAGCTAAAAAAAATGTTTAAGTTAATTCTAGTTGATTAAAATTTGAATTATACAAACTCTTCTTAGGTTCTACCTCAAGAAAACAACTTTTTCGTGTAATTTCATCTTGTGGTACACAGTACGTTGTTTCATGCTTGAAAAGAAAACAACTAAGACCCCTTATACCCCAAGATAATATGAACATAATGTAGGCTGATAAAAATTATCAGTGCATGAACTTATTATATAGAGGGGATGCTGTGTTTCTAAAGTCTCAAAACCCAACCAGCAAGTCCCCCAAATATACCCAAGCCAATTGGGCAATGATACGCCTCTTTCTATTACTAGCTGCTTGCTTATCAATCTCCCCACCTCTTGAGTCATAATTGAGTCCAATAAACCAAAGCAGAAATGTTCTCTTTCTATATATCCTAGGCAAACCTCAATAATGCTTTCTTTCTATATTTCCTAGACTAAACTAGACAACCCTCAATACTGTTTTCTTTCTATATATCCTAGACTGCAAACTAGACAAACCTCAATAATGTTTTTTTTCTATATATTCAGAAGAAAAGTAAATCAACTGAAAACAAAGTGAACACACCTTCGTCAGAGCCAATCTTTGCATTTTGGGAACCTCCTCAATCAATCTAGCCTTTGTATGTTTGCCTGCAATGGGAGATGTTGGAATTGATGGCGGTGTAAAGGCAAGCAAAACCACCATCGCCAGAATGTTTGGAATCTTTTTGTTTGTCGATATCATACTTGTCGTACTTCTTGCTCCATGTTGACCTATCTTTCTTCATCTGGGCATTTAATAGCCTCTCCTTAAGCCTAGCCTTGTCAACAGCTTGACTAAGGGAATAAGGATTTAGCATTTTTACTATATGCCTAATTTCTTCTTGCGGCCCTTCCACAAAGAATTCCAGGTAATGTAGGAATTCTAATCAAAACCCAAGTCTTGAGCTCTTCAAATTTCTCCAAGTAGTCATTCACAGTTCCTATTTGCCCTATTTTCTTGAATTCTCTAACAAGGTTAAGCTTGCTATTACTAGCTCCATCAAACCTTTTACTTCATCCAAAAATTCCAGTCATCAAACAGTGCCTCTACTTAATTGAAAGGAAAAACATCAGGCCTCAGCCTTACCTTGAAGATGAAGTACAACTATCTCTAATTTTTGCTTTGAATCCAACTTGCGATGACAGTGGAAGTACCTCTCTGCTTTTGTCAACCACAAAGTCAAACTAATTGATTAACATATGAAGTTCTTAAGGTTAATCACACTTAACCACATCATCTTTTTCAGATCAGCATTCATAACCCTCCTTTGATAGCAAATATACTCATAACTCATAAACCCCTTTTTATAGCTAAAATAAAATGTGTAAGTTCATTCAAGCTGATTAAAATTTGAATTATACAAGCTCTTCTTAGGTTCTACTTCAAGAAACGAAATTTTCCATGTAATTTCATATTGTGGTTCACAGTACATTGCTTTATAGCTTGAGTAGAACAGTGAGGGGATCTGCTTGCTTATCAAAACCCAAATATGCGGCTTTCTACTAATATCTGCTTGCTTATCAATCTCTCCACCTCTTGAGCCACAATGGAGTTCAACAAACCCAAAACAGAAATTTATCAGAGAAAAATTAGTAGAGTAATGTGAAACTAGAAAAACCTCAATAATGTTTTCTTTCTATATATATTCTAGACGTGTCATAGCCCTAGCTCTACATTGCGTGACAACCTACTGAACATTTGAAATCTTCTCAATTAATCTAGTCTTTATTCTTCAAATCTCCGCACTAATCGTCACAGCAAACCCTCTATTTTTTTCTTTCGAAGCTGTATCTGCTTTCTATAATCGGAAATGCCTTCAAATGTTCAAATAGTAGGAGTAGGAAATAAATCTCTGGATATTTTAGGCTTTCTGTGACAAAAAAGAAGTAAATTGAAGTGACCTGAAGTAGCTTCAATGTCGGAATTGATGGCGGTGTAAAGAGCAGCTTCAATCATCGCCAGAAAGTTTGGAATTGATGTCGATATTGCTTCCCCTTTCCAGTTGTACTTCTATAACCGCAAATGCATCATCGCCAGAAAGCTTGTCGATATCGTACTTGTTGCAACTGGAAATTTTGCTCTGCTTCTGTAATGGGTAGATGATGACCAAAGGGACTTCTTAAAAAGAGAGTATATAGGACGTCGCCGTATATACGCTTGAACTGAACGGTCACTAAAAATGTCATCTTAGTTCAAAATTATCTTTTTTTTTTTGGTCAATATTTTGGTCAAACAAGCCCTAATAATTTTTTTCAAAAAAATATTTATATATAGGTATTCTTTTTATGATAAAATTATTATAACGCATCATTAATTTTTATATAAAAGATCAAAGTAATCTATCGTTATTTTTCATTTGAATAACGACAAATTTGTTTTCCTAATAAAATAAGAAAATTTCTTATTTCTCAATATTTTCGAATTGACGAAGGATACAAATTTGCTAGCAGTGTTTTTAAAAAACTCTATTGGAACTCGCCTCGGGGCTCGTCCTGGGGCGGGACACTAGCAAAACGCCCCGAAACTCAACCGTGGGACTTAGTTCTGTAAGACTTACGCCCTAAGCACGCCCAATGCCCAACGCTCGGGGCTCGTCTAATAGATCTTACACAAATTATGTGTTAAAATCTTTAGTTAACATTGTTGACCCTCGTAAGTTTTGAATAAGTGAATGATACTTAATATTTTTTTAATCTATAGAAATAAGAAGATTGAGAGTAACTCAAATAACAAGTTGTAGTATCGTATCTTTACTCTTTGGTAACATTGTGCATGTAATTATTTAGTACATAACATTTTTTTTTAAAATACATAGCGAAATTTTACTTTTTCACTTATCAATGGTCTTCATAGTTTTGTCATATGTCTCAAAATTATCACATTTTATTTAGCTATTTGAAACTAATTTGATTTTTATTCATGATAGAGTGATGTTTTTATTATAATAGCAGTAAGCAGTGTTTTAAAAAACTCTGTTGGGACTCGCCTCGGGGCTCGCCCTAGGGTGGGGCTCTAACAAAACGCCCCAAGACTCAAGTGTGGAGCTTAGTTCTCTAAGACTTATGCCCTAAGCGTCCGATTGTACGCCCTAAGCACGCCCAACGCTCGAGGCTCGCCTAACAAATCTTACACAAATTATGTGTTAAAATATTTAGTTAACATTGTTGACCCTCATAATTCTTGAATAATTAAATGATACTTAATAATTGTTAATCTATTGAGATAAGAAGATTGAGAATAACTCAAATAACAAGTTTTAGTATCGTATCTTTCCTATTTGGTAACACCGTGAAAGTAATTATATATTACATAATATTTCTTTTAAAAATATGTCGTGAAATTTTACTTTTTCACTTATCATTGGTCTTTATGGTTTTGTCATATGTCTAAAAATTATCATACTTTATTTAGTCATTTGAAAGTAATTTTATTTTTATTCATATTTTTATTTAGTCAATTGAAAGTAAGGTTATTAATTATTTTCTTTTAGGGGGTAAATCGTATAGTATGATAAAAAAAATAATTAGAAATAATAATTCTTTTATTATTAGAAAGTTAAGATATTAGATTATTTATACTTGTATAATCATGTTAGAACTTTTATTTTATATTAGTTTATTTAATCATATTGTAATTATTTCAAACTATTGATTTCTTTTTATAATTTAGTGTTATTATATTATTAGATTATATTATAAATTAAAAATTTAAAGATCCATAGGGCTTATGCCCCAAGTTTCGAGGCTTACGCCTTCCCCTATACTAAGTAAAACGTCTTGCCTCACGCTCCCATCTTTTAAAACACTATTTGCTAGTATGATCATTGGTTTTAAAGTTCAACAATAATGTCATTAAACATAAAAAGAATTACATTGCTTCAAATAAAAAAATAACATCGATGGAGTTATTGTTGAACATTTTTTATATCAACTTTAAAATCAAGGAATATTTAGGAAATATTTATCCTATTTCAATTTGAGAAAGATTAAGAAATAATAATATCTTTGTAACACCCCGACTTTTCGAAACGTCTAAATTGACGCGTATCTTCGTGGAAAGACCAGGAGGGTGGGTAATAAATTAAGAATGATGTGTTATATGATATTTTAAGTGTTCAAGGGTTGTATCTCAAGTTTTTAAGTTAGGTAAGTGCTAAAATAAAAGTTGGCGAAAGCTACCGTAAATTTCTTTTTAAAGATTTGTCTGAAATTTGGGTCAAATGTCTCGGAGATTTTCTCCAAATATATAAAGGGTTATGGTGCCCACGACTTATGAAATCGAAGGTCTACAAGTCTAGTTTCCAACGCATCAACCCGTTCGTTCATCGACTTCGGAATGGAGAGATATTCACGTTTTCGCAAGCCTGCGCAAGCAGGCAGGTGAGGTGGGTCCCCTAGGTCAGTGGAACTTTATATATATAATCTTCTTCAACTTTTCTTCATTTTTCTTAGTGAATAACTAGAAAACTCACAAAACCCGTTTCTAGGATCAGCCGAGTTACAGATTTTCGTGACTTAAGTCCTTGACAAAAGTTGTTCTACGCGTTGAGCTCGTCAACATGGTATAATTTGTTTTATCGATTTCCTAGCATATCGTACTTTGGTGTGTGGACAGCAGGGGTTTAGGTATATTTTAAAGTTTTGAGGTGTATTACGAACTTAAAATCAAGGTAAGACCCTTCTTCCATCGACTCTAGATTTAATAAGTCGCAAATAGCAATTTGTGACGGAAATACATATCTTTTATCGGATTATCGTGGTATCCTCTATTCTTTTGTGTTAATTATGGTCTTGCCTTGTTGTAGTATCAAGGGGGGTTGTGAGTAAAGTCGTTAGGCCACGTGAATTCGGCAAAAAAGGTATGTAAAGGTTAGTCCCTACTTACGGCATGTTTCCTTAAAGCTTAGGAGCAATATAATTAGATTATTATCCTTGTTATACTTGTAGCCATTATTGTTGATTGTTGGCTGCTCAAGTTGATATAATCCTCCTTTGTCGGGATTCTTATTCAGTTAGTAGCGTCCCTATGTTGGACACGACTTAGAGGCTATTTGTATATGTTGCTTATAACTAAATTGCTCGCTTTTAGCGATTGGATTGTTATTGTTGCCCTTAGGGCTATTGTGGTTAGCTGCATGAATGTGATCTATGCCTAGAAGGGCTATGTTCTGCCTACGGGACTATATGGATGCCTAAGAGGGCTATGGGTTGCCTATGGGTCTATATCGATGCCTACAAGGGCTATGAGTTGCCTACATTGCTATATTGACGCCTAAGAAGGCTATGTGCTTCCTACAGGGCCATGTTGTTGCCTAAGAGGGCTATGAGTTGTCTATAAGCTATATTGATGCCTAAGAGAGCTATGTGCTGCCTACGAGGCTATATTAATGCCTAAGAGGACTATGTGACTGCCTATGGAGCTAGGGGACTACCGATAGGGGTATATAGACTGATTGGCACCTTCCGGGCTTGTGGGGGCCTAAGTAGATGGTCTTGTGTGCTGTTTGTACCGGCCGAGCTTATGGGGGCTTGGTTAGGTTGTTGTTTTATTATTTTTGATAAGTTAAGATTTAGGAGCAGGTCGGTACACTTATCATATCCTTGATCTATTTATCGGATTATTCCAGTATATTAGGATACCTGCTCATAGTCTATGGCCTTTCATACTCTGTACATTATTTCGTATTGACGCCCCATTGCCTGGGGGCGCTGCATTCATGCCTGCAGGTCCGGACAAACGACCCAGTAGACCTCCTCAGCAGCAGGATTGACTTTTATCCGATTGGCTATTTCCTTTCCTCCGGATCTGCCAGAGTTTGGAGGTTTGCTAGCTTCTGTTGTATATATTTTTATGGGTAGGCTGGGTTCCTGTCCCGCCAATCTGTACTACTTTTAGAGGCTTGCAGACTAGTGTGTGGGGTGTGTAGCTACGTTATGGCCATGCTGGCCTAGTTTGTTGGTTTGTTGAAGCTTGTGAGATGTTTGATGTATTGTCTTGATATATACATGCTTTCAGTTTTGGTATAGAGATCATGGTGGCCTCGACGGCCCAATCAGGACTTCTATGCTAATTGGTTTTTTTTTTTATATAAACTCTTGGGAGTAGCTGTTTCGTTTATAGATCTGTTGATAGGGGCCTTGCCGATCGAGGGCTTAGTTTTAAGCCGAGATATACTTGTTTGTTTTCTTGATTGCGTGTGGCTGCCATGCGCTAGTAGCAAATGGTTCAGCAGGGTCGACTCGAGCCTGAGTTTTGGCATTAGGAGCCAGTTGCACCTCTTGAGTTTGGGGAGTGACAGTTTTCTATTTTATTAAAAAAAATTAAATCGTTATCTAAACAAAAATTACTGATGAGTTGGTTACTATGATCATATATATATGTGTCATATATTAAGTAGTATCAAAAGTATATGTGGTAATTCAATTTTAATTGATGAAAAGAATATTAAGAAGAAACAAGATAATTTTTCACTTGTATATTAGTTTAAGGGATTTTCGAATAAAGAAAAAAGTTTCATTAAAAAAATATTTTATCAGGAATATAATGTGCTTAAAAAGAAAAAAAATAATATATGTAATCGGAAAAAGAGACATTTTGTACCCAAAAGTAACAATATGCATATTTTTTTACCAAAGAATTAATAACGAGGCCAATCTTATCTTAGACCAAAGTATTGATAAGAAGTGCGTTTTTTAAATCAAACTATTAATGCGGAACATTTTATTCAATTTCATGTATTTTAAGAATGTTTTTTTAAAAAAAAATCTTTTTCCATTTCAACACTCCCTCTGTCTCATGAGTTGATCATCTTACTAAAAATAATTGTACCATCTTAGTTGTCCACCTTAGTAAATCAAGAAAGCATTAATTAATTTTTTTTTTCTATATTACCCTTGTAATTAAATTTTTTTTGAAAGTGTTCACATTTATTTATAAAATTTTCAAGAAGTTTTTTAATGGGTAAATTAGTAAAATTATTATTTTTATTTATGATTTCTTAATATGTGTATAAAAAATGATCAACTAATAAGAGACAGAGAGTAATACATAATTATTCATAATTAACGTCCAAACATATAAAATGGCCACAACAACCCAATAAAGCAAATCAAGAAAAGGATTAGCCCCCAAACAAGCGGCCCAAACCCAACTTAGACATAAACAAAAAAAATAAAAATTGCAAATATAGTTCCAAAAAGAGAAAGGCATTGAAAAGGAAGGCATACCGGCACCGTTTAAGAATTATAAAAATAAAGTGATTTTAAAATGAAGCTAAAATTTTTTAATCAAATTGTATTGATATAATTAACTTTTTAAGAATAAACCGATTGAATGTATCATTAACACGGATCCGGCTTAATTGATTGCACAGAAAGAAGTTGAAATATTCGAATATAAAAATTATCCGTACTTTAAATTTTACTTAAAACATTTAAATAATATACTCTATTAAAAAAGATTTTTTTTACTTTTTTCTTTCCTTATATTGTCCTCTTCTTAGGCATCCTAATTAGGAATAATACAGATTTTCAATAGTCTTTTTTATAATTTATTTTTAAATAATCGTGGGACCTTTCAATTCACATGTCAATTAATAAACTGTATCGCATAAGTAATGTTAATTATACGCCTATGTTATTTATACGACTCAAATTTCTCAATGTTATGAACTACGCTTATTTATTATTTATTATCCTAACAATAAAAACAATTGATATTAGTTTTTCTCTTAATATGATTATGTTATGCGTGAATCTAGCACGTGTAGAGATTTATTAGCTCATATTTTGTCGAACATATATTTTTATGTATACATTGAATATTAAAATTCAAAAACACACACCTCATAGACATCAATGCATCTTGAACAATAAATTTTGATGAAAAAATGACTACTCATGCAACATACATACGTGGTGTCAGATATTCACTTTCAATGAATTTAGTACAAAAGCTAACTCAGATGGAGAGTATATGTTATTTTAAGTCAAGTGAATATCATTATCCCTAGATCCATTGATCCAATCAAATATTACTCAGTTTAGGAGAGTCAATACAGATAATCAAAACTAGAGATTAAACTTTAATGACTTGTATTAATTTCATCCGTTATGGAGGAAGGTCTAAGCCAACACATGAACTTAATACTTCACTAAAATTTAGTCATGAAGACCATAGAGAACAAACTCTATCACCACTATATATCATAGTTGAGTAATTTTTCAGTAAAATTAATTTTTCAAGATACAAAAATTATCTTAAAAAAAAATCATCTGAACAACCTCAAATTACCAAATCACTGCATAACAATGAGTATTTTAAATTTGATCGTTTCTGATGAACCTACCGAATTTCAGATCAATTGGATTTCAAAAATAATATTTATCTCCAAAGCTATGATCAAATTCATATTCAAACAATTTGAGGAAAAATGAACAGATCTACATCCTTATCATATTCAATTTATGTTAACTCATCACGTGTAATCATGTACCACATATAACATAAATAAAACCAATATAAAGGATGTCATTCATACCAAATCACATTTTAATTTCAGAGAACAACTTTAAAATCATTTTAACGACCTCAAAGAATCATAACTACATAACAATGAGTACTTCTTACTAGGCCGTTATCAATGAACTTACCAAATTTCAGGTCAATTGGAACCTATAAAGAATCTTTATTTCCAAAGCTATGACCAAATTCAAATTAAGTAATTTAAGTATCTTTTGGAATTAAAACAATATGACCTACATTCTTATATCAATTCATGTTAAATAACCATGTACAATCATGTTTCAAATTTAACATAATCATAATTGACATAAAGAATGATCTTATCATATATTCAAATCAAATTTTAATCCAACAAACTACCTAAACCCATCTAAACGATTTTCGATGGAACCATCAAATCTCAAGCCAATCAGAGATCATAAAAATTCATGACCTCCTAAACTATGACCAAATTTGAAAAATAACCGTTTTAGGCATAGTTAATGACTAAAATAACATGATTCAAATTTTCATTCTCTTTTAATAATTATCTCATGAGCACAAAACATACTTGTGTCCTGTCTTTTGGCTAAGACACACAACTAACTAACCTCTTTACAACATATTGTTCTCTCAATTAATACACTTGAGAATTCAAGATATTATATTTCTCCTTTTAAACCGGTGAAAATCTTTAATATCTCTTCTCATGAATTAATTTAAGTGTTACTAGTATCTAAAGGTAAATCTCCTTTCGAGTAACCAAACCTTTACTAGTATACATTTATGAAGAACAATCCATACATGATATATTGAGAATATTCTAACGACTCAAATAAATAGACCACTTTCGTAGATCCTATTTATTTATCATAATTCTCAATTCATATTTTGTAAGCTCACATATATAAAACTTTTTAAGAATTTGTATTGATTCCAAATAATAAACCACATTAATGATAACTATTTATTAATCACAAAATTCTTAATTTATAATATATGTACGTAAGAATAATGCTCAAATAATTGTTCAACTAAGAGAGAAAAATACCAAAGATGATATGATTTACGAATCACATTAGAGCAAAGATGCCTATTGGACTAATCATAAAAGCATATACAATAACATTATCTTAATTAACATGTCTTGTGCTGCCTTCTACACGTGAACTTCAAGAACAAAAGTATCACTTTGGCAAGAATTATACATATAGCAATAGTTCTTAGGAAAAAATCAATACCCACTTAATGTTTCTACACAAAAACTTTTTGAACAAATCCAGTGGGACCACTTTGACCTAATATCAAACCACTCCTAAGCCAGATTAGCTCTTATTCAATGCAAGTCAGAAGCACAAATCCACTATAATTTGAAAACAATCACCTCCGCCAAGAAAATCTAACAATGTGCATAATTGTTTTTAAAAAAATTATGTAAAAGAGATTCCGATTTCTGTTCAGCTTTCTCATCGACTTTACCGCCGTAGCCGTCAAACTAACCCCTCTTTTCCATTTTTTTTCCAGCAATCATATAAAACCACACATGTATTTTATTCAGATTATCTATTTAGATGCAAGCAAAGCTCTTGATGCCAATTGTTGGAAAACTATATGCACAGCGGAAGCATACTCGAATCTTAATGCTTACATGAATAATAGATAACCAATATTGTTTATGCTAGACCACATAATCATGCTACAACACATAAACATACTGAAATTTAATTCGATAAATACCTCTTGAAGCATAAACAGATACCTTCAAGCGAATCCCCAAGTTATACAATCCTTCAAGTGAATCTACAAGATAGCCATGGTCTTCTACAGTGATCCCAAGTTCACATCTGAACTCTCTCAATACTTGGGTGGGCAAGTATCGAATAGAAAACTAATCAATCTAGGGCTAGAAGAATCCCTAATTATAGAGATTTCTTCACAGTCCAAAGAGGAGAACCAAACACACGTTATTTTTCTTCAACCGAAAAATACACGCTAGTTTTCTTTTTATAAGAAAACTAACGCCTCTCCCCTTTTCCCTTTAGAATTATGATTCTGAGTTCTAGTTAAATATGGGCACTGGAGGGACCACAAAATTAATTACTGAGGCCTCCTATTATGGAAATAATTCCAAATAATTGATTTGAATTATTCTTACCATAATAAATTAGAAATCATTCCACTAGAAATTCGTAATTGCACTCCTCTATTTATATTTCGTAATTCCCCATTAAACACTTATGTAATTCCCCATGTTAAGATTTCAGATATTAATCAATAAATTAAATTACTGACGAATTTAACTTAATGATAAATTTCCTTTAGAGCACTACTTAACTTATTTCATGTGTCGGATTCATAAATCCACTTGCAAGGTTTGACACGATGAAAACTTATAAGTTTCTCAAAAAGGCATATCAATCAATCTCTATAACGAGACATGTATTTCATCAACTAACTTATTATTTCACCGATATATATTATTATCATCCAACTTACCAGGCATATTGACCCATCTCAGAATCTCACCTTTTAATAAATCAAAACGATAATTAATATATACAGATCATAATAGTTATATCAGGATTAAGAATATAAGTACATTTAATAGTTTAGAGAATATGTTTTGTCAGTCAGTCTAAAACAACTATCTCTACTCGGTCCCGTTCAATACATACAAAATGCACTAGCACAAGAAGTAGGAACTATACCGTTCCCATAATCAAGATAAATTACCTATAATCTTGTGCTACAATCGTACCGATGGCATGTCCAATTTCCATCCTAGATTGTGAAAAAAAAACTTTATACTTATAAGAACCGATGATTTAATCCTCTGTGTATAAGCTAAAACTCTACACACTAAATCATCTACTATATAAGTAAATAGACACCATAAACGAATATATGATCTATTAAAATTGAGCAAATATTTATTCTATAATAAATATTATTTCTTAACACATGGTTAATAGTATATATCCCAACAACGAGTTCTCCAAAATTATTCACATATAGTGATTGATGAAGTAAATCGGGATATAAGGGTGTGTTTGATATGAAGGAAGAAAATATTTTTTTAATTTTTCATGTTTGATTGGCCTAAATGTTTACCAAATAACTTATATTTCTCAAATTTAAGGAAAATGACTTTCCTTCAAAAAAAATTAAGAAAACATTTTCCAAAACTCTCCTCCAACCTAAAATTACAATTTTCTTCTTACTCCACCCCATCTTGACCCTTCCCCTCTCAAAAAAAAAAAAAAAAAACTTAAAATTTTAAAATTTTCCTTTTAAAAAAAATTGAATTTTTTTTACCCCTATCCTCATTTAGTTATTTTTTACCCTATCCTACTCCTGACCACCCCTACCACTACCACCTCTACAATTTTTTAAAAAAAAGTTCTTTATTGAAAAATATTTCAAACTTTTTAGAATTATTTTTACCCCACCTCTAAATCCCCCACCCCCCCAAATCAAAAAATTTAAGATTTTCATTTTTTTTGCACCTCACCCTACCCCGGCCCCCTCCCAACCCTCACCCCTCCCCCACAAAATCAATAACCAAACCAATAAGTTATTTTTTAATGGTTTTGATCTTTAACGGTTCGGTTTAACCAATAAGAAAATGCTTATAAAACAAATATATGACTTCTCTAATAAATTTGACGCGATGCGACAATAATGTAACTATAAAAATGCTCATGAAATATAAACAATAATAATAAACATGAAAAAAAAATAAACTATACATGTGTAACACAAAGAGAAATTAAGAGGAATAGGGTTCTTACTTAAGGTTGTGATGGCTTGTATAGTGTAAAGTTGTGAACTCAAAGTCACAGTGAAGTATGAACTGAAGGCTAATGACAAAGACATAACTATTAACATATTGAGATTAATATTTAATATTTTTGTATAGGTAAAAGTAGTAAATTACTGTAGTCTTAATGGGTTATCAGTTTACCCAATAACCTAATATTGAAAGTGAAAATTTTATAAATGACATTTATGAGACTAATAATTTTTCAGGTTGTAACAATAAAAAAATTCATGTTGTAACAGTTTATAAAAAAAAAGTTTTAAAGTAATTATAAAAAACGATTTTGAAAAAATTAAAAAGATAAAAACGGATAAAGGTGTATTAATTAATTTGAATACAGTGATGATAATTGATTATTGCCATAAATTTAGGAGATTCAAAACAAAATAGGAATATTTATCTTCCTTTTTTACTCAAATCAATTAACAGTAATTCAAAAAGCAGATTTTCTTCTTTTTGTTCAAAGTTTCTCTCTCTTAGATTTTTTTTCCTGAAATTGACGTCACTCACGAGTAGATCCAATTTTTTTGGTTGAATAATCTTCATTTTATTGTAATGGATGACTTCTAATCTATATTAATTAAACATGGTGGTAGATGAGATCTTTCTGGTTAGTATTCTTTATGAGTTATTATTTGTATTTGTATATTAATGAAACGAAAAAAAAAGAACGATGAAACTGTAAATAATGACATTTTTTGTTTTTCTTTATGTGTACTATATTTAAGTTGTTATGATTTTTGTATGAACATTATTTTGTTCATAATACGTAATCATTTTTGTAAAATTGGAATAAATGTTGGTACAATTGTTTTTGTTATTTTTTTTTGGTTATTTTATATACTGTTTATGTAACAACCCGTATCCAAAGATAGAGATTTCAGATTTCTGGTGTTACTGGTGGCACTCAAGGACACCATCCACGGACCGTAGATGGACTCACGGTCTGTCCTACAGGTCCGTGGTTCGTGACAGAAAACTTCCCCAGAACTCAGTAAGAAAATTTGGCCAAGTGTTGACCCACGGCCGGACTTACGGTCCGTAGGTCAGGTCACGGACCGTAGTTCGTGTCCGTGGATTGATGCCCCAAAAGCCCAGCTTTAGTTTCGATTGACGGTTGACCAGCACAGACCGTCAATCGATCCACGGTCCGTAGGTCTAACCGTAGATGAGGATCAACAGCCAGTTAGCTGAAAACTTTTGATGGATCAACTTCAGATGGTCATAACTTTTAGCACAAAAGAATTGTATATCCCATGACCTATGATATGATAGATAATTGAATTATCTTTCCAACGCCACCAAGTTTACTAAAATCCGACCTCTGAGTAAAAAGTTATGCTCGTTTTAGTGAAGCCCTATCGGGCAGACTCGACCTACGGACCCAATCGACGGACCGTAGATTGAGTGACGGACCGTAGGTCCAATCCGCCAGTCACTCCGACAACAGTTAAGTCAGGGGTCTTTTGGTCTTTTCCTATTTCGTTTAACCCCTAAGATACGTAGTTTAGACCCTAAATCATGAGATTTTAGTCAGTTTAAGCCTAGAAACATAACTAGAACTTACCTTAGTCAAAATCATTAATCAAAACTTAGAAAATTAGAAGCAAGAAAGGAGAAAAAGGTCAAGAACCCTAGTTCAAGAACGCAGCAAGGTTACATCAGTTCCAGCCCCGAAAACGAAAGATTTCTCCGTGGAATTCGTCACCAGGTATGTGGGATTTCACTAGTGGGTTCCTTTCGCCCATTAGGTCCCTAGAATTCAGTCAGATTCTTGATTCCATGATTATGAACAGACCTAGGGTTTCTAGAATTACAACAGATCATCATGAATTAGTTATTTAAATGTTCCAAATCAGATTATCATGTTATTGCTCAGTTTATCGCATGAATTTCAGAACCCTAGCTATGTATTCCTTAAGTTCTTGAATTACACATGCTAGGTCAGATATTTCAGTATTTAGTTTTACATACCTCAGTTTATGAATGCATCATTATCAGATTAATTGTTGCATTCTCATTTTTGCATGTTCAGTTTTGAGCTATCTAGTATTTACAGAAATTCAGTCATAAATAGTTAACCACTTAATTCATTGGGAGTAGCATAATACCGAGTTGGACTAAGGTTCAGCGTACCCATATATTCCCAGAACTACGATCCACGTAGGTGTAAGTCCCCTATGTGGGCAACATCAGTTTAGTGATCACGCTAGCATGCCTCTATACCTCTGGTAGGGTATATTGGGTCCTCTCGATGGGGCGTATACATCGGACTCCACATTTAGCTCATGTGGTTTTATGTCGGTTATTAGTAGCTCCCACAGTTCAGTTAGATTCTATTACATTGACCACATTTACAGTTCATTCAGTATTCAGTCAACATGTTATAAATTGGTCATTGCATTCAGTTATCTCAGCATTCAGTATCTATATCATGTTCAAATTATTTCATTGCTTTATTGCTTTGTTCAGTTATATGTTATTTCAGCTTTACTCTATCATGCATGCTCAGTACCTTTCAAGTACTGACGCATACGTGCGCTACATCTTCTCATGATGTAGGTTCAGGTTCTCAGCATCCAGATCACGTTTAGATCGGTTCCCAATCTTCAGTTCAGCAACATCAGTGGTGAGTCCTTATTCTTCGAGTACTAGTGATATGTTTATCTTTATCGCTTTTAGTCTTTTAGTTTCAGTTTTGCTAGATCTAGTTGAGGCATGTCCCAACATTTCTAGTCAGTTTAGAGGCTTATTTTAGACGTAGATAAATTCAGCTTAGTATTGAGTTAATATCTTCCCTGTATTAAACTCATCAGTTTTTATTTATCTCAGTTATAGTATATGGGTATTCCCCATCTTTTCATCTTATTTATGATTTAGCTTCCGCACAGTTTCTATTATTCAGATTATATTTAGTATGCTCATGATCATGCCAGCAGGGTTAGCTTGGGATCACTTGTGGTCCTAGGTCCCGTGTTCGCGTCTCAGGGGTAGCTCGGGGCGTGACAGTTTATACCATGGGTGTGTGCGATTTTGAATTAATGTCTGAATGATTTAAGTATACTATTTTCTTGATAAATGATAGTTTATGGAATATTAATAGTGTTATCGTTATAAAGTTATGAAATTTGTGACAAAATGTATGAAATTTATTGTAACATTGATATGAGACTGGTATAGTTTTAGCCAATTTGATAATAATAATAAGATTGATTCGGTGTACTGTTTAATAGTATAATATGGGGTACTATTTTAAAAAAATATATAAATAAAATGTAGAGGTTGGAATGAATTTGGTAGAGTATTAGGCATGACATTGGTATGAATAATTAATCATTCTTGTGTAAAAAATATGAGCAAGCAGTATGATGTTTTGTATGAAATTTGTACTATGTTGGTATGAAATTTGAATATAAATACAACACATGTATTTTTTACTTCCATGATATGCAAAAACTGACTGTGATTTCTTAATGAAATAGGTAAATATGTTGATTTTTAGATGGAGAAAATTATTTTTGAGTTTTCAAGTCTATATTGTGGGCTAGTAAATGCGATAACTTTGCAACTTAGAATAAATGCTAATATTAATGACATTGAGATCAAATATATTGTTAGCGATCGATGTCCACTTGTTTGTATCCATAAATGATGTGGGTGTGCAAGTATTTTTGGATCAAAAGAAAGTTAATGTTGATTTCTTTACAAAATATTTATTGTGCATAACTTTGAAGAATACGACTCTGGATAATCCAGAATCTAGTGTTTTTGTGGATAGAAGAGATTGTGATGTTAGTTGACCTCTAACAAATGTGGATTTATACTAAAATAATTCAATCCGCTTGATAGAATAAATTCTGGTGGAGTTGTTGATGAAAATTTTGATGAAGGACATGAAGTAATCAGTGACCTTACTAATATGGTGATTACTGAAAATCAAATTTACAAAGATAAGGAGACACTTATGGAGGTTATGCGACATTATGAAGTTGTCCAAAAATTTCGATTTTTTATGTCTCGTTCCAGTTCTACTTGGTAATAATATATTTTCTTATTTGTATGTGTAATTATTTTTGTATGAATTTGGTATATAAATATTTCATTACTCTTCTTTATTTTAAAACAACTATTACCTGAAGTGTCCTTCTGAAAATTGTTCTTAGCTAATGAATTCATCTAGTTTGAATCAGTCGGGGCTATTCAAAATTTGAAAATACTGTGGGGAGCACACTTGTTCGGTTAGAGATAGAGTTTATGCAAGGCGTCAAGGAATCACTGACGTTGTAGCTGTTATGATATTAGATAAATTTTTTGATTTAGATATTGTATACACTCTGAAAGATATAACCAAAGACATGTTGAAATGACATGATGTTTCGCTAACATACATGCAGGCTTGACGAGTTAAAGAAAAAGCACTGAAATTGTTGCGTGGAGATCCGGCTGAATCATACGCTAAACTACGAGGTTTTTTCTGAATTAAAATTTTTAGTTTAATTTATCTCTAATAGATATCAAATTGTAATTTAATAGTGGAACTAAATTGGTATGCATTTTAGCAAAGCAAAAAAAATGGTAGTCATTTTGGCATGCAGTTTGTTTCCAGATTGGTATCCATTATGTATCCAATTGGTTTCCATTGTGTATCCAATTGATATCTATATTGTATCCAATTTTGTAACCAGTTAATATATTGTTGTGTTGTGATATTTAGTTATCAAATTGTAAAAATAATTATAACAATTTAAAAATTTCCAGGTTATCTATACATATTGGAGCGGATCTATCCTGATTCTGTTTTGAGCTTGACAAGAAAGGAAGGTGAGAGCTTCTTATATGCATTTGTTGCATTGAAAGCATGTATTAGAGGTTGGGAGTATTGTTGGCCAGTTGTAGTGGTTGATGGGGCAACCTTAAGAGGTGCATATGGTGGTACAATGTTGACTGCAAGCACTATGGATCCAGGAGGTATTACTTGAATCTTTATATTTATATGCAAATATAATTATGATATAAGTTGTCTTTCCAATCTGTATGATTCTTTTTAAAATAATGCATCATGTCACATACTTTCACTTACTTACGCTATAGCGGATTCTGAGAATGATGCATCGTGGATCTGGTTATTTGAATGTTTTAGGGACACATATGGAGAAAGGGAACACATGTGTTTTATGACAGATAGAAATGAGAGAATATGGAAAGGAACTGCAAGAGTATATCCTGGATTGGAACATTATGCTTGCATATTACACTTATGCTGCAATGTTTTGAAGATTTCCATAGGAATACTGAAGATTTGAAGAAACTTTTCTTTTTCATGGAAAAGGCATAAACAATACAACAATTCGAGGAGTTTATGTCAAGAATAGACCAGATAGACCCAAAGGATAAGAGGATATTTATTCGATATCGGGTATAGCAAGTTATCAGGACTCATTCAAAATGTAAGCGGACATGGACCATGACTTCAAACATAGCCGAATCTTTAAATAATGTTAACAGGTTAGCAAGGAGGTTGCCAGTCGTATCACTTCTTGAATTTATGAGGATAACAATTCAAATATGATCTTAAGCTCCAGAAAAATGTTGCTTTGTCTAACAGCATGAGGGTATGATTTTTCCTTTATTAATTATGCTGGATAAATTTGAACATTTTTATGTTTAAAACCAATTATTTTGTGTGTTAGGTAATAACATCAACGATTTATTTGCATGTTGTTGTTGATGGACCAAAGCGGTACATAGTGTCCATAAGAACCAATAAATGTAGTTGCGGACGATTTCAAAATGATGAGATACCATGCGGGCATGGAATGATAGTTCTTAGGTGCAGAAGATTGCATGAAACAGATTACTTCTCTCCTTTTTATAGCTTGAAGAATTTTGAAGATGCATATGCGATCCTTGTTGAACCTCTTCCATGCGAGAGTACATGGGATATACCAAGTTATATTTCTGAGCCAAAATTGATGTTGCCTGGTTCAAAGAGAACTGTAAGAAGACCGCAACTTGAATACTGGAAGGGGTTTGTTGATGGGAAATTCAAAAGGTCTAAAGTTACTTGCAGTACATGTCGTCAAGTGGGCCACAACAGGAAGACATGTTCAAATTACCCTGTGCCCAAAAAAATCATAGTTTATTTGTTTAAACTATAAAAAAATTATTTTATTTTGTCTTTTAGACTCATGTTTTGTTTTGATTTTGACAATGTATTCATTGTTTTCCAATAATATTTATTGAGTAATTTATTAGATAATTATGGTATGCATTTGGTATCCATTTGGTATGCAACTGAATAACCACTGATATTATTCAATGTAATTTACCATGAGTATTAATTTTGTATCCAACTGGTGTCCTACTCTAAATCAAAATAAAACAAGATGTAATTGATGTTGATGCAAAATTTAATGATCGTTATTTTAAATTGTCAGATTCATTTAATACCAATATTTTTACAGAATGTATACCAACTTCATACATCTTTAAAATATTTAATCCACACTTGTTAAGACAATATAATTTACATTCAGTATTAATTTGGTATCCATAAGGTGTCCAAACTTGAAAAATCATAAAACATGATGTAATTGAGGTTGGTACAAAATATAATGATCACTATTTTACATTGTCAAAATCATTTATTCAAGGTATTTATACAGGTTGGATACCAACTTCATACATTTTTTTTATTTTTTTGTCTTAGATTATGAAGTAAAAAATACCAATCATGTATGAATTTGGATGCCAAAATTATACAATTTGTATACCAATTATAAGACAATGTTAGTTCATGAGGTGTTCATTTTGTTTCAGTTAATAAGATAATGTTAGTTCATGAACTCTAAAAGTTGAATCCAATTGGTATGTAGTTTGTATATAACTATTATCCCGAAAATTATTATACTCAATGTGTAATTTATCTTTTGAATAGTGTATCCAATTGGCATGCAGTCTGTATATTACTAGTATCCTGGAATTATAATAGTTAATTTGTAATTCATATGTAGTTGGTATCTGACTGGAAGAAAACTGTATCAAATACTTAAAACTGTATCAAATACTTAAAATATCGTCAAATACTTAAAACTGTATCAAATATAAAAATATCATCCAAAAGTTAAAAAAACTTGTAATACTAAAAAGTCTAAGCTGTAATCAACTATCTCAAATTTGATCTTCGTGGTCTTGGTGTAGGATAATTGTTGGTATCCGGAGTATGTTATTTTGCCATGTGGGGTCCACCAAATTTGCAAGTAACAGTTCTGATTACTTCACTCTCACTGATCGCGCCATCATCGTTCTTTTTTTCCCCCATAATGCCATATGATTGTGGCATACCTTTGACGATGGTACTTTGTATCGATATCAATGGAACACATATCAAAAACTCCATTGCTGATGTATTCAACAAATAGACATGTGTACATACCATAATCACTGAAAAAAATTTGGAAGAAAAATAATTTTAAAAAATAAATTGAGTTAGCTTTTCTGATGAAATCACTAAAGTATAGAAATACGTACTTTGAAGTTGCATCTTGTTGAGGCACATTCGTCATATGTTTGACTGCAACTGGGTCAGATTGAGACTTGTCAATATATTCATGGAGTTTATTGGCATACAGATCAAGCCTTTTACCATAAAAACTTGTGCTCATTAAAAATAGTGGTATCATTGTGGCAAGTTTGTCAACAACTATATTCGCACTCTTGTCATGAAGAGCTCCTCCCATCATCGAATCATATACAAGTAGACATCTAAGCTTGATTCAGAAGACAATCAAAAACCAGTGAAATGAGGTACTAACATTGACAGGAATAATGACATCGTCAACTCTGTCCCAAGAAATGTTGGCAAGCAGTTTGAAACCTCTAATGCACTGTCCAATATCGTGGTCGAGAGAAATGGATCTCATGTCGTATTGGAATCTCTCTACTATTTCTCAATGTTATCAACTGATGTACCGT
Source organism: Solanum okadae (assembly GCA_036553675.1). Taxonomy (NCBI): domain Eukaryota; kingdom Viridiplantae; phylum Streptophyta; class Magnoliopsida; order Solanales; family Solanaceae; genus Solanum; species Solanum okadae. The sequence goes on from CM071678.1 coordinate 29,306,471, forward strand.
GAGTTTACAGTACTATTGATACGTTTCACTTAGGATTTGTGAATGTCTAAGGCATTTTGGTGTTAGTTTTATGTGTTTTTTGTTGTAATTTCAGGAAATAAACTCAGGCGTGAAAAGATGAAGATGTAGTTGAGGCAAGTACTGAAAAGAGTCATCTATGGAGGCACCTACGAACCGTAGGATGAGTGAAGCCTCGTAGATAAGGGTCGTGGGACGACCAGGCATGGCAAGATTGAAGCTCATGGAAATCTGACCAAGTATGGAACCACGGTGGGGACTGACGGACCGTTAAATGACTTACGGTCCGTCCTACAGCTCCGTAGAAGTGATCAGAGGAGTGATTTTAGTACATGAGTTGAAATAATCTAAGTATAGAGCGACGGAGGTGACTGACGGTCTGTCGTCTCACTGATGGACCGTGCTGCTGGTTCGTGGAAGCTGATTGAGAGAGGTGGATATGTGAAGATTTCAAATCGGCTAAGTATGGAGCCACAGAAGATACCTACGGACCGTCATTCGACTTACGGACCGTAGGTCAGCCTCATGGAATGGAGATGCGTTCTGCAAGTTTATTTCCTTATTTTGTTTCCCTTTTATTTTATGATTTGTTTTCTATATATAGGGTATGTAAACCTCATTTTTAGAGGTTAGATTTTATTACTTTTATTCTAGGTCTTGATATGGGATATTAACTTGCAACTTTAGCAATTATTAATTTCCTAAGTTCGTTTTGAAGATTTTGGTGTTGCAATTCAAGTTGAATTTCTGGGTTTATTATTCTTCTTACGTAAGTTCATAATTCTTTCATCTAAAACAATGAATTGTTTTCATATGATTATGGGTAACTAAACTCCACAACTAGGGTTGTGAGAACCATGAGCGATTACCAAAGTATGAATAGTAAATAAGCAATTCTTGAATAGTGTTTTGCATGCATTGATAATTCTTTCGTTTAAAAGTCTTTTTAAGGGTGCGCAACGTTAGAACTCGCCTTGTTGCTACTTGCCGGACCAAGGAGGTAATCAACAAAAAAAGAATTATCAACATAGATTTAGTGTGATACTATCTAATAGTCTAGTGTCGATTGGTGCGAAGTAATAACTAAGCCAAATATCGATGTGATGTCTAATATGAGGTAAATGTAAGGGTTAGTAAATTATACACACATAGCCGAACCAAGGTGCGGGGTGAAATTCTCTGGATGTCAGACCAAGAATTTAGAGATACCTAGCTTATCACTTTGCATGTAGTACACTAGGAAGGGATTGTTATTACTAGGATTATTGCGTTATGAGCTTGTGGGGAACACGTATACCCTAGTTAATTCTCTCATCTTGATAACAACAAAAATTGACTTTTGTTTACTGATTACTTACTGAATTCTTACAATTTGTTTCCCAAATTCCTTCTCCCCCTTTTAATTACTTGTTTCTGGAAGTAATTTGACTAAATGAATATAATTGTTGGTTAAAGTGAAGTCTAAACCATTTTCCTCGTGGATCGACCCCAACCGACAATATGGGCTCTTTACTTGATAACGATCGCTTATGCTTCTTTAGGGAGGTGTAATTTGAGCATATCAAATTTTGGCGCCGCTGCCGGGGAATTTGGCTTTTTGATTTGTTTTAACTACATTATTGAAATTTAGTCAAATATTTCCTAATTTTAGTTTTTCTTTTTGTTTTTGTCTCTCTCAGGTTCTGAATCTAGTGTATGCCAAGTACGTAGAGCCAGGGTGAACCACTTACTCCTTACGATCCAGAGTTGAACCAAACTTTGCGAAGAATGAACAATCAAGGAGTTCAAGTTAATCCTATCGGAGGCAATCTAGGAGATGAAGTTTAGTTGCAACCTCCGAGGGTAGTTGGTGGAGACAACCAGGTTTTAGCTGAAAATCAATTGGGAGATGCAGTGAGGGTGCATGGTCCACCAGGCCCACAACTGCATGACAACTATAAGGGAAGCGTCAATATTGCTGACTCTGATGGACCTTTTGTCCTACCCCCTTGCCTCCGGGGCACACATTTGTAGTGACCAGTAGCTTGATGTAGATGCTTAAGTGAGGGGCTTGTTCTCGGGTCGCCATCGGAGGACCCACATGCTTACATAGCCAAGCTAAGGGTGGTTTGCAAAAGCTGTGTAGGTCGACCAAACGTGGATATGGATGTCATCGGATTGGGAGTGTTCCCTCTATCACTAACAGGCGATGCTGCTGTATGGTTCATTGAGCTCCCTTATTACTCAATCTATACATGGGACCAACTGAAAGATGTTTTCTTAGCAATATATTATCTAGTGTCGAAGCTCAATCACAAAGATAAGGTCAACAATTTTGTGGAATTACCTGGAGAGTCTGTGAGTAGCTCTTGGGACAGATTCACTGCGTTTGTAAGAGGTGTTCCGAATCATCGTATTGATGATGAGTTGCTGAAGGAATATTTCTATCGAGATTAGGATGACAACAATAAAGCAGTGCTTGATACTATTGCTGGAGGATCATATGGTGAGTGCACATACGCGCAGATTGCAGAAAAACTGGAGAAGATCTCTCGCAACAATAAAGCATGGAGCACTAGGAGGTCGGATACTGGGAGAAACACATTTGCCGTTCATATGACAAACAACTAGTCTGCGAATAAGATTCGTGAGGAGATGGCTCAGATGAGGACCGAGTTGGGGTTGGTATTGAAGCATGTGAGCGGAAGTGCGGAAAAGGTAAATGCTGTGAACTACTTAACTAGAACTCTACGACCAGTTGAAGAGTGTTACTATGAAGAGGATGCTTATGCGGTGAATGATCAGACGGGGGGTTTCCGACCAAGCGCCCAAGGATCCAACAAGGAAAATTGGCGCTAGGGTCAAGGAAACCAAGGTCGGAACTATGGCAATTACAACTGTGAGGGTTAATATGTCCAGGATGGGAACTTCAATCGCGACAACAACTACAACCGGAACAACTATGGAAACAGAAATGATCGGGTTGGACCTTATGTTTCCCCTTAAAATTAGGAATCTGGTACTAGGGAAGCTGGATGCAATATGGCGCGTATTGAAGATATGATGCAGAAGATAATGAGAAGGTTTGATGCAACTGATGAGAATGTGAAGGAGATGAGAAACAACTTGTCTGGTATTGGTCAAAAGGTTGATGCCCATGCAGTCTCAATAAAGCATCTAGAGCAGCAGATGACTGAGTTGTCTACTACAGTGAACCCACGTCAACCTGGCACTCTTCCTAACAACACCATTCATAATCCAAAGAATGATGGCCATTGTATGACAGTTACTATTCGAGGGGGAAAGCAAACCATTGATCCACATATGCCGTCTGTGGTGGATGTTGAGATTAGAAAAGAAGATGATGTGATAGAGGTTAGAGAAGAGTCTGAGAATGCGACAGAGAAAGAAACAGAGATATCTCAGAAAGTGGTCCCCATACCTACACCTCCACCACCTTTTCCACAGAGGTTAGTAAAGAAGACTGAAGATGTTAAATATCGCAGGTTTATTACTATTGTCACACCCCTTTTTGTGCACAGCGGCGGAAGGGTTTTTCCAATTTAAGTGACGTTATTGATTAGGGGATTATTTTATTTTTCAGAGTCGCCACTTGGAATTGAGTTATGGTGTTCCAAGTCACCTTTTGTTTAATCCCTAATCAAAAGGAAATGACTCTTTATATGGTCCGCGAACTAGAAATTCGGGTAAGGAATTCTGTTGACCGAGGGGAAGGTATTAGGCATCCCTCGAGTCCGGTGGTTCTAGCACGGTCGCTTTTATTGACTTGTACCTACTTTAAATCATTTGTAGATATATTATTTTCAGGTCATGACTTGTTTGCATTTATATTGTTGAACTTTTATTTGGTCTCAAATCGTATGCATAACTGCATTCTCGACTTTTGGCATATAAATAGCTTATGAAGATAATTGTTTTCTTCTCTCGAGTGCATCACCTAATTTTATCTATAAGTGATCTTATTTTAAATTAATGAAAGTTATTATATTTTTGGACAAGGTGCGTCACCGCATTCTTGAGTTTTTTCAATGTCTCAAAAAAGATGCGCAACCGCATTCTTAATTTTTTACAGATATTTTTAACGTGCATAAAATTCATCTAGTATTAAAAGTACTTACTCTTATTTTTCTGAATTCTAGACAACTAATCTTCTCATTTCATTATTATATTTATTGATGATACTTTTAATTAAATTAATCCACATGTTAAAATATATATTAGAATAATTTTATCAAGGTGTGTCACCACATCCTTGAATTTCATTTAAGTGTTTCAAAAAAGATGTGTAACCACATTCTTAATTGAAACAAATATTATTTTTTGTTTACATGCCTAAAACCCATCTAATGTTATAAGAAAAAAATATTAAATAAAATCAAATAAAATAAAACAAATCTAAACTTGGATACAATATAAATTTTGGATTATCTTATATTCTTTTATTTTTATTCACCCTTAAAGTTAATGTTAAAATTAGGCCTACACATATTATATATATATATTTAATCTTGAAGTTAATGGCGAAATTAGGCATACTCATATTGTACTTTTTATTAATCCAACAAAGCAATGACGAATTGCTAAAATAAATCTCATTCTTTATTTAATAAATAAAACAACAATAATTTTGTGACCCCAATAATTCCTACTTTATCATTATTAGCATCGAAATCAAGAAAAGAACAACATCATGACCCATTCATTTTAAGACATCACAACTAATGAACAAAAATAGATAAATAAAAATAACCACCAATAAAGTTACTTTAATTCATTAAAGAGATATAACAATTAACACATTCTTCATTTTAATCAAATTATGAATAAAATAAAAGTGTAAGAAAACTTATCATAATAATTACATCAAATTCCATGAATAAATTAAATAAGAAGATAAAGTAAAGTTGAATACCGCAAAATCTTAACCGAAGCTCGATTAGAACACCCACAACTTTTGTAGGTTGTTTGTGATGGTATATGTGTTTGTGTTGATATGAAAAAAAAAATGGGTAAGGAAGAAAAGATATGAATGTGTTGGTGAATTTTTTTAAAAAGAAGAATGAAATAAAAATGGAAAGTTTTTCTTTTTGTTTTCTTCAGTGTCGTCCCTCTTTTTTCTTTTTTCCGTGTTGTGTATGTAATATAAGGGCATGTGTTGTGGAGTAGTATGTGCAGATGGTGGGAGGTAATGGGGTGGGGTAATGTGTAGGTGGGTTGGGGTAGTGTAGGTTATTTTTATTTTTTTTAGATTAAATATATATATAATAATAATAAAAATACTTATTAATTATTTTGAACTAATAAAATATTAGAAAAGTCAAATAGCTAGTTTAAAAAAATATATAATTAAGAAATACTAGCTTGTTTATTAAAATTTACATTAAAATAAACATACATTTTTTGTTATTTTCAATTTTTTTTTTAAAAGTAAACTTATTAAGACAAAAATCAAAATATCTAACTTAGACATAAAAGAAATATTTAAGATTTAAAAATAGTGTAAAATTTTATGTTCGGTCAAAAATTATGTGTCTACAACTATGTTGAAGCAGCTTTCCATCAACGTTCCGTTGATAGAAGCCTTGGAGCTAATACCTGGGTATGCGAAGTTTATGAAAGATATGGTGACAAAGAAAAAGTTTGTGAGTTTTGAAGATGATGATAGATTGCAGCATTGTAGTTGAAGGTGATTCATATGTATAATACTAATTGTTGGTACCAACTAAAGTCAAGACATTGTCAAACATGAACCAATTCCTTTCTCAATTTAAAGAAAAAAAAACTCAAGAAAATAAAATAAAATTTTGATTTATATGAATTACGCTTGACCTGATTCTTGCTATAAAATATACGTAGGCAGTCTTACAATAGGGCTCGATCTCACAGAATAAAATTTTATATCCTTGAAAGAACGAAATTGGATCATTTTTTTTTAAAAAAAATGGAAAAATGATAAATTAAAAAGAGCTTCAAAGTTCCTCATTTTAAAAAATTGGGGCATATTTTTATTTGTTAAAAAAAAAATCACTCTCATTTCTAGGGAATAAACACTCTAGTTGCATTTTAACCTTAGGGAACAAACTCCCTAATTGCATTTTGTCTTGCATTTTTTCTTTGGTACAAGTATTTCTCATTCATGCTAATAGCGTAAATAATATTTTTCTGATACAAACTGGGGCAAAAAAAAATGTTGTGGTGATTCTATTTGATGATTCTGTTAAGCATGACCCTCTTGAACAATGAGAATTAGTATAGCAGGACCCTCCTGAACTATGAGATTTAGTGTAGCAGGACCCTACTGGACAATGGAAATTAGTATAGCAGGACCCTCCTGGACAATGTGAATTAGTATAGCAGGACCCTCCTGGACAATGGGATTTAGTTTAGCAGGACTCTCTTGGACAATGAGAATTAGTATAGCAGGACCCTCCTGGAAAATGGGATGTAGCAGGACCCTCCGGGACAATGGGAATTAGTATAGCAAGACTCTCCTAAACAATGAGATTTAGTATAGCATGACCCTCCTGGACAATGGAATTTAGTATAGCAGGATCCTCCTGGACAATGGGATTAGCAGGACCCTCCTACATAATGAGATTTAGTTATTTTCTCCTAGGATAAACACTTCCTAGTCTGAGGCCTTTTCTTTTTCTTTTTCTCCTAGGATATACACTTCCTAGTCTGAGACGTTATTTTTAATTTTCTCCTAGGATAAGCACTACCTAGTCTGATTTTATTTTTATTTTTTTAAATTCACATTTGCTAATAACTCACAAAAAAATTCCAGTGAAAACTGGGGCAAAATTTTTATTTATTTCTTTTGTTTGTGATGGTTTTCAGGTTTCTTCAAGCGAAACATGGATTTGAAATTCAAGAACAAAGTTTCAACTGTTTTCAAAATGATCAATCCCCATGATAGCCAGAATCAACTTTTTCAATGCATGTAGCAACCTAATTTCCTGACATCTGCTTCTATTCAGCTACTGATCAAGAAAACATGCAGTCCTTCAAGAACATTTATAAATTGTCATTTTGAAGAGTGTCAAAAGCTCACTCTAAGTGGCAAGTTAAGCAACAATTCCATTGAAGATCAAGATTCTCACCAAAAATCAAGGTAATATCTCAAAGTCAAGACTCAAGAGAAGCTGCATAGATAGGAGTTTGTACTTTTATTTTCCTTTTGACTATTAGTTTTCATTTTTTTATGTAATTAAGGATAAGAGCCGCGACCTGGAGCTTCGATGGAACCTCACTTAACTTCCAACTCATTACCTCATCTCCTTGAACTACATGTGACCTGATTCCCTTATAACCTGGGATATGTAGGATGTCCAAAACCAAGACTCGGTCGCACAAATTTTTTCTTTCAAATAAGAGTCCGGTCAAAATTTGTTGCATTGTCTACTTCTTTACCTGAAAACTCTTTGTGTTTCCAGTCAAAGAGGGGCAAACTGTAGACACGTAATTTTTTACCGAACTTAAGGTATTACACCATTTTTAGTACATAAATATTGCTTTTATATATAAATTAGATATTTTTCATTTATCTTATTTTAGTAAGTTTTATTTTAAAAGATTTGAAAATAACAAAAAAATATATGTTTTATTTTAAATTTAAAAAATAAGCTAGTATTTCTTATTTATAATTTATTATTAGCTACTCAATTTTTGTTAGTTTAAAAAATATTATACTATATTATATTTATTTGGAAAAAAACTTACCACTACCCTCACCCCATTACCCATTTCCACCCACATCTACCCCCACTCACCTCACACCCCACTCCACTTACCCAATACACACCCTCATACCTATATCTAACACACACAACAATCTGCAAACAACACACATACAGACAATCAGAAAAAGAAATCAGCAATACAAAAAAAAAACACACACACACGCTGCAAAAAAAAAAAAAGAAAAAAAAAAAGAACCATCAGCCAAGAGAGAAAAAAATACCATCACTTCCGAACCAGTGGCGGAGCCAGGATTTAGATTGAGGGGCGTCAAAATATAAAGTAGTAATGCACACAAGTAGTCTAAAAAGTTAACAAAAAACGCTGAAAGCCTTTAAAAAAAATAGGCTTCAGCAAGGTTCGAACTCCCAACGCCTAGGTCAATGACAAGGCGAAACTTTGTAGCCCCTGAACCGCTGAACCAACACTTCAACTTGGTTCAGGAGTGTCAATTCTAATATATATAGGTATAAAATCAGAATTTGACTTACCTATACAACGTAATTTTCCGATGAAGGGGTGTCGCCTAACACCCCTCGGGCAAGGGTAGCTCCGCCCCTATTCCGAACAACACACACGTACTACACTCAAGCAAACAAAAAGAAAAAACTTTCACATTCCTTTTATTTTTTTTCAAAAATCCACAAATACATCCACATCTTTTCTTCCTTTCCACATAAAATCTATAAAGGTTTTGTGGGCGTTTTAATTGAGCTTCAATCAAGATATTGCGGTATTCAGTTTCACCTTATCTTTTTAATTTGTTTATGGAATCTGATGTAATTTTATGACAAGTTTTGTTATATTTTATTTTATTTATAATTTGATTGAAATGAATAGTGAGTTAAGTGTTAAGCATATCTCTATTTAATGAATTGAGACAGTTTTAGGTGGCTATCTTAGTTTATTTATTTTTATTTGTTAGTTGTTATTTCTTAAAAATGAACGAGTTGTGGTTGTGTTCTTGTTTTTAACTTAGATGCCAATAAGGATAAAGTAGAGATTATTAGGCTAAAAAAAAAATTGCCACTTTTATTTTATCAAACAAAAAAAAGAAATTTATTTTAGTAATTCGTTATTGTTTTGTTAGATTAGTAAGAAATTGCTACCCGTGTAGTGGTTAATTTTGACATTAACTTTAAGAGTAAATAAATAATAAAAAATATATATATAATATTGATCTAAAATTTTTATCAAACACCTTAGAAGTTTAGATTTGTTTTATGTTTTTTGATTTTTTTTTTAAGGAATAAATATTTTCTCTCAACTTTAGATGAACTTTTAGCTATATTTAAAATATTTGTTTCAATTAAGAATGCGGTTACTCATTTTTTTTGAGACATTTAAGAATAAACTCAAGGATGTGGTGACACACCTTGTCCAGTAATATAATCACCTTTCATTGATTTAAAATGAGACTTTTAGATAAAGTTATTAGATGCAATTCGAAGAAGACAAGTATGTCTCTAAATGTTAAGACCAAGAATGCGGTTACACATCTAGGTTGAGACCGAGAAAAGTTCAACAAAAAATATAATGCGAACAAATCATGGCACGTAATAATATATTCAAAAAATATATTGAGTTAAGTATAAGTCAATAAAAGTGATAGTGCTAAAATCACGGGACTCGAGGGATGCCTAATACCTTCCCCTCGGTCAACAGAATTCCTTACCTGAATTTTTAATTCGTAGACCAAAAATAAAGAGTAATTTCCTTTTGATTAGGGATTAAAAAGAAAGGTGACTTGAAACACCATAACTCAATTCTAAGTGGCAACTTTGAAAAAAATAAAATAATCCCTAATCAATATTGTCACTTAAATTGGAAAAACCCTTCCCGCCATGCGAAAAAGGGGTGTGACAATAAGCATGAACTAGGGTTTAGCGTTGATAGCCTCCAAGAACCTTAACTGGAATTGAATAGATCTTGTAGAATCCAAATTGAAATTGGACACGTTTTGTACAGTCCCACAAAATTTCAATGTCTACAAATGTCCCCTGCTTCAAGGCTTGTCGGAGGGTGGACTTGATGAAACTCAAAGACGAAGCTTGAAGCACACATTCTTCCACCTTTGAGGCTTTGTGGCTTCAAATATGCAGATTTGATTTGTGAGAGAAGAGATGAATGACAAATTTGATCTCACTATGCGTGCCAATTTGTTTGCAACAAATTTCAAAGGTGATAGAAAATAAATTGCAATTACAAATAAAATATGAAGAAACATAAATATTATTGATAAACATTGTGGGTACAAATATGTTCCTCCCTTGATTCTTCTCTCTCTTGGTAATGTTTTTTCTCGAACTAGGATAATTTGGATTTGATCTCTTTATGAATATTCGATGAAATTGTGTAATATTCAAGATGTCTTTTTCAAGGGAATATAGTACTCTTCCTAAGAGGAATCAAACACATCTCGTAGAGTTCCACAAAATTTCAATATTTTCATACATGTTTTGTTTGCATTGGAACACAAATATCTGAAATTGATGACTATTTTTTGACTTATCTAACGTTTAAAATCTAAAGATAACATATCAAGTATCAATTGACCACACTTTTTGATAAAAGCAAATGAAATATTTTATCGAATGTGCTACCAGAACTTGTGTTGCCATCAATAGATCGAAAAGCTCCAGCCTCCAGACCCACCCTCCCCTCCCAGAAAAAGGGAAAAAGGCAAAGAAGGAACCAAATGCAAAGATGTCAAAGCTCATGCGATAATTCTGACCATGAGGAGAACAACAGAAAAATGTAGGGGTGTCAAAAATGAACTCAAGCATAGGTAACTCACCCAATTCGTCTAGAAATTTTGAAGGTTGGGCTCAAGATAATTTGAATTGGGTTCAAACTCAACCCATTCAAGCCTAACACATTTTAAAAGAATCTTCAATTGAGCCCAATTCAATCTCCAATTTCAACCCGTTTTAAAACTCTTTATTAAGATATGTTCCTATATTGAAGGTATGAATTATTATCTATTTAATATCTTTTAGGATTTATCTATCTATTTGTAACTTTTTTTTTTAAAAAAATATTGAGTTGAAATTCAAATTATGATTATAAAAGTTAAATATCACCATGTTAAAATTATTGAGATTAAGCGGGTCAAATTGGGCGAGTCAAGACCCAACCCGTTTTTAGCCCATTTGAGCCCAAAGTAAACTTGGGTGGGTCAAAACCCAATCCGATTTCTATTCCAACCCATTTTAATATCTTCAATTTCAACCCAACTCGCCCATTTGACACCCCTAGAAAAATGTATGGCATTTTCCTATGGGCACAAGGAGCATAACTGAATACTAATTGTAAAATGATTTTTTAGATTTCGTTTAAAAAAAAAAACTACTCATTTTTGGTATACAATAGTATTTCACTTTTTATTTTAAATTGAGTCCCCAAGTCATTACTTTATTGACCTAGTTATTGTAGAATTTTATTCAACCTCTATGGGAAGTCGGACATAATGTTTTCATATGTCAATGAAAACTGTCATGATAGGAGGGGCTGGGTTTTAGTTGTCATGCTAATATGATTGATTCTCATTACCTGGACAAAATTTGGTACTTTGATGTTACAAGTAAGCTTTAATTGATAAGAATATGCACTCGTGGAAAATACAAGAGCGAAACTCGTTGTTTGAAGCTGAAGATGTTAATGCTATATTGTCTATCCCAATTTCTATTGCAGGTTCTAATGATAGGTTAATATGGCACCATACAAAAACAGGAAACTATGAAGTTAAGTCAGGTTACTACATCGCAAAGGATTTGGTTGGTAGGACAATGAAAAATTCGGAAGCTCAAGCGAGTTGTCACTCTTTTCCAAAATGTTTTTGGGACTTCCTGTGGAAGTTGGGAGCTTAAAAATAAGCTTAAACACTTTTTGAGAAAATGTGTGCTTAACTCTTTACCCGTCCATAGTAATTTAGCGAAAAAACTACACAGTGTAGATAAGACTTGTAAGATTTGTGGTCTTGGACCTGAAGATATAGAACATATGTTATTCAAATGTCCTCGGTCTCAACTTGTGTGGAAGCAATGCCCTATAAATTGGCCTGATATAAAAAATATTACTGATTTTTCTATTTTGTGGTATGACTTGTTCTTAAATACCAAATCTTTTCCTGAATCTTTAACTTGTTAAACTTGAGCGTTAATATTATGTGGCAAATTTAGAAAGGTAGGAATAGTTGGTTGTTTAATCAAGAAAGGTTAGAACCAAGAGATATTGTTTCTAGATCTATGTTTGAGTATGAAGAATATAATGAGTTACTAACAAAAAGTCCTTCTTCTTGTTCCTCTAGAAATCATCCTGTGATTAAACTAACAAATTTGCAAGGTGGCATTTTATTGTTTACAGATGCAGGTTTGCAGAATGACGATGGAAGGGCAAGTATCGGTATTGTGGCTTTGGATAGCCTCAGTAACCTGCTTCATGCCCATGGATCCCCATGACTGCTGAAGCGATTGCTATTAGGAAAGCTCTTGAAAGATGCTAAAAATGTTATGCTTTATTTCGTTTCGTTCCCGTTCTTCATTTCCTTCTTCTCGAATCCAAGGGGAACTTATCATATTTAGAATCTTTCTGCGGTGTGCTCCGTTTACTATTCTTTCGTACTTTCTTCTTTTTACCACGCAATAGGTCAGCGAAGCCTGAGCGGGCGCGGAGAAGGAAAGGCCAAACACTTCGATTATAGAAGTGGAAATCCAACCTATATTTATTTCCAACTAAAGGTAAAGGCGCTTTTCGCTCCACCGGAATCCGACGTCAATTGGTTACTGGTTGGTAGTTCCTCATCGTGCATTGACCGACTCCTCATGGGGTTGAAAACAACGCTCTGAAACCGGTGGAAAAGAAAAGCGCAACTTCATGGAGATAGAAGTGTTGTGTGAAGACATTTGGAAGCTTTCAAGCATGTTCAATCATGTAGCATTTATATATATTTCTAGATCTGTGAACAAAATAGCTAATATTTTAGCTAGATACTCCATCTCTTTGTTGAAGGAAATCTCCTAGGAGAAGTTTTTCCCAAGTTGGATCATCCAGGATGCAAAAGATATGTTTAAGCTATGTATTCCGTTGATGCAATAATAAAAGGGGTTCTGTTTCGGAGAAAAAAAAAAGTTACAAGTAGGCATAAAATACATATTTAATAAATTTTTATCATCGAAAGAAAACACAACTTTATAGTTCCACTTAGTGAAGAAAATTACATACAAAATATGTTGTGAATTAAATAGTTCTCTAGTTAATCGACTTCCTTCCACATAGGGAATAATACGTGTTCCAGGCAGACAGCAAAAAGTATAAAGGCAGAAAAGAAATTAAAAACAGAGCTCATCCATCCACTGATGCCAAAATCCTAATAGTTTAGACCTAAGAGAACCCGATAAATGAGGCCTTCCCAAAAGTGATTAAAGTTAATTTCAGATGCCTGCCCTACAACAGAAATGCTAAATGGACATCTCCGAGACTAACTCATGTTGTACAACAGAAATGCTAAATGAATCAGGCAAAAAGAATCCACGGAAACAATAACAAAGAAACATCGTTATCTGTTGTTGGATTACTTCCTCGATTTCTTCCTGGAAGATTTGGATGAAGCCTTTGATTGCACTGCATTCTGAGAGGCTCCTTTTGGATTAGCTGGCTGGTTTGACTTCGTATCACTGCTACTGCTCGCCGCCTCTTTAGCCACTGCACCTTGAGAACCTCTAATTTGAGCTGCTCTCGTATCCTCTCTTTGGTCTGTAACTAGACCTCTCCCTCTTGGGAAGCCACCTCTCTGGATCAGGTGGAGGTCCTGGATTAGCTGGGTCAAAGCCCTTTGGATATTTTGGCTTTCTCTTCCTCTTTTTCTTGGCCTTATCCATACTCTTCGCTTCGTATATTTCAGTGGCACCAGCATTTGGACCTTTGTCGGCTTTGCTTGGCACCAGAAGTTTTCTCCAAACTGTCAACGTCTATTGCTTTCAAACCAGGTAGTGGTTTTAACTGCTTCTCATAAGCTTCTGCTTTCTCAATGTCAGCATGGGCTGCAGTCTGGATCCAACTAAAGCCTCAATACTTCCATGGCTTTTCACTAGCTGCTCATAAAGGCTTGCTGCCTCCTCTTTCCTTCCATGCCTGAGCTTGAAAGCAGCAGCCTCCTGCATGATGGTATTGAGCTTATTGTCTTCAGTCATGGCATTTGACCACCACTTGATTGCGGAATCAAACACAGCATCGGCACCATCAGTATCTCCAGCCCGTTCCTTGAGAGAGACAATAGTGGCAACAGTTACAGGCTTGTGTTGAATGTCAGGTATTTTCGCCAAGGAATCAGCTGCAATCTGCGGATGGCCAGCAGCTGCAGCAACCTGAGCCCTTGCAAGCAGGATAACCTTGGATCTGTCAGGAAACTTATCTGCATACTGTCCAAGTATTTCTTCAGCTTTAGCAGCCTTGTTCTCTCTCACATGTACAGCAGCTTGAAGAAGTACAGGCATCAAGCTACCAGGGAACATCCCAGGTAGAGCGCCAACAAGTTCTCTAGCCTGTGACAAAAATAAACATTGGAAAAAGACGGGGAATAAACAGTAGCAGTTGGATGTCTATTAATGGGTCCCCTTGTTTCTAATGCATCAATTGTTCAAAGGAGAACCATTGCAAACCGATGTAAATCTTACAGATAATATACCTGAGCCATCTTATTAGAATGAAGTAGCAGCAGCACCCTATTCGTATATACTGCTTCCCTTTGCTTCTGTGAGAGCTTCAAGTCCAGTCCACCAGCAAGCTGGAACTTCTCTGGTCCATCACTTTTCTCTATTAGCTTATCAAGTGATGTGGTGCAATGAAAGGTGTAACACCTCAAAAAAAAAAAGAAAAAAAAAGACTTGTAAGGAAGGGTTCAAGGACAGTGGAAGAGTCCATGGTCAGTGAACCCATCCTTGAATCCAAGCCTTGCGAAAAATATTCTGAGGCAAGGGTCTAAGGAAGGGTTCAAGGAAGGTGGAAGAGTCCACGGTCAGTGAACCCATCCTTGAACCCAAGCCTTGTAAAAAAATTATTCTAAGGCAATGATTGACGGACAAGTTCAAGGACAGTAGAATGGTCCACGGATGGTAGACCCGTCCGTGGAGATTGACTTAGAAAAATAAAACTCGTCAGTTGTTTTTTTCAAGGGTATATGGGTCTTTTCCTATGCATCTAATACCTAAACTAGGTCGTTTTTATCATAATCCTAGACCCTATATAAGCCTTTTAAGCCTAAAATTTAACCATTCTAAATCACTCTTTAAATTTCCCCAAATCTCTCCAAGTTCTTTCCCCAAATATTTCTCTCTCTAAGAGAAGAAGAAGAAGTCAAGCTAGGGTTTTCAAGACCAAGTCTCCTAATTCTCTATTGATTGCAAGCTTTTGGAATCAAGGTATGATAGATTTCATCCATGAATTCCTTCCATTCATGGAGTTCCCAAATTCTCCAATTTTCAAAGTTAGAAATCCTCAATTGAGTTAAAGTTTTCTTCAATTGTCTTGAGTTCTCTTCAATGTTGATTTAAATGATTGAATTATGATCTATTATGCATGAATTGATGAAATACTATGACTTTTATGATGATTCCCCATGAACCCATGTAAATCCCATGTTTTCCAATTATGTAAATCTACTTTATGCATGTTCTTATCGAATTGATGAGACATAAAGTAGATTGCTTTGAGAGTAAAAGCATATATGTTGTTGTTGTGGTTAATTATTGTGAAAGGATTGCTCACATAACTAACTCATGCATGAATGTGAAAGGTTTTTCACATTAAGGATTCTAAGGTTGAAAGGTTTTCTCATCTAAAATGAATTAAAGATAAGGAGTTATTCTAATGAAACCTAGCTTGGATTGGTTACTTCATTGTACCTTTCCATGGATGACATATGACTTAGCTTGGATTGGTAAGATGATGTGCCCTTCCATGGATAATAAAGACAGGTTAAGAAAATGAATATTCTGTGGGATTTACGCTCAGCATCAAGAGGATATTGAAATGGGAGCTCTCCCATTAGTAGATGCCAGGTTTCTAGAAGCAATCTCTTTATCTCATACCTATGTGCCCCCATAGGATAATTGTCTTATATAGACATTAGCTAGTGGATCCACATAAGCTAGAAGTTCATGATCTTACCTTGGCAAGTAGGACACCCCTTTTTGGTGTGGGGTAGACACCGGATTCCGTGTTGATAGCTCACATGGTCTTATACGTTGGTTAAAGGTAAATCTCCTACAATAATGAACTAAGGTTACTTCAAGAAGTATCTCACATGTGACTTAAGATGATGTCTATTTGCATTGATCATGTTTTATGACTTGTGGTTTCTATCTCTCAAGATTTATGTTTTAGCTTGATCATTGCTTACTCATGAAGATGTCCCTTTTTAGCATGTTTTAAATGTTTATGCATAACTATCATACTTGGTACATTGTTTTGTACTAACGCATACTTTTGCCTACATTTTCCCAAATGTAGGGTCCGACAGTTAGAGTTTTCAGTATCGTGGCTAGAGGTTGATTTGAGAGATTTCGAGCTTTGGTGAGTCCTCATGCTTCGAGGAAGGATTTTCATTGTTTCAGTTTTCTTTCTTACTTTCAGTTTTCGACATGATGTATGGACTAGGCCTAATCTCATTCTTATGTCCTAGATGGCTAAGGGCATCTCCAACCCTAATCTCTATTTTACTCTCCAAATATAGAGTTCTCTATTTTATGAGACAACCAACTCTCAAAAAGAATCTTTTTTTCTCTCCTCAATATTATATTATTATTTCTATTTCATTCTTATTTTCTTATTTCATAATATGCACTTTTTTTTTTCTTCAAATAATCACTTTATATAATTTTCATGTAATATACAAATTTACTTTTTCAAATTTTTACTTCATATAAAATTATACTTTTTTCCTCAAATTCTAAAAAACATAAATTGCAAGCTAATATTATATAATATACAAATTAATGGACAATTCAAATAAAAGTGAAAGTATTAATGAAATATAATTACATAAATACTCTACTTTTAAGATGATTATTATATTGCTCCCATAAATGTTCTATTAATGCATTACGAAGTTCAAAATGAACATTTTTACCCTTAATTATTTTATGTCTAGCTAAAGATTGTTCAAATCCTAGATTATCATGCAATAAGAACAACTACGAATAATTGAAAAAAGAAATCAACAAGCACAACCGCAATCATTTAGAGAATGGTTGGAGAGCCCATTCTATATTTTACTCTCAAAATGTAGAGAATGTCTATTAATGGGTCCCCTTGTTTCTAATGCATTAATTGTTCAAAGGAGAACCATTGCAAACCGATGTAAATCTTACAGATAATATACCTGATCCATCTTATTAGAATGAAGTAGCAGCAGCACCCAATTCGTATATATTGCTTCCATTTGCTTCTGTGAGAGCTTCAAGTCCAGTCCACGAGCAACCTGGAACTTCTCTGTTCCATCACTTTTCTCTATTAGCTTATCAAGTTTCCTTAGGCCATCAGAGACATCTTTAGGACCCTTTAAAGCAATGAGATTATTTACAGCCACCGCAAGTGAAGACTCGTCGGCCAAATTTCTTTTGACAAGATCAGTATAAGATGCAACGGCCTCTTGGGTGTTCCCTAGAATCTGGAGTGAGAAAAAAGGGAAAATGCATAAGTACCCCTCAGCCTATACCCGAAATCCCAGAGACACACCTAACCTTTACTAAGGTCCTATTACCCCCCGAACTTATTTTATATGTAATATTCTACCCCTTTTTGGCCTACGTGGTACTGTCTTGTGGGCCCAGCGCATGTTGACATTTTTTTTGAGGATAATGCCACGTAGGCCGAAAAGGGGTAGAATACTATAGATAAATTAAGTTCGGGGGGGTAATAGGACCTTAGTAAAGGTTAGGTGTGTCTCTGGGATTTCGGGCATAGGCTGGGGGGGTACTTATGCATTTTCCCGAGAAAAAAAACAATTTGCATCATTGCAACTTATCAAAGCAAAAGAAGACTACTCAAACTCGTGTCATAAGATAATTTACCTGTTGTACATATGCAATTTGAACAGCTATAGGTGCCAATTCAATTTCAACATCATCATCAGCTAAATTCTCTTCCATTAGTGTTTCCTGACCAATTCTGTAATTCCATTGTCCACAATAAGATATTGATCTACAAAATGCAACTTATAATTTACAGCCTCATATAAACATGCCCCCTATTTAATAACCCCCCGGTTTACCCATGTAAAAAGTCAATCACCCAACCCATTAAAATATGGGCGGGTTACCAAAATATGGGCTCATTTTGCTGGCACTATGTGTACTTGTAGATGTGCTGGTCCATAGGTGTGAAACTATGGTAAGTGAAGATGTTAAAAAGGGACCGGGTAGACCTAAAATCACATAGAAGAAAGTAATCCCAAAAGACCTGGTATAAATATAGACTTTGCTAGAGATAGGGCACAATGGAAGAAAAGTTCTTAGGGTGATAGCAATTAGTTGAGGATATATTTTACATTCGTATGAACCTTATTTGTTATGATGATGATATGATGTGAGCTTAAATGAAGAAATCAGGATTCATATAGCCAATCCAAACTTGTTCGGGACTGAGGCGTAGTTGTTGTTGATTCAAAGTATTTAATGTGTTTGGTTGTTAAGATTAAAAAGTAAAAGCTAGCGCTTTTTAATCACCGAAAGATTTGAAATTTGTGATTTTAGATTTAATTTTAAAAGCTAATGCTTGCAAGTATTTAGTATGCTTGGTTGTTTTATTTGATGTAGGATGGATAGGGTTTGCATATATATTGCTTACAATGGCAAATGGACTACAGATAACAAGTATTTGGATCATGAGATCAAGCTAATTATTGTGAATGATGGGATAACATGTGAAGGTCTCCCCGAGAAGATTTTTCAGGTTCTAAAACTGAAAGTGGGTGGGATTAAAGCAAATATTTGGTTTGACTCGAATCTAGACACAAGCAAAGGAATGCAAGTAACAAATGATGAGGAAGTTACTACTTGCATCTACTTGTTGAAAAATGATCCAAATTTCAAGACTTCCCGTTTCATTGTTGATATTGCGGAAAACAATTCTTTGTCCGCAGTCAATATTGTACAACAAGAGGAAATGCAGATTGAAAGAGATGAGACATCGATACCAGTTGAGCCAATATCAGAGTTTGAACCTCTGGAAACAAAATCATCTCATGGTATGAAACTGAGAAAAAGGGCCCTGAACAGAAAAGTATAAAAAAAAGAAGAAAAAGATCGAGGAGTAAAAGAGATGATTTGTCAGGTGTGATTTTGAGAGAAGCTTCATTGGATGAAATAGTTGTGGGATCTTTATTTGCGAACAAAGAATTTTAAATATTTCGGGAGCTTTTGATAAATATCGACAGATGCACCCATCTTTCCTAAATGATACAAAATCTGAGATTCCAACAACATTGACTCAGTACTTCCTTCTTGCCATTTCAAGGACTCTAAAGCCTCCTCCAATTTATTTTGCCGTTATAAGCAATATCCCTTTTCAAAGAAAGCATGACAATGAAAAAGGGAAAATATTAGGAGAGAAACAAATTCTAGAATTGAAGAGAAAGGAACTTATTTTTCTTTTCATCAAGTAGAGGAGATACACTGTAAACACAAGGCAAATATATGTAAATAATTTGCATAAAGATGGGTCTGGAAGGACCCAAAGCTAACTTGGCACTGAAAAGAAGCTTATGAAATTGTTAACTATACCCTGTAGGAATAATAAGGGACTGATGACTGCTCGTATATTTCCTATTAGACTTCCTACTTCTTAGTTGGAATTGCCCATGGGAGGAAGCCATAAGGATGTTTCAGTTCTAATCATATCACTCAGGTTATACAATACGAGACTATCAGATGAAAAAATCGCTGTCTTGAACATCCTGGAGAATCGACCTTTGGTATGAGTATCCTAACTAGCTTAACAACATACATTGTACTTTCTTCTCTTTTTCCTCTTCCCAACCGTAGATCACTCACAGTTATTTCTTAAGGGTATTTGAGTCTTTTTCTATGCATTTTATACATATAAATGTCGTTTTGACCTTAAATCTAAGTCCTATAACAACCTTTCTATCCCTAGTTCTACCCGAACCCTCTTATTCTCTCAAATTCCCAAATCCCATCCAAGTTCATCTTCCCCAATTCTCTCTCAAGTTCAAGGAAGAAACTAAGGTTCAGGCTTCAAGTCTCCTTTTTCCTCCATTGCTTTTGGGCTTTGATCATCAAGGTATGTGAGAATTCACCAATGGTTCGATTCATCCATTGGATCCCAAAAGATTTCCAAGCTCTAAGTCAATTTCATCAAGTTTGATTATGGTTTCATTCAATTCTCCATGGGTCCTATTTGTTATGATTCAATTGTTTGATTTTAATCTTATTATGAATCACGGACCTGTGCATTATTCATGATTTTGACTATGATCTTATGAAGAAAGCTATGAACTTGTGAATGATGATGTATGGAAGCTATGTATGATTTATGAAAAGAATGTTTATGAACTAAGGTTGCTTTCAAGATAAGCATCAATAAAATTGTGAAAAGTTTTTTCACATACGCATGAATTGTGAAAGATTCTCACATATTAAGAAATCATGATTGGTGAAAGGTTTTCTCACACATGTATGGATCATGATTTAAGGACCTACTCTATGATGACTTAAGCTTGGATTAGTGAATTTATTGTGCTTTTCCATATATGATGATATGTTTACGAATATTCCTATTATGTTGGAATTTTTACTTAGCACCGAGAGGACATTGAGATGGAGTCTCTCCCGTTAGTAGAGGACAAGTCTCTAGTAGCAATCTACTTGTCCCTAACTACGTGCCCCTGTAGGATTGTCTTAGAAAGACATAGCTAGTAGATCCACCTAAGCTAGAAGTTCATGGTCTTTACCTAGGCAAATAGAACATCTCTTTTCGGCTTTGAGATGTTGTGGATTTACCTAAAGGAAAGAGGTTGGTCGGGTGCGAATGGGTGTTAACTATGAAATATAAGTCGGATGGGTCCATAGAAAGATATAAAGCACATTGGGTAGCAAAGGGTTATACACAGACCTATGGAATTTGATTATTTGGAAACTTTTGCCTAGTGGAAAAAATGAATACAGTGAAAATCTTAATTGGAACCTACAACAATTTGATTTAAAAGATGCCTTTTTTACATGGAGACTTAGAGGAGGAGATCTATAGGGAGGTGCCACCTGGTTTTGAAACTAAGAAGGGAATGATGTGTTGACTGAAGAAGGCACTCTATGGATTAAAGCAATCACCTCCCTTGTGCATGGTTAGGAATATTTATAAAGGTTCTGATCAAGCTAGGGTATCGACAAAGTCAAGCAGACCACACCATGTTCATACGACACTCAAAAATAAGAAAGGTGACTACATTGTTATTTATGTGGATGACATCATAGTAACAAGTGATGATTCAGATGAGATACAAAATTTGAAAAAGTGTTAACTCAAGGAATTTGACATCAAAGAGCTTGGTAAATTAAAGTATTTTTTGGGAATCGAAGTGGCACACTCAAACCAAGGAATCTTTATTTCCCAAAAAAATATGTGCTTGATTTGCCGAAAGAAACAAGAAAATTAGGGTATAAACCAGTGGCTACACCAATATCATAGATTGTGCAATGCTCAAAAAGATTATGTGGTAGATAAAGGCTTGTAACAAAGGCTTGTAGGGCAATTGATTTACTTGTCCAATACAAGGCCAGACATTGCATTTGCTGTAAGCGTTGTTACCCTATTTATGCATGATCCTAGAGCAATGCATCAACATCAGGTGGGGAAGAGTGTCATGACCCACCTCCTCATCACACCACATAAGTGCCACGTGGCATAAATTTGTCCATTTGGAAGCATAAGTATGCTAGCATTTATAAAAAGATTCTAGAACCATAAAGAACTTCTTGGAAAGACTCTAGAATAGCTAAGAAGAATTCTTGAAAAGCCTTAGAATAGTCTACGCATGTAGAGAATTCTAGAAATAAGGTTTATTTGTAAATATGTAGGGACTTATGTAACAATTATTATTTACACTTTAGCCCCTAAGTTAGTAGTATAAATAGAGGGGGATCCATAGGTAAATCAACCAAGCAAAAACAAGTAATCTTCCAAAGCAATACAAAAGCCTTCTTATACACTCTCTTGTGTTTTTCTTCATTCTCTTAGAGATTTAGTATTACAAGGCTTACTTGAGCTTGAAAAATCGTGAAAGATTCATGAACGAGTTGTCTAGTGCCGCATGGTATGCTTCGTAGAAGTCTAAGGCCGTGACAAAGTAGTATCAAAGCAAAAGTTGATACTGATGGGAATGGCAAATGAGGAGACATTAACGCTGCTAGCACCGACAACGTCAAGCAGGATGGTGGATGAAGCACTAAAAAGGGAGGAAGAATCTTAAGAAGAATGAGGAATTGTTGTGTGAACCTACACGAAGCGAAGCATTAACATCCCACTCACCTTCGGCCACCGAGGCAAGTGATGATGAACGTGGGGAACAACCTGTAGACGTTATGCCTAGAATTGAGTGGATTGCGGGGTTGACACAGCAAGGTAAGTTGTGGTGATTTTCAGACGCTTCAACGGGGTCGATTACAAGTTCAAGACTCATGAGGACTTCACCTTTGACGAAAATGAAAACATCTCCAAAGAGTTGGAGGCACATAGGCATGCGGAATATGAGATGAAAAAAAGCATCTCTTCCTTGGATGTCGGCTCATGGATGCATTAAGCACAATTAAAACCATGAAGGCCGAGATGAAAGCACTCAAAGTGGGCATTGAAGTTGGAGGACCCTCGTCGTTCGACAGATATAGGGAGGCCAAGGTTGAGGCTCCTAAGCCACCTCAAAGGCATCCGTGATGCGCAAGAGGTGGAGAATTTCCTATGGCATTTGGAGAACTACTTCAAGTGCAACAGGGTGAAGAGCGACGAGAACAAGATCAACACTGTCGTGTTGTACCTCTCGGAGATGGCCATGCTTTGGTGGAGGCGTAAAGAGTCCGAGATACGGAAGGGGCTTTGCACCATCAACACTTGGGAGCTATTCCGGGAAGAGTTCAAGAAAACATTCTTTCCCAACAACGTCATCTATGAGGCAAAACGCAAGTTTAGGGAGTTGAAGCAGACAAACAATATACGAATATATGTGAAGGAGTTCACCACCCTCACGCTTTAGATTCCCAACCTCACAGATAAAGATATGTTGTTCCACTTCATGGATGGGCTGCGAAGTTGGGCCAAGATGGAGTTGGAGCACCAATAGGTTAGGACTATTGATGAAAGTCATCACGCAGGCCGAAGCTTTGACAGACTTTAAGCATGACAGAGGAAAAGAGAAGAGAGGTAGTCATGACCAAAGTAGAGGAGATCATGGAAAAAGCAAAGAGCAACAACCACATCCCAAGAATCATGACACCTATAAGTCTGATGGGAAAAAGTTTGGACATTAGAGTGATGTTACATGAAAACACAGACTACAAAGGAAAACAGTTGCTACTTATGCGGTGGGCTGCATGGCTATGCGAGATGCCCTGAACTGAAGAATCTTAGTGCCATATTACAAGAATGGAAGGAGAAAGTTACACAAGAACCTAGGCAAGGTTTGGGCACGACACAGTTGGGCCTGATTGGTCTATGTGGAGCTATCACAAAGCAATCAGAAAATCCAAAAGAATATGGCACACAATATGTAGACATCATAATCAATGGAAGACCGGCTCGTGCTAAGGTCAACACAGGTGCAGAGGCTAACATCATTGCCAAGAGCCAAGCAATAAAGTTGAGGTTTAGTTACAATCCAAGTAACACTCACCTCAAGACAGCCAATGCTCCACTGACTCCCTTGTGCTGAGTCACTCATGGAGTAAGCATCACGAAAGGCAGGTGTCAAGGTAAAACCAACTTGGGCAAGAGTTCTTCCAGAAATGTCACACGATGACCAATCCTTACCTCCAACGACTCTTAGTCATGAAGCAAGAAGGATCATGTATGGTGCCCCTGATTAAGGTACTAAAGATAGAAGGACAAGCTCAACTATCGGATATGCAGCTCATGACGGGCCTTAAGAAAGAGGAGTCGACGCTCAAAGCCACCATTGCGAGAGTGACTAAAAACAATAGTGCTAGAGCATTTTTGCCACCACGTATAGAGAAAGTACTAGAAGAGAATAAGGATGTAATGTCTAAGGAGTTGCACAAGGGCATTGATCGAGTCAATATTCTACTGGTCGCGCATGTGAGAAGACAAGATTCAACTGTTCATACAACAACAATGTGCCAGGGTCGTCACAACAACAAGTGGGGAAGAGTGTCATGACCCGCCACCTCATCACACCACATAAGCGCCATGTGGTATAAAGTTGTCCATTTGGAAGCATAAGTATGCTAGTTTTTATGAGAAGATTCTAAAACGATGAAGAACTTCTTGGAAAGACTCTAGAATATCTAGGAAGAATTCTTGAAAAGCCTACGCATGTAGAGAATTCTAGAAAAAATATGTAGGGACTTATGTAACAATTATTATTTACATTTTAGCCCCTAAGTTAGTAGTATAAATAGAGACGCATCCATTTGTAAATTAACTAAGCAAAAGAAAACAATCTTCCAAAGCAATACAAAAGCCTTCTTATAAACTCTCTTGTGTGTTTCTTCATTCTCTTAGCGATTTAGTATAAAAAGGCTTACTTGAGCTTGCAAGATCGTGAAAGATTTGTGAGCGAGTTGTCAAGTGTCGCACGGTGTTCTTAGTTGAAGTCTAAGGCTGTCACACTATGGCATAAAAGACTAGGACACACTTCTACTTCAGTCCTTAGTAAACTGCTTTCTACTAATATCACTACTGTTAGAAATAAAATAGTAGATTGTGTAGTGTGCCTGTGTAGATTACCTTTCCAGTCTAGTATCATAAAAAGTAGTAGTTATTTTGAATTGTTTCATGTAGATCTTTGGGGTCCCAACAAGACTAATACATATGATGGGAACAAATATTTCTTGACAATTGTAGAAGATTTTTCAAGATATATGATGAGTCCACAATTTGGACTCATTTAGGGCTTTATTTTAATAGACTTAGTGTCCTCAAATGCATATTTTGTCTTAATAACTGATGTAAATCCTTAAGTTTCAGGTATTTGGAGTTTGAAGCAAAGCATGGACACTACTTGGCAAAAAGGAACAAAATGGCTGAAAAGATGAAAAAAACAAGGCCTGAGGATCGCCTAATGCATTCGGCGAGTCACCGAAAGGCCTTAACCTCGCCCAAAGTTCCAGTGTGCTAAGCCCTGAAGGAAAAGTTCAAGTCGGCGATGAAAAGGATCAGTCGGCGTGTCGCCGAACAGTTCCGCGAAGCAGTACTATATCGCCCAATGATTCAGAACGCAAAATTTTTGAAGGCAAGAGCTGAAAGGCGATGAAGCAGACCAAAGGGCAGATCGCCGAGTGCATCGGCGATCTCGACTAACTGCGCTGAGTGATCCTTCACAACACATTTTTTGATAACTATAAATATTAGTTTGAATTTTAATTTTAGTATGCAATTTTAGATACAACATTTTATTTTCTAAGTTTTCAAGTAGGGTATATTTTTGCTTAGCTTTTGAAGATTTGAAGACTTTTAACTCCAAGAAATTGGAAGTGGGTGTTGAAGATTCTTCATCTTAGACTCGTTTAAAGTGAATATAAATCATACCCAGTTGATGTTACTTCGATTTGGTATCATTTTCTTCCTTTTCTCTATGTCTAGCTAAAACCCCAATTTTTGGGGTGTGATTTTGTGAATATGGGTTAAATTTACTTTTGGGTGTTGCTTATTATTGGTATACTCGCTGTTTAAATGTGATTTCGTTTAGTAGTTGTGTTTGAACTTAATGAGATTGTAGTTGCAAATACGATTTCATCTTAGTGTTTTTGGCTTGCTCGAGAGAGAGGTTTTAAAACTAATGACTGCTAAATTGATAGCCGGTGGTTATTGGGTCGTCTTGGGTTTAGCTCGAGAGAATGAATCCTAGGCCCTCTCCCACACTTTCAGCTCGAGAGAGTGAATGGGCTAACGCGGAGGTTGTGCTTAAAAGTGACAACTCGATGTTCGAAAGGAACCGAGTTAATTCGGGGTAAGTTACTTGAGAGAGAATTTACCCCCACTAAAGTCTAGCCTAGTTACAAATATTCAGCGATATACTATCAATAGCATTTACCCGAGAGTGTCTTTTATCCCATATTCCTATCACATCCCAAGAATCCCGTCTCCCTTTCTCGTTTCCTTATATTTTTGTTGTTTTTGTTGATTAGTTAATACAAACTCCCCTTGATAATTGACATTCGTGTCACCTCTTAAATTTATTATGTTTGTATTCAATAATGTTTATAGCTATGATTGATTAGAACTTGATTTTACTTTTCTATTAATTCTCGAAACCACTACCTGTGGGAACGATCCCAACCCTTGGTTGGGTTATATCACTACATGCGATCGTTGGCACTTGAACTGAAGTAGTGTCCTGATACGTGAAGTCAATATACATGGTTGTTTCTTGTATATCCCTTGAATACTTTATGAATTATACCAAAAATCAGTTTGGAAAATTAGTAAAAAATAATTAAGACCGATAATGGTACTAAGTTCATCAACACAATATGCGATAAATTATTTAAATAATTAGCAATTGTTCATCAAACAACATGGTTTACACTTCTCAACAGAATGATGTGGCTGAAAGGAAAGATAGACATATTCTTGAAGTGACTAGGGCCATTAGATTACAAGCTAATATACCTTCTAAATTTTGGGGGCACTGTGTACTGGCTGTAGCTTATTTGATAGTAGGCTTCCTAAATCAGCTTTAAATGGTAAATCGCCATTTGCCAAATTCTATGAAAAAGGATCCATTTCTTACTCATTTGAAAGTACTAGGTTGTTTATGCTTTGCTGATATGCCTAATCAACATGATAGGCTATTATCTAGGTCTAGCATATCTGTCCATATGGGTTATTCTGAATTACAAAAAGGATACATTTTGTATGATTTAATTGATAAAGTCTTCTTTGTACTATTCAATGAAACAATGTTCCCATTCTTCAATGAAAAAGCTACATCAGTTCCTGTCTTTAAAGACTGAGACTCATTCAGTTTTGGATTACTCAACTCAATGGTCTAGCATTCCTGTTAGTTCACAACAACCTGGTAAATATACAAGAACCCAGGAAGGGTCTAGGATAACAAATGATATAACCAGAGAGGAAGATCAACACAATCAATTGATAGTTGATTTGAATGGTGAACCATTACAGTTACCTATACAACAACCTCCTGAGAACAATCAACCAGAAAGGAGATCCACTAGAGGCAGTAAGCCACCTATTTGGATGAAAGAATTTGTATCTCTCAACATCCATCAGGATTAAAGTAATGGTCTCCAACAATACATGAGTTATGATGAAATATCACACAAGTATAGTACTTATATAACTGCACTCTCCAACTGTGTAGAACCAAAGTTTCTCAACATCCGAAAGTCTCTTTTTTATTTGAATATATAGAAGAGTCCATGGTCAGTGAAACCATCCTTGAACCCAAGCCTTGTGAAAAATATTCTAAGGCAAGCGTCTAAGGAAGAGTTCAAGGACGGTGGAAGAGTTTATGGTCGGTGAACCCATCCTTGAACCCAAGCCTTGTGAAAAATATTCTAAGGCAAGAGTCTAAGGAAGGGTTCAAGGAAGGTGGAAGAGTCCACGGTTAGTGAACCAATCCTTGAACCCAAGCCTTGCGAAAAATATTCTAAGGAAAGGGTCTAAGGAAGGTTTCAAGGACCATGGAAGAGTCCACGGTCAGTGAACCCATCCTTGAACCCAAGCCTTGTGCAAGGCAAGGGTCTAAGGAAGGGTTCAAGGAAGGTGGAAGAGTCCACGGTCAGTGAACCCATCCTTGTAAAAGAAAAATTATTCTAAGGTAATACTTCATGGACACGTTCAAGGAAGGTAGAATGCTCCACGGACGGTAGACTCGTCTGTAGAGATTGATTTAGAAAAATAAAACTCGTTAGTGAAGCCTAAAATAATCCTAGACCCTACATAAGTCTTTTAAACCTAAAATTTAACCATTCCAAATCTATTATGCATGAATTGATGAAATACTATGATTTTTATGATGATTCTCCATGAACCCATGTAAATCTGATGTTTTCCAATTATGATGATATGATGTGGGTCTTGAACTATGAAAGGTTCTTATGGAATTCTGCATGTTCTTATGGAATTGACAAGACATGAAGTAGATTGCTTAGAGAGTAAAAGCGTATATGTTGTTGTTGTGGTTAATTATTGTGAAAGGATTGCTCACATAGCTAACTTGTGCATGAATGTGAAAGGTTTTCTCACACGAAAGATTCTAAGGTTGAAAGGTCTTCTTCACCTAAAATGAACCAAAGATAAGGAGCTATTCTAATGAAACCTAGCTTGGATTGGTTACTTCATTGTACCATACCATTGGATGACATATGACTTAGCTTGGATTGGTAAGATGACATGCCCTTCCGTGGATAATAAAGACAAGTTAAGAAAATGACTATTCCATGGAATTTACGCTTAGCACCAAGAGGATATTAAGATGGGAGCTCTGTTGTTAGTAGAGGCCGAGTTTCTAGAAGCTATCTCTTTATCCTATACCTATGTGCCCCCATAGGATGATTGTCATAGATAGACATTAGCTAGTAGATCCACATAAGCTAGAAGTTCATGGTCTTACCTTGGCAAGTAGTACACCCATTTTTGGTGTTGGGTAGACACCAGATTTCGTGTTGTTAGCTCACATGGTCTTATATGTCGGTTAAAGGTAAATCTCCCACAATAATGAACTAAGGTTACTTCAAAAAGAATCTCACATGTGACTTAAGATGATGCCTATTTGCATTGATCATGTTTTATGACTTATGGTTTCTATCTTTCAAGATTTATGTTTTAGCTTGATCATTGCTTACTTATAACAATGTCCTGTTTTAGCATGTTTAAATGTTTTTTGCATAACTATCATACTTGGTACATTGTTTTGTACTAACGCATACTCTTGCCTACATTTCCCCAAATGCAGGGTCTGACAGTCAAGGTTCTCAGTTTCGTGGCAAGAGGTTGATTTGCGAGATTTTGAGCTTTGGTGAGCCCTCATACTTTGAGGACAGATTTTCATTGTTTCAATTTTCTTTCTTACTTTAAGTTTTGGACATGATGTATGGGATAGGTATAATTTTATTCTTATGTACTAGATGGCTAATGCGACAAGTGTTTAGACTTCAGCTTTACTTTTATAAAACTCTTGAACTTGAAATGTTGTTCTTTACCTCTCTTCATTCCATGTCTTATGTTATGAATGCTAAGTGGCTTGTATGGGGCCTTTCGGGGTCTTATACGCCATGTTATGCCTAGGGGGTACCTTGTGTCGTGACAAACTTGGTAATCTGAGCACAATGTTTAGAAAGTCCTAGCTTCTCATAAGCCACGTCAAGTACAGTCTTGTTCATGAGTGTGAAGCGCGCCACATTTATCAATGAGAGGCTATAAGATGATTAGGAAACTCCACTTTTTTTATTACTCTAAAGTCATGCGGTAGAGGGTAACTCTATATGTCTTTCTCCTAATCCCTATATGGCTCTTTTCGGGATATGGCCCCTCAAAGAATTTACGTTAGAAGGAAAGCGAATGAGAAACTCCTCCTCAAGTTTAGATCGACCCTTTGGCCGAGCAAGTGACTAATGCGGAGTTTAGGGCTGCTTTTTAAGTGTTGGCTCAAACCATGACGGCTTAAGCCAATAGGGGGGTTATGGCCCCCGTGAACCCAAATGTGGGTACGACGACATCTAAAGTGAGGGACTTTACTAGAATGAATCCCCCGGAGTATCATGGGACCAAGGTTGAGGAAGATCCTCAAGAGTTTATTGATAAAGTGTATAAGGCGGTGATAATCATGGAAGTGACACTGGTGAAAAAGGTGGAATTGGCCAAGGTTCCTCCAATGCTCCTTCTAAGTTCAACAAAAATAGGGTGTTTAACCCTAAGCCTGAAGGAGGGAATGGTAGTGGATCCTCATTGCCTATGTCTACTTGTGCTAGGTGTGGGAAGAAGCACGAGGGTAAGTGCCTAGCCGGCACGAATGCTTGCTTCGGTTGTGGTAAAAGTGGTCATAAGATGAGGGACTGCCCAATGCTTACGGCTAAAGAAGAGAGGGCAAGCAAGCTCCACCTAGTGGTTCGGGTTCAAATGCTCCCAAGCAAAACCGATTCTATGCACTCCACACTCGTGGTGAACAAGAGGGTTCTCCCGATGTGGTTACCGATATGTTGAAAGTCTTCCAGCTTGAAGTTTATGCTTTACTTTACCCTGGTGCTACCTTGTCTTTTGTGACGCCATATGTGGCGATGAGGTTTAATACCATTTTCTGTCTCTACTCTTGTTGGTGATTTTACTGTGGCTAAGAGGGTCTATAGAAAATGTCCCATCTCCTTGTCTCATAGAATTACTTTTGTTGACTTGGTAGAGCTATATATGCTAGGTTTTGATGTCATCCTTGGTATGGATTGGCTGCACTCATGTTATGTTTCTGTTGATTGTAGAACTCGTGTAGTCAAGTTTCAGTTCCCGAATGAGCATGTCCTAGAATGGAAAGGGGGAAATTCTATGCCTTAGGGTCAATTTGTTTCTTTTCTTAAAACTAGAAAGAGGATTTCTCAGGGTTGCATTTACCATCTAGTTAGGATAAGGGATGTAGATTCTCAAAACCCCTACTCTTGAGTTGGCCCCGTTGTTAACGAGTTTCCGAAAGTGTTCCCAGATTATCTATCATATATTCCTCCCGAAAGGGAAATAGACTTCGGTATTGACCTTCTCCTAGATATGCAACCTGTTTCTATTCCTCCTTATCGAATGGCTCCGGCAGAACTTAAAGAATTGAACGAGCAATTGAAAGATTTGTTGGATAAGGGTTTCATCCGACTGAGTATTTCTCCATGGAGTGCTCCAATTTTTGTTCGAAAGAAAGATGGTTCAATCCGTATGTGTATTTACTACCGACAATTGAATAGGGTCACCGTGAAGACCAAATATCCTCTTCCAAGGATAGATGATTTGTTTGACCAACTTCAAGGAGCAAGTTACTTCTCTAAGATTGACTTTGGTCGGGTGATCACCAATTGAGGGTGAAAGGAGATGACATTCCGAAAACGGCTTCTCGAACTCGGTATGGTCATTATGAGTTTTTGGTAAAGTCCTTTGGTTTGACTAATGCTCCAGCAACCTTTATGGACTTGATGAATAGGGTGTTTAGGCAATACCTTGACATTTGTGTGATTGTGTTCATTGATGATATATTGATATATTCAAGGAGTGAAGATGAGCACACTAACCACTTGAAGATTGTGCTGCAAATCCTCAAGGACCAACAACTTTGCAAAGTTAAGTAAATGTGAGTTTTGGTTGAAGTTCATGGCTTTTCTTGGTCATATTGTTTCCTAAAAAGGTATTGAGGTAGTTCCTAAGAAGACAGATGCGGTCAAGAGTTGGCCTAGACTTCTATCCCCTTTGGATATTAGGAGCTTTTTGCATTTAGCCGGTTACTATAGAAGGTTTGTGGAAGGGTTTTGGTCGATTGACTATCCATTGATGGCATTGACCCAAAAAAAAAGCCAAATTCTTATGGTCGGAAGCTTGTGAGAAGAGTTTTCAAGAATTGAAATATAGACTTACTTCCGCTCCGGTGTTGACTTTACCAGAAGGGACCGATGATTTTGTCGTTTATTGTAATGCCTCTAGTATTGGGTTAGGATGTGTCCTTATGCAAAATGGGAAAGTCATTGCCTATGCTTCAAGAAAACTTAAGATTCATGAAAAGAATTATCCGGCCCATGACCTTGAACTAGCGGCTATTGTTTTCGCCATAACGATTTGGAGGCATTTGTATGGTGTTCATGTGGATGTCTTTACCCGACCACAAGAGTTTTTCATATGTGTTTAACCTAAAAGATCTAAATCTTTGCCAAAAGAGGTGACTTGAATTATTAAAGACTATGACATGAGTGTTCTTTATCGCCTTGCTAGGGCGAATGTGGTTGCGGATGCTCTTAGTCCATTATCGAAGGGTAGTGTTGCTGACATTCAAGATAATAAGAAAGAGTTAGTTCGAGATGTTCATAGATTGGCCCGATTGGGTGTTCGGTTAGTTGACTCTACCAAGGGTGGTGTTATGGTTCACAATGGTTCAAAACTTTTTTTGTGACCGATGTGAAAGCCAAGCAAGGTCTAGATCCAACTTTGGTTGAATTGAAGGAAGCGGTGCTTAAAAAGACCATAGAGGCTTTATCCCAAGGGGGATATGGTATACTTAGATATCAAGGTCGTTTGTGTGTTCCTAATGTAGATGACTTGAGAGAACAGATCTTGTCAGAAGCCCATAATTCTCGATATTCCATACACCCGGGAGCCACTAAGATGTACCGTAACTTGCGAGAGATCTATTGGTGGAATAGGATGAAGAAAGATACTGCGGAATTTGTGGCTAAGTGTCCCAATTGTCAACAAGTGAAACTTGAACATCATAAGTCGGGAGGTTTATCTCAAGATATTAGTATCCCTACTTGGAAGGAGGAAGATTTGAACATGGACTTCATTGTTGGTTTGCCTCACACCCGGTGACAACATGACTCAATTTAGGTTATTGTTGATCGGATGATGAAATCGCCTCATTTTATCCACGGCAAGGTTTTTTTCCAGCGGAGGACAACACCAAGTTATATTTGAAGGAAATGGTAAGGTTTCATGGAGTGCCCTTATCCATTATCTCCAATCGTGGTACCCAATTCACTTCTCAATTTTGGAAATCTTTCCAAAAGGGTCTTGGTACTCGTGTTAAGCTTAGTACGACCTTTCACCCACAAATCGATAGGCAAGCGGAGCGTACTATCTAAACCTTGGAAGATATGTTGAGAGAATGTGTAATTGACTTCAAGGGTAATTGGGATGATCACTTACCTTTGATGGAGTTTGCGTACAACAATAGCTATCACTCTAGCATTGGTATGGCTCCATTTGAGGCCCTATATGGTGGGTGTAGATCTCTAATAGGTTGGTTTGAGGTGGGTGAAGTTGCCCTTATAGGTCCCGAGTTGGTACATGAGGCTATGGAGAAAGTTTGACTTATTAGAGAGAGGTTGAAAACAACTCAAATTCGACAAAAGTCCTATGCCGATGTGAGAAGAAAAGATCTTGAGTTTGAGGTAAATGATTGGGTCTACTTGAAAATTTCACCCATGAAGGGTGTAATGAGATTTGGGAAGAAATGGAAGCTTAGTCCCCGTTATATGGGCCCATATCAGATTTTGAGACGAATTGACAAGGTTGCTTATGAACTTGAATTGCCTAGTGAGTTGGCATTCGTGCATTGTCTCCTTGTTGAAGAAGTGTGTTGGAGATCCGACATCTATAGTCCCCTTAGAAGGTTTGGGAGTTGAGGAGAATCTTTATATGAGGAAATTTTGATTGAGATTTTAGACCGGCAAGTTAATAAGTTGAGAAATAAAGAAATTGCATTAGTGAAAGTTCTTTGGAGGAATCAGTTAGTTGAAGGTGCTACTTGGTAGGCCGAGGCCGATATGATATCATGATATCCTCATCTCTTTCCCCCCGTCCCTGCTTTAGCTTGAGGTATTTAGTCCTTCATGGTTTACTCCTTTGGTGTCATGTGTCTTTGATATTTCCATGATTTCCTCATTTGTGCATGTTCATGAAAAAGCTTAAATTTTTTGGGAAAAAGAAAAATAATAAGTTAGTTGATTGATTACTTCATGTTTATATGCATTTGAGTATGAGTTGCATATAGACCTTATGAAATGATGTTTCGAATATGTTTTGGCTTGGAGTTGATTTTCCTCCTCGGATATGTGCATTTATGTGATTGCATTCATGTTGGGCTGTCTCAATGGTGCAAAGAATAAAACATAATACAATTAAGCAAAACTCCAGATGCATAATGCATTGCACTACATCAAGTGATGTGGTGCAATGAAAAATGTAACACCACGAAAAAAAAGAATAGTGGAAAGGTCTAAGGAAGGGTTCAAGGATGGTGGAAGAGTCCGCAGTCAGTGAACTCATCCTTGAACCCAAGCCTTGTGAAAAATATTCTTAGGCAAGGGTCTAAGGAAGAGTTCAAGAAAGATGGAAGAGTCCACGTTCAGTGAACCCATCCTTGAACCCAAGCCTTGTGAAAAATATTCTAAGGCAACGAACGGTCTAAGGAAGGGTTCAAGGTAGGTGAAAGAGTCCATAGTTAGTGAACCCAAGCCTTGTGAAAAATATTCTAAGGCAAGGGTCTAAGGAAGGGTTAAAGGACGGTGGAAGAGTCCACGGTCAATGAACCCATCCTTAAACAAAAGCCTTGTGAAAAATATTCGATGGCAAGGGTCTAAGGAAGGGTTCAAGGAAGGTGGAAAAGTCCACGATCAGTGATAAGGCAATGATTCACGGACAGGTTCAAGAACAGTAGAATAGTCCACGGATGGTAGACCTGTCCGTGGAGATTGACTTAGAAAAATAAAACTCTCTAATTATTTTTTTCAAGGGTATATGGGTCTTTTCCTATTCATCTAATACCTAAACTAGGTCATTTTAGTCCTAATCCTAGACCCTATATAAGCCTTATAAGCCTAAAATTTAAACATTCTAAATCACCCTTTAAATTTCCCCAAATCTCTCCAAATTATTTCCCCAAATATTTCTCTCTAAGAGAAGAAGAAGTCAAGGTAGGGTTTTCAAGACCAAGTCTCATAATCCTCCATTGATTGCAAGTTTTTGGCATCAAGGTATGATAGTTTTTTATCCATGGATTCCTTCCATTCATGGAGTTCCCAACTTTTCCTATTTTCAAAGTTAGAAATCCTCAATTGAGTTAAGGTTTTCTTCAATTGTCATGGTTTTTCTTCAATGTTGATTTAAATGATTGAATTATGATCTATTATGCATGAATTGATGAAATACTATGATTTTTATGATGATTCCCCATGAACCCATGTAAATCCCATGTTTTTCAATTATGATGATATGATGTGGGTCTTGAACGATGAAAGGTGAATTATGGAATTATGCATGTTATTATGGAATTTATGAGACATGAAGTAGATTGCTTTGAGAGTAAAAGCATATATGTTGTTGTTGTGGTTAATTATTGTGAAAGGATTGCTCACATAACTAACTCATGCAAGAATGTGAAAGGTTTTTTCACATTAAGGATTCTAAGGTTGAAAGGTCTTCTCACCTAAAATGAATCAAAGATAAGGCGTTATTCTAATGAAACCTAGCTTGGATTGGTTACTTCATTGTACCTTTCCATGGATGACATATGAATTAGCTTGGATTGGTAAGATGATGTGCCCTTCCATGGATAATAAAGACATGTTAAGAAAATGACTATTCCGTGGGATTTACGCTCGGCACCGAGAGGATATTGAGATGGGAGCTCTCCCATTACTAAAGGTCAGGCATCTAGAAGCAATCTCTTTATTCCATACCTATGTACCCCCATAGGATAATTGTCTTAGATAGACATTAGCTAGTGGATCCACATAAGCTAGAAGTTCATGGTCTTACCTTGGCAAGTAGGACACCCCTTTTTGGTGTGGGGTAGACACCGGATTCCGTGTTGATCACATGATCTTATATGTCTGTTAAAGGTAAATCTCCCACAATAATGAACTAAGGTTACGTCAAGAAGTATCTCACGTGTGACTTAAGATGATGTCTATTTGCATTGATAATGTTTAATGACTTAGGGTTTCTATCTCTCAAGATTTATGTTTTTGCTTGATCATTGCTTACTCATGAAAATGTCCCTCTTTAGCATATTTTAAATGTTCTATGCATAACTATCATACTTGGTATATTGTTTTGTACTAACGTAAACTCTTGCCTACATTTTCCCAAATGTAGGGTCCGACAGTCAAGGTTCTCTGTTTCGTGGCTAGAGGTTTATTTGAGAGATTTCGAGCTTTGGTGAGTCATCATGCTTCGAGGACAGATTTTCATTGTTTCAGTTTTGTTTCTTACTTTCAGTTTTGGACATGATGCATGGGTTAGGCCAATTTCATTCTTATGTACTAGATGGCTAAGGGTATCTCCAACTCTAATATCTATTTTTACTATCCAAATATTGAGTTCTCTATTCTATGAGACAACCAACTCCAACCCAATTCTCAATTTTACTCTCTAAAAAAGAATCTTTTTTTCTCTCCTCAATATTATATTATTATTTCTATTTCATTCTTATTTTCTTATTTCATAATATACATCCTTTATTTCTTTTTTTCAAATAATCACTTTATATAATTTTCATGTAATATAAAAAATTACTTTTTCAAATTTTTACTTCATATAAAATTATATTTTTTTCCTCAAATTCTAAAAACATAAATTTCAAGCTAATATTATATAATATAAAAATTAATGGACAATTTAAATAAAAGTGAAATTATTAATGAAATATAATTACATAAATACTCTACTTTTAAGATTATTATAGTGCCCCCATAAATGTTCTATTATTGCATTACGAAGTTCAAAATGAACATTTTTACCCTTAATTATTTTATGTCTAGCTAAAGATTGTTCAAATTCGAGATTTTCATGCAACAAGAACAACTACGAATAATTGAAAAAAGAAATCAACACGCACAACTGCAATCACAACTACACTAATTATGTGGATCATACACTAATATTTTCCAAATATTCTAAAATCTGTAAACGACCTACCGGATTACTAAATTATTGTTGTGATAAAATTATTATGTTATGCATTGTTATCTTTGATTTAAATTATTATGTTATGTATTGTTATCTTGTATTTAAATTATTATGTTATGTATTGTATTTTTAAATTAAAATTTTCATCTTATCATTTTAATTTTGTGCATTCTTCATAGTGAAAATTAATGATGATATCAAACAATATTAAAGTGACGAAAATTTTAAAAAATTGAAATATTACTAATTCAGGATGAAAGTAGTATATATTAAATAATATATTTTTTAAAATGTTATATTACATTTAAAATGGATTACTAATATAAGAGATATAATTAATGGCCTTTTATGAAAAATAATATGTTTATTACAAAATCATAGAAATAATTATAAAATAATGAAAAAGTGAAATAGAGAGGTGAATAGTAGTTCTCCCAATTTGGAGAACTACTATTCACCACTCTATAAATGGAGAATAGAGGGTCATTTAGAGAATGGTTGGAGAGCCCATTCTCTATTTTACTCTCCAAATGTAGAGAATGGAGGGTAAAATAGAGGTGGGTTGGAGATGGTCAAATTAGATAAGTGTTTAGACTTCCGCTTTATTTTTATAAAACTTTTGAACTTGAAATGTTGTTCTTTACCTCTCTTCATTCTATGCCTTATGTTATGAATGCTAAGTGGCTTGTATAGGGACTTTCGGGGTCCTATACGCCATGTTACGCCTAGGGGTACCTTGGGTCGTGACAAAAGATATCTCAACTACTGCTATTCGTGGATATAATATAATTATAATGTCTTAGTTCCTTGACTAATTCCTCACATTTGTGGCATAGTGCTATTCATGGATATAATAATTGAATATCCTTAAAAGTAACCAGGATGGGATAAATCATTGGGTTCTAATAGATTGTTAGACATAGGCTGCACCTCCAGAAATTATGCACAACAAAATGATGTCAATACAGAAGTTTCATCTAGATATCAGTTGAAAAAGGAAAAGACTTGTTAAATCTGGTAACATCAAAAGATAGAAGTACAATCCTGCAAACTGCCTGAACTTACAGACAATTGCATAATATAGAGCAAGCTCAATTTACCTAGTTAATCATGTCCTTAAGCCTAACATTCGTATTCTTAAGGTCAGATGTAGCCTTGTCGATCTGTCCACAAATTAAAGCAAATTAGCACAAGTTTTGAACTCTTTCCTTTAAACTGACTAAGTAATTACAATAAGATTTTATGACCTTAGACTCAATCTTATCCATCAGAGGACTTGCCTATCAAACTCCTTCATAGATTAGATAATCAGTAATATCCACAATATAGAAGGAGCAAAACAGACCACACAAAAAAGCCCAGACCTCATTCATATCACTGACCATATTTTTCAAAGTATCAATACTTTTTTATATGACCTGCAAACATTGATCCTATGAGAAGTCGGAACAAAACCATACATCGGTATTTAGGAACCAACAAGCCATCAATAAGATGTAATAAAAGGCAAAAAACTTAAGATGAATCATGAACAAGACCTTAATGAAATATTCCAAGAAAATACATGCATGTTACATTTTGCAAAATTCATATTCTTGTTGGAATTGACTTGATTCTTCAGTATGTTGAAAGTAATCATCATCAAATTGTCCATTTTGTTCATGTTAAATCTCTCTAGAACTCTTTCGATATTGCCCTTTTGAGACAGTCCCAATAATCCTTGTGATCTATCACGAAATATTTCTATCCCTATCACATAGGATGTCTCACTCATATCTTTCATTTCAAAGTTCATAGAGAAAAAAGTCATTCGTCTCACGCAATTATGCCTAAATCATTAGCAGTAAGTAAAATGTCATCAACATACAGGACTAAAAATATAAACTTACTCCCACTGATCTTTTGGTATATACACGGATCAACGGTAATATCCTTAAATCCAAAAGATGTTATGGTATCATTAAACTTTATATACCATTGTCGTGAGACTTGTTTGAGTCCATATATTGACTTCTTTAGCTTACACACCATTTGATCTTTTTCCTTTAATTTCGAAACCCTCTGGTTGGTCCATATAAACATCCTCCTCGAGGTCTCCATTAAGTAAGTCAGTTTTCAAATCCATTTGATGTAACTCTAAATCATAATGAGCTACCAAAGCCAAAACGATTCTTAATGAGTCTTTCTTTGAGACCGGTGAAAAGGTCTCTTTATAATCAATGCCTCTTTTTTAGTGTATCCCTTGGCAACAAGTCTAGCTTTATATCATTCAATATTACCATTTGAATCGCGTTTGGTCTTGAAGACCCATCTACACTCGATTCTTTTAGAACTTTCTGGTAATTGAACGAGATCCCAGATTTTGTTGTATTTCCATGGATTTTAACTCTTCATTCATGGCATCAATCCATTTATGAGACGCAATGCTTTCTATGGCCTGTGAAAATGAAATCGAGTCTTTATTAATTCCAATGTCAAAATCTGACTCTTGCAAATAAATCACATAATCATCTTAAATGACCGATTTTCTTAATGGCACTATTTGTGGTTCATTTGCGTCTAACACTTGTGAGTTAGTTCCTTCTTCAAGTGTTTCACCCAAATGTTGTTCAACATTGTTAAAATCTTCTTCAACAAGAGGAACAACATTTGGGATTGGTCTGGAAATAGGTACAGTCATGGGCAATGAAATATTTACCCTTACCTCATTAATTTCCACACTTTGTCGTTCAACACTCCCACTAACTTCACCATTCTCAAGGAATTTTGCAAATGGACCTGGACATTGTTCTAATTTGTTATACTTTCCATAATATTCACCACCTCTATCTGTCCTAATGATTTTCACTTTCCTATCTAATTGCCTTTCAACTTCATTAACGTACACTTTGAGAGCGTCCGCTAAATGAGATTTTTTTTCTTTCAACAAATAGATAAATTCATAACGTGAAAAGTCACCGATAAAGGTGTTAAAATGTTTTTCTCCATCAAAAGATGGAACATCAAAGGGTCTGTAAATATCAGTTTGTATAATTTTAAGAAGTTGAGTGCTCCTTGTGGTACCTTTCTTGGTATGCTTGGTTTGCTTTCCTTTAATGCAATCCAAACATATATCAAGATCAATAAAATTCAAATTCGGAAGAATATCATTATTTACTAATCTTTTTAATATTTCTTTGGATACATGACCCAAACGTTTATGCCACAAATAAGCAAAACTTTCATTTAGTGAACTTCGTTTAATTCCAACATTTTGATGAATAGTAAGAAGGGATTCAGAAAATTATTATCGAGTTTCAATCTATATAAACCATCAATAAGAACACCAGAACCATAAAAAATAGTATTCTTGTATAAATTGAAACATCAATGTCCAAACTTAAAATCAAATCCAGAAACATCAAGTCTTGAAAGAGAAATCAAATTCCTAGAAACTGAAGGAACATAAAGAGTATGTAATGATGTCTAGTCTCCAAGATCAATCGATTAGTCCCTATGCCTTCAATTTGAGCCTTCATGCGATTTCCCATGAACAAGAAATCCTTATTTGGATTTGTAGTTTGGATCGTAGTGAATCCCTGCAACATAGTGGATACATGAATAATTGCACCAAAATCAAGCCACCAAGTATTATTAGGAACTTCTACTAAATTTGATTCAAAACATACAAAAGCACTAAATTTACCTTTCTTTTCAAAACAAGCTTTACGTTTCAAGCAATCTTTCTGATAGTGTCCTTCCTTTTTACAGAAACAACACACATCAGCCTTGAGTTCCTTATGAGCATCCTGTGGAACTTTAGCAGGTGCTTTCATTTTCTTAAACTTGTTGGCATTCACTTTAAGTCCTTTACCAGCTCCTTGACCCATGAGGTTAATGGAATGACCTCCTTGTTTCTCAAGTCTTGACTCCTTTTGAGTAAAGCATACTGGACAATTCACTAACATCTCACTTATCCTTAATAGCGTTATAGTTAATTTGAAATGGTCCATACTCAAGAGGAAATGCGTTCAGAATAAACTGAACCAAGAAGGTGTCATCCACTTTCATCCCCAAGGTTGAAAGTCTTGCTGCAATGTTAGTCATCTCGATGATATGATTTTGCATACTACGCGACCCATCAAACTTCATGGTCGTGAGTTCAGCCATTAGTGTACCAGCGAGAGACTTATCAGCAGAACGAAAACTTTCTTCCACAAACTTTAGGTATTTCTGGCGCTTTCTGTTTGTGGAATAATACTCTTAATGTTGTTAGCAACAGTCATTCGCATGAACATAAGGCTTAATCTGTTAGAGCGTTCCCATGATTTATGAAAAGACTTCTCATCCTCGCTGCTCTTATCAGTAATGGCAATAAGTTTGTCATTCAGCAGAGCCAAGTCAAGATCTATCACACCTAAGTGGAACTAGACTTGTTCATGCCATTTAGAGAAGTTCATTCCATTGAACACAGTAACAGATGAATCATGCGAATAAAGAGGAATAATTGCAAAATAGATATACATGCTCACAAAATAAAAAAATAATGTGAATTTAGTAAAGCGATAAAAATATATCGTAATTCTTCTTTGGGTAAATACTACGACACATTATCATAATTTAAATGCCATTTTTATCTTTAATAGGTGATTGAATATTTTTAATCAAATATATACGACATCTTTGGATATACAATATATGTTTGACTAAAAAATATTAATTTACCTCATAATTTTCACTATTCGTAGAATGATAGATTCACCTTTGGGTAAATTCTTAAGTTCTAGCAATAGTGAAAGTCAATTTATCTATTTATTTTTCAATATAGACATTTAATTAACCTTCATAGATAAATGACAATTTTATGAATGCATATTTTTCTTAACCATACTAGTTTGACCACTTTGGTGACTAACAAACTATATGAATACAAATGCACACATAATATCATAATTTTTTTGTGCATGTGAATAATTTTATACATTTTAGTTTGGCCACTTTGGTGACTAACAAACTATAGAAACATAAATGCATCAAGTGATCATAAATATTATGTGTAGACGTTAATTTCTCTAGTTTGACCACTTTGGTGACTAACAAACTATATGAATACAAATGCACACATAATATAAAATTTTTGTGCATGTGAATAATTTTATACATTTTAGTTTGGCCACTTTGGTGACTAACAAACTATAGAAACATAACACATGCATCAATTGATCATAATATTATATGTGTAGACGTTAATTTCTCTAGTTTGGCCACTTTAGTGACTAACAAACTATTTTGCACTAAGTAAACACATATTATTTATTGTTTAGTCAAACAAACACTACAAATACTTGATATTACAATTGCCAATCAAATAGCTAGGGATTCTTTTGTAGTATTAATTTACGTTAGCAAATATATGATTTCTCTTTTAGCCAGCTTCAACTAAATCGAAAACATTCAACATCAGAAATACTTAACAATTTATATTTGAAATTTGAAGGTAATATGTTTTTTCTCAGGAAACATTTTTAATCACACCAAACAACACCCACATCAACATTAGTGTATCTCAATTTCCTTTTTCTTATAAGTAATCCACGATTTTCTTTAAAAAATGATTCCAAAGGATTACATGACTGGAAAGCGTAAATCCTCACACTAGTTCTGACGACTACCAGAAATTTAACTCTTTAGATTATTATTTTTATTAGTAGGTAGAAGTAAATTGTGCATGTAATTATTGCATGATGCAGCATCCACATGAATTTGTTTAGAGTGCGATGTCCATTACATGACAATTATTTTCATATATATATAAGATTATCCGTTCAAACAATCCAGGCTCTGATGCCACATGTAAGATTACATACTTTAATACATAATATCGGGATCTTGAACACGATAATCTTACATGGAGATCGGTAGAGGCACAGACCTGATGCGGAAGACATTACTAGAGAGAAAAGCGGAAGCATTAGTCGTAAATTGGTTTCTAGCCCCTTGCCCTAACTTTATGTTACCACAACCATCGTGATGGAATTGTTGTAGAGAATATGTGATAACCCTAATGGGTGGAGGGAGGACCAATTTATAGAGGTTATGACTTAATCTGGTACATCCATCAAGTAACCAATGTACAGACGAGATCTATTCCTTATTAAATATTATTTATGGTATTACTTGGGTTACAAGTAAACTTGGGCCATAAGTAAGAAATAATTAATAATAATTCTTACATGACTCAGCACAAGGGAGTCAGTGGAGCATTGACACTCTTGAGGTGAGTGTTACTTGGATTGTAACTCAACCTCAACTTTATTGCTTGGCTCTTGGTAATGATGTTGGCCTCTTCACTTGTGTTGACCTTAGCACGAGCCGGTCTTCCATTGATCGTGATGTCTACATATTGTGCGC
Organism: Solanum okadae; assembly: GCA_036553675.1. Taxonomy (NCBI): domain Eukaryota; kingdom Viridiplantae; phylum Streptophyta; class Magnoliopsida; order Solanales; family Solanaceae; genus Solanum; species Solanum okadae. The sequence continues at coordinate 29,349,476 of CM071678.1, forward strand.
CATATTCTTTTGGATTCTCTAATTGCTTTGTGATAGCTCCACATAGACCAATCAGGCCCAACTGCGTCGTGCCCAAACCTTGCCTAGGTTCTTGTGTAACTTTCTCCTTCCATTCTTGTAATATGGCACTAAGATTCTTCAGTTCAGGGCGTCTCGCATATCCATGCAGTGCACCACTTATGTAGCAACTGTTTCCCTTTGTAGTCTGTGTTTTCCTTTAACATCACTCTAGCGTCCAAACTTTTTGCCATCAGACTTATAGGTGTCATGATTCTTGGGATATGGTTGTTGCTCTTTGCTTTTTCCATGATCTCCTCTACCTTGGTCATGACTACCTCTCTTCTCTTCTCATTTTCCTCTGTCATGCTTAGAGTTTGTCAAAGCTTCGGCCTGCGTGATGACTTTCATCAAAAGTCCTAACCTATTGGTGCTCCAACTCCATCTTGGCCTAACAACTTCGCAACCCATCCATGAAGTGGAACAACATATCTTTATCCGTGAGGTTGGGAATCTGAAGCGTGAGGGTGGTGAACTCCTTCACATATGCTTGTATGTTGTTTGTTTGCTTCAACTCCCTAAACTTGCGCTTTGCCTCATAGATGACGTTGTTGGGATTGGAATTGCTCCCAAGTGTTGATGGTGCAAAGCCCCTTCCGTATCTCGGACTCTATACGCCTCCACCACAACATGGACATCTCCGAGAGGTACAACGCGACAATGTTGATCTTGTTCTCATCGCTCTTCACCCTATTGCACTTGAAGTAGTTCTCCAAATGCCAAAGGAAATTCTCCACCTCTTGCGCATCACAGACGTCTATAAGGTGGCTTGGGAGCCTCAACCTTGGCCTCCCTATATTTGTCGAACGACGAGGGTCCTCCAACTTCAATGCCTACTTTGAGTGATTTCATCTCGGCTTTCATGGTTTTAATTGTGCTTAATGCATCCATGAGCCGACATCCAAAGAAGAGATGATTTTTTCATCTCATATTCCGCACGCCTACGCGCCTCCAACTCTTTGCAGATGTTTTCATTTTCGTCAAAGGTGAAGTCCTCAAGAGTCTTGAACTTGTAATCGACCCCGTTGAAGCGTCTGTCTAAAATCACCACAACTTACCTTGACGTGTCAACCCCACAATCCACTCAATTCTAGGCATAACGTCTACGGGTTGTTCCCCACGTTCATCATCACTTGCCTCAGTGGCCGAAGGTGAGTGGGATGTTAATGCTTCGCTTCGTGTAGGTTCACACAACAATTCCTCATTCTTCTTAAGATTCTTCCTCCCTTTTTGGTGCTTCATCCACCATCCTGCCTGAAGTTGTCAGTGCTAGCAGCGTTAATGTCTCCTCATTTGACATTCCCATTAGTATCAACTTTTGCTTTGATACCACTTTGTCATGGCCTTAGACTTCTACGAAGCACACCGTGCGGCACTAGACATCTCGTTCATGAATCTTTCACGATCTTCCACACTCAAGTAAGCTTTTTAATACTAAATCGCTAAGAGAATGAAGAAAAACACAAGAGAGTTTATAAGAAGGCTTTTGTATTTCTTTGGAAGATTGCTTGCTTTTGCTTGGTTGATTTACCTATGGATCCCCCTCTATTTAAACTACTAACTTAGGGGCTAAAGTGTAAATAATAATTGTTACACATGACCCTACATATTTACAAATAAACCCTTTTTCTACAATTCTCTACATGCGTAGACTATTCTAAGGCTTTTCAATAATTCTTCTTAGCTATTCTAGAGTCTTTCCAAGAAGTTCTTCATGGTTCTAGAATCTTCTCATAAATGCTAGCATACTTATGCTTCCAAATGGAAAACTTTATGCCACATGGCGGTTATGTGATGTGATGAGGTGGTGGGTCATGACACTCTTCCCCACCTGATGTAGATGCATTTTTCTAGGATCATGCAAAAATAGGCTAACAACGCTTGCAGCAAATGCAATGTCTGGCCTTGTATTGGACAAGTAAATCAATTTCCCTACAAGCCTTTATCTACCACATAATATTTTGGAGCATTGCACAATCTATGATATTGGTGTAGCCACTGGTTTATACCCTAATTTTCCTGTTTCTTTCGGCAAATCAAGCACATATTTTTTTGGGAAAGAAAGATTCTTTGTTTTGCGTTTGCCACTTCGATTCCCAAAAAATACTTTAATTTACCAAGCACTTTGATGTCAAATTCCTTGAGTTAACACTTTTTCAAATTTTGTATCTCCTCTGAATCATCACTTGTTACTATGATGTCATCCCATGAATAACAATGTTGTCACCTTTCTTGTTATTGTTGTTGCGAATGGAGTTGGTTGAGGCTATAAGGAAACATTGAATAGACAAAAAATCAATTTGTTAAATAACGTAAAAATATGACCTCCTTAAACAAAAATAATGTCAAATGTAATCTTAATAGATAAGTTATTGGGTGTCATCGCAAGAAACTTGTAATAGGTATGAAAATGCCCCAAACAACAAGGAAAAATAGACGTCAATATGTTTAACAAGCACACATGATGGTGAAAGCAATTCAAACATAACCATAACATATTCCACAATATTGGAATTGAGAAGATAAAGAGATTTATGATTTAGCTTAAAGGATTTAATTATTTAGAAGAAAACAGCAAAGCAATAAATTGTACATGATGTTCTGGCTAGTTCTAGTATCCCATGTTTCTCCGCTGAGCTATTGTCATTCTGTGGAATATGACAACGCTGAAGTACAAATTTAATAAAATATATGATCAACAACAATTGGTTCCACATCTTGTAAAGCCGGAGATGACAACATATTACAAGAAAATGTCACTAGTGTAGGTTGAGTCATGACAATAACATTGGTTATACTTTGTAAGTAGAGAAGCATCCGAAAATATGCTATCTAATTGGGACTATTATGAGAACTAGTTAAGGCATAACAAGGTAGTGTGAAATATTGCCAATACGACATAATTTATTGCATGAAAGTCCTAAGCTAAGTTATTATTGATTTTTAAAAAATTGATTGTACTGACAGAGCCAAATCATACCAAATCGATTTTAGATTTAAAATAAAATAAAATAGAAGATTTCAATGAAAAATTTATACCCATACAAAAAAATTGTAAGTGCTAAAATACTATCTTGAGCTATGATTATTGAGTCTTGGAGTAAATTAATTTCAAAAAAAGATAAAAAATAAATAAGAAAATATAGTTTTTAGGTCCATAAATGAATAAAACAAGATACTTGTAGCTCCATTTATTTAATAAGAACACATATGATGCTATAACATTATGTTTTTTTAGTTTGTTATTGTTTTGGATGACACTAAACAATCAGCAAGTAATTTATAACTTTTGAGGGCAATTTTTCTCAATTAATTTTTTTTAAAAAAATAAATAAATGAAGATTATTTTTGTCAGATTTTTTTCTAAGGGATAAAATATCAAGACCATCCCTTATAAGGTCCATTTAGGAACTTCTCCCAACTTGTTATCATAAGGTCCAAAATCACAGAGAAGCCCATTTTCATATATGTAATGATCTGTCCCGATCGTTATGACTAGGCCAATGGTGAGAGATATCGGGGACAGAAAACTTTGTGGGCACTGACTTTAAATTTTTAGGCTAGGATAGCCTCAAACAGAATCTAGGCTATGTGCAGTCTACGGCCATCCGAGAATGGGTGGGCCGTAATGTTTAGGCTTGGTTGATATTTTCTTGTAGCCAAGACATTAATGAACCCATAGGGTTTCACGGAATCAAATTTGGGTGAGTAAAACTCCCGAAATCTAGTTTGGTGTGAAGGAGATAGTTCGAGACATCAAAGGGAAGAGAAATATGTTGTGAAAAATGAGTTTTTCAGGTATTTTTGAGTCTCTGTAATTCACATAGTCCGTTATAGTTAGAGCCGTCAATATGGGCTAGGCCTGTTGGGCCGGCCTGGCCTAACTCGGGATTTAATAGGGCTGGGCTAAAAATTTTGGAGCCCATTTAAGAAAAAGGCTTTTTAGCCCGGACTGAATAAGCCTGTTGATTTGTGGGGCTTGAGAAATATAGGTAGGGCCGGCCCGTGGGCCAATAAAAATTAATTAAAAAATATAATATAATATTAAAATTTAAAATTAAAGAGATCCAAACTCAAAATCTATTTAAAGATTTTTAGGAAATCACTAAGTATAGAAGTTGCATTCACCATGAAAATGTCCAAACACTTGTTGCTACTCGAAACTGGTTATATGGTTTTTCTCAAACTGGTAATATATTTTTGTGTACATTTAAATATTATAATTCTCAATTTAGTTATTTTGAATATTTAACTAATTGAAACTGCATATAAATTGCAGATGAAAACGAAGATGTTAAGACAACCTTTCCACAAGTTGATTCAGATATGCTTGATGAAGATGGTCATGAAGTATTAGATATGTCATAGGTTTCATGAAGTGTTAGATATGCCATAAGTTTCATAATTTTTTAAGGAGTTTATTTTTTACTTTTTTATGGTTGGAATATTGTCATATTTTTTGTGTTTTATTGTGATCATGCAAAACAATTAGGTTAATATTTCTATTTAGATATTTATACTTTTACTTGAAAAAAAACTTAATAAATATTATAAAGATAATTTTATTTGTGAATTTGATTAACAAGTAGTAACATTAACACCATGTAATATTGTTTTGTTGATATTTATGATAATATTTTTAAATTATAATTTATAATTTAATTTAATAATTATAAAAAAATATATAACTTTTAAAAAAGTGGGCTGGCCCGGCAAGCCTGTAGCCCACGTACTTGTGGGTTGGGCCGACCGCTTTCTGGCCCACACCAAAAATGGGCTAGCCTGACCTGGCCCGTAAAATGTCAAAGCCTGTATGGGTTAGCCCGGATGGGGTGGGCTAGCCCATATTGACAGCTCTAGTTATAGTGGGAGGCGTCTGCTATAGCAACCATATGTGATCCAATTACCAGTAATCGAAAGGATAATATCAACTAGGAGGATGAACCTCGAAGAAGAAGATAGCTATATTAGCGCAATTTCGAGATAGAAGCTAAGAAGAACATAATAAAATAGAGAAGAGAAGAATTATCATATATCATTCAATGAATTTCAATTGTATTATATCTCTATTTATAGAACTGAATCGGAAGCTAAAGCTACAAGCTAACAGAATAACTGCTCTAACAAACTCTAACAGAAGTGAACAATAAATATTTATTTTGGTGACTAAAGAACAATAACAACTACTTTATAACATTTCTAATCATCTAAGCATTGTATCAATATGCAAGCGCCATAGCGGTGCTCAGAATACTATAGCAGGGCCGCTACAGCGAGGTAAGTTGAGAATTTATGCAGAAAAAGTCTCAAAACCTCCAATTTGCTGCATTATTGTTCTAAGGATTGAGAGGCACGATTCAGGGCTGTTTGTATTCATTTTTCCACGAAATTCGATAGTAATGGTAAGTTTGTTACTCGCCAATATTGTAATTTGATTATTAAACCTTAGAATCTAGAATATTATTCTTGGTGCAGGGTCTTGACTTGATTTCATGGTCTAAAATGCCTTAAGTTAGGGGATGGGGATGGTCATGAATTAGCGTGGGGTTAGGATTTGGTAATAATCTGGGTATTAATTGGCCATTTTTTTAATTAATTTTTGCATTTATTTGTTGTTCAAGACCAAAATTAAGTCAAGATACTTCGAATGGGAAAAACTCGAGTTCTTTAGAGTTTCCAAGAGGCTTGATTTGAGATATGTGATGGTTGTATGTTTTCCGGTTTATGTATGTATGCATGTCTACTTCTTTATAGTATCATCGGTGCAATTCATGTTGGGGGAAACATAAGGAAGCATATGAAATGACATTGTGTATACTTGGATGTAAATATACTTATAATAAAATAACTTATAATAGATTCCAATGTAAAGCATTTGATGATTTTTATTTGAAGTTCTTGCGGCTGCGCCTGGAGATGAGAATGCAATACAGTGTTAATGCTGCGAAAGGCGTGATAGTTGGTAGATCTCAATTTTTCATGAACACGTGTTGTAGAAATTAGTATGAGCAGGTTATTGAGCTCACTAGGGATGACAATATTTGACCTCAAATCATCATCCACTCTGTAGTGATGGCAGCAAGCCTTCTCTATTTAATATGACAAATAGCTATAGAAGTATAATGTTACTTAACAGCTTAGTCTGTGCAATTGGTTGTTGTCACTGACTCTCATACACTCCTTTCTCCGTTATTATATTATTTGGATTTCTTTAGGACTGTTTTCCTCCAGTGTTTTCCCGTGCTTCACGAGAAATAACCTATCAAACTCCTTCATAGATTAGATAATCAGTAATATCCACAATATAGAAGGAGCAAAACAGACCACACAAAAAAGCCCAGACCTCATTCATATCACTGACCATATTTTTCAAAGTATCAATACTTTTTTATATGACCTGCAAACATTGATCCTATGAGAAGTCGGAACAAAACCATACATCGGTATTTAGGAACCAACAAGCCATCAATAAGATGTAATAAAAGGCAAAAAACTTAAGATGAATCATGAACAAGACCTTAATGAAATATTCCAAGAAAATACATGCATGTTACATTTTGCAAAATTCATATTCTTGTTGGAATTGACTTGATTCTTCAGTATGTTGAAAGTAATCATCATCAAATTGTCCATTTTGTTCATGTTAAATCTCTCTAGAACTCTTTCGATATTGCCCTTTTGAGACAGTCCCAATAATCCTTGTGATCTATCACGAAATATTTCTATCCCTATCACATAGGATGTCTCACTCATATCTTTCATTTCAAAGTTCATAGAGAAAAAAGTCATTCGTCTCACGCAATTATGCCTAAATCATTAGCAGTAAGTAAAATGTCATCAACATACAGGACTAAAAATATAAACTTACTCCCACTGATCTTTTGGTATATACACGGATCAACGGTAATATCCTTAAATCCAAAAGATGTTATGGTATCATTAAACTTTATATACCATTGTCGTGAGACTTGTTTGAGTCCATATATTGACTTCTTTAGCTTACACACCATTTGATCTTTTTCCTTTAATTTCGAAACCCTCTGGTTGGTCCATATAAACATCCTCCTCGAGGTCTCCATTAAGTAAGTCAGTTTTCAAATCCATTTGATGTAACTCTAAATCATAATGAGCTACCAAAGCCAAAACGATTCTTAATGAGTCTTTCTTTGAGACCGGTGAAAAGGTCTCTTTATAATCAATGCCTCTTTTTTAGTGTATCCCTTGGCAACAAGTCTAGCTTTATATCATTCAATATTACCATTTGAATCGCGTTTGGTCTTGAAGACCCATCTACACTCGATTCTTTTAGAACTTTCTGGTAATTGAACGAGATCCCAGATTTTGTTGTATTTCCATGGATTTTAACTCTTCATTCATGGCATCAATCCATTTATGAGACGCAATGCTTTCTATGGCCTGTGAAAATGAAATCGAGTCTTTATTAATTCCAATGTCAAAATCTGACTCTTGCAAATAAATCACATAATCATCTTAAATGACCGATTTTCTTAATGGCACTATTTGTGGTTCATTTGCGTCTAACACTTGTGAGTTAGTTCCTTCTTCAAGTGTTTCACCCAAATGTTGTTCAACATTGTTAAAATCTTCTTCAACAAGAGGAACAACATTTGGGATTGGTCTGGAAATAGGTACAGTCATGGGCAATGAAATATTTACCCTTACCTCATTAATTTCCACACTTTGTCGTTCAACACTCCCACTAACTTCACCATTCTCAAGGAATTTTGCAAATGGACCTGGACATTGTTCTAATTTGTTATACTTTCCATAATATTCACCACCTCTATCTGTCCTAATGATTTTCACTTTCCTATCTAATTGCCTTTCAACTTCATTAACGTACACTTTGAGAGCGTCCGCTAAATGAGATTTTTTTTCTTTCAACAAATAGATAAATTCATAACGTGAAAAGTCACCGATAAAGGTGTTAAAATGTTTTTCTCCATCAAAAGATGGAACATCAAAGGGTCTGTAAATATCAGTTTGTATAATTTTAAGAAGTTGAGTGCTCCTTGTGGTACCTTTCTTGGTATGCTTGGTTTGCTTTCCTTTAATGCAATCCAAACATATATCAAGATCAATAAAATTCAAATTCGGAAGAATATCATTATTTACTAATCTTTTTAATATTTCTTTGGATACATGACCCAAACGTTTATGCCACAAATAAGCAAAACTTTCATTTAGTGAACTTCGTTTAATTCCAACATTTTGATGAATAGTAAGAAGGGATTCAGAAAATTATTATCGAGTTTCAATCTATATAAACCATCAATAAGAACACCAGAACCATAAAAAATAGTATTCTTGTATAAATTGAAACATCAATGTCCAAACTTAAAATCAAATCCAGAAACATCAAGTCTTGAAAGAGAAATCAAATTCCTAGAAACTGAAGGAACATAAAGAGTATGTAATGATGTCTAGTCTCCAAGATCAATCGATTAGTCCCTATGCCTTCAATTTGAGCCTTCATGCGATTTCCCATGAACAAGAAATCCTTATTTGGATTTGTAGTTTGGATCGTAGTGAATCCCTGCAACATAGTGGATACATGAATAATTGCACCAAAATCAAGCCACCAAGTATTATTAGGAACTTCTACTAAATTTGATTCAAAACATACAAAAGCACTAAATTTACCTTTCTTTTCAAAACAAGCTTTACGTTTCAAGCAATCTTTCTGATAGTGTCCTTCCTTTTTACAGAAACAACACACATCAGCCTTGAGTTCCTTATGAGCATCCTGTGGAACTTTAGCAGGTGCTTTCATTTTCTTAAACTTGTTGGCATTCACTTTAAGTCCTTTACCAGCTCCTTGACCCATGAGGTTAATGGAATGACCTCCTTGTTTCTCAAGTCTTGACTCCTTTTGAGTAAAGCATACTGGACAATTCACTAACATCTCACTTATCCTTAATAGCGTTATAGTTAATTTGAAATGGTCCATACTCAAGAGGAAATGCGTTCAGAATAAACTGAACCAAGAAGGTGTCATCCACTTTCATCCCCAAGGTTGAAAGTCTTGCTGCAATGTTAGTCATCTCGATGATATGATTTTGCATACTACGCGACCCATCAAACTTCATGGTCGTGAGTTCAGCCATTAGTGTACCAGCGAGAGACTTATCAGCAGAACGAAAACTTTCTTCCACAAACTTTAGGTATTTCTGGCGCTTTCTGTTTGTGGAATAATACTCTTAATGTTGTTAGCAACAGTCATTCGCATGAACATAAGGCTTAATCTGTTAGAGCGTTCCCATGATTTATGAAAAGACTTCTCATCCTCGCTGCTCTTATCAGTAATGGCAATAAGTTTGTCATTCAGCAGAGCCAAGTCAAGATCTATCACACCTAAGTGGAACTAGACTTGTTCATGCCATTTAGAGAAGTTCATTCCATTGAACACAGTAACAGATGAATCATGCGAATAAAGAGGAATAATTGCAAAATAGATATACATGCTCACAAAATAAAAAAATAATGTGAATTTAGTAAAGCGATAAAAATATATCGTAATTCTTCTTTGGGTAAATACTACGACACATTATCATAATTTAAATGCCATTTTTATCTTTAATAGGTGATTGAATATTTTTAATCAAATATATACGACATCTTTGGATATACAATATATGTTTGACTAAAAAATATTAATTTACCTCATAATTTTCACTATTCGTAGAATGATAGATTCACCTTTGGGTAAATTCTTAAGTTCTAGCAATAGTGAAAGTCAATTTATCTATTTATTTTTCAATATAGACATTTAATTAACCTTCATAGATAAATGACAATTTTATGAATGCATATTTTTCTTAACCATACTAGTTTGACCACTTTGGTGACTAACAAACTATATGAATACAAATGCACACATAATATCATAATTTTTTTGTGCATGTGAATAATTTTATACATTTTAGTTTGGCCACTTTGGTGACTAACAAACTATAGAAACATAAATGCATCAAGTGATCATAAATATTATGTGTAGACGTTAATTTCTCTAGTTTGACCACTTTGGTGACTAACAAACTATATGAATACAAATGCACACATAATATAAAATTTTTGTGCATGTGAATAATTTTATACATTTTAGTTTGGCCACTTTGGTGACTAACAAACTATAGAAACATAACACATGCATCAATTGATCATAATATTATATGTGTAGACGTTAATTTCTCTAGTTTGGCCACTTTAGTGACTAACAAACTATTTTGCACTAAGTAAACACATATTATTTATTGTTTAGTCAAACAAACACTACAAATACTTGATATTACAATTGCCAATCAAATAGCTAGGGATTCTTTTGTAGTATTAATTTACGTTAGCAAATATATGATTTCTCTTTTAGCCAGCTTCAACTAAATCGAAAACATTCAACATCAGAAATACTTAACAATTTATATTTGAAATTTGAAGGTAATATGTTTTTTCTCAGGAAACATTTTTAATCACACCAAACAACACCCACATCAACATTAGTGTATCTCAATTTCCTTTTTCTTATAAGTAATCCACGATTTTCTTTAAAAAATGATTCCAAAGGATTACATGACTGGAAAGCGTAAATCCTCACACTAGTTCTGACGACTACCAGAAATTTAACTCTTTAGATTATTATTTTTATTAGTAGGTAGAAGTAAATTGTGCATGTAATTATTGCATGATGCAGCATCCACATGAATTTGTTTAGAGTGCGATGTCCATTACATGACAATTATTTTCATATATATATAAGATTATCCGTTCAAACAATCCAGGCTCTGATGCCACATGTAAGATTACATACTTTAATACATAATATCGGGATCTTGAACACGATAATCTTACATGGAGATCGGTAGAGGCACAGACCTGATGCGGAAGACATTACTAGAGAGAAAAGCGGAAGCATTAGTCGTAAATTGGTTTCTAGCCCCTTGCCCTAACTTTATGTTACCACAACCATCGTGATGGAATTGTTGTAGAGAATATGTGATAACCCTAATGGGTGGAGGGAGGACCAATTTATAGAGGTTATGACTTAATCTGGTACATCCATCAAGTAACCAATGTACAGACGAGATCTATTCCTTATTAAATATTATTTATGGTATTACTTGGGTTACAAGTAAACTTGGGCCATAAGTAAGAAATAATTAATAATAATTCTTACATGACTCAGCACAAGGGAGTCAGTGGAGCATTGACACTCTTGAGGTGAGTGTTACTTGGATTGTAACTCAACCTCAACTTTATTGCTTGGCTCTTGGTAATGATGTTGGCCTCTTCACTTGTGTTGACCTTAGCACGAGCCGGTCTTCCATTGATCGTGATGTCTACATATTGTGCGCCATATTCTTTTGGATTCTCTAATTGCTTTGTGATAGCTCCACATAGACCAATCAGGCCCAACTGCGTCGTGCCCAAACCTTGCCTAGGTTCTTGTGTAACTTTCTCCTTCCATTCTTGTAATATGGCACTAAGATTCTTCAGTTCAGGGCGTCTCGCATATCCATGCAGTGCACCACTTATGTAGCAACTGTTTCCCTTTGTAGTCTGTGTTTTCCTTTAACATCACTCTAGCGTCCAAACTTTTTGCCATCAGACTTATAGGTGTCATGATTCTTGGGATATGGTTGTTGCTCTTTGCTTTTTCCATGATCTCCTCTACCTTGGTCATGACTACCTCTCTTCTCTTCTCATTTTCCTCTGTCATGCTTAGAGTTTGTCAAAGCTTCGGCCTGCGTGATGACTTTCATCAAAAGTCCTAACCTATTGGTGCTCCAACTCCATCTTGGCCTAACAACTTCGCAACCCATCCATGAAGTGGAACAACATATCTTTATCCGTGAGGTTGGGAATCTGAAGCGTGAGGGTGGTGAACTCCTTCACATATGCTTGTATGTTGTTTGTTTGCTTCAACTCCCTAAACTTGCGCTTTGCCTCATAGATGACGTTGTTGGGATTGGAATTGCTCCCAAGTGTTGATGGTGCAAAGCCCCTTCCGTATCTCGGACTCTATACGCCTCCACCACAACATGGACATCTCCGAGAGGTACAACGCGACAATGTTGATCTTGTTCTCATCGCTCTTCACCCTATTGCACTTGAAGTAGTTCTCCAAATGCCAAAGGAAATTCTCCACCTCTTGCGCATCACAGACGTCTATAAGGTGGCTTGGGAGCCTCAACCTTGGCCTCCCTATATTTGTCGAACGACGAGGGTCCTCCAACTTCAATGCCTACTTTGAGTGATTTCATCTCGGCTTTCATGGTTTTAATTGTGCTTAATGCATCCATGAGCCGACATCCAAAGAAGAGATGATTTTTTCATCTCATATTCCGCACGCCTACGCGCCTCCAACTCTTTGCAGATGTTTTCATTTTCGTCAAAGGTGAAGTCCTCAAGAGTCTTGAACTTGTAATCGACCCCGTTGAAGCGTCTGTCTAAAATCACCACAACTTACCTTGACGTGTCAACCCCACAATCCACTCAATTCTAGGCATAACGTCTACGGGTTGTTCCCCACGTTCATCATCACTTGCCTCAGTGGCCGAAGGTGAGTGGGATGTTAATGCTTCGCTTCGTGTAGGTTCACACAACAATTCCTCATTCTTCTTAAGATTCTTCCTCCCTTTTTGGTGCTTCATCCACCATCCTGCCTGAAGTTGTCAGTGCTAGCAGCGTTAATGTCTCCTCATTTGACATTCCCATTAGTATCAACTTTTGCTTTGATACCACTTTGTCATGGCCTTAGACTTCTACGAAGCACACCGTGCGGCACTAGACATCTCGTTCATGAATCTTTCACGATCTTCCACACTCAAGTAAGCTTTTTAATACTAAATCGCTAAGAGAATGAAGAAAAACACAAGAGAGTTTATAAGAAGGCTTTTGTATTTCTTTGGAAGATTGCTTGCTTTTGCTTGGTTGATTTACCTATGGATCCCCCTCTATTTAAACTACTAACTTAGGGGCTAAAGTGTAAATAATAATTGTTACACATGACCCTACATATTTACAAATAAACCCTTTTTCTACAATTCTCTACATGCGTAGACTATTCTAAGGCTTTTCAATAATTCTTCTTAGCTATTCTAGAGTCTTTCCAAGAAGTTCTTCATGGTTCTAGAATCTTCTCATAAATGCTAGCATACTTATGCTTCCAAATGGAAAACTTTATGCCACATGGCGGTTATGTGATGTGATGAGGTGGTGGGTCATGACACTCTTCCCCACCTGATGTAGATGCATTTTTCTAGGATCATGCAAAAATAGGCTAACAACGCTTGCAGCAAATGCAATGTCTGGCCTTGTATTGGACAAGTAAATCAATTTCCCTACAAGCCTTTATCTACCACATAATATTTTGGAGCATTGCACAATCTATGATATTGGTGTAGCCACTGGTTTATACCCTAATTTTCCTGTTTCTTTCGGCAAATCAAGCACATATTTTTTTGGGAAAGAAAGATTCTTTGTTTTGCGTTTGCCACTTCGATTCCCAAAAAATACTTTAATTTACCAAGCACTTTGATGTCAAATTCCTTGAGTTAACACTTTTTCAAATTTTGTATCTCCTCTGAATCATCACTTGTTACTATGATGTCATCCCATGAATAACAATGTTGTCACCTTTCTTGTTATTGTTGTTGCGAATGGAGTTGGTTGAGGCTATAAGGAAACATTGAATAGACAAAAAATCAATTTGTTAAATAACGTAAAAATATGACCTCCTTAAACAAAAATAATGTCAAATGTAATCTTAATAGATAAGTTATTGGGTGTCATCGCAAGAAACTTGTAATAGGTATGAAAATGCCCCAAACAACAAGGAAAAATAGACGTCAATATGTTTAACAAGCACACATGATGGTGAAAGCAATTCAAACATAACCATAACATATTCCACAATATTGGAATTGAGAAGATAAAGAGATTTATGATTTAGCTTAAAGGATTTAATTATTTAGAAGAAAACAGCAAAGCAATAAATTGTACATGATGTTCTGGCTAGTTCTAGTATCCCATGTTTCTCCGCTGAGCTATTGTCATTCTGTGGAATATGACAACGCTGAAGTACAAATTTAATAAAATATATGATCAACAACAATTGGTTCCACATCTTGTAAAGCCGGAGATGACAACATATTACAAGAAAATGTCACTAGTGTAGGTTGAGTCATGACAATAACATTGGTTATACTTTGTAAGTAGAGAAGCATCCGAAAATATGCTATCTAATTGGGACTATTATGAGAACTAGTTAAGGCATAACAAGGTAGTGTGAAATATTGCCAATACGACATAATTTATTGCATGAAAGTCCTAAGCTAAGTTATTATTGATTTTTAAAAAATTGATTGTACCGACAGAGCCAAATCATACCAAATCGATTTTAGATTTAAAATAAAATAAAATAGAAGATTTCAATGAAAAATTTATACCCATACAAAAAAATTGTAAGTGCTAAAATACTATCTTGAGCTATGATTATTGAGTCTTGGAGTAAATTAATTTCAAAAAAAGATAAAAAATAAATAAGAAAATATAGTTTTTAGGTCCATAAATGAATAAAACAAGATACTTGTAGCTCCATTTATTTAATAAGAACACATATGATGCTATAACATTATGTTTTTTTAGTTTGTTATTGTTTTGGATGACACTAAACAATCAGCAAGTAATTTATAACTTTTGAGGGCAATTTTTCTCAATTAATTTTTTTTAAAAAAATAAATAAATGAAGATTATTTTTGTCAGATTTTTTTCTAAGGGATAAAATATCAAGACCATCCCTTATAAGGTCCATTTAGGAACTTCTCCCAACTTGTTATCATAAGGTCCAAAATCACAGAGAAGCCCATTTTCATATATGTAATGATCTGTCCCGATCGTTATGACTAGGCCAATGGTGAGAGATATCGGGGACAGAAAACTTTGTGGGCACTGACTTTAAATTTTTAGGCTAGGATAGCCTCAAACAGAATCTAGGCTATGTGCAGTCTACGGCCATCCGAGAATGGGTGGGCCGTAATGTTTAGGCTTGGTTGATATTTTCTTGTAGCCAAGACATTAATGAACCCATAGGGTTTCACGGAATCAAATTTGGGTGAGTAAAACTCCCGAAATCTAGTTTGGTGTGAAGGAGATAGTTCGAGACATCAAAGGGAAGAGAAATATGTTGTGAAAAATGAGTTTTTCAGGTATTTTTGAGTCTCTGTAATTCACATAGTCCGTTATAGTTAGAGCCGTCAATATGGGCTAGGCCTGTTGGGCCGGCCTGGCCTAACTCGGGATTTAATAGGGCTGGGCTAAAAATTTTGGAGCCCATTTAAGAAAAAGGCTTTTTAGCCCGGACTGAATAAGCCTGTTGATTTGTGGGGCTTGAGAAATATAGGTAGGGCCGGCCCGTGGGCCAATAAAAATTAATTAAAAAATATAATATAATATTAAAATTTAAAATTAAAGAGATCCAAACTCAAAATCTATTTAAAGATTTTTAGGAAATCACTAAGTATAGAAGTTGCATTCACCATGAAAATGTCCAAACACTTGTTGCTACTCGAAACTGGTTATATGGTTTTTCTCAAACTGGTAATATATTTTTGTGTACATTTAAATATTATAATTCTCAATTTAGTTATTTTGAATATTTAACTAATTGAAACTGCATATAAATTGCAGATGAAAACGAAGATGTTAAGACAACCTTTCCACAAGTTGATTCAGATATGCTTGATGAAGATGGTCATGAAGTATTAGATATGTCATAGGTTTCATGAAGTGTTAGATATGCCATAAGTTTCATAATTTTTTAAGGAGTTTATTTTTTACTTTTTTATGGTTGGAATATTGTCATATTTTTTGTGTTTTATTGTGATCATGCAAAACAATTAGGTTAATATTTCTATTTAGATATTTATACTTTTACTTGAAAAAAAACTTAATAAATATTATAAAGATAATTTTATTTGTGAATTTGATTAACAAGTAGTAACATTAACACCATGTAATATTGTTTTGTTGATATTTATGATAATATTTTTAAATTATAATTTATAATTTAATTTAATAATTATAAAAAAATATATAACTTTTAAAAAAGTGGGCTGGCCCGGCAAGCCTGTAGCCCACGTACTTGTGGGTTGGGCCGACCGCTTTCTGGCCCACACCAAAAATGGGCTAGCCTGACCTGGCCCGTAAAATGTCAAAGCCTGTATGGGTTAGCCCGGATGGGGTGGGCTAGCCCATATTGACAGCTCTAGTTATAGTGGGAGGCGTCTGCTATAGCAACCATATGTGATCCAATTACCAGTAATCGAAAGGATAATATCAACTAGGAGGATGAACCTCGAAGAAGAAGATAGCTATATTAGCGCAATTTCGAGATAGAAGCTAAGAAGAACATAATAAAATAGAGAAGAGAAGAATTATCATATATCATTCAATGAATTTCAATTGTATTATATCTCTATTTATAGAACTGAATCGGAAGCTAAAGCTACAAGCTAACAGAATAACTGCTCTAACAAACTCTAACAGAAGTGAACAATAAATATTTATTTTGGTGACTAAAGAACAATAACAACTACTTTATAACATTTCTAATCATCTAAGCATTGTATCAATATGCAAGCGCCATAGCGGTGCTCAGAATACTATAGCAGGGCCGCTACAGCGAGGTAAGTTGAGAATTTATGCAGAAAAAGTCTCAAAACCTCCAATTTGCTGCATTATTGTTCTAAGGATTGAGAGGCACGATTCAGGGCTGTTTGTATTCATTTTTCCACGAAATTCGATAGTAATGGTAAGTTTGTTACTCGCCAATATTGTAATTTGATTATTAAACCTTAGAATCTAGAATATTATTCTTGGTGCAGGGTCTTGACTTGATTTCATGGTCTAAAATGCCTTAAGTTAGGGGGTGGGGATGGTCATGAATTAGCGTGGGGTTAGGATTTGGTAATAATCTGGGTATTAATTGGCCATTTTTTTAATTAATTTTTGCATTTATTTGTTGTTCAAGACCAAAATTAAGTCAAGATACTTCGAATGGGAAAAACTCGAGTTCTTTAGAGTTTCCAAGAGGCTTGATTTGAGATATGTGATGGTTGTATGTTTTCCGGTTTATGTATGTATGCATGTCTACTTCTTTATAGTATCATCGGTGCAATTCATGTTGGGGGAAACATAAGGAAGCATATGAAATGACATTGTGTATACTTGGATGTAAATATACTTATAATAAAATAACTTATACTCCCTCCGTTCCATTTTATGTGGCAACATTTGACCGGGCACGGAGTTTAAGAAATAGATAAAGACTTTGAAATGTTTACCAAATTGCCCTTAAAAAAATAGACTCATTTTTCTCTCTCCTAATAAATGTATTGGAGTACTCTTTTCAAGATTAAGTGGGACCAATAAGGGTAAAAGAGGAATTGTACCTTTAAATATTTACCAAATAAGGAAATGTAACATTCTTTTTGGGACTGACCAAAAAGGAAATAGTGCCACATAAAATGGAACGGAGGGAGTAATAGATTCCAATGTAAAGCATTTGATGATTTTTATTTGAAGTTCTTGCGGCTGCGCCTGGAGATGAGAATGCAATACAGTGTTAATGCTGCGAAAGGCGTGATAGTTGGTAGATCTCAATTTTTCATGAACACGTGTTGTAGAAATTAGTATGAGCAGGTTATTGAGCTCACTAGGGATGACAATATTTGACCTCAAATCATCATCCACTCTGTAGTGATGGCAGCAAGCCTTCTCTATTTAATATGACAAATAGCTATAGAAGTATAATGTTACTTAACAGCTTAGTCTGTGCAATTGGTTGTTGTCACTGACTCTCATACACTCCTTTCTCCGTTATTATATTATTTGGATTTCTTTAGGACTGTTTTCCTCCAGTGTTTTCCCGTGCTTCACGAGAAATAACCTATCAAACTCCTTCATAGATTAGATAATCAGTAATATCCACAATATAGAAGGAGCAAAACAGACCACACAAAAAAGCCCAGACCTCATTCATATCACTGACCATATTTTTCAAAGTATCAATACTTTTTTATATGACCTGCAAACATTGATCCTATGAGAAGTCGGAACAAAACCATACATCGGTATTTAGGAACCAACAAGCCATCAATAAGATGTAATAAAAGGCAAAAAACTTAAGATGAATCATGAACAAGACCTTAATGAAATATTCCAAGAAAATACATGCATGTTACATTTTGCAAAATTCATATTCTTGTTGGAATTGACTTGATTCTTCAGTTTGTTGAAAGTAATCATCATCAAATTGTCCATTTTATTTTATTTTAAATCTAAAATCGCTTTGGTACGATTTGGTTCGGTCAGTACAATCAATTTTTTTTAAAATCACTCAAAACTTAGCTTAGGGCTTTCATGCAATAAATTATGTCGTATTGGCAATATTTCACACTACCTTGTTATGCCTTAACTAGTTCTCATAATAGTCCCAATTAGATAACATATTTTCGGATGCTTCTCTACTTACAAAGTATAACCAATGTTATTGTCATGACTCAACCTACACTAGTGACATTTTCTTGTAATATGTTGTCATCTCCGGCTTTACAAGATGTGGAACCAATTGTTGTTGATCATATATTTTATTAAATTTGTACTTCAGCGTTGTCATATTCCACAGAATGACAATAGCTCAGCGGAGAAACTTGGGATACTAGAACTAGCCAGAACATCATGTACAATTTATTGCTTTGCTGTTTTCTTCTAAATAATTAAATCCTTTAAGCTAAATCATAAATCTCTTTATCTTCTCAATTCCAATATTGTGGAATATGTTATGGTTATGTTTGAATTGCTTTCACCATCATGTGTGCTTGTTAAACATATTAACGTCTATTTTTCCTTGTTGTTTGGGGCATTTTCATACCTATTACAAGTTTCTTGCGATGACACCCAATCACTTATCTATTAAGATTACATTTGACATTATTTTTGTTAAGGAGGTCATATTTTTACGTTATTTAACACATTGATTTTTTGTCTATTTAATGTTTCCTTGTAGCCTCAACCAACTCCATCACAACAATAATAACTATGCAAACACTTCTATTCTCAAATGGACTCTTACAATTACGAAGAATCTACACAACTAAAATTATCCAGGTGGATATCCAAGATCATAGTCCTGAACGGCATGCCCATAAAGATACTAGAAAACAATAATACAGACTCATATCTGTAAATATCGACTCATCAACATATCCATACTAAATACATACCCAACTCATGCTATTAATGTTAAGAATAATTAGTAATACATACGGACTCAATGGTGCAGAGAATAAAACATAATACAATTAAACAAAACTCTCAATGCATAATGCATTGCACTACTTCATTTGATATGGTGCAATGAAAGGTATCTCAACTCTTTATCGTCAAAAAGAGGCTCTCGATAGGTTTGTTTATTTTGCAATAATATCTTTTGAATTAGTGTTAAAATTTTAATTGGTTTAAATACTACGGACAAATTGTTTTGGTATTTTCATATTAGAAAAATAATTATTATGATAATTTAACTATCATGATTCATTCAACAGTTTGGTATAATAGAGATTATGATTGCTCAAGCCCAATTAAGTACTAAAACGTCAAATGCTCTCAAATGTTTGATTTATATTATGTAACTAGTCATTTTGT
This sequence comes from Solanum okadae, assembly GCA_036553675.1. Taxonomy (NCBI): domain Eukaryota; kingdom Viridiplantae; phylum Streptophyta; class Magnoliopsida; order Solanales; family Solanaceae; genus Solanum; species Solanum okadae. The sequence goes on from CM071678.1 coordinate 29,369,255, forward strand.
ATCCATTTACAATTTATTATTCTATATGAAAAAAGTCAATATTGTATTATATAACTTCGGAAAGATTATTTCAATTTAATAAACTATTAGTCATTAATTGTAATACACTACCTTCATTCTTGTTCTCAAAATCTTATTAATGGATAATAATAATAATAATAATAATAATAATAATATTTAAGTAGTTTAATGTAAAATCCTACTTTTATTTAACTAAGAATTTACAAATTTGAAAAGAAAGTTTATTGCATTTTGAATGTCATGACTATATAAGCAAATAATTAAGAAGGTATATTTTGGTGATTTGAAGTCCGATTCGAACTCTATTTCAGAAAAAAATTCAAATTTGAGTTCCTTATCTTATGGCTAAACAAATTACGAAGGAAAATTTTAGTTTTGACGCTGGGTCTCGGGTTAACTTTGACTCAATTTTGATCCAAACTACTATATTGCGATATGAGTATAGATGAACTTGTATTTAAATGTAGATCATTTTTTATTGATTTAGGGTGTTCTGAGGCAACATGGAAGGAAATAAAATATGATGTTGCGAGTTTTGTGGCGTGTTTGCTCAATCTTTGAGTTAGGTCATAACTTATTGTTCTAAGACTTAGCTTGGGTAGAAAGTTATTGTATAAAATATGTTATGAGTTGGGCAAACTATTGAGTTGAAGTACTAAATGAGACCATTTAATGTTGTAATACTCGAAAACCTTTGAGTTAGGTCATAACTTACTGTTCTAAGACTTAGCTTGGGTAGTAAGTTATTGTATAAAACATGTTATGAGTTGGGCAAACTATTGAGTTGAAGTACTCATTGAGGCAATTTAATGTTGTAATATTCGAAAACCTTTGAGTTAGGTCATAACTTATTGTTCTAAGACTTAGCTTGGGTAGTAAGTTGTTGTATAAAACATGTTATGAGTTGGGCAAACTATTGAGTTGAAGTACCAAATGAGGCAATTTGATTTTGTAATACTCGAAAACCTTCAAGTTAGGTCATAACTTATTGTTCTACGACTTAGCTTGGGTAGTAAGTTATTGTATAAAACATGTAATGAGTTGGGAAAACTATTGAGTTGAAGTACTAAATGAGACCATTTAATGGTGTAATACTCGAAAAGAAAGTTTTAGCCGATAAATGGCTTGAGAACTTGTTTGTGAAATATATGAAACTTGTTTAGGGGTAGGATGGGTATTCAAAGTTTAGGAGACAAGAAAAGAATACGGCCATTCTCAATAATACAAGAAGAAATACAATAGACGGTATCTAGACACATACCTGATTCCTCGTCAATAAAATTCAAAAGAAAGAATGACTTCATAATGGTGAATACACAAGTACACAAATGAATATACAACTAGAGTCAACCAAATACCTTCAAATTGGAAAGTGGGTATGCTCGCGATAATAATTTACTTCTTCAATACTCTGCAATTGTATAACATTCATCAGTAAGCAATCAGATTGATTCTTAGAGAGTTAGAGTTCACAGTATGAAATACCAAATAAAATTTGTGACATGCAACCCTCAAAATTATAATGTCCTGGTTCCTTGACCAATGCCTCACATTTGAGGCATAATGCTATTCGTGGATATAATAATTGAATATCCTTAAACGTAACCAGGATTGTTAGAATGAGAACTTACTTATACAAATAGGCTGTAATTCCAAGAATAATGCACAACAAAATGATGTCAATGCAAAAGTTTCGACTAGATCTCAGTTGAAAAAGGGAAAGACTTGTTAAATTTGGTAACATCAAAAGATAGAAGTACTATCCTGCAGACTGCCTAAACTTACAGAGAATGACATAATATAGTGGAAGCTCAGTTTACCTGGCTAACCAAAACAAAACCATACATCAGTATTTAGGAACCAACAAGTCAACAATAAGACGTAATAAAAGGCAAAAAACTTTCGATGAATCATGAACAAGTCCTTAATTAAATATTCCAAAAAATACATGCCTGTTACATTTTGCACATTTCATATTCTTGTCAGATTTAATTTTTGCACGAGAACCTGAACCTCCCATCCACCAGATTGTTTGGGTGCAGCTGCTGCACCGTCTGAAATTGCATTTATCATATTGGGCAGTGCAAGTATCAAATCATTACATACAACAAATTCTTCTCTTGAAAGCCCTTTAACCTGCAAGAGAGTATTGTTAGTTGACAAAACATATCCAGTGAAATTTGGTTATTTCTAGTGAAGCACGGGCAAACACTAGAGGAATACAGTCTTAAAGAAATCCTAATAATATAACAACGGAGAAAGGAGTGTATGAGAAGCAGTGACAAGAAGTAACTGCATAGACTAAGCTCTTAAGTAACATTATTGTTAGGATTCTTAGAGAAGGATCGAGTCACAGGACGAGGACGATGAACAGGAAAATCTAAATCAATTGACTTTGACTTTCCCTTGCCTTTGTTCGAATTCCTAGATCGACCTATTTTTGTATATACCTTCAGCTCATTGAAGGGAGACTGAAACCTTAGAGTTCAATGGAAGAGAAAACTCCGATCTCTTGCTTTTTACTAAAATATGACTTACTGATTTATTCCTCAAAAGCCCCTTTAAATAGGAGTCTTATTACATCAATAGCAAGTCTAATTCTTATGAAAGTAGGAGACCTAAATCCTATTCCAAACTAATAACTATACTTAACCTAATCCTTATAAAACTATGAAATATAAACCCTATTCTAGAATAATAAATAAAGCTACTAAAAATATAATTAAATACTTAATTTAAGGACTTCCAACGCATCCACAACATTACCCCCCTCTTACGTTGAAAGAGCTTGTCCTCATGCTCAAATTTCACGGCAATCATCCAGAACTTATGGAATATTGTCTACTGAATCATCCAATTCCAGCCAGAAAAGTCGTTTGCACTGGTGAATGGCTGAATAGAGTTCGTCACAATTATAGCATAATCCCTTAGCTCTTCTCTCTGCCATTTCTGCACGAATTAATCGCTTGACCAAAGGGGTCTGGTTGCTGGTTTTGGTATTAAATGAATCGACTGAACTAGTAGCAGATTTTGCCAAGTTTACTGTGCTTCCAAAACTTGTCTGGGACTGTTGCCCTTTTTGCCGTTGTTGTTTTTGCTCTAAAGCCCTGGCTACACTCATAGCCATTGATAAGTCAGGTGGTTTGAGCAATTGCACGTCCAATTTGATTGAATCATCTAACCCTGCCATAAATATTCCCACGTGCAAGTGTTCTGGAATAAGCTCATCAGCCCTAGCCAACTTTTCTTGAAACTGACGTTGATAAATTTCAACTCTACCAGTTTGTTGAAGCGTGACCAATTCACCTACCGGGTTGCTGCTTTCAGGAGGCCCAAATCGCTGGAAACATTGTTTTTGGAAGTCTTCCCAACTCATTGGCCCCTTCGCTCGTTTAAGCTGATAATACCATAATTGTGCTTCTCCCAACAGGTGAAATCCAGCCACTCCAACCTTTTCTGCATCTGCTGTATGTTGATTTTCAAAAAACTGCTCACAACGATATGCCCAAATCAGTGGGTCGTTGGTGCCATCATAAGTAGGAAAATCCATTTTTGCATACCTTGGTATTGTCGAATTGGAATTACCACTAGTTTGATGATTATGATCGGCTGGTTGAGTAGGCAGTATATTGCCTCTAGGAGACGGATTTGTTGATTTACCAATTGTCTCGGCATTACTTGATTCTGCCCTATGGACTACTGGTTTTGTAGAGCCAATTCCCAGGCTAGAAAATTGTTCTTGAATGAATTGGACAATTCTTTCACTGAGACGTTGTTCCATAGCTGCAAGTTTAGAGTCCATTAGTGTTTCCGTAATCACACGTTCTTCTTGAAACCTGGAATTGATCTCATCGCGAAATCTGGAACTAATCTTATCGCCCATTGTGTTAGGCCCCGATACCAAATTGTTAGGATTCTTAAAGAAGGATTGAGTCACAGGACGATGAACAGGAAAATCTAAATCAATTGACTTTGACTTTCCCTTGCCTTTGTTCGAATTCCTAGATCGACCTATTTTTGTATATAACTTTAGCTCATTGAAGGGAGACTGAAACCTTAGAGTTCAATGGAAGAGAGAACTCTGATCTCTTGCTTTTTACTAGAATATGACTTACCGATTTATTCCTCAAAAGCCCCTTTAAATAGGAGTCTTATTACATCAATAGCAAGTCTAATTCTTATGAAAGTAGGAGACCTAAATCCTATTCCAAACTAATAACTATAACTTAACCTAATCCTTATAAAGCTATGAAATATAAACCCTATTCTAGAATAATAAATAAAGCTACTAAAAATATAATTAAATACTTAATTTAAGGACTTCCAACGCATCCACAACAATTATACTTCTATAGCTATTTGTCTTACTAAATATAGACGGCATGCTGCCATCACTACAGAGTGGACTATGATATGAGGTCAAACACTATCATCCCTAGTGAGCTCAATAACCTGCTCATAGTGATTTCAACAACACATGTTCATGAATAATTGAGATCTAGAAACTATCACGCCTTTTGTAGCATTAACTACAGTGATCCTCTTACAATCCAAGTGCTTGATATCGTTAGAATCTTGTAGATACCCTAGAACGTTCTAGTAACTTGTAATTATGTATTTTGATTATCTTACCTTTCTTCAAAATGAACACTTGGCTATTTTAACCCAATCAATTGAGGGAATAATCAAGCTGAGTTTTCTCTCAAACTGTGTTCAGGTGAGCATGAAGCAGAAAAAGAAACTAGGCCCTGCTTCTCTCAACGCGTGAAGCGAAGCGCTCACTTCACTTCACCGAAGTGCAGCGAAATTTTTAAAGAAAAAAAAAATAAACCTTCCACAATGACAATATATATAAGTAAATGTTCAATTTAAATACCAAAGAGTAGCTAGCAGAAAATCCTCCATAGCACAAGCAAAATCAATACTAAAATATAAACTTTAGCAATTCTTCCTAACACATGAGCTGGGAAACTTTGACAAGACGTAACGTTTGGGTTATCATCGATGAGATGGTGTTTGTGATATGAATCCCCCCTTTTGTGATCTTGTTACAAAAAAGACATTGAATAGTTCTTGTCAGTATCACTAATTTTTTGTGCATAGATCCAAGACTGTCTTTGTTTTGATCTTGTGCCCATTTACAATATTAAAGAGAAAAGAATTCAGATTAAGCTACTTTACTTTTTTTTAAATCCACTGAGAATGGACTATTAGAATTCTTTTTTAGAATTCAACTACTTTAATTAAAATTAAAACAAAGATGAAGAAAAATAACCCTAGCATTGATACCTAAATCATTCTGTCATGACCCGGATTTATTGGGTCAAACGGCAAGCACATGCAAAGAATTAGTCCACATCTCTCATATAAGTACAATGCAAGTATGGCACGAAAGTAGAATTTTGGAAATTATCTCATCTCTCTCCTCTACAAGCTCTCTCCATCTTCTGACTTATTTCTCTAAATCTCGGCCTCCTCTTTGATTCACTTCTTCTTCAGATTTTCAATTGATCCGAACTACTTTAATGAACTTGTGTAATGATTAAACTGAAATCGCACAACTGAAAAATTGAAAGAAATTGGGATTTTCATTGATAACTGGATGCTACATCTAGTAATCGAAGTGAACTATCTCTAATGGTGGAACTTGGAAGCTTAATAGCTTATCCATAGCAGTTACGTGCAGGTTTAGAGAAGAAGTAATGAGGAAGAAGAAGGGAAACGAGAAACATGGAATACCGGGTGGATCTGTGATCCTTGTGGAAGCTCGAGATGGTAAGCTACTGACCTAATACGTTTGATAACTTTATTAGGTCCATAGTGTGAGAAATATTGAAAAAGAATATTATTCAATTATTGTCGACCCTATTTATAGACACTACAATACAATCTTTTACCAAGTAGGATACTATTTCTATTCCTGTTCTAAAAAGGATTGTCCTATTCCTATTCTAAGTAAGATTGTATATACCTATTACTATTCTAACACTCCCCCTCAAGCTAGTGCATACAAATCATATGTATCTAGCTTGTAACAAATATAATTAATACGAGGACCAATGAAGAGCTTGGTGAGATATCTGCAAGTTGATCACTCGACTTCACAAAATTGACAAACAATCTCAATGTGCTTGGTCTTCTCATGAAATACTAAATTTGATGCATAATGCCGATAAAACACAGTGATAAAATTACAGTATTGAACTTCCCAAACCAAACTTGCAAAGACTGTTTCAGACCATAGAGTGACTCACATAATCGACATACAAGGCTACTAAACTCCCCCTGAGCAACAAAGTGCTCAAAATCTAGTATAAAGTATATGGATCATGTTGGAATCAATAGATGAGTCGATATTAAACAAGTCACCGAAAAACTGGCTGAAACATGCTCATATGCCGGAGTATTAGATTTGATGGCTAAAACTGATCACAATCTAAGAAATAATATGGGTAGGGTCGGAATGATGGCACGATATTACTGAAAAAGAAAAATTATACGGTAGGGTTGGAATGATGGCACAACCCTACGCAAATCAGATTTGAGGAGTCACCGGAAAGACGAATTAAACTATGCAAATCAAATCTGAGGAGTCACTGAAAAGACACATGATGCTATGCAACTCAGTTATGAGAAAATAGTTCGGAAGAATCCACGGTACTACACAAATTAAATATGAAAAGTAGTCTAGAGATGCACAATGCTACGCAAATCAGATATGCAAAAAAAGGTAGTCACCGAAAGGATGGCACGGTGCTACACAAATTATATATGAAAAAGTAGTAACTGGAATGATGACATAGTGTTATACAAATTAAATATGAAAAAGTAGTCACTGGAAAGATGGCACGGTGCTACAAGAATTTAGATTTAAGAAAGTAGTCACTAGAATGATGGCACAGTGCTACACAAATTAGATATGAGAAAATAGTCACAAGAAAGATACATGGTGACCCAACTTTTGCTAACATAATCATTGGCCAGACGGGCAGCATCTATGGGTGCCACCCGCCGGCAGCGGAAGCTCTTTGATTTTCTACCAAATCGTAGAGGCTCTGATACCTTGTGAGAAATATTGAAAAAGAATATTATTGAATTGTTGTCATGTCTACATTATTACATTGAGACCGTATTTATAGACAATACAATACAATCTTTTACCAAGTAGGATATTATTTACTGTTCCTATTTCTATTACTATTTCTAATCCTATTCTAAATAGGATTGTATAAACCTATTCCTATTCTAAGTAGGATTGTATATACCTATTACTATTCTAACACATAGTATTTAGCACTAAGCTTTAAATTCTTGCAAACCTCAACTGATGTCTGCCGGTACGACTGTAGCTTCAAATAGACTAGATCCCCCTCCTTCAATTCTCTATTTGTATGGTGCCGGTCGGCAAAGAACTCCATGGCTTCTTTTAGCCTCTCAAAGGCATTCTCAGCTTCTTCACTCCATAAAAAGGCATTTTTCTGGAGCATGTTGGTCAATGGGCTGCTAATAATACCATAAGATTGAATAAATCTTCTACAGTATCCAGTGAGCCCTAGGAAACCCTTCAAGGATCTAACAGATTTTGGTTTAGGCCAAGTGACCATGCATTCAACCTTGGAGGGATTGTGCACACCCCTTTCCCATTAATACTATGACCCAAGTACTCCACTTGTAATTTTCCAAAGGAGCATTTAGACAACTTAGCACGAAGTTCCTCCTTCCTCAATACTGTAAGAACCTATCTGAGGTGAATTGTATGCTCCAATAAAGATGTATTGAAGATCAACATGTCATCAAAGAAAATGAGTACAAACTTGTAATTGTCCAAAGGAGCATTTAGACTACTTAGCACAAAGTTGCTCCTTCCTCAAAACTGTAAGAACCTTGCTGAGGTGTACTGTATGCTACAATAAAGATGTACTGAAGATCAACATGTCATCAAAGAAAATGAGTACAAACTTCCGCAAATGTTCTTTAAACACATGGTTCATGAGACTCTGGAATGTGGCAGGGGGATTGGTTAGTCCAAAGGGCATGACCTTGAACTCATAGTGCCCTAAATGAGTCACAAAACTAGTCTTGTGGGTATCTTCAGCTCCCATTTTTATGTGGTGGTAACCTGCCCTTAAGTCAATTTTGGAGAAAATAGCTGATCCATGCAACTCATCCATATCTTCTACAAAGGGAATAGAAAATCTGTTTTTGATAGTGATCTTGTTAAGCTCTCTATAATCAATGCAAAACCTCCAACTCCCATCTTTTTTCTTGACTAATAGTACTGGTGAAGAGAAAGGAGAACGACTAGGTTGGATAGTACCATGCTTAAGCATATATATCTGATACTTGTTTCTCTATTTCATTCTTTTGAAAGTAATTATACCTAAGGTCTAATGTTGACAGGTGATACATCCTTTTTCATGGGAATAGACGGGCTCACACAGCTTGCCTTTTCTTGAGTAGTTGCTTAACTCCACTAGTAGTCATACTCTTGAGCTCCTTCTTGGTTGTACCTGCTCCTGAGAGTTGCCCTTTTTCCTTTGTGATTCACCTCAACCTTGTACTCCACAAAATCTAGGAGCAATGGGTTATGCCCTTTCATCCAGTCTCCCCCCAAAATCATATCATTTCCTCCCAATTTCACCAACCTGATCGAGTCTATAAACTCCACACCTTGTATTTTCCACTTGAAATTTGGACATGAGTGTCAGCTCATGATATGGCTCCCATTAGCCACTGTTACCCTCATGGGAGCAGCTCTACACACTCTACACCCTATCTTCTTGGCAGTTTCACTATCCAAAAAATCGTGAGTGCTACCTGAATCCAGTAAAATAGTTACCTTGTTCTTCTTTGCATCCACTTGTAACCTAATGGTATTAGGCACCTTCATACTGTTGAGACAATTATATAGTAAAGTGTGCGCTCTCTAACAGCAGATGACCACACACTTCAACATGGTTTTACAAGAAGGCTCTTGGGTTTTAGGCTATTTGTTTTCGAGCGGGTAACCATTGGGTGAGATAGGGTGGTTGGTTTTGGTTGTGGCGGTGATGAGTCGGGAATTTTCGACTCATTTATTTCTTTCTCTCATGATTTTGTCTCACTTATGTAGAGAATGAGGCTAATTATCTTTTGTTTGATGTTGTTGCGGGTATTTGTGGCATACAGAAAGTTTGATGGAAAGTGATGAAATTTAGAAGAAAAGAGTGAAAAAAAGGGAGCTGCGGACAGGGAAATTGACCCTCTGATGTTGCAAAAGTGACCAAGGACTGGTTTTGTGGTTGGTCAACAACAGGTCAAGTTTCGCTTTAGCGGCCACATGCAGACCTCTTTAGTAAGAGGTCCATGACAGTCAATGGTTTCTTTTGCGACTAGATGGATCGCTTTAGCGATAAGGTCAACAGTGGCCACACGCGGACCGCTTCAGCGAATGCTGAGGAAATGTCAGTTGTCGCTTTAGCGAATACTTGGGTTGCTTTAGCAGTAGCACATTAGCATTTGTCTGATCGCTTTAGCGACTGTCAAGGAACTGGTCAAGGGCAATGCAGGAAATTCACATGTTTTACCCCGAATTTTCGCAAAAGCTGAGGAAGAGGATCTTATCTTAAAATTATGTTTTGACATTTGAAGAACATTCGATACTTGGAGCCAGTGGCGGAGCCAGGATTTTTGTGGAGGGGGTTCAACATATAAAGAAGTAAATAAAAAACTGGAGCAAAACAGATCGGGAAGAAAAAAATTATCCTTAATCCGTTAAATTTAACTTGCCTTGTCATGCCGCGTTTAACGTTTCTTCCTACTTTTACCCTGCTTCATTGATTTTTTTTTAAAAAAAAAAGTGATTTTTTTCTTTTATTTTTTATTGTTTTACTTTATTTTGAATTTTTAAAATAAATTAAACTAGTGTTCATTCAATCATATGTTACTTTAAAAACTGTTTAATACTCTTTAAAAATGTGTGGGAATTGAATTACTAATATTATAATGCATATTAAAAGGATAAATAAATGGCATCATCGATTTTTTGTTCATTTATTCAATTTATAAGGTTTTCCATCGGTAAAAAAAAAAGACGAATAAATCAAATAAATGTAGTTTACATCTGTCTAGAATAGAACTGAAAAAATGAGAAAGAAATATCATGAATAATCATGCCTTTCAAATTTATATTAAGTTTAGTTTAACTTATCTTTAAAATATTTTTTTCTATCTCAATTTCAATTTCAAGTATAAGAATAATTGACAATTTCTTAAAAAGTTCCTTTGAATTAGTATATAAAAAGAGAGTTACATAAAAACAAAATGAGCAATAGAGATAAAAAGAATAAAATACAAAAAATAAAAATAATGTGCCTAATAAATTTGAACAAATGAATATTGAAAAGGAGAAATAACATTAAAAAAGGTGAAAAAAAATAGGGAAAAGACATAAAATCCCCCCTGAACTTGTCCGCATAACTTACTTTAGCACTTTAACTATATGGGTGTTTAAATAACCCCCTTAACATCTTTTAAGTGTTTTTTTTCAACCCTCCCATCACTAGCACAGTTGAAGGTTTGGTGTTGTTGAGTCACACGCGTTTTTATTCGTCCATGTGTATATTAACTAAATTTCTAATTAATTACTTAAATCTCCATAATAAAAAAATTTTCATCACTAATTGTCTTCCCCAATGTTTGTCACCTTCTCAACAATAACTCTTCTTTTTACAGTGCAATTTTCTTCAACTTTTCTTCTTCCATTATATAATAATTCTCTTTATGTAAAAAATAAAAAGAACTTCTCCAATTTTCTTTCTTTTCATAAGAAAATAGGTTTCAATATTCCATTTGTAGACATCAATTTCCACATTAAACCAACAACTCCTACACCCACCATGATTATATCTAAAATTGAGCCAAAAACTAAACCTATCGATGAATTTACCCCTCAATCTACAAATTATAATACAAATTTCAATTGCAATTCCAGTTCTGTTTTTAGTTACATCATACCACCTTCCTTGAAAATTAAAAAAATTATTTACATAAAAATGTTAATTTATCAATGAATTGGACGAAATCTCCACAATCAATTTTTTGCCAACAATATCTTTGAATTTTTTTTAGTTGAAATCGGGTTCTTTTTTTTGATAACTCTTTAAACTCATAGATCTAATAATCTTTTTTGATGTTGAAAATGGTGTCAATGAATCAAACACCAAAAATTTTTGTCAAAGAAAAACAGAAAAAAAAAAAAGCAATTAAAAACAGAAAAGAAAAGAAGAAGAAAAAATGTGGAAAAAGTTACAGTTAGGAGTAAATGAGTAAATGTTTACCTTGAACTGAATGAAAAGAATAAGAAAGAGAAAGAGTCTTGAGAAAAGAAAAAGAAAGGAAGAAGATGCAAAAAAAAAAAAACTACAGAGAAGAGAAGTTTATTGAAAAATAAAATGTTTAAAAATTAGTAAAATAAGTTATTAAATATGTCATCCAATAAAAAGATGGCATGTGTCAGTTTTTTGGTTTTTTTCTGTCTCACGCGCTTATAGAAAGTTGGTGATACAAATTTTGCCACATCACCCTTTAAGGGGTAATTAAATTCACTTCAAATTAAATTAGGGGGTAAACAAACACCCCCAAAAATGTTGAGTCCATCTCAGCCTTGCTCTTTGATTTTTCAAATGAAGAAAACAAAAAAAAATCAAGTGTTGTTGCGCGAAATCAATCCCAAGACGGCAAGGCAAATTCTTGAACCCCCTTTACCACTGAGCTAGCCTCTTTACATGTGTTGAGGGGGTTCATTTTTATATATATACACATGAAAAAAAAATTTGACCTTATTTATATAGTGTAATTTTTCGACAAAGGGGATTCGGGTGAACCCCCTAACCTCCATGTAGATCCGCCCCTGCTTGGAACTTGGGTTTAGGCTTGGATAACAATTTTCCTCACAATTCACCAATTGGAGTGAAGATTGAAACTCTATTGTAACTATTTTTATTCTTTCTTCAATTCCTTGTTTTGTAGTGCTTGAATTGTTGGTATAATGGTTTAAAGATGATTTGGATTTTGAGCTAGAAATACTCAATTGTGGGTTGATTCTTGTATTGTGTTTTTGCATATTAATTGAATACTATCTTGTTTATGATATGGGTCTTTGATTCTCTAACTGATTTCATGCTTAAATTGACTTTCCAAGGGATTGATCAACCCAAGGACTTGCCTATTTATCTTGATCTAGCTTGAGAAAGAGGATTAAGTGTAGAAAAGATTGATTGGCACAATTTGAGAATTGGGTTGGCTATTTCACTAGAGTTTTGGGAGAATCTAGATTCGGGCCTAACTCTCATTTTAGGATTTGAACCAAAGATAGAAAAATCCTAGTGTTGCCATATTGGATTGTTTAATTTTCTATACTTGCTAAGTTTGAATGAATTAGTCAAGATATACTTGCTTGTAATCGAGAGATGCATATTGGTACTTGAGGATCCAAGGAATAGTTGACTTGCCCATAATTATCAAGATAATGTGTGGTCATTTACTATGGATCATTTTAGCATGAATTAAATCCTCATTCCCGAATCCTTTTGAATCCCTTGCTTGAAAAGGTTGTTTACCTTGTTCTCCTCTATCCCCTATCCTTAAGTGTTACCGAAAATCTTCATATTATAATTGTATCTTTCGTTTTGATTCAAACTAGTAGCTTGTAATTCTTTGTTATTTCAATCGTCGTTATATTGTTCCTTGTGGGATTCGACCCCGACCTTATACATTGGGTTTTTGTTGCTAGCGACCGCCTACTCATTGACTTGTATGATGGATAGTTGTATCTTTCATTTGAATTCAAACTAGTAGCTTGTAATATATTGTTATTTCAATCATCGTTATATTGTTCCTTGTGGGATTTGACCTCGACCTTATACGTTAGGTTTTTATTGCTAACATGCGCCAACTCATTGTAACACCCTGAAAATTTCTAAGCTACGGCCCAAACCATTCTTCATTTGCGTATAAGTTCATATCGGGTGATTGTAAAATTGTCTTTAGGTGTTCAGGTCTAATATTTATTGTGGAATGGATTTTGATATGAATTAAGGCCACAAGAATCCCCTTACAGATTAAGTTTTGATATCAAATTCTACTTGGGTCAACTTCAAACGATCATATCTCTTAGATCATGAAGATATAGGTGACCCATAACCTATCAGTGGCACTCGCTAAAGCAGCCAATCAGCGCGAAAGCGAACCCATGGATTTCATTAAAAGTTGGGAAAGCGACATTGAAGTCGCTTATACGGCATCAAAGACTTTAAAGTCATACCAAAGAAGCGTAATGGTGCAATTCTTTTCCTCTTCTGTTTTGTTCAAAGTTTTCCCGAACTCTTTTGCCCTTCATCTTCAATGAAAATCTGGTATGTCTTTTACTCTCTCATACTCTTTAGATGGTAAAATCGTTATCGTCCTCTTATGTTTTTGTTTGAATGTTGTGGTATTGTTTGGGTGAGAGGTTTCACAAAATGGGGGAGGGGGGTATTAACTTTACTGATCTGTCAAAATTTGTTTGTTAAACTAAGAATGAATGAGTTTGGGTTGTAGTATAACACATGGGGAAGTCTTGAGGACCTATTTTGTGTTCAAATAAGTTGCTAAGTAGTGTATCCGTCCAAGTGTTTGATGAATTGTTTGTGAGAATTCGACAATGATCGGTGAAAGTTTTGTGTTGAAATGTTGTATACTTTGAATTACTTGTTGATCACTGTGTAGTCGAAATCGTATGAGTTGATGGGTGCAATAGTCGGATGGGTAAGTTGGGGACGACAGGCCGCAATAGCGAACCTTTAGGCGCTAAAGTAACTCTCGCTAAAACGGCCTCCCCTCTCTTTTGTGATTCCCTCTAACGCGGCACTAAGCCGCTAAAGCGATGTTCGCTTAAGATGCCTTTGGTCGCTTTTGCGACATCAAAAGCCAGTTTCTGCAGGTTTTCCTAATTGTTGAAATGTGGCTGTTTGGTCTCGAGATGATTTTAAACTAATTTCTTTGGCTTTTATCAGTAGCATTGCATTGTTTAACACATCTCTCTTATGTTTTCATGCTATTGTGATATTTTCAGGTTTTCAAAAAGTCGAGGATGGTGCATCAACGTATTGATGAAGTAGAAGTCGACGAAGACTATGATAGGACTCGATTCGTTTCTCTTCAGAGTCAGAACATCTACTATGGGACTTAGTCAGAAAGAAGTTGTTCCCCGAGAGAGGGATTTCTCTTGAAAAGGTCTCCAAGACTCTTCCCAGATTCTATCAAAGACTAGATGTCACTGGATGGATATGTTTCGCACTTGAACCTTGCAACATGAATGAGTAATGGGTGAGGGAATTCTATGCTAATCTCATGGTGACAAAACTGGCCAACCCGCTGATGAATATTCGGGGAAAAGTTGTTAACTTTGGGCCAAAAGCAATAAATGAAATCTATGGGTTACAAAATCATGGCTTTGAGAAGTTCATGGAAAAAGACTACACTCCGGACAGCTGGTTAGTCTCGAAGTTATGCCCAAGAAAGAAAGTACCTTGGGCCAACACAAAATCCGAAATCATATCCACCAAGTTCATAGCTGAATCGAGGAATTGGTTATCGAATGTTTGTAGCCAAGTCTCTCCGTGCGGGAACACTAGTTGCATTCCAGTGTTGAGGGCACAGATAGTAGCTTGCATTCTTGATGACATCCCGTTGAATGTTGGGAATCTTATTGTCAATTGTAAAGATATGACACCTGGCAAAACTCAACCCCAAAAGCTAGCCCTCCAAGTCCATATAAGGAAACCAATTTTCCATCCCTCTACCGATATGGGACTTCTTAACACTCTCCTGCACCCCCAGGCCTCAACTGGAGCGTGAACACTTATAAATGGGGGCCCAACATCGGTGAATAACAAATTGGAATCGGTCTGGCCCTAAAAACATGTAAAGATATGGCACATGGGCCTAACTCAACCCCAAAATCTAGCTCATGAGGTGAGGTTTGTCCAAGTCCATATAAGGAGACCAATTTCCCATCCTTCTACCGATGTGGGACTTCTTAGCATTTTTTTGCTTTTCAGAAAAATCAACCAAGATCCATCAGGATTCCTTCTATTAGCTCCAAGTCAAAGGACTAGCATAAATAGTAGCATTTTCAGGCATACAAGAGGATGGACATGAGAGCTTAACTGACATTCAACCGAATCAATCCTAGTTGATACATATAAATTCTTTGCAAAAAGTTGCCCAGAAGATAAATGGGAAAATATGTAGACACCCCCATTATCATTTCCACTTAAGATCCCTGATAATTTTTACAATATGCAATCCTACCATCAAACTTTGTTTCTACAACTACAACCAGGTCCAGCTGCAGGACATCGCACAAGCAAACCTAGCTGCTCTAACTGTGTGCAATGATATGAATGAAAATCCCAGCACATGTATAAGCAAAACTGAGCAATTTAAAGGTGCTACATCTCTCACATGACTACCATAACCAATAACACTTTTATAGAGATAACATCACAAATAATGTTAAGAATGAGATGTCTAACTCTTCCAAAATCATCGAGACAAGGCACTTCGATGATAAATCTTGAAGTTCTTAATTGCAGCCATCCTTCAACCAGAAGGGGACCTTCATCTTGGAACCTTCAGATGAGTACATAGTTAAAGACATCCATGAAGAATTCCTATGCTAAGTGGCTTTTCGCATCAATGGCCCACTTCTGATCCGGATCCAGAGGAACTATCGCAATCGAAATCACTTGGGGATGAACCTGAATCACTGCTGGAACTGCTTGAACTAAGAGACCTCCTTGCATTATCCATCTGTCTTCCCGCTTCTGCATTTGTAGCAAGAGCACTAGTGTTACTTTTACCAGTATTACTGTCTAGTGCACCAGCAACCATAGGAGCAGAATTCATAACTGGGGCAGTCCGTGCAGTTCCTCTGGCTTGCAGAGCAAGTTCAGCCTTTCTCTTCTGCTTGCTTAAGTTCTTTTTGTAATTGGTCACAAACCTTTCAATCTCCCAGAAGCTTTCCGCATCAACACTGTCTATGTCTACTTCAATCTCATCATCATGTTGATAAAATGTTGAGTTCTTCTTCTTAATAATCTGAACAACAACATCAAGCTTTTTAAAGGTAAACTCTGAAGATGTGTGTTGAGTCTATGTTTTTCTTCATAGGTCAAATCCCTTTTATTTGATACCTCCAATCCAGATTAAACTCGGCCTCTATAATTGCTCACCTGTCTTTAAAAATCTTTAACAACTATTTTGACATAACATGAACATCATGTCCTTTAGGATTATAAGTCATGGCATTACGGAAGATAAGTCTCACATCCTCAGCAAACTCCCTGGGAGATTTGTACAAATTTTGAGACAGCCTAGCTTTGATAGTGCCCAAATTCATAGGATGCTTGATGATAGCATGATAATCATGCAGCCCAAGACCCTGCACATTCACTGGCTCATTAAACACCCATCTATGCTTGTGCTTCATTAACCTCTGAAACAGGGTGGTGCATCTCTTAAACACATGATTTCTATGTTTATCAAAGTCAAAGCCAACGCCAAATGGATACCCCTGCTCCGACTCACCATTGTGTTTCCTCCCAGCACCATTTGGCTTAATATTTTATTGCTTTCCGGAGGCAATCTATCCTTCCCAAGTAAGAATCCGGAATTAGTGTAATACTAATTGGCCTTCGGGGTCCTTTTCTCCTTCTCCACAAATATAGCAACTACATTATTATTTTCCACAACTACAACCCTTGGTCACTGGAATGGTCTCAATCAAGGGTGCCCCACCGACCCCACCGAACCCACCTCTAAATTCACTCGCACTAAAGCCCTACTATTCATCACATCATTATCGATATATCGTGGTTGACTATAAGAATTAACAGCACCTCTAGGAATAGCAATAATCCTACCAATATTATTATAACAACCATTAGTATTTGTATCATGTATGGTCAGTTGAAGCTCCTTAGCTTCAAGCTCTGTAACTGAACTCCTAATCTGATCAAGCTCACCCACTAAGTCCCTCATAATACTTCTAATCTCAACTCTTGATGTCGCTCCCCCTATATTAATCCTAATTCTATCTCGAACCCTAGAAATTACAGGCTTAACTGTCGAATCCAGCTCATCATGCTCTCTATTTAATCCATCTGTATAACTTGCCATAGAAGCCTCTTCACCCCGAACTTCCCCACCATTATTAGGCTTCACAATTGTGCTGCCACCAACCTCAGCCACGTCTCCACGTCTCTACCATCTAAATCTCCCTGTGATCCAAGGGTATCTTCCTTCCCTTGTCCACCATTTATCAAGTATGTAAAGATATGGCACCTGGGCCTAACTCAACCCCAAAAGCTAGCTCATGAGGAGAGGTTTGTCCAAGTCCATTTAAGGAGACCAATTTCCCATCTCTCTACCGATGTTGACTTCTTAACATCAATGAATTCTATGAGTTCAAACTCTACGACTGCCCCTCTCTCATGATTCCTTCTTTGATAATTGAACTATGCAAGCGGGTTGAAGTTGAGGAGTATTCAGGCGATAATTGGATAAGGCCCAAAATCCCAATTTTTCCTTTAAAGAAGTGAGGTGAAGGGACTGCCACCAAAAGCAAGAAGCAGAAGATGGATTCAGGGAAGGCGTTGAGTATTGAGGCTGGCTCTTCTAGACCATCGGCGGTGGGACCATTTGAGTCATTGGCCGAAGAGTTGAGGGTAGTCCAAGAGTTGGCAACCAAGTTGCCTCAAGGGCCAGGTGAGACATCTGCGGGACCTAATTCGTTGTCCCAAAATAGGAGTTTGATGTTTTCTTGGAGGATCAAAGAAAGCAAAAAGCTCATCTATTGAGGTTGGAGAAGGCGTACACTGATCTTGCTAAATCACATGGTGAGTCAAGTTGCTCCCACAAAAAGTTGAAGAAGAGAGAACAAAAGAGATGAAATTTTCACCCGGGTGTGGAACGGGGTTGAAAGTGTTTTGAAAGGTCCTTAAAGATAATGATCCGCTTTCCTCATTGAGACCGGATGAGAGTAATGATGTTTCGGCACAGTGGTCTGAGGATGATGATGTTGATGACAGTGAGGCGACCGAGAGTGATGACAGCGAGTGATGCAGTTCAGGCCTTCAGGGAGCCCCTCATATTCTCTTTATGTTTTCATGTTTTACTGTGAGGACACAGTACTATTCTTAGTTGGGGATTGCTATAATTGGATTTGGTTTATTTGTGTTATTTTTGAGATTGTTATGGTGGAAGCTTAGAACAGCTCATCCATGGCAGTTACCTGCAGATTTAGAGAAGAAGAAATGAGGAAGAAGGGAAGAGAGAAGATAATAAGGAGAGAAGAGAGAATAATTAGGCAATAATTGGTTAGGTTCCCTTGCTCCAGCTGATATCTGTTATAACAGATTCCATTAACCGCTAGGTTAACTAGGACAGTTGATCACGCCAGTTGTGCTAGATTATGAACCATTTGATGCATGCCTCCATGTGACTCACACGTGCCTCTACTAACTTCCGCTTCCTCCACGTGTATTCTACCACTGACCTCTTTCTAGATATTTCTCTTGCTACTTTCCTATACTTATCAGCTACTTCCCCAACTTCATAGTTCAAATCTCTAATTCCCTTTCTTACCTTCTATACGTTACAACTTCATTAGTTGGATTGGTTATTTTTCCTTCATTGTAGATGGTGTTTCTCAAATTAATAGAAAATTAGAAAATTGTGTCCCAATTTTTGTTTTTGTCAATTAGTTTGTTACACATACTCTTAAGGTTATCGTACTATTTTTGTCGAGCTAATAAGTAACAACCCTTCAATACTGATAATAAATCAGAAAGTTACCTTCACGGAGCTAAAGGTAAAGTAAGCAAGCATGATAACAACAACATTAGCATATCAAGTATAGTCCAACAAAGTGGGGTTTGTAGTGGCTAGAGTGTATGAAGACCTTACACCTACCTCAAAGGTAGAAAGGTTGTTTTCGAGATAAGCAAGCATTATAAATGACAAAGCAATCCCAACTTTGAAAGTCAAAACTAATTGATTAACATATGAAGTTCTTAAGGTTAATCACACTTAACCACATCATCTTTTTCAGATCAACATTCATAACCCTCCTCTGATAGCAAAATATACTCATTACTCATTTATAGCTAAAACAAAAGGTTTAAGTTCATTCAAGCTGATTAAAATTTGAATTATACAAACTCTTCTTAGGTTCTACTTCAAGAAATGCACTTGACCTCTTCAAGAACGCATATCAGTAAAGCCCAATTGACCAAATTATGAAGGATAACAAAATGGAAACACCTTTTTCACAGCCAATCTTTGCAATTTGGGAACATCCTCAATTAATCTAGTGTTTATTCTTTGAATATCCGCACTAATCCTCACAGAAGATGCTCTATTTTTTTCTTTCTTAGCTGTATCTGCTTTCTACAACCCCAAATGCCTTCAAATGTTCAAATTTAGAAGTAGGAAATAAATCTCTAGATATTTTAAGCTTTCTGTGACAAAAAAGGAGTAGATTGAAGAGCACTGAAAATCAAATTTAGAAGTAGGAAATAAATCTCTAGATATTTTAGGCTTTCTGTGACAAAAAAGAAGTAAATTGAAGAGCACTGAAAATTGAAGTGACCTGAAGAGCAGCTTCAATGTCAGAATTGATGGCGGTGTAAAGAGCAGCTTCAAAAGAATCATCACCAGAAAGTTTGGAGTCCTTTCGCTTGTCCATATTGTACTCCTTGCAAATGGCGGTGAAAAGGGCAGCTTCAACTCTTTTTTGAACAAAGTAGGAGTTGTCCGTGCTATATATATACGTTGGAACGGACGGACGGAGAAAACGGTCAATTTTTATTTTTTTTATTTTTAACTCGGTGTTTGGAACCCACATTGGAACTCTGCAAGGCCCATTCGAGGGTGGCGCTCCCAACAGGATTTTCTCCATACCCTGGGCTCGAACCAAGACCTCTGGTTAAGGGTGAAGTACTCCCACCAGTGCACCACAACCCATGTTGGTAGAGCCGTCAATATGGGCTAGGCCCGTTGGGCCGGTCTGGCCTAACTCGGGATTTGATAGGGCTGGGCTACGATTTTTGGATCCCATTTAAGAAAAGAGTTTTTTAGCCCGGCCTAAATAAGTCTGCCGATTTGTGGGGTTGAGAAATATGGATAGGGAAGGCCCGTGGGCCAAATAAAAAATAATATAGAGTATTAAAAATAATAAGAGTCTAAACTCAAAATCAGTTTAAAGTTTGAAATATTACAATTTAAATACAAATTATGTTTATAAAATACGTATGCTAAAATTTCTAGGAATCACTACATAGGTCGTAGCCTATGGAATATTGTCATAGTTTTTTGTGTTTTATTATGATCATTGGATAATAATTTGGTTTATATTTTTATTTAGCTATTTATGCTTTTACTTGAAATCAAACTTAATAAATATTATAAGGATAATTTTATTTGTGGATTTGATTAACAAGTAGTAATACTAACATCATGTAATATTATCTTGTCGATATTTATGATAATATTTTGAAATTATAATTTAATTTAAAAAATTATAAAAAATATATTTTTACGTAAAAAAGGTTGGCCCGGCAAGCTCATAGCCCACGTACTTGTGGGTTGGGCAGACCATTTTGCTCACACCAAAAATGGGCTAGCCCGGCCTAACCGGTCAAATTTCAAAGCCTGTATGGGCTAGCCTGGATAGGATGGGCCAGCCCATATTGACAGCTCTACATGTTGGTGAAAACGGTCAATTAAAATGTCCATCTTACTTCAAAATTATCTTTTTTGTCAATATTTTGATTTAAACCTGCCCCTAATAATTTAGTTCAAAAATGTCGTTTTTTCTATTTTTGGATTTAAAATGTGCTTTTCCTAATAAACATATTATTTTTCTATATAAATATTCTTTATTTGATAAAAATATTGTTACTCATCATTAATTTTCATAGTAATCTATCATTATTTTTCATTTGAATAACAATAAATTTATTTTCCTAATAAAATAAGAAACTTTTTGTTTCTAAATATTTTCGAATTGAAGAAGGATACACATTTGCTAGTATGATCATTGGTTTTAAAGTTCAACATTAATGCCATAAAATATAAAATTTATTACATTGCTTCAAATAAACAAAATATCATCGATGGAGTTATTGTTGATCATTTTTTATATTAACTTTAAAATCAATGAATATTTAAGAAATGTTTATTCTATTTCAATTCAAGAAAGATTAAAAAATAATAATATTTTCTATTTTATTAGAATTTTTTGAATTATTATCTAAATAAAAATTAGTGATGAGGTTACTATGATATATATATATTATCTTATATTAATTAGGAAAATAATATGTTTAAAAGGAAAAAGAAACAATATGTTTATTCGGAAAAGAGACATTTTTTACCCAAAAGTAACAATAAGTATATTTTTGGATCGATGAATTAATGACAAGGCCGTTTTTAGACCAAAATATTGACAACAAGTGTATTTTTAAAACCAAATTGTTAATGTGGTTAATTTTGTTCAATTTTGTGTATTTTAAGAATATCTTTTTTATTCTTTTCCATTGCAATACTCCCTCCACCCCATATTAGTTGATCATCTTACTAAAAATAATTCTCACATCTTAGTTGTCCACCTCTAAATTAAGAAAGGATTAATTAAATTTTTCCTTTATCACCGTTGTAATTAAGTTTTTTTGCAAGTGTTCACATTTGTTTGTAAAATTCTCAAGAAGTTTTGAGGGGTAAATTAGTAAAATTATCTTCTTATTTATGATTTTTTAATAAGCGTGTAAAAAAATGATCAACTAATATGAAAAGGAGAGAGTAATACATAATTATTCATAATTAACGTCCAAACATATAAAATGGCCACAACAACCCAATAAAGCAAATCAAGAAAAGGATTAGCTCCGAGCAGGCTGCCCAAACCCAACTTAGACATAAAGAAACAACAATAAAAGTGCAAATATTGTTCCAAAAGAGAAATGCTAGAAACGCTACTTTTTGTTCTCTCTCATCTTCTCCGGTTGTGGAGAAAACTAAAAAAGTTATGAACAAAATTTTTTACTTTATGAGTCGCATAATCAACATTACTTATGCGAGATAGTTGATTTATTTAAAAATAAAAGACAATATTAAATATCTATATTATTCCTAATTAGAATGCTTAACTAGAGGACAATATTAAAAAACTTAAAGTACGAAAAAATCTTCATATATATCAAGGAAAAAGAAGGCATGCCAGCATTGTTTATGCATTTTAAAAATAATGTGATTTTAAAATGACGCTATTTTTTTCAATCAAATCGTATCGATATAATATAACTTTTTAAAATAAACCAACTAAATCGTATCACTAACACTATGAGTTTGGAGTTAAAATTCTATTTTCCTCTTGATTGATGGCATGGAAAGAAGTTGAAATATGCAAATATAAAAATTACTCGTACTTTAAATTATACTTAAAACATTTAAAATAATATACTCTATTAAAAAGAATGAAAACAAATTTTTTATATAGTAGGTATTAAAATTTTAAAACGGTGCTGATACGTCTTTCCTTATATTGTCCTCTAGGGGGAAAAAATTGAGTCCCCAAGTCATACTTTATTGATCTCATAATCAAGATGATCCTAATTACACATTATGAATTTTTTCATTTAATTTGCTGGTGATCTAGTTACTGTAGAATTATATTCAACCACTATGGGAAGTCACACTTAATGTTTTCATATGTCCATAAAAATGTCATAATAGGAGGGGCTGGGTTTTAGTTGTCATGCTAATATGATTGATTCTCATTTCTCATTACCTGAACAAAATTTGGTACTTTGATGTTACAAGTAAGCATAAAATACATACTTAATAAATTTTTATCATCGAAAGAAAACACAACTTTGTGGTTCCACCTAGTAATGAAAATTCCATATAAAATATCTTGTAAATTAAATAGTTGTCTAGTATAAAGCCAGAAAAGAAATTAAAAATAGAGCTCATCCATCCACTGATGCCAAAATCCTAATAGTTTAGACCTAATAGAGATCGGTAAATGAGGCCTTTCCAAAAGTGATTAAAGTTAACTTCAGATGCCTGCCCTACAACCTTGTGTATGAAAAAGTTAACAATAGATAAATGGACATCTCCGAGACTAACTCATGTTGTACAACAGAAATGCTAAACGAATTCACGGAAACAATAACAAAGAAACATCGGTTATCTGTTGTTGGATTACTTCCTCGATTTCTTCCTGGAAGATTTGGATGAAGCCTTTGATTGCACTGCATTCTGAGAGGCTCCTTTTGGATTAGCTGGCTGGTTTGACTTCGTATCACTACTGCTCGCTGCCTCTTTAGCCACTGCACCTTGAGAACCTCTAATTTGAGCTGCTCTCTTATCCTTTCTCTTTGGTCTGTAACTAGACCTCTCCCTCTTGGGAAGCCACCTCTCTGGATCAGGTGGAGGTCCTGGATTAGCTAGGTCAAAGCCCTTTGGATATTTTGGCTTTCTCTTCCTCTTTTTCTTCGCCTTATCCTTACTCTTCCCTTCGTATGTTTCAGTGGCACCAGCATTTGGACCTTTCTCAGCTTGCTTGGCACCAGAAGTTTTCTCCAAACTGTTGACGTCTATTGCTTTCAAACCAAGTAGTGGTTTTAACTGCTTCTCATAAGCTTCTGCTTTCTCAATGTCAGCATGGGCTGCAGTCTGGATTAATCCAACTAAAGCCTCAATACTTCCATGGCTTTTCACTAGCTGTTCATAAAGGCGTGCTGCCTCCTCTTTCCTTCCATGCCTGAGCTTGAAAGCAGCAGCCTCCTGCATGATGGTATTGAGCTTATTGTCTTCAGTCATGGCATTTGACCACCACTTGATTGCGGAATCAAACACAGCATCGGCACCATCAGTATCTCCAGCCCGTTCCTTGAGAGAGACAATAGTGGAAACAGTTGCAGGCTTGTGTTGAATGTCAGGTATTTTCGCCAAGGAATCAGCTGCAATCTGTGGATGGCCAGCAGCTGCAGCAACCTGAGCCCTTGCAAGCAGGATAACCTTGGACCTGTCAGGAAACTTATCTGCATACTGTCCAAGTATTTCTTCAGCTTTAGCAGCCTTGTTCTCTCTCACATGTACAGCAGCTTGAAGAAGTACAGGCATCAAGCTACCAGGGAACATCCCAGGTAGAGCGCCAACAAGTTCTCTAGCCTGTAACAATCCAATGACAAAAATAAACATTGGAAAAAGACTCGGGGAATAAACAGTAGCAATTGGATGTCTATTAATGGGTCCCCTTGTTTCTAATGCATCAAATGTTCAAAGGAGAACCATTACAAACACATGTAATCTTACAGATAATATACCTGATCCATCTTATTAGAATGAAGTAGCAGCAGCACCCTATTGGTATATATTGCTTCCCTTTGCTTCTGTGAGAGCTTCAAGTCCAGTCCACGAGCAAGTTGGAACTTCTCTGGTCCATCACTTTTCTCTATTAGCTTATCAAGTTTCCTTAGGCCATCAGAGACATCTTTAGGACCCTTTAAAGCAATGAGATTATTTACTGCCACCGCAAGTGAAGACTCGTCGGCCAAATTTCTTTTGACAAGATCAGTATAAGATGCAACGGCCTCTTGGGTGTTCCCTAGAATCTGGAGTGAGAAAAAAACCAATTTGCATCATTGCAACTTATCAAAGCAAAAGAAGACTACTCAAACTTGTGTCATAAGATAATTTACCTGTTGTACATATGCAATTTGAACAGCTATAGGTGCCAATTCAATTTCAACATCATCATCAGCTAAATTCTCTTCCATTAGTGTTTCCTGACCAATTCTGTAATTCCATTGACCACAATAAGATTTCATCTTTCTTTTATATTTTCATTTCATTCATGCAAAAACTGGAAGTTTCACAGAGAATTGCAAAGAAGTGGAAGATTTTACCACATTTGATTCGACACTTCTAAAAGTGCATAAAGTTTTAAAAGACAAAGGAAGAGAAAATATCATTATACGATTGTTCCAAATGAATAGACCAAAATGCAGTTTGTCCCTTGTGACATCTCATAAATAGACATTCCAGTTTATCCTATGATCTCTGGCATCAAATAATAAACTGCATTCAATTGTCTACAAGATATAAAGAAGAAATCATCCTACAAAACGCAACTTATAATTTACAGCCTCATATAAACATGCCCCCTATTTAATACTCCCCCCCCCCCCCTCCCCCCCTCCAAACCAAACCAAATCAAAGAGAAGACATTAAGATTTGAAAGAAAAAGGCAAGTAACAATTATAACCAATCAAAGACACAGAAGCATTATTCACATGATCCTGAAAATTGGAATGGCTAAAAAAAAACTTTCTTTCTTGTATAAAGAACCCTAAACTCCATTTTACATACAACAAATAAGAAGATATAGCAGCTTTGCAGACATTTTAACCCCCAACATACAAACACTTTTTGACTGTAATGGCACATCTTTTCAATTAGACTAGTTCTAAATTGTTAGTCTATTATTACTAAAGGGTTAACAAACCAACAAAAAGTTAAGCCCATATAAGAAAATAAGAGATGCTTAAGATTCTCTCCTTAAGTTCATAGAGACAAGAACATATCAATTGCTAAGGTAAGTACATCTTGATGCCAACTTAAACCCTCCAAAATAACTTCCAAGCGAGGAAATATCTGATGTTTTTTAATAGTCATAGATTGTGCATCATCAAGTGTTAAGAAAATGGATAAAAGTCATACAAATAAAGCAAGTCAGGACTAACTGAATCCAATTTTTTCATGATGTTATGAAGAGCTTATTAGAGTCAAACTTGCCTTCGAGCTGACAATAACAGTTGTTCTGCATCTTTGTATTTCTCCCTTTCAATTAAAGAGCAGGCAGTATTGTAAGCCAATTCAAAACTGCTAGTTGCTTTAACTCTCAGTGCATCCAAGGTTCCTTGCACTTCAGAAGACCTACCAGCAGAAACCAAACCAGCAACAAGATTTATCTCCAAGGAATCTATAGTAGACTTTGGGAGCTTTTGATAAATATCGACAGATGCACCCATCTTTCCTATACGATACAAAATCTGAGATTCCAACAGCATTGACTCAGTACTTCCTTCTTGCCCCTTCAAGGACTCTAAAGCCTCCTCCAATTTATTTTGCCGATATAAGCAATATCCCTTTTCAAAGAAAGCATGACAATGAAAAAGGGAAAATGTTAATGAGAGAACCAAAATCCAGAATTGAAGAGAAAGGAACTTATTTTTCTTTTCATCAAGTAGAGGAGATACTCAGTAAGCATAGGACAACAATATGTAAATAATTTGCATAAAGATGGTGCTGGAACAACCCAAAGCTAGCTTGGCACTGAAAAGAAGCTTATGAAATGGTTAGCTATCCCCTGTAAGAAAGATCAGGGACTGATGACTGCTCGTATATTTCCTATTATACTTCCTATTTCATAGTTGGAATTGCCCATGGGAGGAAGCCATAAGGGTGTTTCAAATGTAATCATATCATTCAGGTATACAATACGAGACTATCAGATGAAAAAATCACTGTCTCTAACATCCTGGGAAATCGAACTTTGGTAAGAGTATCCTAACTAGCTTAACAACATACATTGTACCTTCTTCTCTTTTTCCTCTTCCCTTTTCTCAAAGATTGGTAATAACATGCCATGAGGGGCTTCTCAAACATCATCCTAGATTTGGAGTTGATTGACATTTGACCCTCTACTACAAGGAGCACAGTAGACCTGGTCAAGAGTGGAGGAGCTTTCCCAAGCCTCAACAATTGACAGAGTTTTAATCTCCCCTGAATGGAGTGAAATGTTCAAAGCCATTAAGCAGTATACCATGCCCATGGTGTTCTCGGATCATAAGCCAATTATTCTGGAAATTGGGGATCGGGTAGCATCACCCTCATATTTTAAATTCGAGAAGATGTGGTTACAATCTGATGGTTTCATAGATATGCTGAAAGATTGGTGGAACTCTTATACAGTTGTGGGTACCCCAGATTTTATGTTCACACAAAAGCTAAGGAACCTGAAGGACATTACGATGAATCATACATGAAAATAAAATTAGTTAGCAAATAAAGGATAACCAAACAACCCACAAGCTACTCGTTATGGCCCTGCAAACCTTGAAGGGGTTTGATCTTATATGGTTAAACAAGAACAAAGTATGCAATTACATTTACCAACATAATATAATTCATATCCTCACTCTGCTAAATCCTGTAAGAGAATATAATATTAATCAAGTGAGATTACAAACAAAAACTTATGCAACAAATAACAGCAACTTGCCACTACACAGGATTACCACAACTCTAAGTTTGAGACAGAGAACAAAGGAGACAGGAAAATCA
Organism: Solanum okadae; assembly: GCA_036553675.1. Classification (NCBI taxonomy): domain Eukaryota; kingdom Viridiplantae; phylum Streptophyta; class Magnoliopsida; order Solanales; family Solanaceae; genus Solanum; species Solanum okadae. The sequence continues at coordinate 29,396,714 of CM071678.1, forward strand.
AAATGACTTAGGGGCTGGGATGATTAGGCCAACTTTGAGGATTATCAAGTCTTTTGTTATTTTTTTACTTAAATATCACTAAATTATAAGTAAATTTTGATGAAAACATATATAAGATAGATTTGTTCATAAAAATAATATTATGTATATATAATTATAAAAATATGTATATATTTGTTGGTTCCGTTCGGGTATTTCTTCGATTTTTTTGAACAAAACCAAATATTATCGATTTTTAAAAATGAAAAACCAAGTCAAACCCAAATAAAAATCAGTTTATTTAATCGCTTTGGTTAATTGGTTTAGTCTATCAGAAACTGCCTCTCTACCTCTAAGGTAGTGGTAAGGTCTGCGTACACTTTACCCTCCCCGACTCCACTTTGTAGATTACATGACGTGTGTTGTTGTCGTGAACACCCTTACTTGTGCCCCAGACAGAGCACCACCCCAGGCCCTGAAGGGTTCACCATGGCCTTCTTTCAGAAATCCTGGAGTTTCATCAAGGATGACATGATGCGTGCTTTCAACATTATCCACAACTGTCAGATGGTAAGGTCCGGCAGTGCTTCTTTTATTGCTCTCATCCCAAAGAAGAAGGGAGTTGTGGAGCTGAGAGATTTTAAACTCATCAGCTTAATAGGTAGTGTGTACAAGCTAGTGACTAAAGTTCTAGCTGAAAAATTGACAAAAGTGGTGACAAAATTGATCTCTGGACAGCAAAGTGCTTTCATGAAAAATAGGCAAGTCGCTGATGCCTCCATGATTGCCAATGAGGCTCTTGATTGGAAGCTCAAAACTGGAGATACTGACCTTCTATACAAGCTGAACATAGAAAAGGCCTTTGACCAATTAAATTGGGCTTATTTAATTGGTACATTGAAGAAGATGGCGTTTGGAAATAGATGTATAAGGTTGTCATCAAAAAAAAAAAAATAGATGTATAAGGTGGATATATTTTTGTATTTCAACTGTAAAATTCTCCGTTTTGGTTAATAGTATCCGTGTGGCGGTTTTTTCTCCTCAAAAGGGTCGCAGGCAAGGAGACCCTCTCTCCCCCTTTTTGTTTATTCTGGCACTGGAAGGGGGACTCACTCAAATGCTGGCGAAGGTTAAAGCACTCCAATGGATTCGAGGGTTCCAGGTTGGCAGGAAACCCTCCATCACTATCATTGTTTCCCATTTGCTCTATGTAGATGATACTTTTATTTTTTGTGGAGCAGACAGTCCACAATCTCAACATCACTCGAATGGTCTTTTGAGTCTATCTCTGGTCTACATATCAATATGCTCGAAAAAGGCTTAGCTCAAGTGGCAAAAGGTGGAGGATTTGTGGCTCAGGTCACAGGTTCAAGCCCCACACCATGCAAAGTGAAGCCCGGTATTTAAGTGGAGAAGGGTAGAGGGGCGGGCACATTATCCACCGAGTTTAGAAGGCTGTGATTGGTCCAAAGGGCGGGTCCCACACAGATTTCTTGGTTATAAAAAAAAAAAAAGGTTATCCAGTAAATTATCTTAGAAGAGTTGGCGGACATACTCAGCTGCAATATGGCTCTCTCCCCACTATCTACCTCGGATTTACCATTAGGTGCTAAATTCAAATCAGTTTGAGATATGGAATGGAGTTACAGAAAGAATGGAGAAAAGGCATGCAACATGGAGAGTCGGTGCCTGTCTCTAGGTGGTAGGCTCACCATAATCAACAGTGTCCTTGATAGCATCCCCATTTACATTTTGTCTCTATTTCATATGCCAAGTTCAGCCATAAAACACAAATAGACAGCCTCAAAAGAAGATTCCTATGGGAAGGAAATAGTTAATCACAAATGTCCTTAGGTTAAATGGCAAATTGTGACTCTTCCTAAGCCTTAGGAAGGCTTGGGGATCGAAGATTTGAAGCTTCATATTAGTAATGAAATGGCTATGGAGGTTTAGCCAACCTGAGGCAGGTTACTGGAATGACATTATTGTTGCCAAATATGCTGCTCAAAACCACTGGTATCCCAAGAGAGGCAGTGAAACCACATGGAGTTTAGGTCTGGAAACACATTAGTATATAGAAGATGAATTTTCTCAGAAAGTTCCCTTCAAAGCTGGCAATGGACTCAATGTCAAATTTTGGGATGATTTATGATTTGGGGACACTACAGTGAAGGTTTCCTTTCCAAGACTTCTTCAGATAGCTAGCAACAAAGATGCAACCAGAGTGCAGTTTCCAGAAGAATCCTACAGGATTGAGAAATGAATGATTTACTCATCCTCCTTGGAGCTTTGGAAGAACACAATCTGGCTACTACCTCCAAACATAGGATCCAATTGGGCAACTCTAAGAAGGGAGTTAACACTATGAAAGAATGTTACAAACAAGGATGCTCTCAGTAATGGAATTCTTGAAGCTTGGCCTTGAAAACGTGCTTGGAGGACTAGCAAAAAAGAAGGGCAGCCCGGTGCACTAAAGCTCCCGCTATGTGCAGGGTCCAGGGAAGGGCCCGACCACAAGGGCCTATTGTACGTAGCCTTACCTTGCATTTCTGCCAGAGGCTGTTTCCAAGGCTTGAACCCGTGGCCTCCTGGTCACATGGCAGCAACTTTACCAATTACTCCAAGGCTCCCCTTTCTTTGAAGGACTAAACAGCCTTTCAAAAATTAGTTGCTTCACATGGACAGCACTCCATAGGAAATGCCCGACACAAGACAATCTCAGAAAGAGAAGTTATCATCCTTGACGAACGGATGCTTCTTTTGCAAGCTGAATAATGAATCTGTCAACCACCTCTTTCTGCATTGCTCAGTAACAGCTGACATTTGGCATCTATTTTCTCTGTGTTTGGCCTCTAATGGGTCATGCCCTATTCCATCAAAGACAACTATGAAAGTTGGTTACTCTGGAGAGTTGATGAAACCATCAAAAGGATCTGGAGAATGATCCCAGCAGCAATTTTTTCGTGTATTTCTAAGGAAAGGAATAGCGGATGCTTTGATGGAATTTCAACTCCTACAAGTACTCTAAATGCTAGATGTCTAGTTAGTATGTTTAGTAGGCATTTTAACTCCCCTGTAAACAGTGTTGACAAATTTTTGGATTTTATTAGCTCCTTGACCCTGAGTCCTGACTTAGCAGTGGTCTTGGGGTTATATTTAGACTTTTTTTTTACAGGTTTTTGCTTAGTTTTTAGCTTCATATAGTTATTCCCTGAACTTTCAGCTAGATGCTTTGTAACTCCGCATCCTCTTGATGCCTCTTCAGTCTTTAATACAATTTATTTACTTCACCAAAAGAATAGATTAGTGCTTTGGTGATTTTGAGTACTAAAGACATATACTCCCACCATCTCAAATTATCTTTTACTTTTTAGTATGTCCCAAGAAGAATGACGCTTTTTCTATACTTAGAATATTAACTTTGAACTTCTAACTTTACCCTTAGTGAGACCATTTATAGCCAGAAATATCTATGGTTTGTTTTAAACCACAAGTTTCAAAATCATTTCTTTCTTAAACTCCGTGTGAAATAAAAAGATCACATAAATTGGACAAGAGGGAGTAATATTGTAGAAGTGCTGGTTGGGGCAAGTGACATGGAGAGATTTAGTGAGTGTTGTAATGTACAATTACATAGAGAAGTCAGTTGTCCACCCTCATAATACAAAATGTTTTCTCAGATATCAAACACGAAAAGTAACTTCTTCAGTCGAAAATTTATGTCATACCAAACTCGCCTAAGCACCATTTTCCAATTTCAATGTCAAAGCAAAACCAAAATCTCTAGATATATATGCGTGCATAATTCCTAATTTCCAACCACCTTTAAATTATATATAGTGCAATAGGCATTACCTTAAAGAAGCTAAGATCAAGAGAACCCTTTTTGCTAGAGTCTTTAATAGCAACCAAAGCTTCTTCTATAGAATCTGCTTTCACTAACGCCACTACTTTACACCGTATCGCATCCTCATCTCCAGGCGCAGCCGCAAGAACTTCAAATAAAAATCATCAAATGCTTTTCACTGGAATATTACAGATGGATGAAATTATAGCTTAAAAGGAACTTACTCTGATCGGAAACTTTGACGGCCTGCTCATACTCGGATCGTTGGATGTGGCGATTAAGCGAAGTGAAGAGATCTTCAATTGATATAACAGGGGCTGCTGCTGCTGCATATGCCTTTGCTTTCTCTTTGGGCTTAGGAGCCATTTCTGAAGCAATTTCCCAGATCTTCTCCTTGGTTATTCAGGAATCAGGATGACCAAAATTAAAAGGAAGAATTATTTTACCAATCCCTAAAAAAAAAAAAAAAAAAAAAAAAAAAAGCCATCTACTAATTACTATACCCTATACACTAAAATATTTAACAGAAAATATAAATTATTATTTAAAATTTTTGATGAAGTATAAATTATTTCATATTTATTTTCAGCACAAGGTATTAATCAACCGTATAAATAGAAAATACAAATTATTTTATTATTTTGATTAAGTATACATTATTTTATTCAATTTTTTTTAGAATGGTAAACTTTATTTCTATATATTCATAGGTGTTAGTCCCCCATCACAAAAGTTGTTTCTTTACAAAATTCTAATATTCTAATTACAACCAGTCAATTGCATTAAAAACACTCTGTGTTGTCTATAATTACTTGTATATTCCAAAAATAGTCAAGGCGTAAGCAGTCTGTCTTGATCTTCTGTATGTGGCTCTTTTTGCCTTCAAAACACTTTGATTTCTCTCTTTCCATATGGTCCACCAGATATATGTGGGAAACATCTTCCATCTCTCCTCCTTTCTTCTTGCATTACCATCATTGTTCCAACTTCTTAGCACTTCTTTGATTCTCCAGGTTTCACCCACCTGATCTTCCTCTTGTGTATGAACATCTGTCATAGTTGGTCTGTCCATTTACAATGCAAAAAGAGATGGTTGACTGTCTTTATTTGTTCTTCACATAGATAGCATCTAGAGCATAGATTGTGTTTCCTCTTGTTAGCGTTTTCATGAGTGAGGACTATTTTCTTTGTTAGATCTTTGTAAGCAGACCTGACAGTGAAAATACATTTGATATCCACCTTCCACACCAAGTTGTCCTTTTCTTATGTAAGGTTGAGATTTAAGGGACTGTATTTCAAAAATTTGCTACAAAGGTCACCTCCCAATCATTTAAATTCCTTCTTAGGTGAAAATTCTAACCCTGTCTTGTCCATAGTTCAACCACAATAGCATCCTCGGCCTGGTATAAGTTGTAAAGTTTAGGGAAAATTTGCTTCAAAGGCCATTGCACACACCATATATCCTTTTAGAAAGCCACCTTCTCTCCATTCCAACCTTGCAACTCGTTCTTGTTGAAACTAGTTATCATAACTTCCTGATGAATCTCCATACACTACAATTATAGGGAGTTGTCACCTCCTATGTCATCTATCTATCTTGCATGCCATACTTTGAACTGATCACTTCTTTCCATAGAGCTTTTTCTAGAGATGCAAACTTCTATAACCACTTCATCATCAAAATTTTGTTATGTCTATCTAGCTCCCTGATGTTTAAGCCCCATCATTTCTTGCTTTCCAGAAGCTCCTTCCATTTCAATGATATTTCTTCTTGTCTTCACTTCCTTTCCATATGAAGTTCCTCCTAACAATATCCAGTTTGTTAGTAACACTAGCTGGGTAGGAAAGAGTGACATCATATATGAACGAGTAGAGTCTATTACACTGCTTATCAAAGTGAGTCTGCCACCAGAGGATAGGTATTGGCCTTTTCAGTTTGCTAATCTTTTCTCACTTATTTCTATTACACTACTCCATATGTTCTTAGACTTGCTCTTAGTTCCTAAGGGAATTCCCAGGTACGTGGTTGGGAGTTCACCCACTTTCCCCCTAACTTTTCTACTAGATCTTCAATGTTTGGCACTATATTAGCTGCGTATATGAAACTTTTACGCCAGTTTTTTGTGCAAATCAGAAACTGCAAAGATGTTGAAAATAACTCTGAGAATTAACATTTGTTCCCATATGGCACCACAAAACCCTCTAAACCATCCTTTGATTTTTGTTGTTTGCATTAGGTTGCTTAGTCCCTCCATAGAGATGATGAAAAGGCAAGGGGATAGTGGATCCCCTTGCCTTAAACCCCTACAGGAGGAGAAAAAGCCACATGGACTTCTGTTTATCAAAATTGAGAACTTTACTGTGTTGATATGAGCCACTTTGAACCAAAATCCACCCTTTGTAGCATATTCATTAAGAAGTCTCAATTTAGGTGATCATATGCTTTCTGGATGTCCACTTTACATAGAATCCTTGCTTTTTTGTCTTTTTATCTTGAGTCTACACACGCATTTTTCACCAGCACTGCATCTGTGATCTGCATGTTCTTGATGAAACCTATTTGTTGCCTGTCACAAGCTTTTGCATCACTATTTTCAACCTTTCTATAGGACCTTCACAATGATTTTATATACCCCACCCCACCCCCACACAAGAATTATGAGTCTAAAGTCATTAAGCTCCATTGCTCCTACCTTTTTTGGATTTAATGTTATAAAGGTAACATTTATGCTTTTCACAAAAGTCCCTTCCCTGTGAAAAGCCTTAATTTATGCCACTACCTCATTACTTTTGATGTTCCAGCAGTGGCTGAAGAAAGCCATTGTGAAGTCATCAAATCTTGGTGCTTTGTCCCCATTATAGGATCTTATGGCATCTATGATTTCCTGTTCTTCAGAGGGGGTTGTCAGCATATTGTTGTCTTCTTCATTGATCACAAAACAATCTCTCATATTCAAGTCAGCCCTCTAATCTTTAGTTTCTGAGTACAAATTTTCATAATACTCAATTATCACCTTTTTCACCTCTTCTAGTTCAGTCACCAACACCTCATTGATTTTTAGCTTATCAATTGTGTTAACTCTCCTCTGTGCAATAGCTATTTTATGGGGAAAAATATGTGTTTCTATCCCTTTCTTTGAGCCAACACTACAACATTTTAGGCCTACAACCACACTAATTCTGGACAACGCTTTCAAAGTGTTGCCTAAAATACTTTTGGGGACGCTTTTAAAGCGTAGCCCAAGTTTTTAACCTTTAGCTACGATAATATTGGCAACACTTGTAAAGTGTACTCTTTAATGGTATAAGCTACACTTTATAAGCGTTGTTACTATATGATATAATTGGCAACAACTATTTACATATATGGCCACACTTTTAAAGTGTCCTATTTTTATAATTGTAAAAACAACACATTACAATTGTGGCCTTAATATTTTCACAAGTATTATATTCCCTCCAACATTTTTAACATTAAAACTTGTTCTCCCTCCAATTTTTATTGGGCAAAAATAATAATTCATAAATCATTAAAACTTGTTTTCCCCAAATCAGAAAAAATTGAACTTTGCAACACAAACACAATATGGTTTTCTTCAAGTCTGAAAAACTGAAGAACGATAGATTTCCCTTACAGATTTCTGTGAAACTTTCCTCACAGATTCCTTGTTGAAGATTGAAGAGCTGAAGAACACGATTTTCCTCACAGATTCCTTGTTGAAGAGCTGTTCCGTCAGATTTTATTGTTGAAAATTGAACAAAATGCTTCACAGATGAACACGCCTCACGTCTTAAATCTTTAGGGTTGTTGGAATGGGTTTATCAAGTAAGAAATTCTATCTTTGAAAGTTTAAATTTTAGCTTTAGGGTTTTGATATTCTTGTGTATCTTTGAAAGTCTAAATTTTAGCTTAGGGTTTTGATATTCTTGTGTTGTTGATTCGATTTTCGTTGATTATTGGGAGTCTAGCTTGTAGTTGTATTACCATGAGAATTAATCACTAAATAAGTATAAATGGGCTGATTAGGGCTGATTCTTCACTTGAGAATTTTTGTCATTTTGAAGAACACGATTTTCTCTCCAAGCTAACTCTGAACATACCATTATTGTTCTGTGCTTACTGATTAAACATTCTTAGTTATATCTCAACGTTTTTCATGCTAGAATTAGGTAGAATCAATGGTTGTTTAGCTGAAACTTCTCTATCTCGGCTGAAGTTTTGTTTACTGTTTTCATTGAAAGTATAGCTGAAACTATTCAAGAATGGGCTGTTTATATTTGAATCAATGTGTTTTTGTTTTGGTGAGTCATTCTTATCTGATGTGGTGTATTTTTTGGGAATTTTATAGTGAGTATATGTATTTAGATTTTGGAATGAAGCGTGCTTTATGTTTCTAGAATTGCAAAGTCCTGATTTGAATGATTGGTTTGCACAATGTGAGTATCTCTGTGTGGTGTTTTGCTGGATTACTTTGGGAATTTGAGATGTAGTTTGTAGTAGATCTTATGGGCATTTGGTTTCTTGATCTGTTAGATCTTCCATATTTTACTTTCTTATTGTAGTTTTAGACTCAATTGACTTCCTTTTTAAGGTAATATGTGCTTGCAACTGTTGGATACAATGTCGAAGCTAAGACTTTTTCTTAAGGGTGTTCAAAACTTCAGGATATATATCTGAAAAGTTGTTTTTGACCTATATACACAATATTATTTTCTAAGGGTGTTTGAGTGATCACCATGCGATTAATGTGGCTACGGCCTTGATTGGATTTTGTGACTATGGTCAAAGAAAGCCTCAAATTTATCACCTTTGTGATGATTTCTTTTATACCTCATTTCAGTGCACTTACAAATGATGCAAACTTTTTTGCTTTTGAAAATTATGTCGTACTATTAATTTTGTTTAAGATTGTAGTTTCTGTATTGGAAATGAGAAAGGGATTGAACATAAGTAGACCAGTTGACAAACCATGTTCTACTGTAGAGTTCTATAGGAAGAAGAAAGTGTGAGGGTAAGTTTAGTGATCATAAAAGGCGGAGTTAGGAATTCAACTTTCAGTTAGGTCCAAAGCAGAAAATACCATGGCAATTAGACCTGGACAGTTACAGTTTATGTTCTTTACGACATACAAGCCATTCTCTATGCCCTTGGAAGCTTCCGGGCTTAAGTTTCTTGACAGCTACAACCATACCACTTCTTGGTTTACGAGTATTCTCATCTATCCATTCTTTAAAGACGTAACCAAAACCTCCTTCACCAAGAAGACTATCAGCTCAGAAGTTCCTAGTTGCATTTTTCAGTTATTGTAGGTAAATGACTTGAGGTTTCTTGGAACAAATGAATCATTTATGCAAAAACTGTTGTGAAATGAGTCATTATAAGAATGAAATTGTTCCTTTTTCACACTGCTTGAAGAACCAGAATTAAAACTGAAGAACAATATGATTTTCCTCACAGATTTCTGGCAACTTGATCACAGATTCCTTGTTGAAGATTGAAGAGCTGAAGAACTGTTAAAAAGCTGAAGTACGTACTCATACACAGATTCCTTGTTTAAGATTTTCCTCATAGATTCCTTGTTAAATAGCTTTTCCGTCAGATTTCACAGATGAACAAAATGCTTCACAGATGAACATGCCTCACGTCTTTAAGCTTTAGAGTTGTTGGAATAGGGTTTATCAGGTATGAAATTCTAAATTTTAACTTTAGTGTTTTGATATTCTTGTGTATCTTTGAAAGTCTAAATTTTAGTATTCTTGTGTTGTTGATACGATTTTTGGGAGTCTTAATTTGTTTATATTATGCTATTTTGCTCTAGTTTTGGTATTAGGGATCTGTGTATGAGTACTTTTATTAGAGGAAATGTCAAAGGGTCCTTTTCTTGATAGTCGTGGAGTCTGGGCTAGCTAGTGTGTATCTCAACTAATTCTAGAGGGTAATGGGTAACTCTTACAGATGGGGTGTATGTCAGTTAGGATAAGCTGAAGGAGAAAGAAGTTAGGAAGTGTCTCCTGGAAGTTTAGACTTTGTTGATTATGAAACAGCCTCTTATGGAACTCACTTACTCTTAAGTTCTGTTTACATTTTTACTACTCGTATTTGCTAAAACATTTATGTTAAAAGGTTAGGATGATGGATATATGTATGTAGCATTAATCACTAAATAAGTATAAATGGGTTGATTATCACAGGAGCTTCACTTGAGAATTTCTCATATTGCTTTGTGAAGCATTTTGGCTGACTTGCTCATTTACAACCTGAGTTTCAGAATTAGTGTTACCAACTTGACTAGAAGCATAGTTATGAGACTTACATGTCTGCAGTAGAGTGTCTTGGTGTTGTTAGAGTTGAGTTTCCTCTTTTTCCATGCTTTGTTTGGTGCAACTGCTATCCTGATTTACATGTCTACATTAGAGTATCTTTGCATATTTCTCCTGCTGCCCCTGTTCTTTGGCCTGAAGTGGACTTGGAGTTAGATATGGCAACTGCAATCTGCTATAAATCTACAAATCTACAATCTGCTATAAATTGTAAATCTACAATCTACTATAAATCTGTAATCTGCAATCTGCAAATCTACAAATCTGCAAATCTGCAATCTGTAAATCTGCAATTTGCAAATCTGAAAATCTGCAATTTGCAAAGCTTGATTACAACTTGAACCTTCTTCTGGATAGAATTTCTTAATCTTGATTAGTTCATTTAAATTCCTTAGAGTTAGAGAGATGGTGAAAGTCAGCTAAATCTTGACCATTCATAGGACTATGTTCTGTTTTTCTTGAATATGTAGAATTCCTTATGATTCGTACTATTCTTAGGATGGTTTGATTGTCAACCTTTTTTTATTTTGTTAAAACTTCTACTTGACTAAGGCTGTTAATTTTATGTGGTTAGATAACACTTGGAAGTAAATTAAATAAAGGAAAGTAGCATGAGCTACAAAATTAAGGAAATTGAAGTTTTGAGCATTCATTTCACTAAAGTGTATAACTGATGAGTTTCCTATGTAAATCGTGCAAAACGAATTTGGTGATGAGTATTTGAATTCACTCACAAAACTTTAACTTTTAATCATTTGAATTCCATTTATTTACTTTCTTTCTTAATTGTGTCTATCCTATTAATTGTACTTATTTTTCCTTGGAAGTATAATCAACATTCAAAATCATTTGTGGAGGATTCAAGGTTTGATTTGGCATAGCACAAGAGCCATGACTAGGTAAGAAACTTTTATCATCTCATAACACATGATTTTGATAACTTACTCATGACTTTTAAAACGTGTTTGTGAAGTAGTTAATGATTTAATGATTGTTATTGAAAGATTAAATATTAATATCTTGATCGTCTAGGAATTCAAATATCCCATTAAAGGATTGGATGAATTTAGCAAGGTATAGCAAAGAGTATATTGATGGTGTTGAATCATTCCTAGATTTTGCTTACTCTTATGGAGATCCAATAGGAGAGGAAATTCAGTGTCCATGTGCAAAATGTTGTAATATTCGCTGGACTTGAAGGAATGTAGTGTATGATCATCTAATATGCTATGGATTTGTTAAAGGTTATACTAGATGGATAAATCACGGGGAATGGGATATCAAGTTGAATGTTGACGATGATATGGATTACTCTCGTGATGATATTGATGGGTTGTTGAATGATCAATTTAGAGATGTTGCACAGGCTGAAGGAGTTTATGATGGTCCAAATGAAGATGCCAAGAAATTCTATAACTTAGTTGACGAGGCAAGCCAAGAATTATATCCTGGTTGTACAGGATTCTCTAAATTATCATTCACACTTCGTTTATATTTATTGAAGTGTCTACATGGATGGAGCAATGAATCATTCACTTCTCTTTTAGAGTTATTAAAAGAGGCGATGCCCGAGTTGAACATTCCTCCGTCTTATAATAAAACCAAGTCTATGATTAAGAATCTTGGTCTTGATTATGAGAAAATTGATGCATGTCCCAATGATTGCATGTTGTTCAGGAATGATCATAAGGATGATGAGTTTTGTCATACCTGTGGAGCTTCACGATATATTAAATCTCTTGAAGTTGATAGTGAGCTTGAGCTTTCAAAAAAACAACATCAAGTTTCAGCAAAGACATTGAGACATTTTCCATTAATTCCTCGACTCAAAAGGCTATTTATGTGCTCAAAGATGGCAGATTCTTTGAGGTGGCATGACGAGGAGCGTTCTAAAGATGGAAAGTTAAGGCATCCTGCTGATGGTCTAGCATGGAAAGATTTTGATAGGTTGCATCCAGATTTTGCACTAGATTCTCGCAATGTGAGACTTGGCTTGTCAAGTGATGGGTTCAATCCATTTCGCACTGTGAGTATATCACATAGCATCTGGCCAGTTATGTTGATGGTGTATAATCTGCCGCCTTGGATGTGCATGAAATCTGAGTATTGTATACTTTCTTTAATTATACCTGGGCCGCGATCTCCTGGAAATGCCATTGATAATTTACTTGCAACCATTGATAGATGAGTTAAAATTATTGTGGGATTCTGGGGTTGAAACATATGATGCTTCAAGAAATCAAACTTTTCAAATGCGGGCAACTCTTATGTGGACAATCAATGACTTTCCTCCATATGCTATGTTATCTGGATGGAGTACAAAAGGTAAGTTTGCTTGCCCTTGTTGTAACTATGGCACTAATTCTCGCTATCTTAAACATAGTCGAAAAATGTGCTATATGGATCATCGTGTTTTTCTACCCATGGATCATCCATGGAGATCTAACAAAAGATCTTTCAATGGAAAAATTGAATTTAGGCCTCCTCCACCTTTATTAAAGGGTACTGATGTGTTTAATAGCTTACAAGATTTTGAAAATGTATTTGGAAAGAAGAGAAAGAGATCAAATGATGTCCCATGGAAAAAAAGGTCAATCTTTTTTGAATTACCTTATTGGAAGCACAACTTGTTACGCCACAACCTTGATGTAATGCACATAGAGAAGAACATAGTTGATAGCATACTTGGAACTCTTTTGGATATTTCAGGCAAAACAAAGGATCATGCAAAAGCTCGGTATGATTTGAAAGATATGGGAATTAGAAAGAACCTTCATCCAAAAGATACAGAAGATAATAAGAGAATAAAGTTTGCAAAAGCGTGCTTCTCAATGACAAATGGAGAGAAATCAGTTTTTTGTGGAGTTTTAAAGATAGCCAAGCTACCTGAGGGTAGTGCCTCCAATATATCCAGGTGTGTGCAATTGGATGAAAGAAAATTGTCTTGTTATAAAACCCATGATGCTCATTTCATGTTACATTACTTGCTTCCAATACCAATTAAAAGCATACTTCCTGATCATGTGGCTATTCCGTTGATTCGTCTTAGTTCCTTCTTTCGTCGGTTGTGTCAAAAAGTAATCACATTGGAGGAACTGGATTGCTTAGAAGTCGAGATCATAGAAACAATAAATCAGTTGGAGCGAATTTTTCCTCCTACATTTTTTGATATAATGATTCATTTGCCTATTCATTTGGCGAATGAAGTGAGATTAGGAGGTCCAGTTCAAAATCGATGGATGTATTCCACATAAAGAGAAATGGGTACATTCAAATCATACATCCGGAACAGACGTTATCCAGAAGGTTGCATAACAGAGACACGAGTGGGAATAGATTGTATGAATTTATTCTCCAAATATCTACATCGGGGTGTGCATACCAGATTTAACAAAAGAGCCCGAAATAATGATGAATGTGACCCAAGTGATGCAGAAACTGTGAGTTTGTTTCCTAACAAAGGAGTTCCTTTAGGAGCAAAGAAAAATGATCCACTCATTTTAGATAACAAGTCACTAAGTCAGGCACATGCATACTTATTGGGAAATTGTGATGAGGTTCAAGAATATATTAGGTACCTTAATTTGAATATAATATTCTTTTTGTATAATTAATTTTTAAATTATTTTATTTATTGCTTTAACAAAAAAAGTACATGTTGTGTAGAGAGCATGAGCAAAAGGTTAATAATCAGCCACGAAGATCTAAATGGAGCAAGGCCAAGAGTCATTGTCAAAACTTCTCTCAATGGTTTGAAACTCGTGCTTTGCAAGAGGATGTGCCTGATTTGATAAAACAATTGTCTAGAGGACCAAATTCTGTTGCAAAAAGATATTATGGGTATCTCATCAATGGATATAGATTTCATGTTAGGCAGCGTGATGCAAGGCGTAAAACACCAAATAGTGGTGTTACACTAGTTGCCTCAACTACAAGTTTTGCAAGCTCGAAGGATAAAAATTCGATTGCTGCAAATTTGACTTATTATGGTAGAATAGTTGATATTGTTGAGTTAGACTATTACGGCCATTTTAAGGTTGTTCTATTTAAGTGCGATTGGTATGAGGTTGAAAATGATACTTATGGCCTTACTTATGTCTATTTTAACAAGAGATACTCTCAGAAAGAGCCTTTTGTGCTTGGATCTCAAGTACACCAATGCTTCTATGTGCAAGATCCATATGATCAAGATAGACATTATGTTATAAAGACTGTTCCGAGAGACTTGTTTAACATGAGTGATCAAGTTGAATCTAATCTCCCACAAAGTTATGAAAATGAGCCATCTGAACATTTGATGGGACCATCTATACCAAAAGATAATGGTGAAGTTCTCTTAACAAGGACTGATGTACCAGAAACAATTATTGATGTGCCTTCGGAAGAATTTGTTACTCAACAACTTGAAGTCAAGTATGAAGAGGAATTGGAAGATGAGTTCGAAGACGAGACTGAAAATGAGTATGAAAATGAGTTTGAAAATGAGTATGAAGATGAGCTTGAAGATGAGTCTGAAGAAGAGTTTGAAGATGACGCACCATGAGTTTCATTATTTTTGTGATGATCATATAGTGCTCACTTACTGTTTTGTTATTTAATTATTCTTTTGGTACAAACACATTAAGATATCTAATATGTGGAATTGAAGATTAGATCGCTACAATCTTTAAGTATTCTGTTGGCTTTTTTCATGCGCCCAATTGTTGTTTGGTTAAGTAATTTATGTTGGCTTCTTATCTGATTATTATTTTGAGGAACATGTACTTCTAGCTTACTATTGTTTTATTTGTTAGTAATCTCTGCACTATTACTGGTACAGTTATCAAACTAATTTATGACATGTAAATATGAATTGTTGTTGTTATTTATATACTTATTTGTTTCCTGTTATTATCAGGTAGTGGACAATAGAGGCAGAACAGTGAGCTCTGTAGTATTTCTGGTACAGTTATCAAACTACTTGGTGTTGTCAAGTTAGTTCTCTGTTGTTATTGGTATTATCCTGGAAAAGATGTTGTATTAGTTATTGTTGTTTCTTGTTGGCCTCTCTTTTTGGTGCTGAGAGTGAGAGGAGGTGTGTATGGTGCTAGTAAATTGCAGTGGCTTATTGTTGAGTGATTGGAACAACACTAGGTAATGGAGAGGAACAACATGATATTCAGGATCTACTAAGCTTCAAACAGGTGAAGAAGAAGTTGGTCGTACCAGCCACTAGTGTTGACCAGTTTCTGAAAAAACAAGAGATACACAAAGAACATGATATTGATCATGATCTACCAAACAAGAAACAGGTAAAGAAGAAGTCACTCATACCAGCTACTAGTCTTGATCAGTTTCAGAAGCAACAAGGGATAATCATAGGTGATGAAAGAAAACAGATTAACCATACAGTAGTTGATGTCAAGTATATGCTTGCTCCTTCTATTCATGAACATAATAAAGGATTGGATGCTCTTGAGGATCAAGAAGAAATCGGCGAGGATGAGTGTGCTATAGATGAGGAAGTTGACATTAATTGTAGTACAAAAGGTATGTCTTAAATCTTGTAAGATTTATTACTCATTATAAAAGAAATTTCTTATTTCCTGGCTGTTACATCAATCTAGGGATATCGAAGCAAAAACAAGTTCGAGGAAAAGCAACATGTAAGAATATTCATGCAAGAAGTTTGGAAGAAAGGGAGGAGGTGACATTTGATAAAGGACAAGTAGTGGGACCAACTGATAAGATAGTGTCGGAATTAACCAATTTTATCGGAACAATTGCAAGAAATCCTAGATTCATCAACTTGATGTACACTAGTTGGCATGCGGTGCCAAAAGATATTAAAAAGCGCATGTGGGAATATATCAATGTAAGAACAATCAATTTTGAGATTGCATTTTTTATTGTTTTTTTTTTACTAATGAAGATAAATATATTTTATTTTGCATAGTCCAAATTCCTAATTCCAATAGAAGGAAAGAAGTGGGTGATGACTGGTCTTCGTGATGCTTGGAGGCGACACAAACAAAAAATTAAAGAGAGATGTTTTGATAAAAATAGTGCTGTTGAGGATATGCTAGCGAAATGTCCTGATGACATTCCAGAAGCTCAATTCTGCCAGTTGATCGAGTATTGGAAACACTCAACTGTTCAAGTAAAGCTAAAATAGTGCATTTCTATTCTTTGACATATTTTGCATCATATCTATTCTATTCTTTTTTATTTATCGATTCAAACATCTCTTTTTATAAAATTTAATTACAGGCCATAACTGAGGTGAATTCTAAAAACAGGAAACAACAACGGTGGAGGCATTAAATGGGACCAATTAATTTTGCAAGAGTACGCGTGGCATTGGTAATATACTTAGCAGACATATGAATTTCATTTTTTCATACTTTATTAGAAGAAGTTGAATTTTTTAAATTTCTTTTGATATAATTTGTAGCGTGCAACAAAAGAAAACAACGAGGAACCATCGCAGCCTGAAATGTTTATTGCAACTCGTACAAAGACGGGAAAGGAAATTCAGGCCGATACCCAAGTTGCAATAGTAAGTTTTTTAAAGAGGATAATTGGTGAATTTAATTCAGACTAAAAAATTATATATTATGGAGAGTGACTCCATTGAATTATATTAAGTATGTCGTCTTCTTCTTCTTCTTTTTGTGCAAGTACGAGGACATATTAAATATATTTTATTTTGAATTCTTTGCCAGAAGGAAGGTAAATTAAAGTTAACTAATAAATCATAAATTGCTTTTAGCCATAAAGTAAATAATTCTTACAGTTAACTATGGATGTTAATTTTATTCAACAGACTGAACTTCAGAATCGTCAAAATTCTGGGGAAACAGCTGATGATGCCTTTAGGGTAGTGTTTGGAAAGAAGCAGTCTGGCCGACTTAGGTGCTATGGCAGATCAGTGACAACAAGTTCTCTGAAAGAAGATGAAGAAACTAACAAGCTAAAACAAAAGCATGCTAATGAAATCAGTTCTTTGAAGGAAGAAATGAATGAAATGAGAGTAGAAATGCGACATTTTTTAGTCAATTGCTGCAAAACAACCCTGCATTGAATGTTCAAGATATACCAGGGGTTGTTGGATCTAACCTTGTTTCACCTGTTGATGCAAGTAGCGCACAAGCTGTAAGAGGCCAAAATATTCCACATTCTTCAGGGTTAACTCATGATTCGGTTCTTCAAAAGGTATTTTGCTGGTTCCTTAAGGCTTTTCTCTCTCTTTCTCTCTTCTGGAACCTCTCAACTGTATTTTCCTCAACCTTGTCTAGTTGTTCTTGTTGGCTGTTGGTTTGATCTTGCACAACAAGATCATGATAGTTATTATGAGTAGAAATAGTAGAGTTGAGTGTCTTACCTCCTGATTTGGTTGCTGATTTGTATGTGTAGTTGTGGCTCCAGTCGATAGTCCTTGCTTGGTAGTGATATCATTGTTAGCCTGATTTTGTCTTAGTCGAGTAGCAAATGATTGGATAGTAGTCCACCATCTCATAATCATATTTCTAAGAGGTTTATAATCACTGTCAATCATTAGAGAATCAACATAAATATTTTAGATATTTCTAGCAAAGTGCCCTGCCAAAAAATTGTGATCAATGGTGTCTTTTACTGGTTTATAGCAGCAGAAACATTTGAAATGTTGTTGACCAAAATTGTGAGCTTGTTTCTTTTCTCTCTAATCTGATCCCAAGTAGATGAGCATGTGAATTCTATATTTGCATTGGGTTTCTAGATTGGTTGATTAGAAACCATGGGCTGGTAGTGAATTTGAGTCGCAAGAATGGTCGGGACAAGATCCGGAGGTGCTATTTGATAGACAGTTTTCTGTTAAAGTTCACACATTTTCTGTTAAAGCTGCACACTAGAAATCTGAAAATCTGGAATCTGGAAATCCATCAGGTTTTGAAATGAATATGAATATTGAGGATTCATATAGCTAAAGCAACTAGTTTTGAATTGATGTATAGTTGTTGTTTTATAAGGTTTCATGCCTATCTTTAACATCTAAGATTCATATAGCTAAACATCTACTTTTGATGTCTTTTACAAATCAACTCAACAAGCAGCTGACTCATTTTGTGTCCCTTCCAAAGCATTATTTTCCGGAAGGAAATAATAAAAAACCCAAAAAGGTTTTTGTAAGTTGTAACTTCCAGATTTCTGGTAAGTTAATGGATATGCATTCCCTGAAACTTTGGTCTTAGTATTATCTATTCTCTCATAACATGAAGATCTATTAGGCCATCATCAAGCAAATTGAAGTTTATATCTTAGAGAAATTAGCAAAGGAGGCATACGACATGTGTGCATGATATGCTTTTGGTAAATTCAACTAGGAATGACTAAAACTTTTAAAAACTAGGATTGGGGAATAGAAAATAGGAGAGTGGAAATAAGATGCTAATGTTGAGTGTGAGCATACCTGTCAAAGGAGAGTTGAAATACAAGGAAATCACCACCCATTAAATGTAATAACAATATTAACAGCTCCTCTGTTTTTTGATAACTATGTGATTATGAGGGTGTTGTTGGAAAAATAGTGCAGCTTCACAAATTGGACCACATCTTTCCGTAAAAATTTAAAATCCAGAACTGTTGTGCAATGTGGAATGTGGAACTCTTTGCCTCTTCTATAATTGTTGCAATCTGATTTGTCGTAAATTCTAAATGTGTGGGGAAATGGAGGTGATCAAATTTGAAGGGTCGCTACAAGTCAATTTGATCTCATTGAAGTGGAAAGAGTTTTTGAACTATTGTAAAAGTTTGAATACATTATGTTTGATTTTGTGAAATATATTCTTTGCTAGAATATATTGAACTATTGTAAGGGTACTTTTTGAACAATTGTGTACACATATTTAGAATATTGTTGTATAAGTATGTGTAAGTACGTACAAGACGTACTATCTTTTGAAGTTTATTGCAAATCTATATATTTGAATTACTTATGAGCCAATCTAATGCTTGAGATTATTTATTGCAAAATAATATTGGTGTTTTTAAATTAGAAATTGTGGCATACAAATATTTTATAGCCAAAATCATATGGCCACACTTAAAAGTGTAGCCATAGGACTGTAAATTGTGGTATGCACATGGGCAAGGACTACACTTCAAAGTGTTGTCATACATTAGATAGAAAAGGCAACACTTTAAAATTGTTGTCATACATTAGATAGAAAAGGCAACACTTACAAATCGTGGGCAATAAGGAAGCTAAGGCCACGCTTAAAAAGTGTAGTTGTATGAGATAGAAATGTTGCTATTTGAGGTACATAAAAGCGTTGCCATTTTGCCTTTTAGGCTACGCTTTTAAGCGTAGCTGATAAGGCAACACTTGAAAAGTGTTGCCTAAACTCTAAGGTAACGCTACTTTCGGGCACCCCTGGAAAAGTGTTGCTTAAAGTACAAAAGTGTAGCCTTTTATCAAAGGCCACACTTTTTGCTAGTTTAGGCTACACTTTACTGGGGTGGCCGTAGGCCAAAAATGGTGTAGTGCAAGTTGCCCTAGATCTTTACTCCAGGTTGTTTCCTCGTAGTTTGTTATCTCTTCAAACTCTGAATTGAGTGCCACTTTAGAAACTATCTCTCATTCCTCCAAGTTTCTTTGTTCTTGTATGATTTCAAGGTCAGTGAACTGTTTCAAGACTTTTTGTTTTTATTGTTTCAGATTACCATTGATTGTTCTACTCTATTTTTTGTGCTCGTCTTTCAAGGCCCTCAATTTTGATTCTAGGATGAAATCAGGTTTGCCATGGAAGTTGAAAGATTCCCACCAGCTCCGTATTCTGTCATTGAAACCCTCTGTATTTTAACCACCAATTTTTAAATTTGAAATATGACTTGGTCACCTCCCATTTTCCGCATTGTAGAAGTACTGGAGCATGGTCTGATACTATTCTCTACATCACTGATTGTTTGATGTTTCTGAAGGTTGAATCCCAATCCTCTGAGAATAGGAATTTGTAAAGTCTGGCAGTTGTAGTGTGTGTCTCTCCTCTCCTCCAAGTGTCATTTCCTCTGGCCAATTGTAGATCCATCAATTCTATATCCTCAATAAACTTTGAGAATTGTGTCATTGATGTGTTGATTCTATTACAATTGACCTTTTCAAATGGGTATCTATGTTAAAATCCCCACATAATACCCAAGGACATTGATTAAACCCCTTGTTGCCCCCAATTCCCACCATGTTTCCTCTCTTTCTATAGTGTCGTTTGGCGCATACACGCTTGCGATATGCCAGTTAAGATCATAATTCAATCCTGATAAACTGCAAGACACTGAGTATTCTCCCACACTGCTAACCACCCCTTCCCAACTTTTTTTGCCCTACATTATGACAATCCCTCCCATTGTCCCACTTGCCTCCATTTTCACATGATCAACCCATCTGCTACCCCATATTTCTTTGACATAGTTTGCAATTTCCCCTTCCAGATTTGTCTCTTGGAGACATACTACATCAGATTTCCAGATCTTCAACAAATTTTTAATCATACTTCTTTTTCTCTTGCAGTTTAGCCCCCTTACATTCCAGGATATTATGTTCACCTTCATTGATCCATGGCCAGATACCCCCCTCTAATCCTAGAACCATTACTCATGATTTTTGTGTCCAGTTGTAAACTTTTCAATTCTTGTAAATCTCTTCTTTTGTAGTTACCCAATTCACTTTGTTTTCCCCTACTCCTTTTTTATTTCTCTTTATCTTCGTCAGCATCTCCTTTTCTTTTCCTTCACATCCCTTAAAATTAACTCCAAACTCCACAAAGAGTCTGACTATATTTTATGTATCCATTCAAATATTGTTGAATCAGATTACTCTGGATTTGTAATGGTACTACATCTTTTGTTGTTAGGTTATGATTATCTTCTATTTGTTGTTCCGAGGTCACCATATCTTTATGTCACAACCCAAACCTACACCTTGAACGTGGCCGTCACTTGAGAACCATTCTTGGTCCCCATATCGGTGCTTAATACTACTCTCAATAATATATACTCATACTCTAAACACACTCTTTCTCTGGTTTGAGATAATTTCTCAAACTATCCTCTTCAAAGAGGTAACTACTCTAAAATATCTTTGAACTCATAAACTATTTTTAGAAATCGAAGTTTTTTTTTCAATGTAAAAAATGATACATTTGAGAACACTTAGTTTCCTTAAACTTTACTAAAAAATGTCTCTTTAAATTTTCCTCAAAAACTCAGTTTAAAACACAAATTTTGGCTTTAAAGGATTCTCAAGATTTATAACTCAACATAGAGTTCATGTTGAAATATAGACATGAACAAAGCAACTCAAGGATCTCAATTACAATATAGGAACTCAATACTCAGAACTCAACGATACTACTCATCTCAAGATTACTCAATTCACAGGGTTCATGCTGGAATATAGACATGAACGACGACTCAAGGACCTCAATGCAATACTTAGCTCCCTCATATTCTTTTTCAATCACGAATACAACCCATCTCGTTCTTATATTTATTTTCTCAAGACTTAGTTCAAATCTATAGTTAATTGCGAAAGACTTGTCAAAATGACTAAAAAATGACCTCTTGAACTTTCCTCTTAACTTTTCTTTAATTTGAAATGGAATTTAAGACATGTGATTAGGACATGAAGGATCTCTCAAGGATTAATGAAGACTTTAAGAGTTAATCAAGAAGAGAACGTAGACATGATTTGAAAGAATGCATACGGGACGAAAGACAGAGAAAAAAAGGGACTGACGACCCTAGCGGATTGCATGGCGCAGGGTGCTCTGCCTCAAAGTACCGAGGACCATTTGGGGAGCACTGCAGGCGCAGGGCGCTAGCCCTTCTGGCGCCTTGGTGGCACATTGCCCCACCCCGAACCCTGAAATCCGATGAATTTTCTTGCTAATTTCGGGTCCTAACTCATCTAGAATTGATTGGTTACTTCCAAACTCTCTTTGATCCACAAACTCAACACGAATTCATTGAAATTCCACCCAAATTCTATCAGTAAACACCACTCATTCTCAAGACCCTCACCTCAAGAACTCGAAACCTCCATTGTTAAAGAATGAAGCTAAAACTCAAGAACTACTCAAGACTAAAATACCCTTTTCTCAAACGGATGAAATGTCTTAACTAGAGAGACTTCACTCAAACGAGCATAACATTTTACTCGGAGATCAAAATTTAGCAAACTTGGTGGTGTTGGAAAGAGGACTCAAAGACCTTCAATTTGGTAGGTCATGGCCACCTAACTCTTTATTTTCTAAAAAGTATGGTCGTTTGAAGTTGACCCAAAATAATCTCATAGTGAAACTTAATTGGAAAGAAAGTTTCCAACTCAAATTTATGCTAGGGAATTCTTGTGACCTTAACACCTAAGAAAATTTAGAATCACTTGGTACAATATTATTCAAAATGAAGAATGGCTCGAGTCTTAAATTAGAAGCTTCGAAATGTTACACTTTCTTCTCCCCCTTCTCCTTCGTTTTCATTCAAAATCTCCATTGAGTTCCTTATCCGTTGTGTCTCTTGTAAAATCTCCTTCCATTGTACTAATTTTGCTTGGGCTGATTGTTCCATAGAGATTGCCGCAATTTTGATATTAATTATGCTGAAATCTTGGCCTGTCTCTGCTGATTTAATTTGTTCCCATGTTATTAGGTCTTTGAATGGGCCCAATACCTCGTTCTGGCCTAAACCCCTTTTATCTTTCCTTTTACCTGCTGATTCTTTTGAAATTGGTACCACTTTTGCTCTTTCCCCTTCACTTGAAGTGCCTATATGCCCTTCCACAAATTTCACCGACAAGGATTTTAATAACCCTTGACCAGACTGTCTTTGGTTAATATCCATTGGATATTTGCCCCTTTCCTCTCTTCTTCTCTAACATTCTCACTGTCATCGGTATTTCAAACCACACTGAAATTGTGAATGTGAATTCATCATTGGTCACTTCTAATTTCTTGGGAACTGTGCTACTGTCCCCTCTCACTTCAATTCTGGCCCAATGAAGATGAATTTTTAGTGATGTCACCTCCTCTGTCTCGATGTATCCTCCACAGAGATTTCCGATTTCTTGGAAAAACTTTTTGGACCATAGATTCATGGGTAACCCCATTAATATTATCCAGACCCAGTCTCTCTTGATTTTTGCCAGCCAACATCCAATGGTTGGCTTCCACCAATATGTCTAACTTCATCTTCTTCCAGATCCATCGGCCACATGCTCTGCCGCTTTCCTCGTCGGAAGTTCAAACAGAAAGTGTCAATCATTCATCGCAAATACATTGCTTCTATTGCTGATATCCATAAGTTACAAGCCCATCTTCTCACATCATTCAAACTGAGAGTTTCTTGAACTTGGCTTTGGATTTTTCCGACGACGTATCTACCGAGGATGTCGTTCTCTTTTTGTGATGTTTACCCAATGATGTCGATGTTTTTGGTTGTGTTTTGAGTGTTGGCCGTCTCCACTGCCTCTGTCATCTATCTGCTACATTTAATAGCTTTTTTGTATGATTTCCCCCATTGCTCTTTCTCATTTTTATCTCTTATGTGCTCTAGCTATTTCATAAGTGAAACCAGCTATTTTGTGTGCTATATTTCCCCAACCTCCTTTATTATTTGTTTCAGGTGTAATAATGATTGATATGATCATGCTGATGCTTATCGTGACCAACGATACAATCCTACGGTATGAGTGTCTACGATCGTCGATAATTTAGTAACCCAACCAAGATCTGGGGTCGTGTCCCAAGGGAGCGATTTTGAGAATTGATAGAAAAATAGAATTACATTCTAACTAGTCATAGCTAAAGATATTAACGAACAAAAACATAGTAAATAAAAGAGGGTGACACGAAAGTGTCAAATATCAAATGGGGTTTTTGTAACAAGTGGTAAAACAGTAAAATAAACAAGAAAATCAAGTATGGGGAAAGGTTCTTGGGATGTGACCGCAATACAAGTTAAGATAAATTGTTGGGTACATGTTTTCAATAGGAAATTTTCAAGACAATAGTGACTAGGCTAAGCTTTAAATGGAAATAAGTTCCCTCTCTAGAAACTTACCCCATTTCAAATGCGTTCCTCTCATACACCCATTTGTCGCATGAAGACCAGCCTATGCCTTACCCACTCACTCTCTCGAGCTGAGTGTTAGGATATAGGACTAGGGCTCACCCTTTCGGGCTGAACCTCACGTCGACCTACTCCTTAGGCCATCAGTGTAGTGGTTTTGGTTTCGCGACCTCCTTCTCGGGCAAGCCAAAAACACATGGGTGGCTTTATATTTGCACCTACAAACCTTTTAGATTAAACCACAACCACTAGGTGAAATCACCATTAAAATACATCTAACCTATTAGCAAGCAAGACCCAACAAGAATATCAACCCATATTTGCTAAATCACACCCCAAGAATGGGGATTTTTAGCCACACATCAAGAAGTTTGAAATTATACCTAACACGATAATGAAATCAACTGAGTATAAGAAATTAAACCTTAAATTTAGCAAAGGAAAATGAATAGAGAAGACCCACTTCCAACTTGGGGAAGAAGAACTCATTTCTTCAAGTCTCCACAAAACCCTCTCCAAACTTGAGAGAAAAATATCAACTAAAATATGTTCTAAAGTGAAAATAATAATAATAATTGTTCCACACTAAGACTACAATTCTAACTAGTATTTATAGTTTTCACAGATTGTGTTGCGGAGGATTGTTCGGCGACATTAGTCAAAATCGCCGATGAACTTAGCGATCCGCCCTTTAATCAGCTCATTGCCTTCGTTGTCTTGCCTTCAACATCCTCATATTCTTGATCATTAGGCGGTACCGTACTGCTTCGCAAAATTGATTGGCGACTCATCGACTGCTCCTTTCCTCGCCTTTTGATCCACTTCCTTCAAGGCTTTGCGTACTGGAACGAAGGGCGGTTCATGTCGTTTCGGTGACTCGCCAAGTTGAACTCGGCGATCCGTAAGATTCCATTTCTTGTTCTTTTCAGCCCTATTTGTTCCGTTTTGCGCCCAAGTGTCCATGCTTCCACTAAAACTTCAAATACCTGAAACTTCAGCAATTTTATCAGGTATTGAGATAAAACAAGCATTCAAGGACACTATTTCTATTAAAATAAAGCCCTAAATGAGTCCAATTTGTGGACTCATTAACACCCCCAACTTAAACTTTTGATGTCCTCAAGCAAACTTAAGTTCAGCCGTTCAAAAAGGGTGCCTCAAACAGTGCTACACAAGACTAAATCATGAATGCACACAACAAGACTCAATTTGCTTATGTAAGGATCAATTGTGTACTCAAAGATTCAAATTGTGACACACCATCACCAAAGATTATCATGCTCGCAATACTTGCTACTTGTGCAAGTTCAAGCTCAACAAAAATATCTCAATGCCCTCGCACAAAGAATGATTCCATGTTCACACACAGATATGAGTCAATTTATGATCAGGAATCAGATGCACGCTCACACTCAAAAAGAGGAACACAATGCATGTTTTCACCTATAGGTTTGCCCTTATTTTCCAATTGACTTTCGATCCAGCTTACTCAAGATCAAAAAGGTTTTTCTAAGGCTTGTAACGGGGCTGAGTGCAAAGGTAGGGTCATTTAGGCTTAGTGACTATTTCCTCGTGAGATGTGGTATTCTCAAAGTATTCCCTTTTTTTCCTTTATCACTTTTTTTACTAGTGCTTCTAAGTCATCCTTTTATCCACTCCCCATGAATTGCTTGGAACCCCAATATCCTTTGTACTTTATTACACAAATTTCTTTTTCAATCTCTTTTTTTATTTTTTTTTTATTTTAAGGGCTCCATTGTTCTGTAACATGGGTAAAGGAGGACTTTTTATAACACTTCTTGACTTCTCCTTTTCCTTTTCACCACACCCCCAACTTAGGCTTTTTGTCCTAAGTTGGCTATTCACTAAACCACAAATCAAGAGGATTATAGGTAGTGGATCAAGTAAGGTCTAGGGTTTATCAAGGTTCTTCCAAAGAAAGGTAAGGCTCAAAGGGTGTTCAAAAGAGTTTCACACGCTCACAGGTAGGTCACAAAAAGAGGTATATGTCAAATTGGTTCACGCTCTTTAAAATTGCCCAAGATCATCTCAAGAGTACACTTTTCTAAATCAATCAGACTAAAGGGAAAATTCTAGGTTAATTCAAGCAAGGTTCAAAGTAAGCTAAACACACAAGGAATCGATACTTCAGTGAAGCAAGACTACACACGTTTGCTAGTGTGCAACAGTCATCACAAGAGAATCAATTTGATAAATGGCTAGTCACAATGAGATGCAAAGAGTGCACATATTGTCTATGTAACTTCATTTGGCCTCGTCGTAGCCGTGCATTCATGTTTGTTCAATTGAGAGCACTATTTAAGTCATCGGTATTGATCGAAATCGAGACTTCAATTTTTGCAAAAGAACAGCCACTTCAACACAAGAGGTGGTGAAATGTTTTCGAAAGGATTAAAATTATTTTGCAAGTAAAACGACAGGAGCCATGAGGTCAAACAACCACAGAAATGCAGCATTTAAAACACAAATTAAAATAGACAACCCAAATATCCAAATAACACACAAAGGTGGGCCTCACCCCAGCACAAATAAAGAGCGTTTGTCCTCAAATGCAAGTAAACAAGAAAATATATCGACAAGTAAGATAGGAAAAGACAATGTGAGAGAGGTAAGGAAAGGTCTTGTCTATGCATTTGCTTCATCTGTCAAAGCATTGTTAACTGCTGTATTAGTCTGAAATTCGACAATTTCCCCTAGGTTGTCATTATGGGATTCATTGTGTTTCTTTGTTCTAGCTTCTGCATCGACCTTAGCTTCAACCATTCTATCCACATCATGGGCCGCCAAAAAGGAATTTGCGGCTGTGTATAATCTGCGTCTCCATGATGGAAAGGTGGGATCAATGGGAATCCTCCCACTGGCACTGGCTTTCTTACTCTCCTTTCTTTCTTTGGTCAGTTCTACTATCTTTTCGTCTCTCTTGAAATCTTTTGCTCTTACATGCCGGGGTGGCATGTCTCTTCCTGCAACTTTTGGATTTCCCATTTTTAGGTTAGTTATTGAAATCCGTGCATAAAGGAACTAAGAGTACAGGCAAGAAGGGTAAATTAAATGGCCTCTCGGCGCGTCACCGAAAATTTTCAGTGATAGCAGGTTTATCGCCGATTCTTACAGATTAAATAACCCAAATTTGCTGTTAATGAAAGGCGACAAGATCAGTTAGGCGAATCACCGAGTGATTTAGCGACCTAGGTCCAGCTCACCAACTGACTCAACGCGCCTATGCTCTATGCGATTTCCAACCTCAACCTCGCAACCCTGGTCAAAGAAACTCAAGTCCATATAGCACAAACTCACAATAAAACCCATAATAGTATCACACCCCCGCAATAAATTAATTCAAATTAGAGCACAATTGATTTGGATTCTACCAATTACACAAAAATTACTGGATGGTATTCAATGATGTATGAAATGCCATCAACGCGGAGATTCAACCAAGACTTGTCAATATCAGCACTATGCAAATGAGTACAATTTTACTAAATTAAACGCGGGGTTAGAATCACCAACCTTAAGTGCCGAATCGGATGCTAATGAAGTGCGGAGCAGCAATGAGATCCAACTCCGCGCACAATTTGACGCTTACAATAATTTAGGCTTGCAATAAATATAAAACTAATGTGCAGGTGTGGGTTTGGTAGGATGAAGACATGGGAGAAAGTGGATGAACCAGAATATTTAAATCTGTGGCTTGCAGAAATCGTCCAGTTTCTGCCCATTCGACGATGTACATTGGGTACGCTCATTCACTTGGCAAATCGCCAAGTGTCTAGTCTCTTCGCCAAATGTAACTGGACTCGCAACTCATGTGAGGATCCCAACGGCGGTCTATATTGCAATCGCCGACCGGGTTGGCAATTTGCCATTAATTTTCTACTGAACACCGAGTTTTTACAAAATTCCAGCTGACATTGCCTTGAGTCACCCGGCGGAAAGAATCGTGTTCGCCGATGTCATTGGCGATCCTCCAACTGGACTCGCTGTTTGCCTCCATATATTATTTCAGTTGCCTCCCTTGCTCCAACCTGTACAAACTACACACCATTATTTTCTCAAAGTAAAACAAAGTAATAAAGGGTTTTGGGTTGCCTCCCAAATAGCGCCTTAGTTAACGTCGTGGCACGACGCAAGTCAGCAGTTATTCTTGGTCCTCGGATTTTCCCATGTTGTAATTAGGCGAATCCTCGGAGAATGGTGGGTAGTGACCTAATATCAAATGACCGATTTGAGCATTATGCAGCTGGATGGTCATGGAGTGAGAGGCTGATGCTTCATTTAGCATTGCGATATTTTCCTTCATCTCATTCAACATCTCCTCTTGTGCCTTCATTTTCTTTTGAATGAGTGAAAAAGCTTCATCTCCTTACACACCTCCCTGCTTCTTCCCATGACTACACTGACGGAGGGAGTGGTACTTTTCTTTACCCATGGTTTGTACTTCCAATTCTGTGATTCGGTTGGACAGATCATCCAACTGGGTAATTAGTGCCTCTCACTCCTGCTTTTTTTTGGCTTTTTTGCTGGTTTCTACCATGTCATTAAGGAGTTTTTTGACGACTGCATAGTGTTGGTATAGCATCCCCCCCTCGCAAATCTGATCGGCTATGCTTCAATTCTCGGGTCCAAGACCCCTATAGAAACACTCCAATAGTGCATTATCCGTCATCCCATGAGATGGGCATGGTTGCAGCACTGCTTGAAACTTCAACTACATGTCCTGAATTATTTCATCCCCTACCTGTTTAAAGGTTAAGAGGTTGTCCCTGAGGTTCAGTAGTTTTAGCAGGGGATGATTCGTATGGTATCCATAATGATCATCTATCGTTTGTTCCTTGCTGTGATGTTCAAACAAGCAAAGCAAAACTACAACTAAGATTAGTACAGCTAAAACTATGGAAAACAGAAATTCTTGCCAATAATCCTTGGGATTACAAACAATCAAAAACTCAAAGAAAAACAAAACTAAGAGTAAAGTTAATAATCTACGATTAATAAAACGAAAATTCTAGTGAACTAAAAATTCTCAAATAATACCACTCCATGACAGCGGCGCCATTTTGATGCTTATCATGACCAACGACACTATCATATAGTATGAATGTCTACGATCGTCGATAATATAGTAACCCAACCAAGGGTTGGGGTCGTGTCCCAAGGGAGCGGTTTTGAGAATTGATAGAAAAATAGAATTACATTCTAACTAGTCGTAGCTAAAGATATTAATGAATAAAAACATAGTAAATAAAATGGGGTGACACGAAAGTGTCAAATATCAAATGGGGGTTTTGTAACAAGTGGTAAAACACCAAAATAAACAAGAAAATCAAGTATGGGGAAATGTTCTTGGGATGTGATCGTAATACAAGTTGAGATAAATTGTTGGGTACATGCTTTCAATAGGAAATTCGCAAGACAATAGTGACTATAGGCTAAGCTTTAAATGGAAATAAGTTCCCTCTTGGGAAACTTACCCCGTTTCAAATGCGTTCCTCTCGGACGACCATTTGCCGCATGAAGACCAGCCTACAACTTACCCACTCACTCTCTTGAGCTGAGTGTTAGGATATGGGACTAGGGCTCACCCTCTCGGGCTGAACCTCATGTTGACCCACTCCTTAGGCCATTAGTCTAATGGTTTTGGTTTCGCGACCTCCCTCTCGGGCAAGCCGAAAACACATGAGTGGCTTTGTATTTGCAACTACAAACCCTTTAGATTAAACCACAACCACTAGGTGAAATCATCATTAAAATACATCTAACCTATCAGTAAGCAAGACCCAATAAGAATGGGGTTTTTTAGCCACACATCAAGAAATAAGAAATTATATCTAACATGATAATGAAATCAACTGGGTATAGGAAATTAAACCTTAGATTTAGCAAAGGAAAATGAATAGAGAAAACCCACTTCCAACTTGTGGAAGAAGAACTCCTTTCTTTAAGTCTGCACAAAACCCTCTCCAAACTTGAGAGAAAAATATCAGCTAAAATATGTTATAAAGTGAAAATAATAATAATAATTGTTCCACACTAAGACTACAATTCTAACTAGTATTTATAGTTTTCACATATTGTGCTACGAAGGATTGTTCGGCGACATTAGTCGAGATCGCCGATGAACTCGGCGATCCGCCCTTTAATCAGCTCATCGCCTTCGTTGTCTTGCCTTCAACATCCTCATATTCTGAATCATTGGGCAGTACAGTACTGCTTTGCGGAACTGATTGGTGACTCGCCGACTGCTCCTTTCCTCACCTTTTGATCCACTTCCTTCAAGGCTTCGCGTACTGGAACGAAGGGCGGTTCATGTCGTTTCGGCGACTCGCCAAATTGAACTCGGCGATACGCATGATTCCATTTCTTGTTATTTTCAGCCCTATTTACTCCATTTTGCGCCTAAGTGTCCATGTTTCCACTAAAACTTCAAATACCTGAAACTTCAGCATTTTAATCAGGTATTGAGATAAAACAAGCATTCAAGGACACTATATCTATTAAAATAAAGCCCTAAATGAGTCCAATTTGTGGACTCATCACATGCCCTGAATGGCAATGAAACAGACGTATCTCCCATTTTCATTGTATTTAAGAGTGCAATAAAATTATGTAAAGTGGTCGTTCATGCTCCACCTCTTAAATGTGCTAGTACTTTTGAAGCTTTAATAAATATGGCTAGCAGCCGTCTCAAGACTTTAATGCTGATTTTGACTCTTGTCATCTGGTATTGGTTGCGCTCCACCCATTCGAACTAAACTTCTGCACCATTCTTAAATCTAGTAATCTCATACGACTTGAAACATGCGTTGTAATAGATGCTCTCATTCGCCGCTTGATGTGCTCCGGCTGGATTGCCAGAGGCACCCATCAGAAAAAAAGTGTTTTTTGTTTAATAACTACCATACCTCAGTTCTCGTGTCTATGAGCATTTACTTTGCAGATTTTGCTTACTAGCAACTCTTTTATTACAATTTTCATATTTATTTTCAGCACAAGGTATTGACTAATGGTATAAATAGAAAATATAAAATATTTATTAGAGATAACACATAAAATCCCCCCTGAACTTGGCAACAAAACTTACTTTAGCACTTTAACTTTATGGGTAATTATTTACCCCCCTAATCTATTTTCAAGTGAATTAAAATACACCCAAATCGCTGACATGGCAAGTCAAAAAAATTAAAGCGCGTAAATACCAAAAATTAAAGAAAAAAAAGAAAAAGTGGACTCAATTATTTTCTTTTTTTATCTAATAATCTTTTTTTTCTTCATCTTCTTCATACCCTACCACCCCCACCCCTTAGTACCATCAACCCCACCCCCACCTCCCGCCCCTTCATCTTCTTCACACTCAATCCATCCCTCCCGCCCTCGACAACCACTTGCACTACCCCTTTCTTCTTCTTCGAACCCCCTCCCCCCCAACGAACCCCACTCCTACCCTCTTTCTTTCTCTTTGAACCTCGGTGCTTCACACCTTTATTCTTCTTCTTATTTGTTGAACTTTCCATCTTTTTTCTCCTTCTTCAAGACACCTCCATCCCACCCTCATTTCCTTTAATTTCTATCAATAAACCCAAAAAGTGTGATGAACAAGGAAAGAATAGGAAAGTCGTCAATTTGTTCTTGCTTCAAATTAAAATTAGTATTTATGGCAAGGTTTGAATGTGATGAACTTGAAGCTCTTTTTAATGTAACTCTACAAATTTTTCATTTCGAATTAAATTTTTAGTTGTTATTATTTATTTGTTTTTGATTATGTGTCTTAAAAATTAAGTGTTTTTGTGAGAATGGTTTTGAGATTTTGAATCTCTTTCAACTGAAAATTTGTTTTTTTTTAGATTATTTTTCTTATAATCATGGATTAATTTTTATTTTTTGAGATTTTTTTACTTTCTAAAATTGTGAGTAAATAAAAAGAAACAAAAAAGAATTAAAAATCAAAATTTAAATAATGGTTAATGTGACGCTGATGTGGTGTTGATGTGGCATTGACGTATCAATGACATGCCGCGTGTGGAATGCACTTGCCATTGTGAGACTGATAGTATAATATTACGGTGTATTTTAATTCACTTGAAAAGAGATTAGGGGGGGTAATTAAATAATTATCCGTAAAGTTAAAGTGGTAAAGTAAGTTTTGCCGCCAAGTTCAGGGGGATTTTATGTATTTTCTCTATTTATTATTTAAATATTTTGATTAAGTATACATTATTTCATGGGAAAAGGGTCTGAAAAATACTTCAACTTTGACCGAAATTGAAGTTACGATACCAAACTTTATGAAGGACCTTTTACCCCTCTGCACTATTTAATAGTGTATTTTAAAGGTATATATGTGCCCACGTGGACACATTACTATTTATAATGATGCAATATTTATGATGTCCACGTGGACACATATATACCTTTAAAATACACTATTAAATAGTGTAGAGGGGTAAAAGGTCATTTTCAAAGTTCGGTATCGTAACAGCAATTTCGATCAAAGTTTGAATATATTTCAGACTTTTTTCTCTTATTTCATATTCATTTTCAACACAAGGTATTAATCAACGGTATAAATAGAAAATATTTTATACCTTGTCCCTAAAAATACTTAAATGAAATATTTTATACTTTGATGTAAAAAATATTTTATAGCTTGCTCTGAAAAATACTTGGACTAAATATGCTTGTAATAAAATACTTTATACCTTAATCTTAAATTATTGCAATAATGTACCCTAGACCCATATATTCATAAAACTTTAACTTTTACTTAACTTCAAAATTCAAAACTTATTTTCAGAGCAAATTAAAAAAAAAGTTGCATGTAGAATATAACTTCAAATAGAAAAAAGAAAGTCAGTGTATGAAATCAAACCACCCAATATAAAAAAAAAAGTTGCATGTAACTGTTGGACTATGATTGTCGAGCCTTGTGGGCTGTGTATTGTAAGTTGTTAGGTTAGGCTGATTTCTATGTTGTTGTAGTTAAGGCGGTTCAGTTGTGATGAAATAAGTACTCGTATTCTAGCTTAATTTTGCCTTGTTTAGTGGGTTTCTTGCTGAGTTTCGTGTTGTTTGGTACTCACGTCTTACTTCTACACTTGTATAGATTTCGAGCTCAGACTCGTGTGATCATTCTTCTTTATCTTTCTCTGAGGTTTTCAGAGTATATTAAGAGGTAATTGCTTGTCATTTCGGCGGGCCCTCCTGTTCCTTATTTTATGCTTTGTTCTATTCGAGAAACAAAGACATTAAGAGTTGTATTTATCTTTCAATTATGTTTTCATACATTAGAGGCTTGTATACGTGATAACCAGATTTTGGGACTTTTATGAAATTGACTAAGTTTTCGATACTTTATTTTATGTATTTTTTTGTATTGTTGGAATTGAGACTGACTTGTTTAGATGGGATTAGGCGAGAGTAAACACGTCCATTTTTGCATCGTGACAATTTGGGGAATATGGGTTTCTTTTAAGATTAGTTTTCTATTATGGAGAAGTTGGAAAAATAGAATTGCTATAGAATATAATCTTAAAAGGATGAAGATTAACATAGTATCGAGATGTTATTGTTATGATGATTATAAAGATGAAATGATGACACATTTTTTTAACAACTATCATAGCTCAAAAGTTGTGAAAGCAGTTTGCTATGTGTGTGTCACGATCCGATTTCTCAAGTCATGATGTCACCTACTATAACCCACCAGCAGGTAAGCCAACCCGTAACCCAGAACAACAAGTAATGGGTCTGAGGGTATAAACTAAACAAGAGTAGGTAAATAACAATATAAACAGGCAGAAGCAAACCAAAACATATATACAAATAAAGATCCCTCCCAGAACCTGGAAGTCACTAGTACAGAGCTACTACAAAATGAGTACAAGTCTCAAAAGTGGACAACATAGATTGGACTGTCTCGGAAGGTAAAAGACAAGTCTATATATATAGATGGAGACTAAAATAGTACAAAATGTCGTGTGCTCACTCCCGTCTCCGAATCAGTCTGCTCCATGCTCGATCAACGCTGGCTACTAGTGCTCGGACCGCATCACAAAATAGATGCAGAGCATAACATAAGTACCAAAACAACAGGTACCCAGTAGGCATCATAGGCCGACTGAGTCAAAGGGAGATCACAAGGGTCTTCCTTATGGTTCGCTATAGTCCATTAATAATTAATAGGTCTAATAATCCTTCTTGTTCGGTAAGCAAAAGCAAGCAAGGGAGCCTCTGGCTTCATCCGTTCGTCTCGCCACAACACAAGTTGTGGTATAATCTGTCTATACCTCACTCGGTTCAGTAAGATAAAGATATGGTTTGATGTGTGAGGCCTCGCTTTACTAACAAAAGTCGCTTCCAACCGTAGTCAAGAACGAAAATCTAACTAACAATGGAATGCACACGAGTGTAGAAAGAACTAACTGAAGCAATCTATAAGCTAACTACACCTAACTAGACCCCCATAAGCCTAGAAGGTACACTCATGCGCAAGTTAAATAAAAACCTGAACAGACCCCTATAAGCCCGATGAGTACACATAATAACTATAACTAAAGAGAATTGCATATGAGAACCCAAGAACGGAGAACATGAATCAGAACCTCAACCCCAATTAGTAAAATCTGACAGTACGGAGGCCGAACCTCGAACCGGATGCTCACCAGAAGTACCCAAGTAACCAATCACAAGTATCAAGTATCTGAGGCTGGAACTCTAACCGGATGCTCTATATAAGTATCTGGGCAATAGAGGCCGGAGCTCTAATCGGATGCTCTATAAAGGTACCAATGTAGCTACTGAAAGAGTCTCAATCGATCTATTCTCATAAATGTCTGTGGATCGACGTCCACACCTAGCCAATCAATGTAAATCCTTGGAACCGAATTGAAAATCAAATTCAAATCGTGAAGTAGAACTAGTGTCGCCGACGTAACTCTTGAAGCTGTAACATCGGGGATATAAGGATAACTATCATCGGAGAAAACGTATCACCTAGCTAAGGCCCAAACTATCAGGCTCAAGTCTGCTACACCATTCTACAGGGATCTAAGCCAGCCGAGCGGCGTCGGGGAAAAACTAAGGCCTATCGGATATGAATCATGTATTTCTATGGCAAACCCTAGTCAAACCTAAACTAGGGCCCAAATGCTTCAACAAATAGTCATCGAGCATACAAGTACTCCACATAGCAAAGAGGGACAATTAATAACACAAAGCAGACTCACAGTTACCCGATAATTCCTGAAATAGGTCGAACACATGATTTCTAAACACCTATGCATGATTCAATCACTACCAACCCAAATCCCAACTAATCAACATGCATTCACACTCTCAAGCTCAATCTAAGAGAGGGAAACCGTAGCCTACCTGTAGGCCGATCACACGCGCTCCAAAATCACTTCTCTGGAGCTTTCCCTTTACGAACGTCCTCGAAACGCTGCCCCGCTATCAAAAATAGAGTCACAACGTTATTATGGTCGTTTAGACACCAAAATCACAATAAACAGATATGGACCAATTTCGGGATCAAAACGGGGAAAGTGGGACTCGCGCTGGAAATTCTGGAATTAACCCCAAAAGTGGGTCCTAACCAGTTTCCCCAGCTCATGTCCCAAAATGGGACACAATTCGGGGCTCGAGAACAACACAATATCAACATGCAACCAAAACCCAAATTTTCTCAAAAACTAAAAATGGGACAGCAGTTGAATCAGTATATTTACCAGAAACTGGAGGTCTACAGTGAAATGTGACAACACCACGACGTTCTCCTTGTAAAACCACTCAAGATAGCCTCAAAAATCACTGAAATCGGACCTAGAATGGCTGAGAAAACAAGTCTCATAAAAAGGATCGTGTCAACAGGTATTTTAAGAAAATTACCTCAAACGGGGACCCCAAATCACTATCCGAGCTCACTAACGTGTTCCTTGCGAAAAACCTCACAACATGAACCTTTGAATCACTGAATTTGGACTTGAAATGAGAGAGTTGTGAGGGTTTGAAGTTTGGGAAATGTTGCTGATTTTCTGCATTTATAGCAGATTTTCTGCAATTTTCCAAAAACTAAAAACTCCGACGGGGTGCTCTGAACTCGTTCGGAACCCCGTGCACGCAAACGAGATATGCAACCATACCAAATTCGATATTCCAGACTCAACGGCACAGTCAAAATTTCCATCAGAGGTCATCTTGATAAAAAGTAGGTCCCACTTCCAAAAGTCATTTTAAGTCAAAAACCACAAAAGGGCTCGGAAAGATATCAAAAACCTCGGGACACAAAAGAAGGGTCAATCTAGATCAAACTCGACATTCCGGAGCTAACCGCGCTGACGGAATTCTCATCCGAGCGCGTTTACTCAGAATGTTGACCAAAGTCAAACTTAGGCTTAAACTTAAAGTTAAAATGCCTAATCGCACCAACTCACACTGAAAACCTCGGGAGTTATGCCGACCATGCTACTAGCCTAAAATGACCCTTCCGGAGCTGATGGAATTGTCAGAATTGGATTTCGATGTCATCTTCTCGAACTTTTGATCGAAAATGATCGTTCAAGGTTCATAAGCTCCAAAACACTAAAACTCACACCACAACCAAACGAACGACCAGGTGACCGAACTGTTAGTCCCAGCAAGTCATAAATGACTTGGGATCGCTACAGGAACACTCTAAATGACACACAGAAGGCAAGATACAGAAATGACCAGGAGGCTCATTACAGTGTGTAGGTGTTCAAATGTATGGAGGATTACAACAACAAATTATGAGTTGATGGAGGACGTCAAACAAGCAAAAATTGAAATAGATCTTGAAAGCAGTATCAATAATAATAATGGGGGAGCTATGAAAAAAAAGGAATGCTAGAAGACTTGACAATAATATTACTTTTTATAAGCTATGTCACTAGTGTAAAATTACAATATTTCAAGTAGTAAAAAGTAAATATCCTTGGGTGGTGATTGACAGAAGTTGAGATGAAATTCAAAGAGCCTTGCAGAATTACAAGCCCAAGATATATAGGCATGCTGGTAAATTGAGTTTTCTACAATAAGAAAAAATTAAATGTAAGCATATGAAATTTGTAGGGGTAATCCAAGGAAGAGTATTTATAGTTTTTATCTAAGGGATGAACAAGGTGATATATTATATGCTGAGGTAAAGAAATTGGGAATAAAATCCAACATAAAGGCGAAGACGAAGGCTACAACAATTTTATAAGCACTCGGATATTGCAGAGGACAGAACATCAATGATATATCACTAAACACTGATTCTTTGGGAATAAAAAAAATGACAAAAGGGGTATGGAAAGTACCATGACAAATAACATAATATATTCGAGAGATTCAAGAAATAATTCAGGCTACACAGTCACATATAAGACATATTTTCATAGAAACAAATTAGTTAGCAAATAAATTGGTGAATAAGACATATGAACATCAAGAACCATTTAATGCTAACACATTTACAAATCTGTCAGTGAAACATAGAAAAAATCTTAACATAGATAAAACACAAATTTTTACATTTCGAAGTAGTATAAGAAAGATAAGAAGCAATGAACAACATCAGAAACATGCAAAGATATAAAATTCATAAAGGTCACAGTTATACTATATATAG
Organism: Solanum okadae; assembly: GCA_036553675.1. Classification (NCBI taxonomy): domain Eukaryota; kingdom Viridiplantae; phylum Streptophyta; class Magnoliopsida; order Solanales; family Solanaceae; genus Solanum; species Solanum okadae. Next base: position 29,434,594 of record CM071678.1, read on the forward strand.
AAATGATTTTGACCTCAAAAGTGCTTACATAACTGTGCAAACAACATATGCTATATCATCTTACAAAAAGTTTCATTAGCAAAAAATGAGGTCCTTAAAGTTAGTTGGAAAGATTTAGATCAAAAGAGGGAAAAGAATATTGAAAAGAGGATCACCTAGGGCATTTGGATATTCCCACAATGGAACCATCTGCAAAAAAGGATGTTAATATAACCAGGAGAAAAAAGAAATGAGAGGACGTGGACATAGGAGGTACGCATAATGACACAATTTCACTTCTCTCAAAACTTGACGTCTCTGTCGAAATTAGGTTTATATCCACTTCATCCATTAGAGTTTACACTACAACAAAAGAGACTTTTAGTGGCATTTAATTTTTCTTTTAGCAGCAAAATGTATTGCCACAAAAATATTTAGCGGCATTTAATCTATTGCCATTGCATCATGTGTCGTTAAAGGCTTTAACAACGTTTATTTAGAATGTCGGTAAAGACCTATAATATTGCCACTAAAAGTAAATACTTTTAGTGACATTTATTTAGCAGCAATAACTATTGCCAGTAAAGCTTTCATATTTATAAATTATAATTTCCGATAAATGGAATCTATTTTAGTGGAAATTATTATGAAGATTATAATTGACCATGAATTCAATTAATTCATATGTATAACTAGAAAAATCAATACAAAATAGTAATAGAAGAATTATCAAAACTCAAACGACGTCATTCATTTAAATGAAAGAACAAATCAGACTTAATACATCCACTTTCTTGTCTTCTAGTGGTAAAAAATGAATTACATATAAGATTTGTGTTCAAGTTATCAAAAGAAACAAAAAAGAATGCGTTCAACAATGAAAAAACAAGAAAAATGAGTCAGTGAAAGTATGACAGTTTGGATCACGATCATATGTAATATCGGGAGGATCTTTAGTAAAGCCAACTTATATTGATATTTGTGGAGAAGCTTGTTGCACTGTCGGAAATAAAGGAGAAAAACAAGTCTATCAACACAATCAAATTAGAAATCTACTAAAATAAACAATATGAACAAAATATAGAGAGCATGAATGGAAGAGTTCTAACGAGCAATGAGAGAAGTCTTGGACATTTTAAAGTAGTTCATCTAAATTCCAAGCCATAAAAGAAGTCGATAAAAGATAAAATTGTAAAAAAACAACCAAAGAACGAATCAGGAAGGAGGATTTACTAAAAGATAAAATAGTTGATATGCACTCATGTATGGTAAAAGAGATTAACCAAAGAATTTGTTGCCACAAATGCCTTGAGAAGTTTTTATAGTGCATGTTCATTGCCACTTTTTTTTAATTTTCCAACACTTGGGAATACACATCTCCTTCCCAAGCAACTTGCCATGAGATTGTTCATCAGGTGTCTCGTTGTTACTCAACTTCTCTTTCATCATGTCCTGAAATTAATTAGGATTATTGATTTATGACATTATAAATGTTATTTAAGTCATGTGAAAAGTACAAAACAATGTAACGAAACTCAGACGCTTTCAACAGATTAGTTGAAGCCCACTAATTCCTCATATTTAAATCTTATAAGTAATTTTTATTTCATGTTTCACTAGAAGACATACAATCTTTTTTCAGTTTCATGCCCGCAAACTACACACTAGTTACTGAGATTACCAGGCATCTAAAATACTTCTAACATGATGTATTTTTCTGATAACTAGAAACATAGTAATCACCAAAAAAGAGAATTGACAAAAAGAGAACCAATTTCCAAACTAGTAACTACGCTGAGTTTTGAAATAATGAATCAAGTTCAATTCAATCAACCCCCTGAATAAAAGCTTTAGCTGTCCAGATTTTTTTTCAATCAATTTTTAAGTTAGAATTTTCACAATTGAAAGATAAAATGCAGTACGTTGAATCTTTGTGATCTTTTTATCCTTATTTTTTTTTGTCATAATTGAACTTTGACTTCACATAATGATAGTAGCAGCAATAGAATAGCTCTCTTACGAATACTTTTAGCACTATATAAAGAAATAAAATATTGTTAAGATATTCTACTAACTTAGCTGACATGTTTAGTTTTACAATGGCAATAAGATGCTTACAAATAACAAATCCAAACAAAATAACAGATATATTCACCAGACTTCACCACTATATACACAGGCAGAAACTTGTCTAGAAGTATTGTAATAAAATATTTGCCACTAAACTGCAAGAAATCAAAAGGCTACACCCATTATATTAAAAATTTACTCTGATATCACACAAGCTGAAGCCTGATAGTGAATTATACTATATAGGTTCGCTACGTCATAATAGTAGTTGCTATGACGTCAGGGCTAGTCTAAAGTAATGCCTTTTCAAATCAACCAAGCAATTCAGATGCTCTAGCTGTTTTCAAAGAATCCACCAAAATCCAAGAAAGTGTAACTGAGAGAATGTATTTCAAATATTCTATCAAATTATTCTATTACTATTGGCACCAGTCACCTAGTGTTATATTACCTAGATGGACTAAGATGTGACATACTAAATGCAACATCTTTAAAATTCAGTATAACAAGGAAATAGATTTGGAGAAAGATAAACCTGACATAATTCCAATGTTCTTTCTCCCAGAAACATGGCCTATAATGGATGTAAAATATGTGCAGAAATCATACAACTATCACATGTATTCATGAAAGCAACTGCATGTCTGTGTGACTTGGCTGAGATAGAGGAAATTTAATTTGCGATCTCAGTTTATCCATGATAGTGGAAAATGAGGGAGGCTCCCATGGCTCACTTCAACATTATCAAAAGTAACTTTAGATAACACATTAAACAATCAGGAAACTAAATGACGTAAGCTTAAAGACATGTAAAAGAAACATATTTAGTCCAGAAAGTCTCAATAATAGTCACCACTTGAGGATTCAAGTCACTTGGCATATATGTCATGCCTCTTCCTGTTAAAGCCAACAACTTCTATCACCTACAAAGTCACATTCATTTTAATGCATCCTATACCATGTAAATAATCATGAGACTCGACATATGATTCTCTTATCTGATCGTCAAAAATCAAACTTGTAGCAAAAGCTAGAATGTACTATCTCAAAGAGAAACAATTTCAAGAATTGCAAAGCATGATTCTCATTTGGTCTTTCATAAACCAAACTTACTATCTGAACATTGCAGTCTGTAACCTGATAAAGAAAATTCCTCACAAACATTGGATACAATACAATTGTAACAACTAAGCAGTATCTATGTGATAGAATAAAATTCGAGGACTACGAGATAAATCAACAAAATATCACCAACCATCCTATTTAACATGCCCTATGAACATCTGGAACTAAGCCCTTTGACCCTTTAGCCACAGAATTATCTCTGCAACAAGGAACAACTCTAGTCCTATATATTGCTATTCATGAACCAGACAATTAGGCAAGAGATGAAGAGTTTTGCAACTAATATTAACAACATAGTATCTGAAATAGTGTAAGATGCCTCTTGTTTCTATCTAAACTGACAATTTAAACTCTTCCTCAAAATTCTTCAGATAAAGCAAAGTTAGAATAGAACTACTAGCCTTCAATACTTTTTATTTTTACTTCAATTTTTTTCTTATCCATATCACCAATTTAGTGTTCATATATTTTATCAATATTCCATCAGATATATGCACCAATAACCTAGAACTTGGAGGAATGTAAAATTTCATCCACTCAACACAAAATACCACAAAGCATACACTAGATTTAGAGAAACCTCAACAGTCAACAATGCATTTCGAAAGAAAAATCAAAGATTATAGATCACAATTAAGATCGAAAACTAAAAATTATCATCATAGATATATGAGGAGAACTCTACTTATTTAAATACACATAACTTACACGTTTTGATCTTCACGACAAATTGAATTGAAAAGAAATCAATAATTGGGCGACAAGAAGAACAAAATAGAGAGTGCATGAACCTACAACAATTCGAGAAGGGGAGAGAGATAGATCTGCAAAATCAGAAGGAGATGACGGAGAGTGAGAGATGATTCCTTGAGGAGGAAGAGACGAGTTGCGCGCCATGGACGATATGGAAGAGGTCTACCCTATTCTGTGTGGTATCAGTGGCGGTAGAGGGTAATGTTTTGCAAGGAAATAAATTTTAAGGGGAATATATTTTGTGAAAAAATTGTATGGAAGATTAATTTTAAATGCCAGTAATTAGTCATTCCTTCCCGTCAATTGCTCAAATGCCGCAAGTACTTGTTCCCAGAGAACATTTTAGCGGCATTTACAAATGTCGTTAAAAACTAATTTTGTTGTAGTGTTACCTCTACAAAAAAGAACATAGATTAGAAAAAGATGATAAGGGGAGGGAAAATAAGAGATCACAAGAAGAATACTTACTTGGAAGAGCTGAGAAAGAAAGTTAGATGGATGGAAAGAACAAAACGCAACGGAAAACTCAATAATTAAAAGACAAATAACAGGGAAGAAAAAAGAGAAGAGAAAACAATGAAACTATTTTGCAGAGAAGGAATTGCTCAGCATAAGCCATGTACTTTCTTGAGTTGCAACTACTGTTGTCCGATACTCAGTTTCTGTTGTTGACAACAACACTGTTGGCTGCCTTTTGCTGCACCAAGAAACTACTCCAGCTCCAAGCTTAAGCACAAATCCAGTAGTTGAACGACGAGTCCTGCATAGTCAGAGTCGCATTGACCAACCAACTTGCATTCTTCACTTCTTTTATACAGAAGACCATAACTAATTGTACTTTTCACATATCTTAACATTCGTCTAGCAACCTCCATATGGTGCTTCTTTGGATTGTGCATGTAGCGACTCATCACACAAACTTCAAAAGAAATATCGGGTTGAGTCTGAGTTAAATAAATCAGACTACCTACCAATTGCCGATACTTTGTCATATCTTCTAAATTTTTTCCTTCGTGTGCACACATTTTATCATTTGGTTCAATTGGAGTTGCAATAGGCTTGCACCCCAACATTCTAAATTTCTTCAACAAGTCTCTGGAATACTTTCGCTGATGAAAAAAATTTCTCATCGAGTAAGATCAATCCCCAAACCAAGAAAATGATTAAGCTATCCAAGTTCTTTCATATGAAATCGGAGAAATAAATTTTCCTTTGTTTGAATGATTTCTTCTTCATTATCCCAGTTACAATCAAATCATCGATATAGACTAGCACTATATCTAGCTTCCCTCCATTGACTTTGACAAACAAACTTGAATTTGCATATGTAATTAAATAACCACTTTGAGTTAAAAATTTAGCAATTTTACTGTACCAGGCCCTTTGGCGATTGCTTTAATCCATAGGGCGCCTTCCGCAACTTATAAACATATCCAGGGTGCTCTTGACTTTGAACACGCATTGGTTGAGCCATGTAAATCTCCCGATCCAGCTCCCCATCTAAAAATACATTTTTAACATCCATGTGTTAATGATCCACAATAAATAACGGAAAACCTTTTTCAAGGAGTTCATTGCAGCGACAAAAACGAAAGAAAGAAGGAGATAAGATTAGGAAATTCTATGTTTTAGGGTAAGGGTGTTCATGGGTCAGTTTAGATCGGTTATTGGTCAAAATCAAAATCAAATCAACTTAATCGGTTTTAAAATTATCAAAACCAAACCAAACAAAATATAATATATATTTATCGGTTTTGGTTCGGTTAGGTTATTCAGTTATTAACCATAGACAAAAATAAAAGAAATAATTCATTCAAAACGTGAAAAAAGTGACAACAATCCATTCAAAACGAAAATAGTTAGAATGATTGACATAACATAACTTTCAATTGTTGAATTTACTATGAATAAATCTTCAAAATTTATTATTTTGGCCTAGAAGGAAGAGACATTGACATTTTCAATCTCATAAAAAATTGTCATAGACACTCATATACATGAAACCAATAAAATAAATATTCTCACTTTGGGCATTTTTTGTTTTCATAAGTAAATTATAAATAAATTTTGATGAAAACATATATAAAATCTTTAAAATTGTTTATAAAAATAATATATTATGTATGTATAATAATAAAATATATGTATATAATTTGTCGGTTTGGTTTGGTTATTTTTTCAGTTTTTTCGAACAAAACCATAACCAATCCAAATACTATCGGTTTTTAAAAATCTAAAACCAAACCACACCTAACCCAAATAAAATCGATTTATTTAATCGGTTTGGTTTGATTATTTCAGTTTGGATCGATTTTTATCCAAACCGTAAACACCCCTATTTTAGGGTATTAGTATAAAGCCTGGACGGTTCCCTTGATGAATCGGGCCAGGAATTTTGGTTGGATTTGACTTTTTTTATTTTGTTTTGATTTTTATTCTAATTTTAGATCCGTCTAAATCTATTTGTACAAATAATTTATTTGAATAAAAGAGCCTGAAGTTTCACCAAAATGTATTGAAAAAAGGATAATTATCCCTTGTAAATTTTAAAATAATAATAATAATAAATAAATAACAATAAAAAATATATCCCTTGTAAATTAACATTTGAAAAGTAAGTCAAAAAATAAAAAGTAGGGGGAAATCTACTTTTGATTTTTATTTTTTTTAAAGTTATTTTTAATATTGCCAAACACTTCCTAACTTATTTTAAGTTGTTTTTATATTTACCAAACATTTCCAGAAGTCCAAAACTAAACTTAAAAATAAATTTAACCAACTTTTAAGTCAATTCAAACACCATCTTAATTGTAAATATTCCTCCATTAATAATTATTTAAAAATACTTTTTCAACTTAAAAAAAAAGTAATTAAAATCACTTTATATGTTTTCGCGAACACTTTGAAAACTGAAAAAAAAAAAAACTTACTAAAAATAAGCCAAATAATCCAAACGGCCATAATAATTTTTGGGCTTAAATTTACCATTTTTAAAAACGGGTTATAACTATTGATTTGAGATATCAGATTCAGAATTTGCTGTTGGATTCATGTCATCACGCTAATAGCATTCGCTTGCTTCGTACCGAAGTCGAAGACAAATCCGAAATCCCCCATTTTCTACCCGCACAATCACTCTGAATGTTCACTTAACCTGCTTCGATTCTGAGAGAATTTGCTTCAATTTGTCTTTCAATTTCATAGGTTTGTTCGTTTTTTCATTGTGTTGAATGTATTTGAGTTTCCAGATCTTGTTGAAGTGCATGCTTTGATACCCTAACGGATTGTTTGACATTAATTTTTTGAACTTCAAGCTTTTTTCTCATTTTAGGTTATTTGATTGGATTTGTATAGTCTACTTTTATAACTGTATTTTTTGATTGCAGGTGTCAAAATTGGATTTGATTTGTTTGGATTGAGTGACAATGGTTTCCTTCGAAATGAATGATCGGAAAAGTAAGTCAACTTGTCATGGCTTGTGAACAACATTAACTTTGTTTTTCTGCTGGTTATTTCATATTGTAGGCTTTGAAGGCTTGTATTACTAACTAACATTGGAATGTTGAATGCACAAACGGGTATCAATGAACTTTGATAGTTTTTTGTAATTTATATTGGCATCTCCTTGGGAACTATGTCCAACTAGATGTCGTGGTCTAGCCTATGTTTGAAATGGTTTTTGGGATTATGGATATTTTGTATCTGATTAGTTTTAACTTGATATAGGGAATCTTGATCATGTTTGTCTTAGCTCAAGAGTACAGAACAATTTAAATACGTATAGTTTGGTGTAATTGTTACATTGATTTTTTTTTCTGGCATGGACATACTAGGCTTTTTAGGTAAAAGTTTTCCTTAATTAGAGTGATTAGTTCTGCAGTGTTCCTATTTTATTAAGTGCGACATTAGCAATTTTACCGGGTCTTTTAGCAAACATTTTGTGTATTTGATTGTATATAAAGTTTAATATATTATTTAACTTGTATTATATTTTATAATTACGAATGAAAGAGAATGTTAAATTGATAGTCGAAAAGTTAGTTTGACTTTGAGAGAGAAGACATTAGATCAAAACTTAAAAATTGATGAGTTAAATAAGAAACTTGTGAATTGCATATTTAATATTTTTTAGAATGTTGTTGAACTTTCGGACAGCCCAAAATGAAAAAATGTGTCTTATAAACTGGGATAGAGGGAGTATTGATGATTCTGCTACTTAATGCAAATCTAGATGTTGAAAGAAAGTTACATAAGAAAGGAGGTATTTTCTGTTCTATTAAGTTGTTATGTCTACTAAGCTTTGGATGCTTGTTGAAACAGAGATTGGGCTAGGGTTGACTGGATTCGGAGTGTTTTTCTCATTCTTGGGGATTATTTTCTTCTTCGATAAGGGACTAATTGCCATGGGGAACGTAAGTACAATTATGCTGCCACGATCATTCTATCTCTCAATTTTTCCATTTTGTTCATCAGCTTTTATGTTCTTTCTGCTAATTTCCAGTTGACACTCTGTTATTTTACCGAATCAGATCCTCTTCTTCTCAGGGGTGTCACTAACCATTGGTCTCAAGTCATCGTTGCAATTTTTTATGAAACGCAGCAACTATAAGGTTTACTTAGTTTTATATGTTCTTTTCCTTCTGCTTGTCATCCCCTCTTTCCTCTTGTTCTCTGTCGAGATAGATATTTTGCTGATATATCTCTTGTGTTTCTACTACTAATCTTGTTTATTCTTTTTCTCTTTCCTTGTTTCGTAGGGAACAGCTGCATTTGGTGCTGGATTTTTCTTTGTTATCATTGGTTGGCCTATATTAGGAATGATTCTCGAGGCTTATGGATTCATTGTACTCTTCAGGTATATTGAATATATGTTCCCTTGAATGTTATACTTTCTCTTATTATTCCTTTAGTTGCTGATGAATTGTTTTGTACAGCGGTTTCTGGCCAACACTATCAGTATTCCTGCAAAAGATACCTATTCTAGGTTGGATTTTCCAGCAGCCGTTTGTCAGATCGGTATGTTATGTTTTCAAAAGTCATACATCTCATTGCATTACTACTGTGTCAGAAGAAGTTTGTTAAATAGTTTCTGCTGCAAAGCCGTTTATCTAAGTCTAAGGTGGCACTTGGACTAGCAATCATTTTTCTATCTTTTACTTTGCTTTTACTTTGTTCTTGGTTTTACAATTTTCTGAATGTGGGAAAGGCACATCCTTGAATTACACACGATAAATTCAGCAACTGCTCTTAACCGTACTAGCCTTTGTTATGTCATCATATTCTGTGTAATAAAAGAAAGAAATCCTTGAAGAACTTACAAGAATAATACAGTAAAGTTTCACTTATTCCCACCCTATAGGTCTACTTCAATATATCTCAACCACCACTCTAAATTCAACACACTAGCTTTTTCTGCACACCCTATTTACCTTTGTTCTAGCATTTCACAATCTTTTGAACTCTATAGCCCCCATATATTTTCCTCAAGGACAGATGAGTTCACTGTAAAGTGTAAATTACCCCTTGTTTGATCATTTGATCAATAACAATGCATAGATGGAATGTCTTCTAACTAAGCTTTACAAACAATTAATATTCTTATGTGATGTCCTTTATTACAACTAGTGGTTATGGTACATATTGATCGTTTGCCTTTCTATTTCTTCTTCATTAAGTCCACATTGATTCTGAAATATTGTAGGTCATTGTGAACATCTTCCTTTTATATGATTTTGGAGTTACTTTGTCCATTTTTAGCATGTCCAATTCGTGTCCCACCTAGGGTTTGGTGCATGTGGAGTACCATCTCAAACGACTTTCTATCGTAATATCATCTATGCATTCTACTTGCACTCTCTGTTGAATCAAATCATTTCTAATTTGCTTAATAATGTTGCTCAGGCTTATTTCTTAATAGTCTCATTTTTATGACACTCATTACGTATATATTTAGGACCAACATTCACCTCCATATAATGTGTTGGTCTCATGACCATTGTTCTTGGTTGTACATCGTTATTCTATAGACTTGCCTTTCACTTTGTTAGGGACTTCCTTATCACATAGCACTTTCATGACACTCCTCCATTTTAACCATCTTATTTTTAATTCTATATATCTTTATCTATTGTGCCTTTTCTTGGAAGAGTAAACTTATACCTGAATTGTCTGCATTTAAACACCATAATCCCATTTAATCACTCTTCACATTCATTCTCATTTTGTGTGATAAACTTGCAATGCATATATTCTACCCAGTGTTATCAAAGGCGAAAAAGCACAAAAAAGCTCTAAGGTCCGTTGGGGGCTTTAAGCACAAAGTGCAAATAAAGCGTGGCTTTAATGAAAAAAGGTGCAAAGGGAGAAAAAATACAAATGTATATGTTTAGTCCAAGTCTAATAATTATAATCATGAATGACAAATCTATGACCAAAGAAATTGAAAAAAAAATTATGATAAAGTGAAATATCATTTGTTTAGTGTCACTTCTTCATAGGAGATTCATTGGCAAGGAAAAGTTTGTCTTAGAACCTTGATGACGACACTGAAGTGCTCAACACGTTTAGAGCCTCGCTTCAGGGCTTGAGCGTGCTTTGATAAAACTGAATTTCTACCATACTTTTACTTATCTTAGAATCCTCCCTCTATAGCTTGCTTCTTCATATTTCTAACTTTTGGTTAGCGTGCTAATTTCACGACTTAACAAATATCCTCTGCGAAGGTCATGGACCATGGAAACAACATCCTGTATACTATTTAGCTCATCCCAAGATTAACTGGAACTCTTCTATATACCCGGAGGGGGGGAGGGGGCGTTCCCATCATTATGAAATTATTTAACTTAACAGAAGATCTCTTTTTATTGTTCTTGCACTTGTGATCTCTCTTTTGTACACATTGTTTTATGGCATTCATATATTTTATACGATCTTGTTTCTCTCAGGCACCCATCATTTTTCTCTGATACTTTATCATAGACTCTCTCTAGATCAATGAATTTCATGTGGAAATCATCATTCTGTATCTCCAGATAGATTTTCAGCAACCTTATTATATATAATATAGCTTCTATTGTAGATCTACCATGCATAAATCCAAGCAGGTTTTTACTGCCCTTGGAAGACCCACAAAACCATGCTTTGTTGGTTGTTCCCTGAAGTTCATTGTATATAACTCATGAGTTTGATTTGATGACATCTACCAAATGCAAAAATGTATTTGGCAGGTCTCCCTTCTACTTTTAGCAAATTCTTAACATATTTAATGACTTAACTTCTAGGAGGCACATAGCGTTGTTGTACCCATTATACAGGGTTGCATTAAGTTAAATGGAGAGTCCATTTAAGATAGATTGAGATTGAATTTTTTGTCACATGTATGAAAATCAGGATTTTTCAGCATGGTAGATAGTGGGGAGAGTATGAGAAGGAGGAATTGAGTATTCTTATTACTGCTAGGGGTGCATAAATGGGTAGGACAAAGGGTAACTCAGTTTAAGGCCACCAATAGATAGGGTAAGATAAGCTGGGGCCTGGATCCAAAATTTAAAATTGGATATACATAGGGTTGATTTTGGTGTGAAAGGGTTAAAATTATTAGATCAGCTTGATAATCTATCTATTATAATTCATACACTTCCAAAAATTCTAACCCATGTTTTCATACTAAGCTATCATTAGTTCATCACTTAGCTAACTAGATCTTTTATTTTGAAACACCAAGTAATAATGTTTCAACTTAATGTTGACTTCAACGTTATGAGAGTTCAAGAAAGCCATGACATTGAAAACTTCATTTCTTTTAAAAAGAGAGAAACTTCTTTGATAGGCAAGGAAATTTATATTGAAATGATTATATGCCATTTTAGAAACATTTAATCAATCTTGTGTTTGTAAAACATTTAATAGACTCATGATGCTGTTTTTGAAGCATTTTGCCAATATGAATTGCCATATCATGCTTAATACAATTATAAATTAATATTATAGGTTCCATACGTTCTACCAGGTAATGAGCCGATATTTATGGGTTGGATAGGGAAAATTTTAAAATTTGGTTGAAGTTACAAATTTTAAAATCAAACTTAAAGTTGGTAAGATGATTTCTGATACTATGGCTATTTTTAGACTGCCCTTTTCCTTTCATAATCCTCTTTTCTTGGCACCTGGGACAAGTTTCGCAAGGCTTACATAGGTGGAGTTTGAGATTCTTATAGCCGGCCCAATTTGTTTGGATTGAGTAGAATGGATATTAGAGGATTTATATAACCAATCTGACTATTTTGAGATTGAGATGTAATTAGACTGAATGGAACATAAAAGATCCAGGGCAAAACTATGAACTAATGTTTCCTTATTCACTCCTAGCTTCCTTACATGAGGAAGTTAAAAAATATATTTGGAGTTCCTACCTGTTTCTTTCTTCTCCTTTTTTTTTTTCTGGGTAAAAGAGTTAAGGCCTTAATGAGTTGGAGATGAGGAGGATTACTAGATCTGGTTTAGTAAACGGTGGCCAGAAGTTTGCAGTGGCATGACTAAAGAAAAATTGTTAACCTTTTCTCCAGAGACACATTTGGTTAAAAATAGAAAAGCTGAGACAAATCAAGGGTTTTATTAGTGTTAAACAAGTCTTTCAGATCTTTCCCAATAGCTGCCATGACCCAATTAGCTGTGATGGCACCTTACCCTAACCCTCTAGGCAAACCACAAAAGCATTTCAAACTACAACATGTAATTAAGAGCCAATGTCGCTTGCTAGGCAGGGGAAATTTAGAGGTATAAATATTTTGTTGGTTTTATCATCTATATTCAAAAGCCGCTATTCGAGGTAGAATTTACCCTGTAAAAAGAATGTTAGGGACAACAGGCCCTCTCCCTATCACATTAGCTCGTCTCTCCACACCATGGCTCACCCTCTTATTGGTAGAGTTTCCTCACCAAGGAATGACCATCCACTTAGTCCTTCCCTTGCTTTAACGACTTTTTTACTCATTGTCTTCCAGTCTTTTTCAAGTTGCCCTATAGCTCTCCTTGCAGTAGCCACCTCAACCTGTTGCACTTCCTCATCCCTGAGCCGGTTCCCTCTCTTTCTATTGCCATTTCCCCCTCTCATGTATATCGGATTCCAGGAATCTAAAGAAGTCTGAGCCGTAATCCCTTGCTCTTAAATCCATCCTGTATGTGTCCTATCTCTGCATTTAGGAGTTTGGGAAGAAGGGTGTGCTGAAACAGGGAGAACTGGATTACAGTTACACAAAACAGAGCAAGCCATGTAGGCAGAAGATTGCAACTGGTATAAAAAGATAGCTAAATGCTAAGAGGTGGTGCTATACTGTAGAAGTAGGTACGCTGGATGGAGGTGGCAGTGGAGGGGGAGGAGAGAACACGTATGTGAGAGCACTGAGATATGGATCAGCACATGGCTGGTTAGGCTTCTGTCAGATCAGGCTGTGTATGCTGGATTAGTGGTTCAGAGAAACCACATTCCTTTCTCCTGGATGGTCTTAAAATTCATATGGCTCCCAAAATTCGTTTCCTGCACATGTTTTTGAAGACAGTGATCTACTGCTGATGCTCCAACTTGAGAATTGAGATGGACTAAATTTTACAGACAGGACCAAATATTCAGCAACAGGACTAAAAATGAATTTAACTCAAACTTATTTTGGGCACTGTCACTTAGATTTGGACAAGATCCCTACTGTATGACTTCATGGTCTTGTTTATAGGACTTGTTCCCTCCCTAACCCTAATTAGATATGATCATACAAGCCGTTTTCACGAATTAACTATTTTACACATACTTGTAGAGTTTGGCAAGACTTTGCCTGACCATGGAAATTATGAGTGTTCCATTCTTCATCATCACTATTATCTTATCTGGGACTTCCCTATTTTAATTAAATAAATCAAATATTCTGTTTGGTTATTAGACACAGGGTTATGGAGGTCGAGGATCATGGTAGAAGGTTAGTAGGTAGTTAGTTGAGTGATGCCTCCTTGCATTCCAGTAACATTAGTTCTAATCTCGTTGTTTCTTGCCCTTCGCTTTCTGTTAATACCTGTTGTTTTTTGTTTCGATTATCACAATATTTTGCTGTTGTACTGTTCCTTTTCTGAATGCTATGTAATGATTTCATTATTATTTGCTATGTCTGTATTTTATTAATATTGCTTTGTTACGAGTCTTTGTGCATTTGTTGAAAATTGCACCATGCCACTTTTGTTTAGTTTCTTTTGCCTGAGACTGTTTGTTCTTCCCTGCAGTTCTTTGACCGCTACCATGGAAAACGTGTCCCTGTATAAACCTTAGTTGAATGATGCAATGAAGTGAATATCAGTTAACCTCACTTGTACGTTTGTAAAGTACTCTGTTCTCAAGATTGATGTCTCGAACGGTGTTGACAGTATAGTTTGTTTGCAGTGTATGTTGTGAGCCTGACGCCAACCAAACTTTTTTGACGATTATCTTTTTTTATTTTTTATAATTCTGGTGTTTGGGCAGCTAACATGATTTTTTTCTTACTATATCTTAGTTTCTAGAGCAAAAAAATAATAATTTTGACCAAGTATATCTTTTTCCAATTCATTGATTTATGGAATGTTTTTTTCTTACTATAATGGACGATTCTTTTTCCATGTACATAGCTGTTCTGTTCTGTTCTGGTTAATTTATTTGTTCTTTCTGTTGGTTTAAATAAATAGGTTGTTAAAGTAGATGTTTATTAGTCGGTCATAGTTTACCTTCCATGTCGTTATTATTTTTTCCCCTTCAGAATCTATTTATCTAAATAATAATACCCGTAAATTAAAAAAAAAAAGAAGGAAAAATACATAAATATTCATGTTATTTTTTCTAATTTCTACGTAATTGCAAATTATATATCTGATAAAATTGGGACGATAGACGTATTCAGTTAGATTTTGAGATGGTTTGTGGCGAAACCTATGTTTTCATTCAACTAACATGTCTCAATTTACCTAGTGTGGATAGTTCCAAGAGTTACAAATCCCTAATCAAATCTCAAATAAAAAAGTGAGTTGATTTAGGTTAAGCGTGTTAAGAGTTGCGAGTTTGTTGTAGCTGATCCTAAGAACTTTGTTGTTTATTTGCTATCCTATCCAGAGGACGGAGGTACATATTAATACATTATTGACTCTTTGTTGCTTACTTGCTATATTCCTGCGTCCAAGGTGCATATATTAATAATAGGATAGTGACGTTTTTGATTAAAAAATAAAAAAATAGACAGGTTGAGATGTGATCACTCATACAAGTTAAATAGCAAGTGTCACCTACTGCAATGGCCCTAACCATGCATTAGCCATGGACATATTTGAGTGTTGTTAATACCTTTTAGGCCTGAAATGACAGGAAATCAAGAATTTACAAAGAGTTTATGACACAGAATAAAGAACTAATAGAAAAAGAAAGAAAATTAAAAATAATAATAAAGTAAAAATAAAAAATTTCAACCTCTCTCTACCAGCCCCCAGTACTAAAACTTGAACAAAACATGCCAAGGCTTTGCTCCTCTCCTTTTGTTTTGTTAATAATTTAAAAATTCATAACGTCAGCAACTCCTATCTTCTCACACCAATACATAAAATATCAAGAAAGATTTCCCCCTACAAAGGTAATAAGTAGTTTTTAAGTTATATATAATAACAATATAAATATTTTTTTAATGTTATCATTATAATTTATACATTATAGTATGTTAGTTGTCATTCAGTCAATATTTCTCATAGATATTTACATGTAATTACTTTATACGTCATTCGTCCCTTGTTTATGTAAATGTGTTATTACTTGAGGAGTCAAATCGTTTTTTCTTTAATTATAATTGTTTCAAACTACTTTTTTTTTAAAAAAAAACATTAACTATGTTAACTTAGTACTTTTCATGTAGTTTTTAAATATGTAAATTTTATTTGAATAAAATGAAGAATCTACGTCAAACTTAGGTATATTGACCCTCATACTCCTAATCTCTTCACATAAATTGAGACGGACGCAATAACTAATTTGATTGTGTAAATATTTTTTCCTCACAAAAATAAAAATTATTTTGGTAGTAATAGTAACTAATAACCAAGTATTTGCGAGTTGATTAATCAATGCAACTTGAGCATTATCATAAAAAAAAAAAAGAGCGTGAGTTTTGCAACCAAAGTAGGAAGTAGGCTTCAAAAAAATAATATTAACTCAATCTTGAATACTTGAAAGAGACGACATATATATAGATTTCCATAGCACTTGAATTTAATCATCAATTCTTCTACTTCTGTTTTTCTAATACTAAGCTCAATAGCTTAAATTATAAACAAAAGCAATGGCTCCAACATTGGCAACAATCTCTATTAATTCCAACACATGGGATGTCAAAAATTTTGTTGTAAATGAAGGGCATGGAGTGAAAGGTCTTGCAGACATGGGCATTCAAACACTTCCTAAACAATACATTCAACCTCTCGAAGAGCGAATAACTTCAAGTGATGTGGTGGTGGATGAAGAACAATGTATACCAGTCATTGATCTATCAAATTGGAATGATACGAAAGTGGACAACACGATATGTAATGCAGCAGAGAAATGGGGTTTTTTCCAGATTGTTAATCATGGAATTCCAATAAAAGTTTTTGAGAATGTTAAAGATGCTACTCATAGGTTCTTTGCTTTGTCTGCTCAAGAAAAGAACAAGTACTCAAAAGACTATTCTTGTACAAATAATGTTCGTTTTGGGACAAGCTTTACTCCTCAAGCTGAAAAGGCTTTAGAGTGGAAAGATTACCTTAGCCTCTTTTATGTTTCTGACGAAGAAGCATCTGCACTTTGGCCTCCTGCTTGCAGGTTCAGTTCTCATTTTAAGTTCGATTAAATATTGTTTCATCTAAAAGTTTAAATTGTTAGAGAAAATATACTTTTTTTATTTGATCATATTATATCTCATCATGGCAGGGGTGGAATCATTAGATACGGATTCAGACGAATTTATTCGTATTAGGATTTTATTTAACCCTTCCCCCTCCCCCAAGGAGCTCCCACCTTTGTTTCATTGGTGACTCGAACTCACAACCTTAAGGTTGGAAGTGAGGGGTGCTTACTATCTCAGCAACTTCCTCTTGTCCATATTAGGAAATTCATTAAATATGTATGCATATTTATTCGCAAACACAACAGCTAATAAGATGAGCTATGGGTTAAGTGACAAGTTCAGAACCCATAAACTTCTGACTCTACAACCGCTTTTTGGGTTGTAGTGAAATTTGGATCAATACCTCTTGTCTACTCTGATGCCTTGATCAATCGTGTGACTTTCTTATTTAAAAGTTTAATTATATTTAAAGAGAATATATATTGTTTAATGCTTATGATTATATTATGTGTCATCCTAACTGTTTTTGAAAATTTTGTTTGTTGTTTAATCTCAGGGATGAAGCACTTGAGTTCATGAAAAAGACTGAGCTTGTGATCAAAAGACTGATGGAATCACTAATGAAAGGACTAAATGTGAAGGAAATTGATGAAGATAGGGAATCACTTCTAATGGGTTCCAAAAGGATCAACCTTAACTACTATCCTAAATGTCCAAACCCCGAACTTACTGTCGGGGTAGGACGTCACTCTGATGTCTCAACATTAACCATCTTACTTCAAGACAACATCGGAGGACTCTACGTGAAAAAACTAGGCAATGAAACTTGGCTTCCCGTCCCACCAATAAGTGGAGCGCTTGTGATTAACATCGGTGATGCACTTCAAATCCTGAGCAATGGTCGATACAAGAGTATCGAGCATCGTGTTATTGCTAATGGAAGCAATAACAGAGTTTCAGTGCCAATATTTGTGAACCCTAAGCCTAATGATGTTATTGGTCCTTTACAAGAAGTGTTAGAAAGCGGTGAGAAGGCAGTGTATAAGCAAGTTCTTTATTCGGATTATGTCAAGCATTTCTTCAGAAAAGCTCATGATGGGAAGGACACCGTTGATTTTGCAAAGATATGATATACTTCATTGTATCGAGTGAAACAAAATCTTATTAATTTTTTTTTTTTCATTTCCAAAGGTGAGGAGGAAACCTAATGAAAAGATGTCCTGACATGTAATACTGATAAACCCCTCTTATGAATAATTGTACTACTTTGAACTAATAGAATAAGTTTGTTTTCACAAAAGAAAAAAGAAACTTTTATATTCAATATATCTTAATTTATATGACGATGTTTGATTAAATGGACAATTTAAAAATAAATAGAAACTTTGGACACATAACTTAAATATAAACAAAATTCAAATTTTATTTTTGAATGAAGTTAGACTATACAACTAAGGTGTAGAAGAGATCCACATATCACTTCCTTTCTATCTTTCCTTAAAAAAACTACTTTTATATCCAATGAAGTCCTAACAAATCATATCACTAAAAGTAGAAAGTGTTATAAAATAGAGAAAACGTTAAACTTAAATAGCAAGAGGAGAGAGAAGGAATAAGTAAAGTAGAAAGTAGAAGTAAATTTTTATTTTCTCTATATTTGATATCCTGCATTGCCTTTTATAGAGAAAATATTATTTGGAAAAGTAATGTTGCTACAGTAAAAGGTGGGTCCCATGACATCTACACATTTACAACACTCCTCCTTAGATGTTTATATATATATATATACACTTTGTTTGTTGCCTCATTAAAAACCTTATTAGGAAAATTCAGTGGGATAAAATCGTGGTTAAGGGAAAAATAGTGCAGCGCACATTTACTCCCCCGATGATGACGTCACTTAATGTCTCGAAGATGACACATTTCAATCTTGTATCTCAGCTTCTCAAAGGTTGACGTTGGTAATGAATTGGTGAATATATCTGCTAAATTATTACTGGAATGAACTTGTTGAACATCTATATCACCCTTCTTTTGTAGATCATGAGTAAAAAAGAATTTTGGTGAAATATGTTTTGTTCTATCTCCTTTGATGTATCCTCCTCTTAGTTGAGCTATACATGCAACATTGTCTTCATATAATGTTGTTGAGATGTCTCCTTTTAAGGGAAGACCACATGTTTCCTGGATGTGTTGAGTTATTGATCTCAACCACACACATTCTCGACTTGCTTCATGGATGACTATTATCTCTGCATGATTTGAAGAAGTAGCAACCATAGTTTGTTTTGTTGAACGCCATTATATAGTTGTACCTCCACATGTAAATGAATAACCTGTCTAAGATCAACCTTTATATGAGTCAAACAAATATCTTTCATCTGCATAGCCAATTAATTGTGAATCAAATTCTTTTAAATAAAATAGTCCTATATTGATGGTCCCTTGAAGATATCTAAATATATGTTTAATACCATTCCAGTGTCTTCGTGTTAGGGAAAAACTAAAACTTGCTAATAAATTTACTGAAAAAGATATGTCTGGTTGAGAATTACTAGCAAGGTACATCAATGCACCAATTGCACTAAGATATGTTATTTCAGAACTAACAAGTTCTTCGTCATTTTCATGAGGTAGAATTGATCTTTATTAATATCAAGTGATCTCACAATCATTGGGGTACTTAATGGATCTGCTTTTTCCATGTAAAATCTCTTTAAAATATTTTTAGTATATGTTGATTGATGAATAAATTCTCCATTTGTAAAATGCCTAATTTGTAGACCAAGACAAAATTTTGTCTTTCCAAGGTCTTTCATTTCAATTTGTTTTTTCCAAACATTCTACTGTCTTTGAAAGCTCTTCGCGAGTTCCAATGATGTTCAAGTCATCAACATATACAACTATTATGACAAATTCAGATCTAGACCTTTTTATAAATTCACAAGGACAAATTGGATCATTCTTATACCCTTCTTTTAGTAAATATTCGCTAAGATGATTATACCACATGCGTCCTGATTGTTTCAATCCATATAAAGATTTTTGAAGTTTTATTGAACAATTCTCCCCAGAATCTTTATATATTTCAGACATTTTTAATCCTTCAGGAATTTTCTTAAAACTATCGTTGTCTAGTGAGCCATATAAGTAGGCTGTAATGACATCTATCAGATGCATGCCAAGTTTTTCATGAACTGCCAAATTTATAAGATACCTGAAAGGTGATTTCATCCACCACAAGAGAATATGTTTCCATATAATCAATGCCAGGTCTTTGCGATAATCCTTGTGCCATAATTGTGCTTTATATCTTATGACTTCATTTTTCTCATTATGTTTTCACACAAAGACCTATTTGTAACCCACTGAATTTATACCTTCAGGTGTTCAGACTATCGGTCTGAAAATATCGCGTTTTTCAAGTGAAGCTAATTCAATTTGAATTGCATCTTTCCATTTTGGTCAATCATTTCTCTATCTACAGTCCTCGACAGATTTTGGTTCAAGATCCTCATTTTGTTGCATTATTTCTATAGCAAGATTAAGCAAAAATATTATCGACAAGTATATCATTTCGATTCCATATTTCTCTTGATGAGACATAGTTAATGGAGATATCTTCATTATTTTCTGGCGCCTGAACCTCTTTCAAGGTTTCACTCCTTGCTTTTATTGAGTAGGTACTTTCAAATCATGACCATTTTGATCGTTAGCTCCTTTTCATTTTTGAGGATTTTGTTAATCTTTGAAACCGATTGATCTATCACATTTTAAGCATGGTTTAGATTCATTTGTATTAATTAATTGTCCTATCGGAAAATCAAATTGAATTGAAGCATTAGTAGCTGGAATATGAGATTTAGTAATTTTAGATACGTCAGTGAATGCATGTGACAATTGATTTGCAATATTTTGCAAAGGGATTATCTTTTGAACCTCTAGTTCACATTTATTTGTATGAGGATCTGAATGAGATAGTGATAATGCATTCCAATCTATTTTCTTTTTCAGCTGCTTATTTTCTCCCCCTAATGCTGGGTATACTAATTCATCAAAATAACAATCAACAAATCTTGCTGTAAATAAATCTCCAGTCATAGGTTCCAAATATTTTATAGTAGAAGGAGATTCATACCCAACATATATCCCAACCTTCTCTGGGGATCCATGTTTGTACGTTGTGATGGAGCAATTGGAACATATACTGCACATTCAAATATTCTAAGATGAGAAATGTTTGGCTCCTGACCAAAAGCCAATTGTAATGGAGAGAATTCATGATAGCTTGTGGGTCTGATCCGCACAAGACTTGCTGAATGCAAAATAAAATGATCCCATAATGAAATGGAAAGTTCTGTTCTCATAAGCATTGGTTTGATAATTAATTGGAGATGTTTAGTCAATGATTCCGCTAGACTATTTTGAGTATGAACATGATCAACTGGATGCTCAACTGCCAGTTGATATACAATAATCTTCAAAAGCTTGGGATATAAATTCACCCGCATTATCATGACGAATTTCCTTAATTTAACAATCTGGAAATTACGCTCTTAACTTTATTATCTGAGCAAATAATGTCGCAAATGTCACATTGCGAGTTGATAATAAGTACACATGTGATCATCGTGTAGCTGCATCTATTAAAACTATATAATATTTAAATGGTCCACATGATGGGTGAATGAACCCACACATATCACCATGTATAACTTCCAAAAATACTGGAGATTCAATTCGCACTTTGATTACTGATGGTCTAGCAATCAATTTGCCTTGAGAACATACAATACAAGAAAATTTCTTAAATTGGAGAATTTTATGGTTCTTCAAATAGTGTCCATGTGAATTGTCAATTATTTTGCGCATCATATTAAAACCGGAATGGCCCAACCTGTCACGACCCAGGGGTACCCCCTAGATGTAACATGACATATAGAATCCCGAAGGACTCCATACAAGCCACTTAGTCCTCATAACATAAGAAAATAGAATAATAAGAGTAAAACACATTTCAAGTTTAATTTTTTTTTCATAAAAGAAAGCGGAAGTCTAAACACTTTGTCTTATCATAGCCATCTATTACAATAATCAATGAAATAGGGCCTAGCCCATACAACATGTTCAAAAATGTAAAGTACATGAAAGAAACTAAACATAGGAAATCCGTCCTCGAACCATGAGGACTCACCAAGCTCGGGAAAATAATCAAATCCAAGCTCTAACCACAAGAATGACCACCTTGAGTACTAGACCCTACATTTGGGAAAAATGTAGGCAAGAGTATGCGTTAGTACAAAAATGCACTAAGTATGATAGCCATGCATAAAAATATTTAAAACATGCTAAAAGGGACATTTCATTTCAAAGCATGCAATTTACCAAATTAAACATAGTATAAGAGGTTAGGAATCATAAGTCATACAACATAGGCCATATAAAGCTTTATCATCTTTAAAACCTTTGAACTCATATACAAAGCTTCTTGAGTAACCATAGTTCATTATTCATGTTCTTGTTGTAGGAATAAGCCTTAACCGACATGAGACCATGTGAGCTATAACATGATCACCCGGTGTTAACCACACCAAAAAGGGTTGTCCTACTTGCCTAAGGTAGAACCATGGTTTTTTTAACTTAGGTGGATCCAGTAGCTAAATATTCTACGGGGGCACGTAGTTTATGGGATAAGGAGATTGTTACTAGAAACCCAGACTCAACTTGCGTAAAAGGTCTCCATCTCATGAGATATACTTGGGAAACCCGAACTCAACTAACATAAAAGGTTTCCATTTGGAAGCCTGACTCAACTTGCGTAAATGCTTCCATCTCATATACAATATCCACTCGGTGCTAAGCATTAATCCCACAGAGTACTTATTAAGTCTTGACTTAACTCATGTTTCATGGAAGGATGTCCTTGACAATCAATCCAACTTAGTTCATTAGGACAACTCTTAGATAATGCGTGAGAAAACCTTTCACTGTCCATGTCTACATGTAAATCATAGATTCAATTAGGTGAGAAAACCTTTTAACCTTAGAATGTTCATTATGTGAGAAAACCTTTCACATCATGTTCATATGTGTTTGTGAGAATGTCCTTTCAACAATATAACAACATCAATATCATAATGATTGAGACTTCACTCTCAAAGTGTTCTTAAAGTATTTACATAGTCTTCATAAAAACATGCATAACTTCATACTTTTCCCTTTCAAGGTTCAAAGCCTACTTTAAATCAACACATCTAGAATTCAAGAATTAGACATAGATTTCATCATGATTCATGTGATCTAATCACCTCATGCATTAATTCATAAAATTGTTCTTTCATAAACAAAGATCCACATCATATCATCAACTTTGAGAAATATAGGAATCACATGGGTTCTTGGGGAAACATAATAAAAATCATTGGAAATCATCAATTCATGCTTAATATAACTCAATTCAATCATTTAAATCAAGTTTGAAAGGAATCCATGACTTTTGAATCAAACCCTAACAATTGGGGATTTCTATCTTTTTGAAATTGGAGATTTTGAGAGAACTCCATGGATGAAAGCTATCCATGGATGAAAACCACCATACCTCACTATCAAAACTTAATGAAATTGATGTAAAAAAGCTTGCTCTTGAACCCTAGCTTGAATCTCCTTTTTCTTCTTATTCTTCAACTTTCTAGAGAGAGAAATATTTTGGAAAGGATGAACTTTGGGATTTATTTGGGTTTTGGAAAATATGACTTAATTGGGCGAGTTTTAGAGTAAAAATGACTTTTATAGTGACCCTAGGCTTAGGAAAAATGACCTCACTATAGTTGGATTAAAACCTGAATTGACCAATTAACCCTTAACTTTTAGTGGCCTGCCCAGGGACCACGTGAGGTCCCACGAGCCGTGGTCCCCTCCATGGACCTTGAGGCAGTGGCTAGGGTGGCCACACCTTGCCTCCTCATGGCTAAGTAAAGACCACGACCCCTCCCACGGCCCGTGATTGCCTTCAGAGCCGTCTAGTGGCTCGTGGGGAGGGTCCTCTTCTGGGAAGCCTTGACAAGGCTACTGCCTAGCCTACCACGAGCCACACCACGTGCTGTGGTCCTCACCTCGAGCTGTGGTGGTGGTCGTGGTTCCTTGGGGAGTGTCTAGGGGAGAGTGGACTGCCCTAGTCCTCTCCCTTGGCCCTTGTCCACTTCCATGGCTCTAACCCACACGTTTAGCTGTAGTTTAGTCTACTAGTTTTCGGGGTGTTACAATATCTCCCCGTTGGGAACATTCGTCCTCGAATGACACTTTAGACACCTTACGGAAGTAAAGACTCAAGACTAGCAGCCCATCATGCATGCAACATCATCAAATGCACAAAAACAAGGAGGAAACATCACCTCCAACTCAAACATACTCAATGCATCACAAGAAAGTAGGAACTACATCTAACAACCCATCATGCATAAAATTTCAACATTTATCATGTTCTTAGGAGGAATTACCTTCTCCAAGATAAAATCACGCTCAACACAATCTCATGGAGCCTTTATGATATTTACTGTCAAAAAGCATAATTAAAGCATGTTCATCAATTCATCTCATGAAGCATATATGAAACTCTTACTCAATGCACAACAACATGAGGAAAATGAATCGTATAAACTCATTTTCTTGCTAAACATAAATTTCTCATGAACATCCATAAAATAGGGAAATCATGGAAAACTCATATAACACACATGACTCCCAAAACAAGGAAAACTCAAGAGGAACTAATTACCTCAAGCTAGAATAGGAGTAAAAGGAAAAAAAATGAGGATATCGGGACATCATATCGGCCTCGGCCTCCCAAGTAGCACCCTCAACTAGTTGATTCCTCCATAAAACCTTCACGGAAGCTATTTCCTTGTTTCTCAATTTCTTAACTTTCCGGTCTAGAAGCTCTACTAGAACTTCCTCATATGATAGACTTTCATCAACCCCCAACCCTTCTAAGGTGATTATGGATGCCGGATCTCCAACACACTTCTTAAGCATAGAGACATGAAACACCGGATGCACCGAAGCCAACTCATTTGGAAAATCTAACTCATAGGCAACTTTATCAATACGCCCCAAAATTTGGTATGGGCATACATACCGGGGACTAGGTTTCCCCTTTATTTTCCAAATCTCATCACACCCTTTATGGGTGAGATTTTCAAATAGACCAATCGTGTACCTCAAATTCTAGATACCTTCTCCTCACATTGGCATAAGACTTTTGCCGACTTTGAGCCGTTCTCAACCTCTCTCTAATGAGTCAAATTTTCTCAATGGCCTCTAGAACCAATTCGGGACTTATCAAAGCAATTTATCCCACCTCGAACAACCCAATAGGAGATCTACACCTCCTACCATACAAGGCCTCAAATAGAGCCATACCAAATATTTGAGTGATAGCTATTATTGTAGGCAAACTCTACCAATGGCAAATGGTCATCCCAATTACCCTTAAAGTCAATTACACAAGCTCTTAACATATCTTCCAAAGTTTGGATGATACACTCTGCTTTCCCATCAGTTTGGGGATGGAAAGCCGTGCTAAGCTTAACCTTGGTGCCAAGACCTTTTTGAAAAGACCTCCAAAAGTAAGAAGTAAATTGAGGGCCACGATCGGAAATAATGGATAAAGGTACTCCATGCAACTTCACCATCTCTCTTATATACAACTTGGCATAGTCCTCCGCCGAATAGGAAACCTTGACGGGAATAAAGTGAGCCAATTTTGTCATTCGATCTACAATAACCCAAATAGAGTCATGTTGTCTTCGGGTGCGAGGCAAACCAACAATAAAGTCCATATTCACCTCTTCCCACTTCCAAGTAGGAATACCTATATCTTGGGATAAACCTTTTGGTCTTTGATGCTCAACCTTAACTTGTTGACAATTAGGACACTTAGCCACAAATTCCGCGATATCTTTCTTTATCCCTTCCCACCAATTGACCTCCTGCAAGTCACAGTACATCTTGGTGGCTCCCGGGTGAATGGAATACCGAGAACTATGTGCTTCTAACAAGATTTGCTCTCTCAAGTCATCAACATTAGGAACACATAAACGGCCTTGGTATCTAAGTACACCATCTCCCCCTCGGGAGAAAGCCTCAACAGATTTATTAAGTACCACTTCTTTTAATTCAACCAAAATAGGATCAAGACCTTGCTTAGATTTCACATCCGCCACAGAAGACGATTTAGACTCATTGTGAACCATAACACCACCCTTAGTGGAGTCCACTAATTGAACACCTAGTTGGGACAACTTATGAACATCTCGAATCAACTCTTTCTTATCATCTATGATATGAGCAACACTTCCCATAGACAATCGATTAAGAGCATCCGCTACCACATTGGCCTTGCCGGGGTGATAAAGAACACTTATGTCATAATCTTTCAATAATTCAAGCCACCTCCTTTGGCGAAGATTCAAATCCTTTTGACTGAACACGTATTGTAAACTCTTGTGATCGGTAAACACATCAACATGAACCCCATATAGATAATGCCTCCGAATCTTTAAGGAAAAAACAACCACCGCTAATTCAAGGTCATGGGTAGGATGATTCTTCTCATGGACTTTAAGTTGCCTTGAAGCATAGGCAATCACTTTACCATTTTGCATAAACACACATCCCAACCAAACTCTAGCGGCATCACAATACACCACAAAGGCATCCGTACCTTCCGGTAAAGTCAACACTGGAGCGAAAGTAAATCTATCCTTCAACTCTTGGAAACTTTTCTCACAAGATTCCGACCAAATGAACTTAGCCTTTTTTTGAGTCAAAGCCGTCATCGGAGAGGCAATGGAAGAAAATCCCTTGACAAACCTTCTATAATAACTGGCCAAACCCAATGAGCTTCTAATGTCCGAAGGAGTTAGAGGTCGTGGTCAACTCTTGACCGCATCCGTCTTCTTAGGATCTACCTCAATACCCTTACTCGACACAATATGCCCAAGGAATGCTACGGACCTTAACCAAAATTCACACTTTCTAAACTTTACGAAAAGCTGATGGTCCTTCAGGACTTGCACTACAGCCCTCAAATGGTCGACATGCTCACTTTCACTCCTTGAATAGATCAAAATGTCATCAATGAACACAATCACAAATATGTCAAGGTATTGTCTAAACACCCTATTGATATGCTCAAATTACACCTCCCTAAAGAAGTATAAGCAATCGTTATCAAGTACAGAACCCAACTTGTAGGTTGGGGTCGATCCCACGAGGAATATGGTTCAGACTTAAACTTAACTCACTATTATATTTGTTTAGTCAACTTATTTCCTAGACAAGTAAATGAAGGCGGGGGGGGGGGGGGAGGGGGGATTTGTGAAACAAATAACTGATTGTTGATCAAGTAGCAAGTAAGCTAGATTCAAACTTTGTTGTTATCAATGAGAGAGAAACTAGGGTATATGTGTTCCCCATAAGCTCTTAACACTGTAATCCTAATAATAATAATCCTTTCCTAGTATTTTACATGCAAAGTTGGTAAGATATATCCCTAAGTGATTGGTCCTCCAAATAAGGAATTTCACTGTCACGATCGGGGGGTACACCCTAGATGCAACACGACGTACTAGACCCTGAAGGGGTCTAGTCTAATACAAGCCTTATAACATTCTTGAACATAAGAACATAGGAAAATAAAGAAGAATTAAAACTTTTCTTTACAATCGAAGATATTTTCATTAAAAGCAAATGGAACACTTTCTAGACTTTATATACTATGTCTCAAATCATCTAATACTTTGACTACAACATTGAGACTTAGCCCATACAAAAGCTTTAACGTAAACTAAAAGACATAAAGGAACAAAGTGGGTATTGTCCTCGAAACTATGAGGACTCACCAAGTCTTCATCTTCAAGAAGCTTAGAAACCTACTCCTCAACCATAGAAAACCAATATCTCCAAACCCTACACTTTGGTAAAAAGGGATAAGAAATATGGGTTAGCACATTAGATGTACTAAGTATGGAAGCCATGCAAAAATCATGCTTAAAACAAACATTTTCTTGGAAAGTTATGATATATGCCATTTTGGTAAAACTTCATGAACATTGATAAAAGAGGCATAATATAAGTCACAACCAACATACAAGTCATACTTTCACATTAGAACATAATCATCATGTAAACCTTTACCTTCACATTAAGCCTTCGCCTCAAGTAACCCTCAAGCTATACTTTGTGCAATGTATGGATAGCGTCCCATACCACCATCCACACCAAAGTACCACCTTAAGGTCACCAAAAGTGAACTTACCTTTCAACCTTTCCACCTTTACACAATAAAGCATATAAGAGACATAAACATTACATAAGTCACATCATCACATTAAACCAACATCTAAGACAACTCTAAGTCATACTTGTGCAATGTGCAAGTAGCATGCCATACTACTGCTCACACTAAGTACTCCTTTGAAGTCACCATAGACAAGGCACATTCATACTCAAGAAGCCATAACAAGGAAGTAATTCATAATACAATCCAAGTATAGAATGCATCTTCACATTAAACATATAAGCATTTAAGTCACCCCTTCTTCATTAGCTTCATTAAGAACACCTTCATTCATTAGACATTTATCCAACATTCTCATTAACAACATCATAAGAGCTCATTCATTTAATTTAACATTATAAAGGAACACACCATGACCTCTCTCAAAGCCTACTTGTGCAATACATAGATGTCGTCCCATACCACCACCCACACTAAGTAGTGCATTCTTAAGAAGCCATAGTTCATTAACATTCTTTGTGGGGGTAATCCTTAACCGACATAGACCATGTGAGCTTGACATGGAATCCTGCTGTCACCCTCACCAGATAAAGGGATTCCTACTTGCCTAAGGTAGGACTATCATTTTTATAGCTTAAGTGGATCCACTAGCTAGACATATGTGGGCACATAGTTTAAGGGATAGGGGCATTTCTACTAGATTCCCTGCCTCAACTCACAGATGAGCATGCTTCCCAAGAGATTACTACTAGGTACCCCACCTCAACTCACATATGAGCACCCATCTCAATCCATATCCACTCGGTGCTTGGAATTATTCCCCACGGAGTACTTTACATTCATTACATTAGTTCATTATGGGATAAGGGATTGCTACTAGATACCCCATCTCAACTCTCGGTTGAGCATCCATCCCAAATCCAACATTCTCTAAAATGGGATATAGGGATTGTTACTAGATACTCCGCCTTAACTCCCAGATGAGTATCCATCCCATCCCAACATTTATTCATTGGAAAGCTCATAAACTCAAATATGAGAATAACCTTTCACCTAAGAACTCCATTATTGTGAGAAAGTCCTTTCACAACAAGTCATTAACATTTATTAAAGTACAATTGAGAATAGCCTTACAATAAGTACTTCATTATTAACATTATCAGTGAACTTCATTCATTCTTCATTCAAGTGTGTGTGTATGTGAGAATGGTCTTTCACATAATCACCATCATTCCCAAGTGTTAATAGAGAGATAACATTCAATCCTAACACAATTAAAGATGATCATCATTCATTCATTTAGATCACACACATGCTTCGCTTCATAGTTATACATTAACCTGCACATGTAGGGTACAAGGAATATATATCCATCAATTCAATACCACAATATACTTAATAAATAAACACCTCCACCTTTCAAGTGGATCAATAGATCAAGCACAATTCTACTTCAACATGTAATTAGGCCATAACTTGCCCTTTCAAGGCCATGATCAAAAGTCACTAACAAACCAACAATTTACTATAATTAAGGCATGTATAATGATACAATTTAACAATCTAAATCTATTTAGGCATAATCCATTAACATTCAATCATGATCAACAAACCCACTTCATAAGGCACAATTTAGAAATTGAAAAAATTCATGGGTTCATGGAGTATTTTCAACATAAATCATCAATTAAACACCAATACAATCATAATTTGTCATTAGAAACCATTTGAAAACGTTTGATGAAAGAACCCATGAGATTGAGTAAAACCCTAGATTTTCATGATTTGAAATCACCTTTGAATTGGCTCCTTGAAAGAAAAGTTAGACAAGGATCAAGACTACCATACCTTGCTATTGATTCCCACGAAATCCCCTTGAAAATCCTTTGAAAACCTTGAAGAATTTGACCTTGGGAGCTTGAAGTCTTCACCTCCAATGGAGGTTTCTAGAGAGAGATCTTTTGGAGGCGAAAGAAAGTTTGTATTTGGGGTTTTGAAATAATAGAATGTAAAATAGAGTTTAACACTTTTAATACTCTTAAAATACCTTAATAAACTTAAAATAACTGTCCCCCAACTTATTAGGACCTGGGGTGAATTTACAAATTCACCCCCACCAAGGCTGAACCAAGACAATGAACACAGGTGCCAACGACGGCTCCCCATCCACGGATCGTAGATGGGTTGACGCCTCATCCTGGTCATCTGTCATTTGGTTCAGAGACAAGGCTTGAGGCCCCTTGACCTACGAAGGCCATCCACGGGGCGTTGATGAACCTACAGGGCGTGGACCCCTTTCGTAGGTCACCTTATTTTGGGCAGCCTCATGGTTTCCTTTGGGTCTTAGGGTTTAGACTCAGAGTCCTCCTCAAGGACCCTTAGGGAGGTCCTTGGGGGGGGGGTCGTACCTTGACGTCTAACCCCTAAACACCTCAACCATGGCTTGGGACAACATCAAACCACTTCAAAGCTCAAGACACACTCACACCCTCACTAGTTAGGCTCTAGTTTCACTAGATCATTTTTAGGGTCGTTACATTATCCCCCACTTAGGAACATCCGTCTTCGAATGACACTTTAAACACATTAAGGGGTTAATGACTTAAGATTAGCAGCCCATCATCATGCAACATCATATAAATGCATAAACATAGGAGGAAACATCAACTCCACATCAAAAAGGCTCAATGCAAGCAAGAAGGTAGGAACTACATCTACAAACTCATTATGCATCAAAACTTCACATTTCTCATTTCATTGGAGGAACTTCCTTCTCCAACTCAAATGATTCTCATCATAACATCATTAAGCACATTATGCAATTACTCTCAAAAGCACATTTAGGTTTGTTCAACATTTAACGTCATGAAGCATGTAAGTAACTCATACTAAATGCACAATAACATGAGGAACATAATTCATGAAAACTCATTTTCTCATTCAAACAAGAATTCAACTAGAACATGCATAACATAAGGAGACCATGGAAACACATAGTCACACATGACTCCAAAACATGAAACAAGCCCAAAAGGAACTCTTTGTCTTAGGCTTGAATAGCCATATAAGGAAAGAGGTAAGGATACCAGAACTCTCAACAACCTTACTATTCAACATACTATTCCCTATTAGGAGTAAATCCAACTAAGGCTTATCATGAACCCAACAAAGGAACCTTAACAAGACATTCACAACCATAAGGAACTATCAACATACCGGTACGTTTAAACTAGGAAGGTCCTCATTAAGCAACTCTTGCTCACAAACAACCTTACCAACACCACTCAAGGTCTCATATGAGTCTACCACACCGGGTCTAAACTCCTCAAACTCACTACACCTCTCAAGGTGAGAACATCAAGCAAGCCTAACTCATGAACATCAAGGACACTCAATAACCTTACCATCTAAGCACAATATCCCCCACTTGGGAGTAAGCCTATACAAACTCTTTACAACATCACTTCTTTCAATTCTAAGGTCGGAGCAAGTCATCACTAAACCTTCACACTCATCTCACCTAGGCATTTCTAAAACACCATAGTTCATCAACTCTTTTAACACACCTCAAAACTCAACATGACTAAGCCGGGTTCTACCAACAACACACATAACAATAAAGCAACCCATTCACACTAAAGTCACACCACAAACTATCATCTCAATTCTATCAAGTCACACCTACTAGCATACTCCTTCAAGTGGTCATACTCTAAAGACCATCACATAAGGAATAAGGGAAAGACATTATAGAGTTAAACTATATGGCACGACTTGAAGAAAGAAGAAGTTAGACTTTCTTAACACCCAATAACCTCCTATTCATAATGTGGCACGCTTCACATTATGAACAAGATTATACTAGATGTGGTTTGAGACATCCTAACACCATTCCAAAATCTTGTGTTCTGTTACCATGTTTGTCACGACCCGGGGGTACACCCTGGATGCAACACGGTGTACTCGACCCTGAAGGGGTCTAATACAAGCCTCATAGCATTCTTGAACATAAGAACATAGGAAAATAGAGAAGAATTAAACTTTTCTTTACAATCAAAGATATTTTCATTAGAAGCAAATGGAACACTTTCTAGACTTTATATACTATGTCTCAAATCATCTAATACTTTGAATACAACATTGGGACTTAGCCCATACAAAAGCTTTATGTAAACTAAAAGACATAAAGGAACAAAGTGGGTATTGTCCTCGAAACTATGAGGACTCACCAAGTCTTCATCTTCAAGCAGCTTAGAAACCTACTCCTCAACCATAGAAAACCAATATCTCCAAACCCTACACTTTGGTAAAAAGGGATAAGAAATATGGGTTAGCACATTAGATGTACTAAGTATGGAAGCCATGCAAAAATCATGCTTAAAACAAACATTTTCTTGGAAAGTTATGATATATGCCATTTTGGTAAAACTTCATGAACATTGATAAAAGAGGCATAATATAAGTCACAACCAACATACAAGTCATACTTTCACATTAGAACATAATCATCATGTAAACCTTTACCTTCACATTAAGCCTTCGCCTCAAGTAACCCTCAAGCTATACTTTTGGCCAACTTTGAGCAGTCATAACTCCTAGCTCAGGATGATCCAGGAATAGTTCAAGTTATGTTTGGAAAGCCCTTGGAACGATCTTTCCAACGCCACCAAGTTTGCTCGATTCCGAGTTCGTATGAGCGAGTTATGCCCTTTGAAAGTTGGACAGTTGGCAAGGAGTCCGTCCGGAAATTTAAGGGGCATTTTCGTAAATATTAATTTTAGTTAAATTAAAAAGTGGGTATATTTTATATTATTTCTAATTTCTATATATGGTATTAAAACTTTTAAAAAGGGTTTGTTTTAATTCATTCTTAAAAAAAAAAAGGGTTCTCTCTAGAACACCATTGAAGGCAAAGGTCAAGTTGGAGCTAGGGTTTCGAATTGAAGGTTTCTTGCATCAATTTTCGTGGGTTTTCTCAATACTAAGGTATGGTGGCTCTTTATCTAAAGCTAGTTTTCGCTTTAGAACCAATTTCAAAGGGTTTTCAAATTCTCAAAAGTTATGAAAAACCTCTATTTGTTACTCTACTCAAGGGTTCTTGCATTAAATGGTTTTAAATGATGGATTGTGATATTGTTGATATTAAATTGATGTTTTCAAGTGAAAAATCTCATGAACCCTTGATTTCACAAATTTCTATATTTGACTTACGAAATGGGTTTGTTGATAATGATTGGGTATTGATGAATTTATGCTTATAATAGATTGTATTGTTGATGTTTATGATTTTCTATATCTATTGATTAATGTTGAGGATGGCTTTGGAGGATGGTAAGTTGGCTTAATCTCATATTATTGATATAATTGTTCTTGCTTGGTTTGATCCACTTATAGTGGAGGTGTTTAATTATGGATTGTATTATGAATATGGCCTTGAAGGCATTATCTATTGAATTAAAGTGTTATCAAGTTATGAAGTGTTATAGTACTATGTGAAGGTAAATATGTGAAGGTATTCTTATGGTTATAGGGTGATCTTGTACAAAGTGTTATTGTAGTGTGATTGAAAGTATGTTCTCTTTAAATGTCCATATGTGACGATTGTTGTTGGTAGGTTGAATCCACCTTTGGTGGAAGTGTTATATCTTGTTCTTGTGTCTAAGTATGGGAGA
This sequence comes from Solanum okadae, assembly GCA_036553675.1. Lineage (NCBI taxonomy): Eukaryota > Viridiplantae > Streptophyta > Magnoliopsida > Solanales > Solanaceae > Solanum > Solanum okadae. The sequence goes on from CM071678.1 coordinate 29,468,370, forward strand.
GATGTTTTGGGAAATGTTTTAGAGATGGGAATTGAACTAATGGTATATAGGAAATAACATATGTCCTTTGGAAAAATGGTCCAACACTTAGAAAAAAAAATGAGGCAGGTGAACAATAATTTCGGTCACTGGAAATTTGCCTTTCCTGCCGGACAGATTTTACGAAAATGGGCATAACTTCTTCGTCCGAACTCCGAATGAGGTGAAACGAAGTGCGTTAGGTAGCTAACTCATAGGGCTTTCCATGGATATGTTATGGGTCACCCAATTATTTGTGTGCTAGGAGATATGACCCTCCAAAGTAGACCCTCGAAAAAGGCTTCACTTGGAAATTTCGGATTTTGATACGGTTGCTCTAAAATTTGGGTTAGATCCATTTCCCACTCAATTTGACCCCCTAAACAAGAATATGAAGTCGGATTTTCGAAAAACAAAACGGATTTTTTTATATATAGCTAAACAAGTTTCCGGTAACTTTCGAAGCACTTTTTTTTTAGAACTTTTTGGGTCATTTCAGTGTCTCTCCTTGTTACTTAAAGTCTTGAATGCATGAATGTGTGAAGTGGGCTAGAACTAAGAAATGGTGCCCTTTCTATAAATGCTAAAAGAGGAATTCTAGGCCAAGACTTGAATCGGCAGAACTAAGAAATGGTGCCTTTTCATAAGTCTAGCTTTCCTAAGTAAATGTATAACCTTGAAGGATGGGCCTTAGGGCGAAGTTCCCTTCTTGAGTGAGATGATAGACTTAGAGATGGATGGAGCCGAAAACGCATGAAAATCCTTATCTAAGAAAGTCAAATGAGCTATCCTTATGAACCTTGATTGGCCATGACTTAGAGATGGGGCCTTTCTTGGGAAGAGGTACTATGAGTTGGTTGAACTAGAAAAGGAACCCTCTCTAAGTACATATGTGATTGAATACTCTATGGGAAACAAGGCTAGCACCGAGTGGATGTGGTTAGGAAGGTGGCCTAGTTGAGTATGAGATTAGGCACAATGAACTTCCTTGGACATCCCCTAAACCATGTGCCTACATGGGTTGCTTACTAGTTCTACCTTCGGCAAGTAGAACAACCTCCACGGTGTAGGATAGACTCCGGATTCCATGCCTAGCTAGTATGGTCTATGTCGGTTATGCCTAATCCCATCATGTGGGATGTGCACTCTAGTTATTGGATAGGTTCTACAACGTGTAGGTAGTAGTATGGGATGCTATCTACACATGGCACGAGTAGGCTTTGAAAATACTAAAGTGAGTTCCCTAAGTCTAACGACTATTATGTGAAAGTCCCCTTATGTGCTTGAATGTCTCCTAAATGGTTTCTTAAAGAATGTTGGTCTATTGATGTTATGTTATAAAGGAAATGTCCTTATCTAAGGTAATCTTGAGGAACACTTAAGTGTGCTTGAAGAGGTTGTATGGGCGGTCACTTCTTGTCTTACTCAAGTGTGTCTTAAGGTTATATTAGGTAGAGGTCCTACGGTAATGAAATGACGTGTGTTCTTTTAAAGTTAAGCATGGGTTGTATATGAATATATGTTGAGTATGTATATGGTTGGCTATGGTTTTATGTGTGAACATTGACTTGTAATATGTCTCTTATACTTGTGAAGTGAAGGTTTTATCAAAATAATATGAAAACATTTATTTCTTGTAAATGTCCGTTTGGCATGTTTTTGCATGGTCTCTATACTTAGTACTTAATTGTGCTAATTCCATATTTCTCTATTTTCTACAAGTGTAGGTTCCGGAAAATAAGCGGGTTCTATAGTAAGCTTGGAACTTGAAGTTCTTCCAAGATCTTGTGGTATGTCCTCATATGTCGAGGACAAGACTTTTCTATTCTAGTTTTATGATAAGGTTCTTGTAATAGACTTAATAGACTTCTTTTGATTGTAAAGGGCCGTGTCCCTAGTATGTTTTCCCGTTTATGTCTAAGATGGCTAAGAGACTTAGTATTCCGCTTGTGTACTTTCGAATGATGTTTTTAAAAGCGACCTTTGAGTCTTATGGGATTTTATTTAAAGAGTTTTTAATTCCGCACTATTTTACATATCTAATGTGATGAATGCTAAGGGCTTGTATGAGACCTTCGAGAGGTCGAATACGCATGTTACGACTTGGGGGTGCTCTCGGGTCGTGACAAACTTGGTATCAGAGCATAAGGTTTTGGGAAATGGTTCTTAGGTTCAAATCTCAAAAGCCACGTCTAGTAGAGTCTTGTTCATCGGTGTGAGTCGCGACACATCTATGAGCGAGAGGCTATTGGACGGTAGAAGTTACACTTCTTTCATTATTCTTGAAGTCGTGCCTTAGAGTTTGGTTTATAAGTGTCCTTTTCCTAATCCTTCTCTTGTGTTTATAGGAAATGAATACGAGGGCGAATCGAAAGAGAGAGGAAGATGAGTTAGGTGATGAGGGAGTTCGTCCTCAAGTTGTGCAAAATGGTCAAGGTGTGCAATGCAATCAAGTTCCTATAGGTGAGCAAGAAAATGAGGTTCCGGTGGTTCCCCCGGCCATGACTAATGATGAGATTAGAGCGGCTTTTGTGACCCTAGCCCAAGCCATGACGGCTCAAGCAAATAGAGATATGGGGCCTAGGGTGAATGCTTATGAGAGTACGGTAGCCTCAAGGTTGAGAGACTTCGTGAGGATGAATCCTCCTATCTTTTTAGGCTCTAGAATTGGAGAAGATCCCCAAGGATTCTTGGATGAGATTTACAAAATTGTGGATGCTATGGGAGTATCTTCTAGAGAGAAAGCGGAATTGGCTTCATACCAATTGAAGGAGGTGGCCCAAATTTGGTACACTCAATGGAAGGCAAATAGACCGGAGGAAGCGGGTCCTATAGAATGGGAGGAGTTTAAGGAAGCATTCTTGGGTAAGTACTTTCCCCTAGAGAAGAGGGAGTGCAAAATTGAGGAGTTCATTAATCTTAGGCAAGGTAATATGAGTGTGGAGGAGTATGCTTTGAAGTTCTCTATGTTGTCTAGGTATGCTCCATCTTTGGTGTCTAACTCTAGAGAGGAGATGAGTAGGTTTGTTACCGGTGTATCCGACTTGGTGAAAGAAGAGTGTCGTACGGCAATGCTCCATGGTGACATGAATATCTCTAGGCTTGTTGTGTATGCTCAATCTATTGAGGAGTCCAAACTTAAGAGGATGAATAGGGATGTGAAGAGGGGTAGATCCGATGAGCAAGGTCAACCTAGGTTCAAGAAGAGGGTACCAAACCTAGATTTTTCAAGTGCTCCCAAGGTTAACCAAGAGAAAGGTGGTGGATCTCAATTTGTTAAGCCTACTTGTCCCACTTGTGGAAAGAAGCATTTTGGGAAATGTCTAGCCGGTACTAATGGGTGCTATGGTTGTGGAAAGAATGATCACAAAGTGAGAGATTGTCCTAATATTGTGGCTAAAGGAAGGAATGCTAGGCAAGCTCCTTATAGTGGTCCTAGTGTTGATGGTCAAGCAAGGAATCGTTTCTATGCTCTCCAAGCTAACAAGGAAGCAAATCCGGATAAAGGTGTCGGTAAGTCATAATTTCTAGTTTTGTGTTGGAATCCTTTTGTGTTGGTTTAGATGGGTTTCTCCTAAGTGGGGGATGGTATGTTGAATGATGAGTTGAGGTGAATTTGGAAATTCTTGTCTCTTTCTTTTATTCCTAATCAAGCTTGAGTCATAGAATTGTAGAAGCATGATGCATGGATTTTGGAGTCTTGTGTGAAAAATGAGTTTCTATATTTCTCCTTATAATGATGCATGCTTTAAGTTGAATTCTTGTTAAATGAGAAAATGAGTTTTCATAATGATGTCTCTTATGTTTATATGCATATAAGATGAGTTGCTAAAATATTTCATGAGTTGACTAGTTGAGCATGCTTAAGTGTTTTCTTGATGTGGCATGATTGTGTTTTAATGAGATAATTGCATATTGTGTTCTTTGATGTTGTTATGAGCATGAGGTGCTATGGAGAAGAAAGTTCCTCCAAATAAATGAGAAATGGAAAAGGTTTGAGGCATGTTGAGTTGTAGGTGTGATTGCTATTTCCATAAATATGAATGAAGTTGTGTTGTAATGACTTGTTATGTGGAGTTGATGTTTCCTCCTTGATGAGTGTTTTTATATTGATATAGTAAGATTTTTGTGGGCTGCTAATTTTAAATCTTTACCCTTAATGTTTTGAAGTGTCATTCGGGGACGAATGTTTCCAAGTGGGGGATAATGTAGCGACCCTAAAAATAGATAGGTGAAACTAGAGCCTAACGTATGAATTTTTAAAGTTTAAGCATAAATTGGAGTTATGAAATTGGAAGTAGTCACTTTTGGAAAAGAAGGTTCTGAATCTGGAAATTTGGTTAAGTGTGGGAAATCAGTGAGTTTTTGGCCAACTTTGAGCAGTCATAACTCCTAGCTCAGGATGATCCAGGAACAGTTCAAGTTATGTTTGGAAAGCCCTTTGAACGATCTTTCCAACGCCACCAAGTTTGCTCGATTCCGAGTTTGTATGAGCGAGTTATGCCCTTTGAAAGTTGGACAGTTGGCAAGGAGTCCGTCCGGAAATTTAAGGGGCATTTTCGTAAATATTAATTTTAGTTAAATTAAAAAGTGGGTATATTTTATATTATTTCTAATTTCTATATATGGTATTAAAACTTTTAAAAAGGGTTTGTTTTAATTCATTCTTAAAAAAAAAAAGGGTTCTCTCTAGAACACCATTGAAGGCAAAGGTCAAGTTGGAGCTAGGGTTTCGAATTGAAGGTTTCTTGCATCAATTTTCGTGGGTTTTCTCAATACTAAGGTATGGTGGCTCTTTATCTAAAGCTAGTTTTCGCTTTAGAACCAATTTCAAAGGGTTTTCAAATTCTCAAAAGTTATGAAAAACCTCTATTTGTTACTCTACTCAAGGGTTCTTGCATTAAATGGTTTTAAATGATGGATTGTGATATTGTTGATATTAAATTGATGTTTTCAAGTGAAAAATCTCATGAACCCTTGATTTCACAAATTTCTATATTTGACTTACGAAATGGGTTTGTTGATAATGATTGGGTATTGATGAATTTATGCTTATAATAGATTGTATTGTTGATGTTTATGATTTTCTATATCTATTGATTAATGTTGAGGATGGCTTTGGAGGATGGTAAGTTGGCTTAATCTCATATTATTGATATAATTGTTCTTGCTTGGTTTGATCCACTTATAGTGGAGGTGTTTAATTATGGATTGTATTATGAATATGGCCTTGAAGGCATTATCTATTGAATTAAAGTGTTATCAAGTTATGAAGTGTTATAGTACTATGTGAAGGTAAATATGTGAAGGTATTCTTATGGTTATAGGGTGATCTTGTACAAAGTGTTATTGTAGTGTGATTGAAAGTATGTTCTCTTTAAATGTCCATATGTGACGATTGTTGTTGGTAGGTTGAATCCACCTTTGGTGGAAGTGTTATATCTTGTTCTTGTGTCTAAGTATGGGAGAGATGTTTTGGGAAATGTTTTAGAGATGGGAATTGAACTAATGGTATATAGGAAATAACATATGTCCTTTGGAAAAATGGTCCAACACTTAGAAAAAAAAATGAGGCAGGTGAACAATAATTTCGGTCACTGGAAATTTGCCTTTCCTGCCGGACAGATTTTACGAAAATGGGCATAACTTCTTCGTCCGAACTCCGAATGAGGTGAAACGAAGTGCGTTAGGTAGCTAACTCATAGGGCTTTCCATGGATATGTTATGGGTCACCCAATTATTTGTGTGCTAGGAGATATGACCCTCCAAAGTAGACCCTCGAAAAAGGCTTCACTTGGAAATTTCGGATTTTGATACGGTTGCTCTAAAATTTGGGTTAGATCCATTTCCCACTCAATTTGACCCCCTAAACAAGAATATGAAGTCGGATTTTCGAAAAACAAAACGGATTTTTTTATATATAGCTAAACAAGTTTCCGGTAACTTTCGAAGCACTTTTTTTTTAGAACTTTTTGGGTCATTTCAGTGTCTCTCCTTGTTACTTAAAGTCTTGAATGCATGAATGTGTGAAGTGGGCTAGAACTAAGAAATGGTGCCCTTTCTATAAATGCTAAAAGAGGAATTCTAGGCCAAGACTTGAATCGGCAGAACTAAGAAATGGTGCCTTTTCATAAGTCTAGCTTTCCTAAGTAAATGTATAACCTTGAAGGATGGGCCTTAGGGCGAAGTTCCCTTCTTGAGTGAGATGATAGACTTAGAGATGGATGGAGCCGAAAACGCATGAAAATCCTTATCTAAGAAAGTCAAATGAGCTATCCTTATGAACCTTGATTGGCCATGACTTAGAGATGGGGCCTTTCTTGGGAAGAGGTACTATGAGTTGGTTGAACTAGAAAAGGAACCCTCTCTAAGTACATATGTGATTGAATACTCTATGGGAAACAAGGCTAGCACCGAGTGGATGTGGTTAGGAAGGTGGCCTAGTTGAGTATGAGATTAGGCACAATGAACTTCCTTGGACATCCCCTAAACCATGTGCCTACATGGGTTGCTTACTAGTTCTACCTTCGGCAAGTAGAACAACCTCCACGGTGTAGGATAGACTCCGGATTCCATGCCTAGCTAGTATGGTCTATGTCGGTTATGCCTAATCCCATCATGTGGGATGTGCACTCTAGTTATTGGATAGGTTCTACAACGTGTAGGTAGTAGTATGGGATGCTATCTACACATGGCACGAGTAGGCTTTGAAAATACTAAAGTGAGTTCCCTAAGTCTAACGACTATTATGTGAAAGTCCCCTTATGTGCTTGAATGTCTCCTAAATGGTTTCTTAAAGAATGTTGGTCTATTGATGTTATGTTATAAAGGAAATGTCCTTATCTAAGGTAATCTTGAGGAACACTTAAGTGTGCTTGAAGAGGTTGTATGGGCGGTCACTTCTTGTCTTACTCAAGTGTGTCTTAAGGTTATATTAGGTAGAGGTCCTACGGTAATGAAATGACGTGTGTTCTTTTAAAGTTAAGCATGGGTTGTATATGAATATATGTTGAGTATGTATATGGTTGGCTATGGTTTTATGTGTGAACATTGACTTGTAATATGTCTCTTATACTTGTGAAGTGAAGGTTTTATCAAAATAATATGAAAACATTTATTTCTTGTAAATGTCCGTTTGGCATGTTTTTGCATGGTCTCTATACTTAGTACTTAATTGTGCTAATTCCATATTTCTCTATTTTCTACAAGTGTAGGTTCCGGAAAATAAGCGGGTTCTATAGTAAGCTTGGAACTTGAAGTTCTTCCAAGATCTTGTGGTATGTCCTCATATGTCGAGGACAAGACTTTTCTATTCTAGTTTTATGATAAGGTTCTTGTAATAGACTTAATAGACTTCTTTTGATTGTAAAGGGCCGTGTCCCTAGTATGTTTTCCCGTTTATGTCTAAGATGGCTAAGAGACTTAGTATTCCGCTTGTGTACTTTCGAATGATGTTTTTAAAAGCGACCTTTGAGTCTTATGGGATTTTATTTAAAGAGTTTTTAATTCCGCACTATTTTACATATCTAATGTGATGAATGCTAAGGGCTTGTATGAGACCTCCGAGAGGTCGAATACGCATGTTACGACTTGGGGGTGCTCTCGGGTCGTGACACACACCCCCTACAAAATAAAGTGCAATTGTCCCCAATGCACAAAAAGTAAAAAACAAAGGATCGGGTGAAGCAAACTTGTGGTGCTTATGCTATCATGCCCTGAGAGCACCCCCTAGACGTGATCGATGTACTTGACCCTGAAGGGGTCTCATACAAGCCTCTTAGTATTCATAACATTCGATACATAGAAACAATGAGAAATTTAAAAACATATTTAAATCCAAATAATCCAAAATACTCATTAAAAATATTTTGAAAGACATAACAGAAGTCTAAGTCTCACATGGCCATCTAAACAATGACATGAAAACTAAAGTAGGGTCACGACCCTTTATAATCGAAATGACTAAAATTGTCTATTACATGAAATAAAAGCAACTTCTAAACACTTGTCCTCGATCTATGCGGACATACCATCTAATCTTGGAAGAATAGCAATCTAAGCACTTCAATCTAGATAGAAGCAATCTCTTGCCGGAACCTACACTTGTAGAAAAAACATGAAGAAGAATGAGTTAGCACAATTAAGTACTAAGTATGATGATCATGCAAAAATCATGCTTTAAACAGACATTTTTCTTTGGAAGTCATGCATATGCCAATTCTTGAGAAAACCTTTATGAACATAAGTAAAAGAGGCATAAGATACAACCACATCATCATACAAGTCATTCCATCACATTAAGCCTTCACCTTAAGTATCCCCAATGCCATACCTTGTGCAATGTATGAATAGCGTCCCATACCACTATCTACACTAAAGTACCACATTAAGAATACCAAAAGTGAACTTATATTCATTCTTTCACATTATTCATACATAAGAGATATAAACATTTCATAAGACATGACAAGGAGGTAACTCATAATACAATCCGTGTGTAGCATGTGTTATTACAATTAAGCATATAAGAGTTAAAATTTTCATTAGCTTCATTTAGAGGACTTTTATTCATTAGTCATTAAGACTTAGAGAACTCACTATAGTCCTCTTGAAGCCTACTCGTGCCATGTATGGATAGCATCCCATACTACTACCCACACTTCATAGAACTTCTGAAGAAACTATAATGCACATCTCACATGATGGGAATAGGCATTTAACCTACATAGACCACGAGAGCTAAGTCATGGAATCCGATTTCATATGACCCCACACCGAAGAAAGGTGTTCTACTTGCCTAAGGTAGAACTAGGTGACATGTTAGATTTGGTAAGAATACCATTGGCTATTATATATATCCTATGTGGGAACATAGTTATGGGATAGGAAGATGTCCATTAGAACCCTAGCCTAACATTGGGAGAGTTTCCATTTTATCATATCAACTCGGTGCTTAGCCTCCATTCCCATAGAGTAGTTCATTCACATTAACATCATTGTACTTGAGAGGGCTACCAACACTAGGTCTACCGAGCCCAAAGTACATTACACAAGAAAGGGCCACCATCACAAGGTCTACCGATTCAAGGTACATTAAGGGTAGCTCATTGACTTTCCAAGAAGGGTGCCATCATCATTGGGTCTACCGATACAAGGGTCAGAATCTTACACATGAAAGGGCTACCATCATTTGGGTCTACCGATTCAAGGTTTATCGCTCATTCATTTATGGAATGATGCCACTATCCTACCGATTCTAAAACACAACATTAGAATAGGTAAAAGACTCATCAAGCAAGGGTTACCAACTTTAGGTTTACCGATTTGAGTTCATTAAGTCAAGACACATTCATTGGTTGTTTATGAAAGGAATGCCATAGGCCTATCGATTCATAATCATCATGTCAATACACATTCATCATACAAGAGAGGGTGCCTAATCCTACAAATTCAAGATACTTTATTCATGATCACATTCGTCAATATAAGAAAAGTATGCCTTAAGACTACCAATTCAACATATACAATAAATAGGAGAAAGTCCTTCACATTCCATCATTCATCATTCATGAGTGTCAATTGAGAATATACTATCAACAATAACACAAATACATTCTATGCATGATCATCATTGTATCATTGAAATCACATGCTTATCCTTCATATCATAATTATACATAGTAATTAAACATCTCCACCTTTCAAGTGGATCAACATCTCTAGCACAATTTTACCTCAACATATAATTAGGTCAAATGTTGCCTTCAAGGCCATGAATCTCAAATCGTCAACACACCAGCAATTTACCATGATTAAGGCATAGATAATGATACAATTCAATATTCCAAAATAATATAGACAAACTCCCTTCATAAGCTTTCATAATCATCAAACCCATTTTATAAGGCACAATTTAGGAATTGAGAGAAATCACGGGTTCATAGAGTATTTTTATCATAAATCATCAATTAAACACCAATACAATCATTATATGATGTTAGTAACCATTTGAAATTGTTTGAAGAAAGAACCCATGAGATTGAATAAAACCCTTGGTTTTTCATGAACTTGAAAACTTCTTTGAAATGGAATCTAGGGGTGAATGCTACCCCTAGATGAAGGATCACCATACCTTGCTTAAGATTCCCCAATAAATTTGAGGAAGAACCACCTTGAAATCACCAACCCTAGATTCAATGGATCCCTTGTTCTTTCTTGAGTTTAGAGAGAGAAATACTTGAGAATTGATGGGTCTTCTTTTAATTCTATTTGGAGTGACTTAATTGAAAGGATTTAAGTCTAAAAAGGTCTTATAGTTGCTAAGAAAGGAATAGAATAATGTGGACTCAAATTAGGTAAAGAACTAATGACCCACAAAGTCTTAACTTAAAAATTCACCCCTTGCCCGACTTACCTCCCCCTTTTTCCCCTTTTGCTCACCAAGGGCATAGGTGACTCGCCAAGTGCACCCCTGGCTCACCCAATTTTCCAGTGAGCTCCCAAAGTGGGCAGTCCATTAGGCGATCTAAAGGGGTCAATGGGCGACACGCCAAGCTGGTTGGCGAGCTTAGACTTAGCTCGCCCTTTGGTCCAGACCTTAGGCCAATGGGACATCCCACTAGGTGATCACAAGAGCCCAAGGGTGACTCTCCCAACCCTTTGGGAGATCAAGTACTCCCATCGCCAAACAACCCCTCAAAGAACAAGGTTTCTTTCACTCAATCTTGCTAGCATAGGTCCTTACTTGCACCCTAGACTTCTTCCTTGCTCAATTAAGTTCTAAAACAGTCTAGACATCAACTTAAGGTCACACTAACCCACACAATGAGGCTCTAGTTCAACCTATCATTTTGCTAGTCGTTACATATGCGTCGAAAACAACTCAAGAAGTGGATGGGTCTGGTTTCCCGAAACCCACTGGATCAACACTCAAAACGCCATCAATAGCGCTCACATCTACTATCCCAACACTCTCAGTAGTGCTCTTATCAACTCGCACAACATCGTCAGTAGTGCTTACACTGCTAGATGGGCCCACACCTATCTCCTTGGCCCACTACTGTCTCATTTGCTCGTCAACTATGGATGCCTCTGAGCCACCTCAATCTGCTGGTGCTCCCTCTTACTTACTCTCTCAGCCTCAGTATCATTAGAAAACCAGCAGCACGTGAAGAATCTGGTGGCGGCATGTCATCACCAAATAGGGCACTCATCACCACATCATCAACCGTTGCTGTAGGTTCAGACTCCGGCTCAGTCTCTGGGGAGCAAAAAGTACAGCCACATCAACACAGAGGCTCTCTAACTCTTTTCGGAGGGTGGTCACATCAACGATCGGGGCCGGCCTCTCCAAGATTTGCAACTCAAAAAGCATCCAGGCACTGATGAACGGCCTGGACCTTTTAGTCTATCATATGCTCCATCCGCTGCTCAACCCTCGCCTCGGACTCCACTATAGCACGCTGCATCCATGGTATCACATGCTGAAGTAGGGTGGCCATCTGTGCCTCTAGATTTAGTACTCGAGTTAGAGGGATGGCGGTGGAACTGGAAGAATGAGTGGATCTGGAAGAGCTAGGGGCCTGACTGGCGGTCGGAGACGGAGGAGCTTGGGCATCTGCTGTTGTAGTAGCTGGAGGGGCAGTGCCATCATCATGCATCTGCTCCACATCTACTATAAGATCATCGCCCAACGGTGGCACCTCAACCCGTGGCTCCCTAGGAGGTGCAACTATGTTGGCCTCATCCCGAATCAAGCTAATATCTAAAGTGTTGGTTGCCTGAAGCAACCTGTCATAGTGTCACACTGGTACACCGGAGTCCATGCAAAGCTGAAAGATGAGGCAGGGGAAGGGAAAAGTGGTGGTGGCCTTGAAGGCCTTCTCATGAATCACCACAATTAGGATGCGGCCGAAATCAAACTCCAAACCGGCAACCATAGCTGCAACCATCATCGCATGATCCCATTTGAGCACATTATCTGTTTGAATAAGGGACACACGGTTACACACCAGTAGCCAAAAAAAATTATTGCTAAAGGTCAGGGTTGCCTTCTTAATACCCAAACTCGGGTTTTGGACCCAATCTGCCCGCGCCCTATCCATGGCATGGTGTCGTGCTAACCACTTAATAAGTGACTCCTGCTGCTCGGCATCTCTCTGAAATGCTCCACTCTAGATGATGACCATCCGATAGTCAAACTATGATGTATTGATGATCAGAGTGTGGTCCGGGCCATAGATGAACCTACAGAGGGTGGTCTCAGAGATGTCCACAAAAAATCTCCAAACTAGTGTAGCCTCAAGTGGAGGCTGAGATGCGGGCTTGGCCCTCTTGGAGAGGGACCCTCTAATAGTGACGGCATAAGAGGCATATAACTACCTAACTATGTCCTCGGTATACGTTCCTGGGCTGTGCCATCCACTCACACCTGTGTCTACGAAATAGCCCCTCAATGACTGGAGTGGTGTGAAGGCTACTTGTGAGAACCCGACGTTCATTGGGGACTAGTCGAGCCATCTTATCATTCTCATTCAGCATGCGGGCATCTTTGTATAATTGAAACTAGCCCTCCACACACCATCGATTAGGCTCCTCAGCAACTGGTGCAGGCTCGAAACTGGGGGACACTGGAATGTCACCCGCAATATCAACCTCAGAAGATGAGGCGGTGATGCCATTAGAACTGGAGCCGGATGCGGACTCAGAGCCAGCTGGTGAGCCGATCGGTGTGTCCCCCTCATCAGACTGGGGGGAAGTGACCACGTCGGGAATCACCAGCTGGGTTCGGTTCCTCGTAGTGCAAATAGTAGTAGGGGAGGTCCTGGTGTTGGGAGGAACATAGTTAGAGTCCTCATCGATCAGTCACAAGGAAGGTGCTACAGATTTCGATCTACCCTTTGTGGCGTAAATCGGAGCTTGGTTGGGGGCCATAGTACCTGTAGAAGCTTAGTTAGTACCAAAACAAGCAAATAAAACACTTGGAAGAATTTTAGAACAAGAGACGAATCAAAACAAAAAAACTAAAAAATGTCTGGGCAGTAGCTGAACTGCCAACCTACGGTGGGTGCCTACGGTCCGTGGGTTGACCTACAGTCCGTAGGTCCCCTCCGTAGGTTAGAGTACCCAGAATTGGGTCTCTGATGTGGGAACCACAGATGTGTAGAGCGGTATGTCGATGGAACGACGGACCGTAGTCCACACCGTGGTTCTACACTTAGCAAAAGTTGTGTGTGCTTCTGGCCCACAGATCCTACCTACGGTCCTTAGACGAGGTCTCGTGGATCATTCTGTGCCAGGTTTTCAGATGGTTCAGTTCTTTCAAACCTTTTCCTTCACCAATTTTAAACAACTTGGGCCTATGCATACCTTTCAACAAGTAATATGGTAGTTAATCATCCTTAGGGTTCCATTTTTACCGAATTTCACAAGTTATCACACTGATACCCATGAACTCTAAGTCGAAACTTCCAATTAGGCCTATTAACTTGAATTATTCAGTATTAAGTAACTACACACTCACATACCATCATACGAAGGGTGTTCTAGCATACTATTTCACATACAAACACAAAATTAACAACCCAAGGTCAAGTTCATTGTTGTGATTTCAAATGGAAACTATGAAAAATTTCAAAGTTTGGGAGAATTCAACATACCTTACAAGTATACAACAATGGTGAGTGTGTGATTGCAATAAACTTCTAGACCCTTTTCGCAAGCCTTTGACACCAAACCCGGACTGTGGAACATTGGGGAATGAAATGGGTGATTTGGGAGAGAAAGGGATGATATGGGATTTTGGGGAAGTGAATGGGAATGATATGGGAGTTATAGGAGTGATTAGGAGGATTTAGAGGGTTGAAAAACGGTTGGGGAGATTTAGATGGACGTGGAATTTTTTTGAATTTTAATGGTTTTATTTAAAGGGGGTCCGGGTCAGGTCGGCAGAACCCTAGTTATGGACCCAAGAGACCCGGTCGACGGTCCGTGGGTCGACCTACAGACCGTAGGTCACTCTGACACTTAGAATTTTAGAAATCTTACCTGGGGTCTACGGACGCCAATCACGGTCCGTGTATGGATCCACATATCATCGATGGGGTCCGTAGATCTCTGCACAACCTTTTTCTGTAGATTCAGATTTTCATCCCTGCACACGTAGCAACTGTTAGGACTTTCTTTTTGACATTTTCTGGACACTTTTTAGACACAGACCCTATTCTATATCTAGACAACACTAATACAAAAATAAAACACCTATCTAAAGAGTTATAGAAATTAGAATAAAAGAAGAAAAATCCTAAATCGAAAAGAAAAACCTATAGTTTGCTAGATTGTACATCTTGGGTTGTCTCCCAAGCAATGCTTGATTGAACGTCAGGGCACGACGCATGCCCCTTGATTACTCAGACTTCATCAAGATAATATGCCTTAATCACTTCTTGCACACTCTCCAATTTCCTCATGTAGACTTTGATCCTTTGCCCGTTCACCTTGAATCTTATTCCCTCCTTGTTGTCGAGCTCGACCGCTCCATGTAGAAACAGTTGAGTGACTTTGAATGACCCGGTCCACTTGGACTTGAACTTGCCAGGAAACAAGCGCAATCTTGAGTTGAATAGAAGCACCATATCACCCACAACAAATTCACACTTTTCAATCTTTTGATCATGATACTTATTCATCTTCTCTTTGTACAAGGCTGATCTTTCATAAGATTTTAGGAGAAACTCATCAAGCTCATTCATGTCATTCACTCTTTGACTCGATGTGGCTCCCCAATCCAAATTCAACTTCTTTAGCGCCCACATAACCTTATGCTCTAGCTCTACCGACAAATGGCATGACTTCACATAAACAAATTGGTAGGGGGACATACCTATGGGAGTCTTGAATGTGGTGCGATAGGCCCGTAGAGCATCATCAAGCCTCCTTGACCAATCAGTTCTATTGGCATTCACAGTCTTTGCAAGGATTTGCTTTATCTCTTTGTTTGACACTTCAACTTGCCCACTAGACTGCAGATGGTAAGGAGTGGCTACATTGTGATGGACTCCATATTTCTCTAGCAATGCCTTGAACAACTTATTGCAAAAGTGGGAACCTCCATCGCTGATAATCGCCCTAGGTGTACCAAATCTGGAGAAGATACTCTTTTTCAGGAATGCGATGACACTCTTACCCTCATTGTTTGAAAGCGCAATTGCTTCCACCCATTTTGACACATAATCAAATGCTACACGAATATACTTCATCCCATGAGAGCTCACAAATGGACCCATAAAGTCTAGGCGCCAAACATCAAACAACTCAATCACCAATATTGGATTCATAGGTAGCTCTTGCCTCTTTGAAATTCCTCCTTCTCTTTGGCAACGATCACAAGACTTGGCGAAATCATGAGCATCTTGGTGGATGGTAGGCTAGAAATACCCACACTGCAAGATTTTATGCGCAGTCCGAATACCACTATGATGCCCACCAACAGGCGATGAATGACACGCCTCTAGTATACTCATCATCTTAACCTCGGGCACATAACGATGAATAATCCCATCAGCACAAATACGGAACAAGTAAGGATCATTTCAAAATAACTTCTTCACATCATCTATAAACTTTTTCCTTTGGTGAAATGACAAATCCGATGGAACCAGATCACTTGCCAAGTAGTTAGCAAAATCCATGAACCAAGGAATAAGATCAACAGATGCAGCCAATACCTGTTCGTTTGGAAAGGCATCATTAATTTCATCCCCATCTCCTAGCTTGAGCATAGCTTCCTCCTCTAATATGGACAAATGATCGGAAACTTGATTTTCTATCCCCTTTCTAGCTTTCACCTCAAAATCTAACTCTTGCAGAAACAATATCCATCTAATAAACCTTGGTTTTGCATCCTTTTTAGCCATTAGATACCTTAATGCAGAATGGTCAGTATGCACTATGACCTTAGTACCAAGCAAGTAGGATAAAAATTTCTCGAATGCAAAAACCACAACAATGAGTTCTTGTTCAATCACCGTATAGTTCTTTTGAACCACATTCAGAGCTTTCCTGGCATAGTAAATAGGATGAAAAATCTTCTCTCACCTCTGTCCCAATACCACACCAAGTGCCACTCCACTCGCATCACACATCACTTCAAACGGTTTTCCCCAATTCGGTGAAATAATGATAGGTGCGGAAACTAGCTTTTCTTTCAACTCTCCAAATGCTCTCAGACAAGTATCATCAAAATCAAACTTACACTCCTTTTCGAGCAATTTGTACAATGGGTGTGCAATTTTGGAGAAATCCTTGATAAACCTCCTATAAAAGCCTGTATACCTAAGAAAACTTCTAACACCTTTAATAGAGATAGGTGGTGGAAGATTTCTATTACCTCAACTTTAGCTCTATCAACCTCAATACCCTTCTCAGAAATCCGATGATCCAGAACGATCCCCTCTTTCACCATGAAGTTGCACTTTTCCCAATTGAGCACAATATTGCACTCTTCACACAATTTCAGTACCTCGGCCATATGCATCAAACAACAATCAAACGAGTCACCTTCCGCAGAGAAATCATCCATAAATACCTTAATAGTGTCCTCCACCATATATGAAAATATCGACATCATGCAACACTGGAAGGTCAATGGAGCATTACACAACCCAAATGACATCCATTTGAAGGCGAAAGTCCCATAAGGGCAAGTGAAGGTGGTCTTCTCTTGGTCTTTTGTAGCAATGGAGATCGGATTGTAGCCCGAATAACCATCAAGAAAGCTATACCAACCCTTACCAGCAAGGCGATCTAGCATCTGATCCATGAATGTCATAGGGAAGTGATCCTTTTCTGTCCAAGCATTCAATTTCCGGTAGTCCATGCATACTTTCCATCCAATCACTGGCCGCATCAGAAAAAGCTCATTTTTTGCATTAGGAACCACAATAATCCCACTTTTCTTAGGAACACACTGAACATGACAAACCCAACTTCTATCTGCAATGGGATATATGACTCCAACGTCCAACCATTTGATAATTTCCTTTTTCACTACCTCTTGCATAGGCGTATTTAGTCTCCTTTGGTGCTCGATACTAGGCTTGTGTTTCGACATGAGTTGGATTTTGTGAGAACAAATGCTAGGAGGAATCCCAATAATGCCCGCAATAGTCCATCCAATCGCCCTTTTGAACCCCTTCAACACAGAAACTAATGACTCAACTTGTACCTTAGTCAAATCGGCCGCAATGATGATCGGTAAAGTACCATCTCTCCCCAAGAGTACATACCTCAAATGCAATGGTAGAGCCTAGAGTTTGAATTTTGGAGCCTCTTCAACAGAGGGTTTTGGGGGTGGAGAGTCGTAATTCTTCATATCTATCTCCAATTTCGTAATTCTTCATATCTATCTCCAATTTCTTTGGTTTGGAATGGAATTCGAACTTATCAAGTGCGGCAACTAATTCATCATAGTCTTCAATACCATCACCCTCAAAATTCATCATAACCTCTGCCAGAGCATCAACACCCAACCTCTCTTCAATAGACATATCAGAACCTCGTTCCACAACATGATTAACCACTGATACTGACTTGAGGTTGCTTTCCAGCTTCATAGACCTACAGATGTTGAAAGTTACCTCTTCATTATTCAAATAGAACTTCATCTGCCCTCTCTCCATATCGACCAAGGTGCACCTACTAGCAAGGAATGTTCTCCCTAAGATGATGGGAACCTCAAAGTCAACCTCACAATCATGTATCACAAAATCCACCGAAAAAATAAACGACTCCACTTTCACTAGGACATCTTGGAGAACACCAATGTGCTTCTTCACAGTTCTATCGGCCATGGGTAGTCGCATCGCAGTCGGTTTTGGAGCCCCTCCACCCAACTTCTTGTAGATAGACAATGTCATCAGATTAATGCTATCACCCAAATCACACAACGCCTTTGCAAAAAGCAACAACCCAATGGTACAATGAATAGTGAAAGCACCAGGATCCTTTTTCTTCTACACAAGTGACCTAGTAGCAATAGCACTGCAATGTTGCAACCTCTCATCATTCTCAAAGATAACAACCCTCCTTTTGGTCACCAAATCCATCACAAACTTTGCATACCCAAGCATTTTCTCCAAATCCTCTATCAACGGAACATTGATGGAAAGCTGTTTCAACATAGTAATGAACCTGCGGTATTTCCTTCTTCATTCTTCTTCACTAATCTCCGTGGGAATGTCAGTGGAGGTCTAGGCATGAGAATAACTTTTTAGGTCACCTCCGCTTCCTTCTCTGTAGCATTCTTGGACTCTCCAGTAACCTCGATCTCATCATCATCTTTTTCGACCATAATTTCAACCTCAGTCGACATAGGGGGATCAATGGTCTATTTACCTCCTCGAGTAGTGACTGCCATACAATGCCCATCATTCTTCGAATTTTGGATGGTGTTGCTAGGAAGTGTGCCAGGCTGGCGTGGGTTTACTTTAGTGGACAACTGATTCATCTGCTGCTCAAGTTGCTTGATCGACACTGCATATGCATTAAATTTTTGACCAATTCCAGACAAGTCGTTTCATATCTCCTTCACATTTTCATCAGTCGTATCAAACTTCTTCATCATCTTCTACATCATATCCTCAATACATGACATACTACCCCCAGCTTCCCTATTGCTAGATTCTCGATTTGCAGGTGGAACATAAGGCCCAACTCTCTCATTTCTGTTGCCATAGTTGTTCCAGTTGTAGTTGTTGTTGTGATGGTAGTTCCCATCCCAGACATAGTTACCCTCTCGATTGTAGTTACCATAGTTCCGACCTTGGTTTCCTTGACCTTGGCGCCAATTATCCGAATTGGAACCTTGGCCGTTGGCTCAAAAACCCCCTGTCTGATCATTCACCAAATAAGCATCCTTCTCATAGTAGCGTTCCTCAACTGGTGGTGGTGGAGTTCTAGTCAAGTGGTTTACCACATTCACTTTTTATGCACCTCCGCTCACATGCTTCAGCACTAACCCAAGTTCTGTCCTCATTTGAGTCATCTTCTCACAAATTTCATCAGTAGATTGACTAAGTGCAGCTTGAACTGCAAATGTGCTTTTTCCAGTGTCTGACTTTCAATGCTCCATGCTTTATTATTTTGGGAAATCTTCTCCAGTTTCTCTGTGATCTCCTCAAAAGTACACTCACCATATGATCCTCCAGCGATAGTATCAAGCACAACCTTACCATTGTCATCCTGACCTTTGTAGAAATACTCCTTCAATGACTCATCATCGATGCGGTGATTCAAAACACTTCTTATGAACGCAGTGAACCTATCCCATGAACTACTCACAGACTCTTCAGGTAGTGCTACAAAATTGTTCAACTTGTCTTTGTGATTCAACTTCTTGGACAACGGGAAATACTTTGCCATGAACACCTTGTGCAATTGGTCCCATGTATGAATCGAGTTATACAGAAGCTCAGAAAACCAGATCGCAACATCTCCGATCAATGATAGAGGGAAGAGTCTCAACTCAATGACGTTCATATCCAACTCCGGTCGTCCCACACAACTCTTGCAAACACTCCTCAACTTGGCCATGTGCCCATGTGGATCTTCCGAAGCCATACCAGAAAAAACTCCCTCGCAGTAAGCATCTGCATTAGACTGCTTGTCACCACAAATGTATGACTTGGAGGTAGAGTAGGGAGAACAATGGGTCCTTCTGATTCAACTGTATTGAACTCGACCCTGCAGTTATCTTGCAGCCTTGGTTCTGGCAGATTCTGCATCCTCAATGCCTCTCGGAGTAGATTACCACCAGGAACCTGACTATTCTCATTATTCAGTCCATCCTCATGCTCCTCTATGATTGGATTATTATTGCCCCCTTGATTTGCCATTCTTCGCAAAGTCTTTCTTAGTTCGGGGTCGTATGGGGTCAGTGATTTGCCTCGACTCCGTGTACTTGGAATATACTAGAATAGAAACCTGTAGAAAAAAAAACAAAAGAAAATGTAATATTAGAAAATAATTGACTAAAGTTCAATAATGTAGTTAAACTTAATCCAAAAGCCTTATTCCCCGAAAGCGGTGCCAAAATTTGATATGCTCAAATTACACCTCCCTAAAGAAGTATAAGCGATCGTTATCAAGTAAAGAACCCAACTTGTAGGTTGGGGTCGATCCCACTAGGAATATGGTTCAGACTTAAACTTAACTCACTATTATATTCTTTAGTCAACTTATTTCCAAGACAAGTAAATATGGGGGGGATTTGTGAAACAAATAGCTGAATGTTGATCAAGTAGCAAGTAAGCAGATTCAAACTTTGTTGTTATCAATGAGAGAGAGAAACAAGGGTATATGTGTTCCGCATAAGATCTTAACGCGGTAATCCTAATAATAGTAATCCTTTCCTAGTATTTTACATACAAAGATGGTAAGATATGTTTCCCTAAGTGATTGGTTCTCTAAATAGGGAATTTCACTCGCACCTTGGTCCGGCTACGTGTGTATACTTTACTAACCCTTACCTTTACTTTAGATTAGACATCACATCATTGTATGACTTAGTTTCACCCTCGCACCAATTGACATGAGACTATTAGATAGTATCAAACTAAATCTCTATTGATAAATCTTTTCTAATTAACTACTTCCTTGGTCTGGCAAGTAGCAACAAGGCGAGTTCTAATGCGTGCACTCGTTAAAAAGACTTCTAAGCGAAAGAATTACCAATACATGCATAAACACTATTCAAGAATTACTTAATTATTATTCATACTTTGTTAATTGCTCATGGTTCCCACAACCCTAGTTGTGGATTTAGCTACTTATGCTTGAAAGAACACAATTCATATTTTAATCAAGAGAATTCATGAACTTACGTTTAGAGTAGAAGAAACCCGTTTTCTCCAATTGAATTTCAAATAAAAAATATTAGAAACCGAAATTCGAAAATCAAATTTCCAAAGTTTGCAAGTTAATTCCTAAGAAAATATCAAGAACTAAAAGTAAACAATAATGTCTAACCCCCAAAAATGAAGTTTACATACCCTATTTATATAAAAACATGTCCTAAACAAAAAGGAAACACAATAAGAAAATAAACTTTTGGGATGCGGCTTTGATCGACGACTAGACCTACGGACCGTGGGTCGACCTACGGTCCGTAGGTCCCCTACGTTGGTCAACAATTCAAACTTTTCCACAGCAGCTGGAACCTTCAATTCCGAGTTCATCAATAACGAACGTGCAAGACAAACGTAGGTTGACCTATGGTCCGTGGGTCCTCTTTCATGGCTCCACACTTAGGATATTCATCTGGTACTGGAACTTCAACTCTCTAAACACCTTCTATGGATGTGCAGGACGACTTGTAGGTTGACCTACTGTCTGTAGGTCCCTTCGTAGTTACACACTTGGTCAAACTTCCTTGATGCTCCCATCTATGCCTACCCATCGATGGACCGTCACAGACCTACGATCCATAGGTCCCTCCGTAGGTGGCCACTTTTGCAAAATTTCAGTTGTCATCCCACTCAACCGCGTCCAAGCCTATTTCCTGCAAACATGACACAAAACATTATTTTCAATGCAAAATGGCCCTAGACACACACAACTCTTAAGTGAAATGTATCAAAATACCGTAAACTCACGATATATCAACTATTCATCAAGTCCATAAACGCCACCAAAGAATTAGTCAACCCAAACAACATTACCAAAAACTCAGAATGACATACCGGGTTCTAAAAGCCGTCTTTAGAATATCTTCATCTCTCACCCTCAATTGGTGATAACTCGACCTAAGGTCAATTTTTGAGAAATAACTTACCCGTTGAAATTGGTCAAACAAATCATTTATCCTTGGAAGAGGATACTTGTTCTTAATGGTCACTTTGTTCAACTAACGATAATCGATGCACATACGAAGAGACCCATATTTATTTGTAACAAACAACACGGGAGCACCCCATTGTAAGATGCTCAGTCGGATGAAGCCCTTATCCAACAAGTCCTTCAACTATTCTTTCAACTCCTTTAAATTAGCCGGGGCCATTCTATAAGGAGGAATTGAGATAGGTTGTGTATCTGGGAGAAGGTCAATACCGAAGTCTATTTCCCACTCGGGAGGAATACTGGGTAAATCATCTAGGAACACTTTCGGAAACTCATTTACTCTGGGGACCGATTCAAGTGTAGGGGTTTCAGAATTTATACCCCTCACCTTAATAAGATGGTAAATGCAATCCTTAGAGATCATCTTTCTAGCTTTAAGACATGAGATGAACTGACCCTTAGGCATAGAATTTTCCCCCTTCCACTCAAGGACGTGCTCATTCGGGAACTGAAACTTCAGTACACGAGTCCTACAATCAATCGACGCGTAACAAGAGCGCAACCAATCCATAGAAAGTATAACATCGAAAGATAACATATCAAACTCTACCAAATCAACAAGAGTACTTCTATGGGATAGGGAAACAATGCATCTTCTATAAACCTTCTTAGCCACCATAGAATCACCAATAGGAGTAGAGACAAAAAAAGGTTCTAACAACACATTAGGGAGCACATCAAACATCATTTCCACATATGGCGTCACACAAGACAAAGTAGCACTAGGGTCTAACAAAGCATATGCATCTATATAGAAAACTTTTAACATACCGGTGACCATGTATGAAGAATTTTCTTGTTCACCTCGATTTTGGAGAGCATAGAAGCAGTTTTGCTTGGGAGCATTGGAATTTTAATCACTAGGAGGATCTTGCGTACCCTCTCTTCCCTTTGCCGTAAGCATTGGGAAATATCTCATTTTGTGACCGCTCTTACCACAATCATAGCAACCATCCATGCCGGCTAGACACTTACCATCGTGCCTCCTTCCACACTTGGTACAATTAGGCCTAGAAAACGAAGATCCACTACCATTACCTCCTTGAGGCTTGGGTTTAGTCACCCTATCTCTAGTGAACTTGGAAGGAGCATTGGAGAAACCTTGGTTGGAAAACCTTTGTCTAAACCTTGGTCGACCTTGTCCATCGAACCTTGTATTGGAGAAGTTCCCGTCACCAGTCCTAGCCCTCTTTATCTCCCTATTCTTTTCCTTGAGCGTTGACTCATCAATTTGTTAGAGATGCACCATAAGAAATGATATATCCATATCATGGATAAGCATTGCCATTCAATATTCTTTCTATACCATGTCGAAGACACTTGTCACAAACTTACTCATCTTAGCCCTAGAATCTGCCACCATAGTTGGAGCGTACTTGGATAGTTGGGTTAACTTTAAAGCATACTCCCTCACACTCATACTCCCTTGACGAAGGTTAATGAACTCTTGCACCTTTGCTTTTGTCATCTCAAGGGTAAAGAACCTGTCATGAAAAGCATTGAGGAATTATGAGGATCATGCTAGCCATCTCAACATAGTTCTCCAAACTATCAAAGATAGAGAGTTCTATGCTAAAGTTTCTAAGTGTGAGTTTTGGCTTGAGTCTGTGGCATTTTTAGGCCACATATTGTCTGGTGAAGGGATTCTAGTTGATACTTAGAAGATTGAAGCTGTGTAGATGTCACGACCCGAGAGCACCCCCTAGTTGTAACACGGCGTACTCGACCCCGAAGGGGTCTTATACAAGCCTCATAGCATTCATTCATCGTATAGGTATTAGAAATAGTACGTAATTAAAACTTTTTATCTAAAAACCATACAATCTAAAGACATTCATTAAAATGCAAGCGGAAGTTTATATCTCACATGGCCATCTTAGACACAATCTTTAACAATATAGGGACACGACCCTTTACAATAGAATTCTAAAGTAGTCTATTACATGAAAAGAAAGAAACTTCTAGAAAGTCCCTTGTCCTCGAACTATGAATGTAACGACCCGAGAGCACCCCCTAGTCGTTACCGGCGTATTCGACCTCTCGGAGGTCTTATACAAGCCCTTAGCATTCGTCCTAGCATTTATCATAGAAAAATAGCGGAAAATTTAAAACTTTTTCATAATATAACACAAGACTTAAAAGTCACCTCATTTAAACCTTTAATACAAAATCGGAGTACTACGTCTCAAGGTAGCCATCTTAAAACATGACTACAACACAAGAGGGACACAACCCTTACAATACAAAAGAAACTACTATCTAGTACATAGAACTTAAGGAAACTCTTTAACATAAAGGTCCTTGAATCTTTAAGGACACACCCGAACTTGGGAATAGTAAGCCAAACTCATCACTTCTAGGAAAGACCCTTTAGTCACCATCACCTACACTTGGTGTAAAAAGATGAAGAAGAATGGTGTTCGTACAAGAATGCACTAAGTATGATAACCATGCAAAACATACTCTTAAAAAGACATTTAGTTGGAAACCATGCTTCATGCCTTTTTAGAGAAACTTCAAGAACATTTAGTACATTAGGCACAATATAAACCACATACATCATCATACACATGGAAACCATTCACAATAGCACATAGAGCCACTACTTATAACATTTTAGGCACATTCAATGCATACAATACATTACCTTCCTCTTTATCTTAACTCCTTTCCTCAAGCCACCCTTAGGGAATACTTGGTGCAATGTATCACCTTAAGGTTACCAAAGGTGAACTTACATATAGCCTTCATCAATCCAACCACATATATTCATAGAGTCATAAGCACACCATAAGACATAGTCTTCACATAGGAACCATCACCTAAGACAACCCCCAAGTCACACTAGTGCAATGTGCAAGTAGCATCCCATAATACTACTCACACCAAGTGTTCCTAGGAAGCCACCATAGACTAGGCACATCATATTCAACAAATCATAACATCTTCATTTTAACATTAGACATAAGACCAACATACTTCATAACATCATATAAGGACTTATTCCTTTACTACATCATTAGTCATAACCCATTTAGTTCATATCATAGGTAAACCACCCTCACAACCCCTTCACAAGCTCACTTGTGCAATGTACACATGGAGTCCCATACCCCCACATATACTAAGCAAACCCATTAAGAAGTCATAAGTGTAATTCACATGCATAAACATACTTCATGTCTTGACATAAGTAAAGTAAACCTTAACATGCTTTCATATTAACATACATAGACCATAGTCTTCATTACATAAAGAGCCTAATCATAACCTCCCTTAGAGTCCACTTGTGCAATGCATAAGTAGGGTCCATAGTCCTACCTACACTAAGTAACTCTTCAAGAAATCATGACTAGAGTTCATATTCTTATCTTAGTTCATTTCTTAACTTTCGGGAGACATTGCTATAACTGACATAGACCATGTGAGCTACATAGAATTCGGTGTTCTACTCCCACACCGAAAAGAGAGGGTACTACTTGTCAAAGTAGGACCTACATACATAATAGCTATCTAGTGGATCCACTAAGCTAATACCTACGGGGGCACGTAGTTATGGAACAAGGAGATTGCTACTAGAAAACCTTGACTTACTAAGTGTGGAGGTTTCCATCTCATGAGACTACATCTATGTTGGGAACCCGGACTTGCTAAACGTGAAGGTTCTCTTGTGGGAAGCCGGACTTGCTAAACGTGAAGCCCCCACTCTCATTTTTCATGTTCACTTGGTGCTAAGCTCCAACTTCCTTTTTAAATATCTTTAAGCCTTTATTTAACATTAGTTCATAAAATAGGCTTTAGGGACTTAATCCCTCATATCATATAGCTCAAAGGTTTCTAAGATGAGAATGAACTTTCATCATAGAACCTATATTATGTGAGAATGACCTTTCACATAGTCATACCATATTCTTAACATAGTCTAGTTTAGAGTACAATTGAGGAAACCTTTCACTAGATTATCATAAACCTTATTCATTCATTCATGTGTGTGTACATATGCGAGAAAGCCTTTCACATAAACACCTTTATACAACACATATTCATACCTTGGTAATCATACACTTTGCATGCATAATAAGATGTAAGGGTGCATATAAGAGTTAACCTTTCAATAGATACCATAACAGATCATATTCATAGCTATACATGTAGAGTGTATGTGTGCATATTGGTCCTCATAGTGACATAATAGCAACAATATTGTTATTGAGTGTTCTTCCCTTAAAGGGATCACAACACATTCACAATGTCCCCAATTTAGGAGCAATTCACATATAAAGCCCTTAGGGATTCTAGACCACACACCCACACTTCATCATAGGAGACAAGGATACATTAAACATTGAATAGGTACTCCTAACATGTATATGATCAAACCTGCATATAGTGGTCATATAGGTAGGGGTCATTCCACAATAGTACCTAACATAATCAATCATGTAGACCACACCTTATCCCTAACATTATCATTCATATTATACTCCTCATTATCAACACACTTTAAACATCATACTAGCATTGAGGATTTCATACATAACCTTCATAGCATAACTTCATAAACATATGCATCATAATCATCAATTCACTTCACATCTATTGCCTTCAAGGCCATGATCTCAACATGCATAGATAGACAAGAAGTGAACACCTCCACCATAAGTGTGGAAGTGATGTGGTGTGGATCAAACCACACCACATCACTTCTCATACTATAGACTAGAAGTTAGGTCAACTTACCAATTCTCCAAGCCATGGTCACCATGGATCAATCCTCAACAATTCATAATTGACATAGGTAGCAATAGGAATCAACAATGTAATTCAATATCATAAACACAGTCTAAGTACAATTCCATAAACAAAGGGATCAACCCATAACTTTGCCCATAAAGCCATAATCCTCAACTCATCAATATACCAACAATTCAACATGAATAAGTATAGATAATCATAAGAAACATCAATACAATCTAATATAAACATAATTTCACCAATAAAGATCATATTCACAAAGACCCACATCATAGGCCAATTTTTAAGAATTTGGGGATCATGGGTTCTTCAAGAATTCCTTTGAAAATTGTCTTAAAAACATTAATTCCACATTAATTCATCAATAGAATGATTTAGAAAATCGTTTGACAAGGAACCCATGTTTAGATTGAAAATTGGGAATTTTGGTCTTTGAATCACTTTTGAAAATCTTTGATAGAACTCCTTGAATGAAAGGTTATTCAAGAATCAAGAGTCACCATACCTTAATTATTGAAGAACCATGAAATTGAAGAAGAAATCAGTTGAGAACCCATCTTCTAGCTTGAGCTTCATCAAGCTCTTCAATGGAGTTTTTGAGAGAATCTATTTTGAGAGGAAAGGGTCAATTTGAAGAATGGGATCTAATTTTAGGTTTTGGGGTTTTAACCAACTTAAAATCCCCTAAAATAGGTAGAATAATCATTTATAATAATTCCCCAAAGTACCCAAACTACCCCTCACTTAGTTGGACCTTTTAAACAAGACAAACTTGAGTTTTATTTTCACAAATTTCGTCGGGAAACAAGTTAGCGACGCGGAGGTGTTCCCACAAGTTTTCTGGAAATTAAATTTGAGATAGTAGAGTCCGCGACATGTTCGCGATGCGGACCAAACATTTGGCCCTTGGTGGAGCTATGTCACGACCAAAGCCTAGGGCCTAGACGTGACATGGCGAATGAGGAACCCGAAGGAACCCCAAACAAGCCTCTCAAACTTGTCATCACACTTCATCGGTTGCGGAAGTACATTCAACATTAATTAACGGGAAATAGGGTCTAAGGGCAAACCATTTCAAAATGACATCATAGAACAAGAGTCAAGCTCATTTACAAAATACTTGTCCAACGCACACCTCTACATACATAGATAGGACGGGGGCCATGACATACTACCGGCTCCCCTCATAGTCAAAATACAATTGCAAGCTAAAGTCTCAAAACATAGGAGTAGGAAACATAACATAGCCCTCGAATCATTGAGGACTCACCAACAAACTCGGATAAGCACCGTACTAGCCACGTGAATGGAGAGAAGGATCAAGAGTAGCTCCGGTCCCTACATGGTGACATCATGTAGGCAAAATATGCGTTAGTACTTGGAATGTACTAAGTATGTGGGGTGCAACACAACAATAGTTTCATAGGCATTATGAATAACAATATGAGGATGCATGATCAAAGTGAAGTCAAAACATGTTTAAGTAAATCTATACTAATAGTAGATATCATATGTGTATGCATGATCCAACCAATCTATAACCCCAACTTAGGATGGGGGATGCCGTTCACACCCGGACACCCTGGTGGCAAGGTATAAACCCCCCACATGGTTGATGTTGGTCACACCCCAAGCATCCTAGGTGGTGAGATATAAACCTCTCACATGGTTGATGTTGGTCACACCCCAAGCATCCTAGGTGGTGAGATATAAACCTCTCACATGGTTGTCCAGTTCTTTTCCCCCGGACCGGGCATTGTCATGCAACACTTTATATAGGAAATTCCCATTAGGCTCTAATGCAATCTCACGTATGGAATGAACATATACACAAGCTTAGTTTGTCATCAACACATCTCTGGATTGCCATACATCTCATAACTCAAGCTCTAAAACATCGATTCATCAATTCTCTATAGTTGGACATTTTGTCAAACACCTTGAAGACATGTAATGGAATCAAAGAGTATGAAAAATAGGGTAGTAATTATGCAGCCAAACCAGTGAACAACCTACAACAACACCTTTTAACACCCACAATACCACATGAAAATCTCCACATCCATTCCAAATTTAGATTCAAGTTCTAGAGTCACAACATGCTCAAAACAATCACTTTTCATGTTTAAAATTCAATGTGCAGGAAATTATTACAAAGAACAAGACTAATTTATGAATCTTAACTTAAACCATGAATTAGTGAGTAGAATAGAGTCTAGGCACTATGGGTGGAAGGACCCATGAGTTCAACACCACATACCTTGAGTTTTTATGAAGGTCTTGAGAGTGTCTTCAATGGAAGCTTGGAACTTGGAGCAAGAGTCTCTTCAATCTTGAGGAAGGTTTTGGATTAGGGTTCTTGAGAGAACTTGAGAGAAAATGTGTCTAAGTATGGGAGAGGTGTTTTGGGAAATGTTTTAGAGATGGGAATTGAACTAATGGTATATAGGAAATAACATATGCCCTTTGGAAAAATGGTCCAACACTTAGAAAAAAAATGAGGCGGGTGAACAGTAAAAACGCTCATTGGAAATTGCATTTCCTGCCGGACAGATTTTACGAAAATGGGCATAACTTCTTCGTCCGAACTCCGAATGAGGTGAAACGAAGTGCGTTAGGTAGCTAACTCAAAGGGCTTTCCATGGATATGTTATGGGCCACCCAATTATTTGTGTGCTAGGAGATATGACCCTCCAAAGTAGACCCTCGAAAAAGGCTTCACTTGGAAATTTCGGATTTTGATACGGTTGCTCTAAAATTTGGGTTAGACCAATTTCCCACTCAATTTGACCCCCTAAACAAGAATATAAAGTCGGATTTTCGAAAAACGAAACGATTTTTTTTTTTTTATAGATATAGCTAAACAAGTTTCCGGTAACTTCCGAAACACATTTTTAAGAACTTTTTGGGTCATTTCAAGCTAGTCCGCGACGTGGACATGCTCCCTCCAAGCACAACTTCAAGCTGCCTTGGCAACTTGCTTGGCCAAGGTTGGGGTCATCCTCGGGGACCCTTAGGGTGGCCCCCAGGGCGTCGTATCCGAACATTTTGATCCTAAAAACATTTATTAAGACACTAGGGTCACCTCCACTGATTTTAGACTCCAAACAACACATAAAAAGATGAACAACATACTAGAACACACCAACACGTAAAAGACTAGTTTCTGAACGTCTTGGTCGTCCCTTGACGTTTGACTTCCAAATTCTTTAAAACTGACTTAAAAGACTATTTTTCATTATTTTGACAAGTTATTAATGCATAAAACCCATGTGAGGCTCTACTTTATCCTACTTTATTTTGAGGGTCGTTACAATGAGGACGTACCACTTGATTCTTGGAGGAATAGCAATCCAAGCACTTCAATCTAGGTAGAAGCAATCACTTGCCGGAACCTACACTTTGTAGTAAAAACATAGAAGAATGGGTTAAGACACAAAAATGTACTAAGTATGATGACCATGCACAAACATAATTTAAAAGGGGACATTTTGGTTAGAAACCATGCATGATACTACTTTTTAGAAATATCATGAACAATAGCATAAGAGACATCAAGTACAAATATAATCATCATATAAGTCATAACATCACATTTGAACAATATCAACATGCAACTCTTTACCTTCACATTTAGCCTTTACCTCAAGTAACCCTCATGCTATACCTTGTGCAATGTATAGATAGCGTCCCATACCATCATCCACACCAAGGTACCACATTAAGGTCACCAAAAGTGAACTTACCATTCAACCTTTCCATTTCCAATAATACTCATACACAAGAGACCTAAACCTTTAACACATTATTTCATCACGTAAGAACCATCACCTAAGACAACCCCTAAGTCATACTTGTGCAATGTGCAAGTAGTATCCCATACTACTACTGACACTAAGTACTCCTTTGAAGTCACCATAGGCAAGGCACATTGAAATACTATAAGTCACTACAAGGAAGTAACTCATAATACAATCCAAGTATAGCATGCATCATTACATTAGACATTCAAATTCAACATTCTTTATTTGCTTCATTGAGAGGACCTTCATACAATAGTCATTAAGACTTAGAGAACTCACTATAACCCTCTTGAAGCCTACTCGTGCCATGTATAGATTGCATCCCAAACTACTACCCACACTTTATAGAACTCCTCAAGAAACTATAATGCACATCTCACATGATGGGAATAAGCGTTTAACCGACATAGACCATGAGAACTAGATCATGGAATTCGGTGTCATGTAACCCCACGCCGTAGAAGGTGGTCAACTTGCCTAAGGAAGACCGATATTTAGCTTAAGTGGATCCACTAGCTATCCTATGTGGGCACATAGTTAAGGGAGAAGGAGATTGCTACTAGATACCCCACCTCAACTCACATGCGGGTATCCATCTCAAGAGATTTCTACTAGAAACCTTGCCTCAACTCACGAGAGGGCTTCCATCCCAGTCAATATCCTCTCAGTGCTTAGTCTACATTCCCATAGAGTATTTTAACATTCATTACATTAAGAGATAAGAGAATGTTACTAGACACCCCGACTCAACTCACGTGAGGGCATCCATAACAACCCAACATTCATTCATTGGATAGCTCATAGATTCAAAGATGAGAATAGCCTTTCATCTAAGAATCCCATTATCGTTCATCAGTGCAAGATTGAGAATATCCTTTCAATCAACACATCATTAGGATTCATTAGAGTAAAATTGAGAATAGCCTTTCAATAAGTACTTCATCATTAACATTACCATTGAACCTCATTCATTCTTCATTCATGTGTATTAATAAATAGACTACCTCCAATCCTAACACAATTAACTTCTAGACATGATCATCATTAATTCATTGAAACTACATGTACATCCTTCACATCACATTCATATATACAACATCATCATAATATTTCAATTCCTCACACTATGTCTTCAAGTCCAAGATCACAATGTACATAGTAAGTAAACACCTCCACATTTCAAGTGGATCAACAATTCAAGCACAATTCTACTATAACATGAAATCATGTCTAACTAGCCCTTTCAAGGCTATGATCACAAATCCTCAATTAACCAAAAATTCGCCATAATTAGGCATATATGATGATATAATTCAACAATCTAAATCAATCTAGGCATAAATCCATCAACATTCATTCATAATCAACAACCCACTTCATAAGGCACAATTTAGGAATTGAGAGAAATCATGGGTTCATAGAGTATTTTCATCTTAAATCATCAATTAAGCATCAATATAATCATAATTTATCATTTGAAAACGTTTGATGCAAGAAACCATGAGATTGAGTAAAATCTAGGGTTTTTGTGAAACTTGAAAGCTTTGAAAACTTCTTTGAAATTGACTCTAGGGTGAAAGCTAACCCTAGATGAAGGATCACCATACCTTTATCTTGAAGAATCCCACAAAAATCTACCCAATAGCCTTCCTCTTCAAGCCATAAACCTTCTTCTTCTCTTGGTCTTCAATGGAGTTCTAGAGAGAAGATATTTTGAGAGGGAGCGGTTTTGATTTGGGGTTATTGAAGAATGAAATAAAAAATAGTACTTTATTATTTTAATACTCTTAAAATACCTAAATAAACCCAAAATAACCGTCCAAGCACTTAAAAAAACTTGGGGTGAATTTACCAACTCACCCCTAGCTTGGCCGTGTCCTTGATAGCAAACCAAGTCCAATTGACGGACCCCATCCACGGACCGTGGATGGGTTGACGGACCGTACTGGTCATCCGTCAATTGGAGCTGTGGCTTGGTTTGGGGCCCCTTGACCTACGGAGGCCATCCACGAGGCGTGGATGGACCTACGGGGTGTGGACCCCTTCCGTAGGTCACCAAACTTTGGCCAACTTTCATCAAATGGGGCAGCCTTGGGGGTTAAGCTTAGTGTCCTCCTCAAGGACCCCTGGGGTGGTCCATGGGGAGTCGTACCATGACATTTTACCCCTAAACCCCTCAACCATGACTCGGAACAACATACAACAACCTTAAACCTCAAGACAAACTCACACACTCACTAGTTAGGCTCTAGTTTCACTAGTTCGTTTTTAGGGTCGTTACAACAGAACTACCTAGACCCACATCTCCAACTGATAGAAGGACTTTTTTGGGATTGGATGGTTACTATAGAAGGTTTATCGAGGGTTTTTTGTCTATTTCATCCCCATTGACTAAGTTGACCCAGAAAACGGCTAAGTTTCAATGGTTCGAAGCTTATGAGAAAAACTTCCAGGAATTGAAAACTCAGTTGACTAGTGCTCCAGTGTTTACCCTACCTTAGGGTACAAAAGGCTTTGTTGTTTATTGCGATCCCTCCAGAGTTGGACTTGGTTGTGTATTGATGCAAAATTGTAAGGTCATAGCCTATGCCTCCGACAACTTAAGATTCATGAGAAAAATTTCCCGACTCATGATCTTGAGTTGGAAGCGGTGGTGTTTGCTTTGAAAATATGGCGTCACTATTCGAGGAAGAATGTTCCCGAGGGGGAGATATTGTAACACCTCCGACTTCCATTAGTTTTTAGTTTTGGTTCAACTTCAAAATACCATATCATTTATCAAATAAAGAGTGAGGTGGCCCATGAGGTATCAAATCGAAGGTCTTTGAGTTATCTTTTCAACACCACCAAGTTTGCTAAATTTTGAGCTCAAAGTAAAAAGTTATGGCTGCTTAAGTGAAACCTCTCTAATTAAGGCAGTTCATCCGTTTGGGAAAGGGGTATTTTGGTCTTTTACTTACACCACTAGGCCTAAAATGTTTTTTCACTCCTAATAAGGGTCTAGTATGATTTAACAACTTTTCCACGTTTCTAAACACTTAGATGTTTAGAGAAGAACAAATGTTCTTTCGAGGTATGTAAGCTTCTCATAGTGTTGGGTTTGTTCCCTCTCACGCCAACCATGTAATTCATTTTATGAATTCATCCATGAAATTTTTTATATTGAGATTCTTGAGAAGTTTTTGAGTTTTAAACCCATTCTTTAACAATGGAGGTTTCTGAGTTCTTGAGGTGAGGGTATTGCGAATGACTGTTGTTTCTTGATGGATTTTTTGTAGGATTTCATTCGATTTTAGACGTGTCACGACCCAGGGGTACCCCCTAGATGTAACATGACGTACTCAACCCTGAAAGGGTCTCATACAAGCCCTTAGCATATCATGACATAAGATAAATAGAAATGACGCAGAATTTAAAATTTTTTACAATCGAAGTCTTTCATAAAATCAAATGGAAGTCTAGACACTTTATTAATAACCATATAATAAAATCGGAGTATCAATAAGGGTCACAACCCTTTACAGCATAGTCTCAAAAGAGAATGTAAGAAAGAAACTAGAAATGAATAACTCTCGTCCTCGAACCATGAGGACTCACCAAAAGAGTGGAGAGAATCAATCCATGCTTTGAATAATAGGATAAGCACACCTCAACGACTGGGCCCTGCACTTATAGAAAAATGTAGAAAATATGGGTTAGTACAAAAATGCACTAAGTATTATTGTCATGCATAAAATTCTTAAAAACATGCTAAAATGGACATTTTAATTGAAACCATGCACTTTATCAAATTTAAGAGTCATCATGCACATTGATGTAAATATATAAGTAAAACCATCTCATAAGCAACCCTAAGCTATACTTGTGCAATGTATAGATAAGATCCGATAATCTTATCGAATACTAAGTACCACTTTTAGGCCACCATAATCATGCATATCATACCTTGACCTCATCCATAGCCAATACTCATAGTCAAGGAAACATTCATGTTCATTAACTTGTAACAAGGAAAGCCACTCATAGCAACAATCCATATCATACATGCACAAATTCATATATCTTCATAGGATAAGAGAACCACACCATAACCCCTTTCAAATCCTACTTGTGCAATGCATGAATGAAGTCCCATACCCCCACTCACACTAAGTAGAGCTCTTTGAGAAGTCATAAGTATAGTTCATGTTCATGTTCTTGTCATAATTCATATTCTTGTCATGTAGGGAAATAACCTTAACTTACATAGACCATGTGAGCTACATGGAACCCAGTGTACTGCCCCACACCGAAAAGAGGTGTCCTACTTGCCTAAGGTTGAACTCTTGTTTGATAGCTTAGGTGGATCCACTAATTAAAGACCTATGTGGGCACATAGTTACGAGATAGGGAGATTGCTTCTAGAAACCCAGACTAACTAAGGTAAACGATTTCCATCTCATGAGATAACTAATTTGGGAACCCGAACTAACTAGCATAAAAGGAACCCATTTTGAAAGCTGGATTAACTGACGTAAAAGTTTTCATCTCATATTCATATCCACTAGGTGCTAAGCATAATTCCCATTAAGTTCTTGTTAAGTCTTTAATTAGGTTCATGTTTATGGAAGAATGCCCTAGCACTCAAACCAACATGGTATCATGATAGCTCATAGATTCAATAGGTGAGAATAACCTTTCAACCTTATAATCATTAATATGTGAGTAAACCTTTCACATCATGTTCATAGTGTGTTCATGAGAATAGCCTTTCAATCAACACAATAAGATTATCATAGTCATAGACATTTCATGCATAGTCATGTGTAAGGGTATTGGAGAATGATCTTTCAACAATACCACAATTACACCATAGTCATAGGATCTTCACTCTCTAAGTGAATCATAAGCTCATGCATAATTCTCATAAACATGTATAATTCTCATAATTTTCCCTTCAAGGACCATGAATTACATTCAACCCAAACATCTAGAATTTCTATATTAGATATGGATAATATCATGATTTACTTAACTCAATCAATATAGACATAATCTATTCACATGCTTCTATGATCAATCATCCCACATCACGAGATCACACTTTAGTAATATGGGGAATTCATGGGTTCTTGGGAGGACTTCATCATAAATCAACAATAAATCATCAATTCAATCATAATCCATCATAAATCAACCATTGAAAACGTTTTTGAAAGGAACCCATGACTTGGAGTGAGACCCTAACTTTTTGGGGAAATTGAAAGCTTTGAAATCTAGTTTAGAATGGACTCTATGGGTGAAAGCTACCCATAGATGAAAAACTACCATACCTTTATGATGAATCTCCAAAGAATTTGAGGAAGAAGCCTTGATTTCTTCAAACCCTAGCTCCAATTCTACTCTTCTTCTTTCTTCTTCTTCTTCTTCTTCTTCTTCTTCTTCTTCTTCTTCTTCTTCTTCTTCTTCTTCTTCTTCTTCTTCTTCTTCTTCTTCTTCTTCTTCTTCTTCTTCTTCTTTTTCTTCTTCTTCTTCTTCTTCTTCTTTGAGTTTTAGAGAGAGAAATATTGTGAGGAAGATGAACTTTCGTTTGATTTGGGTGTTTGTGAAAAATGACTTAGTTTGGGTGTTTTTGACTTAAAAACAACTTATATAGTAACCCCAAACTTACCCAAAATGACCTCACTTTAATAGGACTTAAAAGGAAAAAACCCATTTAACCCTCACTTAGTGAAAATAAAAAATAATAATTTAACACTCACTTAAATTACCCTGCCCAGATGCCACGAGGGGCTCCACGAGCCATGGTCATGACCATGAGCCATGGTCCCACTCGTAGACTTGGGGCAGTAGCTAGGAACTTGGTGCCTTAAGCTTACATGCCCAAGGCATCTTCATGAGGGGCTCCACAAGCCGTGGTCAAGACCACTAGCCGTGGTCCCTCTCGTGGACCTTAAGGAAGTAGCTAGGCTACTTGTGCCCTAAGCTCATATTCTCAAGGCAACTTCACGAGGGGCTCCATGAGCCGTGGTCAAGACCACTGGCTGTGATCCCACTCTTGAACCTTGAGGCAGTAGCTAGGACATTTGGTTTCTACTCCCCAATGGCCAATGCAACTCCGTGAAGCCTCCCATGAACTGTGGACAAGACCACTAGCCGTGGTGATGGCCGTTAAGTTGGGGCAGTGTTTGCCAAGGTTGGGGTAGCCTTGTCCTTTGGCTTTGGCTTGGCTCCTTTTCCTTGGCACTTGACCTTTAGCCTTGAATCTTATAGCCCTCATTATAACCCTAGATGGTATACTAATCTACAGGAGTCATTTTATGATTTTTAACCCTTACATTTAGCTCTAGTTTAGCCTACTAGTTTCCGCAATGTTACAAGATGAGTTAGAACTTGAAGTTGAGCAAGAAAATTCGTCAAATTTCTGCGCCAAGACTACCGACCAGTAGTTTGGGTCTTGGCAAGGCGTGCCACTCAGTGCGCCCCAAACACTGGCCAGTAGTTTTGGGGCTGGTGCCCCGCGCCATCTAGTGCGCCAGGGTCGGCACGTCATTTTCTTTTTCGTCCTTCATTCTGTATATGTTCTTTTGAATTGTATCTACGTTCTCTTTGTAATATGAACTCTTAAAGTCTTCATTAATCCTTGAGAGATCCTACATGTCATAATCACATGTCTTAATTCATATTTTGAATTCACGTAAAGTTAAGAAGAAAGTTCAAGAGGTCCTTTTTGAGTCACTT
This sequence comes from Solanum okadae, assembly GCA_036553675.1. Taxonomy (NCBI): domain Eukaryota; kingdom Viridiplantae; phylum Streptophyta; class Magnoliopsida; order Solanales; family Solanaceae; genus Solanum; species Solanum okadae. The sequence goes on from CM071678.1 coordinate 29,505,560, forward strand.
TGAGAATTCTTTAAATTAATTATTGTTTTGAACTAAATCTTGAGTAAATGAGTATGAGAATGAGGAGAGTTGTCTTCATGTTTCAAAATTAGTATAGGGGAACTAAGAATTCTGAAATGTAACACTTTTACATTTTCAAAGAGAGAAACATCAATTTGTAAATGAGTTATGAGTTCAGAGCATTACCTCTTTTAATAGGATCTTTTGAGTAATTATCTCAAATTGAGAAAGAGTTATGTTTTAACCATTTGAGCATGAGATAAATATATTATTGGGAGTAGTATTGAGCACTGATATGGGATGAGTTCAGACAACTCAAAATTCTCATAAATCATGTGCAACATGGGTAAAGGATCATACTTTTTAGATGATTCCTTATTGCTTTTAAGCATAGTTTAGTAGATCCACTTAGTTGAGGTGTTCTATACCTTGGCAAGGTATAGGATAGTTTTGGCAGCATGGGCGAGCTGCTTTATCATCACGTAGCTCATAGTGATTGGTGTTAGTTACAAAATCTCCCAAATAAGAGTAAAGAGTATGCTTTTGTATTTTCTTACATCATTGAGTTTTATCTCCTGCTTTATAATGTTTTAAATATCGCATCTATCATTTTTGCTTTGCATTCAGTTGATTTGAGGTGAGTATTCCTTCCAACCTTGTCTGCTCAATTAACTATTGCTATTAGTTTTCCTCTTACATACTTGTACATTCAATGTACTGACGTCATTCGACCTGCATCTTTTTATGATGTAGATACAGTTGTTCAGGATCATCAACCAACGCTCCATTGATGCCATTTGCACATCCAGCTTGTTTTGGCTAGCCTCCTTGCTTTCTGGAGGGTTCTACGTTTATTTTCAATATTTTTTTATGATGTCATGAGTGTTGTCTCGACTTCTATTATAGTATCTAGAGGCTTCATAGACAATAGTAGTTGAGGAGTCTTTCATTATTTCCTCGTTGATGTTTCGATACCTTGAGAAGATTTCTTATGTTTAATTAAGCAGTTCAGACATTAACTGAGTTAAGTTATTGTTGAGACCCTTTTTAGTTAAATATTTCAAGTTGAGGTTCTTGTTTTGTTGAGTAAGTCTTTCGCTGAGTAGTCAGTCAAGACACGGGTTCACTTGGGGACCAATGATGGTTCTTGAGTATCGGCTACGTCCAGGATGTAGACTCGGGGCGTGAGAGTTTCGATCAGCTAAGTAAGAATATCGGGTGGTGTATTTATTTAATTGTGGTTAGAATTTAAAATTGGACCAGTACTATAACTGAAACAGTACATCAACAAACTAGGTCTATAAGTGAAACATAAGATATAAAAATAGATGATGATATAAATAAAATGCAAAACACTACAAAAATAAGGTTAATAGTAAGGCTTATGATTAAAGAACCTCCACTTTTGGTTAGAGAACTTCCACTTTATGATAACAACCTAAACATGTGAAGTTCGTCTTCTCTTTATCCTCAAGCACAATGGCTATCTGATTGTGAATAACCATTCAAAAGCATAGTACTCCTTGCCATCAAGTCTATCAAATAATTGATTAATGAAGAAAATAGGGTAATGATCTTTTCTAGGGTCCTCATTCAATTTTCTGTAGTTCATGCATATTATATGCATGAAGAAATTATCTCATTTTTCTCATTTATAATCATTGTAATCCCTCCTTTCTTAGGGACACATTCATATGTCTAATCTAGTTGTTGTCAGAAATCGGGTAAACAATATTTGTAACAAGCCACTTGATCACCTCTTTCCTTAACACATATTTCATGACTTGATTTAGCCTTCTTTGATGTTGAATAGCATCCTTCTTTGATGTAGATCTTATGCATAAAAAGTGGATATGGTTCCATGGATATCAGACATCTTCCAACCTAGAGCTCATTTGTAGTGTTTCAAAACTATTAGGGCTTCTTAACCTACACATTAGATAAACCTACAACAAAAATATTGGTAAAGTTTCATCCTCCGCAACAATCCAAACTAGAGGTGAGAAAGATGTTTTTTCAACTCTATGTTTGGAGATTCCTCAATAAAAAACTTGGGAGAGGGCCTAGAGGTCTCTTAAAAAGCTCAAAATTTCAACTTCTTATGAAAACACTCGCAAACATATAGAAAAAACAGCATCTCATGACTTGCTATGTCTCCAATGAAAAATTTCATCATAAGATATCTTTTTATCAAATCTTTAGACAAAAGAAGTAGCAACACAAAATCCACATGTAATATTGTTATAGTCGACATGTCCTTATAGACTGCATTTAGTTTATCACTTTATCAATATTAAAGACCTTTACGTTTTCATGCACTCGCATAGTCACATTCCTAAAAGCTACATCAACCAAAGCTTTTCGGTGTCCAAAAATGAACTTCCTAAAGTATATAGGGCTTTCAGATCCACCTCAAAGTCTAGAAGGACAAAATCAACCGGAAAGGTAAGAGACCAACCTTGCACTAAGAAATTTTCACTAATACCATCTAATCTTGTCAAGAATCTATGTACACTTTATAACAATAGTTGTTGTCACAACTCAATTCCTCGAGTCATGATGACACCTACTATAACCCACTAATAGACTAGCCAATCCATAACCCAGAACGACAACTAATTAGTATAAGGGTAGAAATAAGTAGAAAGAGAAGTTATAAACAACAAAATAAGACTAGAGCATTGTCACTACCCAAGTCTATACCCCGTACTTGGCCAACACTCGAGAACCATTTTTGATCCCCAAGAAAACCCTTGGCTTGGGTAACTATGACTCACAATCCTCTTGAAGATTCGCATAAAGTTAAATAAATGAGCATTTAGACATTCAAAGTAAATTTTAAAACAATGTCTTGAAATACTTAACATAATCCAGAAGTTAAATAAACATCCTGAAAAAACAATGGAAAACATCTAATTCTGTTCATCTATGAAGCCTCTATCTATTTCAAGATAGATGTCAGGACAAAACCCACGACACCTCATATACTACTAAAAATTGAAATGAAATTGGAGTCTCCCAAAAGCAAGGAAGCCTCACCAAATACTGTCTACGAGTGTAAGACGATTTCAACGAAGTGCCTATTGATGATCCTGAATACATGTATCAGCATCATAAAAGATGTAGGTCGAATGACATTATTACATTGAATGTACGCGTATGTAATATGGCTGAGTGAACATATAACTGAATTGAATGACTGAAAGCTGCTCAACTGAATCAATACATGAGCATGAAACAAAAAACATTTGACCTTTACAATAATATATGCAATAAAAGCAATACAAAAATAATATACTTTACTTGTGGGGAGTTTCTCTAACTGGCAACCATTACAGTGAGCTTAGCAATGATACAATGTTTCACCCATGTTGCAACGACCATCGTATACTTTGCCGGGGTATAGGATGATATGATATTGCAACTATGGATCCTTATAACATGCCTTCTTAAAGGCCGTAAAGAGTCGCATAATGAATCAATGCTATCCTATCCTACACTAACTACATAGTTTTGTGGGACTTTTGAGTTTTAAAAGACTCTAACCCAATTTGTGCTCGATACTACTCCCAAAATAACAAATATCAATTATGCTCAATTCACCCTTTACAAAGAAAGGGGCCATTACTTTACTGAAGTACTTTTCAAAAACATAACTCATTCTTACATTTAAATGTATATTTATGGACTTGTCTTTCAAGCCCAAGATCAATATGCATAGCACCAAAAACTCTTATATTTTTTGGAATATAGCCCTTAAACCTTTCATGTAAACTCACTTTAGTTTTGAATGCACACCAAGAAACGTGATTAGAATATGTAGGGAATTTCAAAGGTAAATGGAGCTTATATGATCTAATATAGATAGGTGAAACATAGCCACAACTTAAAGGAACAGGCACTGGATGAAACAATGAAGAATTAGCCCAGCGACCCCTCATGTACTGCTGGCGCAGGGAGCTAGGCCCCAAAGTACTGGGGGTTGGATTTGAGCGAGTGCACCATCCCAGGCCCCAAAGTCTATAAATGGGTTCGTGCGCATTGCTGGCGCACCGCCCCAACCCTTCCCCACCGACCCTGTAACGACCCGGAAAATGATAGAGTGAAACTAGAGCCTCACATGTGAGTTTGGAGTCGAGAACTTAATGAAATGATTATATTTGAATTTGAATCAAAAAGTTCTTAAAAATGTGCTTCGGAAGTTACCGGAAAGTTGTTTAGCTGTATATAAAAAGATCCGTTTCGTTTTTCGAAAATCCGACTTCATATTCTTGTTTAGGGGGTCAAATTGAGTGGGAAATGGGTCTAACCCAAATTTTAGAGCAACCGTATCAAAGTCTGAAATTTCCAAGTGAAGCCTTTTTCGACGGTCTACTTTGGAGGGTCATATCTCCTAGCACACAAATATTTGGGTGGCCAATAATATATCAATGGGAAGCCCTTTGAGTTAGCTACCTAACGCACTTCATTTCACCTCATTCGGAGTTCGAACGAAGAAGTTATGCCCATTTTCATAAAATCTGTCCGGCAGGAAAATGCAATTTTCAGTTGGCGTGGTTACTGTTCACCCGCCTCATTTTATTTTCTAAGTGTTGGACCATTCTTCCAAAGGACATATATTATTTCCTAGATACCATTAGTTCAATTCCCATCCCTAAAACATTTCCCTCTCTACAATCCTCCATTTAAGAAGAAGAAGAAGTGGGAGCTAGGGCTTTGGATTCAAGGCTTTCTTCAACAAATTTCGTGGGAGATCATAGCAAAGGTATGGTGACCCTTGATCCTTGATTATATTTCCTTCAAGGAGTCCATTCAAAAGGGTTTCAAAAGTCTTCAAAGAACAAAACTTCTATTTTCTATTCTAGGTATGGGTTCATGGGTAAAATGTTTTCAAAGTCATTATATTGGTGAATTGAAGTTCTATTTATGATTTTAAGATGATTTTTATATGAAACTTCTTCAAGAACCCATGTTTTCATTAAAAGCTTAGAATTTGCTAATGAAGTGGGTTTAATGCCTATGATTTAATGTTGATGAAATTGTGTTTAGATTGGATTGTATTGTTGATTTATATGGTTTTCTATACCTATTTATGATGAAGTGTTGGTATATGGATGAATTGAGGATTGTGGCCTTATGGGCAAGTTATGGATGAATTCTCTTGTGGTAAGAAAAATGGTTGGGACTTGAGTGTTGTTGATTATGGCTTTGGAGGATGGTAAGTTGGCTTAATCTCATATTATGGATAAAAATTGTTCTTGCTTGGTTTGATCCACTTATGGTGGAGGTGTTTAATTATGGAGTGTATTGTGACCATGGCCTTGAAGGCATAGCATGAGAAATATAAGTGTTACATGACATTTTTATGAATGGACATTCAATGGAGCTAATGTGATCATGTTATGAACGTAAATGTGTTATTATTGAAAGGATTTTTCTCAATTTGACACTCATGAATGTTGATGATAGAATATGAAGGATTCTCCAATTTATTGCATATCTCGAATTGGTAGAGCTTGTGCATCATTTTCTTGTTTAAATGATTATATTATTGGTTGTTGAAACCTTGGAATCGGTAGGCTTATCGCACCCTTCCACTCATGATAATAATGAACCTTGGAATCGGTAGGCTTATCGCACCCTTCCATTAATGATAGTAATGAACCTTGGAGTCGGTAGGCCTATGGCACCTTTCCATGAAGGTTAATGATGAGACTTGAACCGGTAGGCCCATGGCACCCTTTCAAGAGGAGTTAATGAGCTTTCCTAAATGAACCTTGAAACGATAGGCTTAAAGCACCCTTTCACGTGTTAATGAATGTAATTTGGAGTTGGTAGGCCAATGGCACCTCTCATATGTGATAATTTCAAGGTAACGAACTATTCTATGGGAATGTAGGCTAAGCACCGAGTGGATTTGGTTAGATGGAAACTCCCCCGATAGTTAGGCATGAGTTTCAATGATCGTCTACCTTATCCCATAAACTATGTGCCCGCATAGGTAGCTAGTGGATCCATTAAGCTATATACCGGTCTTCCTTAGGCAAGTAGACCACCTCTTTACGGTGTGGGGACTTATGACACCGGATTCCATGACAAGCTCTCATGGTCTATGTCGGTTAAACGCTTACTTCCCATCATGCGAGATTTCATTATGGTTTCTTGATAGGTTCTACAAAGTGTAGGTAGTAGTATGGGATGCTACCTATAGATTGCACGAGTAGGCTTGGAGAGGGTCATAGTGAGTTTCTCTAAATCCTAATGTGTGTGATACAATTGTGGCCTAAATGAGGTTATTAAAGAATGTTGGCTCTCAAATGCCTAATATGAGATGCATGCTATACTTGGGTTATATTACGAGTTATTTTCCCTTGTCATGTCTTAATTAATGATATACCTCTTATGTATGAATATTGTGCAAAGGTGAAAGAAAGGAATGATAAGTTACCTTAAGTGACCTTAATGTGGTGCCTTAGTATGGATGGTGGTATGGGACGCCATCCATACATTGCACGAGGTATAACATAAGGGTTTCTTGAGGTGAAGGTCCAAGGTAAAGGTTTTCATGTTGAAATTGTTTAAAGGTGATATTATGACTTACTTGATGTTTATGCTTCTATTGTATGTCTTTTATGCAACTATTCATGGTACTTCAAAAAGTGGCATAATGCATGGTTTCTAACCAAAATGTCCCTTTTAAAGCATGTTTTGCATGGTCATCATACTTAGTACATTTTGTGTACTAACCCATATTCTTCATTTTTTTTTTACTATAAGTGTAGATTCCGGCAAGTGATCCCTCCTAGCTAGTTTGAAGTGTTGGATTGCTTTCCTCCATAACTTGGTATGTCCTCATGGATTCGAGGATAAGACTTTTAAGTTCTTTGTTCATGTAATAGACTTAATAGACTTTTTTTGATTGTAAAGGGCCGTGTCCCTACTTATGTTTTGTGACTGTGTCTAAGATGGCCATGTGAGACTTAGACTTCCGTTGTGTGTTTTTAAAGTTGTTTAAATGAAGTTTAAATGTGTGGACGTAAATAAGTTTTTTTTCATTCCGCACTATTTTCATTATTGAATGCAATGAATGACTATGTGGGTCGTATAAGACCCCTTCGGGGTCGAATACGCCATGTTATGACTAGGGGGTACTCTCGGGTCGTGACAAACATGGTATCAGAGCATAAGATTTTGGGAATGGTTTTTAGGATCAAAGTCTCACAAGCCACGTCTAGTAGAGTCTTGTTCATCGGTGTGAGTCGCGACACATCTATGAGCGAGAGGCTATAGGACGGTAGAAGTTACACTTCTTTCATTATCCTTGAAGTCGTTCCTTAGAGTTTGGTTTATAAGTGCTTTTTTTTTAATCCTTCTCTTGTGTTTATAGGATATGAATACAAGAGGGAGACCCGCAAGGAGAGTAGGAGAAGAGGATGTGAATGAGGAAGTTCCTCCCCAAGTTGTGCAAAATGGTCAAGGTGTGCAATGCAATCAAGTTCCTATAGGTGAGCAAGAGAATGAGGTTCCGGTGGTTCCCCCGGATATGACCAATGAAGAGATTAGGTCGGCTTTCTTAATCTTGGCCCGAGCCATGGCGGCTCAAGCGACTAGAGATATGGGGCCTAGGGTGAATGCTAATGCGGGTACTATGGCTTCTAAGTTGAGAGACTTTGTGAGGATGAATCCTCCGGTGTTTCTAGGCTCTAAGGTGGGAGAGGATCCCCAAGAATTTTTGGATGAAGTGTATAAGGTAGTGAGTGCTATGGGGGTGATTTCAAAAGAAAAGGCGGAGCTTGCCTCCTATCAATTGAAAGATGTTGCCCAAATTTGGTTCACTCAATGGAAGGCTAATAGGCCGGTGGGAGCGGATCCTATAGAATGGGAGGAGTTTAAGGAAGCTTTCCTTGGTAGGTATTTTCCCCGTGAGAAGAGGGAGTGTAAGGTTGAGGAGTTTATCAACCTTAGACAAGGCAATGCGAGTGTGCAAGAGTACTCCTTGAGGTTTACCCAATTGTCTAAGTATGCTCCATCTTTGGTGTCAAACCCTAGGGATGAGATGAGTAGGTTTGTGACCGGTGTATCCGACCTAGTCAAGGAAGAGTGCCATACGGCAATGCTCCATAATGACATGAACATTTCTAGGCTCATAGTGTATGCTCAATCCATTGAGGAGTCCAAACTCAAGAGGATGAATAGGAATGTGAAGAGGGGTAGATCCGATGAGCAAAGTCAATCTAGGTTCAAGAAGAGGGCTCAAGACCAAGATTCTTCAAGTGCTCCTAAGGTTAACCAAGAAAAAAATGGTGAATCTCAATTTTCTAAACCTACTTGCATCACTTGTGGCAAGAGGCACTATGGGAAGTGCCTAGCCGGTACTAATGGGTGTTATGGTTGTGGAAAGAATGATTACAAGGTGAAAGATTGTCCTACTCTTACGGCTAGAGGAAGGGAGGCAAAGCAAGCTTCTAAAGATGGAACGGTTCCTATTCCTCCAAATTATGGTCGTTTCTATGCTCTCCAAGCTAGCAAGGACAAGGAAGCTGATTCGAGAAAAGGCGCCGGTAAGTTTTAGTTCCTTATGGTCATGAATGTCTTGATGAGGTTTCTATGTTGTTGTTTCTCATGTTTGCCTTAGTTGGGTTTGGGGGGATGCTATGTTGAATAGCAAGGTTGTTGAGAGTGTTGATATCCTTATCTCATTCCTTCTATTCTTATTCAAGCTTGAGACCAAGAGTTCCTAGTAGCTTGTTTTATGTTTTGGAGTCTTGGGTGAAAATGAGTTTCCATGGTCTCCTTATGTTATGCATGTCCTATTTGAATTCTTGTTAAATGATAAAATGAGTTTTCATAAATGTGTTCCTCATATTGATGTGCATTTAGTTGAGTTGTCTATATGCTTCATGAGGATAAATGTTGAACATGCTTAAATGTTGCATAATTGTACTTTTATGAGAAAATTGCATAATGTGCCTAATAATTTTGGGATGAGTGTGATGTAAATTGGAGAAGGAAGTTCATCCAATGAAATGAGAAATGGTAAAGTTTGATGCATAAGGAATGTGTAGATGTATTCCTAATTTCTTGAATTGCATGAAGTTGTTTGAGCCTCATTGATGTGGAGTTGATGTTTCCTCCGATATTTATGTACTAGTATTGATGTTGTATGCATGTTGATGGGCTGTATACTTGAGTTGTTACCCCTTATGTGTTTAAAGGGTCATTCGAGGACGAATGTTCCTAAGTGGGGGATAATGTAACGACCCGGAAAATGATAGAGTGAAACTAGAGCCTCACATGTGAGTTTGGAGTCGAGAACTTAATGAAATGATTATATTTGAATTTGAATCAAAAAGTTCTTAAAAATGTGCTACGGAAGTTACCGGAAAGTTGTTTAGCTGTATATAAAAAGATCCGTTTCGTTTTTCGAAAATCCGACTTCATATTCTTGTTTAGGGGGTCAAATTGAGTGGGAAATGGGTCTAACCCAAATTTTAGAGCAACCGTATCAAAGTCCGAAATTTCAAAGTGAAGCCTTTTTCGACGGTCTACATTGGAGGGTCATATCTCCTAGCACACAAATATTTGGGTGGCCAATAATATATCCATGGGAAGCCCTTTGAGTTAGCTACCTAACGCACTTCGTTTCACCTCATTCAGAGTTCGGACGAAGAAGTTATGCCCATTTTCGTAAAATCTGTCCCGCAGGAAAATGCAATTTTCAGTTGGCGTGGTTACTGTTCACCCGCCTCATTTTATTTTCTAAGTGTTGGACCATTCTTCCAAAGGACATATATTATTTCCTAGATACCATTAGTTCAATTCCCATCCCTAAAACATTTCCCTCTCTACAATCCTCCATTTAAGAAGAAGAAGAAGTGGGAGCTAGGGCTTTGGATTCAAGGCTTTCTTCAACAAATTTCGTGGGAGATCATAGCAAAGGTATGGTGACCCTTGATCCTTGATTATATTTCCTTCAAGGAGTCCATTCAAAAGGGTTTCAAAAGTCTTCAAAGAACAAAACTTCTATTTTCTATTCTAGGTATGGGTTCATGGGTAAAATGTTTTCAAAGTCATTATATTGGTGAATTGAAGTTCTATTTATGATTTTAAGATGATTTTTATATGAAACTTCTTCAAGAACCCATGTTTTCATTAAAAGCTTAGAATTTGCTAATGAAGTGGGTTTAATGCCTATGATTTAATGTTGATGAAATTGTGTTTAGATTGGATTGTATTGTTGATTTATATGGTTTTCTATACCTATTTATGATGAAGTGTTGGTATATGGATGAATTGAGGATTGTGGTCTTATGGGCAAGTTATGGATGAATTCTCTTGTGGTAAGAAAAATGGTTGGGACTTGAGTGTTGTTGATTATGGCTTTGGAGGATGGTAAGTTGGCTTAATCTCATATTATGGATAAAAATTGTTCTTGCTTGGTTTGATCCACTTATGGTGGAGGTGTTTAATTATGGAGTGTATTGTGACCATGGCCTTGAAGGCATAGCATGAGAAATATAAGTGTTACATGACATTTTTATGAATGGACATTCAATGGAGCTAATGTGATCATGTTATGAACGTAAATGTGTTATTATTGAAAGGATTTTTCTCAATTTGACACTCATGAATGTTGATGATAGAATATGAAGGATTCTCCAATTTATTGCATATCTCGAATTGGTAGAGCTTGTGCATCATTTTCTTGTTTAAATGATTATATTATTGGTTGTTGAAACCTTGGAATCGGTAGGCTTATCGCACCCTTCCACTCATGATAATAATGAACCTTGGAATCGGTAGGCTTATCGCACCCTTCCATTAATGATAGTAATGAACCTTGGAGTCGGTAGGCCTATGGCACCTTTCCATGAAGGTTAATGATGAGACTTGAACCGGTAGGCCCATGGCACCCTTTCAAGAGGAGTTAATGAGCTTTCCTAAATGAACCTTGAAACGATAGGCTTAAAGCACCCTTTCACGTGTTAATGAATGTAATTTGGAGTTGGTAGGCCAATGGCACCTCTCATATGTGATAATTTCAAGGTAACGAACTATTCTATGGGAATGTAGGCTAAGCACCGAGTGAATTTGGTTAGATGGAAACTCCCCCGATAGTTAGGCATGAGTTTCAATGATCGTCTACCTTATCCCATAAACTATGTGCCCGCATAGGTAGCTAGTGGATCCATTAAGCTATATACCGGTCTTCCTTAGGCAAGTAGACCACCTCTTTACGGTGTGGGGACTTATGACACCGGATTCCATGACAAGCTCTCATGGTCTATGTCGGTTAAACGCTTACTTCCCATCATGCGAGATTTCATTATGGTTTCTTGATAGGTTCTACAAAGTGTAGGTAGTAGTATGGGATGCTACCTATAGATTGCACGAGTAGGCTTGGAGAGGGTCATAGTGAGTTTCTCTAAATCCTAATGTGTGTGATACAATTGTGGCCTAAATGAGGTTATTAAAGAATGTTGGCTCTCAAATGCCTAATATGAGATGCATGCTATACTTGGGTTATATTACGAGTTATTTTCCCTTGTCATGTCTTAATTAATGATATACCTCTTATGTATGAATATTGTGCAAAGGTGAAAGAAAGGAATGATAAGTTACCTTAAGTGACCTTAATGTGGTGCCTTAGTATGGATGGTGGTATGGGACGCCATCCATACATTGCACGAGGTATAACATAAGGGTTTCTTGAGGTGAAGGTCCAAGGTAAAGGTTTTCATGTTGAAATTGTTTAAAGGTGATATTATGACTTACTTGATGTTTATGCTTCTATTGTATGTCTTTTATGCAACTATTCATGGTACTTCAAAAAGTGGCATAATGCATGGTTTCTAACCAAAATGTCCCTTTTAAAGCATGTTTTGCATGGTCATCATACTTAGTACATTTTGTGTACTAACCCATATTCTTCATTTTTTTTTTACTATAAGTGTAGATTCCGGCAAGTGATCCCTCCTAGCTAGTTTGAAGTGTTGGATTGCTTTCCTCCAAGACTTGGTATGTCCTCATGGATTCGAGGATAAGACTTTTAAGTTCTTTGTTCATGTAGTAGACTTAATAGACTTTTTTTGATTGTAAAGGGCTGTGTCCCTACTTATGTTTTGTGACTGTGTCTAAGATGGCCATGTGAGACTTAGACTTCCGTTGTGTGTTTTTAAAGTTGTTTAAATGAAGTTTAAATGTGTGGATGTAAATAAGTTTTTTTTCATTCCGCACTATTTTCATTATTGAATGCAATGAATGACTATGTGGCTCGTATAAGACCCCTTCGGGGTCGAATACGCCATGTTATGACTAGGGGGTACTCTCGGGTCGTGACAAACATGGTATCAGAGCATAAGATTTTGGGAATGGTTTTTAGGATCAAAGTCTCACAAGCCACGTCTAGTAGAGTCTTGTTCATCGGTGTGAGTCGCGACACATCTATGAGCGAGAGGCTATAGGACGGTAGAAGTTACACTTCTTTCATTATCCTTGAAGTCGTTCCTTAGAGTTTGGTTTATAAGTGCTTTTTTTTTTAATCCTTCTCTTGTGTTTATAGGATATGAATACAAAAGGGAGACCCGCAAGGAGAGTAGGAGAAGAGGATGTGAATGAGGAAGTTCCTCCCCAAGTTGTGCAAAATGGTCAAGGTGTGCAATGCAATCAAGTTCCTATAGGTGAGCAAGAAAATGAGGTTCCGGTGGTTCCCCCGGATATGACCAATGAAGAGATTAGGTCGGCTTTCTTAATCTTGGCCCGAGCCATGGCGGCTCAAGCGACTAGAGATATGGGGCCTAGGGTGAATGCTAATGCGGGTACTATGGCTTCTAAGTTGAGAGACTTTGTGAGGATGAATCCTCCGGTGTTTCTAGGCTCTAAGGTGGGAGAGGATCCCCAAGAATTTTTGGATGAAGTGTATAAGGTAGTGAGTGCTATGGGGGTGATTTCAAAAGAAAAGGCGGAGCTTGCCTCCTATCAATTGAAAGATGTTGCCCAAATTTGGTTCACTCAATGGAAGGCTAATAGGCCGGTGGGAGCGGATCCTATAGAATGGGAGGAGTTTAAGGAAGCTTTCCTTGGTAGGTATTTTCCCCGTGAGAAGAGGGAGTGTAAGGTTGAGGAGTTTATCAACCTTAGACAAGGCAATGCGAGTGTGCAAGAGTACTCCTTGAGGTTTACCCAATTGTCTAAGTATGCTCCATCTTTGGTGTCAAACCCTAGGGATGAGATGAGTAGGTTTGTGACCGGTGTATCCGACCTAGTCAAGGAAGAGTGCCATACGGCAATGCTCCATAATGACATGAACATTTCTAGGCTCATAGTGTATGCTCAATCCATTGAGGAGTCCAAACTCAAGAGGATGAATAGGAATGTGAAGAGGGGTAGATCCGATGAGCAAAGTCAACCTAGGTTCAAGAAGAGGGCTCAAGACCAAGATTCTTCAAGTGCTCCTAAGGTTAACCAAGAAAAAAATGGTGAATCTCAATTTTCTAAACCTACTTGCATCACTTGTGGCAAGAGGCACTATGGGAAGTGCCTAGCCGGTACTAATGGGTGTTATGGTTGTGGAAAGAATGATCACAAGGTGAAAGATTGTCCTACTCTTACGGCTAGAGGAAGGGAGGCAAAGCAAGCTTCTAAAGATGGAACGGTTCCTATTCCTCCAAATTATGGTCGTTTCTATGCTCTCCAAGCTAGCAAGGACAAGGAAGCTAATTCGAGAAAAGGCGCCGGTAAGTTTTAGTTCCTTATGGTCATGAATGTCTTGATGAGGTTTCTATGTTGTTGTTTCTCATGTTTGCCTTAGTTGGGTTTGGGGGGATGCTATGTTGAATAGCAAGGTTGTTGAGAGTGTTGATATCCTTATCTCATTCCTTCTATTCTTATTCAAGCTTGAGACCAAGAGTTCCTAGTAGCTTGTTTTATGTTTTGGAGTCTTGGGTGAAAATGAGTTTCCATGGTCTCCTTATGTTATGCATGTCCTATTTGAATTCTTGTTAAATGATAAAATGAGTTTTCATAAATGTGTTCCTCATATTGATGTGCATTTAGTTGAGTTGTCTATATGCTTCATGAGGATAAATGTTGAACATGCTTAAATGTTGCATAATTGTACTTTTATGAGAAAATTGCATAATGTGCCTAATAATTTTGGGATGAGTGTGATGTAAATTGGAGAAGGAAGTTCATCCAATGAAATGAGAAATGGTAAAGTTTGATGCATAAGGAATTGGTAGATGTATTCCTAATTTCTTGAATTGCATGAAGTTGTTTGAGCCTCATTGATGTGGAGTTGATGTTTCCTCCGATATTTATGTACTAGTATTGATGTTGTATGCATGTTGATGGGCTGTATACTTGAGTTGTTACCCCTTATGTGTTTAAAGGGTCATTCGAGGACGAATGTTCCTAAGTGGGGGATAATGTAACGACCCGGAAAATGATAGAGTGAAACTAGAGCCTCACATGTGAGTTTGGAGTCGAGAACTTAATGAAATGATTATATTTGAATTTGAATCAAAAAGTGCTTAAAAATGTGCTTCGGAAGTTACCGGAAAGTTGTTTAGCTGTATATAAAAAGATCCGTTTCGTTTTTCGAAAATCCGACTTCATATTCTTGTTTAGGGGGTCAAATTGAGTGGGAAATGGGTCTAACCCAAATTTTAGAGCAACCGTATCAAAGTCCGAAATTTCAAAGTGAAGCCTTTTTCGACGGTCTACATTGGAGGGTCATATCTCCTAGCACACAAATATTTGGGTGGCCAATAATATATCCATGGGAAGCCCTTTGAGTTAGCTACCTAACGCACTTCGTTTCACCTCATTCAGAGTTCGGACGAAGAAGTTATGCCCATTTTCGTAAAATCTGTCCGGCAGGAAAATGCAATTTTCAGTTGGCGTGGTTACTGTTCACCCGCCTCATTTTATTTTCTAAGTGTTGGACCATTCTTCCAAAGGACATATATTATTTCCTAGATACCATTAGTTCAATTCCCATCCCTAAAACATTTCCCTCTCTACAATCCTCCATTTAAGAAGAAGAAGAAGTGGGAGCTAGGGCTTTGGATTCAAGGCTTTCTTCAACAAATTTCGTGGGAGATCATAGCAAAGGTATGGTGACCCTTGATCCTTGATTATATTTCCTTCAAGGAGTCCATTCAAAAGGGTTTCAAAAGTCTTCAAAGAACAAAACTTCTATTTTCTATTCTAGGTATGGGTTCATGGGTAAAATGTTTTCAAAGTCATTATATTGGTGAATTGAAGTTCTATTTATGATTTTAAGATGATTTTTATATGAAACTTCTTCAAGAACCCATGTTTTCATTAAAAGCTTAGAATTTGCTAATGAAGTGGGTTTAATGCCTATGATTTAATGTTGATGAAATTGTGTTTAGATTGGATTGTATTGTTGATTTATATGGTTTTCTATACCTATTTATGATGAAGTGTTGGTATATGGATGAATTGAGGATTGTGGCCTTATGGGCAAGTTATGGATGAATTCTCTTGTGGTAAGAAAAATGGTTGGGACTTGAGTGTTGTTGATTATGGCTTTGGAGGATGGTAAGTTGGCTTAATCTCATATTATGGATAAAAATTGTTCTTGCTTGGTTTGATCCACTTATGGTGGAGGTGTTTAATTATGGAGTGTATTGTGACCATGGCCTTGAAGGCATAGCATGAGAAATATAAGTGTTACATGATATTTTTATGAATGGACATTCAATGGAGCTAATGTGATCATGTTATGAACGTAAATGTGTTATTATTGAAAGGATTTTTCTCAATTTGACACTCATGAATGTTGATGATAGAATATGAAGGATTCTCCAATTTATTGCATATCTCGAATTGGTAGAGCTTGTGCATCATTTTCTTGTTTAAATGATTATATTATTGGTTGTTGAAACCTTGGAATCGGTAGGCTTATCGCACCCTTCCACTCATGATAATAATGAACCTTGGAATCGGTAGGCTTATCGCACCCTTCCATTAATGATAGTAATGAACCTTGGAGTCGGTAGGCCTATGGCACCTTTCCATGAAGGTTAATGATGAGACTTGAACCGGTAGGCCCATGGCACCCTTTCAAGAGGAGTTAATGAGCTTTCCTAAATGAACCTTGAAACGATAGGCTTAAAGCACCCTTTCACGTGTTAATGAATGTAATTTGGAGTTGGTAGGCCAATGGCACCTCTCATATGTGATAATTTCAAGGTAACGAACTATTCTATGGGAATGTAGGCTAAGCACCGAGTGGATTTGGTTAGATGGAAACTCCCCCGATAGTTAGGCATGAGTTTCAATGATCGTCTACCTTATCCCATAAACTATGTGCCCGCATAGGTAGCTAGTGGATCCATTAAGCTATATACCGGTCTTCCTTAGGCAAGTAGACCACCTCTTTACGGTGTGGGGACTTATGACACCGGATTCCATGACAAGCTCTCATGGTCTATGTCGGTTAAACGCTTACTTCCCATCATGCGAGATTTCATTATGGTTTCTTGATAGGTTCTACAAAGTGTAGGTAGTAGTATGGGATGCTACCTATAGATTGCACGAGTAGGCTTGGAGAGGGTCATAGTGAGTTTCTCTAAATCCTAATGTGTGTGATACAATTGTGGCCTAAATGAGGTTATTAAAGAATGTTGGCTCTCAAATGCCTAATATGAGATGCATGCTATACTTGGGTTATATTACGAGTTATTTTCCCTTGTCATGTCTTAATTAATGATATACCTCTTATGTATGAATATTGTGCAAAGGTGAAAGAAAGGAATGATAAGTTACCTTAAGTGACCTTAATGTGGTGCCTTAGTATGGATGGTGGTATGGGACGCCATCCATACATTGCACGAGGTATAGCATAAGGGTTTCTTGAGGTGAAGGTCCAAGGTAAAGGTTTTCATGTTGAAATTGTTTAAAGGTGATATTATGACTTACTTGATGTTTATGCTTGTATTGTATGTCTTTTATGCAACTATTCATGGTACTTCAAAAAGTGGCATAATGCATGGTTTCTAACCAAAATGTCCCTTTTAAAGCATGTTTTGCATGGTCATCATACTTAGTACATTTTGTGTACTAACCCATATTCTTCATTTTTTTTTTACTATAAGTGTAGATTCCGGCAAGTGATCCCTCCTAGCTAGTTTGAAGTGTTGGATTGCTTTCCTCCATAACTTGGTATGTCCTCATGGATTCGAGGATAAGACTTTTAAGTTCTTTGTTCATGTAATAGACTTAATAGACTTTTTTTGATTGTAAAGGGCCGTGTCCCTACTTATGTTTTGTGACTGTGTCTAAGATGGCCATGTGAGACTTAGACTTCCGTTGTGTGTTTTTAAAGTTGTTTAAATGAAGTTTAAATGTGTGGATGTAAATAAGTTTTTTTTCATTCCGCACTATTTTCATTATTGAATGCAATGAATGACTATGTGGCTCGTATAAGACCCCTTCGGGGTCGAATACGCCATGTTATGACTAGGGGGTACTCTCGGGTCGTGACAAACATGGTATCAGAGCATAAGATTTTGGGAATGGTTTTTAGGATCAAAGTCTCACAAGCCACGTCTAGTAGAGTCTTGTTCATCGGTGTGAGTCGCGACACATCTATGAGCGAGAGGCTATAGGACGGTAGAAGTTACACTTCTTTCATTATCCTTGAAGTCGTTCCTTAGAGTTTGGTTTATAAGTGCTTTTTTTTTAATCCTTCTCTTGTGTTTATAGGATATGAATACAAGAGGGAGACCCGCAAGGAGAGTAGGAGAAGAGGATGTGAATGAGGAAGTTCCTCCCCAAGTTGTGCAAAATGGTCAAGGTGTGCAATGCAATCAAGTTCCTATAGGTGAGCAAGAGAATGAGGTTCCGGTGGTTCCCCCGGATATGACCAATGAAGAGATTAGGTCGGCTTTCTTAATCTTGGCCCGAGCCATGGCGGCTCAAGCGACTAGAGATATGGGGCCTAGGGTGAATGCTAATGCGGGTACTATGGCTTCTAAGTTGAGAGACTTTGTGAGGATGAATCCTCCGGTGTTTCTAGGCTCTAAGGTGGGAGAGGATCCCCAAGAATTTTTGGATGAAGTGTATAAGGTAGTGAGTGCTATGGGGGTGATTTCAAAAGAAAAGGCGGAGCTTGCCTCCTATCAATTGAAAGATGTTGCCCAAATTTGGTTCACTCAATGGAAGGCTAATAGGCCGGTGGGAGCGGATCCTATAGAATGGGAGGAGTTTAAGGAAGCTTTCCTTGGTAGGTATTTTCCCCGTGAGAAGAGGGAGTGTAAGGTTGAGGAGTTTATCAACCTTAGACAAGGCAATGCGAGTGTGCAAGAGTACTCCTTGAGGTTTACCCAATTGTCTAAGTATGCTCCATCTTTGGTGTCAAACCCTAGGGATGAGATGAGTAGGTTTGTGACCGGTGTATCCGACCTAGTCAAGGAAGAGTGCCATACGGCAATGCTCCATAATGACATGAACATTTCTAGGCTCATAGTGTATGCTCAATCCATTGAGGAGTCCAAACTCAAGAGGATGAATAGGAATGTGAAGAGGGGTAGATCCGATGAGCAAAGTCAATCTAGGTTCAAGAAGAGGGCTCAAGACCAAGATTCTTCAAGTGCTCCTAAGGTTAACCAAGAAAAAAATGGTGAATCTCAATTTTCTAAACCTACTTGCATCACTTGTGGCAAGAGGCACTATGGGAAGTGCCTAGCCGGTACTAATGGGTGTTATGGTTGTGGAAAGAATGATTACAAGGTGAAAGATTGTCCTACTCTTACGGCTAGAGGAAGGGAGGCAAAGCAAGCTTCTAAAGATGGAACGGTTCCTATTCCTCCAAATTATGGTCGTTTCTATGCTCTCCAAGCTAGCAAGGACAAGGAAGCTGATTCGAGAAAAGGCGCCGGTAAGTTTTAGTTCCTTATGGTCATGAATGTCTTGATGAGGTTTCTATGTTGTTGTTTCTCATGTTTGCCTTAGTTGGGTTTGGGGGGATGCTATGTTGAATAGCAAGGTTGTTGAGAGTGTTGATATCCTTATCTCATTCCTTCTATTCTTATTCAAGCTTGAGACCAAGAGTTCCTAGTAGCTTGTTTTATGTTTTGGAGTCTTGGGTGAAAATGAGTTTCCATGGTCTCCTTATGTTATGCATGTCCTATTTGAATTCTTGTTAAATGATAAAATGAGTTTTCATAAATGTGTTCCTCATATTGATGTGCATTTAGTTGAGTTGTCTATATGCTTCATGAGGATAAATGTTGAACATGCTTAAATGTTGCATAATTGTACTTTTATGAGAAAATTGCATAATGTGCCTAATAATTTTGGGATGAGTGTGATGTAAATTGGAGAAGGAAGTTCATCCAATGAAATGAGAAATGGTAAAGTTTGATGCATAAGGAATGTGTAGATGTATTCCTAATTTCTTGAATTGCATGAAGTTGTTTGAGCCTCATTGATGTGGAGTTGATGTTTCCTCCGATATTTATGTACTAGTATTGATGTTGTATGCATGTTGATGGGCTGTATACTTGAGTTGTTACCCCTTATGTGTTTAAAGGGTCATTCGAGGACGAATGTTCCTAAGTGGGGGATAATGTAACGACCCGGAAAATGATAGAGTGAAACTAGAGCCTCACATGTGAGTTTGGAGTCGAGAACTTAATGAAATGATTATATTTGAATTTGAATCAAAAAGTTCTTAAAAATGTGCTACGGAAGTTACCGGAAAGTTGTTTAGCTGTATATAAAAAGATCCGTTTCGTTTTTCGAAAATCCGACTTCATATTCTTGTTTAGGGGGTCAAATTGAGTGGGAAATGGGTCTAACCCAAATTTTAGAGCAACCGTATCAAAGTCCGAAATTTCAAAGTGAAGCCTTTTTCGACGGTCTACATTGGAGGGTCATATCTCCTAGCACACAAATATTTGGGTGGCCAATAATATATCCATGGGAAGCCCTTTGAGTTAGCTACCTAACGCACTTCGTTTCACCTCATTCAGAGTTCGGACGAAGAAGTTATGCCCATTTTCGTAAAATCTGTCCGGCAGGAAAATGCAATTTTCAGTTGGCGTGGTTACTGTTCACCCGCCTCATTTTATTTTCTAAGTGTTGGACCATTCTTCCAAAGGACATATATTATTTCCTAGATACCATTAGTTCAATTCCCATCCCTAAAACATTTCCCTCTCTACAATCCTCCATTTAAGAAGAAGAAGAAGTGGGAGCTAGGGCTTTGGATTCAAGGCTTTCTTCAACAAATTTCGTGGGAGATCATAGCAAAGGTATGGTGACCCTTGATCCTTGATTATATTTCCTTCAAGGAGTCCATTCAAAAGGGTTTCAAAAGTCTTCAAAGAACAAAACTTCTATTTTCTATTCTAGTTATGGGTTCATGGGTAAAATGTTTTCAAAGTCATTATATTGGTGAATTGAAGTTCTATTTATGATTTTAAGATGATTTTTATATGAAACTTCTTCAAGAACCCATGTTTTCATTAAAAGCTTAGAATTTGCTAATGAAGTGGGTTTAATGCCTATGATTTAATGTTGATGAAATTGTGTTTAGATTGGATTGTATTGTTGATTTATATGGTTTTCTATACCTATTTATGATGAAGTGTTGGTATATGGATGAATTGAGGATTGTGGTCTTATGGGCAAGTTATGGATGAATTCTCTTGTGGTAAGAAAAATGGTTGGGACTTGAGTGTTGTTGATTATGGCTTTGGAGGATGGTAAGTTGGCTTAATCTCATATTATGGATAAAAATTGTTCTTGCTTGGTTTGATCCACTTATGGTGGAGGTGTTTAATTATGGAGTGTATTGTGACCATGGCCTTGAAGGCATAGCATGAGAAATATAAGTGTTACATGACATTTTTATGAATGGACATTCAATGGAGCTAATGTGATCATGTTATGAACGTAAATGTGTTATTATTGAAAGGATTTTTCTCAATTTGACACTCATGAATGTTGATGATAGAATATGAAGGATTCTCCAATTTATTGCATATCTCGAATTGGTAGAGCTTGTGCATCATTTTCTTGTTTAAATGATTATATTATTGGTTGTTGAAACCTTGGAATCGGTAGGCTTATCGCACCCTTCCACTCATGATAATAATGAACCTTGGAATCGGTAGGCTTATCGCACCCTTCCATTAATGATAGTAATGAACCTTGGAGTCGGTAGGCCTATGGCACCTTTCCATGAAGGTTAATGATGAGACTTGAACCGGTAGGCCCATGGCACCCTTTCAAGAGGAGTTAATGAGCTTTCCTAAATGAACCTTGAAACGATAGGCTTAAAGCACCCTTTCACGTGTTAATGAATGTAATTTGGAGTTGGTAGGCCAATGGCACCTCTCATATGTGATAATTTCAAGGTAACGAACTATTCTATGGGAATGTAGGCTAAGCACCGAGTGAATTTGGTTAGATGGAAACTCCCCCGATAGTTAGGCATGAGTTTCAATGATCGTCTACCTTATCCCATAAACTATGTGCCCGCATAGGTAGCTAGTGGATCCATTAAGCTATATACCGGTCTTCCTTAGGCAAGTAGACCACCTCTTTACGGTGTGGGGACTTATGACACCGGATTCCATGACAAGCTCTCATGGTCTATGTCGGTTAAACGCTTACTTCCCATCATGCGAGATTTCATTATGGTTTCTTGATAGGTTCTACAAAGTGTAGGTAGTAGTATGGGATGCTACCTATAGATTGCACGAGTAGGCTTGGAGAGGGTCATAGTGAGTTTCTCTAAATCCTAATGTGTGTGATACAATTGTGGCCTAAATGAGGTTATTAAAGAATGTTGGCTCTCAAATGCCTAATATGAGATGCATGCTATACTTGGGTTATATTACGAGTTATTTTCCCTTGTCATGTCTTAATTAATGATATACCTCTTATGTATGAATATTGTGCAAAGGTGAAAGAAAGGAATGATAAGTTACCTTAAGTGACCTTAATGTGGTGCCTTAGTATGGATGGTGGTATGGGACGCCATCCATACATTGCACGAGGTATAACATAAGGGTTTCTTGAGGTGAAGGTCCAAGGTAAAGGTTTTCATGTTGAAATTGTTTAAAGGTGATATTATGACTTACTTGATGTTTATGCTTCTATTGTATGTCTTTTATGCAACTATTCATGGTACTTCAAAAAGTGGCATAATGCATGGTTTCTAACCAAAATGTCCCTTTTAAAGCATGTTTTGCATGGTCATCATACTTAGTACATTTTGTGTACTAACCCATATTCTTCATTTTTTTTTTACTATAAGTGTAGATTCCGGCAAGTGATCCCTCCTAGCTAGTTTGAAGTGTTGGATTGCTTTCCTCCAAGACTTGGTATGTCCTCATGGATTCGAGGATAAGACTTTTAAGTTCTTTGTTCATGTAGTAGACTTAATAGACTTTTTTTGATTGTAAAGGGCTGTGTCCCTACTTATGTTTTGTGACTGTGTCTAAGATGGCCATGTGAGACTTAGACTTCCGTTGTGTGTTTTTAAAGTTGTTTAAATGAAGTTTAAATGTGTGGATGTAAATAAGTTTTTTTTCATTCCGCACTATTTTCATTATTGAATGCAATGAATGACTATGTGGCTCGTATAAGACCCCTTCGGGGTCGAATACGCCATGTTATGACTAGGGGGTACTCTCGGGTCGTGACAAACATGGTATCAGAGCATAAGATTTTGGGAATGGTTTTTAGGATCAAAGTCTCACAAGCCACGTCTAGTAGAGTCTTGTTCATCGGTGTGAGTCGCGACACATCTATGAGCGAGAGGCTATAGGACGGTAGAAGTTACACTTCTTTCATTATCCTTGAAGTCGTTCCTTAGAGTTTGGTTTATAAGTGCTTTTTTTTTTAATCCTTCTCTTGTGTTTATAGGATATGAATACAAAAGGGAGACCCGCAAGGAGAGTAGGAGAAGAGGATGTGAATGAGGAAGTTCCTCCCCAAGTTGTGCAAAATGGTCAAGGTGTGCAATGCAATCAAGTTCCTATAGGTGAGCAAGAAAATGAGGTTCCGGTGGTTCCCCCGGATATGACCAATGAAGAGATTAGGTCGGCTTTCTTAATCTTGGCCCGAGCCATGGCGGCTCAAGCGACTAGAGATATGGGGCCTAGGGTGAATGCTAATGCGGGTACTATGGCTTCTAAGTTGAGAGACTTTGTGAGGATGAATCCTCCGGTGTTTCTAGGCTCTAAGGTGGGAGAGGATCCCCAAGAATTTTTGGATGAAGTGTATAAGGTAGTGAGTGCTATGGGGGTGATTTCAAAAGAAAAGGCGGAGCTTGCCTCCTATCAATTGAAAGATGTTGCCCAAATTTGGTTCACTCAATGGAAGGCTAATAGGCCGGTGGGAGCGGATCCTATAGAATGGGAGGAGTTTAAGGAAGCTTTCCTTGGTAGGTATTTTCCCCGTGAGAAGAGGGAGTGTAAGGTTGAGGAGTTTATCAACCTTAGACAAGGCAATGCGAGTGTGCAAGAGTACTCCTTGAGGTTTACCCAATTGTCTAAGTATGCTCCATCTTTGGTGTCAAACCCTAGGGATGAGATGAGTAGGTTTGTGACCGGTGTATCCGACCTAGTCAAGGAAGAGTGCCATACGGCAATGCTCCATAATGACATGAACATTTCTAGGCTCATAGTGTATGCTCAATCCATTGAGGAGTCCAAACTCAAGAGGATGAATAGGAATGTGAAGAGGGGTAGATCCGATGAGCAAAGTCAACCTAGGTTCAAGAAGAGGGCTCAAGACCAAGATTCTTCAAGTGCTCCTAAGGTTAACCAAGAAAAAAATGGTGAATCTCAATTTTCTAAACCTACTTGCATCACTTGTGGCAAGAGGCACTATGGGAAGTGCCTAGCCGGTACTAATGGGTGTTATGGTTGTGGAAAGAATGATCACAAGGTGAAAGATTGTCCTACTCTTACGGCTAGAGGAAGGGAGGCAAAGCAAGCTTCTAAAGATGGAACGGTTCCTATTCCTCCAAATTATGGTCGTTTCTATGCTCTCCAAGCTAGCAAGGACAAGGAAGCTAATTCGAGAAAAGGCGCCGGTAAGTTTTAGTTCCTTATGGTCATGAATGTCTTGATGAGGTTTCTATGTTGTTGTTTCTCATGTTTGCCTTAGTTGGGTTTGGGGGGATGCTATGTTGAATAGCAAGGTTGTTGAGAGTGTTGATATCCTTATCTCATTCCTTCTATTCTTATTCAAGCTTGAGACCAAGAGTTCCTAGTAGCTTGTTTTATGTTTTGGAGTCTTGGGTGAAAATGAGTTTCCATGGTCTCCTTATGTTATGCATGTCCTATTTGAATTCTTGTTAAATGATAAAATGAGTTTTCATAAATGTGTTCCTCATATTGATGTGCATTTAGTTGAGTTGTCTATATGCTTCATGAGGATAAATGTTGAACATGCTTAAATGTTGCATAATTGTACTTTTATGAGAAAATTGCATAATGTGCCTAATAATTTTGGGATGAGTGTGATGTAAATTGGAGAAGGAAGTTCATCCAATTAAATGAGAAATGGTAAAGTTTGATGCATAAGGAATTGGTAGATGTATTCCTAATTTCTTGAATTGCATGAAGTTGTTTGAGCCTCATTGATGTGGAGTTGATGTTTCCTCCGATATTTATGTACTAGTATTGATGTTGTATGCATGTTGATGGGCTGTATACTTGAGTTGTTACCCCTTATGTGTTTAAAGGGTCATTCGAGGACGAATGTTCCTAAGTGGGGGATAATGTAACGACCCGGAAAATGATAGAGTGAAACTAGAGCCTCACATGTGAGTTTGGAGTCGAGAACTTAATGAAATGATTATATTTGAATTTGAATCAAAAAGTGCTTAAAAATGTGCTTCGGAAGTTACCGGAAAGTTGTTTAGCTGTATATAAAAAGATCCGTTTCGTTTTTCGAAAATCCGACTTCATATTCTTGTTTAGGGGGTCAAATTGAGTGGGAAATGGGTCTAACCCAAATTTTAGAGCAACCGTATCAAAGTCCGAAATTTCAAAGTGAAGCCTTTTTCGACGGTCTACATTGGAGGGTCATATCTCCTAGCACACAAATATTTGGGTGGCCAATAATATATCCATGGGAAGCCCTTTGAGTTAGCTACCTAACGCACTTCGTTTCACCTCATTCAGAGTTCGGACGAAGAAGTTATGCCCATTTTCATAAAATCTGTCCGGCAGGAAAATGCAATTTTCAGTTGGCGTGGTTACTGTTCACCCGCCTCATTTTATTTTCTAAGTGTTGGACCATTCTTCCAAAGGACATATATTATTTCCTAGATACCATTAGTTCAATTCCCATCCCTAAAACATTTCCCTCTCTACAATCCTCCATTTAAGAAGAAGAAGAAGTGGGAGCTAGGGCTTTGGATTCAAGGCTTTCTTCAACAAATTTCGTGGGAGATCATAGCAAAGGTATGGTGACCCTTGATCCTTGATTATATTTCCTTCAAGGAGTCCATTCAAAAGGGTTTCAAAAGTCTTCAAAGAACAAAACTTCTATTTTCTATTCTAGGTATGGGTTCATGGGTAAAATGTTTTCAAAGTCATTATATTGGTGAATTGAAGTTCTATTTATGATTTTAAGATGATTTTTATATGAAACTTCTTCAAGAACCCATGTTTTCATTAAAAGCTTAGAATTTGCTAATGAAGTGGGTTTAATGCCTATGATTTAATGTTGATGAAATTGTGTTTAGATTGGATTGTATTGTTGATTTATATGGTTTTCTATACCTATTTATGATGAAGTGTTGGTATATGGATGAATTGAGGATTGTGGCCTTATGGGCAAGTTATGGATGAATTCTCTTGTGGTAAGAAAAATGGTTGGGACTTGAGTGTTGTTGATTATGGCTTTGGAGGATGGTAAGTTGGCTTAATCTCATATTATGGATAAAAATTGTTCTTGCTTGGTTTGATCCACTTATGGTGGAGGTGTTTAATTATGGAGTGTATTGTGACCATGGCCTTGAAGGCATAGCATGAGAAATATAAGTGTTACATGACATTCTTATGAATGGACATTCAATGGAGCTAATGTGATCATGTTATGAACGTAAATGTGTTATTATTGAAAGGATTTTTCTCAATTTGACACTCATGAATGTTGATGATAGAATATGAAGGATTCTCCAATTTATTGCATATCTCGAATTGGTAGAGCTTGTGCATCATTTTCTTGTTTAAATGATTATATTATTGGTTGTTGAAACCTTGGAATCGGTAGGCTTATCGCACCCTTCCACTCATGATAATAATGAACCTTGGAATCGGTAGGCTTATCGCACCCTTCCATTAATGATAGTAATGAACCTTGGAGTCGGTAGGCCTATGGCACCTTTCCATGAAGGTTAATGATGAGACTTGAACCGGTAGGCCCATGGCACCCTTTCAAGAGGAGTTAATGAGCTTTCCTAAATGAACCTTGAAACGATAGGCTTAAAGCACCCTTTCACGTGTTAATGAATGTAATTTGGAGTTGGTAGGCCAATGGCACCTCTCATATGTGATAATTTCAAGGTAACGAACTATTCTATGGGAATGTAGGCTAAGCACCGAGTGGATTTGGTTAGATGGAAACTCCCCCGATAGTTAGGCATGAGTTTCAATGATCGTCTACCTTATCCCATAAACTATGTGCCCGCATAGGTAGCTAGTGGATCCATTAAGCTATATACCGGTCTTCCTTAGGCAAGTAGACCACCTCTTTACGGTGTGGGGACTTATGACACCGGATTCCATGACAAGCTCTCATGGTCTATGTCGGTTAAACGCTTACTTCCCATCATGCGAGATTTCATTATGGTTTCTTGATAGGTTCTACAAAGTGTAGGTAGTAGTATGGGATGCTACCTATAGATTGCACGAGTAGGCTTGGAGAGGGTCATAGTGAGTTTCTCTAAATCCTAATGTGTGTGATACAATTGTGGCCTAAATGAGGTTATTAAAGAATGTTGGCTCTCAAATGCCTAATATGAGATGCATGCTATACTTGGGTTATATTACGAGTTATTTTCCCTTGTCATGTCTTAATTAATGATATACCTCTTATGTATGAATATTGTGCAAAGGTGAAAGAAAGGAATGATAAGTTACCTTAAGTGACCTTAATGTGGTGCCTTAGTATGGATGGTGGTATGGGACGCCATCCATACATTGCACGAGGTATAGCATAAGGGTTTCTTGAGGTGAAGGTCCAAGGTAAAGGTTTTCATGTTGAAATTGTTTAAAGGTGATACTATGACTTACTTGATGTTTATGCTTGTATTGTATGTCTTTTATGCAACTATTCATGGTACCTCAAAAAGTGGCATAATGCATGGTTTCTAACCAAAATGTCCCTTTTAAAGCATGTTTTGCATGGTCATCATACTTAGTACATTTTGTGTACTAACCCATATTCTTCATTTTTTTTTTTACTATAAGTGTAGGTTCCGGCAAGTGATCCCTCCTAGCTAGTTTGAAGTGTTGGATTGCTTTCCTCCAAGACTTGGTATGTCCTCATGGATTCGAGGATAAGACTCTTAAGTTCTTTGTTCATGTAATAGATTTAATAGACTTTTTTTTATTGTAAAGGGCCGTGTCCCTACTTATGTTTTGTGAATGTGTCTAAGATGGCCAAGTGAGACTTAGACTTCCGCTGTGTGTTTTTAAAGTTGTTTAAATGAAGTCTAAATGTGTGGATGTAAATAAGTTTTTTTTCATTCCGCACTATTTTCATTATTGAATGCAATGAATGACTATGTGGCTCGTATAAGACCCCTTCGGGGTCGTATACGCCATGTTACGACTAGGGGGTACTCTCGGGTCGTGAAAAAAACGACCCTAATTTAATTCTGACAAAACCCTCCACAAAGGAACTTATGGTCTGTTGTTTGACCTACAGGCTGTAGTTTGGGTCCGTCGGTCATGATCTGCCCGACAAGGCTTTAATAAAATGAGCATAACTTTTTACTTCGATATTGGATTTTAGCAAACCTGGTGGTGTTGGAAAAAAGATTAAATTATCTATCATTTGGGAGGTCATGGGCCACATAATTAATTTTGTGCTTAGGGTTATGACCATTTTAAGTTTACCCATCAGCAATTTGTCTCTAACTGGCTACTGACCCTCACCTACGGTCCGTAGGTCCAACCACGGACCATACTGGTCAACCGTGGGTGGGATCAGAGACTATAAAGACTTGGGCCTAACGAGGGAACCCCACCTATGGTCGGTGGGTGGTTTTGTTGGTACTGGCACCAGGTCTTCCGAAAACTAGGATTTTCTTCATTTTGAGATCCGAGGTGTTACAATATCTCCCCCTTGGGAACATTCGTCCTCGAATGAAGTCTAAAAAAGCTGGGTATGGAGGGAAAGAGCTGCAATCCCTACCACTAAGTACTAAAAATTGATATTTGACTGAAAGTTCCAAGAACATGCAAATATGCTAAAAATGTAAGAACAACTGAAGGAACAAGGTACTAAGACTGAATTTACGCACGAGTAAACTGGAAGACTGGAGAGGAAACTATTATCTCAAGCTGAAACAGAATCGGAAGGAAAGAGATGAGGATACTTGGCCTTCATGGTTGCTTCAGCTTCCCAACAGCTCTCTCTACGGACTGACTCCTCTTAGATTATCAAATCTCATCACCCCCTTCATAGGTGATACTTTCAGGAAAGCCCAATCATTTATCTCAAACTCTAAGTTCCTTCTCCCAACATCTGCATAGGACTTCTGTCTTAAGTCTATTTTTGATGAGCTATTTTACCCATAGTTTCATAACCTAAATCTGGCCCAATCAAGGCTGCTTCACCTACTCATCCACCTTAGGAACACATAAGCGACCATCTCCCCCTTGGGAGAAAACCTCTACTTTCTACTGATGAACTGCACCTTCCAACTGAAGCAATATAGGATCATTGTCTTGTTTTTCCTTAACCTCCGCTACCAATGAAGGTTCTAATCTATTCTAGACTATCACACCACTATCTGATGTGATCGTAAGACTAACTCCTAAGCGAGCAAGCCGATGAACATATTTTGCTAATTCATTCCCTATTTCCTCAACATGTGCTACACCACCCTGTAGATCACCTTTATGGCCTTATTGTAAGAGATAATTCGACCTATAGGCACTGAGCTACTACCCTTCCATTCTAAGACTGGCTCGTTGGAAACTGAAACCAAACGATCCAAGTTCTACAATCGACTAAGGCATAACAAGAACGTAACTAATCCATGCCTAGAATGATGTTAAAATCTACCATTAGTATTAGTGGGAACTAGAACCTGCTCATTTTTCTGGTTAGTCATACTCTGAATCAAAAGCTGAAACGCATTCTGAAACTCTACAGTCGAAACTTCATGGTTTGGGACTGGAGGAACTGTGTTAGCATTGCGTGCATTAGCATTCCCTAGGTAAGTTCTACGAGGAGGCATGATATGAAACACATAACGTCAAATTATAAACGAGAAGTTGGATCATACCTTACACACGATAAGAGTAGCAAAGAAAGTGAAGTTTTCCTAAAGCACTTCGTAGCCTCCCTCTCATTAAATGTGGTGCACTTTACACCCATGAAAAAGACACTACTTAGTGCGGCTTTCAGACATCCTAGGACTCTTAAACCTAATGCTCTGATACCAAGTTTGTCACACCCCAAGGCTACCCCCTATGCATAAACACGGGACCTAGGATAATGAGTGACCCCAAGTAAACCCTTTGCTGGCATATAGAAAACATGTCTTATCCTCAAAGTATGAGGACTCATTACTAAAGTTGCTGAATGTGCATCGGGAACCAATCTATGCGTGATTTGAATGTTGAGGACCTGAACCTACATCACGAGAAGATGTAGCGTAGAGTATGTGTCAGTACTTGAAAGGTATTGAGCATACAATATAGGATAAAGCTGAACAATAAACATAACTGAACAAAGCATACTGAGCAATGATATAAGATGAACATGATAAATATACTGAAGATATTGAAAATGAACTAAACTGAATGCAATGACCAAATTCATAACATATTGAAACTGAATACTAAACTGTAACTGATAAACTAGTCAATGCAATATTAATCGACATAAAACCACGTGAGCCAAACCTGAAGTCCGATGTATACGCCCCATTGAGAGGACCCAATATACCTTGCCAAGGGTATAAAGGCATGAATGGCATGATCACTAAAGTTGATGACCAATAGAGGGGACTAATAAACCTATGGGGGCACGTAGTTCAGGGACTATGGGGGTACACTGAATCCCTAGTCCAATCAATTCTAAGCCTACTCCCAACTAAATACATTATGACTAAAATACTAAATAGCTCAAAATACTGGCATGCAAATCTGACAATGCAACATTTATATACTGATAATGTGACATTCGAAATCTAGAGCATGACTATCGGTTTAACTGACCTAGCAAGTGTAATTCATGAACTAAGATAATCTACACAAACTAGGGTTCTGAGTATCATACAAGGAATTAAAAAAACTTTCCAAGAAAACCTGTTATTTCGATTAGGGATACTACGACAGCTAAATCACAACAATTTTCTAAAGTTCTATAAACCCTAGGTCTAAAAAAGATAAAGGGAATCAAGAATCTAACTGAATTCTAAGGACTTAATGGGTGAAAGGAACCCACTAGTGAAATTCCACATACCTAGTGATGAAACTCAAAGAGAAATGTATATATTTCAGCGCAGGAGCTGAAGGAAACTTGATGCGTTCTTGGAAGGGTTTTGAGTCACCTCTTTTTCTTCTTTCTTTCTATGTTCTGGTGAATTTTGGTTTAATAAAGGTTTTGGTTATGTTCTAACTAGGTTATTATGCTTAAATTGAGTAAAACAACATAATTTAGGCATCAAACGGCGTAGTTTAAGTGCCCAACGCATAGGGGAAAGGACAAAAATGACCCTAACTTAATTCTGACGAAGCCCATCCACGGAGGGACCTATGGTCCATCGTTTGACCTACCGGCCGTCGTTTGGGTCTGTCAGTCATGATCTACCAATAGGGCTTCACTAAAACGAGCATAAATTTTTGCTCTGAGATTGGATTTTCTCTAACTCGGTGGTGTTGGAAAGAGGATTCAATTATCTATCATTTGGTAGGTCATGGGCCATGTAATTGATTTTGTGCTTAAGGTTATGACTGTTTGAAGTTGACCCATCAGCAATTTCCCTTTACCCTCATGTATTGTGAGACCTACGGTACGTAGGTCCAACCACGGAGCGTACTAGTCGACCGCGGGTAGGATCAGAGACTATTAAATCTTGGGCCTTAACGACGGAACCCCACTTATGGTCTATGGTCTTACCTACGGTTGGTAGGTGGTTCCGTTGGTACTGGCACCAGGTCTTCTGAAAATTAGGATTTTCTTCATTTTGAGATCCGAGGTGTTACATCGGTGCTCGATACTACTCCCAAAACATTTGATATAACTTTATACTCAATTTTACCCCTTTCAAAGAAGGGACTTGTTACTTGTTGAAATACTTTTCAAAACCTTAGACATACTTACATTCTTGAAAACATGCACTTGTTAACTTATCTTTCAAGTTCAATGATCAACATACGTACATATGTATACATTTATATATATATATATATATATTAAGAAACTGTTAAGTTTTCGTATGAAATAGAACCTTTAGACTTTTCCTCAAAACTCAGTTTGAAGCAAAATGATTTGCTTTCAAACTCTCTAAAGACTTATAGATCAAGTCATAGGGTTCATGCGGAATTATGGACATGAACGGCTCAACTTGAGGACCTCAATAATCATATGGAAACTCATGAATACAACTCTTCTCAAGACTCGGTTCGAAACTATAATCAATTTCAAAAAACTTCTCAAATTTGACTCAAAAGGACCTCTTGAACTTTTCCTCTTAACTTTACTTTGATTTGGAAAAGGAACAAAACGTAATTTAAGCATTTGATTAGGATATGAGGCGCCGCCGCCCTAGCGGCATCTAGCACGCTCTGGCGGGATAGTGGCCCCAGTTTTCCCGACATTATCCTTTCCTAATTAACGACGGTTCGGGTCGTCACATTAGAGTTAAGGAATTTCTCAGTACTTTTTTTCCTTTAAACACTATTTTGCAAAGTATTATTATTATTATTGCAATTAAGTATTTTCAGACATTCCAATTGAGTTTATGTTGAGATAAATATGTGTTTTAAGCCTATTTTCGCTTGAGTTACTCCTCTAAGTAGTCAACCCGGCCAAGGGTTCACTTGGGGATCATAAATAGTCCTCGAGTGCCGGCAACGTCGAGGGTTAGGCTCGGGTGTGCCAAAATTTGTATCACAACACAGAGTTCAAAAGTCCTAAGGTGTCTTTGAAATCGTTTCTAATAGAGTCCTTTTTTTGGTATGAAGCACGTCATATCTATAATTCAGAGGATACAACATTTAGGAACATTTCACTTTCTTCTCACTCTTGTTCGTGTGATAGAGTTCAACTCCATAAAAGTTTTCTTTAACTCGTGCTTACGCGTGTCTTTTCAGAGCATGCCTCCATGAAGAGTTGTTCCAAGACATCTTATTAGGAGGAATGTTAATCCTCAAGGTCAAGAAGAACCCAATGCACCAGAAGTACAACCCCCTCAGAGAGATGTCACGAATGCAAAATTCAGGAATGTTATCTAGATATTGACTCAGGTTGTGGAAAACCAAGCTGGTCAAGAAGGACTGGGTCGTCAGGATGTGGATGATACATCCAGAATCCCTGAGTTTTTTAGGATGAACCCCCTAGAGTTCAAAGGGTCGAAGGTCTTTGAGGATCTAGCAAACTCTGTGGAAGAACTTCATAAATTGTTTGAGGTCAAGCATGTTGCTGATGCAGAGTGTGAAAAGTTAGCCTCATATCAACTCAAAGGTGTTGTTACGATGTGATATGATCAATGGAAGAAGAACAGGGCAGAAGGTGCACCACCTTTGAGTTGGGTTGTGTTTGAAGATGCTTTCTTCAGGCGTTTCTTTCCCCAAGAGCTAAGGGAAGAAAAAGTAAGAGAGTTTATTAATATGAAGCAGGAGTCTATGAGTGTGCAAGAGTAAAGCTTCGTGTTCACTCAGCTATCCCACTGCTCCAGAGATGGTTGCTGATATGAGGAGCAGGATGAGTTTGTTTATGTCTAGGCTAGCCCGCTTAACGAGTAAGGTAGGTAAGGCGGCTATGTTAATAGGGGACATGGACATAGCCAGGCTCATGATTCATGTATAGTACGTTGAGGAAGACAATTTGAAAGACAGGGAAGAGTTCTGCAGTAAGAGATCTAAGACAACAAATCATAAGTCCCACAAGGAGAAGACCGTAATGTAAATCGGTCATTCTTTCAGCAAAGGTCATCTGAGCCTGCTCCATTGTCAGCTAGTGCCACTAAACCAAAGAATAGGAATGATTGAAGGAACCAAAACTCCCAGAATTTTAGAGCTCATGGTTTTCGGTCTGAGGGCAGTGTAGCACAAGTGTTCACTCGCAACCCACTTTGTGGTAAGTGTGGTAAGCTTCAGCCGGGAGAATGTCGTGTTGGTACTGATGGTTGTTACCAGTGTTTAACAAAGGGTTACTTTTGTAGGGAATACCTTATCGGAACTAGGTAGTGGGGCAGCAGGAACCAAACTTCTTTGGCACCCCCACCGGGTAGGACTACACAGAAGGGTGCTACTTCAAGAACAAATTGAGGTTCAAACCTATTATATGTTATATCAAGTTTCCAGGTTCAGGAGAGCTCCCCAGATCTTGCCACTAGTATTCTTAAAGTATTTTCTATTTATATATATACCTTGCTTGATCCAAGTGAGAGTTTGTCTTTTGTGACTCCTTATGTATCCACGAGGTTCGGTGTTTTTCTTGAACAACTTCTTGAGCCCTTTAGTGTTTCTACACATGTGGGCTAGTCTATCCTAGCTGGAAGGGTGTATGGTGATTGTACCATCTCTGTCTATCATAAGGACACCATGCCCGACTTAGTTGAGCTAGATATGGTGGACTTTCATGTCATTCTAGTTATGGACTGGGTTCATGCTTGTTATACCTCAATTGACTGTAGAACTGGAGTAGTCAATTTCATTTTCGTAATGAGCAAGTTGTAGAGTGAAGGAGTAGTTCAGCAATGCTTAAGGGTAATTTCATTTCATGCCTTAAGGCTAAAAATTTATTTTCTAAGGGGTAGATCTATCACTTAGTTCGAGTTAATGACTCTAGTGTTGAGACAACACACATGTCTAGTCAGTTCAAGTTTTGAGTGAGTTTCCAGAGGTCTTTCCTGATGATCTTCCTAGAGTACCTCCCGAGAGAGAAATAAATTTTTTAATAGATATTCTTCTCGAGACTCAACCCATTTCTTCATATAGAATGAATCCAGCTGAGTTAAAAGAGTTAAAAGAGTAGTTGAGAGATCTTCTTGATAAGGGTTTCATCCGACCAAATGTCTAACCTTAGGGCGCTCTAGTCTTATTCGTGATGAACAAAGATGGTTCCCTTAGGATGTTTATTAATTACCGCCAGTTGAGCTAGGTCACCATTAAGAAGAAACCCAAAACTATATGCATAAAGTTCTCTCCCAGAACCTTGACGTCACAAGTACAAGTCGTGCTAACCAAAGAGTAGAAGTCCCAAAAGTGGACCAAAACAAAGTTGTCTGAAAAAGAATAAGACGAGCTTTACAAGGTCCATAAAGACACATGCATGTCCAGGACGCCAAATGCACTCTCGTCTCCGGTCCCCGCCTCCAATTCACACTAATCCTCATGAATTCACACATTCATGCTCAACCTAGTTAGAATGGAAGTCGCAGCCTACCGTGAAGCCGATCATGCGCGCTCCAAATCACAAGGATAAAGATTATCCTTTTCAAACGGTCTATGAATTCTACCACACTATCAAGAATCGGATCACAACATCAATACAGTCATACAGAAACAAAAATCACATAAAACTGAGATGGATAAGTTTTAGAATCAAAAGAGAATTGTAGGACCCGTGCTAGAATTTTAGGATTTGACTCAATCAAGAGGTCCTATAATCTGCCTCAGATTTATGTCCAAAATTTGAACTCAATTTGAAGCCTAAAACCGTGGAAACAACAATCAAGCAATAAATTAACATTAAAGCCAAGCTAAGGCAACAATTTTAGTACCAAATTTACCTGAAACGGAGGTTCACCGACTGAATTCAATCAACCAACCACGTATCCTTAAAAATTACAGATGTGTTGGACATTGAATTACTTAAATAGTAGCTTAGACGAGTGACAAATCATATATTCAATTTAAGAACAAAGTTGCATTCATTTCCATATATTATTTAAATACTGGACACGACTCTTCATCGCGATCACGTAGAACAAGGCCCACGACCACGGGCTCGTTGATAAGTTGGCCACCATGAATGCAAATGGAGCTTTAGCGTACATAAAGGTTAGCAGAGTCCAGGTCCCGCGTACACGAACAGGTCCCCCAAACGCAAAGGCTCACGAATGCGGACGAGACTCACGTGAACGCGATAGATACTCCCAGTGGTCTGTGAACACGATCCTATGGCTGTGACTATGAAGACCAAAAATAGCTAATGCATATAAACTAGTTTGTCAAGTTCCAAATTCTCCAATAGGGCGCTCTGAATTCGTTCAGAACCTTACAATTGTAAAAGATATATGCAACCCTACCAAATTTGAGATTCTAGAATCAATGGAGCAGTCAATATTCCCATACGAAGTCATCTCTAGGAAAAGTGGGTCCCACCCCCAAACTCTGTTTTAAGTGAAAATTTACAAGAAGTCTCAGAATCATCCCAGAAGCCCCGCGACCTAACAAATAGTCGTTCTAGACCAAACTCAGCATTTCGGAGCTAACAACGGTGAAAGAATTCTCATCCGAGCTTGTTTACTCAGAATGTTGACTAAAGTCAAACTTAGGCCTTAAGTTAAAAGTTAAAATATTTTTGCATAGACTCATACAGACAGCCTCGGGAGTAGTGTCGGCTATGCTACTATTCTAAAATGACCCTTTCAGAGGTGATGTAATTGTTAGAATTTGATTTTAAGGTCATCTTCTTGAATTTCTGATAAAAAATGACCATTCAACGTTCAAAAGCTCCAAAATACTAAAACTCGCATAAAAACTAAAAGAACGACCAGATGACCAAACTGTCAGTCTCAGCAAGTCATAAATGACTTGTGGTTGTTATAGGAAATCTTTAAACGATGAACAAAAGGCATAAACACATAAATGAACTGGAGGTCATTACACTTTAGAGTTTTTGTACTATGGCTTTCATATTCCAGGGAGTTAATTCCACAATGTATTTTGATAATTGATTCAGTTTATAAGAACTTAATCTATTATTATTTTAAAATCTATGTTCCTAGTGCTTATGTAATGATTTATCTTCTAAAAAATATTGATGGGTTTGATTGGGGTACGTAATTGGTTATCCACCTGGCGGCTAGTGTGAGTCTCACTCATGATGGTTTGGGTTGTGGCAAACAACCTAAAAATCATACGAGTTTACGTGCCCAAAAGTTATAGTGTATCTAATGTGAATATTGTGAAGTAAACACATATGAGATACTTAAAGTTTCACTATAAAAATTTGATTATTAGTAATCACAAAAATGAACAACAAGTAAATTGTAGCTTGACCTCTATATTATGTTCACATGAAAAGAGAAATTGACATATTATCTACATGCTAAAGTAATAAATAATAATTGACCAGATTTTAGTTTTTAAAAATGTCCAAATATGGGGAATACAATTATCATATTTTCAAAAGAGTAAATTCAACATTAATGATCATATTAAATGTATCATCACCTATATTCAATAATATTCTCCCTCTTCTTAATTTAGCTAAAGTAATAAATAATAATTGACCAGATTTTAGTTTTTAAAAATGTCCAAATATGGGGAATACAATTATCATATTTTCAAAAGAGTAAATTCAACATTAATGATCATATTAAATGTATCATCACCTATATTCAATAATATTCTCCCTCTTCTTAATTTAGTTTTCTATATATACACCTCAACATTTCAGCCCACAAGCTGAATTTCTTCTTAACTCTCATTCGAGAGATTTTTGTTGAATAAATTTGATTTCTTCACAACTTCATATATACATGGCTTCCTCTGATCTTGAAATAAACACTTGTCGAAAAATAGTCCTGTATGTGCCTATAATTAGTAGTGCTCAAATTGCGACATGTCGTCTTCTAACAAAGTTTAATTTCTCAATATTTTTTATTTGTTACTTGAGATGCATGAATTATTTGAGAAAATTTTGGGTAAGGTTTCTGATATTTGTTTTTTGGAAAATACAACCGTCCTTATTATAATTTATAAAAAAATGTTCACCAATTATTATGTTTTTGTTAATATTTTTTTTGCCTGATTGTTTCTTTTTCTTTGCTAATCTCTAAAACCTTTTTGTATGAACAATTTCAGAAACCAAAAGAAATTATGAAACTTGTGAAAAGACTCTTTATTTCATTTCTTTTAATTGGATAAGTCAAAATTAGAGAATTAATGCAAAGGAGAGAAATTTCTTTGCCTTTTTTCTTTATTATATTATTAAAAATCATATGTTTCATCTACTGGTTCTAAAAAACAAACTCCATTACACAAAATTTATACTAGCACCCACTTCAATATCAAGTCATCCAATAAAAGTAAGATTTTTACAACTTTATTCCTTATTTTTTTATGATATTTTAAATTTCTAGTTTTACTAAAAAATTTAGGGGCATTTAATAACACTTGATGTTGGTGGCATTTGACTTTTTTCTTCATATAGTTTTTTCTTAAAACAAAATAAAATAAAATATATATATATATATAGATATATATATAGGAAAATTTTAAGTTGCGTACTAGATAAGATATACCCTTTAACTTTGCAAGAAAGGGTCAAATATACGCCTCTATAGATTTTATTTTACTATAAATTCAGAATTTTTTATTTTTAGTTACTTCAGCAGAAAAGGGTATATCTGCTCATTTGTGTAAAGGTAGGGATTTATGTAAGCCATTTTTTTAACGAGAGGCATAACAACTTTAATTTGCAAAGTTGAAGGGTATATTGTGTATTTTCACCTAAATTTTATATTAATTTGAAGTCGAGAATATTAATTTGCAATCATATTAAATTGTCCATTCCCTTCTAGATTTCTATCATGGAATCAATTTTATACTAATGCAAAATGAAAAGAATCAAATAGATAATCTAATAAACTACTATTTTAATATTTGTGAAGTTTTCTCACATTGGCCTATTTATAAATTATTTGAATTTAAATTTAAATATTTACTAATTATAACTGTTGATTTTCTCTTCAATTTTTTTATAGAAAAATATTCGATATGTTTCACATAGTGAGCCAACTATTTAGTATGATAGAACATTAGACGAAATTTTTACAAATACTAATTGGTTTGAATTTTCTAGCATTAAATATTGACTAAATTGAGGGAGGTTAATATTTTTTCATATTCATTCGATAAGAGAAGAAATTCACAGAGTATATAGAATACTTTTCATATAAATATGGTCTCTTTTTGTTGATGATTGAGAATAATTTGTTTGAAGGTCTTCTGGTTTTCTGAAACATAATTGTCAAAGTAAGGTGGAGAATTCTAGTGTCTTTTATTACATATAAAAAAGAAAAATTATAAGTGTAAATAGAACTAATTATTGACACAATTGATTTTTTATAGCAATTCTACCACGTGATTCAATTATGTTAGTTTCTTGTTAAGCAAAAATCTTTCTCCCTTACTTCATTTGATGTGAACTTGATTTCTTAGTCCCTTTTTTCCAAAAATAATACTTTTTATATATTGAAAAATAATTTAACTATAGATTCTCATTTTTTTCATTTATAGTAACAAAACTTTAACCTATTTTCTTATGTGCAGAATGATGTTGGAACAGTGAAAGTTAACCCAAAAACTGGCTAGGAAGAAGAAAATGCTAGTTACTAGCAAAGTCATAGCAAATACATTTGTTGACTTTGTTATTGTCCCTTCTAAAGGTGTAGAGAACCTTTACACCATTAAACTAAAAAAGGTTAGTATATTTGATTACTAAGATTATTTTTTTAAGTAAGAGACACTAATATATTACTATAATATCTTCCTTTGCCTGGATATTTTATTATTATTACTATAGTGAAATATTGTAATAAAAAACGTATAATATAACATAACATGAAAAATTAATTCTAAAAAATATGGCTATTATTTTAAAATATTGTAAAGAGAGGATATGTTTAGTATATGGGGAAGCTTAACTATTTTAATATTTCATTGTGGATTGAAATACTAGAATGAATATGAGGCAAGTGATCCCTACGGACTTAATTAGAAATATTATGACATGCTACATGGATGGAAAGCTGAAAGGAGACAACGTCAAAATGGAAAATGTGAAACGGTAATATATGTTCTTTTATATTTTTTTCCTTTTATCTGAATACCAGTCTTACTTCTTTCCTAAAGTAAACTCACATTTATCTATCTATATATATTATTTAAAAGGAATGTTATAGATATACATTCGACATGAATGATTTTTTCTTTATGTCATACTTGGCAATTGGATTTAGTGATAGTCATTTCCAAGCATATGCTAATTTAGTTTAACTCATTTTCTCTTTCCTTATGCCTTTAAACAAAAACAATTAAGGTAGCATTTGTTTTGCATGAATTCAAAATTATTAACATGTTTCTTGTGATTTTAATCTTTTTTTTTGTTAAATTACGTTTTTATTACTTTATAATGTAATTTCTTTATGGAAATTAAGGAAATTCTTCTTGGATTGCAGTTTTAATTCCATGAGAGGAAACACACTATGTGTCGATCTACTGGGGATGTAAGAAGACATATTTTCCAACGTTTTGAAAACATGAAGATAGAAGTTCAACAAGAAAGCAGTGCAGTAATAGAGACAATGGTAAGTTGTTATATTACATATATTTTCTCTGATTGTGATAGCCGATATGGCTATGTTTCTGGAAATTGAATTTACTTATTTAGAGAGTTAAATTATTTGGTTAACATATTAAAAAAAATATGGACTTTTGTGTAGTATAGTAGTTACGTATTTTCAGAATTAAGCTATATAAGTAGCTTCTTACCTTTTTAAGGTTTAGTCGAGCACTAAATATTACTATAATATTGATAAAAATATTTTTTTCAAATTGATTAAGCAAACACAAATTAATTTACTACATTCAAAAATTACCTTTTTAAATATCACTTCAAACAAAAAGAAACATTTCCAATATATTTGGTCTTATGTATGTACTCTAGCTATAATTATTTCTACAAGAAATTGTTTTCATAGATTGAACTTTACTATAAGCTTGATTACACAATAGTAACTTTTATGCTCATTTTAAGGTGCTATGAAAATTACATTATTTTTACCAAGATTTTCTTATTAAATTTTAAGGTTGGGGTTGGAGAAAAGAAATTTGAGAAAAGAGAAAGAGAATCTTAAGTCTCGGAGAGAAAATCTGCAGCAAAGAAACACTAAAGAAATGGACACCACAATCATGGCACAAGAGAGACTGAAAATTTTCTCGATGATGCATGGAACAACCTTATCAATTGGAATTGAATACACAAAAACGAGGTAATTCATGTTAAGGCAACTATTAGATAATAAAAGTTATACAAAAATTACACAAACAAAAAATAAAATAGATATTCGTGACATAACTTTTGTTGCTAAACTAAAATTTTCGCAGCTCATCCTATTTATCGAAGGACATTTGTTAAGAATCATGAGCCTTATTTTTGTATTAGTTGTCCATTGTATTTACAAATGTAAGCATCTATGTCTGTTGAAACATTGATAAATTTGACAATATGACTTCCTTCCACAGATGATGGGTTCCATCAACAAAATGAAGTACACAAAATAATTCATGGAAATATTGATGAAAACGAGATTTTTCGGACCGTGACGGATCCAGGATTTTACGGCTATGGATGCTCACTATTTTTAACATAAACTTGTATCAACCAAAGAGCATAATTGCGAGCTAAAATTCTTCAACATAGGCGTTATATTCTTTTTAATTCAATGAAATAGACAATCGAAATCTTTGGATTGGTTTAACAAAAAAAAAGGAGGAGAAATATTATACCTTCACATACAATTGTAATTACCAAAAAGTCAAACAAGCGAGGAGGAGATTATTTTTCTTTTGAATTAGAGAACTGAAATGAATGCGTTAGAACAAAAACTTTTTTTCCTAATTAAACTGATGAGAAAGAAAGAGTTAATAGACATGGAAGATCATGAGTGTTTATATTCTTGGGACACTAAGTTGAACAATAGACATGAGCCGTGACCGATTCATGATTTTAAATCGTGGTTACTTTTTAAGCTATCAATCATAAAATATAGATGTACAAATATAACAATTGACATAAGAAATACAATTAGATCTACTGGGGATGTAAGAAGACAAATTTTCCAAGGTTTTGAAAACTTGAAGATAGAAGTTCAACAAGAAACTAATGCAGTAATAGAGACAATGGTAAGTTGTAATATTACATATATTTTCTTTGATAGTGATAGCCTATTTGGCTATGTTTCTGAAAACTGAATTTACTTATTTAGAGAGTTAAATTATTTGGTCAACATATTAAGAAAAAATATGGACTTTTATGTAGTATAGTAGTTACGTTTTTTCAGAATTAAGCTATATAAGTAGCTTCTTACCTTTTTAAGGTTTAGCCGAGCACTAAATATTGCTCTAATATTGATAAAAGTATTTTTCTCAAATTGATTAAGCAAACACAAATTAATTTACTACATTCAAAAATTACCTTTTTAAATATCACTTCAAACAAAAAGAAACATTTCCAATATATTAGGGGTATGGGGAAGGGTTAAACCACATTTGGTCTTATGTATGTACTCAAGTTGTAATTATTTCTAGAAGAAATTGTTATCATAGCTTGAACTTTACTATAACCTTGATTACACAATAGTAACTTTTATGCTCATTTTAAGTCGCTATGAAAATTACATTATTTTTAGTAAGATCTTCTTATTAAATTTTAAGGCTGGGGTTGGACTAAAGAAATTTGAGAAAAGGGAAAGAGAATCTTCAATATCGGAGAGAGAATCTGCAGCAAAGAAACACAAAAGAAATGGACACCATAATCATGGCATGAGAGAGACTGAATATTTTATCGATGATGCATGGAACAGCCTTATGAACTGGGATGAAATACACAAACACAAGGTAACTCATGTTAAGGCAACTATTAGATAATAACAGTTATACAAAAATTACACAAAAAAAAAAAAAATAGATATTAGTGACATAACTTTTGTTGCTAAAATAAAATTGTCGCAGCTCATCCTATTTATCGAAGGACATTTGTTTAGATTCAGGAGCCTTAGTTTTCTATTAGTTGTCCATTGTATTTACAAATGTAAGCATCTATGTGTGTTGAAACATTGATAAATTTGACAATATGACTTCCACAGATGATGGGTTCCATCAACAAAATGAAGTACACAAAATAATTCATGGAAATATTGATGAAAACGAGATTTTTCCTAACCATGGTGGATCCAGGATGTTACGGCTATGGATGCTCACTATTTTTAACATAAACTTGTATCAACCAAATAGCGTAATTGCGAGCTAAAATTCTTCAACATAGGCGTTATATTCTTTTTAATTCAATGAAATAGACAATCGAAATCTTTGGATTGGTTTAACAAAAAAAAAGGAGGAGAAATATTATACCTTCACATACAATTGTAATTACCAAAAAGTCAAACAAGCGAGGAGGAGATTTTTTTTTCTTTTGAATTAGAGAACTGAAATGAATGCGTTAGAACAAAAACTTTTTTTCCTAATTAAACTGATGAGAAAGAAAGAGTTAATAGACATGGAAGATCATGAGTGTTTATATTCTTGGGACACTAAGTTGCACAATAGACATGAGCCGTGACCGATTCATGATTTTAAATCGTGGTTACTTTTTAAGCTATCAATCACAAAATATAGATGTACAAATATAACAATTGACATAAGAAATACAATTAGATCTACTGAGGATGTAAGAAGACATATTTTCCAAGGTTTTGAAAACTTGAAGATAGAAGTTCAACAAGAAACAAATGCAGCAATAGAGACAATGGTAAGTTGTAATATTACATAAATTTTCTTTAATAGTGATAGCCTATTTGGCTATGTTTCTGAAAACTGAATTTACTTATTTAGAGAGTTAAATTATTTGGTCAACAAATTAAGAAAAAATATGAACTTTTGTGTAGTATAGTAGTTACGTATTTTCAGAATTAAGCTA
This sequence comes from Solanum okadae, assembly GCA_036553675.1. NCBI lineage: Eukaryota > Viridiplantae > Streptophyta > Magnoliopsida > Solanales > Solanaceae > Solanum > Solanum okadae. The sequence continues at coordinate 29,548,961 of CM071678.1, forward strand.
TATAAGTAGCTTCTTACCTTTTTAAGGTTTAGCCGAGCACTAAATATTGCTCTAATATTGATAAAATTATTTTTCTCAAATTGATTAAGCAAACACAAATTAATTTACTACATTCAAAAATTACCTTTTTAAATATCACTTCAAACAAAAAGAAACATTTCCAATATATTAGGGGTATGGGGAAGGGTTAAACCACATTTGGTCTTATGTATGTACTCAAGTTGTAATTATTTCTAGAAGAAATTGTTATCATAGCTTGAACTTTACTATAACCTTGATTACACAATAGTAACTTTTATGCTCATTTTAAGTCGCTATGAAAATTACATTATTTTTAGTAAGATCTTCTTATTAAATTTTAAGGCTGGGGTTGGACTAAAGAAATTTGAGAAAAGGGAAAGAGAATCTTCAATATCGGAGAGAGAATCTGCAGCAAAGAAACACAAAAGAAATGGACACCATAATCATGGCATGAGAGAGACTGAATATTTTATCGATGATGCATGGAACAGCCTTATGAACTGGGATGAAATACACAAACACAAGGTAACTCATGTTAAGGCAACTATTAGATAATAACAGTTATACAAAAATTACACAAAAAAAAAAAAAATAGATATTAGTGACATAACTTTTGTTGCTAAAATAAAATTGTCGCAGCTCATCCTATTTATCGAAGGACATTTGTTTAGATTCAGGAGCCTTAGTTTTCTATTAGTTGTCCATTGTATTTACAAATGTAAGCATCTATGTGTGTTGAAACATTGATAAATTTGACAATATGACTTCCACAGATGATGGGTTCCATCAACAAAATGAAGTACACAAAATAATTCATGGAAATATTGATGAAAACGAGATTTTTCCTAACCATGGTGGATCCAGGATGTTACGGCTATGGATGCTCACTATTTTTAACATAAACTTGTATCAACCAAATAGCGTAATTGCGAGCTAAAATTCTTCAACATAGGCGTTATATTCTTTTTAATTCAATGAAATAGACAATCGAAATCTTTGGATTGGTTTAACAAAAAAAAAGGAGGAGAAATATTATACCTTCACATACAATTGTAATTACCAAAAAGTCAAACAAGCGAGGAGGAGATTTTTTTTTCTTTTGAATTAGAGAACTGAAATGAATGCGTTAGAACAAAAACTTTTTTTCCTAATTAAACTGATGAGAAAGAAAGAGTTAATAGACATGGAAGATCATGAGTGTTTATATTCTTGGGACACTAAGTTGCACAATAGACATGAGCCGTGACCGATTCATGATTTTAAATCGTGGTTACTTTTTAAGCTATCAATCACAAAATATAGATGTACAAATATAACAATTGACATAAGAAATACAATTAGATCTACTGAGGATGTAAGAAGACATATTTTCCAAGGTTTTGAAAACTTGAAGATAGAAGTTCAACAAGAAACAAATGCAGCAATAGAGACAATGGTAAGTTGTAATATTACATAAATTTTCTTTAATAGTGATAGCCTATTTGGCTATGTTTCTGAAAACTGAATTTACTTATTTAGAGAGTTAAATTATTTGGTCAACAAATTAAGAAAAAATATGAACTTTTGTGTAGTATAGTAGTTACGTATTTTCAGAATTAAGCTATATAAGTAGCTTCTTACCTTTTTAAGGTTTAGCCGAGCACTAAATATTGCTCTAATATTGATAAAATTATTTTTCTCAAATTGATTAAGCAAACACAAATTAATTTACTACATTCAAAAATTACCTTTTTAAATATCACTTCAAACAAAAAGAAACATTTCCAATATATTAGGGGTATGGGGAAGGGTTAAACCACATTTGGTCTTATGTATGTACTCAAGTTGTAATTATTTCTAGAAGAAATTGTTATCATAGCTTGAACTTTACTATAACCTTGATTACACAATAGTAACTTTTATGCTCATTTTAAGTCGCTATGAAAATTACATTATTTTTAGTAAGATCTTCTTATTAAATTTTAAGGCTGGGGTTGGACTAAAGAAATTTGAGAAAAGGGAAAGAGAATCTTCAATATCGGAGAGAGAATCTGCAGCAAAGAAACACAAAAGAAATGGACACCATAATCATGGCATGAGAGAGACTGAATATTTTATCGATGATGCATGGAACAGCCTTATGAACTGGGATGAAATACACAAACACAAGGTAACTCATGTTAAGGCAACTATTAGATAATAACAGTTATACAAAAATTACACAAAAAAAAAAAAATAGATATTAGTGACATAACTTTTGTTGCTAAAATAAAATTGTCGCAGCTCATCCTATTTATCGAAGGACATTTGTTTAGATTCAGGAGCCTTAGTTTTCTATTAGTTGTCCATTGTATTTACAAATGTAAGCATCTATGTGTGTTGAAACATTGATAAATTTGACAATATGACTTCCACAGATGATGGGTTCCATCAACAAAATGAAGTACACAAAATAATTCATGGAAATATTGATGAAAACGAGATTTTTCCTAACCATGGTGGATCCAGGATGTTACGGCTATGGATGCTCACTATTTTTAACATAAACTTGTATCAACCAAATAGCGTAATTGCGAGCTAAAATTCTTCAACATAGGCGTTATATTCTTTTTAATTCAATGAAATAGACAATCGAAATCTTTGGATTGGTTTAACAAAAAAAAAGGAGGAGAAATATTATACCTTCACATACAATTGTAATTACCAAAAAGTCAAACAAGCGAGGAGGAGATTTTTTTTTCTTTTGAATTAGAGAACTGAAATGAATGCGTTAGAACAAAAACTTTTTTTCCTAATTAAACTGATGAGAAAGAAAGAGTTAATAGACATGGAAGATCATGAGTGTTTATATTCTTGGGACACTAAGTTGCACAATAGACATGAGCCGTGACCGATTCATGATTTTAAATCGTGGTTACTTTTTAAGCTATCAATCACAAAATATAGATGTACAAATATAACAATTGACATAAGAAATACAATTAGATCTACTGAGGATGTAAGAAGACATATTTTCCAAGGTTTTGAAAACTTGAAGATAGAAGTTCAACAAGAAACAAATGCAGCAATAGAGACAATGGTAAGTTGTAATATTACATAAATTTTCTTTAATAGTGATAGCCTATTTGGCTATGTTTCTGAAAACTGAATTTACTTATTTAGAGAGTTAAATTATTTGGTCAACAAATTAAGAAAAAATATGAACTTTTGTGTAGTATAGTAGTTACGTATTTTCAGAATTAAGCTATATAAGTAGCTTCTTACCTTTTTAAGGTTTAGCCGAGCACTAAATATTGCTCTAATATTGATAAAATTATTTTTCTCAAATTGATTAAGCAAACACAAATTAATTTACTACATTCAAAAATTACCTTTTTAAATATCACTTCAAACAAAAAGAAACATTTCCAATATATTAGGGGTATGGGGAAGGGTTAAACCACATTTGGTCTTATGTATGTACTCAAGTTGTAATTATTTCTAGAAGAAATTGTTATCATAGCTTGAACTTTACTATAACCTTGATTACACAATAGTAACTTTTATGCTCATTTTAAGTCGCTATGAAAATTACATTATTTTTAGTAAGATCTTCTTATTAAATTTTAAGGCTGGGGTTGGACTAAAGAAATTTGAGAAAAGGGAAAGAGAATCTTCAATATCGGAGAGAGAATCTGCAGCAAAGAAACACAAAAGAAATGGACACCATAATCATGGCATGAGAGAGACTGAATATTTTATCGATGATGCATGGAACAGCCTTATGAACTGGGATGAAATACACAAACACAAGGTAACTCATGTTAAGGCAACTATTAGATAATAACAGTTATACAAAAATTACACAAAAAAAAAAAAAATAGATATTAGTGACATAACTTTTGTTGCTAAAATAAAATTGTCGCAGCTCATCCTATTTATCGAAGGACATTTGTTTAGATTCAGGAGCCTTAGTTTTCTATTAGTTGTCCATTGTATTTACAAATGTAAGCATCTATGTGTGTTGAAACATTGATAAATTTGACAATATGACTTCCACAGATGATGGGTTCCATCAACAAAATGAAGTACACAAAATAATTCATGGAAATATTGATGAAAACGAGATTTTTCCTAACCATGGTGGATCCAGGATGTTACGGCTATGGATGCTCACTATTTTTAACATAAACTTGTATCAACCAAATAGCGTAATTGCGAGCTAAAATTCTTCAACATAGGCGTTATATTCTTTTTAATTCAATGAAATAGACAATCGAAATCTTTGGATTGGTTTAACAAAAAAAAAGGAGGAGAAATATTATACCTTCACATACAATTGTAATTACCAAAAAGTCAAACAAGCGAGGAGGAGATTTTTTTTTCTTTTGAATTAGAGAACTGAAATGAATGCGTTAGAACAAAAACTTTTTTTCCTAATTAAACTGATGAGAAAGAAAGAGTTAATAGACATGGAAGATCATGAGTGTTTATATTCTTGGGACACTAAGTTGCACAATAGACATGAGCCGTGACCGATTCATGATTTTAAATCGTGGTTACTTTTTAAGCTATCAATCACAAAATATAGATGTACAAATATAACAATTGACATAAGAAATACAATTAGATCTACTGAGGATGTAAGAAGACATATTTTCCAAGGTTTTGAAAACTTGAAGATAGAAGTTCAACAAGAAACAAATGCAGCAATAGAGACAATGGTAAGTTGTAATATTACATAAATTTTCTTTAATAGTGATAGCCTATTTGGCTATGTTTCTGAAAACTGAATTTACTTATTTAGAGAGTTAAATTATTTGGTCAACAAATTAAGAAAAAATATGAACTTTTGTGTAGTATAGTAGTTACGTATTTTCAGAATTAAGCTATATAAGTAGCTTCTTACCTTTTTAAGGTTTAGCCGAGCACTAAATATTGCTCTAATATTGATAAAATTATTTTTCTCAAATTGATTAAGCAAACACAAATTAATTTACTACATTCAAAAATTACCTTTTTAAATATCACTTCAAACAAAAAGAAACATTTCCAATATATTAGGGGTATGGGGAAGGGTTAAACCACATTTGGTCTTATGTATGTACTCAAGTTGTAATTATTTCTAGAAGAAATTGTTATCATAGCTTGAACTTTACTATAACCTTGATTACACAATAGTAACTTTTATGCTCATTTTAAGTCGCTATGAAAATTACATTATTTTTAGTAAGATCTTCTTATTAAATTTTAAGGCTGGGGTTGGACTAAAGAAATTTGAGAAAAGGGAAAGAGAATCTTCAATATCGGAGAGAGAATCTGCAGCAAAGAAACACAAAAGAAATGGACACCATAATCATGGCATGAGAGAGACTGAATATTTTATCGATGATGCATGGAACAGCCTTATGAACTGGGATGAAATACACAAACACAAGGTAACTCATGTTAAGGCAACTATTAGATAATAACAGTTATACAAAAATTACACAAAAAAAAAAAAAATAGATATTAGTGACATAACTTTTGTTGCTAAAATAAAATTGTCGCAGCTCATCCTATTTATCGAAGGACATTTGTTTAGATTCAGGAGCCTTAGTTTTCTATTAGTTGTCCATTGTATTTACAAATGTAAGCATCTATGTGTGTTGAAACATTGATAAATTTGACAATATGACTTCCACAGATGATGGGTTCCATCAACAAAATGAAGTACACAAAATAATTCATGGAAATATTGATGAAAACGAGATTTTTCCTAACCATGGTGGATCCAGGATGTTACGGCTATGGATGCTCACTATTTTTAACATAAACTTGTATCAACCAAATAGCGTAATTGCGAGCTAAAATTCTTCAACATAGGCGTTATATTCTTTTTAATTCAATGAAATAGACAATCGAAATCTTTGGATTGGTTTAACAAAAAAAAAGGAGGAGAAATATTATACCTTCACATACAATTGTAATTACCAAAAAGTCAAACAAGCGAGGAGGAGATTTTTTTTTCTTTTGAATTAGAGAACTGAAATGAATGCGTTAGAACAAAAACTTTTTTTCCTAATTAAACTGATGAGAAAGAAAGAGTTAATAGACATGGAAGATCATGAGTGTTTATATTCTTGGGACACTAAGTTGCACAATAGACATGAGCCGTGACCGATTCATGATTTTAAATCGTGGTTACTTTTTAAGCTATCAATCACAAAATATAGATGTACAAATATAACAATTGACATAAGAAATACAATTAGATCTACTGAGGATGTAAGAAGACATATTTTCCAAGGTTTTGAAAACTTGAAGATAGAAGTTCAACAAGAAACAAATGCAGCAATAGAGACAATGGTAAGTTGTAATATTACATAAATTTTCTTTAATAGTGATAGCCTATTTGGCTATGTTTCTGAAAACTGAATTTACTTATTTAGAGAGTTAAATTATTTGGTCAACAAATTAAGAAAAAATATGAACTTTTGTGTAGTATAGTAGTTACGTATTTTCAGAATTAAGCTATATAAGTAGCTTCTTACCTTTTTAAGGTTTAGCCGAGCACTAAATATTGCTCTAATATTGATAAAATTATTTTTCTCAAATTGATTAAGCAAACACAAATTAATTTACTACATTCAAAAATTACCTTTTTAAATATCACTTCAAACAAAAAGAAACATTTCCAATATATTAGGGGTATGGGGAAGGGTTAAACCACATTTGGTCTTATGTATGTACTCAAGTTGTAATTATTTCTAGAAGAAATTGTTATCATAGCTTGAACTTTACTATAACCTTGATTACACAATAGTAACTTTTATGCTCATTTTAAGTCGCTATGAAAATTACATTATTTTTAGTAAGATCTTCTTATTAAATTTTAAGGCTGGGGTTGGACTAAAGAAATTTGAGAAAAGGGAAAGAGAATCTTCAATATCGGAGAGAGAATCTGCAGCAAAGAAACACAAAAGAAATGGACACCATAATCATGGCATGAGAGAGACTGAATATTTTATCGATGATGCATGGAACAGCCTTATGAACTGGGATGAAATACACAAACACAAGGTAACTCATGTTAAGGCAACTATTAGATAATAACAGTTATACAAAAATTACACAAAAAAAAAAAAAATAGATATTAGTGACATAACTTTTGTTGCTAAAATAAAATTGTCGCAGCTCATCCTATTTATCGAAGGACATTTGTTTAGATTCAGGAGCCTTAGTTTTCTATTAGTTGTCCATTGTATTTACAAATGTAAGCATCTATGTGTGTTGAAACATTGATAAATTTGACAATATGACTTCCACAGATGATGGGTTCCATCAACAAAATGAAGTACACAAAATAATTCATAGAAATATTGATGAAAAAGAGATTTTTCCTAACCATGGTGGATCCAGGATGTTACGGCTATGGATGCTCACTATTTTTAACATAAACTTGTATCAACCAAATAGCGTAATTGCGAGCTAAAATTCTTCAACATAGGCGTTATATTCTTTTTAATTCAATGAAATAGACAATAGAAATCTTTGGATTGGTTTAAGAAAAAAACAGGAGGAGAAATATTATACCTTCACATACAATTGTAATTACCAAAAAGTCAAACAAGCGAGGAGGAGATTTTTTTTTCTTTTGAATTAGAGAACTGAAATGAATGCGTTAGAACAAAAACTTTTTTTCCTAATTAAACTGATGAGAAAGAAAGAGTTAATAGACATGGAAGATCATGAGTGTTTATATTCTTGGGATACTAAGTTGCACAATAGACATGAGCCGTGACCGATTCATGATTTTAAATCGTGGTTACTTTTTAAGCTATCAATCACAAAATATAGATGTACAAATATAACAATTGACATAAGAAATACAATTAGATCTACTGAGGATGTAAGAAGACATATTTTCCAAGGTTTTGAAAACTTGAAGATAGAAGTTCAACAAGAAACAAATGCAGCAATAGAGACAATGGTAAGTTGTAATATTACATAAATTTTCTTTAATAGTGATAGCCTATTTGGCTATGTTTCTGAAAACTGAATTTACTTATTTAGAGAGTTAAATTATTTGGTCAACAAATTAAGAAAAAATATGAACTTTTGTGTAGTATAGTAGTTACGTATTTTCAGAATTAAGCTATATAAGTAGCTTCTTACCTTTTTAAGGTTTAGCCGAGCACTAAATATTGCTCTAATATTGATAAAATTATTTTTCTCAAATTGATTAAGCAAACACAAATTAATTTACTACATTCAAAAATTACCTTTTTAAATATCACTTCAAACAAAAAGAAACATTTCCAATATATTAGGGGTATGGGGAAGGGTTAAACCACATTTGGTCTTATGTATGTACTCAAGTTGTAATTATTTCTAGAAGAAATTGTTATCATAGCTTGAACTTTACTATAACCTTGATTACACAATAGTAACTTTTATGCTCATTTTAAGTCGCTATGAAAATTACATTATTTTTAGTAAGATCTTCTTATTAAATTTTAAGGCTGGGGTTGGACTAAAGAAATTTGAGAAAAGGGAAAGAGAATCTTCAATATCGGAGAGAGAATCTGCAGCAAAGAAACACAAAAGAAATGGACACCATAATCATGGCATGAGAGAGACTGAATATTTTATCGATGATGCATGGAACAGCCTTATGAACTGGGATGAAATACACAAACACAAGGTAACTCATGTTAAGGCAACTATTAGATAATAACAGTTATACAAAAATTACACAAAAAAAAAAAAATAGATATTAGTGACATAACTTTTGTTGCTAAAATAAAATTGTCGCAGCTCATCCTATTTATCGAAGGACATTTGTTTAGATTCAGGAGCCTTAGTTTTCTATTAGTTGTCCATTGTATTTACAAATGTAAGCATCTATGTGTGTTGAAACATTGATAAATTTGACAATATGACTTCCACAGATGATGGGTTCCATCAACAAAATGAAGTACACAAAATAATTCATAGAAATATTGATGAAAAAGAGATTTTTCCTAACCATGGTGGATCCAGGATGTTACGGCTATGGATGCTCACTATTTTTAACATAAACTTGTATCAACCAAATAGCGTAATTGCGAGCTAAAATTCTTCAACATAGGCGTTATATTCTTTTTAATTCAATGAAATAGACAATAGAAATCTTTGGATTGGTTTAAGAAAAAAACAGGAGGAGAAATATTATACCTTCACATACAATTGTAATTACCAAAAAGTCAAACAAGCGAGGAGGAGATTTTTTTTTCTTTTGAATTAGAGAACTGAAATGAATGCGTTAGAACAAAAACTTTTTTTCCTAATTAAACTGATGAGAAAGAAAGAGTTAATAGACATGGAAGATCATGAGTGTTTATATTCTTGGGACACTAAGTTGCACAATAGACATGAGCCGTGACCGATTCATGATTTTAAATCGTGGTTACTTTTTAAGCTATCAATCACAAAATATAGATGTACAAATATAACAATTGACATAAGAAATACAATTAGATCTACTGAGGATGTAAGAAGACATATTTTCCAAGGTTTTGAAAACTTGAAGATAGAAGTTCAACAAGAAACAAATGCAGCAATAGAGACAATGGTAAGTTGTAATATTACATAAATTTTCTTTAATAGTGATAGCCTATTTGGCTATGTTTCTGAAAACTGAATTTACTTATTTAGAGAGTTAAATTATTTGGTCAACAAATTAAGAAAAAATATGAACTTTTGTGTAGTATAGTAGTTACGTATTTTCAGAATTAAGCTATATAAGTAGCTTCTTACCTTTTTAAGGTTTAGCCGAGCACTAAATATTGCTCTAATATTGATAAAATTATTTTTCTCAAATTGATTAAGCAAACACAAATTAATTTACTACATTCAAAAATTACCTTTTTAAATATCACTTCAAACAAAAAGAAACATTTCCAATATATTAGGGGTATGGGGAAGGGTTAAACCACATTTGGTCTTATGTATGTACTCAAGTTGTAATTATTTCTAGAAGAAATTGTTATCATAGCTTGAACTTTACTATAACCTTGATTACACAATAGTAACTTTTATGCTCATTTTAAGTCGCTATGAAAATTACATTATTTTTAGTAAGATCTTCTTATTAAATTTTAAGGCTGGGGTTGGACTAAAGAAATTTGAGAAAAGGGAAAGAGAATCTTCAATATCGGAGAGAGAATCTGCAGCAAAGAAACACAAAAGAAATGGACACCATAATCATGGCATGAGAGAGACTGAATATTTTATCGATGATGCATGGAACAGCCTTATGAACTGGGATGAAATACACAAACACAAGGTAACTCATGTTAAGGCAACTATTAGATAATAACAGTTATACAAAAATTACACAAAAAAAAAAAAAATAGATATTAGTGACATAACTTTTGTTGCTAAAATAAAATTGTCGCAGCTCATCCTATTTATCGAAGGACATTTGTTTAGATTCAGGAGCCTTAGTTTTCTATTAGTTGTCCATTGTATTTACAAATGTAAGCATCTATGTGTGTTGAAACATTGATAAATTTGACAATATGACTTCCACAGATGATGGGTTCCATCAACAAAATGAAGTACACAAAATAATTCATAGAAATATTGATGAAAAAGAGATTTTTCCTAACCATGGTGGATCCAGGATGTTACGGCTATGGATGCTCACTATTTTTAACATAAACTTGTATCAACCAAATAGCGTAATTGCGAGCTAAAATTCTTCAACATAGGCGTTATATTCTTTTTAATTCAATGAAATAGACAATAGAAATCTTTGGATTGGTTTAAGAAAAAAACAGGAGGAGAAATATTATACCTTCACATACAATTGTAATTACCAAAAAGTCAAACAAGCGAGGAGGAGATTTTTTTTTCTTTTGAATTAGAGAACTGAAATGAATGCGTTAGAACAAAAACTTTTTTTCCTAATTAAACTGATGAGAAAGAAAGAGTTAATAGACATGGAAGATCATGAGTGTTTATATTCTTGGGATACTAAGTTGCACAATAGACATGAGCCGTGACCGATTCATGATTTTAAATCGTGGTTACTTTTTAAGCTATCAATCACAAAATATAGATGTACAAATATAACAATTGACATAAGAAATACAATTAGATCTACTGAGGATGTAAGAAGACATATTTTCCAAGGTTTTGAAAACTTGAAGATAGAAGTTCAACAAGAAACAAATGCAGCAATAGAGACAATGGTAAGTTGTAATATTACATAAATTTTCTTTAATAGTGATAGCCTATTTGGCTATGTTTCTGAAAACTGAATTTACTTATTTAGAGAGTTAAATTATTTGGTCAACAAATTAAGAAAAAATATGAACTTTTGTGTAGTATAGTAGTTACGTATTTTCAGAATTAAGCTATATAAGTAGCTTCTTACCTTTTTAAGGTTTAGCCGAGCACTAAATATTGCTCTAATATTGATAAAATTATTTTTCTCAAATTGATTAAGCAAACACAAATTAATTTACTACATTCAAAAATTACCTTTTTAAATATCACTTCAAACAAAAAGAAACATTTCCAATATATTAGGGGTATGGGGAAGGGTTAAACCACATTTGGTCTTATGTATGTACTCAAGTTGTAATTATTTCTAGAAGAAATTGTTATCATAGCTTGAACTTTACTATAACCTTGATTACACAATAGTAACTTTTATGCTCATTTTAAGTCGCTATGAAAATTACATTATTTTTAGTAAGATCTTCTTATTAAATTTTAAGGCTGGGGTTGGACTAAAGAAATTTGAGAAAAGGGAAAGAGAATCTTCAATATCGGAGAGAGAATCTGCAGCAAAGAAACACAAAAGAAATGGACACCATAATCATGGCATGAGAGAGACTGAATATTTTATCGATGATGCATGGAACAGCCTTATGAACTGGGATGAAATACACAAACACAAGGTAACTCATGTTAAGGCAACTATTAGATAATAACAGTTATACAAAAATTACACAAAAAAAAAAAAAATAGATATTAGTGACATAACTTTTGTTGCTAAAATAAAATTGTCGCAGCTCATCCTATTTATCGAAGGACATTTGTTTAGATTCAGGAGCCTTAGTTTTCTATTAGTTGTCCATTGTATTTACAAATGTAAGCATCTATGTGTGTTGAAACATTGATAAATTTGACAATATGACTTCCACAGATGATGGGTTCCATCAACAAAATTAAGTACACAAAATAATTCATAGAAATATTGATGAAAAAGAGATTTTTCCTAACCATGGTGGATCCAGGATGTTACGGCTATGGATGCTCACTATTTTTAACATAAACTTGTATCAACCAAATAGCGTAATTGCGAGCTAAAATTCTTCAACATAGGCGTTATATTCTTCTTAATTCAATGAAATAGACAATAGAAATCTTTGGATTGGTTTAAGAAAAAAACAGGAGGAGAAATATTATACCTTCACATACAATTGTAATTACCAAAAAGTCAAACAAGCGAGGAGGAGATTTTTTTTTCTTTTGAATTAGAGAACTGAAATGAATGCGTTAGAACAAAAACTTTTTTCCCTAATTAAACTGATGAGAAAGAAAGAGTTAATAGACATGGAAGATCATGAGTGTGTATATTCTTGGGATACTAAGTTGCACAATAGACATGAGCCGTGACCGATTCATGATTTTAAATCGTGGTTACTTTTTAAGCTATCAATCATAAAATATAGATGTACAAATATAACAATTGACATAAGAAATACAATTAGATCTACTGGGGATGTAAGAAGACATATTTTCCAAGGTTTTGAAAACTTGAAGATAGAAGTTCAACAAGAAACTAATGCAGTAATAGAGACAATGGTAAGTTGTAATATTACATATATTTTCTTTGATAGTGATAGCCTATTTGGCTATGTTTCCGAAAACTGAATTTACTTATTTAGAGAGTTAAATTATTTGGTCAACATATTAAGAAAAAATATGAACTTTTGTGTAGTATAGTAGTTACGTATTTTCAGAATTAAGCTATATAAGTAGCTTCTTACCTTTTTAAGGTTTAGCCGAGCACCAAATATTGCTCTAATATTGATAAAAGTATTTTTCTCAAATTGATTAAGCAAACACAAATTAATTTACTACATTCAAAAATTACCTTTTTAAATATCACTTCAAACAAAAAGAAACATTTCCAATATATTAGGGGTATGGGGAAGGGTTAAACCACATTTGGTCTTATGTATGTACTCAAGTTGTAATTATTTCTAGAAGAAATTGTTATCATAGCTTGAACTTTACTATAACCTTGATTACACAATAGTAACTTTTATGCTCATTTTAAGTCGCTATGAAAATTACATTATTTTTAGCAAGATCTTCTTATTAAATTTTAAGGCTGGGGTTGGACTAAAGAAATTTGAGAAAAGGGAAAGAGAATCTTCAATATCGGAGAGAGAATCTGCAGCAAAGAAACACAAAAGAAATGGACACCATAATCATGGCATGAGAGAGACTGAAAATTTTATCGATGATGCATGGAACAGCCTTATGAACTGGGATGAAATACACAAACACAAGGTAACTCATGTTAAGGCAACTATTAGATAATAACAGTTATACAAAAATTACACAAACAAAAAATAAAATAGATATTCGTGACATAACTTTTGTTGCTAAAATAAAATTGTCACAGCTCATCCTATTTATCGAAGGACATTTGTTTAGAATCAGGAGCCTTAGTTTTCTATTAGTTGTCCATTGTATTTACAAATGTAAGCATCTATGTCTGTTGAAACATTGATAAATTTGACAATATGACTTCCACAGATGATGGATTCCATCAACAAAATGAAGTACACAAAATAATTCATGGAAATATTGATGAAAAAGAGATTTTTCCTGACCATGGTGGATCCAGGATTTTACGGCTATGGATGCTCACTATTTTTAACATAAACTTGTATCAACCAAAGAGCGTAATTGCGAGCTAAAATTCTTCAACATAGGCGTTATATTCTTTTTAATTCAATGAAATAGACAATCGAAATCTTTGGATTGGTTTAAGAAAAAAAAGGAGGAGAAACAATATACCTTCACATACAATTGTAATTCCCAAAAAGGCAAACAAACGAGGAGGAGATTTTTTTTCTTTTGAATTAGAGAACTGAAATGAATGCGCTATAACAAAAACTTGTTTTCCTAATTAAACTGATGAGAAAGAAAGAGTTAATAGACATGGAAGATCATGTGTGCTTATATTCTTGGGATACTAAGTTGCACAATAAACATGAGCCGTGACCGATTCAAGATTTTAAATCGTGGTTACTTTTTAAGCTATCAATCAAAAAATATAGATGTACAAATATAACAATTGTCGTAAGAAAGACAATTATTTCTAAATATGATAGCGAAAAAAAATAAGAAGAAAAACTAAAATAAAAATTATCTTGAAAAAGGAATTGTGTTTAAGAAAAGTTACTAAAAGGACAATTGGTGAAAGGAGAAAAAGAAAAGGTAGAAAGAAAAAAGTCGGATTTTAGAATAAACTTATTGCTGCTGCTTGGGCATACAAGAGATAAATAACCTTCAACAACCACTTACAACAAGTACACCAACTAAGCCATTTATTCATTCGGTGCTCGCCTTTTATTTTGTACCATATTGTCTTAATTTTGATATAAGTATATGCAGTTCGATAAGAGGTTAATGGATGCTCGAGCACATGGATAGCCCCATATGGGTCCGCCCCTAGTTCTATACATGCATAAATATTCTCATTGATGAAGAAAATGGTGAATGTTCAAGACAACAAAGAAAAAGAGATTGTAATCTTTCAAAAAGAAGGAATTGGCTATAACATTTTCACATTATCAGGATCTCACCCTTCACAAACACATTTAAAATGCTCACTAGATGTCACGCTCCGAGTCTACACCCTGGACGTAACTGGCACTCGAGAACCATTTCTGATCCCCGAGCGAACCCTTTGCCTGACTACATGACATACATGACACTAAACCATATGCGGATGCTTAAAATTGGTGAACACTTAGACATTCAAAAGAAGTCTTAAAACATAGTCTATTCAAAATACTTAACATGACTTATAAAATAAAAAACATCATGAGAAAACAATGGAAAACATATAATACCATCTGTCTATGAAGCCTCTAACAACTTACGATAGGTGTTGGGGCAAGACCCAAGACACCTCATAAACTACTAAATTGAAAGGAAATGGAGTCTCGTGGAAGCTGGGAGGCCTTACCAAAATCAATATGCGAATGGATAGGATCTCAACGAAGCGCCTGTTGATGATCCTGAGTACCTTTATCTGCATCATGAAACAATATAGGTCAAATGACGTCAGTATATTTAATGTACTGGTAAGTGATAAGCTTAGAGTAAATAACTTACTAACAACCATTACCATGAGCCTAGAATTGATACAACGTCGCGCCGGACGTTTCAAGGGCACATCCTATACCTTGACGGGGGTATAGGATGATATTGTGACTATGGATACAATTATATGCCTTCTTATAGGCGGTGAGAAGTCGCATGAAGAATCAATGCTATCCTATCCTACGTTGGCTACGTAGTTTTATGGAACTTCCGAGTCATAAAAGACTCTAACTCAATTCGGTACTCAATACTACTCCCAAAACATTTTCTATAACTTTATGCTCAATTTTACCCCTTTCAAAGAAGGGACTTGTTACTTGTTGAAATACTTTTCAAAACCTTAGACATACTTACATTCTTGAAAGCACGCACTTGTTAACTTATCTTTCAAGTTCAATGATCAACATATGTACATATGTATACATTTATATATATATTAAGAAATTGTTAAGTTTTCGTATGAAATAGAACCTTTAGACTTTTTCTCAAAACTTAGTTTGAAACAAAATGATTGGCTTTCAAAGACTCTAAAGACTTATAGATCAATTCATAGGATTCATGCGGAATTATGTACATGAACGACTCAACTCGAGGACCTTAATAATCATATGGAAACTCATGAATACAACTCTTCTCAAGACTTGGTTTGAAAATATAATCAATTTCAAAAGAACTTTCAAATTTGACTCAAAAGGAGCTCTTGAACTTTTCCTCTTAACTTTACTTTGATTTGGAAAAGGAACATAACATAATTTAAGACATTTGATTAGGATATGAATCATGTCTCAATGATTAAGGAAAACTCTAAGGATAAATATCAAGAAGAGAGCGAAGACATGATTTGAAAGAACCCACACTGAAAACCTGAGACATGGGAGTATGTATACTCTCCGCAACGCGGAGAGAGAGTTTAAACTTTGTTCATCAAATTTTAAGACAGAGGTCTATGTATCCTCTCCATGTCCTGCGACGCAGAGATGGATACTTTGTCGTCCCACCCCAAAACCCAGAATTTCTTATGATCTTTAAGGTCCCAATTCGTTTGGGATAGATTGGTTTATTCCAAATTCCTTTTTGATTCAATAACCCAACACAATTTCATCAAATCTCACTCAAAATCTAGGAAGAAACAACCCTCATTCGCAAGACCCTCACTTCAAGAACTCGAAACCACCATTATTAAAGGACGAACTTAAAACTCAAGAATTCATCAAGAACCTCTACATAAACGATTTGCTCAACAAATTTAATGGAACGACTCTATAATTGGCTTGAGGAAGAACAATTCCATCACTATGAGAAACCTCACATACCTGGAAGAATAATGTGCTTGATGAAACTTGAAGGAAAAGCTTGGAATATGAACCCTAGCCTTAGCGTCTTCTTGAAGTTCTTGAGCGTAGAAATTTAGGAGTGAATGAGAGGGTTTGAATTATGAAAACTGATTTTGTACACATTTAGGGTAATTTAGATGACTTCCTAAGGGTTTTTATGACTAAAATACCCTTAAAATAAATAAAATGAGCTGGAAGTCAGAATAATTTTCCATCAGGCAATAAGGTCCGTATTGGCCCTGTAACGCATAGCCATGAAGGACCTGCTGCCAAGCTCGCGTGTCTCTCTAGTAAATCGGACATAACATTTTACTCAGAGCTCTTATCGAGTCAAACTTGGTGGCGTTGGAAAGAGGACTCGAAGACCTTTGATTTGATAGGCTACGGGCAATCTAGTTCTTTATGTGCTAAAAGATATGGTCATTTGAAGTTGATCCAAAACTTAAAAAAACTGATGGGTCACTTGAGTGAATTTCTCTTCAGTTCTTTTTGAAACTTGAGGTGTTTCATCTAGTGACCTTAACACCTAAGAAAATTTAAAATCACTCGAAAAAATATCATTCACCAATAAAGAGTGGTTCGAGTCTTAACTTAAAAAATTTCGGGGTGGTACACTAGATTTCTTTAATTAGTACTTGGACATTTATAGTTATTTATTTTTGCTTGTAACTGATAGAATATCAATATTTATCTTTAATTTCGAAGTCCAATTGAAATCTTGTTTATTAAACAATGGATCAGTTTCATCTTGATATAAAAATTAATGTAATATATGGTTTCTATTTAGTTTGATCTTGTTATAAAAAATCAGTTTATACGTATGCATTTCTGTTCATGTATATGTAACCTAGAACTCATATGTTCTTTTTTTTGTTGAAAGATTTCTTCAATGTATCTATTAGAAGTACTTGTTCTTGTTTCTACTTTAAAGCAAGTAAATCTTGTTTTTTTTAAATAAACCTAATTGGGACATCCATTTTTGGCTTAAACTAAAATTTCTATTCATAGATGTAACACCTCGGACTTCGAAAAAAGGTTAAAGAGGGGTTTGTACAAGTCACCCATCAGTTTTATGTTTAAGATCAACTTCAAATAATCATATCACTCAGAACATAAATAATTAGGTGGCCCATTACCTATCAAATTAAAGGTCTTTGAGTCCTCTTTTCCACACCACCAAGTTTGCTTCATTTCATAATCGGAGTAAAAATATAAGCATGTTTTAGTGAAGCCTCTTTTTGTAAGGCACCTCAACCATTTTTAGAGAGGTAGTTTGGTCTTTTCCCATCCTTTCTAGGCCTAAGCCACATTTTTTCCCACCTAATTAAGGGTCTAAACCTGTTAAAAGATTTTTCACGTTCTTTAATACTTAGAAGAATTAGAGCAAGGCTCCAAGAGGAGAAAAACTAGGCTTCAAGAGTTCTTCAAGTTTCCATCGATTTCCCCAAGAACCTTTGTTTTTTCCATGTATGTAAAGCTATTCATAGTGTTGGAATAGTTTTTCCTCACGCCCGACATCTCAATTCAGTCATAAATCATCACATCTAAAGGATCCATTCTTAGTTCTTGATATTGAATTCGGTTCTTTAACAATTGATGTTTTGATTTCCTTTGTTTTTGAGAATTATGTAATATTGTTTATGCTTAGTATCACATGAACCCTATTGATTTATTAAAGTTTTGTTTATAAAAGGACTTGTATGAAAGTTTTTCATGTATTGATTTTGGGTTTGAAAGATCAGTAGAGTTAGGAAAAATTCTCGATTCCAAAAGCTCCTAATTTAACTTGAGTTCGTTGGGGATGCTGGGGAGGGGTCTGGGGCGGCACGCCAGGAAGGCACCAAGTTTTTCCTTCAGTAGTTCAGGGCCTTGCGCCCTGTGCCAGCAGTGCGCCAAGGGTCGGTAGGCCGATTCTTTTCTTTGTTTCACCCGACGTGTGCTCCTTCAAGTTGTGGCCACATTCCCCTTCTCTGTATTAGCTCCTATAGACTCCATTTACCTTTGAAAGTTCATGAATAACCTAATCACATGTTTGAGTGCACATTCATAAATAAAGTGAGATAAGCGGAAAGTTAAAATCATTATTTGAGAAAGGGTTTAAGGAACATAAAGGATTCAGAATGTATCATTATAATGTTGAAAGAGAGCACGATTTTCAGAAAAGTACAAGACTTTTCTATTTTTATATTTTGATCTTGGACTTGAAAGATAAGTCCATAAGCATATGTTTTAAATGCAAGTTTTGAACAGAATCCTTGGAAAGAGAATCAAATGTTTTCATATTTACCATCAAACATTTGAGAAAGAGCATAGTTGATGTACTGAAAAAATGTTTTATAAAAGTAAAGTGACATGTGAAGAAATAATATTTTTCTTTGTAAAGGTGAATTGAGCATAAGTTATATTTAATATTATTTTGGGAATAGTATCGAGCACCGAATTAGGTAAGAGTCTATTACAACTCAAAAGTCTCAATACGTAGCGAGAATGTTCATCGAGGGGTTTTCATCTATTTCATCCTCGTTGAATAAGTTGACCTAGAAAACAACTAAGTTTCAATGGTTTGAAGCTTCTGAGAATAGCTTTAAGGATTTGAAAACTCGGTTAAACACTGCTCCAGTATTCACCCTACTAGAGGGTAGATATGGATTTGTTTTTTATTGCAATGTGTCTTGAGTTAGCCTTGGTTGTGTATTGATGCAAAAGGGTAAGGTTATAGACTATGCCTCTAGATAGCTTAAGATTCACTAAAGGAACTACCCAACTCATGATCTCGAGTTGCCAGCAGTGGTTATTGCTTTCAAAATATGGCGTCATTATCTCTGTCGTGTTCATGTGGATGTGTTCACTGACTACAGGAGTCTCAAGCATGTTTTCTGTCAGAAGGAGCTTAATCTTAGAAAAAGGAGGTGAACGGGGTTGAATCACCATTAGTGTCATAAGTGAAGGAGAAACAAGACAAATACGCCCTTTTACTTGAACTAAAGGCAAATCTTCATAAGCAGAAGGTGATGGCTTTTGAACAAGGGGGAGAGGGTGTGTTGAGATATCAAGGTAGATTGTGTGTTCTAAAGGTGGATGATCTCCAAGAGAGGATCACGGCAGAAGCACAAACTTTCACATATTCGATCTATCTCGGTTCCACAAAGATGTACCATGACTTGAGAGAAGTCTATTGGTGGAATGGTATAAGGAGGTTCATTGCAGATTTTGTTGCAAAGAGCCCAAACTGCCAACAATTCAAGGTAGAACACCTAAGGCCCTGTGATGTGGCTTAGAACATAACTCTTTCAGAATGGAACTGAGAGATGATTAATATGGACTTCATTACTGGCTTGCCACAATCTCGCAGGCAACATGATTTGATTTGGGTGATTGTAGATCGGATGATTAAATTACCCCATTCCTTACCAGTAAAAAAATACAAATTGAACAAAAGATTATGCCATATTATACATCTGAGAGATAGTCTGACTTCATGGAGTCCCTGTGTCTATTATTTCAGATAGGGGTGCGCAATTCACCACTAAGTTTTTGAAGTACTTTAAAAAAGGTTTGGGTTCGAAGGTAAACATTAGTACTACTTTTCATCCTTAGAAATATGGCCAAGCAGAGCGCACAATTTACACCCTAGAGGATATGTTGATGGCATGTGTCATGGATTTCAAAGGTAATTAGGATGGCCACTTGCCTCTTATATAGTTTATGTACAATAATAGTTATCACTCTAGTATCCAGATGGCTCCTTATGAGGTTCTTTATGGGTGAAGATGTAGATCTCCTATTGGTTAGTTTGAGGTTGGTTCGGCTAAGTTGATAGGGCCAGGCTTGGTTCATCAAGCCATGGAGAAGGTGAAAACTATTCTAGAGAGGTTGAAAACAAAGCAAAGTTGTCAGAAATCCTATACAAATATTAGAAGGAGAGACTTGGAGTTTGAGGTTAGTGATTGGGTCTATTTGAAGGTCTCACCTATGAAGGGTGTTATGAGATTTGGTAAGAAGGGAAAACTCAATCCCTGATACATTGGTCCTTGTAGGATATCCAAGTGAGTTGGCAATGTCGCTTATGAGTTGGAGCTACCGTAGAAGTTAGCAGCAGTCCATCTGGTATTTCACATCTCTATGCTAAAGAAATTTTGGTGTGATCCTTCACTTATTGTGCCTACCGAGAATATTGATATAAAAGAAAACCTATCGTAGGAGGAGATTCCAGTTCAAATTCTTGATCGTCAGGTTTGCAAGTTGAGAACCAAAGAGGTTATATCAGTTAAGGTCTTATGGAGAAATCAGTTTGTTGAGAAGGTAACATGAGAGGCTGAGGAGGATATAAAGACTAGATAGCCTCACCTTTTTTCCTCCGAATCAATTCCAGATCAAGGTACTAAATCTTTGTAAATTACTCTTTAACTTGATATGTTGAGTTTCTGCTAATTGCATGTCTTGTGCTTATGTTGGGTTGTTAGAAACTTCCCGCCTTGTTGGGCTTATTTTGATCTCATTCGAGGACAAATTTTCCCAAGCGGGAGACATTGTACCACCTCAGACTTAGAAAAAGGGCTAAAGAGGGGTTCGTACAGGTCACCCATTAGTTTTAAGTTTTGGATCAACTTGAAATGATCATATCTCTCAACACATAAAGAATTAGATGGCCCATGAACTGTCAAATTAAAGGACTTTGAGTCCACTTTCCAACGCCACCAAGTTTTCTTCATTATGAGTTTGGAGTAAAAGGATATGCCCATTTTAGTGAATCCTCTTTTGTAAGGCACCTCAACCGTTTTTAGAGGGGTAGTTTGGTCTTTTCCCATCCTTTTTAAACCTAAGCCACGTTTTCCCCACCTAATTAAGGGTCTAAACAGTGTTAAACATTTTTTTACATTCTTTAACATTTAGAAGAATTAGAGCAAGGTTCCAAGAGGAGAAAGGCTAGGGTTCAAGCGTTCTTCAAGTTCCCATCGATTTTGCCAAGAACTTTTATTCTTTCAAGGTATGTAAGACTATTCATAGTGTTGGAATAGTTTGTCCTCACGCCCTTCATCTCAATTAAGTCAAAAAGCATCACATCTAAAGGATCCATTCATAGTTCTTGATATTGAATTTGGTTCTTTAACAATTGAGGTTTTGATTTCCTTTGTTTTTGAAAATCGTATATTATTGTTCTAGTATTACATGAACCATCTTGATTTAAAGTTATGTTCCCAAAAAGAATTGTATGAAAGTTTCGCATGTATTTATTTTGGGTTTGAAAGATAAGTAGAGTTTAGGGAAAGTTTCCCAAATACAAACTAATTTGGGGTCCTAATTTAAATTGAGTTTGTCCGAGAGGCTAGGGAGAGGCCAGGGGCGGCGCGCCAGTAAGGCACCAAGGCTGGCCTTCAGCAGTTCAGAACCTGGCGCCCTACACCATCAATGCGCCCAAGCTTGATTTCTGAAGTTCAAGGTCTGGCGCCTTGTGCCAGTAGTGCGCCAAGGGTCGTTGGGTCGATTCTTTTCTTTGTTTCATCCGGTGTGTGCTCCTTTCTATTGTGGCCACATTCCCCTTCTCTTTATTAGATCTTATAGACTCCATTTACCTTTTAAATTCCCTACATAACCTAATCACATGTCTGAGTGCACATTCAAGTGCGTTAAGAGGAAAGTTAAAAGCATTATTTTGAAAAAGTGTTTAACGGAACTTAAAGGGTTCCAAATGTATCATTATTATATTGAAAGAGAGCACTATTTTGAGAAAAGTACAAGAATTTTCAGTTTTAATATATCGATCTTGGACTAGAAAGACAAGTTCACGAGCATATGTTTTAAATGCAAGTTTTGAACATAATCCTTGAAAGAAGAATCGATTGTTTTCATACGTGTCGTTTGACAGTTGAGAAAGAGCATAGTTGATGTCCTAAAAAATGTTGCAAAAAAGTAAGTGACATGTAAAGAAATAGTTCATTTCTTTGTAAGGGTGAATTGATAATAATTGACATTTATTATTATTTTGGGAGTAGTATCGAGCACCGAATTGGGTAATAGTCTATTATAACTCAAAAATCGCAATAAACTACATAGCCAGCGTAGTATAGGATAGCACTGATTCTTCGTGTGACTCCTCACTACCTCTAAGAAGGCTTATTGGATGTATCCATAGTTACAGTATAATCCTATACACCGACAAAGAATAGGATGGCCCTTGCAACATGGGTGAAACGTTGTATCATTGCTAGACTCATAGTAATGATTTTCGGATAGAGAAATTCCCCACAAGTAAATTTATTATTTTCATATTGCTTTTCTAGCATATCTTATTGTAAAACTTAAAGGGTTTTCACTTCATATTCATGTATTGATATAGTGTTCAGTTACTTTTAGTCCCTCTGTTCAGTTATTATTTTATTAAGCAATATTACATACTCGTGCATTCAAATGTACTATTGTCATTCGACATGCATCTTATTATGATGCATATACAGATGTTCAGGATCATCAACAGGCGTTTCATTGAGATCACTTTGTTCTTCAGATAGGTTTGGTGAGCCTCCTTGCTTTCCGGAGGATTTCACATTTATTTTCATGTTATTGTTGATTTTTTGTGGGTTTTGTCCCTACATCTATCCTAGTATTAGAGACTTCATAGATAGTTATAGTTGAGGAATTTCTCAATACTTTCTTTCCTTTAAAGATTGTTTTGCAATGTATTATTATTATTGGAATTAAGTATTTTCAGACATTCCAATTGAGTATATATTGAGAAATGTATTTGCTAAACCTATTATCGCTTGAGTCTTTCGCTATGTAGTCAACCAGATCAAGGGTTCACTTGGGGATAAAAAATGGTTCTCGAGTGTCACCCAAGTCTAGGGTGTAGGCTTGGGGCGTGACAATAGATTTCATAGAGATGTTATTTTCTCCAGAAAAGTGTCGAAATTGCACCTATATTATCACAAAAAGTCTTAATATATTCTTCACCCATCCATTTTTTAGAAATACCCCTCTCTTTACATTTTAGGCATAGGCATATCACATGATTAACAATCCATTGCATTAAAATTATAAACATTCCAATTTATTATTGGTCCTGTTTTTTTCTCCTACCCAAATTATATAAATTCACTCATCTGATTATATGACTTACCCGACCAATGCTTTTACCAGAAATTTTTGAAAAAATTATATTCTTCAAATGTATTTTTAGTTAAAAAAAACCCAACCTCGAGAGGTCAAATTTTCAAAAAATACATTATAAGAAATAAGTAATATAAAACTATTTTTAAATGAGGTTAATTTTTTCAGTAGTGATTTTTTATTTATAGGGCGAGTTAGTGTTTCGGTCAGCTAAGTAAGAAAATCGGGTGGTGGATTTATTTAATTGGGGTTAGAATTTAAAATTGGAGTTGTACTATAACTGACAACAGTAACAACAACAAATTAGGTCTATAAGTGAAACATAACAATAGATGATGATATAAATCAGATGCAAAACACAACAAGAATAAGGCTAATAGTACGACTTATGATTAAAGAACCTCTTGTTTTTGTTAGAGAACCTCCATTTTATAATGAAAACCTAAACAGGTGAAGTTCGTCTTCTCTTGATCCTCTAGCGCAATGGCTATCTGATTGTGAATAACCATTCAAAAGCAATAGTACTCCTTGCCATCAAGTCTATCAAATAGTTGATCAATGAAGGAAATAGGGTAATGATCTTTTATTGAGTCCTCATTCAATTTTCTATAGTACATGCATATTCTATGCATCAAGGACTTATTCTCATTTGTCATCACCGTAATCCCTCCTTTCTTAGGGACGTATAGCATATGTCTAACCTAATTGTTGTCAGAAATCGGATAAACAATATTTGTATCAAGCCACTAGATCACCTCTTTCCTTAACACATATTTCATGACTTGATTTAGCCTTCTTTGATGTTGAATAACATCCTTCTTTGATATAGATCTTGTGCATAAAAAGTGGATCTGGTTCTATGGATATCAGACATCTTCCAACCTAGAGCTCGTTTGCGGTGTTTCAAAATTGTTAGGGCTTCTTAACCTAAACATTAGATAAATAAGCAGCCAAAAATATTGGTAAAATGTCATCCTCCTCAACAATCCATATTAGAGGAGAGAAGGATGTTTTTTCAACTCTATGTTTGGAGCCTTCTCAATAGACAACTTGGGAGAGCGCCTAGAGGTCTCTTAAAAATCTCAACATTTCCACTTCTTATGAACACACTCGCAAACATATAAAAAGAACCATCTCATGACTTTCTATGTCTTCAATGAAAAATTTGTCAACAAGATCTCTTTCTATAAAATCTTTATACAAAAGGGGTAGCATTACTAAATTCACATGTAATATTGTGATACCCGACAACTCCTTATAGACTGCAGACAGTTTTATCGCTTCATCAACATTAAAGACGTTTACGTTGTCATGCACTATCATAGTTACATTCCTAAAGGATACATCAATCAAAGCTTTTCGGTGTCCAAAAATGAACGTCCCAAAGAAAATAGGGCTTTTAAATCTGCCTAGAAGTCTAGAATGACAAAATTCACTAAAAAGGTAAGAGATCCAACTTGCACTAAGAAATTCACTAATACCATCTAATCTTGTCAAGGATCTATGTAGAGGCTTTATAAAAATAGTTATTGTCACGACCCGATTCCTTGAGTCATGATGACACCTACTATAACCCACTAGTATGTAAGCTACAATATGTCATGACCCAAAAATGGATATGATGGCACGTGTCAAAAAGCAACTACGTCTCAAAATCCTTCACGAGCCTCGACTGTTTCACACCCCGAGCCTACACCCTGGACGTGATCGGCACTCAAGAACCATTGTTGTCCCCAAGCGAACCCCTGGCCTAGCTCAATACTCAGTGGAAAACTTACTCAATAATAGAAATCTCTAAACAAGCTCAACTCATAAGATGTCACAAATAAAATAGTTTACTCAGTACTCAAATAAACATAAGTGCTCAACTCACAGTCTTTAAAAAATCAACAAGGGAATGAGAAAACACTCTTCAACTACTATTGTCTATCTATGGAGCATCCAAATGACGAAGATGGAAGTCGGGACAAGACCAATGACACCCTAACAAAATTGAAAATTAAATGGAATCTTCCTGAAGCAAGGCGGATAGCCAAAGCTAACTCGAACTGCAAGTGGTATCAACGAAGTGCATGTTGATAATCTTGGTTACATGTATCGCATCATGAAAGATGCACGCCAAATGGCGTCAGTACATGGTATGTATGAGCATGTAAGGGGAACTCTAAAGCACAGACATAAGCTTGAACTGTTAAAAAGGAAGAACAAACTCACCTCGTCCTGACTCAACTCAAGGATACTTAAACTCAAAAGTATGCAACTCAGTTCAAAATAAAAGCAACAATAAAGATGCATTATAAAGAAAGCCTTTAAAAAGTAGATAATAACTCAATGAATTTAAAAATACAATAATAACTCTTTTACTCTTATTTGGGAGATTCTCTAACCGACAACCATCACTATGAGCTATGTGATGATACAACGTCTCGCCCACGCTGCCAGAACTGTCCTATACCTTGCCGGAGTATAAGACATCCTCAACTATGTTGATCCACTAAGCTATGATTAAAAAGCAATAAGGAATCATCTAAAAAGTATGACCTTTTCTACAAACGTTGGCATCCATGGTTTATGAGTGACACGACCTAGGGTACCCCATAGACGTAACATGGTGTATAGGACCCCGAAGGACCCTATACAAGCCACTTAGCATTCATAACATAAGAAATAGAACAATAGAAGTAAAACAACATTTTAAGTCCAATAGTTTTTATAAAAGAAATGCGAAAGTCTAAAACACTTTGTCTTAATAGCCATCTAATATTATAGAATGAAATTGGGCCTAGCCCATACATCATGTCCAAAACTGAAATACAATAAGGAAACTAGGAACAATGAAAATGCTTCCTCGAAGCATGAGGACTCACTAAAGCTTGGGAACCTCAAAATCAACCACTAGCCATGAAACTAAGAAATTGACTGTCGGACCCTATATTTGGGGAAATGCAGGCAAGAGTATATGTTAGTACAAAACAATGTACCAAGTATGAAAGCTATGCATAAAACATTTAAATCATGCTAAAAGGGGACATTTCATGACATGTAATGGACCAAGCTAAAACATGATATAAAAGGGTTAGAAAACACAAGTCATAAAACATGGTCAATGTAAGATAATCATCATTTAAAGCCTTTGAACACATATGTGATACTTTTGGAGTAACCTTAGTTCATTATTAATGTGGGAAGTAGCCTTAACCAACATAGAGACCATGTGAGCTATAACATAATCCCTCGGTGTCTCCCACACCGAAAAGGGTTTTCCTACTTGTCAACGTAAGGACCATAAACTTCTAGCTTAGGTGGATGCACTAGCTAATGTCTATCTAGACAATCATCCTATGGGGGCACATAGGTAAGGGATAAGGAGATAGCTTCTAGAAACCCAACCTCTACTAACAGGAGAGCTTCCATCTCAATATCCTCTCAGTGCTAAGCATAAATCCCACGAAAGTTATTTCTTACTTGTTCTTATTATCCATAGAAGGTTACGTCATCCTGCCAATCCAAGCTAAGTCATCATCCATGGAAAGGTATCATACAATAACTAATCTAAGCTAGGTTCTATTAGGATAGCTCTTAATCTCTGGTTCAATTAGGTGAGAAAACCTTTCACATCATGTTTTCATGTGTTTCATGAGAAATTCTTTCAACAACACAATAATAACACCATCATTGATACTTTACTCTCAAAGCATCCTTGAAACAATTGCATAGAGTTCATAAGAACATGCATAATTCCATAACTTATCTTTCAAGGTTCAAAACCCACTTTCAATCATCAACCTTTAGAAAACATGGGTTAGATATGGACTTTATCATAAATTCATGTAATTCTATCAATACATGCTTAATTTAATAAAAATGTTCCTTTATAATCAAAATCTCACATCGTATGATCATAACTTGAAAACATGGGAATTACATGGGTTCATGGGGAAATCTTCATAAAATCATAGTACTTAATCAATTCATACATAAGAGATCATAATTCAATCATTTAAATCAATAATCAAGAGACCCCAAGACAATTAAAGAAAACCCTATTCACTTGGGGATTTCTAACTTTGAAAATAGAGGATTTGGAACTCCATGAATGGAAGGAATCCATGGATGAAAACTATCATACCTCAAAGTCAGTTGTTTATCTTCAATGGAGGAATTGAGACTTGACTTGAAACCCTAGGTTGAATCCTTCTTCTTCAATATTTCTAGAGAGAGAAATATTTAAGAGTTCATCTTTTTGGTGAATTTGAAGAGAATGAAATAAATGAACTAATTTGGGGATTGGAATCACTTATATAAGGGTCTTAGTGAAGGGTAAAACAACGTAGTATAGAGCTAAAATAATTAGGAAAAGACCCAACTACCCCTAAACTTAACTGCCGACCCACCATCCACAGACACAATCGACGGACCGTGGTCAAGACAACAGGCCATCCTGCACGACCGTCGCTCGTGATCAGAACCTGGTTTTTTGGGCCAGTGAACCATGGGCCCCCAACCACGGACCGTGGTCTAGTCGACAGTCCATTGGTAAGGCTGTGGCCCTGGGACATCACAACTTGCTTAGGTAGTGCCATCCACGGACCACACCTACGGTCCGTGGTCCCATCCATGGGCCATGGGTGGTCCATGTAGGTTGGCGCCTATAGCTTCTTAAAAGTGCTATCTTACCCTCTTTTGGACCCGGGGCATTACAATATCTTCCCATTGGGATCGTCATCCTCGAATGAGATTAAAGCTAATATGAAAAGAGTAGGAGAGGAACTAACAACCCAACCAATAATGCAACTTCATCTAAATGCATATAACCAAGGAGGAACTATCAACTCCAAGCTAGGACATAACCAAAACATCATAAGAGAGGTGGAACTAAATCTAACAGCCCATCATGCATGCAATACTCATATCCATGGAGGAAACATCAACTCCAAGCTAACAACAAACTCAAATGCATATATCCGAGGAGGAAACATCATCTCCAAGATAACAACAACTCTATGTTCACTACATCATATCAAATAGTCTACTTGTAATTCATAGCACATAAACATGTAAGATTTAATTAAATAAACTCATTTTCTCAATACTTGAGCTTTTCATAAATCATGCATAGTAAGGAAATCACGGAAACATATAAGACACGTGACTCCACAACAAAGAAAAAACCATGAGGAACTCATTACCTCAAGCTAGAGTAGGAGTAAATGGAAAGAGATGAGGATATCGAGACATCATATCGGCTTCGACCTCCCAAGTAGCACCTTCAACTAACTGATTCCTCCACAACACTTTCACGGAAGTTACTTCTTTATTTCTCAACTTCTTGACTTGCCGGTCTAAAATCTCAATCGGATCTTCTTCATAAGAAAGATTCTCCTTAACTCCCAACCCTTCTAATGGAACTATGGATGTTGGATTACCAACACATTTCTTCAACATAGAGACATGGAAAATTGGATGCACCGATGCCAACGCATGTGGAAAATCTAGCTCAAAAGCAACCCTACCAACACGTCTCAAAATCTTATATGGGCCTACATAACGGGGACTAAGCTTCCCTTTCTTACCAAACCTCATTACACTCTTCATGGGTGAAATTTTCAAGTAAACCCAATCATGAACATCAAACTCAAGATCCCTTCTTCTTACATCGACATATGACTTTTGCCGACTTTGAGCCATTTTCAACCTTTCTCGAATAAGTCAAACTTTCTCTATGGCCTCATAAACCAACTCGGGACCTATTAGCGCGACTTCACCCACCTTAAACCATCCTATAGGAGATATGCACCTCCTACTATATAGTGCCTCAAATAGAGCCATATCAATACTCAAGTGATAGTTATTATAAGCAAACTCAATCAATGGCAAATGGTTATCCCAATTACCCTTAAAATCAATCACACAAGCTTTCAACATATCCTCCAAAGTTTGGATAGTACACTCCGCTTGCCCATAGGTTTGGGGATGAAAGGTCATACTAAGCTTAACACGAGTACCAGAACCCTTTTGGAAATACTTCCACAACTAAGAAGTGAATTGGGTACCACAATCGGAAATAATGGACAAAGGCACTCCGTGCAACTTTACCATTTCTCTTAAGTACAACTTGGCATAGTCCTCACCGAATAGAAAACCTTGATGGGAAGAAATAAGCCAATTTCGTCATCCGATCTACTATGACCCAAATCAAGTCATATTTTCACAGGGTGCGAGGCAAATAAACAAGAAATTCCATATTCACATCTTCCCACTTCCAAGTAGGAATACTAATATCTTGGGACAAACCTCCTAATTTCTGATGTTCAACCTTCACTTATTGACAATTAGGACACTTAGTCACAAATTCCGCAATATCCTTCTTCATCCCATTCCACAAATAGACCTCCCGTAGATCACGGTACATCTTGGTGGCCATGGGTGAATGGAATACGGTGAACTATGGGCTTCTAAAAATATTTGTTCCCTCAAGTCATCAACATTTGGAACACATAAACGAACTTGATATCTAAGTACACCATCTCCCCCTTGGGAGAAAGCCTCAACAGATTTCTTACGCACCACTTCTTTTAAGTCGACCAAAATTGGATCAAGACCTTGCTTTGCTTTCACATTCGCCACTAAAGACGATTTTCAACCATTGTGGACCATAACACCACCCTTGATAGAGTTCATTAACCGAACACCCAATTGGGCCAATCTGTGAACATCTCGAACTAACTCTTTCTTTTCTTCTTAAATATGAACAACACTACCCATGGACAACCGACTAAGAGCATCCGCAGCCACATTTGCCTTTCTGGGGTGAAAGAGAACACTCATGTCATAATCCTTCAATAACTCAAGCTGTCTTGTTTGGCGTAGATTCAGATCTTTCTGATTAAACACATAATGCAAACTCTTGTGGTGGGTAAACACATCTACATGAACACCATAGAAATAATGCCTCCAAATTTTTAAGGCAAAAACAACCGCCGCTAGTTCAAGGTCATGGGTGGGATAATTCTTCTCATGAATCTTAAGTTGCCTTGAGGCATAGGCAATCACTTTCCCATTTTGTATAAGCACACACCCTAACCCAATTCACGGGGCATCACAATAAGCCACAAAACCATATGTCCCTTCTAGTAAAGTCAACACTGGAGCGGAAGTAAGTCTATCTTTCAACTCTTGGAAACTCTACTCACACGCTTCAAACCATATGAACTTAGCTTTATTTTGAGTCAAATCCATCAAAGGAGAGGCAATTGAAGAGAATAACTAAATAAACCTTCTATAGTAACCAACTAAGCCCAAGAAACTTCTAATATCCAAAGGGGATAGAGGTCTAGGCCAACTCTTGACCGCATTCGTCTTCTTAGGATCTACCTCAATGCCCTTGCTCGAAACAATGTGACCAAGAAAAGCTACGGACCTTAACCAAAACTCACACTTGCTAAACTCCGGAAAGAGTTGTTGGTCCCTAAGGATTTGCAACATTATCCTCAAATGATCAACATGCTCATTCTCACTTCTCGAATAAATCAATATATCATCAATGAACACAATCCCAAATATGACAAGGTATTGTCTAAACACCCTATTAATCAAATCCATAAACGCCACCGGAGCATTAGTCAAACCAAACGACATTACCAAGTTCATAATGACCATACCAAGTTCGAAAATCTATCTTTGGAATATCATCTTTCTTTACCCTAAATTGGTGATAATCCGATTGAAGTTCAATCTTAGAAAAGTAACTCACTCCTTGAAGTTGGTCAAACAAGTCATATATCCTTGAAAGGGGATACTTATTCTTAAGTCACCTTGTTCAACTGACGATAGTCAATACACATACGAAGAGAACCATGTTTCTTTCTAACAAACAAAACTTGAGCACCCCATGGAGAGATACTCGGTCAGATGAAACCCTTATCTAACAAATCTTTCACTTCTTCTTTCAACTCTTTTAGTTATGTCGGAGCCATACGGTAAGGAGGAATAGAAATAGGTTGTCTATCTGGGATAAGGTCAATACCGAAGTCTATTTCCCTTTCGGGAGGAATACCGAGTAAATCATCTAGAAACACTTCCAAAAACTCATTAACAATGGGGACCGACTCAAGAGTAGGGGATTCGGAATCCACATCCCTCACCCTAACTAGATGGTAAATGCAACCCTTAGAAATCTTATTTCTAGCTTTAAGACGAGACAAACTGACCCTTAGGCATAGAATTTCCCTCTTTCCACTATAAGACAGGCTCATTTAAGAACTGAAACTTGACTACACGAGTTCTACAATCGATAGAAGCATAAAATGAGTGAAGACAATCCATACTAAAGATAACATCAAAATCTAGCATATGAAGCTCTACCAAGTCAACAAGAGTAACTCTATAGAACAAGGAAACGAGACACTTTCTATAGACCCTCTTAGCCACAATAAAATCACTAATAGGAGTAGAGACAAAAAAAGGATATAACAACACATCCGAAAGAACATCAAATCTCATAGCCACATATGGTGTCACAAAAGATAAGGTAGCACCGGGATCAAGTAAAGCATAAACATCAAGTTGGAAAACTTTCAACATACCGGTAACCACATCGGGAGAACCCTCTTGTTCACCACGAGTCTGAAGTGCATAGAATCAGTTTTGCTTAAGAGCATGGGACCCGAACCATTAGGAGGAGCTTGCTTTCCCTCTCTTCCTTTAGCCATAAGCATCAGGCAATTCCTCATTTTATGACCATTCTTACCATAACTGAAGCAACCATCTGTGCCGGCTAGGCACATACCTTCGTGCTTCTTTCCACACCTAGTACAAGTAGACATGGGCAATAAAGATCCACTACCATTACCTCTTTGAGTCTTAGGGTTAGACACCCTATCTTTGTTGAACTTAGAAGGAGCATTGGAGGAACCTTGACCGGAAAACTTTTGTCGAAATGTAGGACAACCATGTCCATCAGACCTTGCATGAGAGAAATTTCCATCACCAGTCTTAGCTCTCTTTGTTTCCCTAGACTTTTCCTTAGGTTTATCCTCTTCAATTAGTTGTGCATGAACCATGAGATGAGAGATGTCCATATCATTAATGAGGATGGTGGTACCACACTCTTTAACCACCATTTCACACACGCGAAATGAACTTACTCATCCTTGCCCTTGAATCGGCAACCATTATTGGAGCATATGTAGAAAATTGTGTGAACTTTAAAGCATATTCCCTCTTACTCATAGGGGAAAGAACCTATCAAGAAAAGCATCCTTAAATATTTCCCAATAAAGAGGACCTGCATCTTCTAATCTCCTTTCTTTCCATTGGTTGTACCATATTTGAGCTACACCTTTAAGTTGATTAGAGGCCAATTCCGCCTTTTCCACCGGCGTAACTCCCATGATCATCAAAACCTTATAGACCTCATCATAGAACTCTTTAAGGTCTTCCTCAAACTTGGACCCATAAAACTTTGGACAATTTATCTTAGTGAAGTCCCTCACTCTAGATGTCGTCGTACCCACATTTGGGTTCACAGGAACCGCAAACTCCCTATTGGCTTGGGTCATCACGGCTTGGGTCATCACGGCTTGAGCCAACACTTGAAAAGCAGCCCTAAACTCCGCATTAGTCACTTGCTCGCCCAAAGGATCAACCGAAACTTGAGGAGCTTGTGGAGGAGCTTCTTGTTCCTTATTCTCCCTCACATTCCTCCTAGCATAAGCTCTTCGAGTTGACATGTCTTGTAGAGCATTGAATAAGGATTAGAAGAGAGACCTTATAGAGTTAAAGTTTATCGCACAACTTCAGAGTAATGAAAAAAATGGAGTTTCCTAAACATCTTGTAGCCTCTCGTTCATAAATGTGACGCGCTTCGCACTCATGAACAAGACTCTACTCGACGTGGCTTATGAGACATCCTAAAATCATTCTAAACTTTGTTCTCTGATACCAAGTTTGTCACAACCCAGGGGTACCCCCTATATGTAACATGTTGTATAGTACCCCCAAGGGACCCCATACAAGCCACTTAGCATTCATAACATAAGAAGTAGAACAATAGAAGTAAAACAACACTTCAAGTCCAATAGTTTTTATAATAGAAAAGCAAAAGTCTAAAATACTTTGTCTCAATAGAAATCTAATACTATAGAATGAAATTGGGCCTACCCCATACATCATGTCCAAAACTGAAATACAATAAAAAAACAATGACAAATGAAAATCCATCCTCGAAGCATGAGGACTCACCAAAGCTCGAGAACCTCGAAATCAACCAATATCCACGAAACTGAGAAACATGACTATCGGGCCCTACATTTGGGGAAATGTAGGCACGAGTATGTGTTAGTACAAAATAATGTACCAAGTATGATAGTTATGCATAAAACATTTAAATCATGCTAAAAGGGGACATTTCATGACATGCAATTGACCAAGCTAAAATATGATATAAAAGGGTTAGAAAACATAAGTCACAAAACATGGTCAATGCAAGCTGATCATCATTTAAAGCTTTTGAACACATATGTGCTACTCTTGGAGTAACCTTAGTTCATTATTAATGTGGGAAATAGCCTTTACCAACATAGAGACCATGTGAGCTATAACATGATCCCCCGGTGTCTCCCACACCAAAAAGGGTTATCCTAATTGCCAAGGTAAAGACCATAAACTTCTAACTTAGGTGGATCCACTAGCTAATGTCTATCTAGACAAGCATCCTATGGGGGCACATAGGTAAAGGATAATGTTATTGCTTCTATAAACTCGGCGTCTACTAACGAGAGAGCTTCCATCTCAATATCCTCTCGGTGCTAAGAGTAAATCTCACAGAATAGTCATTTCTTACTTGTTCTTATTGTCCATCGAAGGGCACATCATCTTGACAATCCAAGTTAAGTCATCATCCATGGAAAGGTATCATACAATAACCAATCCAAGCTAGGTTCCATTAGGATAGCTCTTATTCTTTTATTCAATTAGGTGAGAAGACCTTTAAACCTTAGAACCCTTTATTATGTGAGAAAACCTTTCACATCATGCTTTCATGTGTTTCATGAGAAATCCTTTCAACAACACAATAATAACATCATGATACTTTACTCTCAAAGCATCCTTAAAAAATTTGCATAGATTTTGTAAGAACATGCATAATTCAATAATTTACCTTTCAAGGTTCAAAACCCACTTTGAATCATCAACCTTTAGAAAACATGGGTTAGATACGGATTTCATCATAAATTCATGTAATTCTATCAGTACATGCTTAATTTCATAAAACTCTTCCTTTATAATTAAAATCCCACATCATATGATCATAACTTGAAAACATGGGGATTACATGGGTTCATGGGGAAATCATCATAAAATTATAGTACTTTATCAATTCATGCATAAGAGATCATAATTCAACCATTTAAATCAATAATCAAGTGAATCCATGACAATTGAAGAAAACCCTACTCATTTAGAGATTTCTAACTTTGAAATAGAGGAATTTGGGAACTCCATGAATGGAAGGAATCCATGGATGAAAACTATCATACCTCAAAAGAAATTGCTTATCTTCAATGGAGGAACTGAGACTTGACTTGAAACCCTAGGTTGAATCCTTCTTATTCAAGATTTTTAGAGAAAAATATTTGAGAGTTCTTTTTGGTGAATTTGAAGAGAATGAAGTGAATGAACTAATTTGGGGGTTGGAATCACTTATATAGGGGTCTTAGTGAATGGTAAAATGATGTAGTGTAGAGATAACATAATTAAGAAAAGACCCAATTGCCCTTAAATTTTACTGTCGACCTACCATCCACACCCACGACCGACGGACCGTGGTCAGGACGACGGGACGTGCTGCACGATCGTCGTTCGTGATCAGAACTTGGTTTATGGGCAAGTTAACCACGGACCGTGGTCTGACCGACGGTTTGTTGGTCAAGTCGGTGGCGCGTCACCCCAGGCCCTGCCCAGAAAACCTGACGAATTTCTTTATTCGATTTTTTGCCCTAATTCCACTATAATCGAATGGTTTCTACCAAACTCTCTTAGATTCGAATACCCAACATAAGTACACAAAAATCTACTAAAAAACTACCCTCAAACTCATAACAGTCATCTCAAGAAGTTATCGAAACCCACCAATAAAAATTTAGAACGAAACTTCAAGAAACTCATCAAGAGCTTCAATACATAGATTGTTATGGACGAAACTAAAGAAACTCATGAT
Source organism: Solanum okadae (assembly GCA_036553675.1). Classification (NCBI taxonomy): domain Eukaryota; kingdom Viridiplantae; phylum Streptophyta; class Magnoliopsida; order Solanales; family Solanaceae; genus Solanum; species Solanum okadae. The sequence continues at coordinate 29,584,985 of CM071678.1, forward strand.
TGGCGTGAGGGTGAAAGAACCCATCACTTTGAAAGCTTAAATACCTAGTTAGAATCCTTGGCAAAATCCATTGACGATTGCAAGAAAATCTTGAACGCTTGAATCTTTTCTCCCTTTTTCTCTTCTTGAACTTCTCTCTAAAACCCTAAGCGTATTTTAGAATTGTGAAAACTGATCTAAGTCAGTTTAGGCCCCTAAAGTATTACTCAAAACGAGTTAGGCTAGTGGGTAAGCAAAAGACCAAAATACCCCTTCTTAACTCAAATGAATTTCCTTAACCGGACAGGCTGAACTCAAATGGTCATATCTCCCTCATTCGAACTTTAAATTTAGCAAACTCAGTGGTGTTGGAAAGAGGACTTAGAGATATTTCATTTGATACCTTATAGGCCACCTAACTCATCATGTGCTGAAAGTTATGGTCATTTGAAGTTGACCCAAAACTCACAATTTAAGGTTAACTTGCAAAATTCTCAATTTAGCTCTTTACAAATTGGTTCTTGCTAAAATTAGTTCTTTCTAAGACCGGGGTGTTACAGAATGTTAGGACAAGAAGAAAAAGAAGATCACATAGGTCCGGGATCGAAACCTACACAAGTGTAGAAGCAATGGGTAAGTACCAACAACACGGTACACAGCAAGCAACCTACTAAACAAAGCAACTAGACAGAAACTGAATACGCCTGACTCTCCAACCGAACCTCCTTGAATTACAACCTGCACAGGAATCAGCCCAATCTAGAAATTCTACAATACATGACTCACAATGTCCAATATTCAAAGTCTGATAGCCACAATTCAACAATTAAATGAATGAAATAAGTCAACCTCAAAGTCAAGTATTTTAGTCACATGCAACAAGTACATTAATCTCAAGTATCAAACAATTCATGCATAAGAATCAAAGGTATCAAGTCACGTAATCAATCTCTTGCCGGAACCATTTCTCATCGGCACAATGTCACTAGCCTGAACTTTTTCCCATCAGCTTTATATCAAATCACTAGTCAGAACCATTTCCCATCGGTTTTATATCAAATCACTAGATGGAACCATTTACCATTGGATTTATATCAAATCACTAGCCGAAACCATTTCCCATCGGCTTTATATTAAATCACTTGCTGAAACTGTTTCCCATCAGCCTTATATCACTAGCAGGAACCATTTCTCATCGGCTTTACGTCACTAGTCGTAACCACTTCCCATCAGCTTTATAAATCACCATATGTCTCATCATGGTGTTCACAATAAATGCACACAAGAAATATCACACCACATGGAAGAGACAACAATTCATACAATTCAAGTCCACATTAATGCTTTTAAGCATTACATCAATCATTCAACAAGGGTTACATAAGGTAATTCACATCATCATTTTCAACACATGCCTTTTTTCATTTAAATCCCTTTTTATTCATTTAGATATAACAAGTGGAAATTTAACCCTTCACCTCAACCCCATTACTCCCAACACACAAGCAACAAAGGAAGCATATGAATTCAACAAGAATACAAGGTTAGGAAGCCATTTGCCTTAAAGTAATCAACAATCACTCCAAGAGCTAATTCTTCCCCTTCCGGATCACTTCCAAACCCAAACAATTGAAAATAATCAAGTATTCACAATCACCCATCGGAAACAACACTTCCCACATCAATTATGTAAAGAGATTGGTCAATAAACTCAAAGCCCAATATCAAAATGGAGGTTGAATTTGTAAAACAATACTTGAAAAATGATGTTTAAGACTTTTAGAAATTCATTAGTGAAAATCATTTCGAAAAAAGTATCAAAACTACTTGTAAATTTCAATTTTAGCTAAAAACTTAGGTTCTTGAAGAGCCCTCCCATTAACCCAGCAAAATCCCACATTTTAATGTTAAAACTCATGATTAATCAATGGAAAATTAAGGTTTAGGATCAAGCAAATTCACCCAAATAATCTAGCATAGAAAATCTATTCAAATTTCGCCACCAAGGGTTCCCCAAGTTCAAAAATAGTGAAATGCGGGTGTCGCTTAAGCCCCAAAATTTGCAAAACCCTCTCAAATATCGTTTAAGCAAATCAGGGGTTCGCTTAAACTGTGGGTGTCGCTTAAGCAAAGCCTCCATTGCAAAGAGGAAAGTAGCTTAAGTCATAGGCCCATCGCTTAAGCAAAGGTTGTTTAAGAGACTGGCCTTCACAAAAGCAAAGCCTATGGACACCAACAACTTCAGCCAACTTCCACAACTTTGAAAGGACCCTTGGGATTCATTCAAAATCCTGCAAACACAAACCACATATGCAAATCAATTATACTAGACGTTTCGAATTTAATGGAACCGTCAAATTACAAATTTGAAGTCTCCTTGAGCCAACATTCGTGAAAACCATAAGAAACTAAATCACACCTAAAACGGCTAGAACAAGCTCAAGACTTCTTAAAAATTAACCAAGACCTCACCTAGGCCTAAAATCATCCCCCAAATCCAACAAAACTTTCAGAATTCTGATCCGAGCATCCAAACCCTGAATGTTAACCAAAGTCAACCCAAAGGCTAAATTTTGCAATTTCACAACTTAGGACCTCAAGTTCTCAAAAAGATTCAGAATCTGATGCCGGCAACTCTCACGGATCAAATTTCACTTTTTAGGACTAATGGAATCGATGGAATTCTATTTCGATACTCAAAACTCAAATATACCCCAAAAACCACTTTCTTAACACCTTGCCCTTTAAAACTCACAAACTTACCAAATTCTCAACTTCTAACTCAAAGTTCAAAACCAACTTTTCAAACTCCATCATAAAAGACTCAGGGTCAATATTGAGAGGGGAAAAATGGTCAATTCATGAAACTTTCTGAAAATGACCGACCGGGTCATTACATTATCCACCACTAAAAACCATGTTCATCCTTGAACATAAAACAAAGGAAAGTACCTAAAGCTTTGAAACATAAGGATATTTGGCATGCATATCTGACTCTATCTCCTAAGTCGCCTCACCAACTGAATGATGCTTCCACTCACCTTCATTGAAGCAATCTCTTTGTTGCTAAGCTTCATGACCTGCCTATCCAAAATGGTTATAGGCACCTCCTCAAAAGATAAGTTAAGATCCAACTCAACTGAATCAAGGGAAAGTGCACGGGACTCATCTCTCACACGACTCAAAATCTCAAAGGGTCCAATGAATCTAGGGCTAAGCTTGCCCTTCTTTCAGAACCTCATCACACCCTTCATTGGGGACACTCGGAGCCAAACATGTTCACCCTACATGAACACTGGATCTCAAACTCATCGATCCGCATAACTATTATGTCGACTCTGGGCTATCAACAGTCTACCCTGGATCATACGAACATGCTCCATAGCATCTCTTAAAAAGTTTGTATCCAAAGATTCCATCTCAACGGAATCAAACCATTTGATCAAAGATCTACATCCTTAGCGATACAACGCCTCAAAAGGGTCCATCTGAATACTGGAATGATAACCTTCTTATAGGTAAATTCTACTAAGGGCAATTGTCGATCCTATCTAGCACCAAATCCAATCACACAAGCTCGTAGCATGTCCTCTAGAACCTGAATCGCCCACTCGGACTGACCATCTATCTGAGGATGAAAAGTTGTACTCATTTCTAACCGAGTACCCAAGCCATGTTGCATAAACTTCCAGAAATGAGAGGTGAACAAGGAAACTTGATAGGAGACAATAGAAACTAAGACTCCTTATAATCACGCAATCTGACTTATATAAAGTTTGACCAGCTCCGCTATATACTCACCCGAATTGGGATGAGATGAGAGGACTTTGTAAACCTATCAACAACCACCCAAATAGAATCATAACCACCCATAGTGGTTGGTAGTCCCACAAAAAAGTCGATAGTGATCCGCTCCCACTTCCAAGAAGCAACAGAATCGTTTGGGATATGCCTCCAAGCCGCTGGTGCTCACACTTGATTTGTTGGTAAGTCAAATACCTTGAAACAAAATCTACAATATTCCTCTTTATACCACACCACTAATTATGTTGGCTCAGGTCATGATACATCTTTTCCACACCCGGATGGATGGAATATCGTGAACAATGGGCCATCTCAAGGATTAGTATAACCTACTCGCCCACCATGGGCACACAAATCCTGCCTAAAATCCACATGACACCATTATAATCAAGGACAACTTCCTTGGCTTCCCCTCTCATAACCTTGTCTCGGATGAGACATAGTGTCGTGTCATCAAATTGGTGCTCACGAATCTACTCAATTAAGGAAGAACAAGCCTCAATGAAAGCAATCAAACCACCCGTCTCCTCAGAAATTTGTTACCAGACAAGACTATTGGCTAACCTCTGAACATCTCTAGCCAATAGTCTATCCTCCACACTAATAGAGGCAAGACTTCCCATGCTAGAAGCTTTCCTACTAAAAGCATCGGCCACCACATTGTCCTTCCCTGGATGGTATAAGATAGTAATATAATAGTCCTTCAGTAGCTCAAGCCATCTGTGCTACCTCAAGTTCAGATCTCTCTGACTGAAGATATACTAAAGACTTCGTTGATCTGTGAAAACCTCACAATAAACTCCATACAAATAATGTCACCATAACTTAAGCACAAAAACTACGACTGCCAACTCTAAATGATTGGGAGGGTAGTTCCTCTCATAGGTCTTCAACTGCTTAGAAGCATAAGCAATCACCTTAGCTTTCTGCATCAAAACAGCCACCCAACCCGACTCCAGAAGCATCACATTTAATGGTGAAATCAACACCCTCCTCAGTTAAACTCAAAATGGGAACCGACATTGTAACGACCCTTTCGAAAGGATACTACCACCTAAGCAAGGAAACTACTTAAATACTTGCGACATTTAAAAGAGATTTCCTATGGCTATATTGATTGTAGTTTAATAGAGGGATTAGGTTCATAAAGGAAAAAGAATAGATAAGGATGTGCATCTTGTCCATTTAAACATTTATGTGATGTTAAAATTGATATGGCACGTAGTTTCAACTTATGACGGAAAAACCCTCCCAAAAATAATTTAAGCAAATAACCGATGAGCTTTTCATGCATATATTATCTTCACACTTAAGGATGAAATAACACGAATATTACCCATTTCGGAGTACCGAAATCAGCCCGGTCATGCTTCACACAAATATTCCAAACAAATAGTAAATTTAGTATATTGCAATACTTGGGCTTACACACCCCAAAAGAACAAAACATATAGCCATACTTAATTTACAACCCATGGTGACATGATCACATTAGTCCTCGAAATTTCATGTAAATATACAACACAAAGATCATGTACAAGTCCCAAGGTTTATACAAAATATATATGCCTAAATGCAAATGTGATCTTCTTTAAGGCTCTCAAAATCTCCCTCTCCAATGGCCAGCTTCACGCATCCACTCGTTCATTCCCTACGATAGAAACAACTATCGCTAAGCATATAGCTTAGTGGTGCAAAACTATAGTTTCGGAGCAATCCGATTCACAAAACAAACCTTCTCAAGTCATGGGCAACATAATTGAACATAATTAATAAATCAAGTAAACCATAAATAAAGAGTATCAAGTTCGATATTTAAAGATCCACATGTCAAGAACGTTCATAGCATCATTTTCCAAGAGAATCCACAACAAGGCTCGCCCAATATGTACATCATGTCTTCACACCAAGCACAAACAAGTATCAAGAAGGGTCGACGCCCTATATCAAGAAGGGTCAAAGCCCAATAATCAAGAGAACCAAGAACCATATTAAAAATGGTTTTCTAATTCGTACTTAAAATGGACAACATCCATACTTAAGACGAACTAAAAATCCAAAGTCAATTGAACATAATTAATAAATCAAGTAAACCATAAATAAAGAGTATCAAGTTCGATATTTAAAGATCCACATGTCAAGAACGTTTATAGCATCATTTTCCAAGAGAATCCACAACAAGGCTCGCCCAATATGTACATCATGTCTTCACACCAAGCACAAACAAGTATCAAGAAGGGTCGACGCCCTATATCAAGAAGGGTCAAAGCCCAATAATCAAGAGAACCAAGAACCATATTAAAAATGGTTTTCTAATTCGTACTTAAAATGGACAACATCCATACTTAAGACGAACTAAAAATCCAAAGTCAAGATGGCAAATGATCCGAATCAAGAGGCATGCCAAGAGTGACAAAGTCACAGCCACAAGAAGGACAAGGTCCCAACAAGAGTGCCAAGTGATCAAACAATCCGTACAAGTGGGCGAGTTACACAAGCATCTTTAACGTCTCAAAGGATACCAACACAACAATGCAAAGTGACAAGAGGTAACCAAGGTACCAAGATCCAATTTCATATATACTAGAGGTTAAAAGAGTGCAAGTACAAGTTTATACACAAACCTCGGTGCTTTAGCAAAGAAACAGTCCAACCAATGTATCAAGGTCCTCAACTTGTTCACGAGTATATACAACCTTTAAAATACAATTAAACAACTTCTTTAATCCCTAGAAGCTCAATAATATTGATGTAAAATAGGATCATCATCACAAGTAAAATTAGCCTGCACAACCACAACAATGCTCCCAAAACAGTGATTCTGGCCAGCCTAGTACCTCATGTCGCAACTTAGATTTCAAATGGAAAACAGCAAAACTAGACTTTATAACCTTCATGAAATATGTAGATACATCTCTTAGGGTTGCAAACAAACAAGAATCACCACAAACTGTATTTTGTACAACAAGATATAGTCGAAACACTAACAGCTGTTCATACAGAATTTGAAATTCTAAAATCTGGACAGAACTTGTCCCATGTTGCGTCCCATATTTCGAGTCTATAACAGCTGAATCAGAGTTTGACATAAACATAAGAGTTGTAGGTCTATGAATTATCTTTCCAAATCATATTTACTCACCCTAAATTAAGTTCTAGATCGAGAGATATATATAAAATACCAAACAGTACCCAGCTTAGAAACAGGTTTCGACACTTACCAACAAGAAGTGTGTGTTCTTGAATTCCAGCCAAAAGGGCCAAGTTTCTCTTGTGATTTTGAAGAACACTCTGTTTAGATATGTTTCTAAGGTTCTAAGGCTTGAGGAAAACGAAATTACTAAAGGAGGGGTGAAAATATATAGTCAACAAGTGATGTTTATCCCTTGGGCAGCTGTCCTTCAAAGGTGCTGCCCAAAAATTTGTGTGCTGCCCAAAATGAATACATATACACCTATATATACATTCCTTACCTTCCTTTTAAAGATATATATAATTCTAATTAGGATATTACCTAAACACCCCATCACAAATCCTTAAATTACGATGAGAATTTATGCTAAGCAAGTTGGCAATTATCACAACACTTCAAGTTCCCAAAATGAGACTAAAACATATTCTCGTAATTAAACAACGGTAAATCGACATGCGACTCTTGGTTAGTATTTAGGGGTGTTACAGACATCTACAAGGTATTGATCTTTTGAAAGATCTCCTCACACTCATCATACCACTGAAAACTCACACTCGGCCGAGTCAATCTAGTCAACGGAGATGCAATCGTCCCACAAAACTCCTAATCTCAGTAACCGATGTGGGCCAACCCCTAGCTGCCTCAATCTTTGTTGGGTCCACCCAAAAAACCTTCTTGGACACCATGCGTCCCAAAAATTACACACAATTAGGCCAAAACTCACACTTTGGGAACTTGGTATAAAGCTTCTCTTCCATCAATCTCTGGAGCACAATCCTCAAATACCGATCGTGGTCCCCCTCAGTCTTGGAGTACACCAAGATGTCATCAATAAACACTATCACAAAGGAATGCAAATAGGGTCAGAACACCCCATTCGTCAACTCCATAAACGTTGCAGGAGTATTAGTAAAAAACAAAAGGCATCACAAGAAACTCATAATGCCCATACCGAGACCTTAAAGATGTCTTAGGGATATCTGATGCCCTAATCTTTAGCTCATGATAACCGGACCTCAATTAAATCTCAGAAAACAGAGATGCACCCTGAAGTTGATCAAACAAATCATCAATACGAAAAATAGGATACTTGTTCTACATTGTCACTTTGTTCAACTATCGATAATCAATACACATACTCATGGATCCATCCTTCTTCCTCACAAACAACACAAGAGCACCCTCATGGGGAAACACTCAGGTGAATAAACCCTTTACTCAATAAATCATGCAAGTGATCCTTCAATTCTTTCAACTTACCTCGAGCCATACGATAAGGTTGAATAAAGATAGGCTTAGTGCCCGACTCCAAGTCAATAGAAAAATCAGTATCTCTATCCATAGGAACACTTGGAAAATCAATAGGAAACACATCTTCAAACTCTCAAACCATAGGCATAGAATCTATGGGAAATGGATCAAAACTAGTATCCCGAATGAACACCAAGTAGGACAAACACCCTCTATAGACCAATCTCTGAGCTCTAATGAAGGAGATAACTTTACTAGAATAAAAACCACTAGCACCCATCCACTTAATTCTAAGGACACCCGGCATCACTAAGGTTACAGTCTTAGCATAACAATTAAGAATAGCATGATGCGGAGCAAGCCAATCCATACCCAAGACAATATCAATGTCTACAATCCCCAAAATTATTAGGGCCACCCAAGTATCATACCCAGCCAAAGAAACAAGATAGGATTGATACACTTTATCAACCACTAAGGATTCACCCACTGGTGTAGAAACATGAATAGGCACAGGCATACAATCTGACATCATATCAAACCCAACAGAAAAATCGGTAGACACATATGAGAAATTAGATTCCAGATCAAACAATACAGACACAGGTCGATAGCAAACTGGGACAATACCTGTGATCACAACATCAGAAGTCTCAGCCTCATGCCTCATAAGAAAAGCATAAGACTAGCCATCTCGGCTGCCTGTAACTTGAGTAGAACATTTATCTCCACCCTGGGAATTGGAGCACCCCTACTAGAAGTCCTACCACCTCTACAAGTCTAAACTCTACCTCAACACCCTGGTCGAAGGCATTGAATCCCTAGCCGGAGCAACTGAATAAGAACACTGAGATCCTAAATGAGTGTGTAGGGGACGTTCCCCACAAGTATAAATATATCTCAACACATATAACTACTGATGTGATCCAAACAAACTACCATGTCCACCTCGGCCAGAACCATAAGATCCTCAGGCTTATTTCCCACTCTTAGCTACTGGCATAGAAGCACAAACCGACCCACCACGCCGAAAGGAACCACTACCCCTATGTGAACCTTTGCCTCCAGATGAGACACCAGAAAACTAACCATAAGAACGGGCCAGCTTGGGCTCCCCAAACTCCTCTAAGACCATCAAATCCACCTATTTGGCGGTGCTCACAATGGACAGGAAGGAAGCCTCCAGTCTAGCTACCCTGAACACATAAGATCAAACGGTGAAAGTCAACCCTCTCACAAACCGGTGAACCCTCTCTGCCTATGCCTCATCCAGAACAATAGTCATAGCATGTCTAAAGAGCTCACAGAAATCGGTCTCATACTCTATCATAGATAGACTACCTTGAACCAAGCTCTCATATCTCAAATGACTTTCCTCTCTAACGCTACAATGAATGAAGCGGTCCTGAAAAGCACTAGAAAACACATCCCACTCGGTCGCAGGAGACCCAATTATTCTACACCTCACAAAAGACCTCCACCACTTTTTGGCGTGACCACGAAGTTCAAGTTCAAAAAATAGGACACTACGAACATCCACCATACCCACTGCCTCAAGCATCTCATGGCACAAAGTCAAAACCGCATGAGCATCCTCGCTCTTACCACCCTAAAACTGGGGTGGTTTAATCTTCTGAAACCTCTCATAGCATTACTGAAATCCCGATGTCAAGATAGCCTCAAGAGAAATTTGTACACCAACAGCTGGTGCAGGAACAACTAATGGATGACCTACCTAAACATAAACACCTCGAGTCTACACCCCTGCTCTCGTCTGAGCACCAAGTGATGTGCATGGTGCACCACATACAGAAAGGTTCTCTATCACCCCAAGCATCTTCAACAAGGTCTCATGAAATAAAAAGCTCCAAACTCGGGAAGAACCTGGTCCTCAGCAACCTTAATTTATGGCTTAGGAGAAACCCCTCTAGCTCTACCTCTGGCTGGTTCCACTCCACAAACACAACCTTTAACCGATGTTACTCTTTGAGCATGGCATCTATCTTGGGACCTAATTGTACCCCTAGTTGGGGTCTCAACTGCAGCTTCGGGACTACCTCCCCTCTACAACTGGAAGTTGAGGCTTTGGTCCTCAACATCTGCCAAAAGAAATTATAGCAACTCAGCACAAGCAAAGGTAACCACACACGAGAAGAAAAGATGAATAAATGAAAGTTTCCTAACACTCTGTGTAGCCTTTTGAAGATAAGTGCAGACCTCTCAACACGGATCATCAAGACTCTACTTAGACTTGGCTTGTACACACATGAGACCTATGAACCTAGGGCTCTGAAACCATTTTGTCATGACCCAAAAATGGATGTGATGACACTTGTCTTGTCTATTCTAACTTGGACAAGTAAGCCTCAACCTAAAAAAAATGAAAGAAATGCATAATACAGTAAAACAAGAACAAGACAACAGCGGAAAACTTGTTCATTCTAAACAATACCCCAAAATCGGGTTGTCACATGTACAAACCACTAATGAAAATACATAATTTGAAACATAAATACAAGTATCTGTCTTTGTTTCTCAAGTATAACAATGCCTAAATAAAAAGGAAAAGAGGGCCCGCCAGGATGACAAGTAGCTACTTCTCAAAATCCATCATGAGCCTCTGTCACGACCCAAGCCTAGGGCCTAGACGTGACATGGCGAATGAGGAACCTGAAGGAACCCCAAGCAAGCCTCTCAAACTTGTCATCACAATTCATCGGTCGCGGAAGTACATTCAACATTAATTAACGGGAAATAGGGACTAAGGGCAAACCATTTCAAAATGACATCATAGAACAAGAGTCAAGCTCATTTACAAAATACTTGTCCAACGCACACCTCTACATACATAGATAGGACGGGGGCCATGACATACTACCGGCTGCCCTCATAGTCAAAATACAATTGCAAGCTAAAGTCTCAAAACATAGGAGTAGGAAACATAACATAGCCCTCGAATCATTGAGGACTCACCAACAAACTCGGATAAGCACCGTACTAGCCACGTGAATGGAGAGAAGGATCAAGAGTAGCTCCGGTCCCTACATGGTGACATCATGTAGGCAAAATATGTGTTAGTACTTGGAATGTACTAAGTATGCGGGGTGCAACACAACAATAGACAAGGACACAATCGAAATACAAGAAATAGTTTCATAGGCATTATGAATAACAATATGAGGACGCATGATCAAAGTGAAGTCAAAACATGTTTAAGTAAATCTATACTAATAGTAGATATCATATGTGTATGCATGATCCAACCAATCTACAACCCCAACTTAGGATGGGGGATGCTGTTCACACCCGGACACCCTGGTGGCAAGGTATAAACCCCTCATATGGTTGATGTTGGTTACACCCCAAGCATCCTAGGTGGTGAGATATAAACCTCTCACATGGTTGATGTTGGTCACACCCCAAGCATCCTAGGTGGTGAGATATAAACCTCTCACATGGTTGATGTTGGTCACACCCCAAGCATCCTAGGTGGTGAGATATAAACCTCTCACATGGTTGTCCGGTTCTTTTCCCCCGGACCGGGCATGGTCATGCAACACTTTATATAGGAAATTCCCATTAGGCTCTAATGTAATCTCACGTATGGAATGAACATATACACAAGTTTAGTTTGTCATCAACACATCTCTGGATTGCCATACATCTCATAACTCAAGCTTTAAAGCATCGATTCATCAATTCTCCATAGTTGGACATTTTGTCAAACACCTTGAAGGCATGTAATGGAATCAAAGAGCATGGAAAATAGGGTAGTAATTATGCAGCCAAACCAGTGAACAACCTACAACAACACCTTTTAACACCCACAATACCACATGAAAATCTCCACATCCATTCCAAATTTAGATTCAAGTTCTAGAGTCACAACATGTTCAAAACAATCACTTTTCATGTTTAAAATTCAATGTGCAGGAAATTATTACAAAGAATAAGACTAATTTATGAATCTTAACTTAAACCATGAATTAGTGAGTAGAATAGAGTCTAGGCACTATGGGTGGAAGGACCCATGAGTTCAACACCACATACCTTGAGTTTTTATGAAGGTCTTGAGAGTGTCTTCAATGGAAGCTTGGAACTTGGAGCAAGAGTCTCTTCAATCTTGAGGAAGGTTTTGGATTAGGGTTCTTGAGAGAACTTGAGAGAAAATGTGTCTAAGTATGGGAGAGGTGTTTTGGGAAATGTTTTAGAGATGGGAATTGAACTAATGGTATATAGGAAATAACATATGCCCTTTGGAAAAATGGTCCAACACTTAGGAAAAAAAATGAGGCGGGTGAACAGTAAAAACGCTCACTGGAAATTGCATTTCCTGCCGGACAGATTTTACGAAAATGGGCATAACATCTTCGTCCGAACTCTGAATGAGGTGAAACGAAATGCGTTAGGTAGCTAACTCAAAGGGCTTTCCATGGATAAGTTATGGGCCACCCAATTATTTGTGTGCTAGGAGATATGACCCTCCAAAATAGACCCTCGAAAAAGGCTTCACTTGGAAATTTCTGATTTTGATACGGTTGCTCTAAAATTTGGGTTAGACCCATTTCCCACTCAATTTGACCCCCTAAACAAGAATATGAAGTCGGATTTTCGAAAAATGAAACGGATTTTAATTTTTTTAGATATAGCTAAACAAGTTTCCGGTAACTTCCGAAGCACATTTTTAAGAACTTTTTGGGTCATTTCAGCCTCGACTGTCAGGAAAAGAATAAGAAGATCACATAGGTCTTGGCTCGGAACCTACACAAGCGTAGAAGTAAGGGGTGAATACTAAAAACATGGTACCCAACAAGCAACCTAATAAACAATGCAACTAGTTAGAAAATGAATACTCCCAAATCACCAACCGAACCTCCTCAAACTATAATGTGCGCAGAAATCAACCCAACCTAGCAATTCTACAATACACGACTCACAAGGCCCAATATTCACAGTATAGTAGCTACAATTCAACTATTAAATGAATCAAATAAGTCAACCTCAAAGTCAAGTAGTTTAGTCACACAAAAAAATTACATCAATCTCAAGTATCAAGCAAGTCACGCATAAGCATCAAAGGTATCAAGTCACATAATCAATATCTCACCAGAAATATTTCCCATTGGCACAATGTCACTAGTTTGAACCATTTCCCATTGGCTTTATATCAAATCACTAGCCGGAACCATTTCCCATCAGCTTTATATAAAATCACTAGACGAAACCATTTCCCATCGTATTTATATAAAGTCACTAGCTCAAACCATTTCCGATTGGCTTTATATCAAATCACTAGCCGGAATCATTTCTCATCGGCTTTATAAATCATCTCATTACGATGTTCATAATCAATGCACACAAGAAATATCACACCACATGAAAAGAGATAACAATTCATACAATTCAAGTCCACATTCATTATTCCAAACATTTCATCAATCAATCAACAAGGATTACAATAAGGCAATTCACATCATCATGTTCAACATATAGCCTTTTTTATTTCAACCCCTTTTTATTCATTTAGATATAACAAGATGAACATTTAACCCTTCATCTCATCCCCATTACTCCCAATACAAGAAACAAAGAAAACATACAAATCCAACTATAATACAAGGTTTAGGAAGCTACTTGCCTTAAATCAATCAAAAATTAGTCTAAGAGCTGAGTCTTCCCCTTCTGAATAACTTCCAGAGCCAAACAATATAAAATAATAAAGTATTCTCAATCACCCATCAAAACAACACTTCCAAATCACTTATGTAAAGAGATGGGTCAATCAACTCAAAGCCCAATATCAAAATGAAGGTTGATTCCAGAAAATAATACTTGAAAATGATGTTTAAGGCTTTTAGAAACTCATTAGTGAAAATCATCTTGATAAAGGGTTCAAAACCATTTCAAAATCTCCATTTTAACTAAGAACTTGGGTTCTTGAAAATCCTTGTCATTAACACACCAAAATCCCACATTTTGACGTTAAAACTAATAATTAATCAAAGGAATATGAGGGTTTAGGATCAAAAAAACTACCTAACTGATCTAGCACTAGAAAATCCTTTCCAAATTTACCACCAAGGGTTCCCCAAGTTCAAAAAAAGTTAAATGGGGCTTAAACCCCAAAATTTGCAGCAAAAACCCTCTCATGTATCGCTTAAGAGAACCAGCAGTTCGCTTAAGTGAATCCCGCCAAGAACGTGGGTGCTGGTTAAGCATAGCCTCCTTCACAAAACCGAAGGTCCTTAAGCAATTGTCCTTCGCAAAAGTGAAGCCTGCGGACACCAACAACTTCAACCAATTTCCAACACATCGAAAGGATCCTCGGGATTCATTTGGAACCCCATACACACTGATGTGAGACCAAAAATACATATTTTAAGCATTATTGTCCTCACATTTATTATTTGTAGTTATACTTTTCGAGCATGAATTTTATGGATTGTGCTAAATAGTATATTTTATTTGTAGGATTAATTTGGTGTGAAGATGAAGAAGTTTGGAGCTAAAACGAATTAAAGATGAAAGATTATAGAATGAAATCAAGTAGACATTTTAATGTATTGAATTGAATAAAATAATATATACATATATGAAGTGTAGAGGATTGAAGATTGCAAATTGTGAATTGAAATATGTGCCATGTGTCACTCATAGAAGGCATATGCATCAAACACGATTGAGGCGGTGCAGAAATGTACTTATTATTGTTTCAAGCATATAACAATTCCAATTTCTTTTGGTTTTGGTTTTCAATTTTTGTTGAACACAATTATTTAATTTAGGGTTTTGTATATCTATAAATAGCCCATAAGAATAATTATTAGATGGAGATATACTTGGGAGATACTTTTGTAGGAAAAATTCATTATAACTTTTAGGGTTCTTTCTTCTTTTTTCTTTTCCTAGGCATTAGTAGCTAAAGACCCTTGTTCTGGGGTTGTGGCTACCCATGATTTTTTAGTATTGAATTTTATGGATTGAAGTTGATTATCGAATAAATTGTTTTTTTTTCTTGATTTAGTATTTTAAGATTGGCCACCATTGAAATAAATGCATTATCCAAATTGAACTCGGGAGAGGAATAGGAGGATAGAACATGGGAAAAAAGAGCATGATCTTCTCTAGAAATTAGGGTTAATATGTATCTAGGATAGGGATATACCTAGAGACCTTGCTTGGTTATTAAACAAGATGGAAACTTAATCCTCCGTAATTAGTTCAGTCTATCCTCGCTCAACGATGTAGTTAGACTACCAATTCTGGTAGGCGATTAGAGGTCGGGAGATAATGATCAGACATTCAACCTTGTAAATGAGCGATTGATAACTAATTGAAGTCCATAGAAAAAGATACTATGCATGAATCTAAGTAAGCGCAACCCTGGAATTTCCCCTATCATTAGTATACGTCTTTTATTCTTGCATTCTATCAATGTAAATTCTTTTCGTATGCTTGAATAAATAATCAGGACTAGCATAATTTAGTGAAAAAGTTAATTGACAAGTCCTTTGGCTTTGATAATTCATCTTTTTTAGGGCCACTATACTACTTGTGTGACTACGTACACTTACATCTGCAATTGAAAGCAACACACAAACCCCATATGCAAATCAGTTATACTCGTTGTTCCAAACTCAATGGAACCGTCAAAACATGAATATGAGATCTCCTTGACATGACATCCCTGAAAACCACAAGACACTAACTGAAATGACCCAAAAAGTTCTTTAAAATGTGCTTCGGAAGTTACCGGAAACTTGTTTAGCTATATTTAAAGAAAAAAAAATCCGTTTCATTTTTCAAAAATCCGACTTCATATTCATGTTTAGGGGGTCAAATTGAGAGGGAAATGGGTCTAACCCAAATTTTAGAGCAACCGTATCAAAATCCGAAATTTCCAAGTGAAGCCTTTTTCGAGGATCTACTTTGGAGGGTCATATCTTCTAGCACACAAATAATTGGGTGGCCCATAACATATCCATCGAAAGCCCTTTGAGTTAGCTACCTAACGCACTTCGTTTCACCTCATTCGGAGTTCGGACGAAGAATTTATGCCCATTTTCGTAAAATCTGTCCGGCAGGAAATGCAATTTTCATTGAGCGTTTTTACTGTTCACCCGCCTCATTTTTTTTTCTAAGTGTTGGACCATTTTTCTAAAGGGCATATGTTATTTCCTATATACCATTAGTTCAATTTCCATCTCTAAAACATTTCCCAAAACACATCTCCCATACTTAGACACATTTTCTCTCAAGTTCTCTCAAGAACCCTAATCCAAAACCTTCCTCAAGATTGAAGAGACTCTTGCTCCAAGTTCCAAGCTTCCATTGAAGACACTCTCAAGACCTTCATAAAAACTCAAGGTATGTGGTGTTGAACACATGGGTCCTTCCACCCATGGTGCCTAGACTCTATTCTACTCACTAATTCATGGTTTAAGTTAAGATTCATAAATTAGTCTTGTTCTTTGTAATAATTTCCTGCACATTGAATTTTAAACATGAAAAGTGATTGTTTTGAACATGTTGTGACTCTAGAACTTGAATCTAAATTTGGAATGGATGTGGAGATTTTCATGTGGTATTGTGGGTGTTAAAAGGTGTTGTTGTAGGTTGTTCACTGGTTTGGCTGCATAATTACTACCCTATTTTCCATGCTCTTTGATTCCATTACATGCCTTCAAGGTGTTTGACAAAATGTCCAACTATGGAGAATTGATGAATCGATGCTTTAAAGCTTGAGTTATGAGATGTATGGCAATCCAGAGATGTGTTGATGACAAACTAAGCTTGTGTATATGTTCATTCCATACGTGAGATTGCATTAGAGCCTAATGGGAATTTCCTATATAAAGTGTTGCATGACCATGCCCGGTCCGGGGGAAAAGAACCGGACAACCATGTGAGAGGTTTATATCTCACCACCTAGGATGCTTGGGGTGTGACCAACATCAACCATGTGAGAGGTTTATATCTCACCACCTAGGATGCTTGGGGTGTGACCAACATCAACCATGTGAGGGGTTTATACCTTGCCACCAGGGTGTCCGGGTGTGAACGGCATCCCCCATCCTAAGTTGGGGTTATAGATTGGTTGGATCATGCATACACATATGATATCTACTATTAGTATAGATTTACTTAAACATGTTTTGACTTCACTTTGATCATGCGTCCTCATATTGTTATTCATAATGCCTATGAAACTATTTCTTGTATTTCGATTGTGTCCTTGTCTATTGTTGTGTTGCACCCCGCATACTTAGTACATTCCAAGTACTAACACATATTTTGCCTACATGATGTCACCATGTAGGGACCAGAGCTACTCTTGATCCTTCTCTCCATTCACGTGGCTAGTACGGTGCTTATCCGAGTTTGTTGGTGAGTCCTCAATGATTCGAGGGCTATGTTATGTTTCCTACTCCTATGTTTTGAGACTTTAGCTTGCAATTGTATTTTGACTATGAGGGCAGCCGGTAGTATGTCATGGCCCCCGTCCTATCTATGTATGTAGAGGTGTGCGTTGGACAAGTATTTTGTAAATGAGCTTGACTCTTGTTCTATGATGTCATTTTGAAATGGTTTGCCCTTAGTCCCTATTTCCCGTTAATTAATGTTGAATGTACTTCCGCGACCGATGAATTGTGATGACAAGTTTGAGAGGCTTGCTTGGGGTTCCTTCGGGTTCCTCATTCGCCATGTCACGTCTAGGCCCTAGGCTTGGGTCGTGACAAGGTTGGTATTAGAGCACTAGGTTGTTAAATCCTCGGAGTCCAACACACCGCGTTGAGTAGAGTCCTAATCATGGTTGTGAAGTGCGCCACAACTATGAATGGGAGGCTACAAAACGTTTTAGGAAAGGTTTCCCTTCTTCATGTTCTATGTCGTGCTTAGAGTGCGATAAGGTGATTCCTCCCTAACGCTTGTTCTTTGGATTGCTAGATCATCATGCCAAACATGAGGGGAAGACGGGCCCGATCACCGGAAGAGCCACCCACCAATGGTGAGCTCCGTGATGCACTCACCATGCTTGCACAAGTGGTAGCTAACCAAGTGCAACAAGGAGCCCAAGCTCCTCGAACTACCACCCCGGGGGAAAGGGTGAGAGATTTCATGAGGATGAACCCTCCGGTCTTCCATGGTTCAAAGGTGGATGAGGACCCGCAAGAGTTCATCGATGAGGTATGCAAAATCTTGACCATTATGGATGTTGGTGCTTGTGAGAAGGCGGAATTAGCGTCCTACCAACTCAAGGGGGTTGCTCAAATTTGGTTTGATCAATGGAAGTGTGAGAAAGGTAATGGCTATGTGGTGTTGTGGGAGGAGTTTAAACTTGCTTTCCTTAATAGGTTCTTCCCTCCTGAGCTTAGAGAGGCAAAGTTGGTGGAGTTCATGAACTTGAAGCAAGGAGCTATGAGTGTGAGGGAGTATGCCCTCAAATTTGTCCAACTCTCCAAGTATGCACCTCACTTGGTGGCCGACTCTAGGTCGAGGATGAACAAATTTGTGATGGGTGTATCCGACTTGGTTAGTGAGGAGTGTCGGTCCGCTATGCTCATTGGAGATATGGATTTGTCTCGGTTGATGACTTATGCCGAGCAAATGGAGGAGGAGAAATTGAGGAAGAGAAGGGGGCACGAGGCCAAGAGGGCCCGATTGGAGAATAGGTTCCCTAAGGGTGCTAGATTTCATCAAGGCCGAGGAAACCCTCATGTCAACCGGGGATTTGCTATCAATGTTCCTAGACCTTAATGGGGAGGTGAAGTGGGTTCTATGGATGTATGCCCTAAGTGTGGGAGGAAGCATGGTGGTCCTTGCATGAAGGGTTCGGGTGCTTGCTTTGAATGTGGAGAAGTGGGTCATAAGAGGTTTGAGTGTCCCAAGATCCGCAACAAGGTCCGAAGTGCTAACACTACTCCTTTGGGTAGAGGTGCTTCTCAAAGTGGTGCCTCAAGGGACAATCGATTTTATGTTTTGCATGGTAGACAAGGTGTTAATGAGACTCCGGATGTGGTGACCGGTATGTTGCAAATCTTTGATCTTGATGTTTATACTTTGATTGATCCGGGTGCCACCCTTTCCTTTGTTACCCCCTTAGTTGCTAGAAAATTTCATGTCGAGTCGGAATTGTTGCATGAGTCATATGAAGTATCTACTCCCATTGGTGTCTCTATTGTTGCTAGAAAAGTGTATAGAAATTTTCCGGTTTGCATATTGAATAAGTTGTTGCCTTGTAATCTTGTTGAGTTGAACATGGTGGATTTTGATGTTATTCTTGGGATAGATTGGTTGCATGCATATTATGCTTCTATTGATTGTAGGACTCGTAAAGTCAAGTTTCGATTTCCTAATGAACCCGTCCTTGAGTGGGAGAGCCGGGATGTTGTGGTGAAGGGGAAATTCATTTCTTGCATTAAAGCCCATAGGTTGATTTCCAAAGGGTGCTTGTACCATATTGTGAGAGTCAATGATGTGGAGTCTAAAGTCCCTCATATTGAGTCTATTCCGGTTGTTAATGAGTTTCTAGATGTCTTCCCAGAAGACCTTCCCGGTGTCCCTCCCGAAAGGGAGATAGATCTTGGTATAGACCTCCTTCCCGATACTCAACCTATTTCTATCCCCCCCTTACCGTATGGCCCCGGCGGAGTTGAAAGAGTTGAAAGAGCAATTAAAAGATTTGTTAGAGAAGGGGTTTATTAGACCTAGTCATTCTCCCTGGGGTGCTCCGGTTTTGTTTGTGAAGAAGAAAGATGGGTCTCTTAGAATGTGTATTGATTATCGACAACTTAATAGGGTCACCGTCAAGAATAGGTATCCTCTTCCAAGGATTGACAATTTATTTGACTAATTGCATGGGGCTAATCACTTCTCTAAGATTGATCTTCGGTCAGGGTATCATCAAGTGAAGGTGAGGGAGTGTGATATTCTCAAGACGGCCTTTCGTACTAGGTATGGGCACTATGAGTTTGTGGTGATGTCTTTCGGGTTGACTAATGCTCCGGCTCTCTTTATGGATTTGATGAATAGGGTTTTCAAACCCTACCTTGATTCTTTTGTGGTGGTGTTTATAGATGACATCTTGATCTATTCTCGGGGTGAGGAAGAGCACAAGGGTCACTTAAGGGTTGTACTCCAAAGATTGAGGGAAGAGAAGTTGTACGCTAAATATGAAAAGTGTGAGTTTTGGTTGAAGGAAGTTGCTTTCCTAGGCCATGTGGTGTCGGGGGATGGTATTAAGGTGGATCCTAAAAAGACCGATGTTATTAGGAATTGGCCTAGACCTTTGACCCCGTCGGATATAAGGAGTTTCTTGGGTTTAGCGGGTTATTATAGGAGATTTGTGAAAGGGTTTTCTTCTCTTGCTTCTCCTATGACTAAGTTGACTCAAAAGAAGGCTAAATTTGTGTGGTCGGATGAGTGTGAGGAAAGCTTCCAAACTTTGAAAGAAATGCTTGTGTCCGCTCCTATTTTGTCACTTCCGGATGGGTTAGAAGGTTTTGTTGTTTATTGTGATGCTTCCCGTATTGGTTTGGGTTGTGTGTTGATGCAAAGTGGTAAGGTTATAGCTTATGCTTCTAGGCAACTTAAGGTTCATGAAAAAAATTACCCAACCCATGATCTTGAATTGGCCGCCGTGGTTTTTGCTTTAAAGATTTGGCGTCATTATTTGTGTGGGGTGAATGTTGATATCTTCACCGACCATAAGAATCTCCAATATGTGTTCACGCTATAAGATCTTAACTTGAGACAAAGGAGGTGGTTAGAATTCCTTAAGGATTATGATATGAGTGTTCACTATCATCCGGGGAAAGCTAATGTGGTGGCGGATGCATTGAGTAGAGTGTCCATGGGTAGTTTGGCTCATGTGGAGGAAGGTAGTAAAGAGTTGGCTAAGGAGGTCCATCGGTTGGCCAAATTGGGAGTTAGGTTAGAAGGGGTGGTTAGTGGAGGAGTAGTTGTTGTTGATGGTTCAAGATCTTCCTTGGTTGATGAGGTGATAGTCAAGCAAGATCTTGAAATTTTTTTTTTTTAGAATTAAAGGCTTCGGTGAGTAGTGGTAAGGTGGAGGTTTTCTCCCAAGGGGGAGATGGTGCCCTTAGGTACCAAGGTAGATTATGTGTTCCTTGTGTGGATGGTGTGAGGGAAAGAATCCTTGATGAGGCTCATAATTCTTTTTATTCTATTCATCCGGGGTCAAAAAAGATGTATAGAGACTTGAGGGATGTGTATTGGTGGGGCGGTATGAAGAAGGACATTGCAAAATTTGTTTCGGGTTGCCATAGTTGTCAACAAGTCAAGGCCGAACATCAAAGGCCGGGTGGCCTAACTCAAGACATTGAGATACCTACTTGGAAGTGGGAAAAAATCAACATGTATTTTGTAGTGGGCTTACCCAAGGCTCGAAGAGGCTTTGATTCGGTTTGGGTGGTGGTAGATCGGATGACAAAGTCGACTCATTTCCTACCGGTTAAAACTACTTACGGGGCTGAAGAGTATGCCAAGTTGTACATTCATGAATTGGTAAGGTTGCATGGGATTCCTTTGTCTATCATCTCGGATCGTGGTGCCCAATTCACTTCTCACTTTTAGAAGTCATTCCAAAGGGGTCTTGGTACAAAGGTAAAGCTTAGCACGGTCTTCCACCCTCAAACGGATGGCCAAGCCGAAAGAACAATTCAAACTTTAGAGGATATGCTTAGAGCTTGTGTATTGGAGTTGAAAGATAGTTGGGATGATCATCTTCCTTTGATTGAATTTGCATACAACAATAGTTATCATTCTAGTATCGGTATGACTCCTTTTGAGGCACTTTATGGTAGACAGTGTAGGTTACCGGTTGGGTGGTTTGAAGTTGGAGAGGTGGCCTTGTTGGGTCCGGATCTGGTCATGGATGCTCTTGAGAAGGTAAGGATGATTAGGGAGAGGTTGAAAACAGCCCAAAGTCGTCAAAAGTCTTATGCCGATGTGAGGAGACGGGATCTTGAATTCAAAGTGGGTGATTGGGTTTATTTGAAAGTTTCTCCAATGAAAGGTGTGGTTCGTTTTGGTAAGAAGGGGAAATTAAGTCCTAGGTATGTCGGTCCTTATGAGATAATAAGAAGGGTTGGTAAAGTAGCCTATGAGTTGGGGTTGCCCAAGGAGATGGAATTAGTTCATCCGGTATTCCATGTATCGATGTTGAGGAAATGTGTTGGTGATCCTAACGCTATTGTACCTCTTGAGGTTGTGGGTGTTGTAGAAGATAATTTGACGTATGAAGAAGTCCCGGTTCAGATCTTAGATAGACAAGTTAGAAGGTTGAGGAACAAAGAAGTGGCGTCCGTTAAGGTGCTTTGGAGAAATCAACAAGTGGAGAGTGCTACTTGGGAGGCCAAAGCGGACATGCAAAGACGTTATGCTTATCTATTCAACTCCACTCAAGCCTAAGGTATTAAATCAAGTCCTTTGTACTCCATTGAGTCTTACATTTCAGCCCCTGAATCATTAATGTGCATATATGTTTAAATTGATGAGTTATGGATGCTTTACACTAAGTTTTGAAATCTTGAAGTGATGTTTAAATAAATTTTTTGCATTCATGTTGGGGCTGATATGTTCTTACTAAGCCTTGCCTTGTTCGTCTCTTCCACATTCGAGGACGAATGTGGAAAAGGGGGAGATATTGAAATGACCCAAAAAGTTCTTAAAAATGTGCTTCGGAAGTTACCAGAAACTTGTTTAGCTATATCTAAAAAGAAAAAAAATCCGTTTCATTTTTCGAAAATTCGACTTCATATTCCTGTTTAGGTGGTCAAATTGAGTGGGAAATGGGTCTAACCCAAATTTTAGAGCAACCGTATCAAAATCCGAATTTCCAAGTGAAGCCTTTTTCGAGGATCTACTTTGGAGGGTCATATCTCCTAGCACAAAAATAATTGGGTGGCCCATAACATATTCATGGAAAGCCCTTTGAGTTAGCTACCTAACGCACTTCGTTTCACCTCATTCGGAGTTCGGACGAAGATGTTATGCCCATTTTCGTAAAATCTGTCCGGCAGGAAATGCAATTTCCAGTGAGCATTTTTACTGTTCACCCGCCTCATTTTTTTTTCTAAGTGTTGGACCATTTTTCCAAAGGGCATATGTTATTTCCTATATACCATTAGTTCAATTTCCATCTCTAAAACATTTCCCAAAACACCTCTCTCATACTTAGACACATTTTCTCTCAAGTTCTCTCAAGAACCCTAATCCAAAACCTTCCTCAAGATTGAAGAGACTCTTGCTCCAAGTTCCAAGCTTCCATTGAAGACACTCTCAAGACCTTCATAAAAACTCAAGGTATGTGGTGTTGAACTCATGGGTCCTTCCACCCATGGTGCCTAGACTCTATTCTACTCACTAATTCATGGTTTAAGTTAAGATTCATAAATTAGTCTTGTTCTTTGTAATAATTTCCTGCACATTGAATTTTAAACAGGAAAAGTGATTGTTTTGAGCATGTTGTGACTCTAGAACCTGAATCTAAATTTGGAATGGATGTGGAGATTTTCATGTGGTATTGTGGGTGTTAAAAGGTATTGTTGTAGGTTGTTCACTGGTTTGGCTGCATAATTACTACCCTATTTTCCATGCTCTTTGATTCCATTACATGCCTTCAAGGTGTTTGACAAAATGTCCAACTATGGAGAATTGATGAATCGATGCTTTAAAGCTTGAGTTATGAGATGTATGGCAATCCAGAGATGTGTTGATGACAAACTAAGCTTGTGTATATGTTCATTCCATACGTGAGATTGCATTAGAGCCTAATGGGAATTTCCTATATAAAGTGTTGCATGACCATGCCCGGTCCGGGGGGAAAGAACCGGACAACCATGTGAGAGGTTTATATATCACCACCTAGGATGCTTGGGGTGTGACCAACATCAACCATGTGAGAGGTTTATATCTCACCACCTAGGATGCTTGGGGTGTGACCAACACCAACCATGTGAGGGGTTTATACCTTGCCACCAGGGTGTCCGGGTGTGAATGGCATCCCCCATCCTAAGTTGGGGTTATAGATTGGTTGGATCATGCATACACATATGATATCTACTATTAGTATAGATTTACTTAAACATGTTTTGACTTCACTTTGATCATGCATCCTCATATTATTATTCATAATGCCTATGAAACTATTTCTTGTATTTCGATTGTGTCCTTGTCTATTGTTGTGTTGCACCCCGCATACTTAGTACATTTCAAGTACTAACACATATTTTGCCTACATGATGTCACCATGTAGGGACCGGAGCTACTCTTGATCCTTCTCTCCATTCACGTGGCTAGTACGGTGCTTATCCGAGTTTGTTGGTGAGTCCTCAATGATTCGAGGGCTATGTTATGTTTCCTACTCCTATGTTTTGAGACTTTAGCTTGCAATTGTATTTTGACTATGAGGGGAGCCGGTAGTATGTCATGGCCCCCGTCCTATCTATGTGTGTAGAGGTGTGCGTTGGACAAGTATTTTGTAAATGAGCTTGACTCTTGTTCTATGATGTCATTTTGAAATGGTTTGCCCTTAGTCCCTATTTTTCGTTAATTAATGTTGAATGTACTTCCGCGACCGATGAAGTGTGATGACAAGTTTGTGAGGCTTGTTTGGGGTTCCTTCGGGTTCCTCATTTGCCATGTCACGTCTAAGCCCTAGGCTTGGGTCGTGACACTAACTCATGCCTAAAAAGGCTAAAATAAGCTCGGGACTTCTCAAAAACCAACCAAGACATCACCTTGGCCTGAAATCATTCCCCCGAATCCAACAGAACTCTCAGAATTTTGATCTGGGCATCCGAACCCCGAATATTGAACAAAGTCAACCCAAAGGCTAAATTTCCACAATTTAACAATGTATGACCTCAAATCCTAAAAAGACTCAGAATATGAAACTGACAATTCGCAGTCATTAGAATTCACATTTCAGGACTGATGGAATTGGCGAATTCCATTCTGACACTCAAAAATCCAAAAGACCCCAAAAACAACTTTCTTAAAAACTTAGCCTTTAAAACTCACAAACTTACCAAATTATCAACTCTTAACTCAAAGTTTAAAACCAACTTTTCAAACTCAGTCATAAAAGACTTCGGATTGATATCGGGATGGGAAAATTAGTCAATTCATGAAACTTTCTAAAAATTACCGATCGAGTCATTACAACCTATAACCCAGAATGAGAAGCAATTAGTATAAGGGTAGAACTAAGCAAAAAGAGGAGTTCTAAACAACAAAATACGACAAGACCGGAAGCAAACCAAAACTATATACATAACGATCCCTCCTAGAACCTAGATGTCACAAGTATAGATTTATGCTAACAAAAGAGTAGAAGTCTTAGAAGTGGACCAAAACAAAGTTGTCTCAAAAAGCAAAAGATAATCTTTACAAGGTTCATAAGGAGACAAGCCAGTCAAGGACGCCAAGTGCTCACTCTCATCTCCAGACCTCCACCCCCAATTCACACTAGTCATCATTAATTCACACGTTCATGCTCAATCTAGTTATAATGGAAGTCGTAGCCTACTTGTAAGTTGATTGCCCTCGCTCCATGATAAAAGGCCGGAGCTTTTACTTTCCGAATGACCTCCAAATGCTGCCACTCTATCAAGAATAGGGTTACAACATCAATACAGTCGTAGAGAAACTAAAATCACATAAAATAGAGATGGACCAATTTTAGACTCAAACAAGAATTATGGAATCTATGCCTGAATTTCCAGAATTGACTCTATCAAGAGGTCCTAATGTAACATCCCGCCATATAAAGAGCTAGATTTAGAAAGAACTAATTTGGAAAGAGCCAAATTTGAAATTCTACAAGTTACGCTTGAGTTGTGAGTTTTGGGTCATCTTCAAACGGCCATAACTTTTAGTACAAGATGTTTGGGTGGCCCATAAGATATCAAATGAAATGTCTTCGAATCCTCTTTTCAACGCCACCGAGTTTGCTAAATTTTGAGCTCGTATGAGGAAGATATGCTTGTTTGAAGTCAGGTTGTCTAGCTAAGAAAAGTTACCTTAATTAGTGAAGGGTATTTTGGTCTTTGACTTACCCCCAGCATCTTAAAATGAATTTAGTAATATTTTTGGGGTCAAATCTGATTTGGGTCAGTTTTCATAATCCCAAATTATGCTTAGAGTTTTAGAAGAGAGTTCAAGAAGAGAAAATAAGAAAAAAGAGGGAAGGTTCAAGGTGTTCATCGAGATTTCTTACGAATCAAAGATTTCTTCGTCAAGGGTTTGATCCCTTTAGAGGTATGTGAGTTCTCATAGTGTTGGGTTTGTTCACCCACACTCCAATCATGAATTTTGTTCTTGAGGTTGAAGGATTTGATTTCTTAAGGAGTCTTCTGGAAATTTAATTCTTAATCTTGATTGTTGGGGTTTTGATGAATTCTTGAGATGAGTGTTAGTAGTTTGAGGGTTTTCTTAAGTAGATTATCGTGTACATATATTGGGTATTCAAATCTAAGTTATTTGGAAAGAAACCATTCGATTCTAGTCAAATTAGGGTCAGAAAATGAGAATGAAAATTCATCGGAGTTCTGGGAAGAGGCTGGCGCACCACCCCACCAATGTGCCGGCAGAGGTCTTTTGTAGTTCAAGGGCTAGCGCATTGAGTGGGCGCACTACGCCACTCAATGCGCCCGGGTCGCCTGCCCCCACCCTTTTTCCGTCGTTTGGCCAGTCTGAGTTCTTTCAAAGGGTACCTTTACTCCCTATTAATTCTAACTACTCTAAACTACATCTAAGATTCGAGAAATCATTCATCATATAAATCATAACCCTTGAATTCATAATTCAAATTCAAGGTCGATTTAAGAGTTAAGTCTTGAGAGTTCTTTCGAGTCATTTTGAGAAGTCTTTTAAAATCTTTTAAAACTTGTTTTAAGACTTGAGTACTTGAGTTTGAGAATGATGATGAGGAGAGTAGAGTTCACTTTTTTTTAAATGATATATGAGTACTAAGTATTCCCAAGAGTAAATGTTATTGCATTTAAGAATAGAGGAAACACCGATTTCCAAAAGAGTTTGAGAGGAGTTTTGAGCACTATATCTTTTAAGAGAAACCTTTTGAGTAATAATCTCAAAGTTGAGGGTGAGGAAATTTTTTAAAAACATATGATCTAAGTTATATTTTGGGAGTAGTATTGAGCACCAATATGGGGGAGAATTCTCACAACTCACAGCCCACATAAACCATGTAGCCAACATTGGTAGAAAGGGTCATACTTTTTACATGATTTCTTATTGATTTTTAAGCATAGCTTAGTGGATCAACTTAGTTGAGGAGTTCTATACCCCCGGAGAGATATAGGACAATTATGGCAGCGTGGACGAGACAATGTATCATCACATAGCTCATAGTAATGGTTATCGATTAGAGAATCTCCCAAACAGAGTTTATTTTGTATATTTACATACAAACTAAGTTACATTGTATTTTCCAATACATTGAGTGGTTATCTACTATTTTAAAAACTTTTGTTTCTATCGCATTATTATTATTTCTTTTATATTGAAATAA
The DNA here is from genome assembly GCA_036553675.1 of Solanum okadae. Lineage (NCBI taxonomy): Eukaryota > Viridiplantae > Streptophyta > Magnoliopsida > Solanales > Solanaceae > Solanum > Solanum okadae. The sequence goes on from CM071678.1 coordinate 29,612,770, forward strand.
GTTGAGATCGAGTTGAGGTTGAGTTGAGTTGAGAAGAGGTAAGTTGTATCTTCAGTTCCAGTTCAAGCTAATGTCATGTTTTAGATTTTCCGTTGCATGCTCGTACATTCCATGTACTGACGCCATTTGGCCTGCATCTTTCATGATGCAAATACAGGTATCCAGGATCATCAACCAGCGCTTCATTGATCCAGTTGAGTTCCAGAGTTATTTTGTGAGCCATCTTTCTTCTAGAGGATCCCTTATTTATCTTTAGTTATTTCAGTTTGTTAGGATGATCGGGGGTCTTGTACCAACATCCCCTATTAGAGGCTTCATAGCTATATAGACAGTAGTAGTTCATGAGTCTTGTTCATTCAGTTGTTATGTTCTAGTCTTGAGTTGCCAGTTTGAATTTTTTTGTTTCTAAAATATTCTGAGAGTATCTTTTGAGATGTTGAGTTAAAGTTTACTTTTGAATTCTTTTATTGTTGAGTAGGTCTTCCGTTGAGTATTAATCCAGGTCAAGGGTTATCTTAGGGCCAGCAATGGTTCTTAAGTGTTGGCCATGTCCAGGTTGTAGACTCGGGGAGTGACAAACTTGGTATTAGAGCACAGAATTCAAGAGTCCTATGGTGTCTATGAAGCTGTGTCTGTAGATTCCTAGGTATCGGTGTGAAGCGCGCCATATCTATAATTAGGCGGCTGCGACATTTAGGAACTATCTCACTTATTTTATACTTTTTTCATGCGACAGAGTTCATCTCTATAAAGTTTGTTTCTAACTCGTGCATGTGCGTATATTTCAGATCATGCCTCCACGAAGAGCTGTCTGAGGTCGTCCTGCTAGTAAAAATGATGATCCTCAGGATCAAGGGGTACCCAATGCACCACAAATGCAACCCTAGGGAGAGGTCACTAATGCTGATTTCTGGGATGTTATCCGAATGTTGAGTCAAGTGGTGGCTAACCAAGCTGGTCAGCAGAGAGGGGATCGATAGAATGTGGTTGATATATCCAGAGTCCGTGAGTTCTTAAGGATGAATCCTCCAAAATTCATCAGTTCAAGTGTCACTGAGGATCTAGAGAACATTGTGGAAGAGTTGCAAAAAAAATTTGAGGTTATGCATGTAGCTGGTGCTGAGCGAGTGGAACTAGCTGCATACCAACTAAAGGGTGTTGCTAGAGTCTGGTATGACCAATGGAAGAAGAGTAGAGCAGAGGGTGCACCAATTGTGAGTTGGGCTGTGTTTGAAGGTGTCTTCATGCGGTGCTTCTTTCCCCGTGAACTGAGAGAGGCAAAGGTAAGAGAATTCCTCACTCTTAAGCAGGAATCCGTGAGTGTGCATGAGTACAACCTTAAGTTCACTCAACTTTCCTATTATGCTCCGGAGATAGTTGCTGATATGAGGAGCAGGATGATCTTATTTGTTTCTGGATTTTTTCGTCTGTCAAGTAAGGAGGGAAAGGAATCTATGCTAATCGGAGATATGGACATAGCCAGGCTTATGATCCATATGCAACAGGTTGAGGAAGATAAGTTGAGGGATAAAGAACAATTCTGGAACGAGAAAGCTAAGACAATAGGAAATGAGTCCGAGCAGCATAAGAGTAATGCAAACTGGTCATCTTTTCAGAAAAAGCCAAATAGACCTACTCCATCGTCTGTTAGTGCACCTGCACCAAGGAACAGAGGTGAATTGAAGGATCAAAATTCTCAAAACTTCAGAGCTAGACCTGCACAGTCTCAAGGTTGTGTGGCACAAGGAGGTAATGGGACTCCTGCATGTGCTAAGTGAGACAAGAACCACCCAGGAGCGTGTCATGATGGCTCCACTGGTTGCTTCAAGTGTGGTCAAAATGGTCACTTCATGAGAGAGTTCCCCAAGAACAGGCAGGGTAGTGGTAATGGGGGCAATAGAGCCCAATCTTCTTCAACAGCTCCGCCAGACATAGCTGCACCTAGAAGAGCTACTTCAGAGATAGGTGGAGGAGCAAACCATCTGTATGCTATCACCAGTAGTCAAAAGCAAGAGAATTCACCAGATGTTGTCACTGGTATGATCAAAGTCTTTACTTTTGATGTCTATGCATTGCTAGATCCAGGTGCGAGTCTATCTTTTGTGACTTTATATGTAGATATGAGGTTCGATATTATTCCCGAATAACCTCTTGATCCCTTCAATGTTTCTACACCAGATAGTGAGTCTATACCATTATACCATTTATGTCAATCACAAGGATGCCATGGCTGACGTAGTCAAGTTAGACATGGTAGATTTTGATGTTATTCTAGGTATAGACTGGCTTCATGCTCGCTATGCCTCAGTTGATTGTAGAACTCGAGTATTTAAGTTCCAGTTTCCTAATTAGCCAGTTTCAGAGTGGAGGAGTAGTTCAGCAGTGCCTAAGGGTCATTTTATTTCGTACCATAAGGTGAGGAAGTTAGTTTCCAAGGGGTGCATCTATCACTTAGTCCAAGTTAATGACTCTATTGTTGAGACGCCACCTATTCAGTCATTTCTAGTTGCAAGTGAGTTTCCAGAGGTCTTTTGAGATGATCTTCCCGGAGTCCCTCCAGAGAGAGAAATAGACTTCGATATAGATATTCTTCCTGATACTCGTCCTATCTCTATTCCGCCATATAGAATGGCTCCAGCTGAGTAGAAAGAGTTAAAAGAGCAGTTGAAAGATCTTCTTGAGAAAGGTTTCATTCGACCAAGTGTCTCACCTTGGGGCGCTATGCTCTTATTTGTGAGGAAGAAAGATGGTTCTCTTAGGCTATGTATTGATTACCTCCAATTGAACAAGGTTACTATAAAGAATAAGTATCCCCTTCCGAGGATTGATGATCTTTTCGATCAACTTTAGGGTGCCACATATTTTTCTAGGATAGACCTCACATCAAGCTATCATCAGTTGAGAGTAAGAGAGAGTGACATTCCAAAGACTGCATTTAGGACCTGCTATGGTCATCATGAATTTTTAGTCATGCTTTTTTGTATGACTAATGCTTCTGCAGCGTTCATGGATCTTATGAACAAAGTATTTAAGCCTTATTTTGATATTTTTGTTATCGTATTTATTGATGACATTCTAATTTAATCGAGGAATGAGGAAGATCATGTTAGTCATCCCAGAGTAGTTCTTCAAACTCTCAAGGATAGAGAGTTGTATGCTAAATTCTCTAAGTGTGAGTTTTTGCTTGAGTGAGTGGCATTCTTAGGCCATATTATTTCTGGTAATGGGATTCGAGTTGACACGCAGAAGATTGAGGTAATGCAGAACTGGCCTAGACCCATATCTCTAGCTGATATTAGAAGTTTCTTGGGATGGGCTAGTTATTATAGGAGGTTTGTCGAGGGGTTCTCATCTATTGCATCCCCATTGACTAAGCTGACTCAGAAGACAGCAAAGTTTCAATGGTCTGAAGCTTGTGATAAAAGCTTCCAGGAATTGAAAACTAGGTTGATTGTTGCACCAGTGTTAACCTTACCAGGGAGTACACAAGGCTTTGTTGTGTATTGTGATGCGTCCAGAGTTGGACTAGCTTGTGTATTGATGCAGAATGGCAAGGTTATAGCTTATGCCTCCAAACAACTTAAGATTCACGAGAGGAATTACCCAACCCATGATCTAGAGTTGGTTGTTGTAGTATTCACTCTGAAAATATGGCATCACTATCTTTATGGTGTTCGTGTGGATGTGTTCACGGATCACAAGAGTCTTCAGTATGTATTCAGTCAGAAAGAGCTTAATCTCAGACAGAAGAAGTGGTTGGAGTTACTCAAGGATTATGACATGAGTACTCTCTATCACCCAGGTAAGGCTCAAGTTGTTGTTGATGCATTGAGCAGGTTGTTTATGGGCAGTACGGCCCCTGTTGAGGAAGACAAGAAAGAATTAGCCAAAGATGTGCACGGACTTGCACAATTCCAATGAAGGAGGAGTTGTGGTGATGAATGGGATTGAATCATCACTAGTGTCCTAAGTGAAAGAGAAACAATACCAAGATCCTATTTTGCTTGAATTGAAGGCAAATGTTCATAAGTAAAAAGTGATGGCTTTTGAACAAGGGGGAGATGGTGTATTGAGGTATCAAGGTAGATTGTGTGTACCCAAGGTGGATGAACTTCAAGAGAGGATCATGGAGGAAGCTAATAGCTCCAGAAATTCAATCCATCCGGATTCCACAAAGATGTATCGTGACTTGAGAGAAGTCCATTGGTGGAGTAGTATGAAGAAGTGTATTGCAGAGTTCGTTGCTAAGTGCCAGAATTACCAACAAGTCAAGGTAGAGCACCAGAGGCCGGGTGGTATGGCTCAGAATATAGAACTTTTGGAATGGAAGTGGGAGATGATTAATGGATTTCATTACTGGGCTATCACGGTCTCGCAGGCAGCATGATTCGATTTGGATGATTGTAGATCGAATGACTAAATCAGCCCATTTCTTACCAGTAAAGACTACTTTTTCAACAGAAAATTATGCTAAGTTATATATTCAAGAGGTATTCAGACTTCATGGAGTTCTGGTGTCCATCATTTCAGATAGAGGTGCGCATTTCACCACATAATTGTGGAAGTTTTTCCAGAAAGGTTTGGGTTCAAAGGTAAATTTCAGTACTTCTTTCCATCCACAGACTGATGGTCAAATAGAGCGTACAATTCATACATTAGAGGATATGTTGAGGGCATGTGTGATCGATTTCAAGGGTATTTGGGATGATCACTTATCTCTCATCGAGTTTGCTTACAATAACAGTTATCACTTTAGCATCCAAATGGCTCCATATAAGTCTCTTTGTGGGAGAAGATGTAGATCTCCTATTGGATGGTTTGAGGTGGGTGAGGCTCGATTGATAGGACTAGACCTGGTTCATCAAGCTAGGGAAAAAGTGAAGATCATCCAAGAGAGGTTGAAAACAGCACAGAGTCGTCAGAAATCATATACAGATGTTAGGAGAAGAGACTTAAATTTTGAGGTAGATGATTGGGTTTACTTGAAGGTTTCACCCATGAAGGGTTTTATGAGATTTGGTAAGAAGGGGAAACTTAATCCCCGGTATATTGGTCCTTATAGGATATCCAAGAGGATTGGTAATGTAGCCTATGAGTTGGAGCTACCGTCAGAATTAGTAGCAGTTCATTCGGTTTTCCATATTTCAATTTTGAAGAAGTGTATGTGCGATCCTTCCCTTATTATACCAACTGAAGATATTGGTATTAAGGATAGCCTATCTTATGAGGAGATTCCCGTTTAGATTCTAGATCGCCAAGTTCGCAAGTTGAGAACCAAGGAGGTAGCATTAGTCAAGGTCTTACGGAGGAATCATTTTGTTGAGGAAGCTACTTGGGAGGCTGAGGAGGATATGAAGAAGAGATATCCACATCTCTTTGAGCCCGGAGAAATTCCCAATAAAGGTACTAACTTTTTTCTTGGTACCTTTTTAATTTAAAATGTTATGTTAAATTGCATGTTGGGTGTTAGATATTACCACCCTTAGTTCTACTTTAGAGTGAACTCATTCGAGGACGAATGTTCCCAAGGGGGAGATACTGTAACATCCCGCCTTAGAAAGAGCTAGATTTAGAAAGAACTAATTTGGAAAAAGCAAAATCTGAAATTTTACTAGCTATGCTTGAGTTGTGAGTTTTAGCTCAACTTCAAACGGCCATAACTTTCGGTACATGATGAGTTGGATAGATCATAAGACATCAAATGAAAGGTCTTGGAATCCTCTTTCCAACGCCACCGAGTTTGCTAAATTTTGAGATCGTATAAGGGAGATATGTTTGTTTTAAGTCAGGTTGTCCAGCTAGGGAAAGTTACTAGAATTAGTGAAGGGTCTTTTTGCCTTTTCCTTACCTCATCAGCTTAAAATGAATTTAGTAATATTTTTGGGGTCAAATCTAATTTGGATCAGTTTTCATAATCCCAAAATATGCTTAGGGTTTTAGAAGAGAGTTCAAGAAGAGAAAAGAGGAGAAAACAGGGAAGGTTCAAGGAGTTCATCGAGATTTCTTATGGATCGAAGATTGTTTCGCCAAGGGTTTGCTCCCTAAGAGGTATCTGAGTTCTCATAGTGTTGGGTTCGTTCACCCACACGCCAATCATGTTATTTTAATGCAAATTTTGTTTTTGAGGTTGAAGGATTTGAGTTCTTGATGAGTCTTCTTGAAATTTCATTCTTAATCTTGATTGTTGCGGTTTTGATGAATTCTTGAGATGGGTGTTAGTAATTTGAGGGTTTTTTTAGTACATTATCGTGTACATATGTTGGGTATTCGAATCTAAGTGAGTTGGGAAGAAACCATTCAATTCTAGCCAAATTAGGTTCAAAAAATGAGAAAGAAATTCATCAGGGAGTTTTGGGCAGAGGCTAGTGCTCCGCCCCACCAATGCGTAAGCAGAAGTCTTCTATAGTTCAAGGGTTGGCGCCATGCGCCACTTAGTGTGCCAAGGTCGCCTGCCCCCACCCCTTCTACATCGTTTGGCCCGTCTGAGTTCTTTCAAAGGGTACCTTTACTCCTTACTATTTCTAACTAATCTAAACTACATCTAAACATCGAGAAATCATTCATAACGTGAATCATAACACTTGAATTCATAATTCAAATACAAGGTAGAGTTAAGAGCTAAGTCTTGAGAGTTCTTTAAAGTCATTTTGAGAAGTCTTTTACAGTCTTTTAAAACTTGTTTTAAGACTTGAATACTTGAATTTGAGGATGAGGAGAGTAGAGTTCTTTTTTTTTTAAATGATATATGGGAACTAAGTATTCCCAAGAGTAAATGTTTTATATTTAAGAAGAGAGGAAACACCAATTTCCAAAAGAGTTCATGAGGAGTTATGAGCACTATCTCTTTTAAGAGAAACCTTTTGAGTAATAATCTCAAAGTTGAGGATGAGGAAATATCTTTTTTGAAACATATGAGCTAGTTATATTTTGGGGGTAGTATTGAGCACCAATATGGGGGAGAATTCTAACAACTCACAGCCCCCATAAACCATGTAGCCAACGTGAGTAGAAAGGGTCATACTTTTAGATAATTCCTTATTTATTTTTAAGCATAGCTTAGTGGATCCACTTATTTGAGGAGTTCTATACCCGGCGAGGTGTAGGAAAGTTCTAGCCGCGTTGACGAGATGTTGTATCATCACATAGCTCATAGTGATGGTTGTCGGTTAAAGAATCTCCCGAACAGAGTTTATTTTATATTTTTACATACAAACTGAGTTACATTGTATTTTCCAATACATTGTGTGGTTATCTACTGTTTTAAAAGCATTCTTTATAACGTATTATTGTTATTGCTTTTATATTGAAATGAGTTTAGATCCAGTTGAGGTGAGACGAGGTAAGTTGTTTCTTCAGTTCCAGTTCAAGCTTATGTCATGTTTTAGATTTCCTCCTGCATGCTCGTACATTCCATGTATTGACGCCATTTGGCTTACATCTTTTAAGAAGCAGATACGGGTAACCAGGATCATCAACCAGCGCTTCGTTGATCCAGCTGAGTTCCAGAGTTTTTTGGTGAGACTCCTCGCTTCAGGAGGATTCCTTATTTATCTTTAGTTATTTCAATTTGTTAGGATAATCGAGGGTCTTGTCCCGACATCCCTCATAGTATTAGAGGTTCGTAGATAGATAGATAGATAGATAGATAGATAGATATATAGATAGTAGTAGTTCATGAGTCTTGTTCATTTTAGTTGTTATGTTCTAGACTTGAGTCACCCTTGAGGCCAGTTTGAATGTTTTATTTCTAAAATATTCTGAGAGTATCTTTTGAGATATTAAGTTAAAGTTTACTTTTGAGTTCTTTTATTGTTGAGTAAGTCTTCTGCTAAGTATTGAGTCAGGCCAAGGGTGCGCTTGGGGTCAGCAATGGTTCTCGAGTGTCAGCCACATCTAGGGTGTAGGCTAGGGGTGTGACACCTAACTATACATCGAGCTTGTGTCCCAAAATTGAACACAATTAGAGGCCTAAAATAGCGGAAACAACAATCAAGCAATAAATTAACAAGAAAGCCAAGCTAAGGAGGCTGCTTCAGCACCAAATTTACCTCAAGTGGAGGTTCACTGACTCAATTCAATCAACCCAGCACGTATCCTCGACAATTACAAATGCATGGGACATCGACTCACTGAAATTGGAGCTCAAAAGAGGGAGAAATTGCAAATTCAATTTAAGAACAAAGATGTTTTCGTGTCCATATGTTATATAAATATTGGACACGACTTTTCATCACGATCTCACATGAACACGGTAGTTACACCCACTAGTCTCCATGAACGCTATCATTAACCAACGACTGTGAAAATTGAAAATGTCCTACACCAGTTAATGCATATCAGCTAGTTTGGCAAGCTCCAAAATTTCCAACGGGGCACTCTAAATTCATTCGGAACCTATGCATGCCAACGGCATATGCAACCCTACTAAATTTGATATTCCAAAGTCAGCGGAGTAATCGAAATTCCCATACAAGGTCATCTATGTGAAAAATCACAAGGAGTTTCAGAATTGGCCCAGAAGCCTCGGGACATAACGAAGGGTCATTCTAGACTAAACTCAACATTTTTGGAGCTAACCATGCTGACAAAATTCTCATCCGAACTTATTTACTCAGAATGTAGACTTAAGTCAAACTTAGGCCTTCACTTTAAAGTTAAAACATCTAATTGCACAAACTCGCACTCACTACCTCGGAGTAGTGTCGGCTATGGTCCTAGCCTGAAATGACCCTTTAGAAGCTGATGTAATCATCAAAATTGGATTTCGAGGTCATCTTCTTGAACTTCTGATAAAAATGACCGTGTAAGGTTTAAAAGCTCTAAAATAATAAAACTCGCATAAAAAACTAAACGAGCGATCGAATGATCAAATTTTCAGTCTCAACAAGTCATAAATCACTTTGGATTGCTTTAGAAAAACTCTAAACGATGAACAAGAGTCATAAACAGATAAATAACCTGGAGGTCATTACACTTTAGAGTTTTTGTACCGTGGCTTTCTTATTCCAGGGAGTTAATTCCATAATGTTTTTTTATTATTGATTGAGATTATAAGAATTTGATCTGTTATTATTTTAAATAATATTTTCCTAGTGTTTATGTAATGATTTCACTCCTCAAAAATGATTGATGGGTTAGATTGGGGTATGTAATTGGTTCTCCCATCGGCGCTTACTGTGGTTCTCACTCACGATGGTCTGAGTTGTGATAATCAATCTAAAAATCATATGAGTTTACATGCCCAAAAGGTATAGTGTCTCTAATGTGAATATTTTGAAGTAAACACATATGAGATACTTAAAGTTCAACTTTCAAAATTTGATTATTAGTAATCACAAAAATGGACAACAAGTAAATTGTAGCTTGACCTATTAATTATGTTAAGATGAAAAGAGAAATTATGAGAAATTTTCATATTATCTAACATGCTTAAGTAATAAATAATAATTGACCAGATTTTGATTCTTAAAAATGTCCAAATATGAGAAATACAATTATCATATTTTGAAAAGAGAAAATTCAACATTAATGATCATATTAAATGTTGTTAGGCTATATACTATGAATCATGTATTTTTGATATAGTGTTCTAGCAATTTTCAAGATTAAACATCTAAGTTGGAGATTGTTAGGGTATATACTATTAACTATGCATTTAGATATAGTACATTATAACTATTGTGATGGTTAAAAGTATAAGTGGGAAATTGTTGGGATATTTAATATTAACCATATATTTAGATATAATATTTATTATAGAATAATTATTTATTCAGTTTTAATAAAAGTTTTAATAGGTCATATATTTGTTTATGGTGTCTGTTTACTTATATAGTAGATGATTTAGTGTATAGAGTTTTAGTTTATACACAGATGATTGAATCATCGGTTCTTATAAGTACAAAGTTTTTTTTCACAATCTAAGATATAAATTGGGCATGTCATCGGTACAATTGTAGCACAAGATTATATATAATTTATCTTGATTATGGAAACGTATAGTTTCAACTTCTTGTACTAGTGCATTTTGTATGTTTTGAACGGGACCGAGTAGACATAGTTGTTTTAAACTGACTGCCAAAAAAATATTATCTAAACTGTTGAATGTACTTCTCAATCCTGATATAACTATTATGATCTGTATATATTAATTATCAATTTGATTTATTAAAAGGTGAGATTCTGAGATGGGTCAATATGTCCGGTAGATTGGATGATTATAATATATATTGGTGAAATAATAAGTTAGTTGATGGAATTCATGTCTCGTTATAGAGATTGATGATATGTCTTTTTTAGAAGCTTATAAGTTTTCATCGTGTCAAATCTTGCAATTGGATTTCATGAATTTGACACATGAAATAAGTTAAGCAGTTCTCTAAAGAAATTAATCAATGAATTAAATTCATTAGTAATTTAATTTATTGATTAATAGCTGTAATCTTAACATGGGGAATTACATAAGTGTTCAATGGGGAATTTCAAAATATAAATAGAGGAGTGCAATTACGAATTTCTAGTGAAATAATTTGTAATTTATTATGGTACGAATAATTTAAATTAATTATTTGGAATTATTTTCGTAATAAGAAGCCTCAGTAATAACTTATGTGGTCCCTACAGTGCCCATATTTAACTATGGCTTTTACCCTCTTTTAAACTCACCCACACTTGCCTTTTTCCACTCAAAATAACCTTTGAACGAGAATACTTTGTAGATTTATAATTAAACCAAAACGTGTATCAAGTTCGTAGTAATAAAGTATGGAATCTTGGGGTACAAAAAGCAAGTAAAGAACTAGTCCTAGAACAAGTAGGATTTAGTTGAAACAAAACACGAATAAAAAGGAACTTATTTTAGAATTATAAGAACAAGAAGAAAAAAAATTCCTCTTATTGTTAAAGATCTAGAATCCCCTCTTCTTGCTACCTTCTTGCTTGGAAACAAATTAATTCAAAACTTGGAGAGCAAGTAATAAGATTTCTTGAATAGCAAGTAATAAGCTTTCTTGGGTATCAAGTAATCAAATTTCTTGGAGGACAAGTAATCAGATTTCTTAGAGAGCAAGTTATAACTTTTTTTTTTGTTCACGCTACTGTTCACGCTACAATAAAAAAAAATTCACGCTACTGTTCATGCTACAGTATATTTTTTTTTCACGCTACAGTTTCTTTTTTCTGCTCTAATATAAGAAGAAATCCCAAGATTTATCAAGAACGGAATCTTGATAGAACCGCTCTGATACCACTTGATAACAGCAAGGTCAAGGGAGATCACAAATAGAGAATTGAATATTAGAATGCGGAAGCACAAAGCAAAGAAACAAAAAAAACTAACTAAAGATATGGGAAATTCGAAGGAAAGATCCACGAATTTACAAGGATTAGATGTTCTAAGGCTTTGAAAAGATCCAAGTAACAATGTATAGATTTATGGAAGAAATTTAACGCCTTTACTTGAGAAAATGAATCAAAACGATAGATTCGGATCTTGGCCGCTTTATGAGTAACTAAAGACAATAATTAGTATGTAGAAACTAATCACCTTCTAAAGAATACCAAAAAGAAACCAAATATATCACAAGAAGAAGTTACTTTATACCTTAAACTATGAAACTAGTAAAGGTTTAAAGATAAATTCTCAAAGAACAAGTCACAAAGGTTCAAAGAACTCTGTCAAATATTATTAATATCAATCTAAATTGTCTTTAATGAATAAAAAGGACTCCTATATATAGGAGAAGGGGGGAAAAACGTCCAAGACCCCTTATAAGAAGCTAAAAGGTCAGCCAAACCCTAGAAAGACAGTTACAAGGAATATATCCTACTCTAGAAAGGAAATAAAGTAACCTAACTAGGAACAAATTTAGTACTTCTAGGAAAGCATTAAATAGGAAAATATTAATAACCTATATATAAATAAAGAAATAAGGTAAATCCCAACTAGGAAAAGAATCTTGACAATCTTGGAAAGTTTGACTAGTCTTCTCTCAAAACTTGGGCAGAAAGCAACTCTTGTTGTGGCTGATTCTTGGACTCTTCTTGACCTTATTTGCACGAAATTGGACCTTAAAATTCCTCATCTTGGGCTTGAATTTGGGCCACCAAATAATTGTAGCATTTGGACAATTCCTCTCCCTTGGGCTTGAGCTCTTCTTCCCCAATAAGAAACCTTTGGATCAGCGATTGAAGCCCATTGAGCTTATCATTGAACTCCTTGGTTTGAGATCTTGTTATAGGCCTCGGAGTTTCTAAAGCTTCATCCTTGTCCTTCAATGGAGTAGAGCTTCCTTGGATGCTATATTTATGTACTTGGTTCTTTCATGAAACACAGGGTTTGCAACAACTTGAATATATAGCTGTTTTACTATCACAAAACACAAATACTGGTTCCTCAATTTGAATGTTCAACTCTTTAAACAATTTAACTTCTAATTCAATACTTTTAAATAAATTAGTTGATTAAATATTATTTGATTAATTTTGTCTAAAATTGTATTTTGTTTATAGGAAAAAAGAATTGGGGTGCACTCCTCTTCGTAATGAGGTTTTCAAGAGAACTCATGCGAATAAAAAGCTTAATTAATGAGTCGAATCCGGATGAGTGGGTTGTGAAAAAGGCCTAATGATATATATATATATATATATATATATATATATATATGCTAACTTTATTTTTAATATGAGGAGAGAGTATGAGCTCCACGTGCTTGTGATGGGCAATATGGTCAAACTCGCGCCCGAAGAGTTCACTCAAATATTTTAGACTGAAAAAAGTGGTAGGGGGAATACTTATGAGCAGAATCTATGGAATGACTCTCAAAACAATGTGCAACGACTCCAATCAGATCTAGAAGGTATTGGATCGTCACGCCAAGACGGATACTTGACGGTGTTCAGATAGCTGCAATATTGGAGCAAATCGCACAACTTACACGTGCATTGGAAGCGTATGAGACAAAAAGAGTTGTAGAATAATTAAAAGATGAACGAAACCGTTCAACAAATCAAAGAACAAGTGCTCAACCTCGCTCGTCGACAAACTGCGTCCTGTTCTTCAACAGGGTCCTCCCCAACTAAGGACACCGACGATAGTGATGAAGATGAATATATAGAGTCCACTCCTTAACTAGAGTCCTTTTAATTAATGGACATTTTAGATTTCTGTACTAATTTTGGAAGACTTTATAAGTCTTTATATTTGTGTTTTTAAATGTTTAATTAAGTTTGTTATTATATATTTTGTGTATTATGTTACTTGTTTGATATGTTATGAATGGATTAGATTGAATTTTATTTGCAGGTGGACAACAGAAATTGACATTTCTACTGTCAAAAATGTTGCAGAAAAGAGACGAACAGAGAGTCCTTTTTTCTGTTGCTTTTATGCATTTTTTTTTTAAAAATCCAGAAATGTGACACAGTCCATCGCTTTATCAGACGCTTTTCTAAAAAAAAAAAAAGCGACGACTGACATATCGTATTTTTTCAAATAAAAATAAAATTAAACAAACAAAACGATACAATTCGTCGTTTTTAAGTGACGCCGTTTATCGTTTTTTCAAAAAGCGTCGAAGACAAAAGCGACGGAAGTAGTTGCGTCGCTTTTTCGTCGATTTTGATAAAAAAACAATGCAATCCATTGCTTTTGTTATCAATTTTTTTGTAGTTTAGATACATGAAAACAATAGCATTTTGAAAGGAATTAAACCCCTGAAGAGCTTGAATATAAAATCTTTTAATCTGTTGCAAGTGTATAATTATAGTAGTAATCTAAATATATTAAAAAAAAATTCTTTTATTAGACGTATAATGACTATTTTAGATTGTAGGAGGGATTTTTCTTGAAACAAATTGACGATTTTTATATTTTCAAAATCATTTTCTTACAACATTGAGATATATAATGAATAGACCTTCAACTATAAATATAGTGAATTTCTACGTAGGAAATATGAAATTGCGACGAAATTGAAACTTAAATCTAAAGAAAAATCCACTATTCCACCACTGTGTATAATTAGAAGTCTCTATTTTACAATTATAGAATTTGTATAAAATAATTAGCACATATATATTATATATTTTTTCTCTGTTTCAATTTATTTAATCTACTTTTCTTTTTAATTTGCTTAAAAAAGAATAACCTTTTCATTTTTTAGCAACTTATTAATTTCAATTTTTCGCATGACATGTTTAGGATCACAATATTAAAAGACATTTTGGTACATTTGACAAATCTTTAATTTTAGACCATAAGATTTAAGTCTTATTTTACTTTCTTAAACTCTATGCCAAGTCAAAACACAGAAAGAGTACATACACACTTTTCAAAAATAATTAACTTTGAAATACATGTTGGCCGTTACGTATCTAGGAACTAGTATACATATAATAATCAGTCATATGTATCTATTTGTTTTCCAACCGTTGTGCACAATTCATATTGGAGCCTCGATTAAATTTAGTTCGCACACTGCAAGGTCCATATAGAGGTGGCGCTCCCAAATTTTTTTTCTCCATACCAAATATACTCGAATTCAAAACGTCCTCTGGTTAAGAGTAATACAGTCCCACCACTGCACCCCAACTCGAGACCTCGGTTGGGTGTGATGAAGCTGCATTAATAGAAGTAACAAGTTTCCCCTGCATCTGCTTGGCAGTTTCGGAGAAGAGAAGGAACGCGTCTTGTTCTTGAAAAATATTTCAAAGTCACGTTGTCCATACAATACTTAACATATTTTCCTTAAGTGGTAATCGTAGTACTGTAGTATTATGTTATAATATTCTTGCCATATATAATTAGAACTTTGACCTTCCTTTAATTAAACAACTTATGACCCGGACACTCTAGCTAGTATATATATATGACATGCCAAATGCTCATATAAAAATATATTCCAGTAAAAAGAGGGAAAAATAAGAAAAGTGCAATACAAAGTTTTATATATTTTAATAAGAAGGAAATTAATTAAACCTAGAATTATATATCAGGCGATCAAGGAATGGCGGATTCTTCTTCTTGTTCAACAGAAAATAGAAGTCTGTTTACCCCTTGTGCTGCGTGTAAATTTCTCCGTCGCCGATGTTTGGAAGATTGCCTGTTAAAGCCTTACTTTCCACCCAATGAGCCCATGAAATTCATCGTCGCTCATAAAATATTTGGAGCAAGCAACATCATCAAGTTGCTGCAGGTAAATATAAATTTATTGTACGATCATAACTTTACTTAATTCCTAAGATATTTTTTTAGAAAAGGTGAAAAACATGAAAAGAATAAAAGAAATTTGAAACTAGGTAGCAATAATTAAGACCAATCATGCATGTGTTCCTTAGCCAAAAAAAAGGTATAAGCCAAAACTAGCTAGCAATACACTTTTCTTGTTTTTTTTCTTTTTTTCACCTTTTTTGTTTTTGGGTTAAAAGTGAGGGGTGTTGAGTAACCTCCCTCTCGTCGTATCTCACACAGACACAAGGAAAATTAAAAAAAAAAGAGAGATCACCTCGTATGTACTTTCTGTCACTTTTGAATATTCATATTTTAATGTTAAATATTAAGTTGATTTTATTCAATTTTCACTTTAAAGATTAGCTATATTGATTCTTGGAAAATGAAAAGTATTGCTCCCTTTGTCTCAACTTATATAATGTAGTTTAACAACGCAAAGAAAGAAAGAAATAAGTCTAAAATATTTGTGCAACTATAAATCATTTCATTGATGTCGAACTAAAATAGAAAGTAAATAGCAACTATATATGTGGTTTCAGGAGCTTCCAGCAACACAAAGAGCAGATGCAGTTCAGAGCCTTGTTTATGAAGCAAATGCAAGGATGAGAGATCCAATATATGGAAGTGCTGGTGTAATTTCCCATCTTCATGACCAAATGACTAAACTCCAAGCACAAGTTGCTTTGGCACAAGCTCACATCTCTAATTTACAATCCCAAAATGCAAATTTGATGACTTTAATACCCAAACAACAATCATTATCAGATCACCATTATCCATTTCAAGATTCAACCCCTTTGTCATATGATGATAATACTGATATTTGGCATCTTGGTGAGACAACTTGGGAGTCTTTCTGGTCATGAGAATATAACAAATTATTTCATCTAATTATATATACTTATTGTTTTTTAATGGAGGGGTACGTAATATTTGAAAAGATTATGATGAGGTGGAAAATCAAACTCTCATCAACAAAACTAAAGTTCAGATACCAACTAATAGATCATTTATAATGTATGTTATATCATTTTTTATTTATTTTATAGATGACAATACATTTACAAATATTCCTATTATTACAGAGAGAACAATAATTGGTGTTTCCTATTTCAGATAATGTCACAAAAAAAAAAAGTGATATGATTACTATTTCTCTTCTTCCATTTAATTTAGCTGATCATTAATTCTTAGTTTATTTGTAATGTTTGACTAGCACTCTCTCAACTTACGTGTTTCACTGAGTATGAAATTAAAAGTAAAAAAGAATTTTAAAATTTATGATCTAATATAAGAAATAGATATTTATGTGATTAAAATCATCTCGTTAAAGGTAAAATGAGAAGCTTAAGAAGATTTTTATGAATACTAGTAGTGATTGAGTATGATTAACTCAAAACATTCATAAACACTATAATTAATTACCCCTCACCGGGAATCTCCCTCAAAACTTAAGCCCTAGCCCTTTTTCTTTTTCCCGTTAATTCAACCTAATTTATATTGTCGGGGAAAACATCAAAAAAATCTAATTCAGTTTCATGTAACATAGCCAAAGTATTATTAAAGGAAGCTTTTCGATGCGAGAAATTTTTGACATTGGCTTCGTAATTATCTAAACTTTGTTGTTTTTCGGATTTGGACAACTTTTACCTTATTCCCATGTTGCAAGTACTGTTGGAAATTTTATTAAAAATACTTAATCACAAACCTGTAAAGAATTCTCATAGCTTATTGAGGTTTATTAAAGACATTGTCCACAGCAAGCCCCTCTTTTATGAAATTAAATTAAGAACAAAAAAATAACAAAGATTCAATAAAAAAAAAAATCTAGCACAATAGAATATAGAAAGGAGAAATTTTTCTTCATCTTCTTGCTTCCCTCTCTAAAAGTTATCAAAGGAAATTTTATATGGAGATAATGTTTAGATAGAAAGAGTAATATCTCAATTATTAAGCATTATCAGAGCCTTAAAGGCCTTTCAATGTATATTGTATGTATTTTCTCTGTGTATTTTTACCTGTTTGTATTTATTTTGACACACCTTTTAAGAAATAATAAATAGTGGAATAATTTTATCATATCACACTTATTAATTATAAATCATTTAAATATTAAAAATATAAATTATCTCTTAATTTTTTAAACTGGAAAAATAAAGTTGGACAACTATTTTTAATACATTAAACAGAGATAAAAATAGACCGGAGGAGTAGTAAATCGTAGATATTGAAACCGGTAATCATTATAAGAATTCAAAAAGTGTTAATGGTTAATCAATTTTAGAGATTGTTTGACACTGCTATTGACTATTGAGAGGCAAAAACACTTATTTTGAGATTTCTTTTTGAAAAATTAAGGTGTTTGACAAATTAGTAAAACTGTTTTTAAATGGAAAGCAAAAGTAGTTTTTCTGTTGTTAGGAAGAAACTCAAAATTTCTAGTTCTTAGAAAAAGGCAGAA
Source organism: Solanum okadae (assembly GCA_036553675.1). Taxonomy (NCBI): domain Eukaryota; kingdom Viridiplantae; phylum Streptophyta; class Magnoliopsida; order Solanales; family Solanaceae; genus Solanum; species Solanum okadae. The sequence continues at coordinate 29,630,460 of CM071678.1, forward strand.
GCAGAAGTTGGAAATATTTATTTCAAGATCAAATTATCTCTTACTTATATACATATTAATCAATATATCCTTTATTAATTAATTAACTTAACTAATATATTCGGTTAAGTTTCATTTAAGAATTGTATTTCTTATAATAATTTCATAATTTTATTTTAAGGTTACATATTATTATTTTAAATTTTATTTTACAGAATTAGCAAAAAAGGTAATAACAATATTTTTGTAGGATTAGAAAAAGAATAACAACAATATTTTTAAAGGATTATATCAATATTTGATTAATTTTTATTTATCTATATATAATATTGATTGAAAATTTTAATGTTTACATTTTAGTTTAATAAAAATAAGAATTAAAACAATTTTTTTATAATAGATATATAAAATAATTTGTCTCTTTAAAATAATCTTAATTTTAAAAGTACATTGATACTTAGCATTTTTCGGAATTTGACTCTCAAAACATTTTTTTTTTTATGAAATTAGTCAAACACAATATATTTATCAAAAATGTTTTTCAAATAAATTATCAAAAGAACTTTTCTGTAAGGCTATTTTTAAAAGGCAGAATGACCTGAGAAGTTGATACTTAGCATTTTTCGGAATTTGACTCTCAATTTTTTTTTTTATGAAATTAGTCAAACACGATATATTTATCAAAAATATTTTTCAAATGAATTATCAAAAGAATTTTTTTATTAAGCTATTTTTAAAAGGCGGAATGACCTGAGAAGTTCTTATACTTGACTTAGATTGTAAACTGGACCCTTCTAATATTGATGTGTATGTTTGAGTTGTTGTTGTGATTAACTATTATTACTGACCAGAAATTGTAACTCCGTCGAACTTTACCATTTTCTGTTCAACTTTTCAGTGGGCTTCATTTCTCCGATTTCATGTTCTGTGTTTTTCATATGTTTTATGTGTTTTGTTTGATCTATTGATATGCTTGTTTAATGAGTAAAAAGTAAAAACAATGGTGAAGCTCTTGGTAAGCTATAACGGAAAAAATGACTAATTTTTTTTTTGTAAAATATCATTTCTAGCCATATTCAATTTTTTTCACATTAAATTCAAAGATAAAATAGTTTTTTTAGTAGATGAATATAAAAATGACATAGCCAATGATGTGGCGTTAGTTTTTTGGACGTGAAAATGAGGTGTCACTCATGTTAGAGAAAGTGAGGAACACAATGACTAAGGGGCTTAAAATTCTTATTTTGAATGAGTTTAAGTGTCTAGTTGAAATTTCATGAAGTAAAGGTTCCAACTTATAATCCGAGTCAAGTATAAGGGTCTCCCATGTCATTCCATCTTTTAAAAAAGTGCTTTTAAAAACAAGTCATTTTTAGCACTTTATACTTGACTCGGATTGTAAATTGGACCAGTAGAAATGATAACGATGAATAATAAGGATGCTTAATGGTCATTAATTACTCATCGCTAGTAAATGATAAAGAATATAGAGTTAACATCTTTAAAAGTCACAAAACAATGAAAATTTATCTAGAAAAATCATTAAACTTTCGTTTGTATCAGTAAAATCACTTACTTAATACTTTTATCTTCAAATATCATTCAACTACATTTATCATTATAAAATAAATTTGACATAAAAAATAAACTATTTTTCTATAACATGTAATATCCACAAATAAACAAAATTATAAAATCATGTTAACCCAGAAATTCAATGCATATATTTTGTCGTTACCTTGATAATATGTCATTGTGTCTAACATTAGTATTCGTAGAAGAAAGCTGTTTGATTTATCTTTGATACTTTTCTTACACACATGTAAATTTGATACTTTTCTTACACACATGTAAATAACTATCTCAGAAATGACAATCGTGGACTGAGGGGAAGACAGTCACGTTTTTAGATCCAAGGTTGAGTAACTCATATGATCAAGGAGCAAATTATTAGATGTATAAGTATTGTCCTCCAATGTGTTCAAAATTTTATTTTAATGATAAATGTAAATGAATCATTTTAAAGATAAAAGTGTTAAATTGAGTGATTTTATTGATACAAAAGAAAGTTCAATACATTTTAAAGTTAATTTCTCATAGTTCAGTGACCTTTTAAGATATTAACTCAAGAATATATTATAACTTAGTTTTGAAATATAAGAATTATTTTCCAACAACAAATATTTGGCTCCTCTGCATGTAACACCTCGTAAATTGGAAGTTGAGTTTGAGTTGAAAAATTATAGAAAGTTAACTTGATATCAGTTCTTACGGACTAGTCAACGACCTGTAGAAGAGTCTATGGTCCGTAGAACGGTGTCCATATATACGTGTTTACCGATTACAAAAATTTACAATACGTGTTCAAGCAAAAGTATCTAAATCTTTGCCAACAGAGATACATCAAACTTTTGAAAGACTATGACATGAGCGTCCACTGTCACCCAGGCAAGGCCAATGTAGTGATTGATGCTCTTAGTCGGTTGTCCATGAGTAGTGTGACTCGTGTTGAGGATAGTAAGAAAGAGTTTGTTCACGACGTTCATAGACTAGCTCGGCTAGGTGTTCACTTGCTTGATTCAGATGAGGGCAGAATCATTGCTCAAAATGGGTCGAAATAATCATTTGTGTCGAATGTAAAAATTAAACAAGATCTTGACCCGATATTGCTTGATTTGAAGAAGTTGATTTCCAAAAAATTCATTGAGGCTTTTTCCCAAGGGGGAAATCGTGTTCTTAGTTATCAAGGTTGATTATATATTTTGAATGTTGAGGAGTTGAGAAATCAGATTTTGATGAAAGCCCATAGTTCTTGATATTCTATTCACCCGCGAGCCACCAAGATGTACCGTGATTTGTGAGAAGTCTATTGGTGGAATGGGGTGAAGAGGGATATTATGAAATTTATGGCTAAGTGTACAAATTGCCAACAAGTGAAAGTTGAGCATCAGAAATCAGGAGGTTTGTCTCAAGACATTAGTATTCCTAGTTGGAACCGAAAAAACTTGAATATAAATTTCTTTACAAGTTTATCCTGCACTCGGTGGCAACACAATTCAATTTGGATCATTGTGGATTGTATGATGATGTCGGCTCATTTCATTTTTGTAAAGACAAGAATATTGTGCTAAGTTGTATATCCGAGAAATGGTTAGGTTGCATGGAGTGCCCCTATCCATTATATCCGACCGAGGTACCTAGTTTACTTTACAGTTTTTGAGGTCTTTCCAAAAAGGCCTTGGTACACGAGTCAATCTCAGTATGGTCTTTCAGATCGATGGGCAAGCCGAGTGTACTATTAAAATGTTGGAAGATATAATGAGATCTTGTGTGATATTGACTTCAAGGGTAATTTGAATGACCATTTACCTTTGATCAAGTTTGCTTATAATGATAACAATAATTATCATTCGAGTATTGGTATGGCTCCTTTTGAGGAACTCTATGGTAGGAGGTGTAGGTATCCTATGTATTGGTTTGAAGTTTGTGCGATCTCTTTGATATGGCCCGAGTTAGTGCATGAGGCTATGGAGAAGATTCAACTTATTAGAGAAAGGTTGAAAACGGCTCAAAGTCGACAAAAGTCTTATGCCGATGCTAGTAGGACAAAGTTTTAGTTCGACGTTGATGATTGGGTTTACTTCAAAATTTCACCTATGAAGGGTGTGATGAGTTTTGGAATGAAAAGAAAGCTTAATCCCTGGTATGTGGGCCCTATACCAAATTTTAAGCCGTATTGGTAAGGTAGCTTATGAGTTGGATTTGCCTTCCGATTTGACATTGGTGCATCCGGTGTTCCATGTCTCCTTGTTGCAAAAGTGTGTTGGTAATCCTACATCTATTAGGTTGTTGGAATGTTTAATAGTTAAGGAAAGTCTTTCTTACGAAGAGATTCCGGTTGAAATTTTGGATCGTCAAGTCTGGAAATTAAGAAATAAAGAAGTTGCATCATTGAAAGTACTTTGGAGGCATCAATTAACTTAGGATGATACTTGGCAGGTTGAAGCCAATATGATGTCCTGGTATCCCGATCTCTTTCCCTCCGCTCCTATTCTAGCTTGAGGTAGTAAGTTCCTCATGGTTCATTATTTCAAATTCATGCATTTTGGTCATTCTCATGTTTCCATATGCATGCATGTTTCATGAAAGTTGTTTATAGTTATGTTTTAGCTTGGAGTTGATTACTCGTTGATTATGTGCATTTTGATGTAAATTACATTCATGTTGAGTTGTTAGATCTCTTTTTACTCTATTCATGCTAGCTTGAATCTTATTCGAGGACAAATGTTTCCAAGTGGGAAATACTGTAATACCTCGAAAAGTTGAGTTTGAGTTGAAGAGTTGCAGGAAACTGACTTGATGCCAGTTCTTACGTATCAGTCTATGGCCCCGTAAAAGGGTCTACGGTCCGTAGAAGGGTGTCGTAAGAATGATCTTGAGGAACTTGAAATTTTCAAGCTCAGTAGTTGAGCTACGAATGAACATGACAAATCGTAGGGTGGTCTATGATCGTAGGAGGGATCCGTAGAAGTGATCCAAACTTAGAGACATTTTGGACATTAATTTAGACTCTACGGACTCTAGAGTGAACGACGACCCGTGGGGATGTCTCGTGGAAACTTGGCTGAATTTTGGGATCCAGTAGTTGAGTCTACGGTTGACCAGTATGATAGATAGAAAGTCCTACGAACCATAGGCCCCAACCGTAGAGTCTTCTGGTAATTTTAATTGAGGGTGTTTTGGTCATTTCCTACCCATTTAACCCCTAAATTATGTTGTTTTAGCCCTATAACTATCCCTATAATCGTTTTTACCCTTCAAATTATTACCCATTCCTCTCATTCACTCATGAATTCTCCAAAAATCCCCAAATCTTCCTCTTCAAATTCTTAATCATAGAAGTATATTAATCAATCATGATTAAAATAAGAAATATTGAAAATATCTGTTTCCCAAAATTTTGAGAACGAATGGAATTACTTCTATAGTTTAGAACTTGAGTTACTATCAATATCTACACACTTTTTTTAATAAAAAGTATATATATTTTTTGAAAATGTTTGGCTAACAAAAAAATAATTTTATTCTTCTTTGATAATTTATGGCAAAGTAATTTCCAATACTTTTTAGTTAATATCTAAATTCTAGAAATTTTGTTTTATGATTAACAATATTTTTTTTCTTAGTAAATAACTTATTTAAATGTTGATTTTGAATTGACAGAGATTTAGTATATGAAGAAACTTTTTTTTTTTGTAAATTGAAAAACTATAGATAAGGAAAATAATATAATCCGTGGTGCTAAAAATTGTGACATGGTTTCTTTTATAGCTAAATTAGATAGATTTAAATGGTGAACATATATCTGTTTAACCATGATTGAGGCACTTGATTACTTAAAAATCTACGCCTTTAATATTTAAATAAGAAAAGTGTCATATGTATAAATAGAAATTTGAAGAAAATGGAGAGAAGAAATTAAAATGAAGAGGAGTCATATCCTTATATTATCATATGGTGTGCTCGTAATTTGGCTAACTTTTCTCGGACCATTAATCATATTACTTACAGTTATATCACGTGGCGTCATTAATATACTCAATTGATGAGACACTCTAAACACATATTTAGGCCCTTAATACAACGTAATTAGAGTTTAAATCTATTACTCCCTTGTCCCTAATTACTTGTCTACTTTTCCTTTTATAGTTATCCCTAATTACTTGTTCATTTTGACAAATCAAGAAATGACAATTTTTTTACGTATTATACCCTCAATTAATTACTTTGAAAAATGTGAACTTTTTGAAAATCTTAAGTTTTAATTCATCTACTTCATAATTAATATGTCAATAATTATTTTCTTAATAAGTGTGTAAATTTAAAAGTTGACAAGTAAATAGGGACAACGAGTAGTTATTACATGTATCCAAGATTCCAAGTCATTATTTATGTACAATATGTACTCCCTATGTTCTTAATTACTATCCACTTTTGAATTGACACACCTATTAAGAAAACAATGATTGACATAGTAAGCTTGCGATTTTACTCCAATTAATTATGAAGTGGATGAATTAAAAATGTAAGATTTTCAAAAAGTTCTACCTTTTTCAAAGTAATTAATTTAGGGTATAATATGTAAAATAAATTTGTCTTTTCTTGATTTGTCAAAATGGACAAGTAATTAAAAACAATTAAAAAAGAAAAAATGGACAAATAATTAGGAACAGAGGGAGTATATAATATGTTCATTAATATTACTGATTTCATATCTGTGGAAGACTTTGATAAAATTTTGTTCTTTTTCCTCAATTAGATGCATTTCATTGCTCAAGAAATCGCCGTTTAAATAGTAACGTCGCCAACTTAATCCAACACCTTTCTAGCCACCGCTACGGTGGCAAAATGGGTAAAATCTATGGTTATTCATTTGATGCAATTTATTTTAAATGAAATTGTTATACAATTGTTTAAAAGTGGATCAAATATGAATCAATTCAAATTATCCATATAAAATATGGATAACCCATGGGTATCCACTAATTGGACTTCCTTTAAAATATGTATGGATGTATATGAATATATTAAAAGTACACTTATTAAAGGCGTGTTTGAGATGGAGAAAAATATATTTCTAAAATATTTTTTAATTTTCTCATGTTTGATTGACTTAAATGTTTTTTCAAATGGATTCATTTTCTCCTAATTTGAGAAAAATGACTTGCTTATGTTAAGTGCCTGTCGGACATTGTTGTTGGGAGGTCAGAAGTGCTTTTTTTCTTTTTAAGAAGAAAACATTTATTTTGAGAAATTAAGTGTTTGACAAATTCTTAAAACCGCTTTTAAATGGAAGCAGAAACAATTTTTCTGCTATTGGGAAAAAGCTAAACAATTATGCTTTTTGAAAAAAGAAGAATATAAGACTAAAATATCCCTTACATATATACATATTTATCAATATATCCCTTATTAATTAATTAACATATCTCATAAGTTTGGTTGATTCTTATTCAAGAATTTTATTTTTTATATGATAAATTATTCTTTTATTTATGTATTATATTATTATTTATATATCATATTGTATATGTATATATATTACTTTATATATTATTTTACAGAATTAGAAATAAAAGTAGCAACAATATTTTTGTAGGATTAAAAAAAAGAGAAAAAGTAGAATTAAAAATTTAGACTCTCCCAAAAAAAGTAACAAATAACAAATTTTTCGTTTCTTAATTTACGTATTATTTTATTTTAATTTGATTTTTTTGAAAATTTAGAGTATTATAACAAAAAAAAAGAAAGAAGAAAGAATAACAACTAAGATTGAATCCAAAAAATTATGACAAATAACAAAAAGATTTCTCTTTTCAAAAAATTTCAATAATATTTATCTATGTACAATATTTATTGAAAATTTGAATATGTACATTTTAAATAATTAAATTAAAAATGTTATTAAAGTTTTTGTATTAGATGTTTAAAATAGTTTTCTCTATACAATAATCTTAATATTAAAAACGCATTGATACGTGCCATGTTTTTGTAATCTGACTCTCAAAAGCACTTTTTAAAGAAAATTAGCCAAACAGAAATTGCTTATCAAAAACACTGTTCAAATAAATTTGCCAAACACAAATTATTATTTTTGAAAATCACTTTTCTAAAAAGCTATTTTAAAAAAACGCTTCTAAAAACAAGCAGTTTTTAACAGCAATGCCAAACAAAAAGTAAGGAGAAAAAAATTCAACACTTTCCTTGAATCAGAATAATATTTTCAAACTATCCTTAAACCTCACCACATGAAACGAGTTTAAACTTGAGAGCCGATTTTTGACCCCGACCCTAACTCGGGACCCAAATTTTGACCTCATGACCTCAATTCAGAATCACTCATATTCCAAAAAAATAGTTTCTAGAAAAACGTGAAAATAGTTTTTCCCATAATCATGTGAGATGTTGCATTTTCCAAGTTTAAAATGTGATAATCTCTCTAGTAAGAAAAGTATTTGTTAATGTTGATTTCAAAAAAATGTAGTTCATATTTTTCAAGTATGAAAACAAAATCCTCTTGCTTGGTCAAACACATCCCATATGGTTCTTTCATAACTATTATGCATGTAAAGACTATACTTTAATTTGTTAATGTAATTAACGTAATAAACATGCATTTATCATGTGAGAAACTGCAGAGTTTTGATTACGATATAATGACAAATTTCCTAAAACCAGTATTGGTATTTCTGGTTTTCAATCTTCAACAAAAAATATTATGTCAGGCCTGTGCAATGTAAAAAAGGAAAAAATGTTCAAATTTATACCTATAATTATATAATAATCAACAGACAGCTCATTTTGTGTTGTATTGGCTTTTGACATGTTGTTGAGCATAAGGGATTTTCATTAGGTTGGAAATGAATTCAATTAATAAATAAGCACATCATTAACTTATCTAATATTCTTTTTGTTTCTATGTATATGTCGTTCTTATTGAAAATATTTATCATTTTTTAATACTTGCTATTTTACAAAACTAATTCACAAATGATATTTTTTCATATTATTTTATCTTTGAAAGTTATTAGCGTCGAAAGTATGCATTTGATTAATATATAAAAATTAAGTAACTAATTGAGGTTAGAGTTTTATATTTTTAGATTTTGAATCAATTCATATTGAAATTTTGATTTCAATTTTAAGCTCAAAAAATTGAAATCGTCATCAAATGCATTTAAATTATAATATACTCTATTTCTAGTTTAGTCTTCATGGAGTATGAGACGAAATGAAAAGATTATTTAATATTACTATATTAATTTCAACACAAGATATACAGAGAAAAGTGATTAGTTGTTGGAAAAAATAAAAGATTTTTTAACCGATTAAAAACTTAATTAAACATGCTATTGATGGAATGAATTGGTAGACTTGCGAGAGGTGGGGACATTCATCTAAAGAATATTTGTTAGTACAAGAATCTAAAGAATATTAGTACAACAAAAAATTGACAGTAAAATAGAGTGGCCTTAAACATCGATATGCTGACACCTGTCCAAAATAATTGGCCTGGTGAGAATACTATAAGTTGAATTGTCTTGTTCTTTTTTTTTGGGCAGAAGAATTGTCTTATTCGAATTTGGCACTTATTCATAGTCTTTCTATTCATTTTTTCGAGTACATTTTTTAAATAAGAAATATGTATTTTATTTAATTTTTGAAAATTAAAATCATATCACATTAATAAATATTATAATTATAATCAAATTGATAATGTTTGAATATATATATATATATATATATATATATTACTCCGTCAATTCCAACAAAACACATAATAGGGAGAATTGAGAAAAATAAATAAGAACACATTGTGGAAGACTCAAGAGTTGGCTTATAGTTACTCTCATATAATATAAGAGGAAATTTTTTTATCTTGCACGAGGTGCAAGTATTGTCAGTTGTATGAGGGGTTGTTTGGCTGTCAAGTGTATATTATGAGACCACATTTGACTCTTTCTTTCTTTCTTCAAAACACTTTCTTGCATTTTTATTGTATTAGTACTTGTTAACTCTTAACATAATTTTATTTTTGTACGATATTTTTTTCTGATTTTTTATAGTATTCAGTATATGAATTAAAAGACGATTACTTATGATTTGTATTGTGTAGAGATCTATTTGAAGTGATATACTGCTTATCAAGAATTTTTCATACTCAAATCTTGAACTCGAGACCTCTAGTTAAGCGAGAAACAACAATATCTTCTGCCCCATCATTTATTCGAGGAAAAACCAAAGTGAGTGTGTCGAAAAATTTAAATTTAAATTTAATTTTTTGGATAAGTTTTAAGGAATTGAAGAAAGTGAAACTACAAAATATTACTCCCTCCGTCCCATTTTATGTGAGCTAGTTTGACTCGGCACGATGCTTAAGAAAGAGATGAAGACTTTTAAAACTTGTGGTCTAAAATGAATGATAGAAATTTGTGTGGTTGTAAATCATTTTATTAAGGGTAAAATAGACATTTCATAGTTAAATTATTACTTAATATAGAAATGTGTCATTCTTTTTGGAACTGACTAAAAAGGAAAGTAAGTCACATAAATTGAGACAAAAGGAGTAGTATTTTAAAATCGTGTGTCTTAATTTCATAAAATGTTTTTTTTTATAAATTTTTTATAAATGATATATAGAAAATATGAGAACTTAGAATATATTTTTTATTTTATTTTTGTGCTCGCTTATAAAAGATCATACATTGATTTACTATAATAGAATTTTCACTCTATTTTTTACTATTATATTGTTCGTAAACAATTCACCACTTTGATTCATATGAACTATACATATAATTAAAAAAACTAAAAAGATTATGATAAATATTAATTTTCTAAACTCATGATTCATATTCAGGTGTTTGTCTTTATAATAATCAATTGCATAACAAGAAAATTTGGACCAAGGAGGGATAGAGATTAGAAAAAAAAAGGGACCTTTAGGCTACTTTTCTTACAAGTGGGACCCAAAATTCACTTGGCAAAGCACAAAAGCACCTCACACAAGTATTGCCTGCCACCTAATATCTATGCCTCTCATAGAATAAAATTTTTCTTGTTGTTGTTGTTGTTTTTTTTTTAAGTTTTATTTATTGTATTTTATTTGATATTATATTTATTTAAAAATTACGTAAAAATTCATATATTATAATAATTAATAATTTAAATCTAAAAGACATACAAAAAAAATTGATTGCCTCTCGAATACTTATTGGTGCCACATAAACTGGGATAGAAAAAAATAACATATGTTATTTGAAAATGACGTAAGAAATACTATAAATCTGTTTTAAACTTAATAACAAAAGAAAACACTCCTCTTTGAATGACTATTGATAGGTAATGAAATTTTACTAGAAAAAACAATGTGGGAAAAAAAATCAAGTGAAGAAAAAAATACACATATCTTATAATATGCGTTGTTTGATGTCTCATTGGAAACTTTGCCAGAAAAATTCATTGGGACAAAATCTAGGCCAAGAAAAAATTAAATAGTACATCACGTATTTTACCCCCCCCCCCCCCCATGCAAACATCATTTAACTTCTCGAAAAAGAAACATTCTAATCTTAAATACTAGTTTTTCAAATGTTGAGGTTGGTAATGCATTAGTGGATAGATTTGCTAAATCATCAACTGAGTGAATTTGTTGAACCTCTATTTCACCTTTCTTCTCAAATTCATGTGTGAACTTTTTTTTTTTTGGGTAAAATGTGTTTTGTCCTATCTTCTCTAATATAGTCTTCCTTTAGCTGAGCTATACATGCAACATTGTCTTCATACAATGTAGTCAGAATATTTTTTTTTAAAGAAAGAATACACTCAGTTCTTGAATATGTTGAATCATTGATCTAAATCAAACATACTTCCTACTAGCTTCATGAATGACTGCTATTTCTGCATAATTTGAAGATGTGACAACAAATGTTTGCTTCATTGAACCTCAAGATATAGTTATGCCTTCATATGTAAATAAACAGTCTGTCTGAGATTGAGTTTTATGTTGATCAACCAAATATCCAACATCTGCACAATCAATCATTTCTAACTTATATTCATTAAAATAAAATAATTATGTGTCAATCATTTCTCGAAGATATCTGAATATATATTTGACATCATTTCAATGTATTTTAGTCGGCGAGGAGCTGAATCTTGCCAATAAACTTACTACAAAATAGATATCTGATCGAGTTTTATTGGACAAATGCATTAGTTCCCCAATGACACTAATATATGAAATTTCATCACCAAGACGCTCTTCATTATTTTCTCAAGGTCAAAATGAATCTTTATGTATGTTAAGCGATCTCACAACTACAAGAGTATTCAACGAATGTGATTTATTCATGTAAAATCGATTTAATTTTTTTAATTATTTGTTGATTGATGGACAAAGATATCATTTGTTAAATGATCAATCTGTAGGTCAAGATAAAACAATTTCTTACTATGATTTTTCATTTGAAATTCTTTCCTTAAATACTCAACAACTTTTGAAAGCTTTTTAGGAGTGTCAATGATATTCAAATTATCAACATACACAACTACTATATTAAATTCAAGCCTCTTTTTTTAATAATAATGCAAGAATAAATAGGGTCATTTTGTACCTCATTTTTAGCAAATGCTAAGTTGATTGTACCATATCCGCTCTGATTGTTTCAATCTATATATGGATTTTTAAAACTTAATCAAATAATTTTCTTGCGACTTTTTGTACATATTTGATGATAACACTCAAATCACCCTCCAAAACCAATTAAAAGAGTAAACATTCGTAGTCAGTCCAACGAAGAGTTAGGGTCGAATCCACATGATATTGTATATCATGGAGAATTCCTTATCAAGAAATGTGGACTTTAGATTAGCTCATTTGCAATAGTAAGAACAATTGGGTGGATGATACCACCAACTTAAATGAAGCTTTGTTTATCAATCATAGCAATTAAACTAAATTATCAAAGAAATCAAGAGTTAACAAGCAATATAGGAGTGTGAGGATTGGAAATCAATCTCACATAGGGGTAATTGTACTAATCTATCAATGAACATTCTTAAATATGATAAGTCATTTTCGTTGACGCTAATCATCTTTAGATCTCAAAGCATCTATGCATAGAATATCCTTTCGGACTCATCTAAATGCCAAATCCTAAACAACCCAAAACCTTTCTCTATTTTCTCATTTAAGAATAGGGCAAATAGATCTGATCCATAACTTCTCTTTCAAGAAAGCTACAAACATCAAATCTAAATGGTTAGTCTTGAACCAATTACCCACTCTAACCAATCTCTTTCGAGCATCGACTGGAAATCGGAAGTAGGAATTAAGTTTACAACCTTAATACTTGAATTAACCCTATGGTAATTAGAATAAATTCATGCATGAACATCAAGAACAGAGCATATAGCATAATATCCACTACATTAAATCAACACCCAACCCCATTTGAGCACCCCTAGATCTTGGGGTTTCAGCCATCCATCACAAAAAATAAAGAAATTATACCTTCTATGTAAGAAGCCACGAGCAACATGAAATCAAGTAATTAAGAGTAAACTCACTATTGATTCAATTTCAATTTCTTAAATTGAGATTCCAAATTGTAAAACCCCAAATCTAGAAAAGTGTTCTACAAAGGTAAAGTGTTCTTAGACTATCTCTACTCAAAAGGTTTCAAAACTCCCAGAAACTCTACTAAAAACTTATTTTCGATAACTCTACAAAAAAACTCTCCTTAAAATTATATCCTTTGGGCTATATATACTTTCCCAGAATTCAGGTTCTCCAGTCCTACTCGGTGAATCGCCCTTCGCTCCTCAGCTCACCCTGTAATGCTCTAGGCTTCAGGTGTTTGACCTCAATTAGAGAACCCGGTTCACCTTTCAAGCATTCAGTGTTTGCATTGCACATTGTGGCTTTAGGCGATGTGCATTAGGACCGCCATTCTCACTTGGCGCATTACCTTCTTTTCTGGAGTTTGCCGACCTTCTTTAGTAGACAAAAGTGCTATGCACTATAAATTTGGGCAAGGTCGTACTCAGATGATGATCTGTCTTTCATGTTAGGCAATCAACAATATTTACTTTGCATTTTTTATTTATTTATATTTTTGGTATTCTTTCAAACATCAGTCTTTGCCTTGTCCAATTGCCTCCATAGCTGCAAATGATCAATATTCTATTAGAAAAGGATAAATTTATGCATTGAGGACACTAATTATTTACTAAATGGACCTATAATGAGTGCAAATCTATCACTCATCAACACTCCCACCTTAAACTTTTGCTTGTCCTCAAGTAAATCAAGAACAAAAAAAGGTCAATAAAAGGTGTCTACAAAAGTACTCAATGAGAGCGAACATGCAAGAGCCGTAGCAAGACTACTCTTAATAACATGCTACCCTCAATCATGATAAAAAAGCTTCAAATGATGACTAGCTAGTCTTAACACAAGCTCAAACTCACCTTAGTTTCTTGTGTAATGCAAAAACATGTTTCAACAAATGCATTCAAGTACGCTCACATCAAGAACGATTCCATGCTCTCACGAAGCCAATCAACAAAGGTAATATGAGTCAATGTAACTCGCACTTTATCAAAAGAGAAACAAATGCAAGCTCTGTCCTATATGTTTTCCCATATTTTCCAATCATCAAACAACCTAGTTCATGCAAGATCAAGGGTCTTTTAGGCTTGTAATGAGGCTAAGGGTTAAGGTATGGTAAATTTGGATTGGTGACTTATACCTTTCCAAAGCATTGTTGCAATCATCATCACCTCTTCTAAAGTTCTTTTTCTTCTTTTTCATTTCAGGACTCAAACCTTGACTTGCCACTCAATTTATTTGGAATTCCCCCTTTATTGCCTCAACTTCTCTTTTTCATTTTTATTTTTCCAAGTTATTTCCATCACAATGATGATATATTTTTTTTTATAGGGAGGGGTTCCTTCTTCTTGCAAAACTTTCAGATTTGAGTATCATTTCTTCTTTCTTTGCCCTTCACTTGACTTTCATTCATTCTTTCTTTCCACACCCCAACTTAGTCTTTTAGCCTAAGTTAGCTATTACAATAATACAATGCTTCAAAAAGGATTTTGGTGAGAAGGTAGGGGTGATTTGGTTCAAGAGGCTTCTTTTATACATCAACAAATAAGTTAGGCTCAAATGGTGACAAAATGGATTGACAACCTCACAAGGTAGTCACAAAGGTTTTATGAACAATTTGGTTCCCTCTTTAAATTGTTGTCCAAGATCATGCCTCACATTCACCAAGATTCACACAATTGGACTAACAAAGCGAATTCTAGGACTCCATAGGCATGCTTTCAAGTATGATCTCACCCACATGACACTTTGAAATACAATTATTTAGTACATTCTGAAAAGATAAAAAACGTACGTATGATGTCATTGCAAGGTTCACATCAAAACGTAGCCAGTTAACAAAAGATCAAAGATATCGCTCAAAGGTGTAACCATATTGATTTCATTCTGGTAACACCAACACAATACACCATGCTCATCATGAGTACCATTCGAGACATCGATATTGACACGATTGACCCTCAAATTTTTATCAATGAAAACTTCAAGCATTTCATGATTTAAACTCATGGGGCGTTGCAATATCAAGGGAGAACAAAAATGAAATAGAGAAACAAGCTTTAACCCAATATAGCACTCAAATATAAACATAAATTACTACTACAACTGTTCAAAACTCAAAATAACAAAAATACAAGCAAAAGGGGAATACTGGCATGAAGGCCCCCACCCTACCAGAAAATATAAACGCATTGTCCTCAATACAAATCAAATATAAGTACTATAGTGTAACACCCCAGATTTGAGAGAGGGTAGCATAGAAAATTTTCAAAAGTTTCAGGTGCCAGCTACGGAGGCCAACCACGGCCTATGGATAAAACCACGGACCGTAGGTGTGGTCCGTGGACTGGGCACCAAAAACTTCCTAGAAGTCTTGGAACCACGACCTGACCAACGAACCGTCGGTTAGACCACATTCCGTGGTCCAGGGTCTGTGGACCATGACCCCAAAATATGGTTTCTGACCACGAACGACGGACCAGCAGGATGGACCGTTGGTCAGACCATAGTCCATCGATCAGGGTCCGTAGGTCGTGGGTCGGTAGTTATTTTTAGGGCCAGTTGGGTCTTTTCCTAATTATTTTATCCCTATACTAAGTCATTTTGCCTATGTATAAGACCCCAATATAAATGTTTTAACCTCAAATTTCCCTCAATAGAAATCATTCTCTCAAATTTGTAAAAGAAGAACAAGTCTCCTCTCCAAAATATTTCTCTCTTTAGAAACTTGAAGAAGAAGAAGGTTGAAGCTAGGGCTCAAGGTCAAGTCTCCATTGTCCAATTGTTTGTGGGCTTTGATAGCAAGGTATGATAGCTTTATTCATCCATGGAATCCTTGCATCCATGGAGCCCCTAAGATTTCTCAATTGTAAAGTAGAAATTCCCTAATTTGAGTTAGGATTTTCTTCTAAGGGTCTTTATGAATGTTGATCCAAATGAGTGAATTATGATTGTTTATGCATGAATTGAGAGGATTCTATGATTTTCATGATGACTTTCCATGATGACTTTCCATGTACCCATGCTTAACCCATATTTCTAAGGTGAAATTGATGTAAATGGGTTTTAATCTATTAAAGGAGAATTTATGGATTTATGTGTATTCTTATAGGATAAATAAGGTACATTATGAATTGCTTTGAGAGTGAAGCATATGTTATGAATTGCTGATTATTGATGTAATTATTGGGGAAGGGATCATTCCCACATGATTTGCTTATGTATGAATGTGAAAGGATTTCTCACATTGAATGATTCTAGGTTGAAATGATTGCTCACCTAAAATGAAACTAAGTTAGGACCTAAGACATTGAAGAGGCTAGAGGCGATTACACTTGCCCTCTAAATGAGAAGGATATGAGGCGATTACCCATATTCCTTAGAATAAAATAAGAGGCGATTACCCTTATTCATTGAAGTTGAACAAGAGGCAACTACCCACATTCCTAAAATGTGAATTGGACAAGAGGCGAGTACCCATGATCCTAAGAAAAGGGACTAGAGGCGAGTACCCATGATCCCATAGTAAGTTGGATAAGAGGCGACTACCCATGATCCTTTGTAGGGAGGCAAGAGGCGATTCCCCATGTCTTTAAAAGATAAGCTAAGATATGTTATGAAAGGTGATGAACTTGGATTGTTTCTTGAGTTGGCCTTCCATGATGAGTAAGGATGAATTGAGGTTACTTCAAGAAGTATGACTTATAATATGTTGAAATGATCTATTATGTGCTTTGATTATGCTTTATGACTTATGTTGTCTAACTCTTATGTTTATGTTATGCTTGTGCAAGCTATCATATTTAGTATATTCTTGTACTAACACATACTCTTGCCTACATCTCTTATGCAAATGTAGGGTCCGGCGTTCCTGACTCTCATCCCCGTGGCTAGGATCTATAGTAGAGGCAAGGTTGAAGATTGGTGAGTCCTCGTAGCATTCGAGAGTGTGACCACTACTTTTATTATGTTCTTTTCATTTTAAGGTTTGAACATTGTTGTATGGGCCGTGTCCTAAGATTTTATTGTAGTAGATGGTTTTGAGACAAGAGTATTAGACTTCCGCTTCATTTTATAAAGACTTTGATTGTGTTGAGAATGTTTTAAATCTTATTCATTTTATATTATCTTGACTATGAAAGCAAAGTGGCTTATATGAGGCCTCTCGGGGTATTGCATGCCATTTTAAGTCTAGGGTGTACCCATGGTTCATGACAGGGACACTGAGATAAGGGGTCCCCCTGATAGGCTATGCCTGTGGAACACTCTCAGTTGGAGTCTCGGGTGGTAAAGCCTTAAGAGGGGTATCGATGCCCAGCAAAAGGATCACCAGAGGCGGAAGGGAAGGCTCAATTGGGGAATCAGTACCCGTTGCAATAGTAGGAGGGATGGGAAAGTCTGGAGTGACTCCACTAGACCCAACCTCTCAAGTCTCTCGAAGAGATCTCTCTAGGGTTGCCTGAAGAATGACCTCCTCGATCTCTTGAAGCTCTGTCAGTGCCTCAACAATCCCTTGCTCATCCACCCCGTACCTCTTCCTCATCAATCTCCTCGACCACTCCTCCGCATCCCTCTCACTCTCATCCTTAACAATAGTTTCATCGTGCATAGTAGGCATAATCTCACAAACCGGTACATTTGGGAGGGGAACCTCTCCCCAAAGCATAGAGATGTCCGTCGACTGTAACTGGACCACCTCCACTCACAGGGTAGCAATCTCAGCCCTCATAGAGTTTAGTGCACTAGAGCTACCCTCGACCTTCTCCCGATCCTCAATCCTAGTAGCAAGATCATCCAACCTTGAAGCATGCCTTTCAATAGCCCCCTCACACCTGACCACCCGCTCAGTCAAAGGAGCCAAGGCCTTCTTAATGGCCTGGTCCATGATCTTGGGCATGTCTATCTCAACCCAGACAAGGCTACCCATCTGGTAGATCATGGCCCGGGTTAAAGGGGGAAGAGCAATAGGAGAGGGGGGAGGCCTTACTATAGTCGTAACAATAGTAACACAAAGACTAGTAGCGAAGGAAGGTGTGGACATACTTGCCTGCTCAACAAAAGGAGTAGGTGTGCTAGTCTCTAAAGCCAAGGTAGATGGATGAACTATAGGCATAGAATCTGGAAGTGGCAAGTTCCTCCGAGCTGCATCTTCCCGCAAATACTTGGCCTCTATCATCAAATATCACTACAGGAGACCGATGTGATCCTGACATCTATTTTTCCTCGGAAGGGAATTCCCTCTCTCTCACACATCTGAGTAGTGAACACCGGGAAGGGAGGAGAGGTCTACGCTTGTATGACCTAAAGTAATATCTACTCCACAATTATGTCACCAACATTGATATTCTCTCTCTCAATAACAGAACCTACTAACACTGCCTTTGGATGCCAGAGTATGGATTCAGTTTTGGACGACATCACATCGCTGATGATAAATCCAAACCAATATCTTGCCACGATGTTCAGAGTCTTTCTTCTCTATCTTAGAACCTTCATCCATCCAGGAAGGGGTAGACTCACTAAATATTAGAGTGGCTAACCACCTTAGTGCATGTAAAGTATTTGCCATCCAGGTCTTATACTCATCATCCTGATTATTTGGGGTACACATTACTACATTAATTTCAGTGGCATGACACTGAACCATTTTACCCCGCACTTCAACTTTATCCGCTGTCTTCCGATAGTTCCCTTCCTATTCTTTGGCAACACCTTGGCATAGGCATCATAAAACTCTCATACCCACTTTGGCACATAGGTTTGCCTAGTTTTTGTAAGCTACTCTAGCTTATTGAATTTGATAGTCGCCCATATGGCTAGATACTCACTCATGACTCCGTCAGTAGAGAATCGTCGGTCCTCTAAAATTGTTTGTTCCCCTTATGCCTTGAGCCTATTCAAAGCCCTTGGAGATATTATAGGGAGAACGCGAGAAGCAGGATTGACATCTTCTGGGGACGACACCAATTTTGAGCGAATATTCACCTGCTTAGTAGTGATGTGCTTTTGTTCTTTCTTACCCTCATTGGTAGGGGTCTGAGGGTTTGTTTATTGAGTACAATGTCTCTTTAGTTGAGAAGGAGGATGAGAAGGCTCTCTTTCCGATTCATAGTCAGAGGAAACCACCTGTTTTCCCTTTGTTCTTGCCGTTACCTGCAAAGCACACATTCAAACCAAAGATTTGTGAAGCTTAGTTGAAATTGAATGCACATTGAATCATAGTTGAAAAAATTTCTGAGGCTCGCCTAACAGGATGACAGATTGCCAAATAGGATCGGAAAAGTCCGGTGAGCTCAACGAAATGGACTGTAGCAAATTACTCAGGGATCAGGCATAAAAGGCAAAGTTAATGCCAAACGGCCATTCACCGAGTTGGTTTTGGTGAGATAAGACAAGTCTACCGAAACTGACAGTGCAAAAGGGAAGATCACATGCATCAAGGGCGACGTCCTCTCCCACTTAGCGATTCACCAAATGTGTTCGGCAGACAAGCCTGCTGAATGGGAAAGTGCCCAAGGACATGCATATGCTAAAGAGGGAAAGCTAGGTCTTACTCAGTGATTCGCCGAACTTTCTTGGCGAGCTAAGAGAAGCCCGCTGAACAAGAAATATTTAGCCTAATGCCTAATTTTCTTGGATAATTCAACACACACAACAAATACTAGTTCAATCTTACGGATTCTTGAGTGATATTATCGAAAACAAATGGTCCACATACCTTCTTGAAATTCCTAAGGTGCTCATGGGGATCCTCATGAGCTAGACCCATAAATATTCCTTTTATCTGGAGCAATTGTATCATTGTTCCGGTGATGTTAAACACCGTCCTACCAGTTGTAGGAGGTATCCCCATTGCTCCAATGATTTGAATGACATTAATAGGCATGTCATTTCGATCACCCATGTTGTCGTTTTGACCATAATGACTGTCATTGTCACTCCCATGGTCACTCATGTTGTCAACCTACAAATCAACCAAAAACAACACCAAACATAAAATCTTCTACAAATAAATAGACTTAAAAATCTAATTTTCAATTATAATTCTCAACCACTAGTCCCTGACAATGGCACCATTTTGATAACTCTTAAATAACCATTAAAAACTAATTAAAAGAGTGAGCGATCTTAGTCAGTAAAAACCAATGAATAGTCGGGGTCGAATCCCAAAGGGAATGGTATATCGTGGAGAATTCCTTATCAAGAAACTTGAAATTTAAATTAGCCCATTTGCAATAGTAAGAATAATTGGGTGGATGGTACCACCAACTTAATATAAAGCTTTGTTTATCAATTATAGTCATTAAACTAAAATATCGAAGAAATCAAGAGTTAACGAGCAATCTAGGGGTGCGGGGATTGGAAATCAATCTCACACACGAGTAATTCTGCTGCTCTATAGTGATGAACATTCATCAATAGGCTAAGTCATCTTCATTGATGCTAACCATCTTTCGATCTCAAAGCATCTATGCATAGAATCTCTTTTCGGTCGCATCTAAATGCCAATTCTAAACAACCCAAAACCTTACTCTATTCTCTCTTTCAAGAATAGGGAAAATAAATCTAACCCATAACCTCTCTTTCAAGCAAGCTACAAACATCAAACCTAAATTTCTAGTATTGAACCAATTACCCACTCACATCAATCACTTCCGAGCATCGATCAGAGATTGAAAGTAGAAATTAAGTTAGAAACCTTAACCCTTGAGCTAACCCCATGGTAATTAGACCAAATTCATGCAAGAAAAACAAAACCGAGCATAGCCCAATACCCACTACATTAAATCAACACCCAACCCTATTTGAGCATCCCTAGTTCTTGGGTTTTAGCCACCCATCACAAAAAGTAAATAAATTATAACATCAATGAAAGTAGCCATGGGAAATATGAAATTAAGCAATTAAGAGTAAACCCTTTTGGGTTCATCTGCAAATTATCAAATTAAGATTCCAAATTGTAAAACTCCAAAAGCTAAAAAAGTTTTCTTCAACGGTAAAGTATTCTTAGACTGTCTTACTCAAAATCTCTCAAAACATCTAGAAATTCTACTAAAAACTTCTTTTGGAAAACTCTAAAAACCTCTAAAAAACTCTCCTTAAAATTATATCATTTGGGCTGTATATTCTTTCCCAAAATTTGGCCCGTAAATCCACCATGCAACTGACTCGATGACATTAGTCAGGTCCACCAAACCTACTCGGCAAAACTCCCTTCGCTCCTATGCTAACCAAGTAATGCTCTAGGCTTCAGGTATTTGAACCCTAGTTGGCGAACTCGATTGAGTCAGCCTTTCACGTTCGGCTGTCACGACCCAGGGTACACCCTAGATGTAACATGGCGTATAGAACCCCGAAGGAATCCATACAAGCCACTTAGCTCTCATAACATAAGAAATAAAACAATAAGAGTAAAACAACAGTCCAAGTCCAATAGTTTTTATAAAAGATAAGCGGAAGTCTAAAACAATTGTCTCATCATAGCCATCTAATACAATAGAATGAAATTGGGTCTAGCCCATACATCATGTTCAAAAGTGAAGTAAAAGAAAAGGAACTAAAATAATGAAAGTCCTTCCTCGAAGCATGAGGACCCACCAAAGCTCAGGAATCTCAAACTCAACCACTAGCCATAAAACTGATGACCCTGAATGTCGGACCTTACATTTGGGGAAATGTAGGCAAGAGTATGCGTTAGTACAAAATAATGTAACAAGTATGATAGCCATGCATAAACATTTAAAACATGCTAAAAAGGACATTTCATTTCATGACATGCAATTGGCCAAGTTAAAACATGTTATAAGAGAGTTAGAAAACATAAGTCATAAAACCATGGTTAATGCAAGCTAACATCTTCTTGAAAACCTTTGAACTCATATGAGATACTTCATGAAGTAACCTTATTTCATTATTAATGTCGGGAATTAGCCTTAACTGACATAGAGACTATGTGAGCTATAACAGGATCCCCCGGTGTTTCCCACACCGAAGAGGGTTATCCCACTTGCCAAGGTAGAAACATGAACTTCTAGCTTAAGTGGATCAACTAGCTAATGTCTAATTTAGAAAATCATCCTATGGGGGCACATAGGTAAGGGATAAATATTGCTACTAGAAACCAAGCCTCTACTAACGTGAGAGATTCCATCTCAATATCCTCTCGGTGCTAAGCATAAATCCCACGGAATAGACATTTCTTACTTGACCTTTTTATCCATGGAAAGGCACGTCATCTTTCCAATCCAACCTAAGTCATCATCCATGGAAAGGTATCCTAGGATAACCAATCCAAGCTAGTTTCATTAGGATAGCTCCTTCATCTTTGATTCAATTAGGTGAGAAAGCCTTTCAACCTAAGAATCCTTATTAT
Source organism: Solanum okadae (assembly GCA_036553675.1). Taxonomy (NCBI): domain Eukaryota; kingdom Viridiplantae; phylum Streptophyta; class Magnoliopsida; order Solanales; family Solanaceae; genus Solanum; species Solanum okadae. The sequence goes on from CM071678.1 coordinate 29,652,986, forward strand.
GTGAGCAAACCTTTCACATCTTACTATTATTTGTATATGATAAAACCCTTTCAATGACACATCATGATCATCATTGGTACTTTACTCTCAAAGCACCCTTAAAAAACATTTGCATAGATTTCATAAGAAAATGCATAAGTCCATAATTCACCTCTTGAGGTTCAAAACCCACTTTCAATCATCAATACTTAGAAAACATGGGTTAGATATGGATTTCATCATAAATACATGTAAAGCTTGCAATACATGCTTAATTTCATAAAACTCTTTCTTTTTAATCAAAATACCACATCATATGATTCATAACTTGAAAAAATGGGGGTTACACGGGTTCATGGGGAAATCCTCATAAAATCATCATATTTCATCAATTCATGCATAAGAGATCACAATTCAATCATTTAAATTAACATTGAAGAGAACCCATGACAATTAAAGAAAACCCTAACTCAATTGGGGAATTCTAATCTTTGAAATAGAGGAATTTGGGAACTCCATGAATGGAAGGAATCCATGGATGAAAACTATCATACCTTGAAGCCAAAAGCTAATCTTCAATGGAGGAATTGAGGCTTGACCTTGATCCTAGATTGAATTCTTTTTTCTTCTTCAAGTTTCTAGAGAGAGAAATATTTTGGAGAGGAGAATTGATCTTCTTTTAGATTTTTGAGAGAATGGGTCTTAAATTTAGGAAATTTGAGAGTAGGATACTTATATAGGTCTTTAGATGAAGGGTAAAATGACGTAGTATCGAATCAAAATAATCTGAAAAGACTTTTAAGATGCTAACTTAAAAACTAAAGAGTCTCACGCTGGAACTCGCCAAAGGCCACTCGGTGACTCGCCAAGTGAGCCTTTAGCTCGTCGAAATTTATAGTAAGTCGATTTGGGGGTGAAATCAACTTTAGGGGATGGGGAGTCGACTTTGGCGACTCGCCGAACGGAACGGCAAGCTCGACTTAGCTCGCCTAAAGTTATAGAACACTGGACTCAGAGATCAAGCCAAAAAGGCGAGGTGGGTCTACTCGGCAGATCGCCAAGTCCACTCGGTGGATCGCCAAGTCGACTGTGAAGTGAATATTTTCAGTTCTCTAAATCCGGGGTGTTACATTATCTCCCCTTGGGATAATTCATCCTCGAATGAGATTCAAGCGTTTACTAAAATGGTAGGAGAGGAACTAACAACCCACCCTACAATGCAACTTCATCTAAATGCATATAACCAAGGAGGAACTATCAACTCCAAGCTAGGACGATATCAAAACATCATAAGAGGGGTGAAACTAATTCTAAGAGCCCATCATGCATGCATTACACATATCCGAGGAGGAAACTTCAACTCCAAGATAAAAACATACTCAATGCATCATAAGGAAAGTAGGAACTAGACCCAACAAACCAATATGCATGAAATTTCAAGATTTCTCATCTTCAAGGAGGAACTACCTTCTCCAAGCTAAATGAATGCTCAACACAATCTCATGGAGCCTATATGCAATTCGTTCTCAAAAAGCATAGCTAATGCATATTCATAAATTCATCTCATGAAGTCTATCATCAACGCATACTCAATGCACAACAACATATGGAAAATCAATCATGTAAACTCATTTTCTTTAAAAATACAAGTTTTTTCATTAACATGCATAACCTAAGGAAATCATGGAAACACATAAAACGCATGACTCCAAAATAAGGCACAAACCTAGAGGAACTCATTACCTGAAGCTAGAGTAGGAGTAGAAGGAAAAAGATGAGGATATCGGGACATCATATCGGCCTAGGCCTTCCAAGTAGCACCCTCAACTAAATGATTCCTCCACAATACTTTCACGGAAGCAACTTCTTTGTTTCTTACTTCTTAACTTGCCGGTCTAAAATCTCAACCGGAACTTCCTCATAAGAGAGACTTTCATCAACTCCCAACCTTTCTAAGGGAACTATGGATGTCGGATCTCTAACACACTTCTTAAGCATAGAGACATGGAAAATCGGATGCACTGATGCCAACTCATTTTGCAAATCTGATTCATAAGCAACCTAACTAACATGTCTCAAAATCTGATATGGGCTTACATACCTGGGACTAAGTTTCCCTTTCTTATCAAACCTCATTACACCTTTCATGGGTGAGATTTTAAAGTAAACCCAATCATGAATGGCAAACTCAAGATCCCTTCTTCTTACATAGGCATATGACTTTTGCTGACTTTGAGCCGTTTTCAAAATTTCTCTTATAAGTCGAACTTTCTCTATGGCCTCCTGTACCAATTCGGGACCTATTAGGGTAACTTCACCCACCTCAAACCAACCTATGGGAGATCTACACCTCATATAATATAAGGCCTCAAATGGAGCCATATCAATACTCGAGTGATAGTTATTATTATAAGCAAATTCAATCAATGGCAAATGGTCATCCCAATTACCCTTAAAATAAATCATCCAAGCCCTTAACATATCTTCCAAAGTTTGGATAGTATGCTCCGCTTGCCCATCGGTTTGGGGATGAAAGGCCGTACTAAGCTTAACACGGTACCAAGACCCTTTTGGAATGACTTCCAAAACTGAGAAGTGAATTGGGTACCACGATCGGAAATAATGGACAAAAGCACTCCATGCAACTTTACCATTTCTCTCAAGTACATCTTGGCATAGTCTTCCACCGAATAAGCAACCTTGACGGGAAGGAAGTGAGCCGATTTCGTCATCCGATCTACTATCACCCAAATTGAATCATGTTGTCGACGGGTGCGAGGCATACCAACAATAAAGTCTATGTTCAAGTCTTCCTACTTCCAACTAGGAATGCTAATATCTTGGGACAAACCCCCCCCCCCCCCCCCCATTTTCTAATGCTCAACCTTTACTTGTTGGTAATTTGGACACTTAGCCACAAATCCCGCAATATCCTTCTTCATCCCATTCCACCAATAGACTTCCCGTAGATCACGGTACATATTGGTGGCTCCTAGGCGAATGGATTACCGCAAACTATGGGCCTCTGACAAGATCTATTCCCTCAAGTCATCTACATTCGAAACACATAAACGACCTTGTATCTAAGTACACCATCTCCCCCTTGGGAGAAAGTCTCGACATATTTCTTAAGCACCGCCTCTTTCAATTCTACCAAAATTGGATCAAGACCTTGCTTGGCTTTCACATCCGCCACAAAAGATGATTCAGAACCATTGAGAGCCATAACACCACCCATGGTGGAGTCCACTAATTTAACACCTAATCGGGCCAATCTATGAACATCTCAAACCAACTCTTTCTTTTCTTCTTCAATATGAGCAACACTACCCATAGATAACCGACTAAGAGCATCCACCACCACATTAGCTTTACCGGGGTGATAGAGAAGACTCATGTCATAATCCTTCAATAACTCAAGCCACATTCTTTGGCAAAGATTTAGATCTTTTTGATTAAACACATATTGCAAACTCTTGTGGTCGATAAACACATCTACATGTACTCCATACAAATAGTGTCTCCAAATCTTTAAGGCAAAAGCGACCGCCACTAATTCAAGGTCGTGAGTAGGATAATTCTTCTCATGAATTTTAAGTTGCCTTGAGGCATATGTGATGAATTTCCCATTTTGCATAAGCACGCACCTTAGCCCAATTCTCGAGGCATCACAGTAAACCACAAAACCATCTGTTCCTTCCGGTAAGGTCAACACCGGAGCGGAAGTAAGTCTATCCTTAAACTCTTGGAAGCTCTTATCACATGCTTCAAACCATATGAACTTAACTTTCTTTTGAGTCAAGGCAGTCAAAGGAGAGGCAATTGAAGAGAATACCTTAACAAACCTTCTATAGTAACCGGATAAACCCAAGAAACTTCTAATATCCGAAGGAGTTAGAGGTCTAGGCCAACTCTTGACTGCATCTGTCTTGTTAGGATCTACCTCAATACCCTTACTTGAAACAATATGACCAAGGAAATCTACGAACCTTAACCAAAATTCACATTTGCTAAACTTTGCAAAGAGTTGTTGGTCCTTAAGAACTTGCAACACGATCCTTAAATGATCAACATGTTGATTCTCACTTTTAGAATACATCAAAATATCATCAATGAACACAATCAGAAACATGTCAAGGTATTGTCTAACAAACATAACTAGAGCACCCCATAGAGAGATAGTCGGTCGGATGAAACCCTTATCCAACAAATCTTTCAATTGTTCTTTCAACTCCTTAAGTTCCGCAGAGCCATACAGTAAGGACGAGTAGAAATAGGTTGCGTATCACTTCTAGAAACTCATTAACAGTGGGGACCAACTCACGAGAAGGGGTTTGAGAATCTACATCCCTCACCTTAACTAGATGGTAAAAACAAACCTTATAAATCATCTTTCTAGCTTTAAGATAAGAAACAAACTGACCCATAGGCATACAATTTCCCTCCTTCCACTCTAGGACAGGCTCATTCGGGAACTGAAACTTGACTACACGAGTTCTATAATCAATCGAAACATAACATGAGTGCAACCAATCAATACCAAGAATAACATCAAAATCTAACATATCAAGCTCTACCAAGTCAACAAGAGTAACTCTATGGGACAAGGAAATGAGACACTTTCTATAGACCCTCTTAGCCATAATAGAAACACCAACACAAATAGAGACATAAAAAGGTTCTAACAACACATCCAGAAGAACATGAAAACTCATAGCCACATATGGCGTCACAAAAGACAAGTTAGCAGCGGGATCAAGTTAGAATACTTTCAAAATACTGGTAACCACATCGAGAGAACCCTCTAGTTCACCACGAGTCTGAAATGCATAGAAATGGTTTTGCTTAGGAGCATTCAAACTCGAACCACTAGGAGGAGCTTTCTTTCCCTCTCTTCCTTTAGTCATAAGCATCGAGCAGTCCCTCATTTTGTGACCACTTTTACCACAACCAAAGCAACAGTGTCGGCTAGGCACTTACTCTCGTGCTTCCTTCCTCATTTAGTACAAGTAGACCTAGGAAATAAAGATCCACTACCATTACCTCCTTGAGGCTTAGGTTAGACACCCTATCTTTGTTGAACCTAGGAGGAGAATTGGATGAACCTTGACCGGAAAACCTTTGCCAAAATCTAGAACGACCATGTCCATCGGACCTTGCATGAGGGAAATTTCCATCATTGGTCTTATCCCTCTTTGTTTCCCTAGGCTTTCCCTTGAGTTTCTCCTCAAACATTGTTGGAGCATACTTGGACAATTCTTTGAACTTTAGAGCATATTCCATCACACTCATACTCCCTTGTCGGAGGTTAATGAACGCAAGCCCCTTGGCTTCTCCATCTCAAGGGAAAAGAGCCTATCTAGAAAAGTGGCTTTAAACTTCTCCCAATGAAGAGGACCTGCATCTTCCAGTATTTCTCCCTTCCATTGGTTGTACCAAATTTGAGCCACACCTTTTAGTTGATAAGCGGCCGACTCTGCTTTTTCCACCGGCGTAACTCCCATGATCAGCAAAACCTTATAGATTTCATCAATATATTCTTGAGGATCTTTCTCAACCTTAGAACCATGAAACTCCGGAGGATTCATCCTAGTGAAGTCCCTCACTCTTGATAACACCATACCCACATTTAGGTTCACGGGAACCACAACCTCCTTATTGGCTTGGGCCGTCACGGCTTGAGCCAACACCTGAAAAACAGCCCAAAACTCCGCATTAGTCACTTGCTCAACCAAAGGATTGACTGGAACATGAGGAGCTTGAGGAGGAGCTTCTTGTTCCTCATTCTCCCTCACCTTTCTTCTAGCATAAGCTCTTAGAGTAGCCATATCCTGTAGAACATCAGATAAGGATTATGAGAGAGACCTTATAGAGTTAAACTCTATCGCACGACTTTAGAGTAATGAAAGAAGTGAAATTTCCTAATCATCTTGTAGCCTCTCATTCATAAATGTGACGCGCTTCACACTTATGAACAAGACTTTACTACACGTGACTTATGAGACATTCTAGGACCATTCTATACCTTGTGCTCTAATTACCAAGTTTGTCATGACCCAGGGGTACACCCTAGATGTAACATGGCGTATATAACCCTGAAGGACTCCATAAAAGCCACTTAGCTCTCACAACATAAGAACCAGAATAATAAGAGTAAAACATTAGTCCAACTCCAATAGTTTTTATAAAAGATAGGCAGAAGTCTAAAACACTTGTCGCATCATAGCCATCTAATACAATAGAATGAAATTGGGCCTAGCCCATACATCATGTTCAAAATTGAAGTACAAGAAAATAAACTAAAACAATGAAATTACGTCCTCAAAGAATGAGGACTCACCAAAGCGCAGAAATCTTGAACTCAACCACTAGCCACAAAACTGATGACCCTGACTGTTAGACCCTACATTTGGGGAAATATAGGCAAAAGTATGCATTAGTACAAAACAATTTACCAAGTATGATAGCCATGCATAAAATATTTAAAACATGCTAAAAAGGACATTTCATTTCATGACATGCAATTGACCAAGCTAAAACATGATATAAGAGAGTTAGAAAACATAAGTCATAAAACCATGGTCAATGCAGGCTAACATCGTCTTTAAAACCTTTGAACTCATATACGATACTTCTTGAAGTAAACTTTGTTAATGATTAATGTGGGGAATTAGCCTTAACCGACATAGAGATTATGTGAGCTATAACATGATCCCTAGTGTCTCCCACACCAAAAAAGGTTGTCCTACTTGCCAAGGTAAAACTATGAACTTCTCGCTTAAGTGGATCCACTAGATAATGTCTACTTTAGACAATCATCCTATGGGGGCACATAGGTAAGGGATAAATTGAATGATACTAGAAACTCGGGCTCTACTAGCATGAGAGCTTCCATATTGATCTTCTCGGTGCTAAGCATAAATCCCACAAAATAGTCATTTCTTACTTGACCTTATTATCCATGGAAAGGCACATCATATTGCCAATCCAAGCTAAGTCATCATCCATAGAAAGGTATCCTAGGATAACCAATCCAAGCTAGTTTCATTAGGATAACTCCTTAATCTTTGAGTCAATTAGGTGAGAAAGCCTTTCAACCTAAGAATCCTGATTATGTGAATAAACCATTCACATCTTACTCTTATGTGTATATGATAAAATACTTTCAACAACCCATCATGATCATCATTGGTACTTTACTCTCAAAGAACCCTTAAAACATTTGCATAGATTTCATAAGAAAATGCATAAGTCAATAATTCACCTCTTGAGGTTCAAAACTCACTTTCAATCATCAATACTTAGAAAACATGGGTTAGATATGGATTTCATCATAAATACATGTAAATCTTGCAATACATGCTTAATTTCTTAAAACATTTCCTTTTCAATCAAAATCCCACATCATATGATTCATAACTTAAAAACATGGGGGTTACATGGGTTCATGGGGAAATCATCATATATCGTCAAGTCATGCATAAGAGATCATAATTCAATAATTTAAATCAACATTGAAGAGAACCCATGCCAATTGAAGAAAACCTAACTCAATTGGGGAATTCTAATATTTGAAATACAGAAATTTGGAAACTCCATGAATGGAAGGAATCCATGGATGAAAACTATCATACCTTGAAGCCAAAATCTAATCTTCAATGGAGGAATTGAAACTTGACCTTGATCCTAGCTTGAATACTTACTTCTTCTTCTTCTTGTTCTTCTTCTTCTTCTTCTTCTTCTTCTTCTTCTTTCTCTTCTTCTTCCTCTTCCTCTTCCTCTTCATCTTCCTCTTCCTCTTCCTCTTCCTCTTCTCCTTCTCCTTCTCTTTCTCCTTATCCTTCTCCTTCTTCTTCTTCTCCTTCTTCTTCTTCTTCTTCTTCTTCTTCTTCTTCTTCTTCTTCTTCTTCTTCTTCTTCTCCTTCTTCTTCTTCTTCTCCTCCTTCTTCTTCTTCTTCTAGAGAGAGAAATATTTTGGAGAGGAGAATTGATCTTCTTTTAGATTCTTGAGAGAATGTGTCTTAAATTGGGGAAATTTGAGAGTAGGATACTTATATAGGTTTTTAGACGAAGGGTAATATGACGTAGTATCGAATCAAAATAATCTGAAAAAACTTGTAAGAACCTGACTTAAAAACTGAAGACTCTCACGCTGGAGCTCGACAAAGGCCACTTGATGACTCGCCAAGTTAGCCTTTAGCTCGTCAAAATTTAGAGTAGGTCGACTTGGGGGTGAATTCAACTTTAGGTGATGGGGAGTCGACTTCGGCGACTCGCAAATAGAACGGCGAGCTCGACTTAGCTCGCCTAAAGTTACAGAACACTGGACTAAGAGATCAAGCCAAAAAGGCGAGGTGGGTCTATTCGGAGGATCGCCAAATCGACTTGGCAGATCGCCAAGTCGATTGTGAAGTGAATATTTTCCCTTCTCTAAATTGGGGTGTTACATTGGCAAATCGTTGAATAACAACTTGTTTCGCCTTTCGAGCATTCAGTTTTTGCACTGCACATTATCGCGTTGGGTGATGTACATCAGGACCCTCATTCTCACTTGGCACATCACCTTCTTTACTAGAGTCTCCCGACCTACTTTTGTAGATAAAAGTTCTATGCACTGTTAATTTGGGTGAGGCCGATTCAGTTGGCGATCTGCCCTTCATGTTAGGCGATCAACAATGTTCACTTTGAACTTTTTTTGTATTTCTTGTCATTCTTTCAAACATTAGTCTTTGCCTTGTCCAACCACCTTCATTGTTGCAAATCACCGATAGAAATGGACAAAGTGAGGCATTGAAGACTATAATTATTGAGCCAAATGGACTTTAAATGAGTGTGAATCTACCACTCATCATTTGAAACTTCGAATGCATCAAAAAAATTTCATTAAATTATTATGGTTTAATGAGCCAAATAAATAGGATGTGACAACATTCGTTAGGCACATTTTAATATTTTAATTAACTGCCAAATTTATTAAATATCTTAAGGTAATTGCCTCCACCACAAGAGAGTATGCCTCTATATCACTAGTGTCATGTTTTTGTGAAAATTCTTGGATCATCAATCATGTTTTATTATAAGGGACTTCATTTTTTAATTCTACTTTTACACAAAAAATGATTTGTACCCCTACTAGGTTGACACCTTCAAGTATTCAAATTATTGATTTAGAAACTTTACGTTTTTCAGGTGAAGTCAACTCCACTTGAATTTCATTATTTTATTTTGGTCAGTTTTTTCTCTGTATACATTTATTGACATATTTTGATTCATAATAGAGTCTCACATTTTTATGGATTAAAATAATAAAACAAACTACATGGATCATAATAATATATCAAGATTAAGAATATAAGTACATGTAATGGACTAGAGTTATTATTTATTAATATTCTGAACCTAAACGAATATCTCTATTTGATCTATTCAATACATACAAAATGTACTAGCACAAGAAGTTGAAATTTTACCATTTCCATAATTAAGATTGAATTATTTTTAATCTTGTACTATATACATCAAGATGTTTGTCTTCTCTCATCTTTGATGGTGAACAACAATTTATAACTTATAAGAACTTGTAATATTAAATCTTCTACGCATGAGTTATAACCTACATTCTTCTATCTAAGGTACCACCTACATTAACAACTGATTCTTCGTTAAAACAATTTCATGTCTATACGGAAGAAATCCTTTTTTAGAATTTTGCATGCTAAACCTTACAAGAATTGTGTCAATATAAATTACTTGAGATAAGCATAATATCCTTTATTTCTAATCTCACATATGATTGATATCGATGATATGATTCACTTCTACCAAATCTTTCATATCAAAATTTGATGAAAAGCACTCCTTAAAAGAATTCACCATACTCACATAGTTTCCTATGAGCAATATGTCATTAACGTACAAAATAAAAAATGTTACTCTGTCTCCCTCCTATTTCTTGTAGATGCATGATTCATTTCAAAATGATCAAATTCAAAAGTTTTAATCGAATGTTCCGTTCTCTAAATGCATGTTTCAATCCATATATGAATTTCTTAAGCCTGCATAATATGTGTTCATTATCTCTTTCCATGAAACCTTCTCATTGTGTTATATAGATGCACTCATCAAGACTTCAGTTTAGAATAGCTGTTTTAACATTCCTTTACCAAATCTTATAATTGTAATAAGCAACAATGGATGAAAGAATCATAATGGATTTAAGCATGGCTATCGGTGAATAGTTTTTCTAATAATCAATTTCTTCTTTTTGAGCAAACCCTTTGGAAACAAGACTAGCTTTATAAGTTTCACTTTTCTTGTAAATCCACTTACAATCAATAGGTTTGACACCAATAGGTGATTCTACAATATCACATACCTGGTTTGAGTATATAAATCCCATTTCATATTCTATAGCAACAACCCAAATTTCAACATTTTTATCATATAGTGCTTCAATTTAATGATTCTATATTAGCTTCTTTAGGGGTTTTATCATATGATTCTCCAAAAATCATAAATCGATCAGGATTTATAATAACTCTTCTACTATGAAGACTAGACTCTAAATGATCCTCTACATCTTGAACTAAATTTTGAACATCTCCCTCCACAACTACAACCTGCTTGACATTATTCCCACTACTTTGTGGTAGTGATATGTCTTGAGCTTACTGTTGTGCAACCTCTTGCCTATTGTCATTTCTCCCACTACGTGGTTGTAATGAAATGTCATCAATTATTTAAAGAACTCATTTGGGTGCTTCATCACTTAAATTTCTAATTTTTAGTTCCAGTAACACAAGTTTACCCTTAGGAACATGTTTGATTAAAAGACCTATTCTAGAAACTTGGCATTTATTGAAACAATTACCTTTTGTTCCTTAGGATAATAAAATAATCCTCTTGTAGTTCCTTTTGTATATCCAATGAAAATGCATACTTTCGTCCTAGACTTGAACTTATCCATTTTTTCTTTTAGCACATGTGTTGGACAACCCCAAATTTGAATATGTCATAGACTAGATTTTTGCCCATTTCATGATTTAAATGGAGTTAAAGGAATAAATTTTGAAGGAACCAAGTTCAGAATGTAATTTGCAATTTCTAATGCATACCCTCAAAAATTAAAGGGACAATACGAATTACTAAACATTGATCTAACCATTTTAAAAAGAGTTCTTCTGCCACACCATTTTTGGTGTTTTCAGGGGAGAATATTGAGGTGTAGTTCTAAATTTCAATAAGTACTTGAAGAATTTTATAGATTGGTATTCACCATCACGATCAGATCATAATGTATGGATACATTTATTGTTTCACTTCTCTGTTTCTATCTTAAATATTTTTTTTTTCAAAGCATTCAGATTTACGGCACAACAAATAAATGTATTCATATTTCAAGTAATCATTTATGAAAGTCAAAATATACTCAAAATCACCTTTTGTTTGTATATTGATAGGACCATACACATTAGAATGAATTAATTGTAACTTATTACTGGCTCTATTTCCTTTGGTGGGAAAGGTCTCTTTGTCATTTTACCTTCTAAATAGGATTCGCAGGTTGGTAGTGCCTCAATTATCAATGAACTCAAAGGTCCATTAGAAACTAATCTTGAAATCAAATTTATATTGATATGACATAGACGTAAGTTCCACAGGTAAGTTTGACTAAATTCAAAAATACATTTTATTTTATGAGAAATATCAATGTTATTTATTTGGTTTGTTTTAGGATAACATGGGAGAAACTAAACACAAACATATCATGTATTATAGGAGCACTATAGATGAATTGCTTATGGTACTTAATAACAACATAGTTATTTGCAAAGTAAACATTAAATCCTGCATCAATTATTTTTGAGACAAAAAATATATTTCTTTTTATTGAATATAAATAAAGAATATCCTTTAAAACAATACTTCTTGACCTACTAAATGAAATAGAAATCTTTCCTACAACTAGGGCTTGTGTTGTTTCCCATTCGCTTGAAAAACACAAACTTCATTCTCACTTAGATGTTGCGTTTCCTAAAACTCCTACAAAAAATTGCAGACACGGTCACTAGCTCCCGAATCTACAACCCATATTTGTGTGGAAATAGTCCCTAAACAATTTTTCAATGACATTTATATAAGAATACTTGTGGTCTTCAGTTTAGCTTGATAGTCGGGGCATTGCCTCTTGTGGTGATCATGCTACTTGCAATGGAAGCACTTATCGTTAGGCTTAGCCACACCATCTTTAGCAACTCTAGGTATTACAACATTGCAGGACTTTTTCTTCTCTTTTTGGGCTTGCATCGACTTAGAAGAGAAAGATGCAAGTTTTGTGAACCAGGAATTCTATAGAGGGAGGGGAAGCTTGCTGATTAATTATTGTAATGACCCAGAAGGTCATTTTTAGAACTTTTTGTAAAATTACCATTTACCCTTCCTAATTGTTGCCCTGAGTCATTTCTGATCACTTTGTGAAGATAGTTTTAATATTTGAGTAAAAGATTGAGATTTTTGAAAGTTTTTAGTATTGGAAGGCTTAAGTTGGTTAAAAGTGGTTTCAATGTCAATTAGAGTTTCAAGTCTCGATATTGAATTCCATTAGTTCCAAAATATGGATTTTGGTTTAGGAGAGTTTTTGGTTTCATATTCAAAGTTGTTTCATGGATTTGAGGTCTTAGATTGAAGGTTTATAAAATTTTAGCCTTTGAGTTGACTTTGGTCAACATTGAGAGATCGGATGCTTGGATCAAATTTCTGATATTTCAATTGGATTTGGGGAATGATTTTAGGCCTTGGACAGGTATTGGTTATTTTTTTAGAGATTCAATGTTTGATTTGTTCTTTTAGGAGTTACGTTAGTTTATTATGGCTTTCACGAATTTCGGGTCAAGGAGACCTCATATTCATGTTTCAATGGTACCATTGAGTCCGCAACAATGAATTTGGTTGGGTAGAATATTTGGTTTGTGTGTGTGAGATTCCAAATGAATCTCGAGGTTCCTTTATTTTTTTTGAGTGTTTGTTGATTTTTTTGAGGTTCGGTGCTGATGCCAACCCTTTGCGTTCGTGGGGTCTCGGAGACGCTTTGTGAAGGGTAAATTATTGGAAACCCTGCGTTCACAAAGGCTTGACCGCATTCGTGGATGGTCTAGATCCTTACCTCCGCATTGTGAAGGGTTGGACACTCCCTCTCCATGTTCGCGAGGGAAAGGGCTGCATTTGCGGACATGAATGATTTGTTAGTCCAGGTTAGCAGACTTAAGGATTTAAAAGTCCGCTTTCGCAGATAGCGGTTGTGTTCGCGGAGACTCCTGTCAGCATGTTATCTCCAAAAGTGTTATTTCTTCACACTTCCTCCATTTTTGAACCCAGAAGCTCGATATAGGAGACATTGAAAGAGTCTTTTAAGAAACTTCGATAGGGTAAATGATTTCAACTCTCCCTCTTTATTGTCCAGTAATTATTACAAGATTTTTTCATTTAAATTGCTATGATTCAGATGTAAGGGAATTTTTAAGAACTTAAGGTTTTGGTTTAAATGGGGATTATGGACTGATTTTGTCACGCCCCAAAGTAGACCCTAGGCGTAACATGTCGTATAGAACACCGAGAGGCCCTACACAAGTTACTTAGCATACATCATACAAGATAATAGAAGTAAAAAGTTTAAAAGTAGCATTTTCTATATATACGTTTGACAAAGAGGAAGTCTAAACATAAGTTTCAAAGCCATATATTACATCAAAGAAGTGATTGGGACATAACCAATACATCACATACAAAATTTGAAAATGAAAATGACATGAAAACGATAATAGAATCTTGTCCCTTGGATCATGAGACCTCACAATCTTTAAAGCTCAAATGAATCAACTAGCCACGAGTATGGGGAATAGGAGCGTCAGACCCTTCATTAGTGAAATAGTATTATGCATTAGAACATAGAATGTACCAAGTATGATAGCAATGCATAAGAGTTATCAAATCATGCTAAGAGGGACTTTATATGACATGCAATTACCAAGCTAAATAATAAAATAAAGTGTTAGGAAACATAAGTCATAATCATGGTCAATGCAAGCTAATCATCTTATAAAACACATTTGAGATACTTTAGAAAGTAACCTTAGTTCATTATTGTGGGAAGTTATCCTTTTACCGACATAGACCAATGAGCTATAACATGGAATCTAGTGTTTTTCCCACATCGAAAAAGGGGTTTCCTTACTTTCCAAGGTAAGAACCATAAGTCTGAGCCAATGTGGATCCACTAGCTAATGTCAATGTAAGACAAACATATGGTGGCACATAATTAGGGAACATGAGTAATCGCCATTTGTCCACTCAGTTCTAAGCATAATTCCCATTGTCCTTAATCCTAACTTGTGTTTTTATCTATGGAAATACACAAATAGTAACCAATCCAAGCTAGAGTTCATTTGGAATAGCTCCTTAATCTTGATTAAATGTCGGTAAGAAAACCTATCAACCTTGTGAGTCCTTTTGTGAGAAAACCCTTTCACAATTATGTATTGAGTAGTATGTGAGAAATCCTTTAAAAAAACCCACAACAACATCAATGCTTTACTCTCATAGCAACCTTAAAGCATTATTCAGTTTCATAAGGAAACATGCATATCTTCATGAATTCAACTTTGATAGTTCGTGAGCTTCATAAAGTGATCAAAATCTAGAATCATGGATCATGAATGGGTTTATGTGAATTCAACTTAAAAACTTGTAATTACTTCACTTTATGCATAAAAATATTGAAAACAATCAATTAAATCATAATTGAAAGGAACCCATGAGAATGAATAAATGCCTAACTTCAATTGAAAATTCTAACTTGTAAAATTGGAGTATTTAGGAACCTTATGGAGGAAAGGACTCCATAGGTGAATACTATCATACCTTGATGTCAAAAGCACACAATCAATGGTAAATTTGGAGAGTTGATCTTGAAACCCTAGACTCTTCTTCAAGCTTTAGAGAGAGAATTTTTGGGGCAAGAACTTCGAGGTATTTGGGGGATTTTGAAGAATGATTTAGAATAGTTAGCTTTTAGGCTGATAAGACTTATTAGGGTCTAGTATTAGGATCAAAATGACCTACTTTAGGCATTTACGGTTGGACCAATGGTCCGTAGGTCCTTCTACGAACTGTACTTGTCACCCATAGAAAGCGATTAGACTCTTAATTTGTCCAACTTTCAATGGACCCCATGTACAAATCGTAGGTCTTTCTACGGACCGTACATGCTAACCGTAGAAACCAACTTTGAGCTTTAAAATTTCACCAAGTCTGAGGGTCACCTAAGAGACCTATTTATAATTCGTACATGGAATGACACACTGTCCTGTTGAATCATAAAAAGGGTACTGGGACTTGTTTTGAAAAAAATATTTTCACACTACCTACAGTTGCCACCGACGGCCCGTAGAAGCTTCTACAATCCGTAAATGGGACTTGTAGACACATACACGAGCTCAAAAACTACATTTTCCTTCCTTTCCAAATTCGAGGTGTTACAATATCTCCTTGTTGGAAACATTCGACCTCAAATAGAGCTCAAGACATCATAAGGAGGGTAGGGAAAAGATTTAACATCCCAACATGAATGTAATCACATAACTGCACATACCCGAGTAGGAAAAATCGACTCCATGCTAAAGTATATCCAAAACATCATTTCATAAGGCCTATATGCAACTATACTCGAATGCACATAAACTTGGAGAAATAAATTAAGTAAACTCATTTTCTCGGAAATCAAGTTTTCATGAGCATGTATGCATGAGGAATTATGAGAATGACTAAGACAAAGGATGGACCATGAGGAACTAAATACCTCAAGCTAGAGTGAGGTCGGAGGGAATTAGATGAGGGTAACGAGACTTCATATCGGCCTCAACCTCCCAAGTAGCACCCTTAACAAACTTATTCCTCCAAAGAACCTTTACAGAAGCAACTTTCTTATTTCAAAGCTACTTAACTTTCCGGTCCAAAATCTCAACTGGAACTTCTTCATAAGAAAGATCCTCTTTAACTCCCAAACCTTCCAAGGGAATAAAGGACGTCAGATATCCAACACATTTATTCAACAAGGAGATATGGAAAACTGTATGCCTAAACCATTAGGCAAATTAAGTTCATAAGCAACTTTATCAAAATGCTTCAAAATCTGATATGGGCCCACATAATAGGGACTAAGCTTCCCTTTCTTTCCAAACCTCATCACACGCTTCATGGGTGAGATTTTCAGGTAGACCCAATCATGTACATCAAACTTAAGGCCTCTCCTTCTAACATTGGTATATGACTTTTGTCTACTTTGAACTGTTTTCAACTTTTCTCTGATAAGCCAAACTTTCTCCATAGCCTCATGTACAAACTCAAGACTTATCAAAGAAACCTCACCAACTTCAACCAACCCTATAGGAGATCTACACCTCCTACCATAAATAGCCTCAATTGTAGCTATACCAATGCTGGAATGATAACTATTATTGCATGCAAACTCAATCAAAGGCAAATGATCATCCCAATTACCCTTGAAGTCGATCACACAAGACCTCAATATATCTTCCAAAGTTTGGATAGTATGCTACGCTTGCCCATCAATTTGCGGATAAAAGGCCGTACTAAGCTTAACACAAGTACTAAGGCCCTTTTGGAAAGATTTCCAAAATTTAGAGGTAATTTAGGTACCACAATCAGAGATAATTGATAAGGGCACTCCATGCAACCTAACAATTTCACTCAAGTACAACTTAGCATAGTCCACCTCCAAATAAGAAACCCTGACAAGAACGAAATGAGCCGATTTTATCATACGATCCACAATAACCCGAATTGAGTCATGTTGCCACTGAGTGTGGGGTAAATCGACAATAAAGTCCATAGTCAAATCTTCCCACTTCCAAGTTGGAATGATAATATCTTGAGATAAACCTCCCGACTTTTAGTGTTCAACTTTCACTTATTGACAATTAGAACATTTGGCCACAAATTTCACAATATCCTTCTTCATCCCAGTACACCAATAGACGTCCCACAAGTCAAGGTACATCTTTGTGGCTCCCGAGTGAATGGAATATCAATAACTATGGGCTTTAAATAAAATATGCTCCCTAAAATCACCAACATTGGGAACACACAAACGACCTTGTTATTGAAGCACACCATCTCCCGCATGAGAGAAAGCCTCAACAAACTTTTTAAGCACCACTTCTTTCAATTCCACCAAAATTGGATGGAGACCTTGCTTGGATTTCACATCTGACACAAAAGACTATTCCGAACCATTATGTACCATAACACTACCTTTGGTGGAGTCAATCAACTGAACACCCAATCATTACAATCTATGAACATCTCAAACCAATTCCTTCTTACCATCCTCAATATGAGCAACACTACCTAATGATAACTAACTAAGAGCATCCTCTACCATATTCGGCTTGCTAGGGTGATAGATGACACTCATGTCATAATCCTTTAGTAACTCAAGCAACATCCTTTGGCAAAGACTTAGATCCTTTTTCTTAAACACATATTGCAAACTTTTGTGGTCTGAAAAGACATTAATATGAACACCATATAAGTAATGCCTCCTAATCTTTGAGGCAAAAACAACTGCTGCTAGTTCCAAATCATGGGTAGGATAGTTCTTTTCATGAATTTTAAGTTGTCGTGAAGCATAAGTAATAACTTTTCCAGTTTTCATAAGAACACACCCTAGCCTAACTCTGGAAGCATCACAATAAACCACAAATTCATCAGATCCTTCCGTTAAAGTCAACACCGGAGCGGAGGTAAGTCTATCTTTCAATTCTTGAAAACTCTTCTCACACGCTTCAGACTATATGGACTTAACCTTTTTTTGGGTCAATGTCGTCAATGGAGAGGCAATCAAAGAAAACCCTTCAATAAAACTTCTATAGTAACTAGACAAACCCAAGAAACTCTTAATATCCGAAGGGGATAAAGGTCTAGGTCAACTCTTAACCGCATCCGACTTTTTAGGGTATACCTCAATACCTTTCTTGGAAATAATGTGGCCAAGAAAACCCATATATCTTAACCAAAATTCACATTTACTAAACTTTTCAGAGATTTGTTGGTCCTTGAGGACTTGCAACACAATCTTCAAATGATCGGCATGCTCATCCTCACTCCTTGAGTAAATCAAGAGATCGTCGATGAACACAATCACAAACATATCCAGGTATTCTCTAAACACCCTATTCATCAAATCTATAAATGTGGCAGGAGCATTAGTCAAACCAAATGATATTACCCAAAACTCGTAATGACCATACCGGTTTGAAAATCCATCTTTGGAATTTCATCTTCCTTTACCCTCAATTGGTGATAGCCTGACCGGAGGTCGATCTTAGAAATGTAACTTGCTCCTTGCTGTTGATCAAACAAATCATCTATCCTTGGAAGAGGATATTTTTTCTGTAACATTTTTTCAATTGCCGGTATTCAATACACATACGAAGTGAACCATCTTTCTTCTGAACAAACAAAACTGGAGCACCCCATGGAGTGATACTTGGTCGGATGAAACCCTTATTCAATAGATCTTCCAATTGCTCTTTTAACTCCTTAAGTTCTTCCAGGGCCATATGATAAGGAGGAGTAGAAATATGTTGCGTATCTAGGAGAAGGTCAATACCGAAGTCTATTTCCCTTTCGGGAGGAACACTGGGTAAATCATCGAGAAATACTTCCGAAAGCTCATTGACAACGGGGACCAACTCAAGAGTAGGGGTTTTGTAATCCGTATCACTAACCCGAAGAAGATGATATATGCAACCCTTAGAAATTATTTTTCTAGCTTGAAGACAGGAAACAAATCGACTCTTAGGCATATAATTTCCCCCTTTCCACGCTAGGATGTGTTCATTTGGAAACTGAAACTTGACGACTTGGGTTCTACAATAAGCATAACATGAATGCAGCCAATCCATAGCAAGATTAACATTGAAATATAACATATCAAGCTTTACAAAATCAACAAGAGTGACTTTATGGGATAAGGAGACGGGACAATATCTAAAAACTCTCTTAGCCATAATCCATTCACCAATAGGAGTACCTATAGAAAAAGGTATATTGCCATGACCCAGGGGTACACCCTAGATGTAACATGGCGTACTTGACCCCGAAGGGGTCTCATACAAGCGCTTAGCATATCACAACATAAGATAATAGAAAAGTGCGGAAATTTTTTAGAAACTTTATCCATACAATCAAAGTTTTTATAAAATGAAGAGGAAGTCTTACTACACTTTGTCTCAAACCATCTAATACAACTTTGAATACTCCTGGGTCACAACCCATACAATAGTCTCAAAACATGAAAATAAAAGACATAAAGGAAATAATGGCTTTGTCCTCAAAGCTACGAGGACTCACCAAATCTTCAACTCCTTGCTCCTTAGAAACCTACCCTCAAGAATGAAACTCAAATCATCAAACCCTACATTTGATGAGAATGTAGGCAAAGTATGCATTGGTACAAAAGTACTAAATATGATAGCTAGCATAACATCATAAGAGCATAATATCATAAGGGTTAGTCAACATAAGACATAATCCGTATGCATAATCAAATACTTCATGAAACATCAACTATAAGCATACGAGACAATATCATAATCATAAGCAAAGTCTCCCACATAAGCATCATATACGCATTATTCCACCCTTAGTCCTTCATATCTTAAGAGAACCATTTCAAGTAACCTCAAAGCATACTTGTGCAATGCATGGATAAGACCCCATAATCCCATCCAAGATAAGTATCCCTTTTTGGTCATCATAAACATAGTACATATACATAGTCAAGTCTTAGACTATCATAAGTAACTTCAAGTCATACTCGTGCAATGTATGAGTAAGACCCCATAATCCCACTCATACTAAGTACCACCTTATGACATCATACATACTTACCATCTTTGATCTCATCCTTAACTTACTTATCCTAACCAAGCGAATCTCTCACCTTTAGTCAAACATAACAAGGAAGGCAACTATAACACAATCCTATCTAAACATACATCATATAAGAGAACACTTTCTTAGGCAACCTTAAGTTATACTTGTGCAATGCATAAATAAGACCCCATAATCCTACCCATGCTAAGTACCACTTTTAGGTCCTCATACTCATACTTCTTGACTTGGAGACTAGTCCCCTCTCTTTAAGCCTTGGAACACTATGAAACACTCCTTGAGCATACTCTTAGTTCCTTAGTAGTTTGAACCCTAGGAGATGCTTCTCAAGCATGTCTAAGTTCATTATTAAGATGGACTTTATGAGATACTTCCTTACACATGTCTAGGTCCATTAATGCTTTTGACACTAGGAGGTACTTCTTTAGGCAAGTCTTAGTTCATTAGATACGGAGATCGCAACCCTAACTCCACTAGGTGAAGGCATACATCTCATGAGACCTAACTTTTGGAAAACCCGAACTCTACTATGTGAGAGTTTCCCCCTTTTTACTTGGATAGTCCTCACATCAATTAGGTGTGGTTCTCCTCTCAACTTGGAGCCCGGACCCTACCTTGTGTGACCCTCCCTCTCATTGTCAATATCCATTTGGGGCCAAGAATACACCCCTAGATTCATTATTAAACCTTTCTTAACATTCATATCTCAAAGTCATCTCAATGATATATTTCCATGTGTTATGTGTGAATAACTTGAATAGTTGTAATGATTCATTATTAGTGTTATAACATGACTATGTTGATATGAATTGTATGTTGATATGGATGACATCATATTCTCATGAGCTGTGTGATCATGCCCATTTGCATTGGTTCTAAAACACTATGATGAGATCTATTGAGATGAAAATACAGATGGAGAATGCTTCCGATATGTTCTATATTGAGGGGTTGAGCCACACACTTGTCACAAACCTGACTTCCCAAGTTATGATGACACCTATTATAACCTACCAGTAGGTAAGCCAACCCATACCCAGGATGACAAGTATTGAGAACAAGGGTAGAACTAAAGAGGAAATAACACTTACAATAAGAAAAGAAAGAAATGAAAGCAAACAAAAAACTATATACAATAGAAACCCTCTCAGAACCTAGAAGTCACAAGTAGCGAGCTTTCTAATATGAACACATATAAGTCCCAAAACTGGACCACAACAAGCCGTCTCAAAGGCAAAAGATTAGCTAACATAAGTATAGAAGGAGAAAGGTTGATCCAGGACGTCAAGTGCTTACGCTCATCTCCAATATCCACAAGCTGCAAAAGATGCAACAAACGATCACCGTTGTTAGATGGTACCAAGACATGTATCCCAAAAACATGCAGAGTGTAGCATAAGTAAAAAATAAAGGTATTTAGTAGGCATCACAGGCCGACTGAGCAAGAAAGTTAAAGACAATATGAAAAGAGAGAATCTAGACACAAACAGAGGTCAAAGTGTAAATGAAAAGAAAGCACACGAGCATACCAAAAATAAATCTAAGTACAACTAACTAAACCACACTAACCCCATAAGCCCAGAAGGTATACTCACGCGCAAGTTTGATTAAACATCCTATTGGACCCCATAAGCTCAACAGTTACACAGAATAACTAAGACTACAAAAATGAATAGTAACCCAAATCTGAATCCAATTAGATCAGTTGGCACCCAACCCAATAAACCACGTAACAAAGAAACTAGTCAACTCCTAGCCCAGCTAGAAAGTGTTACAATCAAACTAAGATGCCTAGACATACAGTCCTCTACCAAGTGAAGGCCGCTCAACTATCAATAGTGACCCGAGAGCCTGTGGATTTCGTAAGGAATCTCAGATATAAAGGCTGCCCAGCCAGCTAGTCCACTACCAAGGGCATTGTCAGGACCCGAGAGCACCCCCAAGGCACAACATGCGTTCTCGACCTCTTGGAGGTCTAATACTAGCCCTTAGCAATCAATCATCGCATTCGGTAATAAAAACCATAAGGAATAAAAAAACACTTTTTAAAACAAATCCATAATACTCATAAAATCTTTCAAATGTAAAGAAGTAGAATTTCTAAGTCTCATGTACCATCTTAGACACGAATAGAACATCTTAGGGACACGGCCCTTTACAACAATAGAAAAATATAAGTCTTATACAATGTCTAAATGGAAATACTAGAAAGATAACAACTATGTCCTCGAATATATGAGGACATACCAAGCTTCTTGAGAAGAGTCAATATCTCAAGCTTCCTCAAAAGATCTCCTCACTTTCCACCACCTACACTTGTAATAATAGAGAAATATGGAATTAGTACAATAAGTACTAAGTATGATGACCATTCAAGAAAACATGCACAACGGACATTTACAAGGAATGTATGCTTTAAAGACCTTCTCTAACCAACCTTTACAACCACAAGCGTAAACCCACGTTTCAAGTCACCATTCACAAATAAGACCATATTAACCTCCTTTACAACTCAATTAACACAAGTGTACAATACTTAAACAAGATAGCAAAGTAATTCCTTCATTACCATTTAAGCCTCTATCTCAAGTCACTCTAAGCCACACTTAAGTGAATAATGAAGTGACCGCCCATACAACCTCTTCATATACACCTAAGTGTTCCTAAGAGTTACCATGGACAAGGGTTTTATCATTACATTATAACATACTAAGTCAACATTCTTTATAAAACCATTTAAGAGACACACAAACATATAGGGGACAATCACATAATAGCCCTAAGGCTTAGGGAACTCACTTTAGCATCTTCTAGGCCTACTTGTGCCATGTGTAGATAACATCCCATACTACTACCTACACGTTGTAGAACCTATCCAATACTAGAGTACATATCCCATATGATGGAAATAGGCCTTAACTGACATAGACCACACTAGCAAGGTATGGAATCTGGAGTCTATCCTACTCTGTGGAGGTTGTTCTACTTGCCAAGGGTAGAACTAAAAGCAACCCATGTTGGCACATGGTTTAAGAGATGTCCAAGGATGTTCATTGTGCCTAATCTCATGCTCAACTAGGCCACCATCCTAACCACATCCACTCGGTGCTTAGCCTTAGTTTCCATAGAGTATTCAATCACATATGTACTAGAGAGGGTTCCTTTTCTAGTTCAACCAACTCATAGTACCTCTTCCCAAGAAAGGCCCCATTTCTTAGTCATAGCCAATCTAGGTCCATAGGGATAGCTCATTTGACTTTCTTAGTTAAGGATTCTCATGCCGTTCCGGCTCCATCCATCTCTAAGTCTATCATTTCACTGAAGAAGGGAACATCACCCTAAGGCCCATCCTTCAAGGTTATACATTTGCTTAGGAAAGCTAGACTCATGAAAAATGCACTATGCTTAAGTCTACCAATTCAAGTCTTGGCCTAGAATTCCCCTTTTACCATTCATAGGAAGAGCTCCATTACTAAGTCATAGCCCAACCAAACATTCACATATATAATCAAGCTTTCATGACACAAGACAAGATACTCAAGTCTAGCATATGAGCTACGCCATCATCTTATAAAGACTCCTCATAGTCCATCATCACCACATATCACCATTTCAAGAGAAACATGCTTTCACATAACACTTTATACAATATCACATTAATACCATTAGAGCATCATCACGTTATAGCTTCACACAAACTTTACATATAGCTTCATATAGGACTTTACATATAGCCTCATATGTGTATAATAATACAACAACATAATAACACTCATATAATGCCCTTCATAGCCTCAATTCACAAAAATACCACACAAGAATAAGATATAACACTTCCACCAAAGGTGGATTCAACCTACCATGAACAATCAATTTAATAAGGAGAGTTCAAGCTTTCTTACCATAATCCAAAGCCATAGCCAAAATCACTAAAATCCAAGCAATCACCATTACTTCACCCATAAGGCTTAACATCCTTAATTCACCCATTATCAACAATGAATCATGAATAAACATTAAACAACACAAGAGATATCAATACAATTCACTTTACACATAATTCCATCAACTTTGAATTTATAAAAATAGACCTATTTCATAGCAAATTTTAGGGTTTTGTAGAAGACAAGGGTTCATGGAGTATTTCATTCAAAAACCATAACAAACATCAATTTATCCGTATCCAAACGTTTCAAATCATTTAGAATTCAAAACAAGCTTTTAGTCACTTTTTGAAAACATTGTAAAATCCTTTGAAATTGACTCTAGGATGAAGATGAGTCCTAGATGAAGAGCCACCATACTTATTGTCAAGAATGCCCAAGAAATTTGATGGAGGAAACCTTGGATTCGAAACCCTAGCTTCCTACACCTTCTTCTTCCTTGAGCTTGAGAGAAATATAGAGAGAGAATAACTTTGGGTTTTTTTTATTAGGGTCTTTGAAATAAGGAGTTAAACGAAGGTTTTACGACTTAAAACTATTTATACTAAGGATATAAACCATTTAAAACCAACCCCACATGATAAAAAAATTTAAAAGAAATTACCCAAAACCTCCTAAATGAGGCAGCCCCGTCAGGGACCACGCCCACTTGGATGGGTCGTGAAGTGCACCACGGCTCATGGTGGTGCCCGTGGTCCCTTGACCAGTGGGCCTCTCCACCATGTCACGCCCTCAAGGGCCCAAGGCATCTTCATGGAGGCTCCCACGATCCGTGGTGCACACCACGAGTCGTGGTGGAGCTCGTGAAGATAAGGCAGCACCTAGGGAAAGTTGCCTTGCCTCCCTTGAGACCAAGTGATCTTCACGCCCAAGAATATGGACCGTCTAGGGCACCACTGGTCGTGGTGGTGCCCATGGTCTTTGGGGCAGTGAGCAGCCAACTTGGGACAACCTTGGCTTTTTGGCTAAGGCTTGCCCCTTTTGGCTTGGCTCCTTGTCTAGCACCCTCAACCAACCTAGAGTAGGTCTCATAGCATAGAGTCTAACACGTGTCTTGACGTTGACTCCTTAAACCCCTTTTCAAACAAGACTAGGGCAACATTACACCACTAAAACATATTAGCTCAAAAGACTAGTCTTCGAACGTCATGGTCGTCCCTTGACGTTCGACCTCAAAACTCTTCAAACTAAACCTTAAAAGACAAAACTCTTCATTTTAACAAATTACCAACTTCCAAAACACATGCGAAGCTCTAGTTCATCGTATTTTATTTTAGGGTCATCACATGCATAAGCCACCAAGCTATCAAGAGTGAACTGGGGGCGTGTCTACTCCGTGGAGGATCTCAAGTAGGCTGCAAGCTATCATGGATTGATGTCCACTTCCCAAAAAATCATAAAAAGACTCCAAGCCTGAAATACACAGTCTGAGAAAGCATAACACCTCTAATAACACATCAAAGCCACAAAAATAGGGAGAGAAGACAAAAAGGGCTAAAAGGTTTCGCAAACGCCTAACCTAAGGCTCATACTATTAGACCCAAGTGTTTTATTCTAGTCTACAAGTACCTATTCCGTCCGAATGACGTTGGAGACATAGTAAACCTACAAGGCTCGCGAGTCTAAAGCAATGCTAGTCTATCATATACTAAGGCCGAATATACTGAAGAAACTAAGCAGTAGCACAAGTAATTTACACAACATGCAAAAACACACATACAATCCTAGCTAGCATGGTACTCTTTTTGAAATAGTATCGGTAAATGTCAAACCATGGCTTCTAAGAAGAGAAGTATGGATAACTAGGTACCTGCCCTAATTGAAACTAATCATTAGGAATTCAAATATTCAAGCTTAATATAAATAGAAAAAAAGATATAGCCTACCTGTAGGCAGAACGAGCACGCTCCCAATCACAAGGACACATATTTTCCTTTACAATAACCTTCGAATGCTACCACTCTATAAAAAATAGGATCACAATGTTAGTCTAGTCCTTAAGACATCAAAATCATAGAAGACAAAAATGAACCAATTTTGAGTTAAACGAGAATTGTGGGACCCACACCAGAATTTCCAAAATTGACTATCTCAAGAGGTCCTAAACTATGCCTCGAACAAGTGTTCCAAAGTTGAACACAGTTCGAGATGTAAAATAGATAACACAACAAACATGCCCAAAAGTCACAATTTAAACCCCGAAAAAAGGATGGTCAAAAGCTTCAATGCAAAATTCACCTCAAATAGAGGTTTCTCAATGCAATCCGATCACTTGACCACATAGCCTCAACAATTATGGATGCATGGGACTTCAAATTGCTCAATTCCAACAAGAATGGACCAAGAAATCGCCTATTCAAAACAAGAAATGAGTTTTCCTCTGCGACTGGTCTTTAAATAAGACTAGTCCTTGCTTCTCTCCGCGAACGTGAAAGGCCCTCGGCGAATGCGGTGAGGGCCCCACCAATGCGAACCAAAGGAACTTGGGGACTCACGAAGACGGTGGCCATGAATCTCACAACATGGTCTCCACGATCATAGCTAGAGCACTATGAACGCGACCTAAAGGTCAATCGGCCTCAACGAACGAGGCCAAGGGCCTGCAAATGCAAAGACCTGTACTAGTTGATGCAGATCACCTGGTTTGGTATGTTTGAAATCTCCAACGGGACATTCCAAATTTTTTCAGAACCTCATGAATGAAAATAAGATATGCCATTCTACCAAATTCAAAATTTTGGACTCAACAGACCAATAAAAATTCCCATACGAGGTCATCTCGACAAAGAGTGGCTCCCACCCTAAAACTCCATTTTAAGCCAAAATCCAGAAGGGGCTGGAAACTAGCCAGAAGCCTCGAGATCCAAACGAAGGGTCATTCTAGACCAAACTTAACATTTTGGAGACAACCATGCTTACATAATTCCCACCTGAGCTCGTTTACTCAAAATGTTGACTAAAGTCAAACTTAGGCCGTAACTTGAAAGTTAAAATGCCTAATAGCATAGACTCGCACTGAAAGCCTCGAGAGTCATGCCGACCATGCTTCTAGTCTAAACTGACCCTTTCAAAAATGATGGAATCGCCAAAATTGGGTTATGAGGTCATCTTCTTGAACGCTTGATCAAAATGACCTTTGAAGGTTCAAAAGCTCCAAAATACTAAAACTCACATAAAAAGTAAACAAATGACTAGGTGACCGAAGTGTCAGTCGTAGAAAGTCATTAATGAGGGGGTCGCTACAAGAAAGCTTCAAATGATGAACATGAGGCATAAAAATAGAACTGACCTAGAGGTCATTACGACATCCACTACTAAAAAGGACTTTCGTCTGTGAAAGTAAGAGTCTAGCAGTACCTGAAGGCTCAAACAAGCCAGGAAACAACTCCCGCATATCATGCTCGGTCTCCCAAGTAGCTTCCTCAACTGGGCAATTTCTCCAATAGACCTTAACTACATGAATGACTTTTGATCACAACCACCACATATCTCTGGATAAAATGGAAGCTGGTTTCTCCACGAAGGTCAAACGATCTTCCATTTCTCCTGCATCATACTGAAGCACATAAGACTCATTAGGAGAATACCGGTGCAACATCGAAACATCAAAAACTAGGTGAATAGCTCAGAACATCAGAGGAAAATCTAACTCATATGCAACCCCTCTAACTGTCTTAAGGATCTTAAAAGGCCCAATATACCTATGGCTTAGCTTGCCTCACCTCCCAATTCTCATCACTCCCTTCATGGGAGACACAGAGGAAGACTCTATCATCCACTAAAAACCTTAAAGGAGTCAGTTATAATAAGTATAACTCATGTGTCTACTCCGAGCTGTTTGAAGTCTATCCTAAATCAACCTTACCTGTTGTAAATTCTTCTAAATCAAGTCTGTACCACATGATCTAGGCTCTGTATACTCAAACCAATCAACCGAAGAGTGGCAATTCCTACCATATAAGGCCTTGAACTGGGTCATCTGGGTGCTAGAATGGTAGCGATTGTTGTATGCAAACTCTGCAAAAGGAAAGAACTGGTCCCACTAACCTCCAAACTCCCGCACACAAGCCACAACATATCCTCAAGAACTTGAATAGTATGCTTCAACTGACCATTAGTCTATGGGTGGAATATTGTGCTAAGGTTGACGTGAGTGCCCAACTTCTCGTGAAAGGTCATCCAAAGGTTAGAAGTGAACTGAGCACCCAATATGAAAAAAATAAAGACCGACATACCATGAAGATGAACCACCTCACAAATGTAGATGTGGGCCAAACTCTCGATATTGAATGAATACTTAGTATAGAGGAAGTGTGATGACTTTGTCAATCAATCAATGATTACCAAGGTACTATCAACACCCCTAGAAGTCCAAGGAAACCCTACCATAAAATACATAGTGATGCAATCCCACTTACCCTCTGGAATGGGTAATCTCCGAAACTCACCACCAAGTCTCAAATGCTTAGTCTTCACCTGCTGATGACTAAGTAATTGAGATACATAGACTGTAATATCTCTCCTCATGCCTCTCCACCATTAATGTTGCCTCAAGTCATGATACATCTTTGCAGTGCCCGGATTGAGGGAATATTTAGAATCATGGGCCTCACAATGTATCAGCTAGATCAAACCACTACTCTTGGAACATAAATACGACCTGCAAACATTGAAACCCCATCTGAATATAAGGTTTCCTGACTGACATCACCTGCTACCACTCAATCTCGAAGTGCCACCAAGGCCTAATCCTCAAACTAGCGGTTGCAGATCTGGCCAAGCAAAAAGGACTAAACTCCCACATATTTTAAGACACACTTAGAATGTCATCTATGAACACAATGACGAGAAAATTAAGATACGGCTTGAACATTCGTGTCTTCAAGTCCATGAAGGTGGTCGGGGGCATTAATCTGCCAAAAATACATCACTAGGAACTCATAGTGGACATATTAAGTTCTAAATATGGTCTTAGGGATGTCAGCTGCCCTAATCCTCAGCTGATGGTAATCGAAACTGAGATAAATCTTTGAAAACACTACGGCACCCTAAAGCTGGTCAAACATACATCAATCTAGGAATGGGGTAATCTTTCTTCACTGTCACCTTATTCAAGTGCGTATAATTAATACACATGTGCATCTTACCATCATTCCTCTTCATGAAGAGAATGGGAGCGCCCTAAGGTGATATACTAGGCCTGATGAATCCCTTACCCATGAGATCCTGAAGATGAACACTGAGCTCCTTTAGCTCTATATGAGCCATCTGATATAGCGAATGAGATATAGGTCGAGTGCCCAGATCAAGCTCAATAAGGAAATCATTATCATGCTATGGGGTGGGCCAAGTAGGTAAATAGTAAACAAATTTACAAAATCACGAACAAATGGAACTAAATCCAATGGAGGGACCTCCCTACTCACATCACACATATCTATCAAATAAGACAAACACCCTCTAGCCACTAACCTTCAGGCCTAAACAAAGGAGATGACTCCAACCGATGTGCTACTAATGGAGACCTCCCACACCATCAGGGGAGCAAAAAACATAGCTAAGTTAATGGTCTTAGAGAAACAATCTAAAACTGTACGGTAAGAGGATAACCGGTCCATGCCAAGAATGACATCAAAAGTCAAGCATATCTAACAATATAAGGTCATCCCGGGTGTCACACCCCTGATTAGTAACTAAGAAAGATTGTAACACCTGATCAAGTAATAAAGACTCACCCTCGATGGGTCGACACACGCAACGGTGCTGCCATAGGCTCCGAACTCATATCCATACAAAAAGCATAATACATAGACACATAAGAATAGGTAGATCCTTGATAATATAAAGTTAAGGTGAGCTGATGGGATAAAATAATCGTACAAGTGATCACATCATTTGATGCCTCATCCTCCACTCTCATAGGAGAAGATAGAAATGGCCATATCCGCCTCTTTCCTAGCCATCAATCCTACCACCTAACCTTTCTCCCTAGACCACCTCAAAGAACATATTATCCACTACGACAGTCCTAACCTTGACCTCGACCTCTAGCCGAAGATGCTGATGGTGGAGTTGGTAGTGCTACATCTAGAGCTAAAGAAATTGGTCTATACAAAGGGCAATGTTTTCCCCAATTATCTAACTCTCGACAATAAAAACAACCCAAAGATGATCTGATCCCAGAAGAATACTAGCCACATCGTAAAGCAATAATCTGGGACCCATGAATCAGACTAGAGTCCACATTACTCTAGCTATACCGATAACCCTGTGAACTCTTTAATGAAGTCTGTATAGGTTGACTAGGCTAACCCTTATAAAAGCACTAACAATCCTATCGTGTGCATTTTTCTGGCCCTGGATTAGGACCCCATATAGTTACCCACATATCTAACTCTCTTGTCACTGCCCCTTGGGCCTTATGATGGAGCTGCTCGATAGTGTGGGTGTGGTAAATGTTATGCAGAAAAGAACCACCCACAAAGACCACAAACTGAGTCTCAATCCAGAACTAAACCCTAAACCCATAAACTAAACACTTAGCTCTCTCCTCCTTAGCAGGTAGAGTCATAGTAGTATGATGGGAGAGCTTGTGATATTACAACACTCAAATATCATTGTTAAACCAATTAAAAAGGACAATAGTCGTAGTCAATAAAAATACCAAACGAAGAGTCGGGGTCGAATCCCACAGGGAATGGTATATCGCAGAAAATTCCTATCAAGATATTTGGATTTTAGGATAACTCATTTATAATAGTAAGAACAAGTGGGTGGATGATTCCACCAATTTAATAAAAATATTTGGTTATCAATTATCGCAATTAAACTAAAATATCGAAGAATTTTAGAGTTCACAAGCAATCTAGAAGTGGGGGGATCGGAGATCGATGCCATATAGAGGTAATTGTGGTGCTCTATAGTGATGAACATTTATGAATAGTCTAGGTCATCTTTAATGACACTAATCATATTTTGATCTCAAAGTATCTATGCATAGAATGTCTTTTCGGTCTCATATAAATGCCAAACTAAACAACCCAATACCTTACTCTATTATTTCTTTTGAAATATGGCAAATAGATCCAACCCATAACCTCTATTTTCAAGCAAGTTATAGACATCGATCCTAAATTGATAGTATCAGACTAATTAACTACTCCAATTAATCTATTTCGAGCATCAACTAGAGATCGTAAGTAGGAAGTAAGTTTGCAACCTTAACCCATAAATTAACCCCATGCTAAGTCAGTGTTATGAAAGGCGCTCACCTTTTGCCTTTGGCAACTAGGCCAGGCCAGGCCAGGCGCCGCCGCCTATTTCCATTGAGGTGAGGAGACTTCAGAAAGGCGTACCATGGTGACCGAAAGGCGATGTGGCATGGCGATACAATAGGCGTCACTTTTTTTAAAAGGTCTGATTTAATAATTAAAAGCCAAAATTAGGGGTTTTAGGGGTATTTTTGTATACTTCACCTTCGCAAGATCGCTCCTCCTCTTCTCCTCATATTTCATAAGTTGCGCGACCCCTGGAGACCTCCTTCTTCGTGAATCGCGACTGCGACTCAGGTATGACTGTACGCGACCTTCTTTTTCTTTTTCTTCTTTTTCTTCTTGTTCTGTTCTTTTCTTATTCTCTTCTAGTTCTACTCTTCTTTTCTTCTTTTTCTTCTTGTTCTTTAGTCTCTACTTTATTTTCAGTATTGAGACTATGCTCTATTTTTCAATGGCTGTGGTAGTGACTGGTGAACTCCCTCTGTTTTTAGTGGTAATGAACTGAGTGCTCTATTATGTTGTAGTGCTCTGCTCACTGTAATTTGTGATTCGCCTATTTTTTTTAAAAAAAATAATCCTTCTATAATTATTTCTTCCCTACTTAATTTAATTTTATACGAATTTATATAGTATTTATTTATCCATAAATAGTGAATTCAATAGTGTCGGATGCTAACAAAAAGAGGGACATTGGATTGAATTATGGTACTCAAGGCTTATCAAAACATTTAGTTGTATGTATTTTTTGTAATGGTACTTTTAATTGTTGTATTACTCGACACAAGCAACATTTAGTGGGTGGTTACAAAAATGTAAAACAATGTCCAACTTGTCCGTCGAAGGTTAGAGATGAAATAAGGGCTTATATGACAAATAAAATCACTAGAAATTTGAAATTTTAATTGAGGCAAGCATAAGAGTACGTTAATATTGATGATGATGATGATGATATGGATGAATATGCTGAAATGATGTCTCCCTCCAAAACTCAAAAGATGTTCTAGTGGAAGCGCATCATCTATGCCATGAAATGTGACAATAGTATGAATCTCTATTTCCCACAAAAATACAACAAAAAGGAGGCTCTTAAAAGGGAACATGAGCAGGAATTGATGAAACCAAGAAAATTCTATGAGAGCGTGTGGTAAATGCTTTTGCATTATGGATGTACGATGCGGGCTCCCTTTTAATTGTGTTAATTACAAATCATTTGATAAATTCATTAAGGCAGTAGCACAACATAGCCCTGGAATGAAGCCTCCTACATTCCATGAAGTTAGAGTTATTCACCTAAAAAAAGAGGTGACACAAGTGGAAAAAATTGTTCATGAGCATTAAGTGCAATTGACACAGTTTGAATGTTCCATTATGATGGACACATGGATGGCACAAATGTTAAAATGATCAACAATATTTTTGATGAATTCTCCAATCGGTAATGTAATTCTTGGTTCTGTTGATGTTAGCAATGAATCTTTTGATTCTACAAAAATGTACAACTTGTTTGAAAACACTATTGAAAGAATTGGATTGGAAAATATTGTACAAATTGTCAGCAATAATTCTAGTGAGAATGTTGAAGCGGGAAGCATGTGATGGGTGCGTACCCTACACATTTATTACACTCCCTGTGCTGCTCATTGCGTCAACTTGATATTTGGTTATATATTCAAGATTAGTCCATATGCTTCAGGTAATATCACTCTCCTATTCTCTAACTTTCGTTATAATCAATATTTAATTCTCATTAGCTACTTATTACTATAATATTACTTTAACAACTTTTATTATGGCAATCAAAATCCATTCTTACATTAGTCAAAGGCCGTTGTTATTGAACTTGATGAGAAAATTCACCAATCAAAGAAATGTGGTCAAATAGGCCAAGACAAGATTTACAACGACCTTCTTAACTTTGAGAGCTATGTACAAACAAAAGAAAAACTTGAGAATTCTAGTCCTGTCAACCAAATGGACTTCAAATAAATTTTCAAAGGAAACTTTGAGGAAAGAAGTTTCCAACTTTTTTTTTTGCCCACTTTTGGAGTGATGTTGTTCGGGCACTTACAACTTGTGGTCCTTTGACAAGAATGCTTCGTTTGGTGGATGGAGAGAAAAAACCACTAATAGGCTATATTTATGAAGCAATGGATAGATAAAAAAAAAACTATTGGGTGGAGTTTTGGTGGAGTTAAAAAGTAATATGAAAAAGTGCTTAATATTATTGATGCAAGGTGCTCAGACCAACTCCATCTGCCTTTGCATGTCGCATGCCATATTTTGAACCCATGATTGTTTTATAAAGCTCATAACGATGGAACCTACTAGCTAGTCTGTGGATAGATTATCATGCATGTGTTTGGAAGATGAACCCCGATATAGCAATAAAATATTTACTAGTCGCTGAGCTTCCTAAGTACAAAATGGCGGATGGACTATTTTGTTGTGGTAAGGCTCAAAGACCCAAAGACACAAGGTCACCGGGTAACTAAGTTGATTTAGCTCTTTATAGTTTATACTTTAAACTATAGCTTTACTTAAATTATTTGACTGATTTATACTCATTAACCTTGTAAAAGTTTATACAATAGAGCATTGAAACATCATTATGATGCTCGTGATACCATTGATCCATTTCTCTTGGATAATATTGATGAGTCAAATGAATGGTTAGTTGGATGCCCCGAAGATGAAGAAGAAGAACTACTATATAAGGAAGGTGATTTTACTTGGGGTAGTGTTACTAAGACAATTGGAGCTGATGATAGTATCTATCATCTTAGGGGAATTTCTTCAAGATCAAAACTTGACAAAGGCAAAGGAATATAAACTACATCTACAAGTTTGAGTAGGACTCGGACACTAATTGATGAAGAATCTAAGGAGGAAGAAGATGAGGAGCAATATAATCATGATGAAGAGGATGTTGATCTTCAAGATTTGGATAATCTTGAAGAACAATAGACTTTTAAAGTTCTAGTATTGCTTGTCAATTGTCTTATGAATTATTGAGTCATTCCAGTTCTAGACTTTTAGTATCTATCATTAGTTTTTGAATTGAAATATTTGCTAATATATGTTATTTCTATTAAGATTTTGGATATTTATATTTGCAATTAAAATTTTAAATTTTGGGTATTAATTGGTGCCTCAATTCAAAAAGGCGAGCGCCTCACTTCGTAGCAAGGCAGGACGTTGTCACCTTTTGTCACCTTCCCCGTCCAAAACACTGTGCTAAGTAGCCCAAATTCATGTATGAACAACAGCAAAACAAAGCATCACACAATACCTGCTACATTAAATCAACACCCAACCCCATAACTGCACCTCTAGATCTTGGGGTTTTAACCACCCATTACAAAAAGCAAGGAAAATATACCTTTCATGAAAGCAATCATGGGTAACATGAAATTAAGAAAATTACAAGTAAACCCACTTTGGATTGAACTTTAATTTATCCAATTCAAGAGGAAAGTTATAAAACTCAAAAGCTAAAAATTGTTCTTCACAAGGGTCAAGTCTTCTCACAAAACTCAATTTCAGAACTCTTTTTTTCGACTCCCTTCTTTGACTCTCTAATTTCTCTCTCCTTTGGGCAATTGATAATTTTCCAAAATTTGGCCCAAAATCCAATGCGTGTCATTCGATGACAATAGGCGAGCT
Source organism: Solanum okadae (assembly GCA_036553675.1). Lineage (NCBI taxonomy): Eukaryota > Viridiplantae > Streptophyta > Magnoliopsida > Solanales > Solanaceae > Solanum > Solanum okadae. The sequence goes on from CM071678.1 coordinate 29,687,820, forward strand.
AGTTCGACACATCACCTTTCGCTCTTCAGCTCGCCTTTCCATGCTCTAGGCTTCAGGTGTTTGAACCCCAGTCAGCAAATTCGATTGAGTCAGCCTTTCACATTCGGTAAATCACCGAGTACCACCTTGGTTCGCCTTTCGAGAGTTTCATATTTTCATTTTACACTATCATTTTCGGCGATGTTCAACAAGGCCCCTTTTCTCATTTGGTGCATCACCATCGCTAATGGAGGTTCGCCAACCTAATTTGATGGACACAAGTTTTATGCATTCTCATTTTGTACGAGGTCATCCTCACTTGGTGATCCGCCTTTATTGTTAGGCGATCAACAATGTATAGTTTGAACTTCTTTTTGCATTTTGGCCATTCTTTCAAACATCAATCCTTGCCTTATCCATTTTCCTTCATAACTACAAATCATCAACATTTTATCATAATAGGACAAAATTAGGTAATGAGGACACTAATTATTGAGCTAAATAAACCTCAAATGAGTGCAAATCTACCACTCATCAATACCCCCAACTTAAATTTTTGCTTGTCCTCAAGTAAATCAAGAACACAATTATCTCAATAAGGGTGTCTACAATCAGTACTCAAAGAGAGCTTACATGCAAGTACCACAACAAGAATACTCTCAACAACATACTACACTCAATCATGATAAAAAACCTTCAAATGATGACTAGCAGGTTTCAACACAAGATCAAGCTAGCTTTAGCTTCTTTTCTAATGCAAGAATATGTTTCAATAAATGCATATAAGTGCCCTGACATTTAGAACGATTCCATGCTCTCATAAAGAAAATCAACAAAGATATAAGGAATCAATGAAACTCTCACACTCTAAAAAGAGAAACACATGCAGGCTTTTTCCCATAGGCTTAACTATATTTTCCAATCATCACATAACCTAGTTCATACAAGATCTCAAGGGTCTTTTAGGCTTGTAATGGGGCTAAGGTTTAGGTATGGTCAATTTGGCTTGGTGAAATTACCTTTTCAAAGAATTGTCGCAATCATCTTCACCTCTTCTCAAGTTCTTTTATTCTTTTTCATTTGAGAACTCAAACTTTGACTTTTCATTCAATTTCTTTGGAATCCCCTTTATTTCATTCACTTTTTTTTCATTTTCATCACAATGACACGTTTTTTGCAACAAACTTCAAAGTTGAGTCTCACTTCATCTTTCTTTTTCCCTTTACTTGGCTTTCATTCCTCCTGCCTTTCCACGCCCCCAATTTAGGATTTTGCCTAAGTTTGAAATTCAAACATAACAATGCTTCAAAGAGGATTTTAGGTGGGAAGGTAGGAATAATTTGGTTCAAGAGGCTTTCTTTTGGGTTTGCCAACAAATGGATTATGATCAATTAGTGCCAAAATGGATGCACACCCTCACAAGATAGTCACAAAAGATTATGGATATTTGGGTTCCCTCTTTGAATTGTTTCCCAAGATCACACCTCACATTCACTAAATTAAATTAATTGGACTAACAAGACAAATTCAAAGACTCCACACACATGCTTTAAAGTAATACCATACCACATACGACACTTTGAAATACACTCATTTAGCACATCGTGAAGACATCATAAGCATACATGCGATGTTCATTGCAAGGGTCATATCAAAACACAACTAGTCAACAAAAGATTCAAAGAGATCGCTCAAAAGTGCAACCACATCAATTTCATTATTGCAACACAAAATTTTACATCATGCTCATTATGAGTACTATTCAAGACATCGATATTGAACACAATCAATTTTTAAATCATTATCAATGAAAAATTGAAGCATTTAATGATTTTTCAAACTCATGGGGGTTTACAAAATTCAAGAAAGCAAAAAATTCAAGAGAGAACAAAATTTATATAAGAGACGCACTCAACAAAAAGAAGCACTATAATATAAACAAAGTAAAGTAATACAATTTTCTAAAACTCAAAATAATAAAATACAATTAAAAAGGGGAATATTGGCATGATGGCCCTCACCCCACAACAAATATAATGTAGTGTCCTAAAATGTGATAATAAAGAGAGTATGGGATGCAGAGATAAAAAGGGTCCCCCAACAGGCTAGGCCTGTGAAGCACTCTCATTCAAAGTCTTAGATAGGGAACCCTTAAGAGGGGCATCAATACCAGATAATGGGATTCACTAGAGGTAGAAGGGAAGAGTCTACTAGGGCTTCAAAGCTCGTCTCAACACTTGGAGAAATGGTGGATTCTGAAAGGACTTCACTTAGATCTACAGTCGAAGTTTCCCAAAGGGACCTCTCTAGGCCTGCCTGAAGAATGACCTTTTTGGTCTCCTGCATCTAAGTCAAAGTATTTGCAATCCTATACTCCTCGCTCCTTGAATCCTCCTAATATGTTTCCTTGGCCAACTCATGTTCGGCCCTTTCAACAACATCATCAACATCAACGACAACACTCACAACTGTCATAGGCTACTCACTGGGAATATGACCACTGCTGGGCATCTAGGGTAGCATGGAGGTAGGTTCATTCGGTAGGGGAACCTCGCCACATAGCATTGATATGTCCGTAAACTAAAATGGGGTCACCTCTTCTTGCAAGGTAGCAAGCTCTTCTCTCATGATGTCTAGTGCACCAGAACTACCGTTGGCCTTCTCTAAGGCCTTGAAACTTGTAGTGAGGTTATCCAGCATCACACCATGGTCCTCGACCAGTCCCTTACACCTACTCAACCTTTCTCTCAAAAGAGCTAAGGCTCTCTCAATAGCCCAATTAATGATCCCGGGCATGTCTATCACAACCTGTGCGGCTCTAACATCCACCCACCGAGAAAGATTGTTTGTTTGATAAATCATAGCCTGAGTCAATGGGGACAGGTGATAAGAGAGGGGGAAGGTCTCACAAGAGCAGCAACAAATACATAAGAAGTAGTAGCAAGGGAAGAAGGTGGAGCTTAAGATGTGGAAATACCTACCTGCCCTATAGAAAGAGTAATTGTGCTCGCCGCAACTGCTAGTGTGGTAGGATCAACCATGGGCGTCGTGTCAGGTGGTGGTGGCATCCTCTAAGTTTCATCATCTCATGAGCACACAACCTCAATCCTTCTAATCTCACCGGAAGAAGGTGGGGTGACCCTCACATTTGTAGCTTCCTATAAGGGACTCCTACTCTTTCACACAACTACATAATCAATTCTAGAAATGAGAGAGAGGTCTACTCCTACCTAGCCCACTTTAATGTCTCATCAGCTATAATCTCACCCACATGAATGTTCTCTTTGTCAATGATTGTACCCACCAAGACCACCTTAGGGTGGCGTATAATTGACTCATTTTGAGAGGGCATTATATTAGTGCTAATAAAGCCAAACCAATATTGCGCTACCACATTCAAATCATTCTTCTCGATCCAGGTATCATCAACCATCCTAGAGGGAGAAGAATTAGAAATTAGGGGAGCCAACCACTCTTTCAAGGAGTCCAAGTCATGTTGTATCCGGAGTGAATATAGATCTGATTGACAAGTCGGTACCCCCAATGTAGTGTTGATTGCTTCAGCATTATATTGTACTTTCTTACCGCATACCACCACTTCTTCAAGCGACTTCTAAATTGTGCCTTTCCACTTTTTTGGGAGGGCCTAAGCATAAGCATTGTAGAACTCTTGCACCCAAGAGGAATATAGGGGTTCCTTGGCTTGGTGAACCTCTTAAACTTGTGGAATTGGATGGTGTCTCAGATAGATGGGTAGTCACTCATGACTCCATCTGTAGAGAGATATCTCTCCTCAAGAATAGTCCCCTCTCAAGCTACTTTGAGCCTATTGATGGCTCTTGGAGCAATAACTAAGAGGACTCTATGAGTAGGTACTTGTGTGGAAAAGGGCTGCACCAATTGATACCTAATATCTATTCTTTTCGTCACCACCCCCTTTTTGGGTTGTACCCTCTCTTGGGTAGATGCTTATGGGGTAGTTGATTGTTTATGATGGGGTGTCTTAGAAGGCTCATTTAGGAAACACCTCTATATTTCTTTAGAAGAGGAGGAGGAGGAGAGTGTCTATCTTTCTCAATATCTAATGTAACCACTAGCTTACCTTTTGTTCATGCCATTACCTATAGAGCACACATTCAAACATAGGAATTATGAATGTTAGTTGAAATCAAATGCAATTTGAAACACAATTCAAACTTTATCATGAGGTTTGCCTAACGGGAAGGTGGATCACCAAACAGGATCAGCGAGCTCCGATGAGCTATCCTAATCGAACAGGGGTAAAAAATCTCAGGGATACATGCATAAAAGGCGAAGTGAATTCCAACTTAGCGAATCACTGAGTTGGTTTTAGCGGGCTAAGACAAGTCCACCAAAAATGACAATGCAAATTGAAAATAAATAGGTAACAAGGGTGATGTCCACTCTCACCTGACTATTCGCCGAGTGGGTTCAGTGGTCTAAGACAAGTCTGTCGAATGGGAGAGTACCCAAAGTCATAAATATGATAAAGTAGGCGAGTTAAGTCTTATTCAGCGATTCTCCTAACCTTTTTGGTATGCTAAGACAAGCCCATCGAACAAGAAGTGTTCACCCTAGTGCCTAATTTTTATAGTTAATACAAGATACACAACAAATACAAGTCTCTCCACATCATTAGAAACCACCCATATGCTTTTCTACCCATGGTACTCACACTTCCCCCATATTTTGCTAAGTATTGCTCAACTTGATGATTTTCCCTTAAGAAAGTAGTCATCCTGTCTATCATTTGGGCAAATTCATGCAATTTGGTTAACACTGGGTTAATCATACTTCACCCACACCAAATTAGACTCATACCAAACATTATTATCAGTTCAATTTCAAAATTCAACCAGAACAATCAAGATTAACATTATACATGAACACACATTCAATTATCTCATGGGTACAGTTAATATTGCACAATACGATGATACTCATCTAAATATAACACATAATAACACTTAATCGCTTCAAGCCCATACCCAATTTTCAATTTAAAGCTTAAAATTCGCAACAAAAATTGAAAACCAACTTCAGTTGGAAGCACAAGTCGAGAAATTCAAGGAAACATGGTTGGGTTCATAGAAAATGCAAGCAAACACACTCCTCAAACTTTGGAATCACACACTAAAGTATCACAATGAGTCTAAAGAAGAAATGGAAGAGAAAGAAAGGGAAAAGACTTTTAGATATCAAATGGTTTGATTTTTGAATTTGAAAAGACCCTAGGCCTTTTTATATTATGCCCGTTGGTGGTCACGACTAACTTCACCGAACTTGTTCGGAGAATCACCAATTAGAGCTCAAGCTCACCGACCATGCCTGAAAAAACACCAAACTTGTAGGCTGATTCGGTGGACCCAATGGAGTACGCACAGTGCACTTCAGTGGATCGCCTTTTGGAGTAGTGATCGCCAATTTTGACATTACACTTTTCCACCTATTCAAGCTCAAAAGGTAGACTAGAATGAGTCTGCGCAATGCCTTCGGTGAATCATTGTTTGGGTCTTGGCATCGCCTAGGCTTAATCTTTTAATCTTTCAACTTCTTCTCAACCTCCACATACAACGCTCGTTATTTGAAAGAAATAAAAAAAGTAAAGACTTGGGTTGCCTCCTAAGAAACGCCTTATTTAACGTCTTGCCACGACATAGTTCTCAATTTCTCAACATTCATTCTCGGGGTTTGTCACTAGGCAATGTTCCCTTTTGCCTTGGATTTAGATGAGTGACGATCTGGCCCAACTGCTTGATAGACACAGACAGAGAAGTCACTGTTTGGGATAAAGTGGAGAAGTCATTTTTAAATTCCTTCAATACTTTGTCAGACCCTTCAACCTTGTGAATATCCTTGTAAGCATATCTTTAGTTCGACTTCCTTCTAGCCCAACTAGTTATTTCTGACATGGACAATCATGGGGAGGCACATACCTATCTCTATCACTCTCCCCGTCTCTCTAATTTCCACCTTGCCAATCTTTCCAATCACCTTCTCTATCATTGTTCAAACCTTGGTTTCCACCTTGTCATTGAGAATTGATGTGAGAGCCCCCCCCCCCCTCCAATTTGATTTCTCAAGTGTTGAACTTCCTCTTTGTATAATGCCTCAAACTTGGCATCATTCGAGCACTGCCCACTATTATTTTGCACCATATCTACCGACTTAAGTACACCTCCCATGACATGTTTAGACAATAAATTGAGTTGGTTTATTATTTTGGCCATGTTTTTATCTCGTTCATTGTCCTTCTCGATTTGCTCTTTGCTCAAATTCACTTGTAGAGTAGGCACTTGGTCTTCTTTACTGTGCCATGCTCGGTTAAATTTGGTCATGTCATATAGCAACAACACATCCACATCATACGATTGTCTCATTAATCCACTTTGGACCAAATGATCAGTCACACCTTTATTGATTGAATCAAGGCTGCAATAAAAGTATTGCAACAACAAATCGTCGTAAATGCTATGTGTTGGATCTTGCAATAGTAGTTTCTTGAACCTCAGTCACGTCTCATGTAGAGGTTCACCTCCAAGACACTTGAAATTTTGAATCTGGGTTTGAAATTTAACTATCTTCAAGGGAGGAAAAAATATCCCCAAGGAAGAATCATTTAGCTCCTCCCATGAAGTGATAGAATCATTTGAAAATTCTTCCAACCATCTTGTAGCTTCACCCATTAAAGATAACGAGAATAACCTCAACCTTATGGACTCTTGAGAGATATTATTGAACACAAATGGTCCACATACCTCCATAAAGTTCCTAAGGTTTTCATGGGGATCCTCATGAGCTAAACCCCCATGCAATCCTTTCAGTTGGAATAATTGTAGCATTGTTCCGGTTATGTGAACACAACCCTCTCGGCTGTAGGAGGTGTTCGAATTGCTCCTATGGTTTGAATAACATTCATGTGCATATCATTCAAATCATCAATGTTGTTGTTTGACCAAAGTGACTATTATTGTCAGTTCCATAGTCACTCATTGTATAAAACCTGCAAATCAAGAAACAACAATACAAAACAACAATCTACTACAGCTAAGAAAAATTAAAATCTAATTTCTCAATTAGCATTCTCAACCACAACTCCCTGGAAGCGGCATCCTTTTCGATAACACTCAAATGTCCTCCTTAAAACGAATTAATATGAATAGCGACTGTAGTTAATAAAAATATTCAACGATGAGTCAGGGTCAAAACCCACAATGAATGGTATATCGTAGAGAATTCCTAGCTAGAGATTTCTATTTTAAGATCGCTAATTTATAATTGTAAGAATAAGTGGGTGGATGATTCAAAAAATTTAATAAAAAGATTTGATTATCAATTATCGCAATTAAACTAAAATTTTGAAGGATTCAAGAGTTGACAAGCAACCTAGGGGTGCAGGAATTGGATATCAATGTCACATAGGGTTAATTGTGCTACTCTATAGTGATGAACATTCATGAATAGACTAGGTCATATTCAATGACACTAATAATCTTACGATCTCAAAGCATCTACGCATAGTATCTCTTTTCGATCTCATCTAAATGTCAAACTAAACAAACCAATACCTTACACTATTATGTATTTATAAATAGGGAAAATAGATACAACCCATTGTAACACCCCATATTCGAAATAGGGCATTAAGACTGACTTCAGGAAAATGCTAGTGGCAATCACGTGGACCACGCGGCCCGTGGATGGGACCACGGACTGTAGGTATGGTCCGTAGGTGGCCTTGTAAAATGGGGCAAAAAGTTTAGGACCACGGCCTAGCCAATGTACTGTTGGTCAGACCACGGTCCGTGGTCGGAGGGTGATGAGTCCTCAAATTGGACTCATTTAGGGCTATATTTTGATAGAATTAGTGTCCTCAAATGCATATTTTATGTCAATATCTGATGAAAATGCTTAAGTTTCAGGTATTTGGAGTTTGAGGGAAAAATATGGACACTACTTAGCAAAAAAGGAACAAAGGAAGCTGAAAGAACGAAGAAATGAAGATCTGTGAATTGCCGAATGGCCAAAAGGTCTTATCCTCGCCTTTTGTTCCAATGTGCTGAGCCCCAAAAGAAAGGATGAAATCGGCGGTGAAAAGGAGTAATAGGCGTGTCACTGAGTAGTTTCGCAAAGCAGTACTATGTCGCCCAATGATCCAAAACATGATGATACTGAAGGATAGAGCAAGACAGCGGTGAAACCTACCAAACGACGGATCACCGAGTTAATTGACGATCTCGACTAATGACACCGAATGATCCGCTGCAACATAGATTTTTGAAAACTATAATACTCGATGAGAGTTGTAGCTTAATATCAGATTTTTAATATATAATGTCTAAGATAGAATTTTGAGTTCTAAGTTTGGAGAGGGTTTTAAAGAACTTGAAGATTCAAAGGGTTTCAATTCCAAGAATTTGGACTTGGGTCTTGTAGATTCTTCACTCTTTGCTTATTTCGAGGCTTAAATCTTCATACCTATTTGAATGCAAACTCATATTGGTATAAATTTCTATCTCTCTTACATGTGTAGCTAAAACCCCAAATTCTTGGGGTGTGATTTTGTGAATATGGGTTAGATTATCTGTTGGGTCTTGCTTGTTGATGGTTTATTTGTTGTGTAAATGTGATTTCATTTAGTAGTTGTGGTGGAACTTAATGAAATTGTAGTTGAAAATACAATTTCACCTCTGTGTTTTTGGCTTTCGAGAGAGAGAGGTCGTAAAACTAAGACTACTAAATTGGTGGATGGTGGGAGTGGGTCGACATGAGGTTCAGTTCGAGAGAATGAACCCTAGTCCTTCTCCCACTCACTCAGCTCGAGAGAGTGAGTGGGCTAAGGCGGAGGCTGTTCTTCATGCGGCAAGTGGGTGTCTGAGAGGAACCCATTTGATTTGGGGTAAGTTGCTCGAGAGAGAATTTACCCCACTATAGTCTAACCTAGACACAAATACTCAATGGATTTACTATCAAAAACATGTACCCAATAGTCTAGTCTAACCCGTATTCCTATCACATCCCAAAAATCACGTCTCCTTGATTAGTACTCCTTTTATTTTTTTGTTTTTGTTTATTTGTCACAAACCCCATTGATAATTGACTCTTGCATCACCCCTTAGATTTAGCATGTTTATATTCGATAATGCTTTTAGCTATGACTAACTAGAACTAAATTTTATTTTTCTATTAATTCTCAAGCACACTCCCTAGGGAGTCAACCCCAACCCTTGGTTGGGTTACTTTACTATTGTACGATCGTAGACACTTGCATTGAAAGTTGTGTCTAGATTACGCAAACATCAAAATGGCGCCGCTGCCGGGGAATGGTGTCATTTCATAATTCTTAGATTAGTAGAATTTTTGTTCTTCTTAGTTGTAGTTTGCTCAGTAAATCTTTAGTTTTGTTTTGTTTTCTTGTGTGAACATTTTAGAAAGCATGAGTGTTAACCGTAGCAATGGTAGCGAGGTGGGCCACCAAGACGTTATCAGAAATCTTAATGATGTCCAAGAGCCCAACATCAATGGTCCCCATCTCATGGGAGGTATTGGAGCTATCTGGTTACCTCCAGCCGAGGGAAATGCAGTGTTCCATAAAACGAGTACTGTGTTGCAACTCATGCAACTAAATGGACTTTTCAGCGGGTTGGCTCAGAGGATACTCACGAGCATCTTCGGAACTTCGTGGATGTGTGCGGACCATTCTCATTCAAAAACATATCTCAGGAGTTAGTCTGGTTAAGATTATTCCCTTTCTCGTTGATGGGAGAGGAGTGCAAATTGCTAGCCGAGTTGCCGCGTGAATCCATCACTTCCTGAGAGGAATTGGTAACCGCATTTGAAGTGCGATTTTTCACTCCCTCGAAGATGATAACCCTTCAGGATAACATTCAGAGCTTTAAGCGTCTGGAATGAGAGCCTCTGCACGAAACTTGGTTACGGTTCAAAAAGTTGGTGCTTCAATGCCCAACCCATGGGTTGCCTGATAATGTGGTGCTTTAGTACTTTTACCGGAGTTTGGATTCGGTTAAAAAGGGGTCACTGACCAACTTTTGCCTGGACGAGTGTACCACGCTCTGTTGATGGTTGTCATGCCATCTAAAAGCTGGGCTTAATGCAACAACCATATGTAGTAGCAGCCCAACTTTTAGATGGCATGAGAACCATCAACAGAGCGTGGTACACTTGCGAGGATCAAGTCTCTCCTCTCACTTTCAAACTATCTAAGGAGCAGATTGAAAAAGATCATGAGAGAGACCAAAACATGGCCAAGATCATGACACAACTTAGCATTTTATCCAAAAATATCATGGGGGCCGGTTCCCGTTGTGTCAATGTTGTGGGGGTCGGGTGTGCAAATCCTAAGGAAATGAAGTTTGAAGCCTTGTATAACGAGGAGGTAAATTTTCTAGCCAACCAAGGTGGGGGCTATCGTTCAAACTATCCAAGGCAAGTTGGTAACCAAGGTTAGGCTAGAGACGAAGGCTGGAAGGATCGAGATCGTGAATGGAGGGACCGTAATCCGACTTGGAAGGATGGGGAGAAGGATAGATATGTGCCTCCCCATGAGCGCCAAAATCCCAAGGACTCGGAAGCTGGTAGGTCTGAGGATATGCTCTCACGTATTCTCAACAAATTTGAAAGGTCAAACAAAATGTTAAAAGGTATGAAAGAAGATGTGTCCACGCTTAACCAGACCATCACCTCCCATTTAGTTTTGATCAAGCAGTTAGAGACCCAAATTGGTCATATCTTGTCTCACCTTAATTCGAGACAGCAAGGGGGTTTGCCTAGTGACACTATGGTCAACCCCATAAATGAGGTTTGAAAGTGGACTTGCGTCGTGCCGCGACATTAACTAAGGCGCTCTTTGGGAGGTAATCCAAAACCTTTTATTGCTTTATGTTGCTTTGATAAAATAATGGTGTGTTGATTGTGCAGATGGAAGTGTGGAAAGTGATCAAAAAGTGCAGATTGGCGAGCAATAGGTCCAATCAGCGAATTGTCAAATGGTTCGGTGACCCCGAACTAGACCACCGTTAGACTCAAGATCAACTAACATTAGAGTCTGTAAAACTCGGCGAGCACAGGAAATTCTTGGCGAATCGCCGACCTAGTCGGTGATCCCAGTAGAAACCGCTGTTTGGAATCCCCAATTAACTGGGGGATTCTGTAAAAATCAGTGAAAAATGTGATTACTCGGCGTGACGCCGAATGGTTCAGCGCTCACGACTAATGTCGTTGAGTGGTTAAGAACTGGATGGTTTTTCAAGGCAAAGGTTTACAAGTTTCAATTTCCTACGCTCTCCCTTATTTTCAAACTTTACAAACTCACACCTAGTTATAATTTCAATATAATTGCATCTTTATTGTATTTTAGTTGATTTGTGCTCGGAATTAGATTACCTTGCCGCCTAGCATTTCAGTCATTTTGTAGTTAGCACAAGAGGTCGATTTTCTATGCCTCCAATTTATTTTATTAAAATTTATGCTCATTTTCAATAAGTAGATCTTGTTGAAAACATTCTGATCCTGTCAGATAGGACTACATTGTTTACCTGCATGCTTTATTTTGACAATCTTGCTCGAGTAGTTGTGACTGTTGAATTCCAGCAATTGTATGCCTTAATCTGGATTAAAATTTGAAATGTTGTGTTTGGGTGCTATAGGTCATACCTTAATTGTACTAGTGCACACTTTGATATTGTCTTCACGGGTTACAGGGTTGAATTCGAGAAGATGGATTGAAAATATGTACGTTGAGCCATTTGGCGAGCTGTGTCGAGCTAGCTGAACCACTCTGCGGTTCGCCTAACGTCCCCATCTCGCCTTTAATTTAATGATAAATATGTTGTTATTTCTGTAACTTTTGGCAGGAAGTTGAAGGTCGCCAAAGACTTTCGGCGACTCGCCGAAAGTCTCGCTTTACCTTTGTCAACTCCCCTGGATCTGTGTGTACTGTAACTTTTAGCGGACTAACTCTAGATTACCGAATGATATCGGCAACTCACCGAAAGAGTCAACGAAGTTTATCAGTGCTTTTGTCAAGTATTTCTCTAACTTCTCTTCGAGATTTTGCAGATATGACTAAACCTAAAGCTACTGAAAGAATAACGCTAGCTCAAGAGAAGTCCAAAGGAATTGCGATAAAAGAAGATGCTGTTACGTCGAAAGGAAAAGCTTCGAAACTACCCACAACTACTGGGGAAGGTAAGGGCAAGAGGACCACTCCTGCTAGGAAAACCATTACCCTAGACCCTAATACTCTTCCATGGGCCAGGGGATTTTGCAGAGCGGTGTATGTCTTTCTGGCAGGTTAACAATCAAGAGGCCTTGGTAAAGCGGGCACTATTATTCCTTCTGGGGTTACTCTGGGCACTGAAGCCCAGACAGATGGAGAGACTGCATAGACATGATTTCTCTTTACCTCCCTTTCTGTCTTTCTTTATTTTACATTTTGGATTTTGTGTTAATTGCATTTGAGGACAAATTGCTTTTATTTGTGGTAGGGTGAGGCCCACCTTTGTGTGCTATTGATGTTCGTACTTTGTTTATATTTGGGCTTTGTGCTTAAATTGTGTTTACACTACTTTCTGTGGATGTTTGAGCTTGTGGCTCCTTTTATTTTACATTGCAAAATGATTTTGACCCGTCCAAATTTTTTTTGCTACCTCTCGTGTATTGAATGTGGCTGTTCTTTTGCAAAATTTGAGTCTCGATTCCGATCAATACCGATGACTTGAATAGTGCTCTCAATCGAATGAACATGAATGCGCGGATACGTTGAGGCCAAATGAAGTTTCGTAGACAATATATGAACTCTTTGCATCTCGTTATGAGTAGCCTAGTATCAAATTGAGTCTCTTGTGATGATCATTGCACACTAGCGAAAGTGTGGAGTCTTGTTTGACTTATAGTGTCAATACCTATTGTGATGAGCTTACCTGTGAACTATGTATGATGGATCCTAGAATTTTCCCCGTTGGTCCGGTCTTCTAAGTGATGCTATCTCTTAATATGATCTTAGGAATCTTCTAAGAATGTGAGCTAATTTGACATATACCTCTTTTGTGACCAACCTTGTTAGTGTGTGAACCTCTTTTGAACACCCCTTGAGCCTTACCTTTCTTTGGAAGAAACTTGATGAAAACTAGACCTCTCTTAATCCATCACCCATAATCCTCATGAACTTGTGGTTAGTTGAATAGCCAACTTAGGCCAAAATCCTAAGTTGGGGGTGTGGTGAAAAGATAAGGGCAAGTCAAGAAGTCCAAGAAAAGTCTCCTTTTACCCATGGTGTTGAGGAAAATAGAACCCCTCCATATACAAAAAAAAAAGAGAGAAGAAAGAAAAACAAAAAGAATGAAAAAGAAAAGTTGTGGAATAAAGTACAAAAGAAATGGGGTTTCCAAACAATTCATGGAAAAAGTGAATAATAGGATGACTTATGAGCACTAAAGAAAATGATGAAGAAAGAGGAAAGGAAGTGTTGTGAGTACCACATTTCATGAGGATGAAAGTCATTGAGCTTAAATGACCATACCTTTGCACTCAGCCCTATTACATGCCTTGAAAAGACCTTTTTGATCTTGAGTGAGCTGAAACAAATGTTGATTGGAAAATATGGGTAAACCTATGGGTGAAATTATGCAATGTGTTCTTCTTTGTGAGTGTGAGCGTTGCATCTGATTCCGAAGCTTTAAACTATGAAGCATTGTGTGAATATGGAATCATTCCTTGTGTGAGGGCATTTGAACACTTTGGTTGAACTTGAACTTGCATTTGAGGCAAGTATTGTGAGCATGAGATTCTTTGATATTGGTAAGTGACAACTTGAATCTTTGAGTGAAAATTTGATCTTTGCATTAGTAAATTGAGTCTTGTTGTGTGCATATGATTGTATCTTTGTAGCACTGTTCAAGATACCATTTTTGAACGGCTGAACTTGAGTTTACTTGAGGGCAAGGAAAAATTTAAGTTGGGGTGTTGATGAGTTCTCAAATTGGACTCATTTAGGTCTATATTTTGATAGAATTAGTGTCCTCAAATGCATATTTTATCTCAATATTTGATGAAAACCCTTAAGTTTCAGGTATTTGGAGTTTGAGGGAAAGCATGGACACTACTTAGCAAAAAAGGAACAACGGCAACTGAAAGAACAAAGAAATGAAGATCTGAGAATCACCGAACCCATTCGGCGAATCGGCAAAATTACTTATCCTCGCCTTTTGTTCTAGTGTGCTGAGCCCTGAAAGAAAGGATCAAATCGGTGGTGAAAAGGAATAGTCGGTGTGTCACTGAGCAGTTCTGCGAAGCAGTACTATGTCTCCCAATGATCCAAAACATGACAATGTTGTAGGATAGAGCAAGACGGCGATGAAACCTACCAAAGGGCGGATCGCTGAGTTGATCGGCGATCTCGACTAACGACGCTAAATGATCCGCTGCAACGCAGATTTTTGAAAACTATAAATACTCGTTGAGAGTTGTAGCTTAATTTAAGATTTTTAATATACAATTTTTAAGATATAATTTTGAGTTCTAAGTTTGGAGAGGATTTTGAAGAACTTGAAGATCCAAAGGGTTTGAATTCCAAGAATTTGGACTTGGGTCTTGTGGATTCTTCACTCTTTGCTTATTTGAGACTTAAATCTTCATACCCATTTGAATGCAAACACATATTGGTATAAATTTCCATCTCTTTTAAATGTGTAGCTAAAACCCCAAATTCTTAGGGTCTGATTTTGTGAATATGGGTTAGATTCTCTGTTGGGTCTTGCTTGTTGATGGTTTATTTGTTGTATAAATGTGATTTCATTTAGTAGTTGTGGTGGAATTTAATGAAATTGTAGTTAGAAATACGATTTCACCTTTGTATTTTCGGCTTTCTCGAGCGAGAGAGGTTGTAAAACTAAGACTACTAAATTGATGGCCAGTGGGAGTGGGTCGACATGAGGTTCAGCTCGAGAGAGTGAACCCTAGTCGTTCTCCCACACACTCAGCTCAAGAGAGTGAGTGGGCTAAGGCAGAGGCTGTTCTTCATGCGGCAAGTGGGTGTCCGAGAGGAACCCATTGGATTCGAGGTAAGTTGCTCAAGAGAGAATTTACCCCTACTACAGTCTAGCCTAGTCACAAATACTCAACGGATTTACTATCAAAAGCATGTACCCAATAGTCTAGTCTAACCCGTATTCCTATCACATCCCAAGAATCTTGTCTCCTTGATTAGTACTTCTTTTATTTTTGTTGTTTTTGCTTATTTCTCACAAACCCCATTGATAATTGACGCTTGCGTCACCCCTTAGATTTGTCATGTTTATATTTGATAATGTTTTTAGCTATGACTAACTAGAACTAAATTTTATTTTTCTATTAATTCTCAAGCCCACTCCCTTGGAACTTGACCCCAACCCTTGGTTGGGCTACTTTACTACTGTACGATCGTAGACACTTGCATAGGAAGTTGTGTCTTGATTACGCAAACATCAAAGGGTCCGTGGTTTGATGCTCAAAACATTAGTTTCTGACCACCAACAATGGTCCACCAGAACGGGCCGTGGGTCAAACCATGGTCCATCGACTGGGGTCCTAGATGGTGAGTCAGCAGTGAAGTTTCAGGGGCAGTTGGGTCTTTTCCTAATTAATTAACACCTATACAATGTCATTTTACCCTTCACTAAGACCCCTAAATAAGTATTTTCATCCCCCAAATTAACCAATTCACTTCATTCTTCCAAATTCACAAAAGAAAACCAAATCTCCTTTTCAAATATACTTCTCTCTCTAGAGACTTGAAGAACAATATGGATTCAACCTACGGTTTCAAGTCAACTCTCAATTCCTCCATTGAAGGTTAGAATTTGGATTCAAGGTATGATAGTTTTTATCCATGGATTTCCCAAATTCCTCTATTTCAAAAGGTAGAATTTCCCAATTGAGTTAGGGTTTTCTTCAATCATGGGTTCTCTTCATTATTGATTTAAATGATTGAATTATGATCTCTTATGCATGAATCGATGAAATATGATTTTTATGATGATTTCCGCATGAACCCTTGTAATCCCCATGCTTTCAAGTTATGAATCATATGATGTGGGATTTTGAGTATAAAACAAGAGTTTTATGAAATTAAATATGGATTGCAAGCTTTACATGTATTTATGATAAAATCCATATCTAACCCATGTTTTCCAAGTATTGATGATTGAAAGTCGGTTTTGAACCTCAAGAGGTAAATTATTGACTAGTGCATTTTCTTATGACATCTATGCAAATGTTGTAAGGATTCTTTGAGTGTAAACTACCAATGATGTTGTTGTTGTTGTGTTGTTGAAATGATATTCTCATAAAGACATACTAGCATGATGTGAAAGGTTTTTTCACATAATAAGGATTCTTAGGTTGAAAGGCTTTCTCACCTAATTGAATCAAAGATTATAATCTATTATGAAAAGATCATGGACGGTGAAAGGTTTTCTCACGCATGGTCTAAGGAGCTATCCTATGATAAGACAAGAAGCGATAACCCATGTCTTTAAAAGATAAGATAAGTTAAGGCTTAATAACTACTCCGTGAGAATTTATGCTTAGCATCGAGAGGATATTGAGATGGAAGTTGTCACTTCAGTAGAGCCTGGGTTTTTATAGCAATCTCCTTATCCCTTACCTATGTCCTCATAGTATTATTGTCTATATAGACATTAGCTAGTGGATCCACTTTAGCTCAGATTCATGGTTCTACCTTGGCAAGTAGGACAATTCTTTTCGGTGTGGGAGACATCGGGGGATCCTATTATTGCTCACATGGTCTTTATGAAGGTTAAGGTTTATTCCCACATTAATAATGAACTAAAGTTACTTCAAGAAGTATCGTATATGAGTTCAAAGGTTTCAAAGATGATGTTCACTTGCATTGTTCACAGTTTTCTGACTTATGGTTTTTAACTCTCAAAATACATGTTTTAGCTTGCTCAATGCATACTTATGAAAATGTTCATTATTAGCATGATTTAAATGTTTTATGCATGGCTATCATACTTGGTACATTGTTTTGTACTAACGCATACTCTTGCCTACATTTCCCCAAATGTAGTGTCCGATAGTCAGGGTTCTTTGTTTCGTGGCTAGAGGTTGACATGAGATATTCCCAAGCTTTGGTGAGTCCTCATGCTTCGAGGACATACGTTCACTGTTATAGTTTCTTTCATGTATTTTTCTTTTAGACGTGATCTATGAGCTAGGCCCAATTTCCTTCTATTGTATTAGATGGCTATGATGAGACAAGTGTTTTAGACTTCCGCTTTTCGTTTATAAAATGTTTTGGACTTGGACTATTGTTTTACTTTTATTGTTCTATTTCTTATGTAATGAGAGATAAGTGGCTTGTATGGAGTTCTTTGGGGTTCTATACGCCATGTCACATCTAGGGGGTACCCCTGGATCCTGACAAACTTGGTATTAGAGCATAAGGTTTAGAATGGTCCTAGGATGTCTCATAAGCCACGACTAGTAGAGTATTGTTCATGTGTGTGAAGCGCGCCACATTTATGAATAAAAGGCTATAAGATATTTAGGAAACTCCACTTCTTTCATTATTCTCAAGTCATGTGACAGAGTGTAACTCTAAGTGTATTTCTCTTCTAACCCCGATTTATGCTTTTTAGAATATGCCTCCACGAAGGAATCCCACGAGAATGAATCGGAATGATTGTGAAAATATGAGACAAAATGTTCCCCAAGTGTTGGTCAACCCTTTGGCCGAGCAAGTGACTAATGATGAGTTTCGAGCTGCATTTCATGCATTGGCCTAAGCTATGATGGCTTAAGAAAATAGAGAGGTCGGGCCTCCCATGAACCAAAGGGTGGCTACGACGGAAACTAGAGTGGGGGACTTTATTAGAATGAATCCTCCGGAATTTCGTGGTTCTAATGTTGAGGAAGATTCTCAAGAGTTCGTTGTTGAGGTGTATAAGGTGGTGATGATTATGGGAGCTACGTCGGTGGAAAAGGTGGAATTGGCCACTTATCAACTTAAGGGTGTTGCTCAAGTTTGGTTCAACCAATGGAAAGAAGAGAGGGCTGTAGATGAGGGTCCTCTTGATTGGGAGAAATTTAAGGTTGCTTTTCTGATAGGTTCTTTCCCATTGAGATGAGAGAGGCAAAAGTACTTGAGTTCATTAACCTTCACTAAGGAGATATGAGTGTGAAGGAGTATGCTTTGAAATTCACACAGTTGTTTAAATATGCTCCAACTATAGTTGCCGATCCAAGGGCAAAAATGAGTAAGTTTGTGTCGGATGCTTCCGATTTAGTAGTCAAAGAATGCCTAACCGCCATGCTTGTTAAGGAGATGGATGTTTCCCGATTGATGATACATGCACAACAAATAGAAGAAGAAAAGCTTAAGGAGAAAACTAGGGATTCAAAGAGGGAAAGAAGGGATGATGGTGAATCTTCACATTCAAGTTCCGATGGAGGAAATCATTTTCAGGGTAAGGGTGGTTGTGAGCAAATGTGACCCGAATGTAGGGAGTATGGGAGAAGACATGAGGGTAAATTCCTAGCCGATTCTAATGCATGTTTTGGTTGTGGAAAGAGTGGTCACAAGATAAGGCATTGCCTAATTCTTACTTCTAAGGGAAGGGACCATAGGCAAAATCGAACTCGATAAGATCATGAGGCTTCCCCGGATGCGGTAACTGGTAAGTTAAGGTTTTTCTTTTAGCTTGTGGTTATATATTGCTTGATGTTGAGTGTTTAGTTGGATATGGTAAGATTCCATGTATGGAGATTGTGTCTGGAGTAGCTCTTAAAATACTTGTGGAAACTTCTTAGTATTTACTTGTATCAATGGTTTAGTGGTTGTTAAAACGTTGGTGTTATGGTTAGATTGCGGGAGATGGATTTGAAAATATTAGTGGGGTTTGCTCCCAAGGGGGAGATAGTTTTCTGCATGGTTGGTATGTGAGTAGAACTATATTGGTTTTGGAAGAGTTCCTTGTGATGTGATGTCTTAGTATCCCTATCTCTTTCCTTTATCTTCGAGTCTAGCTTGAGGTAATAAGTTCCTCTTGGGTTGTTCTTTATTTTCGACTCATATGTGTTATGTGTTTCCATGATTTGCTCATGATATGCATGTTCATGAAAAACTTTCATTTTGAAAGAAAATGAGTTTGCATGATTAATTTTCCTCATGTTGTTATGCATTGAGTATGAGTTGCATATGGACTTCATGAGATGAGTTGTTGAACATGACTTAGCTATGCTTTTGAGAGTAAATTGCATATAGGCTCCATGAGATTGTGTTGAGCATGCTTTTAGCTTGAAAAAGGTAGTTCCTCCTTGAACATGAGTAATGTTAAAGTTTCATGCATATTGGGTTGCTAGATGTAGTTCCTATTTCCTAATAATGTATTGAGTATGTTTAGCTTAGAGTTGATATTTCCTTCTTGTATATGTACATTGCATACATGATGGGCTGTTAGAGTTAGTTCCACCCCTCTTATGATGTTTTGAGAACGTCCGAGCTTGGAGTCGATAGTTCCTCCTTGGTTATATGCATTTAGATGAAGTTGCATTTTAGGTTGGGTTGTTAGTTCCTCTCCTAATCTTTTAGTACTGGCTTGAATCTCATTCGACGAAGAATGGTCCTAGCTGATAGTTCCTCCTTGGTTATATGCATTTAGATGAAGTTGCATTTTAGGTTGGGTTGTTAGTTCCTCTCCTAATCTTTTAGTACTGGCTTGAATCTCATTCGACGAAGAATGGTCCTAGCTGATAGTTCCTCCTTGGTTATATGCATTTAGATGAAGTTGCATTTTAGGTTGGGTTGTTAGTTCCTCTCCTAATCTTTTAGTATCGGCTTGAATCTCATTCGACGAAGAATGGTCCCAAGGGGGAGATATTGTAACACCCCATATTCGAAATAGGGCAGTATGACTGACTTCAGGAAATGCAGATGACAACCACGTGGACCTCCCACGGCCCGTGGATGGGACCACAAACCGTAGGTATGGTCCGTGGGTGGCCCTCTAAAAAGGGGTAGAAGTTCAGGACCACGGCCTGACCAACAAACCATTAGTCAGACCACAGTCTGTGGTTTGAAGCCCAAAAACATGGTTTCTCACAACCATCAATGGTCCACTAGGATGGGTCGTGGGTCAAGCGACGATCCATCGACTAGGGGTCCGTAGATGGTGAGTCGGCAATTAAGTTTCAGGGGTAGTTGGATCTTTTCCTAATTAATTAACTCCTATACTACGTTGTTTTACTCTTTACTAACACCAATATATACGTATTTTCAACCCCCAAATTCACAAAAGAAAACCAAATCTCCTCTCGAAGTATATTTCTCTCTCTAGAAACTTGAAGAAGACGAAGGATTCAACCTAGGGTTTCAAGTCAACTCTCAATTCCTCTATTGAAGGCTAGAATTTGGATTCAAGGTATGATAGTTTTCATCCATAGTTTACTTCCATCTATAGAGTTCCCAAATTCCTCTATTTCAAAAGGTAGAATTCCTCAATTGAGTTAGGGTTTTCTTTAATTATCATGGGTTCTCTTCATTATTGCTTTAAATAATTGAATTATGATCTCTTATGCATGAATTGATGAAACATAAAGATTTTATGTTGATTTCTGCATGAACCCATGTAATCCCCATGTTATCAAGTTATGAATCATATGATTTGGGATTTTGAGTATAAAACAAAAGTTTTATGAAATTAAGCATGTATTGCAAGCTTTACATGTATTTATGATGAAATCCATATCTAATCCATGTTTTCCAAGTATTGATGACTGAAAGTGGGTTCTAAACCTCAATAGGTAAATTATGGACTTATGCATTTTCTTATGAAATCTATGCAAATGTTTTAAGGATGCTTTAAGAGTAAAGTACCAATAATGTTGTTGTTGTTGTCTTGTTGAAAGGATATTCTCATAAGCACATACTAGCATGATGTGAAAGGGGTTTTTCACATAATAAGGATTCTTAGGTTGAAAGGCTTTCTCACCTAATTATATCAAAGATTAAAATCTATTATGAAAAGATCATGGACGGTGAAAGGTTTTATCACGCATGATCTAAGGAGCTATCCT
Organism: Solanum okadae; assembly: GCA_036553675.1. Lineage (NCBI taxonomy): Eukaryota > Viridiplantae > Streptophyta > Magnoliopsida > Solanales > Solanaceae > Solanum > Solanum okadae. The sequence goes on from CM071678.1 coordinate 29,708,916, forward strand.
ACGATAAGACAAGAGGCGACTACCCATGTCTTTTAAAGATAAGATAAGCCAAGATTTAATAACTACTCCGTGGGAATTTATGCTTAGCACCGAGAGGATATTGAGATGGAAGCCCTCACGTCAGTAGAGCTTGGGTTTCTAGTAGAAATCTCCTTATCCCTTACCTATGTACTCACATAGTATGATTGTCTAGATAGACATTAGCTAGTGGATCCACTTTAGCTCAGATTCATTGTTCTACTTTGGCAAGTAGGACAACCCTTTTCGGTGTGGGAGACACCGGGGGATCATGTTATAGCTCACATGGTCTTTATGTCGGTTAAGGCTCATTCCCACATTAATAATGAACTATAGTTACTTCAAGAAGTATTGTAAATGAGTTCAAAGGTTTCAAAGATAATGTTCACTTGCATTGATCACAATTTTCTGACTTATGGTTTCAAACTCTCAAATTACATGTTTTAGCTTGATCATTGCATACTTATTAAAATATCCGTTTTTAGTAGAATTTAAATGTTTTATGCATGACTATCATACTTGGTACATTGTTTTGTACTAACATGTACTCTTGCCTACATTTCCCCAAATGTAGGGTCCGATAGTCAGGATTCTCAGTTTCGTGGCTAGAGGTGGACTAGAGATATTCCCGAGCTTTGGTGAGCCCTCATGCTTCGCAGACGGACTTTCATTGTTATAGTTTCTTTCATGTATTTCTCTTTTGGACATGATGTATGGGCTAGGCCCATTTCATTCTATTGTAATAGATGGCTATGATGAGACAAGTGTTTTAGACTTTCGCTTTTTGTTTATAAAATGTTTTGGACTTGGACTATTGTTTTACTCTTATTATTCTATTTATTATGTTATGAGAGCTAAGTGGCTTGTATGGAGTCCTTCGAGGTCCTATATGCCATGTTAAATTAGGGGGGTACCTCTGGGCTGTGACACCCATAACCTATATTTACAAGAAATTTACAGACATTATACATGAATTGCTAGTATCAGACTAATTACCCACTCTAATTAATCTCTTTGGAGCATCAACCAAGGATCGCAAGTAGGAATTTGCAACTTTAACCCATAAATTAACCTCATGCTAATTATCCAAACTTCATGTATCAACAATAGCAAAGTAGAACATAACACAATACCCACTACATTGAATCAACACCTATCCCCATAATTGCACCCCTAGATCTTGGGATTTTAGCCACACATCACAGAAAGCAAGAAAATTATACATTTCATAAAGGCAGCCATGGGTAACATGAAATTAAGCAATTACAAGTAAAACCCATTTGGATTCAATTTCAATTTATCAAATTTAAGTGTAAAGTTGTAAAACCTTAAACGCTAGAAAGTGTTCTGCACAATGGTCAAGTGTTCTCACAAAACCCAATTCAGAACTTTCTTCTTCGACCGTCTAATTTCTCTCTCTTTTGGGCTATTTATGATTTCATAAAAATTAGCCCAAAACCTAATGTGCATCTCATTCAATTACATTAATCAGGCTCGCCGAGCTTGTTCAGTGTATTGCTTTTCACTCTTCAGCTCACCATTTCATGTTGAACTTCAGTTGGTGAACTCGATTGAGCCAGCCTTTAATATTCGGTGAATCACTGAATACCACCTTGGTTCGCTTTTTGAGCATTCAATTTTTCTTTTTACACTGTCATTTTTTATGATGTTTAGTAAGGTCGCCTTTCTTATTCGGTGCATCGCCTTCTATAATGGAGTTCTCCCGCCTGATTCAATAGATACAAGTGATATGCACTGTCATTTTGGGCAAGGTCGTACTCACTTGGCTATCCGCCCTTGTTATTAGGTGATCACCAACGTATAGTTTGCAATTCTATTTGCATTTTTGGTCATTCTTTCAAACATCATTCCTTGCCTTGTCCATTTACCTTCATAGCTGCAAATCATCAACATTTTATCAGAATAGGACAAAATAAGGCATTGAGGACACTAATTATTAAGTTAAATAGAACTCAAATGAGTGCAAATCTACTACTAATCATGAGACCTTGCCTTGTACTCAGACACACTTATAGAACTGCTCTAGTCTCCAAAAGTGATCCTGGAGATGATACTTGACGCTCCAAGGGATGAACCTTTCTAACTCAGAAAACTTGATCCAGGTGACCAGAGGAGACCGAGCTGGCCTAGTCTTAATAAAAGTATGCCATCACTATTTGGCTGGCCCATCCAACTCAGTGAAGTCGGCTCATCTCGACTCCACTAGACCTAATGTATGAAGCCACTCCTGGCAAGTAGTTAGAAACTCATGTGCATCCTCACCAAAAGCCCTAGAAACCTTGGAGGTGATAGCCTCAAGAAAACTCAGAGCATATTTTTCTCCTCTATCAATATTGCTTCATCCGCAATCACGGGCTTGAGACCCCTAGGCGGTACCTGGGCCCGAGGTGCCTCTGCTATAGGGTGATGTTGTTGACCTTATGTTAGTGTTGGTGCCGGTGGTAGTACCAGTGCTGGTGCGGCTATTGGACATGCTGCTTGCTCCCAAGTAAAGTTAGAAGTTGAGCAATGGCTGCCTTAAGATTTGGAGCCATAGCCGGTCCAGGCGGTGGCTGAATTGGTCCTGGCCCCATCGTCTATTCTGGAACATGGGCTTCTAGGGGTCCACTATGGGCCTTACACCCCTCTCTCTGCTAAGGGTTGTCTTGCACCACTATCATGTAGGGGAGGTCGACCCCTACCCCGAGTTGTATCCTGCAACAAGAGTGAAATAAGTTAGATTTCAAGAAATCAATAACACATAGACTCTACTATAGTGATACGAAAGAGAAGAATTCCTAAAGACACCGTATAGTCTCCCAAAGATAAGATACAAATGTGTCCGCACCGATCCGTAGGACTCTACTAGGTAATAACTTTATACAAGTAAGACCGGTGAACCTGGGCTCTGATACCAACTTGTCACGACCCGACAGCCTGAATAATGATGGCACCTACTATAACCCACCAATACCTAGACATACAAGTAGTGAGTACAAGGATAGAACCAAACATGAAAATACACTAACAATAAGAAAATATAGAAATGGAAGCAAACCAAAAACTATATACAATAGAAACCCTCCCAGAACTTGGAAATCACAAGTACAGAGGTGTCTTATATGAACAAATAAGTCCCAAAAGTGGACCTTAACAAGCCATCTAAGGAAAAAGACTAGATAACAAAAATATAGAAGGATACAGGCTGATCCAGGATGCTAAGTGCTCACCCTCGTCTCGAATATCAACAAGATGAGAAAGATAGCATCGATGATCATTGCTAGTAGTTGGTACTAGGACTACATCGCGAAAAATATTTAGAGTGTAGTATAAGTATCAAATAAAGGTACCCACTAGGCGGCCGACTGAGCAAGAAAGGTAAAGACAATCTGAAAAGAGATAATCTAGATACAAACAGAGGTCATAATGGATATGAAAAGAAACCACACAAGCATACCAAAATAAATACAAGTACAGCTAACTAAGACAAACAGGACCCCATAAGGCTAGAAGGTATGCTTGTGCGTAAGTTTAATTAAAAACCCGAACGGACCCCATAAGCTCGCCATGTACATAAAATAGCTATGCTTACAAGAATGAAGAGTAACCCAAATCCAAGTCCAAGTACATCAGATGGGCTCCCAGCCCAAGTAACCCCGTAACCAAGAAGCCAATCAACTCCTAGAGTAGCTAGCATGAGTGACAATCAATCTAGACTGCCCCACTAGACAATCCACTCCAAGGGGCGTAAGTCATTTAGCTAGCAAGTGTGACCCAGGGGTGTGTCAACTCCATAAAGAATCTCAAATATCAAGGCTGCCTAGCTAGCCAGTCCACTTCCAATGGAGTAAGCCGCCCAACTAGCAAGAGTGACCCGGGGGAGTGTCGGCTCTACATAGAATCTCTAGTAGGCTCCATGCCATTGTGGATTGTCCTCCATTCCCCAAAAGATAAAAAGGCTCCAAGCATAAAGTATATTGTACGAGAAAGTGTAAGACCTCCAGTAATGCATCAGGGCCACAAAATTAGGGAGAGAAGATAGAAAGGGATAACAAGCTACGTAAACGCCTAAACTAAGGCTCAAACTATTAGATCCTAGTCTTCTATTCTAGTCTACAAAGACCTAGTCCATCTGAAGAAACGTCAAATATATAATAAATCTACAATGCTCGTGACTCTAAGCTAATGCTAATCTATCCTCGACTAAGGTCGAGCAGGCTTGAGAAAAGGCAACAGTACAAATCATTCACATAGCATGCAAGAACACACATCCTACCCCAACTAGCATGGTACTAACCTTGAAACAATATCGATAAATCCTAAAACATGGTTCTTAAGAAGAGAAGTAGGGATAAGTAGGTACCCCTATCCAATTTACACTAATTATCATGAATTCACACATTCAGGCTATATCTATATAAAAAGAAAGTTGTAGCCTACTTGTAGGCCGATCACGCGCGCTCTCTATTACAAGGCCAAAGTTTTTCCTTTTCGAACAACATCCAAACACTGCCACACTATCAAAAATAGGATCAATGTTAGTACGTTTGCTTAGATAACAAAACCACATAGGACTGAAATGGACCAATTTTTGAGTTAAAAGGGGATTCTGGAACCCACACTGGTATTTCCAAAATTTACTCCATAAAGAGGTCCTAAACTTTGCCTCAAACTTGTGTTCCAAATGTTGAACACAATTTGAGGCCTAAACAACCAACCCAACAAACATGCACAAAAGTCACAATTTCAACACCAAGAATAGGAGGGATAGACACCTCAATGCAAGATTCACCTCCAACGAAGGTTCCTCAATGTAATCTGATCACTCCAGCATGTAACCTCGATAATTACAGACGCGTGGGGCTTCAAATCACTCAATTTGAATAAGAAATGACAAAGAATTTGCCTATTCAAAATAAGAAATGAGGTTGCCTCGCTTCTCTTTATGAAGGCGGCGAGGGCCACGAGAACGCGACCAAGAGGAACCTAGGGACCCATAAATACGGTCAGGGATCTTGTGAACATGGGCTTTGTGATCTTCGACAAAGCCTTTCAAACGCGGCCATATGTCAACTGATTTCCGCAAACACGGCCAAGGGCTGACGAATGCAAAACATTCACTTTCTGATGCATATCAGCTGGTTTGGCAAGTTTGAAATCTCTAATTGGGCATTCCAAGTTTGTTTCGAACACCATACACACAAACAATATATGCAACCCTACCAAATTTAAAATTCCTAACTATACGAAGTAGTCAATATTCCTATATGAGGTCGCCTCGACAAAAAGTGTGTCAAATCCCCAAACTCCATTTTAAGCCAAAATTCACAACGGGGCACTGAACTATCCTAAAGAATCTGGATCCAAACAAAGGGTCATTCAAAAATTAACATTGAAGAGCTAACTATGCTAACAAAATTCCCATTTGAGTTCGTTTACTTAGAATGTTGACTAAAGTCAAACTTAGGCCTTAACTTGAAAGTTAAAACGCCTATTTGCACAAACTTACATTAAAATCCTCGGGAGTCATGCTGACCATGCTACTTTCCTAGAATGACCCTTTTGGAGCTGACAGAATTGTTAGAATTGGATTCTGAGGTCATGTTCTTGAACTTTTAATAAAAATGACTATTTCAGGTTTTAAAGCTCCAAATCACATAAAAACTAGATTAATGATCAGGTGACCAAACTATTAGTCTCAGCAACTCATAAATGACTAGGGGTTGCTATAAGAAAGCTCTAAATGATGAAGAGGAGGCATAAACATAGAAATGACTTGGAGATCATTACAATGCTTTTTGTCTTGTTCTATATTAAGGGGTCGGGACACACGCTCCATGGCAGATGCATGGACTGATAAGTTCCCCATCGTTTCAGGTGTGAGTCTCATCATATGTGTATTGTAGGAATGACATACATCACTTTACATGGCATTTTTTTTGCCTTGCATATCATTTCTAGTTGTGAACTTTTGAGTGTTGTAGTGAAAATTATGATTGATGGATTCAGTATTTTGTGTTGATAGCCTATATTCGTTGAATAGTTATTATTGTGCTACTTGCTATGTGAACTATGAACTTTTAGGTTGGGCTGATCTTTGTGCAAGTTGTAGTGTGTGGAGGTTCGATTGGAATAAATTAGTACTCGTATTCTAATTGTTTTACCTCATGTTTTGTGGCTTGCTTTTTGAGTACCATGTTGTTTGGCACTCAATCCTTGATTACTACACTTGGTGTAGGTTAGAAGCTTGGATCTTTGCGATTATCCTTTCCTATACTTCATCTAAGGCTTGACTGGGGAGATTTGAGAGGAATCTACTTGTCATCTCAGTGGGCCCTCTTACTTCTTTATTATGTTCTTGTTCTACTGTAGAAACAATAACACTCTAGACTTGTATGTTCTTTCAATTCAAGTGTAATTTATTAGAAGCTTGTAAAAGTGACAACCATGTTTAGGGGTATTTATGAGTTGTTTAAGTTATCCGTATTTATGTTATTGATAGTTATTTTCTACATTTTAATCATTTTCTTTTGGGTTTTTGGCTAACATGTCTTGATGGGATAGACCAGTGTCATCACACCCATTTTTGGGTCATGAAAATTATAGACTATGTTGCTTGCAGTTCGTTCAACAATTTCGCAAGGGAAAAGCCAATCTTATTCATGTTATAGTTCAAGTGAAATAACTAAAAATTGTCTAGCATAATCTGCAGGACCTTCTACACTTGAGACTCGTTACCAATGGCAACACCAAGTATTTCCAGCTCATTCAAGAAGCTTATCATTTTCAGCACATGCTCCCTTACTAGCGACTTTCACCCATTTTATTGATAAAAGGGCTTTCATGGTAGTTTTCTTTGCAGCACGGTTCTCCTCTCAGAACATCCATTTAAGAGATTCAATTATTTCGTAAGAAGATGTCATGGACTAATACTTATGATGCAAGACATTCCCTATTGAAGTAAGACTGTAACATCTTGCCATCTCATAGGCAGTTGCTGAGTTGTCATAAGCTTTGATCTCATCCTCTATACAATCTGCCAGTTTAATGGGACATTCCTCAATTAACACGTACTTATAACCCTCAGAAGTAAGAACAATAGTAAGATTTCATTTCCAGTCAACATAATTAGGACCTTGTAGTTTGTTTTGGTTTAAGATAGAGGACAAGTGGTTAAAGTGAGACATAGTTAATTTGAGATATTTTTGAAACATATCATTAGGTATACATGCTAATATATATATATATATATATAACATGACACATATAATCACGCAAATGAACAGTTCGATTCATTAGGAATACATAACTATGTAAACAAATATATTATAATGTCAGGATATATTACCACTTAAATGAAAATGTCCAACTTAGTTAAAGAAAAATCTTTTTAGTTTAGTGAGGTATATATTAAATATTTTGATCATTGATTTAACATGCAACTTAGTTGAAAAGTTAAAACAAGTCATCAATGCAAAAGACTAAAACAACGTCCTAGTATACAACTTTGTCGAATAAGGAAGAAGATAGACATCGACATATAAACTCATGTATCAACAGTAGAAGGTCCTTTATTACCATAAAAGGGTGAACCCTTATATCGCTCGAGAATGAAAAAACCAAAATTTTTGAAATAGAAAAACACCCAAAAACCCATCAAAATTACTTCAAATGGACAAAATAGCGCCCTGGTCATAGCAAATCGATAAGTATTGCTCACTGGGTCATTTTTTATAAACCACCCAATTTTTTGGTCAACTGGAGTTTGTCGAAGAAAACTAGACATCTAGACCAATTATTTTAGCACATATGCCAGAGTCATATGTGCATGCCATCAATTCCAAGGCACAGACCATGCCAAGGCAAGAGAATGCCATACTATCAGGAGAGGTGAATTCCATGCCATCAAGAGAGGCCCAGGCGGGCACTAGAAAGACCAAGACAGGCAATGGCAAGGCCAAGGCAGGCCATCAAGACAAAACAGGTGGAGGAAGGACCAAGATAAGTCATCAGACCATGTGCTAGCAATGCCAAGTCTAGACATCAGGTCAGGCGATAGCAAGGTCAGGCGATGGTAGGTCCAGGCCAAGGGAGGCCTTAGTTTTCAAACTTTTTGGTTTTTTTTCAAAACAACTTGTGCATAATTTTTTGAAAATATTTTTCAAAACAAATAAATATCAAGGCATGGATGATGAATCTCATAATTAACTATAAAATGTGTAATTAACAGTATATAAAACTTCAAATTCAAATATTAATCATAAACATAAATAAAACAATCATAAAATTTGAATATCGTATATGAACTGTAAAATCAGTAATTAATAGTACATGAAACTTCGAATACAAACATGAATCATAAACATCAATATATCAGTCACGAAATTTAAATCTTATATATAAACTATAATATCCGTAATTAATAGTATATGAAACCTTTTTAGTTCAAACTGTAATCTTAAACATAAATTTATCACAAAATTTCCATCTCATTGATGAGCATGAACAAAAATCAACAATTTATGAATTATCAAAGTCATTTATAAATCTTGAAACGGTAACACATCATGATATAAACATATTACTAAAACAATATGTATCAATCACGATATACACACGATGATATACACAAATTACTAAAAAAATATGTATCAATCATCAATAATCTTGTTACATTATCTTTTGAATATGTAAGAAGAATCATGATATCAATTGATCAAATATGCTCAATGGAAGCATTATTCAAGATCACAAATAGCATGATGATATAAACTGAATGAATTTATGAAACTCTAACCTTCTGAAGTTTTCATACAAATTGTTCAACAATGAAGAATCAAGAGCTACTTCTTTCTATTGCCTTCTATTACTTTCTTGACTAATTCTTTTCAACCTAAACCTGTGTGGATAAGTAAGTGTGTTTCTAGAAAAATATACTCTTCTCTTCCCTCAACATTCCCTTTTGTACACCAAAAACCTGACATACGAGTTTCAGACATTAGGGTAATTAAAGAGGGTAATAAAGAAACAGTAAAGAGAAAATAAATGGGCATAAAATAGAAATATTTTAGCCTTAATCAGAAAAACATTTTTCTTTTATTCATCATTTAAATGTTTGAAATTCAAATGAATTTATTTCAGTATATCAGTAAATATACCGCTTCTTCTACTATGCTCTTTTATTTTTCCCTAGTTACGGTTAATTAGTCAGGAATAACATGAAAAACAAATTTCTTTAATAAACTTTCAATCACGATAATAATTCACAAAAGAATGAATTAGCCATATCGTAATAAATTATAAATTATTGTACTAAAGAAATTTTAATTGCAATCCTCGATTTAGTTGCGAGTTACATGTACTTATACTTTTAATAAAACAAACTACACATATCATAAAAATTATATCAAGATTAAGGGTATAAGTACATGTAATGGACAAGATATATTGTTTATTAATAATCAGAACCTAAACTAATTTTTTTAATTGGTCCATTCAATACATACAAAAATGTACTAGCACAAGAACTTGAAAATTTTCCATTCTAATAGTTAAGATCTAGTCATTTTTAACATTCTACTACAATCATCGAGATGTTTTTCATATATCACGACTCAGACCATCCTGAGTGGCATTACCACTAAACTACCTGGTGAGAGAACCAAAAACTAACCCCAACTACACCCAAAACACCATTGATAAAGCAAGTTCATCATAATAAAAGTATGAAAATAGGTTTCAAACAACCAACGATTGAGTCTACATAAACCCAATCAATAGCCAAAAATAATTCAGTAATTAAAGAGTTGAGTCCCCATAAATAACCCTATAATCAAATTGTTATGCATAAATAAACCCCTAAGAACTAAAAGTCCCAGTACCAAATCTCTATTGTCTAAAATAAAAAGGGGTGCAACCCCAAAATTCAAAAACAATAATAAAAGTTTAAGAATGTCTTACTCCAGAAAGATGGACAAGAAGAACAAAGGAATCCACAATATCCTTTAAGAGTAACTCACCCTTAGATTCAAAGTTAGACATCTCTTAACTGAGGTCTTTGATCAACCGCTAGAACTTGCCCTGTACTAAAAAAGAAAAGAGCAAGTATCAGTAGACAAACTACACTATACTAGAAGGATCATACAGTCAGTCAAATATATGAATATAAGCAACATTCCTTAGCAAAGTAATATAGAACAACACAAAAACAATTATCAATACATACCAACTCCTAGTCACATCTCATGAAACAACAAATACTAGGATGCATATCCTATATGATCACAAATGTAATGCCGAGTCTCCTATGGAACCTTAAATGCATATCTAATCCTCTCACAGAATCCAAAGTAAATTGTTAGTGTATCAGCATGGTACCTAAGCCACTCGTAGTTAGTGTACCGGCGTGGTACCCAAGCCAACCATATAAAGATATCCCCATACATGGTGTTGAACCCGAGCCAACCATTAGTATATACCATGCGATATTTGAGTCAACCGTGGAGATATTCAGTATCAAGCATGACACTTTAGCCAACAAGCAATACAGACAATCATGCATAATCACAAACAACATGAACAATTACATTTGAAACCACAAGTCCCATAATAGTTCATTCATGAGAGCAACAACACGATAACATTTTATATGCCTCCTTATGTTTTCACTTACAGGCATTGTACAATGATACTTTAAAGAAGTAGACATGCATACATACATAAATCAGTAAATACAACCATCACATATCTTGAACCAAGCCTCTTGGAAAATCTAAAGAACATGAGACTTCGCTTTTCGGAGTGCCTTGTCTTATTCTTGATCTAAATCAATAAATAAAGCAATAGGCAATCACAAAGGCTTAATTATACAATTTTTTACTAAATCCTAACCCCATGCCAATTCATGATCATCTTTCCCAAGTTAGGGTTTTTTCCCATCATCAAATCATGTCAAAACCTTCCCCCACGAGTAATATACTAGATTCTAAGGCTTAAGAATCAATGTACAAGGTTGAGGAATAATAACCTTAACCGACAAATTTCTTGGGAAATTGAGTGCAAACAATCCTAAATCCCCCTTCCCAAATGCATGAACAAAAGTGCTAAAATTAGGATGTTTTGGGGTTGTTTCTACATAAAATCCAAATTTGCCCTGCTATTATGGCGCAACTCACTATAGCGGAACTTACCCTACTATAGCAACCTGCACATACCGTTATAGTGGTCGGAGTCCTGATATTATGGAATATCTAATCTTTTGAGACACACAAATACATGAAAATCCATTTTTTTCACAGTATACCTCCTTCCATCAACGTCCACAACAATCTCTTTCATGCTGAATTTGATTTCAGGAGTTTTACTCACCCGAATTTTATTTTATAAAACCTTATGGTTTCCTTAATGTTTTGGCTACAAGAGCATGTCATCTAAGACTTGACATTACAATCCGTCCATTACCGAATATCCCTATACCATGCCTAGCCTAAATCTTATCAGAGACTAGACTTGCCTAAAAAATTTAAGTCACTATCCAAAAATATTTCTGGCCCAAATTCTTTTGCTATTGGATTACCCAAATTAACCGAGACTGATCATTACAATAGCTACCAATTTACCCATCGCTCATCCCCATGTGATCAAATAAGAAACACTATTGATTCCCATTTAATGATGTAATATCCATCCTCATGGTGTACTTCTTTAACATAGACATACCAAAAACTGAGTGGACTCTAGAAAAGTTTGATGGCAGTGCTAACTTGCAAGCCACTAGCCTCACACCATCAAGAATCTTAAATGAGCCAATGTAATGAGGGATAAGCCTACCATTCTTACCAAACCTCATGACTCCTTTCATAGGAGACAACTTCAACATAACCTTATCACCAACCTGAAATGCCATTTCCCTTACCTTGCAATCTGCATACTCCTACCTACTCTAGGCTGCCAACAACTTAACCTAATTTCCATTCACCCTTAACTGAGCTTTTTCTAACCAAATCATTATTCAAAGGTTTCACATCACCAACCTCAAACCACCCTATGGGAAATCTGTATCTCCTCCCATTAAGTTTCTCAAATGGTGCCATATCAATTCTGAAGTGACAACTATTATAATAGAAGAACTCACACAAGGGTATGAACTGGTCCCAAAGCCCCCCAAAATCAATTACACATGCTCTCAACATATCTTCCAATATCATAATAGTCCTTTATAATTTACCATCAGTCTGTCGATGGAAGGTTATACTGAAAGTGAGTTGAGTGCCCAAGACTTCTTATAACTTAGCCCAAAACTTTGAAGTAAATTGAGTGCCACCATCTGAAATGATATAAAGGGAAACCCTGTGCAACCTTACCATCTCCTTGAATTAAATATTGGCCAACTAATGAGAGTTGTAATCTACTCTAGCTGGAATAAAATGGGTTGATTTAATCAAGCTGTCAAAAATGACCCAAGTCAAATCATACTTCCCTAAGGTTTTAGGTAGTCCCTCTACGAAGTTCATACCTATCATTTCCCAGTTCAATTCAGGAATAGGCATTCTTTGAAGCAAATATGTAGGCCTTCGATGTTCATACGTCACTTGTTAGCTATTTTAACATTTAAAAAATACAAAATAATGTCTTTCTTCATCCTAGACCACTAATAAAGTAGCCTTAAATCCCTATACATCTTGGTTACACCCGGATGAATAAATACCGCAAACCATGATACTCTTCCAACACACTATGGATCAATTCACCAAATCAAGGAATACAAACCCTTCCTCTAAAACTGAGCACACCATCTGCATTGAGAGTGTCATCTGGGGTCTCCCCAGTCACCACCTTACCTTTGATGTTAACCAATCCTTATCCTCAAGTTATTTAACCTGGATTTCCTCCATGAAGGTGGGGTTGACCTCAATACTGTCTAGGATTTCACCCTGCTCAAAGATACCTAATTGCATTAACTTAGACTCCAAAATATATATCTCTCTTTCCAAGGGTCGCTTAGACATCCCCAAGATAGCATACATGACCATGTTAACTGTATTCTAGCTCAAGGTGGCTGCCACCACATTAGCCTTAACCGGAATGGTACTGAATGGTCACATCATAATCTTTGAGAAACTCCCTCCATATTCTCTATCCCAAATTCAGATCCTTTTGAGTGAACACATGTTGTAGACTTTGATGATCAGTGAATACCTCACATTTAAGCCCATAAAGATAATGCCGCGACATTTTTGGAGCAAACACAACTTTTGCTTACTCCAAAACATTGATGAGGTAGTTTATCTTATGGAACTTCAACTGTCTAGAAAAATAAGTTATGACATTGTTTTCCTACATCAACACATCACCCAAGCATGAATTCAAAGCATCACAATAACTAAAGAATACCTTTCACCAACAATGTCATGATAGGTGGTTTAGTTAGAATATCCTTGGGCTTTTGAAGCATCTCCTCACACTTATCTTACCACTCAAATGGTACTTCCTTTTTTGAATCAACTTGGTCAAGTGAGTATCAATAGAGGAAGATTTTTTCACAAATCCTTCGATAGTAGCTTGCACGACCCACAAAACTCCTAACTTTTGTCATACAATAGGCCAAACCAAATTCTTAACTACCTTAATCTTTTGGGGATCTACCATCAACCCATTTATCGAAACCACATTCCTAAGAAAGGCAACTGAGGTAGCCATAATTCATACTTAAAAAAATTAGCATACAGTTTCTGTTTCCCATGATACCTAGAGCAATACGAAGGTGATTTGCATGCTCCTCCTTTTACTTGTATTAAATCAAGATATCATTTATAAATACAATCACAATGAACCCAAGAATGGTTTGAACACCCCATTCATCGAACTCATAAATGTTGCAGGTGAATTACTCAACCCAAACAACATCACCAAGAACTCATAATGCACAAACCAGTTCTTAAAAGTTTTATTAGGTATGTCATTGGGTCTAATCTTTAATTTACGGTACTATGACCTCAAGTCAATCTTAGACAAGACAGAAGAACCCTACAACTGGTAAAACAAATCATTTGTATGAGGTAAGGGGTATATATTTTGGATGTTAACCTTATTCAACTTCTTGTAATCTATGCATATTCTCATACTACCATCCCTCTTCTTCACTAACAACATGGGAGCGCCCTAAGGAGAAGCTCTAGGACAACCAAATCTCTTACCAAGAAATTCTTGGAGCTGAATCTTAAGATATCTCAACTGAGTCAGAGCCATGCAATAGTGAGGGATAGAAATTGGTCTAGTGTCTGGCTCCAAATCAATACGGAAGTCTATGTCTCTATTTGGAGGCATACCAGGGAGATTTATAGGAAACACTTCTAGAAATTCCAAAACCAAGGGAATAAACACAATGGAAGGGGACACTGCACTAACATCCCATAAATGAGCCAAATACGCAAACCAACCCAACAAGACTAGGTTGCTAGCCCTAAGGAAAGATATGATCTTGAATGGTTTAGGCTTATACACCCATTCCCCCTCTAACCTTTCCCTACCTGTATCTCTAGAGTCATTATGTTATAGTTCAACACAACAAAATATAAGGATAGTCAAGTTGTACCCAAGATAACATCAAATTTAGCACATCTAATATGAATAAATCTACTCAAGTATGCAGGTTGATTAACAACATAGAACAATCACGATACACTAGGGTTACAACTACAAACTCTCCCATAGGGGTAGCAGCATAGATAGGGGCATCAAGGGTATTACAAATCAAATCAAGTCCTAGAGAAAAATTTAAAGATATATAGGAATAAGTACAACCTGAATCAAATAACACATAAGCCATCCGATATTATACAAGAAAATTATTTGTGATCACAACATCTAGTGTCTCGGCCTCTAGTCTTCCCAAAAAATGCATAACAGTGAGCTCTTTTATCATTACGGGCAACCCCCCCTTTGGGCTACACCAATCCTCTCCCCGCATAACCAGTTTAGCGGCCTCCACAACATCCCTTCTTATCTCCTTACCCACCTTGTGGACATCTTCTACCATTATTACCTCCACCCACTAAAACCACTTCTTTAGTCTGTTGTTAAGCCTTACTAACTATCGACCTATGAGGGCGATCCTTCTTAAAGTGTCTTAGCTCACCACAATAGAAATAACTATGGTCAAGTGTGGGCCTATTGGTTGATTCATAAAAAATAACATTGACCTACTGTAGAAGTAGCCATAATCGACTGAATCAGATAACCTGAAATAACCTACTAACCAGAACTTTTAGAATATGAACCACTATAGGTGACCATATTCTTGGACTTCTTAGCCAATGTTTTAGCATGTCTAGCCTTCCGAACTCCATCTACCTTCTTCACAAAATTAGTCACCTCATTGAAGATATTAACTGCAGAGGTCATTTACACCCACAAAACTTAAAATTTATAATTCAAACCCTTGACTAACAATTGATTTCCTTCTCTGAGCTTATCAACTACATAAAATAATAGGACAAAGCATGTAACTTATCCTCATGAGCAGCCATAGTCATATTACCCTCCTGAAGAACCATACACTCATCCTTCTTCCTATCTTTTCAAGTGAGAGTCACCTATTTCTCCTAGAATAATGCATGGAATTATGACCAAGTTAGTGGCGGCAAGATTGATGATAGAAATTCCACAAAATCTTTCCACCATTGCTTGGCCTTACCCAGAAGCTAAGAAGTAAAAACTCAACACCATGTTGCTACATAATACCCAACTTATGCGGCCTCTAATAATAGTCCAAGATGAACACAAAATAATCCTCACTCTTAGCACCATGGAACATTGAGGGCTTAAGCCTCAAGAACTTGTTCAATATTTCATGTTCACAACGGCTCATCACAGATCTAAGTTGGGGATGGAAGAGAGAATCGGTGTTCATGTCTCCATCAATCTTAGGGATAATAGACGCAATAGTATGAGTAACCAAAGTCGAAGTACCCTAAATAGTAGGAGTAACTCCAGCACCTACCAACCCACTCAGAAAGGAGAACACTTGCTAAACCACTACAACATCCATACTTCAAATGTTGCATGTGCTCTCACTAGTTAAAAACAATTCAGTAATTAAAGAATTGAAGTTATCACATTGTTATGCAGACACAAAGCCCTAAGAACTAATAGTTGTGCTGCTAAAACTTTAATGTCTAAAATAAAAAAGATTTGTCCGAAGTTCAAAAGCAATGATAAAAGTCTAAGAATGTCTTAGTCAAGAAAAAGAGAGGAATCCATGGCAGCCTGGAAGAATAGCTCACCCTTGGATTTGAAGTCAGACATCCCTTAACTGAGGTCTTGGATCAGTTGCTGGAAGATGCCATGTACTCAACAAGGAAAGAACAGTTGCAGTATCAGTACACAAACCACGGTGTACTGTAGGATCACATGGTCAGTCCAAATTATGAATGTAAATAGCTTATCATAGCACAGTAACACATAACAACACATAAATAATTATCAATACATACCGACTCCCAATCACATATCATGAAACAAGAAATGTCTAGATACATGTCTCATATGATTAAAAATTCAATGTAATATCTCTCATGGAACTATAAACACATACTTGGTCCTCTTACAGAACCCATAGTCAAACTCTTAGTATAACTGCTTAGTACATGAGTCATCTATAGTTAGTGTAATGGTGTGATGCTAAAACCAACCATATATGGATATCCTCGCACCAGGCGTGATATCTGAGCCAACAGTTAGTATATACTAGGTGTGGTATTTGAGCGAACTGTGAGATATCCTATACCATACCCGAGCCAACCGGCAAGGACAGACAATCATGCACTATCATAAATATCATGAACAATAAGACTTGAAACCACAAGTCACATAACAGGTTCATGCATGAGTTTATCAACATGATGTCATTTCATATGCCTCTCTATATTTTCCCTAATATTAATTGCATAAGGATACTATAAAGCAATAGACATGCATACACACATAAACTAGAAAACATACAACCATCACCTACCTCAAAACAAGCTTCTTGAAACTCTAAAGAACCCGAGCTTTCCCTTTTCTAATTGTCTTAGCCTGTTGTTAGTCTAAATCAATAAATAAAAGCAACAATCAATCACAAAAGCCTAATTATACCTGGATTATTCTCAAATCCTAACCCTAGGCCAATTGATGATCATCTTCCCCAACTTAGGACTTTTTCCCACCATGAAATGATGTTGAAACCCTACCCTATGAGCACTATTCTAGATTCTAAGGCTTAAGAATCAATGTACAATGTAGGGGAGTAATAATATTACCTTAACCAATGAATTCCGTGGAAATTTGAGTGCAAACAACCCTTATTTTTCCGTGAAAATCTCATTTTTCACAACCTACCTCCTTCCCTTGATATCCAGAACTATCCTTTTCAAGCCGAATTTGATTCTGGGATTTGTACTTACCTGAATTTGATTCCATAAAGCACTATGGGTTCCTTAGTGTCTTGTCTACATGAACATGTAATTTTCATGACTAAAGACTACCCTTTAGATGTGACATGGTACCTAGAGTACTGAAAGAACCTAATCGAACCACATGACATAGCATGACACTAAGATAATGTACAAATTGCAATAACATGAATAATAGGATAAAGTCTCAAATGATATTTTCAACATATAAGAAAAATATGAATACAAAGACTCATAAGAGAAAGTACTAAAGTCTGAAAGAGCCTCTCAACGTAAGTGAGTTACTAGCAAAAGCCCTAGCATACTCGAACATTTGAAAATTTAAATGTAAAGTCTGAAATAAACATAAGGAACTCATAAGCGGCATATCCCCAAACCATGAGGACCTATTATAGCAATTCTAAGTTGATAGAATCATGTACTGACAATGGCCAGATAGATGTGCATTAGAACCTATATTATGCAACAATATAGGCAAGAAACTATGCGATCAGTACATTCTATGCATAAACAGGACATAATAAGATGATAAGTCTGAAAATATGATAATACAATGACCAACTAAACATATCATGAACATTGATAATCTGATTCTAAAATACATTGTACAAGGTGATTCAATATTCCTCAACATCATATTCATTACATAGGTGGGAGATACCAGTAACCGGCATAAACCATGTAAGGTACATTATGGATTTCAGTGTACTACTTCCATACAAAAAAGAGAGTGTCCTACTTGCAAAGGTAAGGACCATAATCATGATCTAAGATGGATCCATTAGCTAGAGTAAATTAACAAAGTCCTATGGGGGCACATAGTTTTGAGACCGTGGTAATTTCCACTAGTCCAACTCGGTGCTAAGTTCTCCCAACTAAAACCACGCATATTTATAGATAAATAAATAGTAAGAATCGGGTAATATTGAATATTTCATGGAAAAGTTGATAATCAGAAGAATAGCTCCTTAAAATCATGATTTTTAACATTATATTTGACACACTTATCTGAAGTATTTAAATCCTGATAATCATATAGATTGCAAGATACTTTATAAGAAATCATCCTTGATTCATAAGAACCTTCATAACGTGATGCATGCATACCAAAATAGCTTAGTCAAGATCATGAAATACTTGCATAGCATGGGTTCATAAAAATATAATTTGAAAATATTGAATTATGATCAAATCATGCATAATAAGATCAACCATGAAGAATAAACTTGAACTCCATAGAACTCATAAGAAATCATGAAACCCTAGATTTCGAGTAAGAATCATAAATAAGAATTTGAGGTTTCTTTGGGGCTCAATGAGTAAAGAAGGAACCATTGATGAAGCTCTCACATACATTAATATAAACCCTAGGTGAAGTTGAAAAAGAAGACTTGAAGCTTTGAAATCCTTGTTCTTGCCTTGGGAGAGAGACTTGGAGAAGAAGAAACTTTGATTGAGTGAATGAGACAGAATGGGGAGGTTAGGGATCTTAGGGATCAGTTGAAGACTCCTAAATAATCCCAAAATGACGTAGTATAGGAATTAAAAGAGTATTAAAAGTCCTAATTACTTTTACTTAAAAAATGTCAAAAACCTTTTGTGGCCCCTTTCTACAGACTGTATATCCTTTGATGGTCCGTGGACCCTCTCGTGTTGTCCAACCACAAAAAATCCAAGTTTCTAAACTTTCAATCCATGGTCGGTTTAATAGTTTGTAGAAACTTATATGGTTTATGAACCCTCTCATACAACCATCCTGAGGTTAAATTCCCTTAATCCCAAAGCCTTACTCTACGGACCCTTCCACAGTCCGTACAAGAATCCACATGTCGTATATCCTAGCCTTCATGTTAACCCCATTTTAAAAAAATCTGAAGATTGAATTATAGGTAGGTCAATAGTCAGTGAATCCACTTATGGACCATATAATCGTTCAAGGTCCTGACCTGGGGAATTCCATCTCTAGGGCTCCTTTCTCGAGTGGATTCCGGAGACATGAACCATTGAACGTTTTTATGAACACCTTTTGTGAAAGAAAATTGTTGTAGACTTCAACAATTTATTATGTACTTTCCTTCTTTATGTGAGTTAGGTGATAAACGCTCAACCACACCTCATCCAATACTAGGTGTGGGCGATCTTAATCTAGTATAAAACCCAACGAAGAGTTGGGGTCAAACCCACAGGGAGCGGTACGTGTTCGAATTCAGTCACGAAGTTACGAATGTAATCTAATTGGTGGTAGGAATAGAAATTATTGAAAATATGTAGTTAAATAAAAAAGGGTGACAACAAATGACAGATGGGGGAATTCATTTGCAATTAACAGCTAAAACAAGTACGAAAACAACAATATTAAGAGGAATTATCGGGATGTGATTGATTATAAACTAATTACGTGAAATGGGTAATTGAGAATTAATAATAACTTGTTGAAACATTGTGGGTAGGCTGGACAATAAGTTCAATAGTTTTCTCTTGAATAACTATTACTATTCAGGTGATTTCTCTCGAACATCGACAAGCTTAACACTATAAAACAATCCAAAACCTTAATTTATCTACTCTCTCGAGCTAGATAGGTAGGAATGATCCAAGATTCACTCTCTTGTGCTGAACCCACAACAACCCACACACTACAATCATCAATTGATCACCTTGGCTTTAGAACATCTCTCTCGAGCAAACCCAAAACACTAAGATAGAATTGTATTTGCTACTACAATTCATGAATTACTACTCAACTATCAATCAAACCCACATTAAAACAACAAATAAATCATTAAAAAACAATACCCATAAGCAAATTAAGCAAATAATCACATGATCACACCCCAAGAATTGGGATTTTATCTACACAACATAAAGAGAGAAAAACGATTACCAAATACATTAGCCATGATATAGGTAAAGGTTTTCAAGTCTTTCCAATGGTTCAAATTGAAAAAATTCAAAAACCCACTTAGAAATCCTCAAAGTCTTCAATGGAAACTTAAAAAACTAAGAGAGAACTCTAACTCTCAAACTTGGGAATCAAAAACTCTGAAAGGAACTCTGTGTAACTTGGTGAGATCTCCTCAAATTTCATTTAAAATTCCAATTTATAGTTGCCCAAATTTTGGCCTAAAAGGCCATTGGGCGGAATAAGTTGGGCCTCGCCGAACATGTCGGCGATCTGCCCTTTTTTCCCTTCCAACGACTAATTTCAATGGTCATTAGTCCTCCAGATCCTGTAACTTTGGGCGACCAAAGTTTCCCTCGCAAAGTCATTCGGCAATGCGCCGACTGCGCATTCCTGTCGCCAAGTTAGTTCTTCACTAGGGCTGGCACGCTGGAACCTTAGGCGAGCTAAAAGAGCTACTCGACGGTTCGCAGAGTGGTCTTGGCGATCACCAGGATCGCTTTTTTTCACTTCTTCAGCTTATTTGTTCCTTTTTTCCCAATTGTGGCCATGCCTTGCTCCTTAGCCTTAAATGTTGCAAATTAACACTTTAACATCAGTTTAGAGCGTAAATTAGGCATTTGAGGATACTAAAACTATCAAAACAACGCCCTTAATAGTCGAAATCTTGGACTCATCAACACCCCCAACTTAAAATTTTGCTTGTCCTCAATTCAAAACTCAAGATCAATTAGTTCAACAAGGATGTCTACAAATAGTTCAGCTTAAGATTCAACATAAATGCATACACAAGGTTCAAACTGCACATACAATGCTCAATTGTGCACTCAAAGATTCAAATTGTGACTCACCATTATGAAGTGTACTCAAGATCACAATTCTTGCTTCAAATGTAATTACAAGCTCAACAAAGGTATTCAAATGCCCTCACAACAAAGATGATTCCATATTCACACAAAAATTTCTCAAAATATTAAAGTCTCGGAATCACATACAACGCTCACACTCACAAAGATGAACACATGCATGACTCCACTCATAGGCTTGCCCTTATTTTCCAATCAACATTCGTTCCAGCTCACTCAAGATCACAAAGGTCTTTTTAAGGCTTGTAACAAGGTTGAGTGTAAATGTACGGTCATTTAGACTTAGTGGCTTCTACCTTCATGAAGTATGGCCTGAAAATCACTTTTTCTCCTTCTCTTTCACATTCAAGCATGTTCATAATCCACCCTATTATTCAACTAAACATGAATCACCAGACACCCCATTTTTTACTATTCTCACACTTTATATCACAACTGTTGCTCTTTTTCAATCTTTTTATTTTCGTTCTTCTTCTTTTATTTTCTTTTTGGAGGGGTTCCATCTTTTTCAAAACAATCCATCAAAGGAGGAATTTTTACACTTCTTAACTTTTATTCTTTTTCACCACACCCCAACTTAGTCTTTTGGCCTAAGTTGGCTATTCAAACAAAACAATACTTCATGAAGGTTATGGGTGATGGGATAAAGATCGAGGTCAAAGTTGTTCAAGTTTCTTCCAAGAAAAGGATAGGCTCAAAAGGTGTCAAGCAAGGTTAACATGTCTCACAAGGTTGGCCACAAAGAGGTATATTGTCAAGTTGGTTCACTCTTCAAAATTCTTGCCTAAGATCATTTCAATTGCTTGCTTCACTCAATCAATATGACCAACAGAGTAAATTGTAGGTCTCATCAAATAAAATTTTCAAAGTAAACTCACCACACAAGGCATTGCTACAATTATCAAGCGAGACTCCACACTTTCTAGCTAGCGTGCAATGTTCATCACAAGAAACTCATTCAATAAGTGGCTAGTCACAACGTGATGCTAAAAGTTCACATATTTCCTATGTAACTTAGTTTGCCTCATCGTAGCCACACATTTATTTTGTTCAACTAAGAGCATTATTCAAGACATTCGTATTGACCACAACCGACATTTAAATTTGCACAAGAATAGCCATAATCACACACAAAAGAGGTGGCAAAAATTTAAAACTTGGTTCAAAACCATTTTCATATCAAAATAATGGGCCACAATTTATCAACAACCACAATTCAACAACCAAGATATATATAGCTCCAATATTCAAAAAAACAAAATAAGAATTTAGTCAATATTCACAAAACAACCCACAAGAGGTAGGTATGGAAATACCTCACCCCACCAACAAAATACACAGTTGTCCTCAAATGCAACCAAAAATAAAAAAAGTCTGAAAGATAACAGAAAGGAGGTAAAGAGAATCATCCTGCCAGGATAAGCCTGGGGTGAACTCTGCATGTCCACAACTCCCTCTGTCTGCGCATGAATGCCCGGTATCTCAGCATCATTGGCTCCACTGGAGCTCACCATGGGAACATCCCTAAAAGATGCATATACAACTGTATGCACCATGGCTCCCTTTAGGTCTTCCAAGTCATCATAGACAGTCACATCAGTCACACAAAGCTACTCCTCATTTGTCTCAGCAGCAACATCATCAGCTCTAACCTCATCTCCGGTAAAAGACAGAGGCACCTAAAAACAAGATGGAATATATATGCTCGGGCCATCTGGGATATCCACCATCCCAAATAACATAGTCAAATCAGTGGACTTCAGCTGGTTCACATCTCTCATCAACCCAGTAATATAGGCCTTCAAGGTTGTTACCTTATTTGAAGCACCTCAAGTCTGCTCACAAGCTGCGACTCTAACAGTAAGGGCATCTAGTGCCAATTTGTGATCCCTCATATCAGCCCTAAGTGGGGCCAAGGAAGAAGCTATCACCTTCTCTATCATCCCAGGCATAGCAGCCTCAACCGGGAGGCACACACATCAACAAAATTTGCTAAATGGCCCATTTTATGATGCATGGCCTGGGTAAAAGGGGTTGGGATGCAGCAGAAGATCTAGAGGTAGGGGGTGCAGCAGAAGTGTCAGGAGTCTCAGAAGAGGATGAGCCAAAAGTACCTGACGGCTCACTGGCCTGAGTGGGCAGGACTATCTCTGTAGGTAGCGTATCAACATCAACCTCTGGGGATGTATACACTGGGGTTGCCCTCCTCCTGTCAATCTTGCCCCACATGTACTCGGCCTCGATACGCTAAATGCCACTAGAAAATATGGGTGTAACCTCGACATCCCTCTGCTTATTTCATGGAACCTGGGCTCATCTGCATAACTCTGTGATCACCACCAGGAATGGGAGCGAGGTCTGACACTGCTTGGCCCTCATGTCCATATCCTGCTCAATAATTAATCCCAAATTTAGCCTCTTCCTACCTATGATGAACCCAATACAAGCTGCCTTTAGGTGGCGGAGAATAGACTCATTATGTGATGGTATGATGGTGCTACTGATGAACCCTAACCAATATCTAGTGCCAATGTTTAGGTCTTTCTTCTCGATGGATGCACCTGCTTCAATCCACCTCGGGGTGATGTCTGATTGAAGGAGGGCCAACCAACCTTTTAAGTCATCCATTGTATGTGTTTGGATCATGCTCTAATAGTCATGCATAAAGTCGGAAGCGCGCCCAAATGCAACATATATGTCATCTCTTCTGCATTTTATCTTCTTGCCTCGGACCACCATAAAATCTACCGGCTTAAAGGCACTAGCCCCTAAAGCGCCAAATTGTCATAGGCTGAGTAGAACTCCCAAACCCAAGTAGGAATGTATGGGCCATAGGGTCTGGTGAAAACCTCGAATCTGTGGAATCTAAGAGTGTCCCACACCTTTGAAGGTATGTCCACTACACCATCGGTAGACAGTCTCTTTTCCTCTAAAATGGTCCTCAAACCCTCAGCCTTTAGTCAGTTGAGTGAACGGGGGGAGGACCTTGTACTGGTGGTGTCGGGACCACTGTCTGTGCTAGAGAAAGGGGAGGAGTTTGAGGCACCGGGATCCTAGACGGATCATTCAATGACTTTGAGCGTAGCTCCACTCTCCGGGACTGTAATAACTAATCATCCTCAGGCTTAGAGATAGATGCCTGAAAATCATGTGAGTCCCCCTTACTGCCTGATGTTGGGAGGTGAGTCTCGTAGACCCCCTTACTATCTGAGCTTGCCTCCTCATGACGCAACAATTACAGGTGCCTTGTCCTTGCCTTTGCCTACCTTTGGAGGTAGTTTTGCTGCCTTTGCTCTGGATTCTCATTGATGGTTATTCTTTGTGCCCGCTTTTGAGGCGGCATGTCTCTACCAAGGACTTTGGGTCTATCCATTCCTGCAAAACAACATGAAAAGCATTAGAAAAATTCAAGAAAAACTTCAGAATATAACTGCAGGAAGACTCGCCGAACCACTTTGGCGAGCCAAGTCAGGTTCGCCAAATGTTCTAGAACAATTTTTTTTAAAAGTTCAAAGCTTGTCGGTGATATCCAGGGCCATTCAGTAGATCGCGGACACCAAATGGTGAACTAGAAGTAGCTCACCGAAAGTTACAGTGTATTTAAGGAATTAGGGGAGCAGAAGGGCGATCATGAAGTAATTTCGGCGAGACGTCGAGTGAGCTCAGGCGTATTGCCAAAAGTTATAGAACCAAACCCAACATTTTAGGGAAATTAAGGATGATCTAGGGGCACTTAGGCGAACTGTCGAACCAATCGGTGAGCTCGACCCAACTCGCCAAATGGCCCTTAGTGCCAGGTTTTCACCCCACTCTTTGAAAGCAAAACCGCAGCCCACTAATTCAAAATTAAACACTTACACTATAAAATTAAAGCAATACACATACTACCCATGCCCTCGAAGTACTCAGACTTCCCCCGATTTGGCCAAAATTGGCCAATTGATGTCTTTTGCCCTTAAAGAATGACGTCAACCGCTCCATCATAGGGCAAAATACGACATTTGGCACAATCCGGGGTTAGTGAAACGTCACCCCCTAGATCCAAAAAATATTTAACACAGCCTAATAATTTTGACTCGATTTTAACAAGCAAAGACACGAGAAACATGATTAAAAGTTGATTAACTACTATTTCACTTAAAATTAGGCAAACAAACACTCACACGATGATTACCCAACAATATTCAACAAAAAAATGTGAATTTCATTCGAGTTCAACCACAATAGAGTTTGGAGTTTGAAAAACCAACCTTTATGCTTAAAAAGAATTTGAAATATTAGGCGGCAAAGAATTCAAAATCAATTCGAGCAAAGATCCCAATAAATTGAGAGTGGACGTATGAAGATATTGAAGAACTAAAACTGGGTGAGAGAATGTGGGAGTTAAAAAGTAGGAAAGTGAAAGGATTTGAAATTTTACACCATTTGGCCTTTAAACCTTTTAGTTCGCGTGCTAATCGGTGGAGTAAGTCACGCCCGCCGAACCATTCGGCGATACACCGAGTGGTATTTTGGTTCACTGAGTTTAACAGAACTCCCAGCAATTTGGGGGTTCAAACAGCAGATAAAGTCGGGCTCGCCAACTGAGCTTTTGGCTCGCCGACTAAGCTTTTGGCTCGTCGAGTTTTACAAAATTCCCCATCAAGCTGGGTGGTTCCAACGGTGGTCCAAGTCGGGCTCGCCGACCTCTTTGGTGAGTCACTGACTGGACTTTTGCTTGCCTAATTGCCCATTTTCCCATACTTTTACTTTTCAACCTGCAAAATCAACACTCGTTATTCAAAAATAAAATTTAAAACATCAAAAACTTGGGTTGCCTCCTAAGAAGAGCATTATTTAATGTCGTTGCATGACAAAAATACCAATTCAAGCTTCATTTTTAGGGTTTGCCATTGTATCACTAGGCAACCATCCTTTCTTCCTTGGATTTAAATTAGTCGAGATTTGACCCTTTTGTATCTCTAGCTGTTTAATATTGATTGAGTAAGAAGTCACCATCTGATTGAGAGATAAGACGTCCTCTTTCATCTCTTTAAACACTTTGTCCAACCCTTCAACCTTATTGAGAATGTGTGCAAGCATGTCTTCCGTACAGAAGTTCTTCGGGTCAGCTCTTTCCTCTTTAGGCTTTTGGCATTCATGAGGTCGAACGTATCCTTCTTTTTCACCATCCCTTTCTTTCCAAGTACCATTACAGTCACGCCATTTCCTATCACGATCTCTCCATCCATCATCTTTATTCCAACCCGGATTTCCACCCGGCCTTGGATAGTTTAAACAAAATCCTCTTCCTTGATTTGCAAAGAAGTTCACTTCCTCATTGTACAACGCCTCATATTGTGCTTCTTTGGGGTTTGCTCCACCAACACCTACAGTATTTACACTCTTCGAACCACCACCCATCATATTTTTCGAAAATAGATCCAACTGGGTCATCATTTTTGCCATGTTTTGGTCTCTTTCGTGATGCTTGTCTATTCTCTCGTTTTCATCCTTAAAGTAAGAGAAGACACTTTGTCCTCACAAGTGTACCATGCTCTATTTATCTTGGTCATTCCATCAAGGTGTTTAGACGCTACTTCATAGGGTTGTTGCATTATACCTCTGGGAACAAGCTGATCAGCAACTCCTTTGTTCACCGAGTCAAGACTCCTATAGAAGTATTGTAACAATATATGGTTTGGTAGTCTGTGAGTCGGACATTGAAGTACCTACTTCTTAAATCTCAGCCACGTCTCGTGGATTGGTTCACCTTCCAAGCGTTTGAAACCTTGGATGCTATCTCTGAGCATCATCATCTTTGACGGGGGAAAGAATCTCACATGGAACGTTGTGGTAAGCTCATCCCAAGTGGTGATGGAATCCCTCATAATTCAGCCAACTATTTGGTAGCTTCACTCATCAAAGAGAATGGGAACAACCTGAGACGGATTGATTTTTGTGATATGTTCTTAATGAGAACGGACCACAAACATCCACGAAGTTCCTAATATGCTTGCTCGTGGGGTCTTCATGGGTCAACCCTTAATATAATCCTTTTATTTGGAGGAGATGTAGCATCGTGCTAGTAACATGGAAGACAGCATTCCCCTCGATAAGAGGTAGACGTATTGCGCCAACACCACCCAATTGAATTAGGTCATTCACCTCATTCAGATTTTCAATATCGTCTTGGTGGCCCACTTAGCTACCATTACTCCCGCTCACGCTCATATCCTCTATTCAAACCAAAGTAAGTCGATTAAACTACAATACAAAAAGATCATAATTCAACTTCAATAATAGAATACTAGGTGTGGGCGATCATAATCTAGTATAAAACCCAATGAAGAGTTGGGGTCGAACCCATATGGAGCAATACGTGTTCGAATTCAGTCACAAAGTTATGAATGTAATCTAATTGGTGGTAGGAATAGAGATTATCAAAATTATGTAGTTAAATATAAAGGAGTGACAACAAATGTCAGATGGTGTAATTGATTTGCAATTAACAGCTAAAACAAGTATGAAACAGGGGATACAACAATATTAAGAGGAATTCTCGGGATGTGTTCGATTATAAATTAATTACACGATATGGGTAATTGAGATTTAACAATAACTTGCTGAAAACTTGTGGGTAGGCTGGACTATAAGTGCAATAGTTTTTTCTCGAACAATTATTATTACGATTCAGGCGATTTCTCTCTAACAAATATTATGATTTGGGCAATTTCTCTCGAACATCGACAAGATTAACACTACAAAACTACCCATAACCTTAATTTATGTACTCTCTCTAGATAGATAGGTAGGAATAAACCAAGATTCACTCTCTCGAGCTGAACCCATAACGACCCACCCACTACAATCATCAATTGATCACCTTGGCTTTAGAACAACTCTCTCGAGAAAGACCAAAACACTAAGCTAGAATTGAATTTGCAATTACAATTCACGAATTACTACTCAGCTATCAATCGAACCTACATTAAAACAACAAATAAATCATTAAACAACAATACCCTTAAGCAAATAATCACATGATCACACCCCAAGAATTGGGGTTTTAGCTACACATCATAAAAAGAGAAAACGATTACCAAATACATTAGCCATGATATGGGTAAAGGTTCTCAAGTCTTTACATTTGTCCAAATTGAATAAATTCAAAAACCAACTTAGAAATCCTCAATGTCTTCAATGGGAACTCAAAAACTAAGAGAAAACTCTAACTCTCAAACTTGGTAATCAAAAACTCTGAAAGGAACTCTATGTAACTGGGTGAGAACTCCTAAAATTTCATTTAAAATTCCAATTTATAGTTGCCCATTTTTGGCCTGAAAGGCCATTGGGCAGAATAAGTCGGGCCTCGCCGAACAGGTTGACGATTCTCCCTTTGCTCCCTTCCATCACAAATTCGCAATAGTCATTAGTTCTCCAGGTCCTGTAACTTTGGACAATCAAAATTTCCCTCGCGGAGTCATTTGGCGATATGCCGACTGCCTATTCTTGTCGCCAAGTTGGCTCTTCACCGGGGCTGGCACACTGGAACTTTAGGCAAGCTAAAGCAGCCACTCGACTGTTCGTTTAGTGGTCTTGTAGATCACCAGAATCGCTTTTCTTCACTTCTTCAGCTTGTTTGTTCATTTTTGCCGCATAGGGTCCTTGCCTTGCTCCTTAGCCTTAAATGTTGCAAATCAACACTTTAATATCAGTTTAGAGCGTAAATTAGGCATTTGAGGACACTAAAACTATCAAAACAATGCCCTAAATGAGTCGAAATCTCTGACTCATCATTAGGCACTTCTGAGGTCTTAGAATATCTTCCCCTTGGGACATGCATCCTTGAATGAGATTCCTATTGGGAGCGTCACCCCCGAATGGGCCCTATAGAGTGTGATCCAGATTTAGTCAGAGCTCCAATGTGGGATGTTGACACTGAGTAGGAAACCAAAAAAAACTAAGCTTGAAAATAGTAGGAAAAGATCTAACAAACAAACATGAATGCAAAAACACATAAAACTTAAGGAGTGGCTGACTCCAAGCTAAAATATGAAGTTTAAAATTGATTGCATAAACTTGCATGCATAGGAAAATATGAGAATAGTTGAAAAACATAAATCCAAAGAGTACATAGGAGGAATTAAAACCTCACACTAAACTCATCCAGAGGGAAAGAGGTGGAGGTAGTTGGATATCATATCGGCTTTGGCCTCCCAAGTAGCACCCTGAACTAACTGATTCCTTTAACAGACTTTCATTGAAGCTACTTCTTTATTTCTCAAATTATGAACCTAATGATCAAGAATCTCCATTGGGACTTCTTTTTATGAGAGACTTTTCTTTACATAGACACTCTATTAAGGCATAATTGTAGTCAGATCACCAATGCATTTTTTCAACAAAGACATATGAAACACTGGATGTGTTAATGTTGTAACACCTCAGAATTTGGGCAAGGAAGAAATGAAATCTTTGGACTGAAGTGTGGTTTTACAGGTCCCATCTATGGATGATATAAGCTTCTTTGGGTCGTATATGGCAACCGGAGTAAGGGGAAAACATTATTTTTCAAAACAAGTCTCAGTACCTTTTTTATGGTTCACCGGATAGTCTCTCATTCTATGTACAAGTTATTGATAGGTCTCGTAGGTGAGTCCCAGACTTGATGAAATTTTGAGGGTCAAGGTTGGTTACTATAGTTGGTTACTACAGACTATAGAAAAACCTAAAGATTGTAGACCGAGTCCATCAAAGTTAGTACAAATTAATGGTCCCAATACTTGATCTACGATTGACCAGTATGGACCGTTAAAGTCCTACGGTCCGTAAGTCCAAACCATAGGTCGAATTCGACAGTTATTTTTAAGGTTCCTTTTACCCCAAGCCCTATATAAAGATTTTAAGCCCCAAATTACCCATTTTTGAATTCTCCTAGATTCCCTAAACTTGACGAAATTCATCCTCCCCAAATTCTATGTACCTAAGGAAGAAGGAGAACATCTAGGGTTCCATTCAAGTCTCCAAATTCACCATATTTCTTGGCCTTTAAATAGCAAGGTATGTGGGTATTCACCCATGGAGTCCTTTCCTCCATGGGGTCCTAAGATTTCAAAATTTCTCAATTCAATTTCAATTATTTAAGATAGGGTTTCAATCCAATCTTATGGGATTCATTCAATTGTGTTAGATTGGTGTTAATTAAGTGTTATAATGAAATATTTGACTTTAATACATGATATTTAGTTGAAATTATGTTGACCCATGCCTAAATTATGATTTTCCAACTATGAACCTATGATAAACTCATGAACCTGTAAATTTTGAATTGAAGAAGATACGCATGTTTTCATGAAGTTATTGTAAATAAATTGATGGTTCTTGAAAGGAATGTATTAATGCTATTATGAAAGGTTTTCTCACATTTTATTATCATCATGATTGTAAAGGTATTCCTCACATATGTATTAACATTGGTGAAAGGTTTTCTCATCTATGTTGAATTATGTTTAAGGAATTATTCTATGTTTTAATTTTGAAAGTTGTGGATTGTTATTGATCCATGCCTTTCCTATGTTACATTTATATTTGGTTTTTATCTATTCTATTGGTATTTAGACTCAGCCCCGAGAGGGCTTTAAGGTGGAGGCTCAAATAGGGTAGTCTCTAGTAGCAACCTCTAGCCCCTAACTACATGCCCCTGTATGATTGTCTTAAATGACCTAGCTAGTGGATCCACTTGAGCAAATGATGATATGTATGAATTCTACGCTGGCAAGTAGATTCCCCTTCTTTTGGTATAAGGGATATATCGGATTCCATGATATAGCTCTCGTGGTCTTATTGTCAGTTAAAGCTAATTTCCTTCAAAATGCTTATGTTTTCTTCAAAGTTTTTCTTTAAGTCCTTTATGTTAATGCATTTGACCATGTTTTATGATTCTCATGTCATTTCTTCTTCAAAGTATTTATCAATATGATCATGTCTACGTGTTTTAAGTCATTTACACTATCATGTAAACTTTATGCATAATGCCCCATACTTCATAAATTCCATGTACTAACGCATACTTGTGTCTACATTATCTCATAAATGTAGGGTCTAATTCTCCTACCTCCCATACCCATGGCTAGACATCTCTTGGGTGCTTCAAGTGATTGATGAGTCCTCATGTTCCGAGGACTGATAAATATTATAGCTTTATATCATTTTCATTTTCTGACTTTGAATGTGATGCATGGGTTACATCCTAATCACTTTTCTTATGATGTATTAGATGACTTAATGAGACTTATGTTAGACTTCCGCTTTGTCAAACTCTTTGGTATAGGAAGTGATATCTTTTAAAGTCTTTAAATTTGATTATATTGTACGATGTATGCTAAGTGGCTTGTGTAGGGCCTCTCGGGTCCTAAACGCAATGTTAGACCTAGGTACACTTTGGATCATGACAAACTTGGTATTCAGAGCACAAGGTTTAGAAAGGTCCTAGGATGTCTCATAAGCCATATCAAGTAGAGTCTTGTTTATGAGTGTGAAGTGCGCCACATTTATGAATAGGAAGCTATAAGACATTTAGGAAATTCCACTTTTTTCATCATACTAAATCGTTCGATAGATTTTAACTCTATATGTCTCTCTTTTAATCCTTTCCAATGCTTTTCAGGATATGGCCCCTTAAAGAGCATATATTTGGAGTAATTTGAATGAGAATGTGAAACGAGAAGCTCCTCAAGCTCTTCAAGAAGCTCCTCAAGTCCTGATCGACCCTTTGGCTGAGAAAGAAACTAATGCGGAGTTTCGAGCTGATTTTCAATTATTGGCCCAAGCCAATATAGAGGTTGTGGTCCCCGTGAACCCAAATGGGTGATTAGAGGCAACTAGAGTGAGGGTCTTCACTTGGATGAATCACCAAAATTTCCATGGTTCCAAAGTTAAGGAAGATCCTCAAGAGTTCATTGATAAGGTATACAACGTGTTGATGATTATGGGTATGACTTCAGTTTAACGGAAAAATTGGCCACTTATCAACTTAAAGATGTTGCTCATGTTTGGTTCAATCAATAGAAGGAAGAGAGGGCGGTTGATGTGGGTCCTCTTGATTGGAAAAAGTGTAAGGGTGCTTTCCTTTATAGGTTCTTTCCCCATTATAGGAGGGAGGCATAGGTACTTGAATTAATTAACCTTTATCAAAGAAATATTAGTGTGAAGTAGTATGCCTTGAACTTCACACAATTATCTAGGTATGCTTCTACTATGGTTGCAGAATCTAGGGCAAGGATGTTAGTTTTTTTTTAGTGTGTCTGAAATCGTGGTTAAGGAATATCATACTGCCAAACTTATTAAGGAAATACACCCAAAAATGGTGGTTAAGTAATGTCGTATCGTCATGCTTATTAAGGAAATGGATATTTCTTTCCTAATGATTCATGCTCACCAACTTGAAGAGGAGAAACTTAAGGAAAAGTCTAGGGAGGAAAATAGGGCAAAATCTGGTGCTGGTGACTTTTCATATTCAAAGTTTGATGGACATGGTCGTTCTAAGTTCTGAAAAATGTTTTCTGGTCAAGGTTCCTCTAATGATTCGGCTCCTAAGCTCAACAAGAAAAGGGTGTCTAATCTAAAGTCTTAAGGAGGAAATGGTGAGGAAATGATTCTTCTGTTCCCGCATGACAAAAGTGTGGCAAAAGTCATCTAGGAAAAATCTTGATGGGTATGGATAACTTCTTTTGTTGTGGTAAAAGTGGGCACCATTTGAGAGATTGTCCATCTAGAATTAACAACGGAAAAGATGGTAGTCAACCTCCGCCTAGTGGTTCAAGTTCAAGTGCTCTAAATAAAAACAGATTCTATGCACTTCAAACTCGTCATGAGAAAGAGGGCTCTCCCGATGTTGTTATCGGTATGTTGAAAGTCTTTTATCTTAATGGTTATGGTTCACTTGATTCTGATGCTACCTTGTCTTTTGGGACACCATATGTGGCTATGAGATTTGATGTTCATCCAGATGCGTTGATAGACCCTTTTTCTATCTCTACACCTACTGGTGACTCTATTGTCGCTAACAGAGTCTATAGAAGTTTCCCTGACTCCTTATCCTAAGAGTCACTCATGTTGATCTTGTAAAGCTTGATATGTTAGATTTCGATGTTATTCTTGGTATGGATTGGCTTCATTCTTTTATGCTTCTGTTGATTGTAGAAACCGAGTGGTCAAGTTTCAATTTCCTAATGAGTCCGTCCTAGAGTGGAAAGTGGAAATTTCTATGCGTAAAGGTCAATTTATTTCTTCTCATAAAGCTAGGAAAATGATTTCTAAGGGTTGCATATATCATATTGTTTGGGTTAAGGATATGGATTTCGAAACCCCTCATATTGAGTCGGTCCCCATTGTTAATGAGTTTTCAGATGTGTTTCCCGTTGATCTACCCAATATTCCTCTGAAAATGGAAATAAACTTTGGTATTGACCTTCTCCCCCATACGCAACCTATCTCCATTCCTCCTAACCTTATGGCTCCAGCTAAACTCAAGGAATTAAAAGAGTAATTGAAAGACTTGTTGGATAAGGGTTTTATCCGACCAGGTATCTTTCCATGGGGTTCTCTAATTTTGTTTGTTCATAAAAAAGATGGTTCACTTTGCATGTGTATTGACTACCGGCAATTTAACAAGGTTACCATTAAGAATAAATATCCTCTTACAAGGATAGATAATTTATTTGATCAACTCCAAGATGCGAGTTACTTCTCTAAGATCGACCTCCATTCGGGTTATCACCAATTGAGGGTGAAGGAAGATGACATTCTGAAGACGGCTTTTCAGACTTGGTATGGTCATTATTAGCCTTTGGTAATGTCGTTTGGTTTCAATAATGCTCTGTCCGCATTTCTGGACTTGAGGAATAGAGTGTTTCGATAGCATTTAGACATGTTTGTTATTGTGTTTATCGATGACATCTTGATTTACTCAAGGAGTAAGGATGAGCATTCCGATCATATTAGGATTGTGTTGCAAGTCCTCAAGGACCAACAACTCTTTGAAAAATTTAGTAAATGCGAGTTTTGGTTGAGATTTCTGGCTTTTCTTGGTCACATTGTTTCCGCTAAGGGTATTGAGGTAGATTCTAAGAAGACGTATGCGGTTAAGAGTTGTCCTAGACCTCCATCCCCTTCGGATATTCAATGTTTCTGGGGTTTGGCTTGTTATTATAGAGGGTTTTTGTAAGGGTTTTCTTTGATTGCCTTTTCATTGACGATATTAACCAAAAAGGACGTTAAGTTCTTATAGTCGGAAGCGTCTGAGAGGAATTTCCAAGAATTGAAAGATATACTTACATCTGCTCCAGTGTTGACTTTACCAGAAGAGTCCTATGGGTTTGTGGTTTATTGTGATGCTTCAAGGGTTGGATTAGGGTGTATTGTTATGCAAAATGAGAAAGTTATTGCTAATAATTCACGAAAACTCAAAAGTCATGAAAAGAACTATCCTAACCATGATTTGGAACTAGTGGCGGTTGTGTTTGCCTTAAAGATTTGGAGGCATTACTTGTATGGTGTTCATGCTGATGTTTTCACCGACTACAAAACTTTGCAATACATGTTCAAGAAAAAGGATCTAAATCTTCGCCAAAGGAGGTGGCTTGAGTTGCTAAAGGACTACGATATGAGTGTTCTCTATCACCCCGGTGAGGCGAATGTGGTGGCGTATGCTCCTGGTCGACTATCAATGGGTAGTATTGCTCATGTAGAGGAATATAAAAAAGGAGTTGGTTCGAGATGGTCATAGATTGACCCGATTTGGTGTTCAGTTAGTTGACTCTAATAAAGGTGGTATTATTGTTCATAATGGTTCAGAATCATCCTTTGTATCGGATTTGAAAGCCAAACAAAGTCTTGATCCGATTTTTGTTAAATTGAAGGAAGTGGTGCTTAAAAGGTCTATTGAGGCTCTCTCCCAAGAAGGGGATGATGTATTTCCATATCAAGGTCGTTTGTATATTCCAAGTGTTGATGACTTGAGAGAGAAAATCTTATCAAAAGCTCATAGTTCTCAATATACCATTCACCCGGGAGCCACCAAGATATACCGTGACATGTGGGAAGTCTATTGGTTGAATGGGATGAAGAAGTATATTGCGAAATTTGTAGCTAAGTGTCCTAATTATCAACATGTGAAAGTTGAGAATCAAAAGCTGGGAGGCTTGTCCCAAGATATTAGTATTCCTACTTGGAATTGAAAAGATTTGAATATGGACTTTCTTGTTGGTTTACCCTGCTAGGGTTGGGCATGGTTGATATATACTAAATTACCATACCATATAAAAATATTTAATACCGTGGTTTTGGTATAGTATATGGTATACAATTTTTTTGGTATTCGGTATGATATATATATATATATATATATATATATATATATATATATATATATATATATATATATATTATTAAAGTACTAACAAATATGCAACCTAGTATTAGAATAAATTAAATGCTTAGAAGTAAAAACTTTGACTACTATACTTTGATTTAAATTTAATTGATTAACAAAAGGAGTTGTTTGTACTTTATTTTGAATATATATTTCCACACGTGTAATGTGTTAGTATGATACAATCGAGACATTTTTTAATTATCGAAGTCTTAATACTCTATTATACAAGTTTATATTAGTAGAAGTTGAACAATCTATGGTTACCAATTCACCATACTGCTGAATACCAAAACCGAACTTCGAAACGTCCAACCGTATCGAATTAAAATATTATGGTAATGGTATAATGATTTGAAAATCGAATACCAAAATTACGATATCGAAACTTTTAAATATCGTACCGTATGATACTATGCTTACCCCAATACCCCGCACCCGGAGACAACATGACTCGGTTTGGGTTATTGTAGATCGCATGAACAAGTCAGCTCA
The DNA here is from genome assembly GCA_036553675.1 of Solanum okadae. Taxonomy (NCBI): domain Eukaryota; kingdom Viridiplantae; phylum Streptophyta; class Magnoliopsida; order Solanales; family Solanaceae; genus Solanum; species Solanum okadae. The sequence continues at coordinate 29,745,063 of CM071678.1, forward strand.
TTTTATTCCTGTCAAGGTTTCTTATTCGGCAAAAGACTATGCTAAGTTATATCTAGGAGAGATGGTTAGGTTGCATAGAGTGCCCCTATCCATTATCTCCGATCGTGGTTCTCAATTTACTTCTCAGTTTTAGAAATCTTTCCTAAAGGGTTTTGGTACTCGTGTTAAGATTAGTACGACCGTTGATCCTCAAACAGACGGGCAAGCAAAGCTTACTATCCAAACTTTGGAATATATATTGAGAGCTTGTGTGATTGTTACGACCCAAAAATCACATGTCGTGATGGTACCTATGTTCCCAACCGATAGGTAAGCCAACCAATCAGTTTTACCAACTTAACTAAATAATTAAGGTAGAAAGATAAAAAAAGAAACTAGTAAAATACCTCAAACACTAAGTCATTTAATAGGAAATGCAGAAGAGCTAAAATACCACCCCAGTATTTGGTTTCATAAGTACAATAACCTCTAAAAGATGATGTAGTCTGAAACGAATGACAAGTCTAATACAAAATGTATCATGTCGGAATACTAGCTAATAGAATAAATAAAGACATAGGGAAAGGTGTGGGGCGCGGAATACCCAAGCAGCTCACCACAATGTCAAGATAACTCAAACTCAACTCACGAAGCTCCACGAGATTTGCTTATATTTGAAATCCAATCTGCACCACAAAAGAGTGCAGCAACTATTGTATGAGTACGAAGCCACGTGTACCTAGTATGTCTCATAAACCGACAACAAAAAAGTACTGACATGAGTATATAAGAAAATCATCATTTAATAGTACAAGTCTACATTATACTTATCAATCAAGTTTTATCAAATATGGATAATCAAAGGTCACGTAATGTTGAATCACCAAATAAGCACATAATCAAATAAAAATTAAGGATGTAATGAGATGAAATGCAATGTAACACCATGAAATGATATGCCTCACATGCCAGTACTCTCTCTATCGTATATACATGATACTCCTCGAAAATGCATCGAGAGTTCATGACCCATGGAGGACTCACGAGGTCAATATACCGACACTGTCACGACCCAGAGCTACCCCCTAGATGTAACATGGCGTATAGAACCCCAAAGGACTCTATACAAGCCACTTAGTTCTCATAACATAAGAAATAGAACAATAAGAGTAAAATAATAGTCCAAGTACAATAGTTCTTATAAAGAAAAGCGGAAGTCTAATAGACTTGTCTCATCATAGCTAACTAATACAATAGAATGAAATTGGGTCTAGCCAATACATCATGTTCAAAAGAGAAATACATGAAAGAAAGTGAGACAATAAAACTTCATCCTCGAAGCATGGGGGCTACCAAAGCTCAAATATCTCGAACTCAGCCACGAGCCACGAAACTGAGAAACCTGTCTGTCGGACCCTACATATGGGGAAATGTAGGCAAGAGTATGCGTTAGTACAAAACAATGTACCAAGTATGACAGCCATGCCTAAAACATTTAAATCTTGGTAACACGGACATTTCATTTCATGAAATTCAATTGATCAAGCTAAAACATGATCTAAAAGTGTTAGAAAACATAAGTCATAAAACCATGGTAAATGCAAGTTAACATCATTTTTAAAACCTTTGAACTCATATGCGATACTTCTTGAAGTAACCTTAGTTCATTATTAATATGGGGGATTAGCCTTAACCGACATAGAGACTATGTGAGCTATAATATGATCTCCTATTGTCTCCCACACCGAAAAGGGTTGTCCTACTTGCCAGGTAAAGACCATAAATCTGAGCTAAAGTGGATCCACTTGCTAATGTCTATTTGAGCCAATCATCCTATGGGGACACATATGTAACGAATAAGGAGATTGTTTCTAGAAATCTGACCCCTACTAACGGCAGAGCTTCCATCTCAATATCCTCTTGGTGCTAAGCATAAATCTCATGGAATAGTCATTTCTTACTTGACCTTATTATCCATTGAAAGGTATCCTAGGATAATCAATCCAAGTTAGTTTCATTAGGATAGCTCTTACTCTTTGATTCAATTAGGTGAGAAAGCCTTTCAACCTAAGAATACTTTCTATGTGAGAAAACCTTTCACATCATGCTAGTTATGTGTTTATGAGAATGTCCTTTCAACAACACGACAACAACATCATCATTTGTACTTAACTCTCAAAGCACCCTTAAAACATTTGCATAGATTTCATAAAAAAATGCATAAGTCCATAATTTACCTCTTGAGGTTCAAAACCCACTTTCAATCATCAATACTTAGAAAATATGGGTTAGATATGGATTTCATCATTAATTCATTTAAAGCTTGCAATACATGCTTAATTTCATAAAACTCTTCCTTTAAGATTAAAAGCCCACATCATATGATTCATAACTTGAAAACATGGAGATTACATGGGTTCATGGGGGAATTCTACCTTTTGAAATAGAGGAAATTGGAAACTCCATGGATGGAAGGAATCCATTGATGAAAACTATCATACCTTGAATCCAAATGTTAGACTTCAATGGAGGAACTGAGACTTTGACTTGAATCCAAATGTTAGACTTCAAAATACTTATGGAGATCTTAGTGAAAGGGTAAAAAGACGTAGTATATGAGTTAATTAATTAGGAACAGACCCAACTGCCCCTAACAATAACTGCCAGACCATGATCTACGGCCACCCATCGATGGACCGTGGACTGATCGATGGTCCGTCCTGCATAGCCGTCGATGGTGGTCAGAAATTGGAATTTAGGCCAATGAACCACGGACCGTGGTATGACCTAATGGTGGCCAATCCACGGACCAACCTAATGTTTGTTGTTCAACCCACGGGCCATGGTTGGCCTTCGTGGATGGCACCTGGAACTTCCTAAAATTTATTTCATTTCCCTTTTTCAGATACGGGGTGTTACAGACACGGAAGATCTTCACGTTTCTGTGCGGACGATCTCAACACACTATCAAAAAATCAAAACAATTTTTGCACGGACGATTTCTATCTGCCCAAATTATCAACTTAACATCTAATAATCCCCAGCACAGACAATCTACCCGTGCCCAACTTATACTCAATCTCATGTCAATGCATGTGCACAATATGATTTCAATAAAAAGGGATGATGATATAATCACCTCAACTTTCACAAATATACAGGTTCAATAAAAATACACAATCACATAAAAGAATTCAATTCAATGATACATCAACTAATTCTCATGTGCTTTGGAATTTTTGAATTACAATCCATATTCTATAGTAATAAATTTTTCCTTTATAACACTGATACTCGTATCAATGCCCATCACACCATAAGTACGAGTCCCCCATCTTTCGCCCTTACCCATGATCTATTCCATTTTTAATCTTTAATTAGAAAAACGTCCTTCAACCAAGTCTAGAAGTCTTAACATACCTTGAATGTCGAAACACGTGTCACGACTTCTTAAGATTTTACCTTTTGCTTTCGTAAATCTTCATTATGTTCCCAATGTATCAAATTTGTAATGTTCATAAGTAAGTGAGTCCACAAACACCCATATTATTGTAGGTCTAGCCCAGAACCAAAACTTCCCTAATCTATAATTAAATTCATAAATCTTGGTGTCAACTAAATATTCCAAGTATCATATTCCTAAAGTTTAAGCTTAGAATGAAGTCTCAACTTATCAAAATATCATAAGTCTAATGGCATTCATATAATACAATGAACTTAAAAGTTTTAATCTTAGAATAAAGTCTCAACTAATCAAAATATCATAAATCTAATGGTATTCATATAATACAATGAACCTAACTTTTAATTATCTATCTCAATATACCAAAACTTAAATCATAATGTGATAACAAAAAAATTATTATTTAAAACCAAATCAACAATAATGAACCCACTAACTTCCACCAAAAAGAAAAGAAATATGCATAATCTTGCCCTATCTGCAATTATCCCTTTTAACATAATAATTTTATAATTAATTTGTCATGTCATAATCATTGTCTTAATGTTGACAATGATTTCCATCTAATTTGTGTCCTTTAAATCCACAAGGATATGGACAGATTCAAGAACCCATATTATAACAATTTAGTTTTTATTTATTTCTCTTTTCTCTTTTCTCTTGTTCCATCCATTAATGCATACACATTGAATCTCATTGCAAATTGCTTACCTTGAGAATTGCCAACATTCGTTATGATGCTGCAACGAAGCCTTGTATTGTTGTTCTCTTTATTCTTTTCTAAATAAAATAATTAAGTTTTAAAGGTGGCACATTACACTAACTTAATTTATTTATATGGGCTAAGTGGTAAAGGTTATTAAATAAATTATACATTGGACCCATTAACTATCACTATATTAAATATTTAACAAATATTCATTAACTAAATAATCGTAGTTACCGAATAGTTCAAAATTTTCATTCAAATTTTTACGGGAAGAGTCAAAATAGTCCTAGTGCTCAAAACTACCTAACGGGTCATAATAGTGATTGACTTCAAGGGTGACTGGGATGATCATTTGCCTTTGATTGAGTTTACTTGTAATAATAGCTATTATTCTAGCATTGGTACGACTGCATTTGAGGCTCTCTATGGTAGGAGGCGAAGATATCTCATAGGTTGGTTTGAAGTAGGTGAGGTTGCTTTGATAGGTCCCGAATTGGTACATGAGACTATGGACAAAGTTCACCTTATTAGAGAAAGGTTGAAAATAACTCAAAATCTACAAAAGTCCTATGTTGATGTAAGGAAAGAGCTTGAATTTGAGGTGGATGATTGGTTTTACTTGAAGATTTTGCCCATGAAGGGTGCAATGAGGTTTGGAAAGAAAGGAAAACTTAGTCCCCGTTATGTGGTCTCATATCAGATTTTGAGGTGTATTGGTAAAGTTGCTTATGAACTTAATTTGCCTAATGACTTAGCATTGGTACATCTAGTTTTCCATGTCTCTTTGTTGAAGAAATGTGTTGGTGATCTGACATCTATTATACCATTGGAGAATCTTGGTATAAAAGAAAGTATTTCTTATGAAGAAGTTTCGGTTGAGATTTTGGACCGGCAAGTTAAGAAATTGAAGAATAAGGAAGTTGTGTCTGTAAAGGTCTTATGGAAGAATCAAAGAGTTGAAGGTGCTACTTGGGAGGCCGAGGCTGATATGATGTCTTGTTATCCCCATCTCTTTCCCTCCGATCTAATTCTAGCTAGAGGTATTTAGTTCCACATGGTTCACCCATTTTGGTTTCACGTGTCTTAGTTGTTCTTATGTTTCCTCATGCATGCATGCTCACGAAAACTTGATTTTTGAAAAAATGAGTTAACTTGATGGATTTCTTCATAATTATGTGCATTTTAGTATGAATTGCATGCATGCCTTATGAAATGATGTTTCGAATATGTTTTAGCTTGGAGTTGATGTTCCTCCTTGGTGATATGTTGTTGATGAAGTTGCATTCTTGTTGGGCTTTTAGATCTCTTCCCCTCCCTCCTTGTATTGCCTTGAGTCCCATTCGGGGACGAATGTCTCCAAGGGGAAAATATTGTAACACCTCAAAATTTGGAAAAGGAAGAAAATAAATATTTCAAAAATATTTTTTTTATTCCTTTTCCAAATCTCGAGGTGTTACAGTATTTCAAAAATTATTTTCTACCTTTATCATGTAGAAGCTTATACGGGCCGCAGATGGAAACCGTAGGAAGGGAAAAAATATTTTTTTCAAAACAAGTCCTAGTACCCTATGTGCAGTTCTACAGGGCGGTACGTCATTCTATGTATGAGTCGTAGATAAGTCTCATAGGTGAGTCTCAATTTTAGTAAAATGTTGAGGATCAAAGTAGGTTTCTATGGTTGTTTTCTACAAACCATAGAAAAACTTACGAACTATAGACCGAGTCCGTCAAAGTTAGACCAAAATAATGGTCCCAGTACTTGGTCTACAATTGACTAGTAAAGACCGTAGAAAGTCTTACGGTCTATAGGTCCAAACTGTAGGTAGAGTTCGACAGTTATTTTTAAGGGGATTTTGGGTCTTTTACTAATAGTTTTAACCCAATAGTACGTCATTTTTCTTTCTACCCAAAGCACTATATAAAATTTTAAGCCTAAAATTACCCACTTTCAATTCATTCTCCTAAATTCCCTAAAATTGACCAAATTCATCCTCCCCAAATTCTCTCAACCTAAAGAAGAAGAAGAAGAAGAAGAAGAAGAAGAAGAAGAAGAAGAAGAAGAAGAAGAAGAAGAAGAAGAAGAAGAAGAAGAAGAAGGAGGAGGAGGAGGAGGAGGAGGAGGAGGAGGAGGAGGAGGAGGAGGAGGAGGAGGAGGAGGAGGAGGAGGAGGAGGAGGAGGAGGAGAAGAACAAGAAGAAGTAGTTGTAGTCACGACCCAGGGGTACGCCCTAGACGTAACATGGCATACAAGACCCCGAGAGGCCTCATATAAGCCACTTAGCTTTCATAAAATAAGATAAGTGAAATGAGTAGAAATTTAAAACACTTTCAATAACATCAAAGTTTCATAACAAAAGCGGAAGTCTATTACACTTTGTCTCAAAACCATCTAAAACATGAATATCTTGGGACACAACCCATACAACTATGTTCAAAACTTAAAACATAAGAACATAAGAGAAATGGTGGCTCAATCCTCGAATGCTATGAGGGCTCACCAATCTTCAAGTCTTGCTTCTACTAAGATCCTAGAAACGGGGATTAAAGTCGAGATCGCCGGACCCTACATTTGGATAAGAAATGTAGGAAAGAGTATGTGTTAGTAAAAACATGTACTAAATATGTTAGTTTTGCATAAACATCAACATAAGCATAAGAGCTAAACAACTTAAGTCATAAACCATGATCAACACATGTGAATCTCATCTTAAAACATACTTATGATACTTCCTTGAAGTAACCTTACTTCATCATAACTATGCTAACTTTAATGTGAGAAATAGTCAATTCTTAGTTGTTCTAATTACTCATGGAAGGCACGTCATCTTGTCAATTTAAGCTAAGTCATTGTCCATGGAAGAGCACATCATTTTGCCAATCCAAGCTACCATGGAAAGGTATCATCTCACAAATCCAAGCTACCATGGAAAGGTATCATCTCACAAATCCAAGTTACCATGGGAAGGTATCTCCTCACCAATACAAGCTACCATGGAAGGGTGTCATCTCCTCACTAATCCAAGCTACCATGAAATGGTATCATCTTCTTACCAATTCAAGCTACCATGAAATGGTATCATCTCCTTACCAATTCAAGCTACCATAAAAAGGCATCATCTACTTACCAATACAAGATACCATGAAAAGGTATCATCTACTTACCAATTCAAGCTATCCATGGAAGGTATCACATTACCAATCCAAGATATTTGTGGAAGGTATCACATTACCCATCGAAGCTATCCATGGAAGGTATCACATTACCAATCCGTACTAGGCCTTATTATCATAACTCATAAGTTCTTAGATTCATTTTAGGTGAGCAAGTCTTTACAACCTAAAATCATTCACATTCATACATAATTAATTCATATGGAAACTATCCTTTCCACAAATATTACATCTAAATCATCAATTCATAATAGAATCTTTACTCTCAAAGCCCTAAATCTCATAATCGTCATGTATGTTTCACTCTCAAGCAATCAATATCATATCATCTCATAAGCCTCAATCTCAAAGAAATTCTAATCATAATTCACAATCCTATAAGTTTACATCCAAACCCATAATTTCTCCTTTCATGGCATTAAACCCATTTACATCAATTTCATCCTTCTAGACATGGGTCAGGCATGGGTACATGTAAATTCACCCTAAAAATATGGAATTCTATCAATTCAATCATAAATAATCATAACCCAATCAATTGGATCAACATTCATATATACCCACAACTTTAGAACAAACCCTAACTCAAATTGGGGAATTTCAACTTTTCAATTGGGGAATCTTGGGGACTCCATGGAATAAAGGATTCATGGATAACAAGCCATCATACCTTGATTACAAAGCCCAAAAATGGTTGAGTAATGGAAACTTTATCTTGATCCTAGCTCCAACTCTATTCTTCAAGTTCTAGAGAGAGAAATATTAGAGAGGAAGACATTGGAATTTCTTTTGGGTTTCAGAAATAATGACTTGAATGGGTGAGTTTTGGGGTTAAAATCACTTATATTGGGGTCCTAGGCTTGGGTAAAATGGCAGTATTAATTCACTTAAGATCGAAAAAGACCCAAAGCCCTTAACTTTTAGTGGATTGTCTCACCTTCACGTGAGAATCCACAGTCTGTGGTGGCTTAGACGAACAGTGGTGCCATTCGTGGTCTTGGACTAGTGGCTTGGCAAGCCACCCCTAAACCCCTCTTAATATAACTCTTTTCCACGATTGTTGACACCCAATTTTGACCGACCTTTAGCAATTTTAAGAATGCTATTCGATTAAATACATATTTTTAAAATATATTTCGAGTTTAAAATTTTAATCAATTTTGTCTAGAAATTATACATTTTAGTATGCGTGCTTTATAAAATTATCGTAAATATTATTAAGATATTTTTAAAATTATTAGTAAAACTAAAAGTAATTATTTTATTCAAATGTTTTAAAATTTAAGTGATGTTAATTATATAAAAAATATTATAATATTTGTAGTATTATAATTGAATAGCATTTCTTAATTTTGCCTCAAAATCATTTAAATTATAGCCTTTTTTTTATTTATTTTTTTTCTAATTCATTCCAATTCTAGACTATTAAATTTCAATTGTATTGTAATTATAGCCATCCTTCCATGTCAATTCTAGCCAATTCCATTTCAATTTTAGCCTTTCTTATTCCAAATTCAGATTCCAAATCTTTTAATCTCGACCATCCATCCTTAGTTAAAATCCAAATCGAATCCTGATCGTATAAATCTTTCAAATCAACGGTCAAGATCTAATCTCCCGCAACCTTCTTATTTTATCCCTAAAGAAGACTAACCCTAACATTTCCACTCTTCCTCTCCCCTCTATCATGCAGCCGCCTCCTCTCTCTCTCCCTAATTGCTCCGGCCAGCAAGCTCCGAGCAACTGGCAGCAGCTCCGACGACCAGCAGCCAGGCGAGAACGCCGGCGAGCAGTAGCTCCAGCCGGCGAGAAATCAGCAGTCACCAGCGCTGCTCTCTTCTTCTCCCCTTCGCTATTTTTTCTCTTGCAGGGACGAGCCAGCGAAGGCAGCAGCCGCGTGAGCCAGCGAACGCCAACAGCTTCGACGTGTGAAGCCACCGGACAGCAGCAAGGACCACTAGAACAACCAGCAGCCTGGCGAGCAACAGCCAGCAGCTCCAGCGAGCCGCCTCCAACCAGCAGCCAGGCGAACCATCGCTGGCAGCACTCCACCAGCTCCGAGCAGCAGCAACAACACCAGCAGCGCCAGCCACCAGCTCCGAGCAGCAGCAGCAGCAACAACAAGTAGACCAACTGCTCTGGCTAACAGCAACAACAAACAACAAAACAGCGAGACCCTAGAGTCTCCATTCCTCTCGTCTCCGGCGAAGTTTGAGTTCGAAGACGGATCTCAACAGATCCGTCCTAGTAAGTTTTAATCTAAATGTTTTAAGCTTTTCATTACATCTTTGGCTACTGTGATATGGATGTTTTGAGAATCCGAGTCTTACATGATCGGCTTGATTTCGTTTTATTATTATCGCCCCGTTGACCCAATCAATGATTGATTTCGTATTGTGATTATATGTTGGTTAGTGTTTATTACTTATTTGTCTTGCTTAGCCATATGAGCATAAATCTTGCATTTTGCTTTAATATTCTGGGTATACAATAATACTAGCATGTCTGTCCTTGACTATTTCTGCCAAATCTAGATATAATATATAATCTTTAAACGCTGTGGAATGACTTTTGTTAATTCGGCTCAATAATAAAAGTTTGATTCTTGGAATAATCGATCTATTTGCTTATATGAAGTCAGATTTTTAACAGTAGGCATTCCATTACTTATGGTAATTTTAGCATGCTAATTGACTCTTATTATTAAATTTGAGCAAGATTACTATGGTGTTGGATCCGTAAATTAATTCCTTTTTGCTTATAAGTCTTACCATAAATATATTTTGTACCAGTTTGTGATTTATATGATTGTGCTAAATTATTTTAAAATGTGAGCTCAATAAATCTGAATGTAATCCCCTTTCCTTAAATAACTTATGTCTATTAGTTTAACTATATCAATTTACTATCTAAAATCATTCTCTCTGCCTATTTTACATTCTGATTATTGCTGATTGATTTACCTTAATTAAATAGGACTAATTTTATGTGATTATATTTGGTAATGTTTGATTGATATGTTTCTCTTGGTAAGGAAATATTTTCTCCATAATTGCTCCTAATTGATTCTCTTCCTTTGAAATCATGACCTCTCCTCTGCTATAAAACAAGACCTTTACTTCACTCTTACACTCACGGTTGAACACTCTCACACCCGGAGATTTCTAACTTTTACACATTTACTCACATTCTGACATTGCTCTCATATATGCTCATACTTGAAATACTAAATCACTCTTCTCGCTACTTGAAAAAAAAAAATTAAGTTTCCGGTAAACGTAAAGGCTCCTCTCTGTGTTGCTGTTTTGCTGTGTTCGGGTCTAATATCTGATTAAGTTTTATCTTCATTGCTGATAAATAACTCTGCATAATTGGTTAGTTTCCTTCCACTAGCTTAAATTTTGCATTGTTCATAATTTATGCATGCTCGAAATAATAGAGGAAGCATCCGGTTTTAGTTCCCTTATCCCTTTCTTTCTCAATGTGTGATTATACATTCTCCACAACTTGTTTGAATTCTTACATGTCCATACGCTACTTGTTCACGAATTAATTAATATTGTGTGTGTACCCATGAATTTTATCATTTTGCTATATAAATGGTCTTTTTTTTTGTGTTATCATTACTTGCTCCTATTTTCGTTGCATTTTAACAGGGTTCGAACTTAAGGTTTGAGATGATTGAAGAGTCATCTAGAAGAGATTTTTCGGACAAGACTATTGTGTTTAAGTCTATTTTATGGTGTAGATATTATTTATTTTGTTCTTTGGCTTGTAATATTTTTTATTTTATTTTACTCTCCAACTCTCTATATATATAATATATGTTTGGGGGGATCGCCTAAAGGGGGAGGGGAATTATGTGCTCCTTGTTTATTTATTTTATCGTAACTTATTTGTGTAGAAAGCATGCTCATAAAGTTGTGATTTGTTTAATAATCTGTATTTTTAATAAACTTATTTTGGATCTAATTAAAATTGAAACCATTTGAAGCCTATAGTGCTTATATAAAATTGTAAATGAATCTTCTGCTTATGGATCAATCATATTGTAACTGTAGATCACTGCCTAATTCTCTGCATTTGCTACTTGCTCTACTTACCACCCTAATTCAACTCTGCTTTAAATAATAACTTCTGCATCATGATTTTACCACTTAAAAAAAAAACAATAAAAAAATCAGTTACTGGATTTCTGCATCTAATAATCTGCTGCTATATTCTTGAATTCTCTGCGATAATCTTCTGTCTAATTTTTTTTTTTATAATCATGTTTATATTTCTCTTTGTCTAAATCATTGTTCAATTCGGTTTTCAAATTTGGGTTGAACATGACTTTTAAAACTATCTAAAAATACTATCTCCTAACCCATAGTTAGAGGGAAAGTAAAAGGAATTTCGAGGTCTAATTCCATTTTTTTAATTAAACCGACGCGTCCCCGGGAGCACTACCTACCCAATTTTTTGAAAGGATTATGTGTATTTATATGTAAATATTTATGTGCTTATGTGTAAATTAAATCTTTTCAATCGTCTTCAAAAATAAACTACTACTAATTTTATAAGACCGACCTCAAATCAAAATTGTTTCTTGGGTGGAGGAGCGCGATTAACAATATCGTGGTATCATCCCTATAAAGAAACAAACATTTTTAAATAAAAAAGAACTCTATTCATGACTTGCTCAACTTTCAAAACTTTATTCTTTGCACATCTTATTTTTGTTGGGGTAGCTTAATAAATAAAATTGGATTATTTTTTATATATATTTGTGCATAATTCTGTCTTCTCGCTTATCTTCTATAATTGTTTTTTTTTATATTAATGTATATTTAATACTATGTCATCCCCTAGTCTTGCATGTCTTAACTAAAAAAAAAAAAATAACTAAAGTGCCTTTAATTGCTTAATTTTAGTTTTCGCATGCTCATTTAATTAAATAAATAATGGAAATGGCCTTAATTGTTTAATATTATTTGTCACTTAGTAATCATGTTTAATAAATAACCAATAAATGAAATGACCATACTTGCTACTTGTAACCCCCACATATTGCATGAGACACGGCCGGGACCCACATTTGTGGACCTCGAGGGATGCCGAACACCTTCCCCTCGAGGTAATTTGAATCCTTACCCGATCTCTGGCTCGTTGACCTTAGCTATACTTAATTAGGTTAGATAGGTGCCCTAACGCACCTTAATTCGTTAGGTGGCGACTCTTCAATCCTCCAAATCGCAAAAGAGTTGTTAGGTCGTGCACCAGAACCCGTTTTGCGAAAAACGGGGCGCGACAGAATGGCGACTCTGCTGGGGATATTAGGTTCTAACCATTACGTGTTTCATGCTTTATGTGGGGTTTACTGGGTTATTTCATTGTTTGTTTGATTAGTAGCATGTTAAGTTGTTATTCGTTTTCCTTGTTTATTTGTTTTCTTATTTATTTTCTGTTTTTCATGTTCCACCCCTTTCCCTTCTTCCTTGTTTGTTCATTTCCATGTTTCGCCCTTTCCCTTTCTCCCTTATTTGTTTACTTGTTTGCATGATCCCACACTCTCTTTCCTTATTTGCTTTATTCTTTATTATTTTATATGTTTACTTCCTTTTATTTATGCGCGTATTTATTTACTTATTTACCGCTTTCATAAAACTGCTTATGTGTTACTGCTTTTCACCTAAGTGCTAAATGTTACTGTTTTGATAAACTGTCATTCCGCTCATACTTCCCCCAATTGGGACCCTCTTCCTTTTTTTTATTTTGTTACCGTGATGTTGTGTCTTTGCACCTCTCACAACTACTCCAATTCTCTTCAAATACCTAATTATAGAGAGTCGGCATATGCGTGGACGGAACGGATAGTTTTACTACCGGAAAACCACGAGCCTTCTCACATAGAATTCCTTTCAAGTCCGTGTCAAGCCAACTCTTAAAAAGTTTACATAGGTCATACATGTTGCATAGATCTTAGGTGATTTGACCCTTGGTGTCAATCCACAATATTAGTAGCCACCCTACCGTCTAAATGGCTCCAACACCCTTTAGACAGGTTGCATATTATGTGTCAATGTGATCATATTATTAATTAAACCAAGCCAAATTATGTCAAAATGAAGGTAAGAATTCTCTTCGACTTTAAACTTGAAATTGGCAAAGTATAGTTTGAATCAATTGTGTGACCTTTTATCTAACCGTTATTATTGCCTCACTCTGAGAATATCGTATCACTCGTTTGAAATTATAAGTTTAGCTCGTTATATGCTCTCTCATGCTTGTGTTTGATTTACTTCATTTTGCTTAAAGGTTGTCTAGTATTTGGACTTTGGCTCAACTAAGAATCTGCATATGACAAATATGTTTAGCCTTCGAAAAAATCACCACTCTTCTCATCCAACGATTTGGACTATCTCTCCTCATCCTATTCCTACACACACCCTCTCTCAACAATTATCTCCGACACGCCTCAACTTTGATGTTTTGCAATATGAGGGGAGACGTGACCAAATGGAGAAGTCTAAGCTAGATGCAATACAACAAAAACTGCATGACTTAGAGAAGAAGGTGAATGGAAGACTAAACTCAAAACCTACCCATGACCTGAGGTATGAAAAATTATGTTTGCACCCAAGAGTGGAATTGCCATTAGGATTTAAAATTCCAAAATTCAACATGTTCGACGGGCGTGGAGACCCAATTGCACATCTCAAGGACTTCTGCAGCAGATTAGTTGGCTTAGAAAATAATGAACCTCTCCTGATGAGGTTGTTTATTCAAAGCTTATCAGGAATAGCATTCACCTGGTACGTCAAACAAGATTTTGACAAATGGCTCGCATGGGAAGACATTGCTCGAGACTTTGTGGAACAATACAAGTTTAACACTAAGATTGATCCTACATTGTTGGACTTGCTCGAAGTGAGGAAATTGAGTCATGAATCTTTTGAGGAATATGTCATACGATGGAGAATGGAAGCTTCCAAGATACGTCATCTACCGAATGAAGAAGAGTTGGTCCAAACTCTCATCAGATCACTTGACGGTGTATACTACAAGACTTTGTATTTCGTAGGTATTCAAAGCTTCGACAGTCTAATGCGAATTGGAAAGGAATTGGAATATGGCATTCAGTCTGGGAGAATTATTGATGAACAAATTCATTTTCAAGTACTGAAAAATCCATTAGATGAAAAGAGTAAGAATGAATCAACCTTTGTACCTCCGAATCAAAGCAATCAGAATACTAAGCAAGTTCATGCTATTTTTGATTCATGTGACATACGTTTCAAACCTTACAATCCGCGAGTATCTCTACATAAGGTAAGAAAGCCTCGTGTCTTTACTCCCTTAATGGAAACTTTGACTAGCATTTTTCAAAGATTATGGGCTGAAGGACTTTTGAAGCCAAGAGAAGGTTGGATCCCTAAACATTCTTCTTCAACTTTGGATCTATCCAAGAATTGTGCGTATCACTCAAATATTCGAGGTCATGACACCGAGGAATGTCCAGCATTGAGAAATAAGATCCAGAATATGATTGAAAATGGGAAAATTATAGTGCAACAAGGACCACTAGACAACAATAGTTGCAATCCTTCTACATCGAATACAATCATTATTCAAGGAGATCCTACAGGGCTATATTCAAGACACTTGACAAGGAAGCGCAAATCGTATCAAAGAAATTGAGGGGGACAAGACTCTTATGAGCAAAGTATCTCTTTTGTCCTTAGACCTTATGCCCGAGCTTTTCTCTTTATTTCGCTCATTTCTCCTTGTACTCATGAACTACGTTTGACCTGATTTCCTTTTGGATACGTAGGCAACCCTTTGTTGGGTCCGGTCTCTATCAAATAAAATTTCTCCTCTTTCCATTCATCATTCAAAACATTCTTTTCCAAACTCAAGCTAGGTCGATTGACCCAACCTTGAACGTAATTGACGTTCTAATTCGAAGTTGAGCCTTAATGTCCAAATACATCAATTACTTTTCTTTTTGAACTAATAATTTTCTTTGAGTGAAGCAGGATCACAAAGTTCCCCGCTATTGAAACTGGGGCAGAATTTTTGAGGGAATCTCAAAAAATTTATTGACATATATCTTATACTCTAAACTGGGGCAGAAATTTTTGAGAAATCCTCAAAAATTTCATCACAATGAAGTGCAATTCCGAAATCAAAGCAAACACAGGTATGACCCAATCTTGCTTTTCAAATTCACGATTTTTCTCTGGATGCAGGAATAGATTTGACATAAGGAGCTACTATCAAGCTGACCGTATGACTATTTCGAAGATGCTATTTTTAACTTGCTATTGTGACCTACCGAACAATTAGGCTCGTCCGCCTTACAATACGACATTAGGTTCGTTCGCCTTACAATATGACAATTAGGCTCGTCCGCCTTACAATACGACATTTAGGTTCATCCGCCTTATAATAGGACATTAGGCACGTCCGCCTTACAATACGACATTTAGGTTCATCCGCCTTATAATAGGACATTAGGCTCGTCCGCCTTACAATATGACATTAGGTTCGCTCGCCTTACAATAGGACAATCAGGCTCGTCCGCCTTACAATACGACATTTAGGTTTATCCGTCTTGTAATAAGACATCAGGCTCGTCCGCCTTATAATACGACATTAGGCTCGTCCGCCTTACAATAGAACATTTAGGATCTTCCGCCTTACAATAGGATTCTCAGGTTAACACTATTCTTTGGAGATGGATCACAATTCTTCAAAAAGTTAAGCCAAAGTTTATCAGGGTTTGCACTATATCTCTCAAAGCAGATACATCTTCCTATCTCCTCTTCTCATTATTACTTTCTAGCATTTATATTTTTATCATGTTGGTTCACACTTTTTGCATTTATAAACTAACATTTTATCTAGTCATGTATTAGAAATTACAGGCAAGATCGATCGCCATCTCAGCTACGATCATCAGGCTCATACCTATCGCAACAAAGGCCCTTTCAATCACTTGCTACTCGTTTCACTGCTTTCCATCTAATCCTTGCTCTTAAACTAGAAATCTCTCTGTCATGTCTTTCTCGCTACTCTAATCTTATCCATTCAAGCCAATATCGTTCCCGTTCATATACCGTACCGCTCTTTCAATTCTTAGGAGTTTCGTCTGCTCCTAAGTCTAGAACTACACACGACCTGATTCTCGTATAACCAGAGATATGTAGGCGGCTTAATACCAAAGTCTCGGTTGTACCCTTTTCCAACTCAAGATCATTTCAATTGATCCCACTGACATCTCTCGTCGGTCGGACAAAATCGGCTACTTAGTCAACGTTGGTTGCCCGACAATTCATCCTTCATTCTCAAGCAACCAAGGGGCAGCTGTTGACACCCAATTTTGACCGACCTTTAGCAATTTTAAGAATGCTATTCGATTAAATACATATTTTTAAAATATATTTCGAGTTTAAAATTTTAATCAATTTTGTCTAGAAATTATACATTTTAGTATGCGTGCTTTATAAAATTATCGTAAATATTATTAAGATATTTTTAAAATTATTAGTAAAACTAAAAGTAATTATTTTATTCAAATGTTTTAAAATTTAAGTGATGTTAATTATATAAAAAATATTATAATATTTGTAGTATTATAATTGAATAGCATTTCTTAATTTTGCCTCAAAATCATTTAAATTATAGCCTTTTTTTATTTATTTTTTTTCTAATTCATTCCAATTCTAGACTATTAAATTTCAATTGTATTGTAATTATAGCCATCCTTCCATGTCAATTCTAGCCAATTCCATTTCAATTTTAGCCTTTCTTATTCCAAATTCAGATTCCAAATCTTTTAATCTCGACCATCCATCCTTAGTTAAAATCCAAATCGAATCCTGATCGTATAAATCTTTCAAATCAACGGTCAAGATCTAATCTCCCGCAACCTTCTTATTTTATCCCTAAAGAAGACTAACCCTAACATTTCCACTCTTCCTCTCCCCTCTATCATGCAGCCGCCTCCTCTCTCTCTCCCTAATTGCTCCGGCCAGCAAGCTCCGAGCAACTGGCAGCAGCTCCGACGACCAGCAGCCAGGCGAGAACGCCGGCGAGCAGTAGCTCCAGCCGGCGAGAAATCAGCAGTCACCAGCGCTGCTCTCTTCTTCTCCCCTTCGCTATTTTTTCTCTTGCAGGGACGAGCCAGCGAAGGCAGCAGCCGCGTGAGCCAGCGAACGCCAACAGCTTCGACGTGTGAAGCCACCGGACAGCAGCAAGGACCACTAGAACAACCAGCAGCCTGGCGAGCAACAGCCAGCAGCTCCAGCGAGCCGCCTCCAACCAGCAGCCAGGCGAACCATCGCTGGCAGCACTCCACCAGCTCCGAGCAGCAGCAACAACACCAGCAGCGCCAGCCACCAGCTCCGAGCAGCAGCAGCAGCAACAACAAGTAGACCAACTGCTCTGGCTAACAGCAACAACAAACAACAAAACAGCGAGACCCTAGAGTCTCCATTCCTCTCGTCTCCGGCGAAGTTTGAGTTCGAAGACGGATCTCAACAGATCCGTCCTAGTAAGTTTTAATCTAAATGTTTTAAGCTTTTCATTACATCTTTGGCTACTGTGATATGGATGTTTTGAGAATCCGAGTCTTACATGATCGGCTTGATTTCGTTTTATTATTATCGCCCCGTTGACCCAATCAATGATTGATTTCGTATTGTGATTATATGTTGGTTAGTGTTTATTACTTATTTGTCTTGCTTAGCCATATGAGCATAAATCTTGCATTTTGCTTTAATATTCTGGGTATACAATAATACTAGCATGTCTGTCCTTGACTATTTCTGCCAAATCTAGATATAATATATAATCTTTAAACGCTGTGGAATGACTTTTGTTAATTCGGCTCAATAATAAAAGTTTGATTCTTGGAATAATCGATCTATTTGCTTATATGAAGTCAGATTTTTAACAGTAGGCATTCCATTACTTATGGTAATTTTAGCATGCTAATTGACTCTTATTATTAAATTTGAGCAAGATTACTATGGTGTTGGATCCGTAAATTAATTCCTTTTTGCTTATAAGTCTTACCATAAATATATTTTGTACCAGTTTGTGATTTATATGATTGTGCTAAATTATTTTAAAATGTGAGCTCAATAAATCTGAATGTAATCCCCTTTCCTTAAATAACTTATGTCTATTAGTTTAACTATATCAATTTACTATCTAAAATCATTCTCTCTGCCTATTTTACATTCTGATTATTGCTGATTGATTTACCTTAATTAAATAGGACTAATTTTATGTGATTATATTTGGTAATGTTTGATTGATATGTTTCTCTTGGTAAGGAAATATTTTCTCCATAATTGCTCCTAATTGATTCTCTTCCTTTGAAATCATGACCTCTCCTCTGCTATAAAACAAGACCTTTACTTCACTCTTACACTCACGGTTGAACACTCTCACACCCGGAGATTTCTAACTTTTACACATTTACTCACATTCTGACATTGCTCTCATATATGCTCATACTTGAAATACTAAATCACTCTTCTCGCTACTTGAAAAAAAAAAATTAAGTTTCCGGTAAACGTAAAGGCTCCTCTCTGTGTTGCTGTTTTGCTGTGTTCGGGTCTAATATCTGATTAAGTTTTATCTTCATTGCTGATAAATAACTCTGCATAATTGGTTAGTTTCCTTCCACTAGCTTAAATTTTGCATTGTTCATAATTTATGCATGCTCGAAATAATAGAGGAAGCATCCGGTTTTAGTTCCCTTATCCCTTTCTTTCTCAATGTGTGATTATACATTCTCCACAACTTGTTTGAATTCTTACATGTCCATACGCTACTTGTTCACGAATTAATTAATATTGTGTGTGTACCCATGAATTTTATCATTTTGCTATATAAATGGTCTTTTTTTTTGTGTTATCATTACTTGCTCCTATTTTCGTTGCATTTTAACAGGGTTCGAACTTAAGGTTTGAGATGATTGAAGAGTCATCTAGAAGAGATTTTTCGGACAAGACTATTGTGTTTAAGTCTATTTTATGGTGTAGATATTATTTATTTTGTTCTTTGGCTTGTAATATTTTTTATTTTATTTTACTCTCCAACTCTCTATATATATAATATATGTTTGGGGGGATCGCCTAAAGGGGGAGGGGAATTATGTGCTCCTTGTTTATTTATTTTATCGTAACTTATTTGTGTAGAAAGCATGCTCATAAAGTTGTGATTTGTTTAATAATCTGTATTTTTAATAAACTTATTTTGGATCTAATTAAAATTGAAACCATTTGAAGCCTATAGTGCTTATATAAAATTGTAAATGAATCTTCTGCTTATGGATCAATCATATTGTAACTGTAGATCACTGCCTAATTCTCTGCATTTGCTACTTGCTCTACTTACCACCCTAATTCAACTCTGCTTTAAATAATAACTTCTGCATCATGATTTTACCACTTAAAAAAAAAACAATAAAAAAATCAGTTACTGGATTTCTGCATCTAATAATCTGCTGCTATATTCTTGAATTCTCTGCGATAATCTTCTGTCTAATTTTTTTTTTTATAATCATGTTTATATTTCTCTTTGTCTAAATCATTGTTCAATTCGGTTTTCAAATTTGGGTTGAACATGACTTTTAAAACTATCTAAAAATACTATCTCCTAACCCATAGTTAGAGGGAAAGTAAAAGGAATTTCGAGGTCTAATTCCATTTTTTTAATTAAACCGACGCGTCCCCGGGAGCACTACCTACCCAATTTTTTGAAAGGATTATGTGTATTTATATGTAAATATTTATGTGCTTATGTGTAAATTAAATCTTTTCAATCGTCTTCAAAAATAAACTACTACTAATTTTATAAGACCGACCTCAAATCAAAATTGCTTCTTGGGTGGAGGAGCGCGATTAACAATATCGTGGTATCATCCCTATAAAGAAACAAACATTTTTAAATAAAAAAGAACTCTATTCATGACTTGCTCAACTTTCAAAACTTTATTCTTTGCACATCTTATTTTTGTTGGGGTAGCTTAATAAATAAAATTGGATTATTTTTTATATATATTTGTGCATAATTCTGTCTTCTCGCTTATCTTCTATAATTGTTTTTTTTTTATATTAATGTATATTTAATACTATGTCATCCCCTAGTCTTGCATGTCTTAACTAAAAAAAATAAAATAACTAAAGTGCCTTTAATTGCTTAATTTTAGTTTTCGCATGCTCATTTAATTAAATAAATAATGGAAATGGCCTTAATTGTTTAATATTATTTGTCACTTAGTAATCATGTTTAATAAATAACCAATAAATGAAATGACCATACTTGCTACTTGTAACCCCCACATATTGCATGAGACACGGCCGGGACCCACATTTGTGGACCTCGAGGGATGCCTAACACCTTCCCCTCGAGGTAATTTGAATCCTTACCCGATCTCTGGCTCGTTGACCTTAGCTATACTTAATTAGGTTAGATAGGTGCCCTAACGCACCTTAATTCGTTAGGTGGCGACTCTTCAATCCTCCAAATCGCAAAAGAGTTGTTAGGTCGTGCACCAGAACCCGTTTTGCGAAAAACCGGGCGCGACAACGACCCTTTCCACGGCCCGTGGTGGCCAATACGAGCCATCTAGTGGCTCATGGGGAGGGTCCCTATTTTGGGTAGATATGGAGGGCTTACTGCCTCACCTCCATGAGTGTCACCACTATCAATCTTGGTGCTCATGGGAGGTGACCCTCTCTTGGCTAGCTACTGCATAGTCCCCACGACCCGTCTAAAAAAAGTGGTGCCCTTCACGATCTGTGTGGGCACTCATGGAGGGTGCCAAGGTCAATTTCTCTATCCCTTGACTTAACACTTATCCCCTAGCCTAGCCTACTAGGAAGAAGAAGAAGAAGAAGAAGAAGAAAAAGAAGAAGAAAAAGAAGAAGAAGAAAGAGGAGGAGGAGGAGGAGGAGGAGGAGGAGAAGAGGAACTAAGTGGAAGGTCACCAGCCCATGACTAGGCCATGGCACCCTTCATGGAGCCTATACGGGTCGTGAAGGGAACCACGACTCATGGTGTTGCTTGTGGCTGCCTTCCAGTGTTTAGCCAAGAGGGGTTGCCCTCCCACGAGACCTTAGACGTCTTGTGGTGAGCCACACGACCCGTGATGAGGGCCGTGAAAGGGAGAAAAAACCCACCTATAGGCTAGCCTCCTCCAACGAGACCCTAGATGGCTCATAAAGGTCTATACGGCCCGTGAAGGTGGGAGTGTGAAGGGGTAGGACTTGCCTAACCATTGATCTAGGGACCACAACTGGCTAAACGGCTCATGGACCCCTATATGGCTCGTGAAGCCCACATCTAGGGGCTCATGTCAGCTCTAAGTTATGGGTAGTTGGGTCCTTTCCTTATTATTTTATCTTGAGTACTACATCATTTTTCCCTTACTTAGAACCCACATATAAGTGGTTTAAACCCCAAAATAAACCCATTCAATTTATTCTCTCAAATTTACAAAAGAAGAACGAGTCTTCCTCCGAAATATTTCTCTCTAGAAAGCTTGAAGAAGAAGGATTCAACCTAGGGATCCAAGACAACTCTCCAATTCCTCCATTCAAGATAAGCAATTGGCATTGAGGTAGGATTGATTTCATCCATGGATCCCTTCCATTCATGGAGTTCCCGAATTTTCCTATTTTCAAAGATAGAAATCCCCAATTGAGTTAGAGTTTTCTTCTATGTTGTGGGTTCTCATAATTATTGATTTAATTGATTGATTTATGATCTCTAATGCATGAATTGAGTTAATCTCATGTTTTTATGATTATCCCCCATGAACCCAGGTAATGCCCATGTTTTCCAAGTCATGAGCATATAACGTGGGTCTTGGATTATGAAAGAAGAATTTTATGAATCAACAATGAATTGATAGAATTACATGACTTTATGATGAATTTTCATGAACTCATGCCTAACCCATGTTTTCTAGATATTGATGCATGAAAGTGGGTTTTGAACTATGAAAGGTGAATTATTGAATTATGCATGTTCTTATGAAATTAATGTAAATGTTTTAAGGATGCATTGAGAGTCAGTGATGATGTGATTGTTGTGTTGTTTTGTTGTTGAAATGATTTCTCATACACACATGTGTAAGCATGATTGTGAACGGACTTCTCCCATGATAAAGTTTCTTAGGATTGAAAGGCTTTCTCACCTAAAATGAACCAATTCTAAGAAGTTGTTCTAATGATGAGGCAAGAGGCGATTACCCATGCTCTCTAATGGAAATATAAGACGTGATTACCAATATCATATGATATAAGGACAAGAGGCGATTACCCATGTCATATGATATAAGGAAAAGAGGTTATAACCCATATCATAAGATGTAAGCATAAGAGATCATTACCCATGTTCCTTTAAGAGCTAAGATGAATATGAAAATGAACTATTCCATGGAAGTTAAGCTTAGAACCTAGTGGACAAGTGGGGATTACCCGTATCCATAAACTATGTGCCAACATAGGCTAGTCTAGATAGACATTAGCTAGTGGATCCACATAATCTAAAAGTTCACGGTCCTTAGCGTGGCAAGTAGGACAACATTTTTTGGTGTGGGAGACATCAGATTTCATGATGATAGCTATTATGGTCTCATATGTCGGTTAAGGCTACTTCCCACAAGAAAGTTATGATGAAATAAGGTTACTTCAAGGAAGTATCTCATACATGTTTAAGATGATGATTATGTGCATTGCCCATGTTTTATGACTCATGTTTCCTAACTCTTTATCTCATGTTTATCTTGGTCATTGCATTTCATAAAGGTATCTCTTTTAAGCATTTTTTAAAATGTTTTATGCATGGCTATCATACTTGGTACATATTTTGTACTAACACATACTCTTGCCTATATTTCCCCAAATGTAGAGTCCGACAGTCAAGGTTCCCAGTTTTGTAGCTAGAGTTCGTTGACGAAATTCCAAGCTTTGGTGAGTCCTCATGCTTCAAGGACCATATTTTCGTTGTCTTTAGATATTCCTTATTTTCAGTTTGAACATGATATATGGGCTAGTCCCAAATTCATTCTTATGTACTAGATGGTTATTGAGACGATGTTATAATTTCTGATTTGCTTTATAAAACTTTGATATCTTGAAATTTTCTTTAAGTCTTTTCATTATATTTCGTATGTTATGAATTCTAAGTGACTTTATGGGGCCTCCTACGATCCTATACACCATGTTACGCCTAGGGGCTACCCTGGATTGTGACAAACTTAGTAAGCAGAGCACAAGGTTTAGAAAGGTCCTAGGAAGTCTCATAAGCCACGTCGAGTAGAGTTTTGTTATGAGTGTGAAGCACGCCAAACATATGAATGAGAGGCTACAAGATGTTAGGAAAATCAACTTTTTTTCATTACTCTAAAGTCATGTGTTAGAGTTTAACTCGATAAGATCTCTCTTATAATCCTTATTTGATTCCCTACAGGAGATGGTTACTCGAAGAGCTTATGATAGAAGGAATGTGAGGGAGAATTCGGAAGAAGAAGTTCATCCTTGAGCTCCGTTATTCCTTTGGCCGAGCAAGTGACTAATGCAGAGTTCATGGCTGTTTTTCAAGTGTTGGCCCAAGTAGTGCTGGTCCAAGCCAATAGGGAGGTTGCGGTTCCCGTGAACCCAAATGTGGGTACGGCAACATCTAGAGTGAGGGACTTCACTAGAATGAATCCCCCGGAGTTTCATCATTCTAAGGTTGAGGAAGATACTCAAGATTTTATTTATGAGGTTTACAAAGGTGTTAATGATCATGGGAGTGACACCGGTGGAAAAGGTTGAGTTGACCGCTTATCAACTTAAGGGTGTTGCTAAAATATGGTAAAACTAATGGAAAGAAGGGAGATAGTAAAGTGTGGGTCCTCTTGATTGGGAAAAGTTCAAAATTGCTTTCCTTGAAAGGTTATTTCCCCTTGAGATGACGAAGGCAAAGGTACTTGAGTTCATCAACCTTTGTCAAGGAAATATGAGTGTGAAGGAATATGCTTTGAAGTTTACACAATTGTCTCTTTATGATCCTACTATAATTGTCGACCCTAGGGCAAGGATAAGCAAGTTTTTTTTGGGTGTGTCTGAAATGGTGGTTAAGGAATGTCTCACTACCATGATTGTTAATGATATGGAAATATATCATCTCATGGTTCATGCTCAACAAATTGAAGAGGAGAACTTTAAGGAAAAGTCTAGGGAAACAAAGAGGGCTAAAACCGGTGATGGTAATTTCTCACATGCAAGGTCTAATGGACATGGTCATCATTCAAAGGTCCTCCAATGCTACTTCTACATTCAACAAAGATAGGGTGTCTAACCCTAAGCCTCAAGGAGGAGATGGTAGTGGATCTTTATTGCCTACTTGTGCTAACTGTAAAAGGAAGCACGAGGGTAAGTGTCTAGCGGGTTCCAATGCTTGTTTTGGTTGTGGCAAGATGGACCACAAGATATGAGATTGTCCATCAGTTTCTAAGAATGAAGGAGATAATCGCCAAATGGCTCAACCTAATCCTTCATCTGATCCAAGTGGTTTGGGTTCAAATGCTCTCAAGCAAAACCGATTTTATGCACTCCAGACTGGTGGTGAACAAGAGGGTTCTCCCGATGAGGTTACCGGTATGTTAAAAGTCTTCCAACTTGATGTTTATGCTTTACTTGACTACGGTGCTCCCTTGTGTTTTATGACGCCATATGTGGCTATGAGTTTTGATGTTCTTCCGGATGTGTTGTTAGATCCCTTTTCTATCTCTACTCCTATTGGTGATTCTATTGTTGCTAAGAGGGTTTATAAGAAGTGTCCCATTTCCTTGTCCCACAGAGTTACTCTTGTTGGTTTTGTAGAGCCTGATATGCTAAATTTTGATGTTATCCTAAGTATGGATTGGGTGCACTCATGTTATGCTTCTATTGATTGTTGAACTCGTGTAGTCAAGTTTCAGTTCCCGAATTAGCCCATCCTAGAGTGGAAAGGGAGAAATTATATGCGTAAGGGTATGTTTGTCTTTTGTCTTAAAGCTAGATTGATGATTGCTAAGGGTTTCTTATACCATCTAGGTAGGGTGAGGGATGTAGATTCCGAAACCCCTACTCTTGAGTCAGTCTCCATAGTTAAGGAGTTTCTGGAAGTGTTCCGAGATGATTTACCAAGTATTCCTCCCAAAAGGGAAATAGACTTCAGCATTGACCTTCTCCCAGATATGCAGCCTATCTCTATTCCTCTTTACCGAATGGTTCCGACAGAACTGAAAGAATTAAAGGAGCATTTGAAAGATTTGTTGGATAAGGGTTTCATTCGATCGAGTATATCTCCATGAAGAAGGATGGTTCTCTCTGTATGTGTATAGACTATCGACAGTTGAACAAGGTTACCATTGAGAATAAATATCCTCTCCCAAGGATAGATGATTTGTTTGACCAACTTCAAGGAGCGGGTTATTATTCCAAGATTGACCTCCGGTCGGGTTATCACCAATTGAGGGTGAAAGAATATGACATTTCGAAGATGGTCTTTCTAACTAGGTATTGTCATTTTGAATTCTTAGTAATGTCCTTTGGTATGACTAACACCCCGGCGGCTTTCATGGATTTGATGAATAGGGCATTTAGAAAGTACATTGATATGTTTGTGATTGTGTTCATTGATGATATATTGATCTATTCGAGAAGTTAGGATGAGCATATTGATCATTTGAGGGTCGTGTTGCACATTCTCAAGGACCAACAACTCTTTTCAAAGTTTAACAAATTTGAATTTTGGTTAAAGTCTGTGGATTTTCTTGTTCACCTTGTTTCAAGTAAGGGTATTGAGGAAGATCCTAAGAAGACGGGGACCTCTATCCTCTTCGGATATTAGAAGCTTACTGGGTTTGGCTAGTTACTGCAGAAGGTTTGTTGAGGGGTTTTCATTGATTGCCTCTCCGTTGACAACATTGACACAAAAGAAGGCTAAGTTCACATGGGCCAAAGCCTACGAAAAGAGCTTTTAGGAATTGAAGGATCGACTTACTTCCACTCCGGTGTTGACTTTATCGGAAGGGACGGATGGTTTTGTGGTTATTTATGATGCCTCCAGAATGGGGCTAGTATGTGTGCTTATTCAAAATGGGAAAGTTATTGCATATACTTCAAGTTAACATAAGACTCATGAGAAGAATTATCCTACTCATGACCTTGAACTAGCGGCGGTTGTTTTTTCCTTAATGATTTGAAGGCATTATTTGTATGGAGTACATGTAGATGTTTTTACTAACCACAAAAGTTTGCAATATGTGTTTAATCAAAAGGATCTGAATCTTTGCCAAATAATGTGCCTTGAGTTATTGAAAGATTATTATGTAAGTGTTCTCTATCACCCCGGAAAGGCGAATATGGTGGTGGATGCTCTTAGTCGGTTATCCATGGGTAGTGTTTCTCATGTTGAGAATGATAAGAAGGAATTGGTTCAAGATGTTCATAGATTTGCCCGGTTGGGTGCTCAGTTGGTGGACTCTACCAAGGGTGGTGTTATAGTTCACAATGGTTCAGAATCGTCTTTTGTGGAGGATGTGAAAGCCAAGCAAGGTCTTGATCCGACTTTGGTGGAATTAAAGGAAACAATGCTTAAGAACTCTGTAGAGGATTTCTCCCAAGAGGAGATGAAGTACGTAGATGTCAAGGTCGTTTATGTGTTCCTAATATTGGTGACATGAGGGAGCAGATCTTGTCAAAATCCCATAGTTCTTGATATTCAATTCACCCATGAGCCACAAAGATGTACCGTGATTTGCGGGAGATCTATTGGTGGAATGGAATGAAGAAGGATATTGCGGAACTTGAGGTTAAGTGCCCTAATTGTCAACAAGTGAAAGTTGAGCATCAAAAACTGGGAGGTTTATCCCAAGACATTAGCATTCCTACTTGGAAATGGGAAGATATTATTATGGACTTTGTTGTTGGTTTGCCTCGCACCTAGCGACAACATGACTCAATTTGGGTTATGGTAGATCGAATGATAAAATTGGCTCATTTTATTCCCTTCAAGGTTTCTTATTTGGCAGAGGACTATGATAGATTATACTTGAGACAAATGGTAATGTTGCATGGAGTGCCTTTATCCATTATCTCTGATCGTGGTACCCAATTCACTTCTCAATTTTGCAGATCTTTTCAGAAGGGTCTTGGTACTAGTGTTAAGCTTAGTACAGCTTTTCATCCACAAATCGATGGATGATGAGTCCACAAATTGGACTCATTTAGGGCTATATTTTAATAGAAATTGTGTCCTCAAATGCTTATTTTATCTCAAATATCTGATGAAAACCCTTAAGTTTCAGGCATTTGAAGTTTGAAGGAAATCATGGACACTACGTCGCAAAAAGGAACAAAAAAGATGAAAATAATGAAGAAATGAAAGTCTGAGGATCGCCGAGTCCACTTGGCGAGTCGCCGAAGGGTCTTACTTCGCCTTTTGTTCCACTGTACTGAGCCCTGAAGGAAAGGATCAAGTCGGCGAAAAAAGGGAGCAGTCGGCACATCGCTGAGAAGTTCCGCGAAGCAATACCATGTTGCCCAATGTCCCAGAGCACGATGATGCTGAAGGCTGGTGCAAGACGGTGATGAGCTACATCAAAGGGCAAATCACCGAGTTGATCAGCGATTCCAACTAACGACGTTGAATGATCCACTGCAGCACAAATCTATGAAAACTATAAATACTAGTTAGATGTGTAGTTTAAAGGGTGGAACAATTATTATAATTTTCATAAATAATAGTACTTTTTGATATTTTTGCTCTAAGTTTGAGAGGGTTTTGAAGACTTGAAGATCCAAAGGGTTCCATCTTCAAGATTTGGATTTGGGTCTCTTGGATTCTTAAATTTTGGCCTGTATCAAGACTTCAATCTTCATACCCAGTTGAATGCAAGCTCAATTTGGTATAAATTTCTATCTCTTATACATCTGTGGCTAAAAACCCAATTCTTAGGGTGTGATTTAGTGAATATGGGTTAAGATAATTGTTGGGTCTTGCTTGTTGATAGTTTAATCGTAGTTTAATTGTGATTTTGTTTAGTAGTTGTGGATGAATTTAATGAATTTGTAGTTGCAAATACAAGTTTATTTATGTGTTTTTGGCTTGCTCGAGAGAGAGGTCGTAAAACTAAAACTACTAAATTGATGGTCGGTGGGAGTGGGTCGACATAAGGTTCAGCTCGAGAGAGTGAATCCTAGTCTCATTCCCACACACTCATCTCGAGAGAGTGAGTGGGTTAAGGTGTAGGCTGGTCTTCATGCGGCAAGTGGGTCTCCAAGAAGAAGGCATTTGAAACGGGGTAAGTTGCTCTAGAGTGAGCTTATGCCCCTTAAAGCTTAGCCTAGTCACAATTATTGTATGAATCTTCTATCGAAAGCATGTACCCAATAATCTAGCTTAACCCATATTCCTGTCACATCCCAAGGATCCCCTCTCATTACTTAGAAAATCTTGTTTATTTTGTTGTTTTTACTTACTTGTGACAAAACCCCTCAATGTTAATTGACATTCTTGTGTCCCCCTTTAATTTATAATATTTTTAATCATTAATGTCTTTAGCTATGACTAGTTAGAACTAAATTTTATGTTTCTATTAATTCTCAAAACCACTCCCTTGGGAACGATCCCAACACTTGGTTGGGTTACTAAACTATTCTACGATCGTACACACTTGCATCGGAAGTTGTGTCTTGATTACACAAACATCGAAATGGCGCTGCTGCAGGGGACTGGTGTTATTTGAGAATTCTTAGTTTAATAGAATTTTTATTCTCCTTAGTTGTAGTTTACTTATTTTACTTTTAGTTTTGTTTTCTTTTGAGTTGTTGGTTGCATGCAGACACCCTGAGAATGGCTGAGGAAAGTGGTGTCAAGTTAGCTGAGGCGAACCGAGTAGTTGAGGGTGACCTCATGTTAACTGCGTTGGTAACTCAGCTGAACAATTTGGCCACCAAAATATCAGAGGTGGAAGTCCAGTGCAACAGCAAGAAGGGGTACACGCCCCCTCATAAGCAAACACGGTTTACGAAAAATAAGAGTAAATGTGTCAAGGACACGCTGTTGATCATTCTCCAAAAGCTCAATGAGCAAGAAAAAATTCTAGAAGAGATGAAGGAGAATGTCAAAGTGTTAAATCAGATGGTTGGCTCATCACACTCCAGATCCATCCACTTAATCGAAGCACTCATAGGTCACGTGTTGCCTCATTCTGATCCAACAAAGAAAAGGGGATCACCTACTGGTATTAAGGTCAACCACAAAATTGGAATGTGAATAAGGACGTGCATCGTGCCACGACGTTTACTAAGGTGCTTCTTGGGAGGCAACCCAAGGTTTTAGATGCTTTAATTTGTTTTTTTTTTTACAAATAATGGTGTGTTAGTGTTGCAGGTTTAAAAGCTGAAGGTGTCGAAAAAAGTAGTTCGGCATGTCACCGACCAGGTCGACGACTTCGATTTAGAGCGTCGTTTGAACCCTCACTTTGATTGAAGGGCCTGTAAAACTCAGCGAGCCAAATAACCACTCGGCGTGTCGCCGAGTGGATCGGCGAATACGACGAACGTCACCGAATGGGCGCGAACTGAACAGTTTAAAAAGACCAAGAGTCTTAAAATTTGAAATTCTTCACTTTCCCTCACTCTTAAACCTCCCAAACTCACACCAAGGTAGTATTTTCCTTATTTTAAGCATTTTACTAGTATTTTGGTTGATTGATTTGCGCTCAGAGTTGGATTTCTTTGCCGCCTAGCTTTCCAATCACGCTTTAATCAGCACAAAAGGTTGGTTTCCGAATCTCAAGCTTTCATTTAAAAATTTTACACTCATTTACTATGATCATATCGTATTGATATGTGCTGGGACTCTCTGATAGGATTAGAATGCTTAAATGCCTATTTAATTTGAAAATCTTGCCTGTATTGTTTGACTGTCAAATGCCCGTAATTTTTGTGCTTTTTAATGAATTGGGTTATGATTGTGTGTCGTTAGATTGACTGGGTGAAGTCTGAGTAGCCCACGGTTGCACTAAATGTCAAAAAATTTCTCAAAGATAGAGCGAGTGATACCACTCTTAACAGCAAATATCATCAAATGGTCAAATTAGGCAAATCCGGGAGAAATTTGAGTATCCCAAGGTGATGGGTATTACGGGTCTCTTTTGAATTCCATGAGTGCATCCTTTGATTTTGTTTTCGGGGAGTGCGGGGTAGAATTCGATAAGATGGGTTGAAAATGGGCACGTCGGGTTGTTTGGCAAGTTGGGTCGAGCTCGCCGAACCACTCAACGGTTCACCTATTGTCTCCATCTCGCCCTTAATTTCGTGTCAAATTGATGTTTGAGACTGTAACTTTCAGCGAGAAGCCCTTGGTCTCCGAAAGCACTCGGCGACTCACCGAAAGTACTCTTGATCGCCCTTTGTATGCTTCCATGAACTCCTATTGCACTGTAACTTTCGGCGGACAAACCCATGCTCGCCGAAAGTAATCGGGGATTCGCCGAAAGGACCCTTCCCTCGCCGACTTGCTATAATTTGAAGCCAATCCTTTCGGTGAGCCCGAGTTAGCTCGCCAAAGAGGTTTGGTGACTCGTCGATCCACTTGGTGAGTCTTCCTACAGTAGATAGCCGGTGCTTTTATTTGATTTTACCCCTAACTCTTCTCAATCTTTTGCAGATATGACTAAACCTAACAAAGAAGGTAGCAACACACCACCCCGAGGCAAAGAAAAAAGGATCACAATCAATGAGGATGCAACTGCATTTAGGAACAAGGCCATTAAACTTTCCACGGGAAAGGCAAGGGCAAGGACAAAACTGTTGAGCTATCAGAATGCAAGTTCCGACAGTACTGGTTTTTACACCAATGACCCAACAATATATGACAGTGAGAGTATGGGTTTTGATGAAGATGAACTGATGGAGGTACGGAGGAATGAGTTACGATCTAAACAGCTAAATGACCCATCTCGGATCAGAAATCCTCGATCCACCACTCCGACTCCTCCAGTTCCAGAGTGCGCAATAGTAATGGCACCTCCAGTACAAGGCCCCCCACCTAAATCAACTAATAGATTAAAGTCTGAGGGGCTGAGAACGATCATTGAGGAAAAATGGTTGTCCATAGATGGGGTGATCGATAGGTATCCCGAGATAATGGAGTGCTTGAAATATCACAAATTTCAAATATTCACAAAACCTCATGGCTCTTACATACTAAGTTGGGTCAGAGAATTTTACAATGCATATAGTGCATTCGTACCTCAACAGAAGAGGCTAGTATCGTCTTTTAAAGAAGTTGACTACGTGGTTGTCAGAGGAAGGAAGGTAGCTTCTGACAGTGAGGCTATCAAAATAGTCTTGGATATGTCCAATAAGATTAATGATCACTACCAGCACTTGATCAGAACAGAGAAGCTGGATGAGATGAAAAAGTGGTTAGCCCAGCTAATCTCAGATGATAGTGCTCCGAAATGGTTAGCAGAAGGAGTTTTGATTGAAAAGAAAGATCTGAACGTAGCTGCAAGATACTTATTCAGGTTCATCAGTAGCACAATTATACCATCACAGAATGAAT
This sequence comes from Solanum okadae, assembly GCA_036553675.1. Lineage (NCBI taxonomy): Eukaryota > Viridiplantae > Streptophyta > Magnoliopsida > Solanales > Solanaceae > Solanum > Solanum okadae. The sequence goes on from CM071678.1 coordinate 29,777,000, forward strand.
TAATCCTTCGCCTTGCTAAGGCAGCCTTATCTTGGATGCATCATAGAGAAAACTAGGATAAATCTAGAGATGATCATTGCCTATGAGATCCATATGCGTGCAAAGTAGAGCCAGACATCTCTCCATTTCCTGGTATTAATCATTGCATTGTGCAAAAGAGCTCGGATGCCTAGAGATGCAAAGAAGGATGTGGAATTGGTTGCCACCCCCTCCACCAATATCTGAAAGATTGAAGCTGAATATCTTAAGGACCAAGCGAAAAAGAAGCAGAAGGAAGTTGTGGCCACTGGATCTATACTTGCAGAGGCATCTTTGCCTACTCCGGCCCTGGGCCTTCATGTATATCTGATGCCATTACCACTCCTACTGACCCTCTAGGTCCCTCTGCTGCTATGTTACCACCCAGACCTAGTGTTGTTGTTGCCTCCTATGAGCTGATCACTCAGGCATCCTTGATCTGGATGGGATAGCTTGACCAATCTATTGACTGTCGGGCTACCAACATAGAAAGCTCTATTTCAGGCATGATTTAGGCTGCCCTTGATGATCTTGTGAAACCACTGAGCACTACTAGTGATGCTCTAGCGGCCAGGATAGCAGTGTGTGGGTGTGACCAAGGAGCCACAGAGGAGGTGAAAACCTTAAAGGCCGCCATTGTAGAGCTGAGGAAAGATGTGGACTACCTAAAGTCCACTGATATGTCCATGATCTTTGGAACAGTGGAAATTCCATATGTGCCCAAAATGCCTTAGACCACCACAGGACATGAGGATGGAATGGAGCATACAGTCGATCCTGAATCAGAGGCAGAGACTGACGAAGAGATGTTTGAGGGAGCTGCAGCGGACGACATAGCCAAGACTAAAGAAATCATGATAGATGATGTTGTGCATGCTTCCTTGGCAAAGCCTCCTGCTGCTAGATCCAGTGAAGTTGGTCCTTCTGGGGTCACTACGAGCACTGATGCCCAGACAGATGGAGCGACTACATAGACAGGATCCCTTCTTTACCTCCCTCTCTGTCTTTCTTTATTTTACATTTCAAATTTTGTGTTATTTGCATTTGACGACAATTGCTTTTTAATTTGTGGTGGGGTGAGGCCCACACCTTTTGTGTGCTACTTTTATTTGTGCTTTTATATATATATTTGGGTTGTTCTGTTTAAAATTGTGTTAATACTGCTTTTCTGTGGATGTTTGAGCCTGTGGCTCCTTATATTTTAAATTACAAAATGATTTTGACCCTTTCGAAAAAAAATTAAATTTTCGCACATTTTCGCCACCCTTTATATGCTTGTGTGTTGAATGTGGCTGTTCCTTGGCAAATTTGAGTCTCAGTTTTGATCAATACCGATGACTTGAATAGTGTTTACAATCGAACGAACATGAATGTACGGCTACAATGAGGCCAAATGAAGTTGCATAGACAATATGTGAACTCTTTGCATCTCGTTGTGATTAGCCATTTATCAAATTGATTCTCTTGTGACAACCGTTGCACACTAGCGAAAGTGTGGAGTCTTGTTTGACTTAACTATCGTTGCCTTGTGTGATAAGCTTACCTGGAACCATGCATGACAACACCTACAAATTGCCCTGTTGGTTCGGTTGACTAAGTAAGACTTTCTGTTGATATGATCTTAGGCAACTTCGAAGAGTGTAAACCAATTTGACATATACCTCTTTTGTGACATACCTTGTGAGCGTGTGATTCTCTCTTGAACACTCTTTGAGCCTTACCTTTCTTTGAAAGAAACTTGATGAAAAATAGACCTTTCTTAATCTATTACCTATAATCCTCTTGAATTGTTGTTAATTGAATATCCAACTTAGGCCACCTAAGTTGGGGGTGTGGTGAAAAAGAAAAGGGAAAGTCAAGAAGTGCAAGGAAAGTCTCCTTTAACCCATGGTGTTGAGAAAAATTGAACTCTTCCATTAAAAAAAAAAGAGAAAGAGAAAAAGAGAAGAAAAGAATATAAAAAAAAAGTTGTGGAATAAAGTACCAAAGAAATAGGGTTCTGAACAATCCATGGGAAGCGAATAATAGAATGACTTATGATGCACTAATGAAAATGATGAAGGAAAAAGAAAGGAAGTGTTGAGAGCACCACATTTCATGAGGATAAAAGTCACTGAACCTAAATGACCATACCTTTGCACTTAGCCCTATTACAAGCCATGTTAAGACCTTTGTGATCTTGAGAAAGTCGAAACAAATGTTGATTGGAAAATACGGGTAAACCTATGGGTGAAAGCATGCATTGTGTTCATCTTTGTGAGTGTGAGCGTTGTATTTGATTCTTGAACTTTAAATTGATTATACCTTTGCGTGTGAAAATGGAATCATCATTTGTGTTAAGGTGTTCGAAGGTTTTGTTGAGCTTGAACTTGCATTTGAAGCAAGTATTGCGAGCTTGAAAATCTTTGATAATGGTGTATCACAACTTGAATCTTTGAGTACGTAATTGATCCTTGCATAAGTAAATTGAGTCTTGTCTAGCACTGTTTGAGACATCCTTGTTGAACTGCTGAACTTGAGTTTTACTTGAGGACAAGCAAATGTTTAACTTGGGGGTGTTGATGAGTTCACAAACTGGACTCATTTAGGGCTATATTTTAATAGAAATTGTGTCCTCAAATGCTTATTTTATCTCAATATCTAATGAAAACCATTAAGTTTTAGGTATTTTAAGTTTGAAGGAAAGCATGGACACTACGTCGCAAAAAGAAACGAAAAGGTTGAAAAAAACGAAAAATTAAGGCCTTAGGATCGCCTAGTCCATTTGGCGAGTCGCTGAAGGGTTTTACTTCGCCTTTTGTTCTACTGTGTTGAGCCCTGAAAGAAAGGATCAAGTCGGCAGAAAAAGGGAGCAGTCGGCAAATCGCCGAGAAGTTCTGCGAAGCAGTACCATGTCGCCCAATGACCCAGAGCACGACGATGCTGAAGGTTGGTGCAAGACGGTGATGAACTACACCAAAGGGAGAATCGCCGAGTTGATCGGCGATTTCGACTAACGACGCTGAATGATCCGCTGCAGCACAAATCTATGAAAACTATAAATACTAGTTAGATGTGTAGTTTTAAGGGTGGAACAATTATTATAATTTTCATATAAAATAGTACTTTTTGATATATTTGCTCTGAGTTTGAGAGGGTTTTGAAGACTTGAAGATCCAAAGGGTTCCATCTTCAAGAATTGGATTTGGGTCTCTTGGATTCTTAAATTTTGGCATGTATCAAGACTTAAATATTCATACCCAGTTGAATGCGAGCTCAATTTGGTATAAATTTCTATCTCTTATACATCTGTGGCTAAAAACCCCAATTCTAGGGGTATGATTTAGCGAATATGAGTTAAGATAATTATTGGGTCTTGCTTACTGATAGTTTAATCGTAGTTTAATTGTGATTTCGTTTAGTAGTTATGGATAAATTTAAATACAAGTTTATTTATGTGTTTTCGGCTTCCTCAAAAGAGAGGTCGTAAAACTAAAACTACTAAATTGATGGTCGGTGGGAGTGGGTCAACATGAGGTTCAGCTAGAGTCTCATTCCCACACACTCAGCTCGAGAGAGTGAGTGGGTTAAGGCGTAGCCTGGTCTTCATGCGGCAAGTGGGTGTCTGTCACGACCCAAGCCTAGGTCCTAGACGTGACATGGCGAATGAGGAACCCGAAAGAACCCCAAACAAGCCTCTCAAACTTGTCATCACACTTCATCGGTCGCGGAAGTACAATCAACATTAATTAACGGGAAATAGGGACTAAGGGCAAACCATTTCAAAATGACATCATAGAACAAGAGTCAAGCTCATTTACAAAATACTTGTCCAATGCACACCTCTACATACATAGATAGGACGGGGGCCATGACATACTACCGGCTACCCTCATAGTCAAAATACAATTGCAAGCTAAAGTTTCAAAACAGAGGAGTAGGAAACATAACATAGCCCTCGAATCATTGAGGACTCACCAACAAACTCGGATAAGCACCGTACTAGCCACGTGAATGGAGAGAAGGATCAAGAGTAGCTCCGGTCCCTACATGGTGACATCATGTAGGCAAAATATGCGTTAGTACTTGGATTGTACTAAGTATGCGGGGTGCAACACAACAATAGACAAGGACACAATCGAAATACAAGAAATAGTTTCATAGGCATTATGAATAACAATATGAGGATGCATGATCAAAGTGAAGTCAAAACATGTTTAAGTAAATCTATACTAATAGTAGATATCATATATGTATGCATGATCCAACCAATCTATAACCCCAACTTAGGATGGGGGATGCCGTTCACACCCGGACACCCTGGTGGCAAGGTATAAACCCCTCACATGGTTGATGTTGGTCACACCCCAAGCATCCTAGGTGGTGAGATATAAACCTCTCACATGGTTGATGTTGGTCACACCCCAAGCATCCTAGGTGGTGAGATATAAACCTCTCACATGGTTGATGTTGGTCACACCCCAAGCATCCTAGGTGGTGAGATATAAACCTCTCACATGGTTGTCCGATTCTTTTCCCCCGGACCGGGCATGGTCATGTAACACTTTATATAGGAAATTCCCATTAGGCTCTAATGCAATCTCACGTATGGAATGAACATATACACAAGCTTAGTTTGTCATCAACACATCTCTGGATTGTCATGCATCTCATAACTCAAGCTTTAAAGCATCGATTCATCAATTCTCCATAGTTGGACATTTTGTCAAACACCTTGAAGGCATGTAATGGAATCAAAGAGCATGGAAAATAGGGTAGTAATTATGCAGCCAAACCAGTGAACAACCTACAACAACACCTTTTAACACCCACAATACCACATGAAAATCTCCACATTCATTCCAAATTTAGATTCAAGTTCTAGAGTCACAACATGCTCAAAACAATCACTTTTCATGTATAAAATTCAATGTGTAGGAAATTATTACAAAGAACAAGACTAATTTATGAATCTTAACTTAAACCATGAATTAGTGAGTAGAATAGAGTCTAGGCACTATGGGTGGAAGGACCCATGAGTTCAACACCACATACCTTGAGTTCTTATGAAGGTCTTGAGAGTATCTTCAATGGAAGCTTGGAACTTGGAGCAAGAGTCTCTTCAATCTTGAGGAAGGTTTTGGATTAGGGTTCTTGAGAGAACTTGAGAGAAAATGTGTCTAAGTATGGGAGAGGTGTTTTGGGAAATGTTTTAGAGATGGGAATTGAACTAATGGTATATAGGAAATAACATATGCCTTTTGGAAAAAATGGTCCAACACTTAGAAAAAAAATGAGTCGGGTGAACAGTAAAAACGCTCACTGGAAATTGCATTTCCTGCCGGACAGATTTTACGAAAATGGGCATAACTTCTTCGTCCGAACTCCGAATGAGGTGAAACGTAGTGCGTTAGGTAGCTAACTCAAAGAGCTTTCCATGTATATGTTATGGGCCACCCAATTATTTGTGTGCTAGGAGATATGACCCTCCAAAGTAGACCCTCGAAAAAGGTTTCACTTGGAAATTTCGGATTTTGATACGGTTACTCTAAAATTTGGGTTAGACCCATTTCCCACTCAATTTGACCCCCTAAACAAGAATATGAAGTCGGATTTTCGAAAAACGAAACGGATTTTTTTTTTTTTTAGATATAGGTAAACAAGTTTCCGGTAATTTTCGAAGCACATTTTTAAAAACCTTTTGGGTCATTTCAATATCTCCCCCTTGGTAACATTCGTCCCCAAATGTGGAAGAGACGTACAAGGCAAGACTTAGTAAGAACATATCAGCCCCAACATGAATGCGAAAATTTTATTTAAACATCACTTCAAGATTTCAAAACTTAGTGTAAAGCATCCATAACTCATCAATTTAAACATATATGCACATTAATGATTCAGGGGCTGAAATGTAAGACTCAATGGAGTACAAAGGACTTGATTTAATACCTTAGGCTTGAGTGGATTTGAATAGATAAGGATAACGTCTTTGCATGTCCGCTTCGGCCTCCCAAGTAGCACTCTCCACTTGTTGATTTCTCCAAAGCACCTTAGCGGACGCCACTTCTTTGTTCCTCAACCTTTTAACTTGTCTATCTAAGATCTGAACCGGGACTTCTTCATACGTCAAATTATCTTCTACAACACCCACAACCTCAAGAGGTACAATAGCGTTAGGATCACCAACACATTTCCTCAACATCGATACATGGAATACCGGATGAACTAATTCCATCTCCTTTGGTAACCCCAACTCATAGGCTACTTTACCAACCCTTCTTATTATCTCATAAGGACCGACATACCTAGGACTTAATTTCCCCTTCTTACCAAAACGAACCACACCTTTCATTGGAGAAACTTTCAAATAAACTCAATCACCCACTTTGAATTCAAGATCCCGTCTCCTCACATCGGCATAAGACTTTTGACGACTTTGGGCTGTTTTCAATCTCTCCCTAATCATCATTACCTTCTCAAGAGCATCCATGACCAGATTCGGACCCAACAAGGCCACCTCTCCAACTTCAAACCACCCAACCGGTGACCTACACCGTCTACCATAAAGTGCCTCAAAAGGAGCCATACCGATACTAGAATGATAACTATTGTTGTATGCAAATTCAATCAAAGGAAGATGATCATCCCAACTACCTTTCAACTCCAATACACAAGCTCTAAGCATATCCTCCAAGGTTTGAATTGTCATTTCGGCTTGGCCATCCGTTTGAGGGTGGAAGGCCGTGCTAAGCTTTACCTTTGTACCAAGACCCCTTTGGAATGACTTCCAAAAGTGAGAAGTGAATTGGGCACCATGATCCGAGATGATAGACAAAGGAATCCCATGCAACCTTACCAATTCATGAATGTACAACTTGGCATACTCTTCAACCCCGTAAGTAGTTTTAACCGGTAGGAAATGAGCCGACTTTGTCATTCGATCAACCACCACCCAAACCGAATCAAAGCCTCTTCTAGCCTTGGGTAAGCCCACTACAAAATCCATGTTGATTTCTTCCCACTTCCAAGTAGGTATCTCAATGTCTTGAGTTAGGCCACCTGGCCTTTGATGTTCGGCCACCCAGCCTTTGATGTTCGGCCTTGACTTGTTGACAACTATGGCAACCCGAAACAAATTTTGCAATGTCCTTCTTCATACCGCCCCACCAATACACATCCCTCAAGTCTCTATACATCTTTGTTGACCCCAGATGAATAGAATAAAAAGAATTATGAGCCTCATCAAGGATTCTTTCCCTCACACCATCCACACAAGGAACACATAATCTACCTTGGTACCTAAGGGCACCATCTCCCCCTTGGGAGAAAACCTCCACCTTACCGCTACTCACCGAACCCTTTAATTCTACCAAAGAAGGATCAAGATCTTGCTTGACTATCACCTCATCAACCAAGGAAGACCTTGAACCATCAACAACAACTACTCCTCCACTATCCACCCCTTCTAACCTAACTCCCAATTTGGCCAACCGATGGACCTCCTTAGCCAACTCTTTACTACCTTCCTCCACATGAGCCAAGCTACCCATGGACACTCTACTCAATGCATCCGCCACCACATTAGCTTTCCCCGGATGATAGTAAACACTCATATCATAATCCTTAAGGAATTCTAACCACCTCCTTTGTCTCAAGTTAAGATCTTTTTGCGTGAACACATATTGGAGATTCTTATGGTCGGTGAAGATATCAACATGCACCCCATACAAATAATGACGCCAAATCTTTAAAGCAAAAACCACGGCGGCCAATTCAAGATCATGGGTTGGGTAATTTTTTTCATGAACCTTAAGTTGCCTAGAAGCATAGGCTATAACCTTACCACTTTGCATCAACACATAACCCAAACCAATACGGGAAGCATCACAATAAACAACAAAACCTTCTAACCCATCCGGAAGTGACAAAATAGGAGCGGACACAACAAGCCTTTCTTTCAAAGTTTGGAAGCTTTCCTCACACTCATCCGACCACACAAATTTAGCCTTCTTTTGAGTCAACTTAGTCATAGGAGAAGCAAGAGAAGAAAACCCTTCCACAAATCTCCTATAATAACCCGCTAAACCCAAGAAACTCATTATATCCGACGGGGTCAAAGGTCTAGGCCAATTCCTAATAACATCGGTCTTCTTAGGATCCACCTTAATACCATCCCCCGACACCACATGGCCTAGGAAAGCAACTTCCTTCAACCAAAACTCACACTTTTCATATTTAGCGTACAACTTCTCTTCCCTCAATCTTTGGAGTACAACCCTCAAGTGACCCTTGTGCTCTTCCTCACCCCGAGAATAGATCAAGATGTCATCTATAAACACCACCACAAAAGAATCAAGGTAGGGTTTGAAAACCCTATTCATCAAATCCATAAAGAGAGCCGGAGCATTAGTCAACCCGAAAGACATCACCACAAACTCATAGTGCCCATACCTAGTACGAAAGGCCGTCTTGAGAATATCACACTCCCTCACCTTCACTTGATGATACCCTGACCGAAGATCAATCTTAGAGAAGTGACTAGCCCCATGCAATTGGTCAAATAAATCGTCAATCCTTGGAAGAGGATACCTATTCTTGACGGTGACCCTATTAAGTTGTCGATAATCAATACCCATTCTAAGAGACCCATCTTTCTTCTTCACAAACAAAACCGGAGCACCCCAGGGAGAATGACTAGGTCTAATAAACCCCTTCTCTAACAAATCTTTTAATTGCTCTTTCAACTCTTTCAACTCCGTCGAGGCCATACGGTAAGGGGGGATAGAAATAGGTTGAGTATCGGGAAGGAGGTCTATACCAAGATCTATCTCCCTTTCGGGAGGGACACCGGGAAGGTCTTCTGGGAAGACATCTAGAAACTCATTAACAACCGGAATAGACTCAATAGGAGGGACTTTAGACTCCACATCATTGACTCTCACAATATGGTACAAGCACCCTTTGGAAATCAACCTATGGGCTTTAATGCGAGAAATGAATTTCCCCTTCACCACAACATCCCGGCTCTCCCATTCAAGGACGGGTTCATTAGGAAATCGAAACTTGACTTTACGAGTCCTACAATCAATAGAAGCATAATATGCATACAACCAATCCATCCCAAGAATAACATCAAAATCCACCATGTTCAACTCAACAAGATCACAAGGCAACAACTTATTCAATATGCAAACCGGACAATTTCTATACACTTTTCTAGCAACAATAGAGACTCCAAGGGGAGTAGATACTTCATATGACTCATGCAACAATTCCGACTCGACATGAAATTTTCTAGCAACTAAAGGGGTAACAAAGGAAAGGGTGGCACCCGGATCAATAAAAGTATAAACATCAAGATCAAAGATTTGCAACATACCGGTCACCACATCCAGAGTCTCATTAACACCTTGTCTACCATGCAAAGCATAAAATCGATTGTTCCTTGGGGCACCACTTTGAGAAGCACCTCTACCCAAAGGAGTAGTGTTAGCACTTCGGACCTTGTTGCGGATCTTGGGACACTCAAACCTCTTATGACCCACTTCTCCACATTCAAAGCAAGCACCCGAACCCTTCATGCAAGGACCACCATGCTTCCTCCAACACTTAGGGCATACATCCATATAACCCACTTCACCTCCCCCTTGAGGTCTAGGAACATTGATAGCAAATCCCCGGTTGACATGAGGGTTTCCTCGGCCTTGATGAAATCTAGCACCCTTAGGGAACCTATTCTCCAATCGGGCCCTCTTGGCCTCGTGCCCCCTTCTCTTCCTCAATTTCTCCTCCTCCATTTGCTCGGCATAAGTCATCAACCGAGACAAATCCATATCTCCAATGAGCATAGCGGACCGACACTCTTCACTAACCAAGTCGGATACACCCATCACAAATTTGTTCATCCTCGACCTAGAGTCGGCCACCAAGTGAGGTGCATACTTGGAGAGTTGGACAAATTTGAGGGCATACTCCCTCACACTCATAGCTCCTTGCTTCAAGTTCATGAACTCCACCAACTTTGCCTCCCTAAGTTCAAGAGGGAAGAACCTATTAAGGAAAGCAAGTTTAAACTCCTCCCACAACACCACATAGCCATTACCTTTCTAGCCCTTCCATTGAGCAACCCCCTTGAGTTGGTAGGCCGCCAATTCCGCCTTCTCACAAGCACCAACATCCATAATGGTCAAGATTTTGCATACCTCATCGATGAACTCTTGTGGGTCCTCATCCACTTGTGAACCATGGAAGACCGGAGGGTTCATCCTCATGAAATCTCTCACCCTTTCCCCCGGGGTGGTAGTTCGAGGAGCTTGGACTCCTTGTTGCACTTGGTTAGTTACCACTTGTGCAAGCATGGTGAGTGCATCACGGAGCTCACCATTGGTGGGTGGCTCTTCCGGTGATCGGGACCGTCTTCCCCTCATGTTTGGCATGATGATCTAGCAATCCAAAGAACAAGCGTTAGGGAGGAATCACCTTATCGCACTCTAAGCACGACATAGAACATGAAGAAGGGAAACCTTTCCTAAAACATTTTGTAGCCTCCCATTCATAGTCGTGGCGCGCTTCACAACCATGATTAGGACTCTACTCAACGCGGTGTGTTGGACTCCGAGGATTTAACAACCTAGTGCTCTGATACCAAGCTTGTCACGACCCAAGCCTAGGGCCTAGACGTGACATGGCGAATGAGGAACCCGAAGGAACCCCAAACAAGCCTCTCAAACTTATCATCACACTTCATTGGTCGCGGAAGTACAATCAACATTAATTAACGGGAAATAGGGACTAAGGGCAAACCATTTCAAAATGACATCATAGAACAAGAGTCAAGCTCATTTACAAAATACTTGTCCAACGCACACCTCTACATACATAGATTGGACGGGGGCCATGACATACTACCGGCTCCCCTCATAGTCAAAATACAAATGCAAGCTAAAGTCTCAAAACATAAGAGTAGAAAACATAACATAACCCTCGAATCATTGAGGACTCACCAACAAACTCGAATAAGCACCGTACTAGCCACGTGAATGGAGAGAAGGATCAAGAGTAGCTCCGGTCCCTACATGGTGACATCATGTAGGCAAAATATCGTTAGTACTTGGAATGTACTAAGTATGCGGGGTGCCACACAACAATAGACAAGGACACAATCGAAATACAAGAAATAGTTTCATAGGCATTATGAATAACAATATGAGGATGCATGATCAAAGTGAAGTCAAAACATGTTTAAGTAAATCTATACTAATAGTAGATATCATATATGTATGCATGATCCAACCAATCTATAACCCCAACTTAGGATGGGGGATGCCGTTCACACCCGGACACCCTGGTGGCAAGGTATAAACCCCTCACATGGTTGATGTTGGTCACACCCCAAGCATCCTAGGTGGTGAGATATAAACCTCTCACATGGTTGATGTTGGTCACACCCCAAGCATCCTAGGTGGTGAGATATAAACCTCTCACATGGTTGATGTTGGTCACACCCCAAGCATCCTAGGTGGTGAGATATAAACCTCTCACATGGTTGTCCGATTCTTTTCCCCCGGACCGGGCATGGTCATGTAACACTTTATATAGGAAATTCCCATTAGGCTCTAATGCAATCTCACGTATGGAATGAACATATACACAAGCTTAGTTTGTCATCAACACATCTCTGGATTGTCATGCATCTCATAACTCAAGCTTTAAAGCATCGATTCATCAATTCTCCATAGTTGGACATTTTGTCAAACACCTTGAAGGCATGTAATGGAATCAAAGAGCATGGAAAATAGGGTAGTAATTATGCAGCCAAACCAGTGAACAACCTACAACAACACCTTTTAACACCCACAATACCACATGAAAATCTCCACATTCATTCCAAATTTAGATTCAAGTTCTAGAGTCACAACATGCTCAAAACAATCACTTTTCATGTATAAAATTCAATGTGTAGGAAATTATTACAAAGAACAAGACTAATTTATGAATCTTAACTTAAACCATGAATTAGTGAGTAGAATAGAGTCTAGGCACTATGGGTGGAAGGACCCATGAGTTCAACACCACATACCTTGAGTTCTTATGAAGGTCTTGAGAGTATCTTCAATGGAAGCTTGGAACTTGGAGCAAGAGTCTCTTCAATCTTGAGGAAGGTTTTGGATTAGGGTTCTTGAGAGAACTTGAGAGAAAATGTGTCTAAGTATGGGAGAGGTGTTTTGGGAAATGTTTTAGAGATGGGAATTGAACTAATGGTATATAGGAAATAACATATGCCTTTTGGAAAAAATGGTCCAACACTTAGAAAAAAAATGAGTCGGGTGAACAGTAAAAACGCTCACTGGAAATTGCATTTCCTGCCGGACATATTTTACGAAAATGGGCATAACTTCTTCGTCCGAACTCCGAATGAGGTGAAACGAAGTGCGTTAGGTAGCTCACACAAAGAGCTTTCCATGTATATGTTATGGGCCACCCAATTATTTGTGTGCTAGGAGATATGACCCTCCAAAGTAGACCCTCGAAAAAGGCTTCACTTGGAAATTTCGGATTTTGATACGGTTACTCTAAAATTTGGGTTAGACCCATTTCCCACTCAATTTGACCCCCTAAACAAGAATATGAAGTCGTATTTTCGAAAAACGAAACGGATTTTATTTTTTTTAGATATAGCTAAACAAGTTTGCGGTAACTTTCGAAGCACATTTTTAAGAACCTTTTGGGTCATTTCAGTGTACGAGAGAAACGCATTTGAAATGGGGTAAGTTGCTCGAGAGAGAGCTTATCCCCCTTAAAGCTTAGCCTAGTCACAATTATTCTATGAATCTTATATCGAAAGCATGTACCCAATAATCTAGCTTCACCCGTATTCCCGTCACATCCCAAGGATCCCCTCTCATTACGTAAAAATCCTTGTTTATTTTGTTGTTTTTACTTACTTGTGACAAAACCCCCCCATTGTTAATTGACACTCTTGTGTCCCCCTTTAATTTACAATATTTTTAATCGTTAATGTATTTAGCTACAACTAGTTTGAACTAAATTTTATTTTTCTATTAATTCTAAAAACCACTCCCTTGGGAACGATCTCAACCCTTGGTTGGGTTACTAAACTATTGTACGATCGTAGACACTTGCATTGGAAGTTGTGTCTTGATTACGCAAACATCAATGGACAAGTGGAACTTACTATCCAAACTTTGGAAGATATGTTAAGAGCTTGTGTGATTGATTTTGAGGGTAACTGGGATGATCATTTGCCTTTAATTGAGTTTGCATATAACAATAGTTATCACTCAAGTATTGGTATGGCTCCATTTGAGGCATCGTATGGTAGGGGGTGTTGATCTCCTATAGGTTGGTTTGAAGTAGGTGAAGTTGCATTAATAGGCCCAGAGTCGGTACATGAGGTTATGGAGAAAGTTCATCATATTAGGGAAAGGTTGAAAATGGCTCAGTGTGACAAAAGTCATATGCCATACGACCCATAGTGGTGGCAGTGAAAGGAAGGCAGAACCCACATCTAGGATAGCGTCTTCCCACGATGCCCTAGATGGCTCGTGAAGGGATAGATGGCTCGTGAAGGTGGGCATGTTGAGGGGGCAGGACTTTTCTAGCCACTTGTCTAGGGACCACGACTGCCCAAATGGCTTGTGAAGCACTCCATCTGGGGGCTCATGTTAGCTTTAAGTTAAGGGCAGTTTAGTATTTTCCTAACTATTTTATCTTGATACAACGTCATTTTTACCTTACCTAGAACTCCTATATAACTGATTTTAACCCCAAAATCAACTCATTCAAGTCATTATCTCAAATTTACAAAAGAAGAATAAGTCTTGCTCCTAAATATTTCTCTCCTTAAGAAGTTTGAAGAAGAAGGATTCAACCTACGGTTCCAAGTCAAGTCTCCAATTCCTTCATTGAAGATAATCAATTAGCATTGAGGTATGATAGTTTTCATCCGTGGATTCCTTCCTTTCATGGAGTTCCCAAACTCTCCTAATTTCAAAGATAGAAATCCCCAATTGAGTTAGGGTTTTCTTCTATGTTGTGGGTTCTCTTAATTATTGATTATGATCTCTTATGCATGAATTGAGTTAATCTCATGTTTTTATGATGATCCTCCATGAACCCGTGTAATTCCCATGTTCTCCAAGTCATGAGCATATAATGTGGGTCTTGGATTATGAAAGAAGAGCTTTATGAAATCAAGCATGAATTGACATAATTACATGACTTTATGATGAATTTCCATGAACCCATGTCTAACCCATGTTTTCTAGATATTGATGCATGAAAGTTGGTTTTAAACTATGAAAGATGAATTATGGAACTATGCATGTTCTGTTGAAATTAATGTAAATGTTTTAAGGATGCTTTGAGAGTGAAGTATCAATGATGATGTTGTTGTTCTGTTGTTGAAAGGATTTCTCATACACACATGTAAGCATGATTGTGAAAGGATTTCTCACATGATAAGGGTTCTTAGGGTTGAAAGGCTTTCTCACCTAAAATGAACCAATGCTAAGAAGTTGTTCTAATGATGAAGCGAGAGACGATTACCCATGCTCTCTAATAGAAAGACAAGAGAAGATTACCCATGTCATATGATATAAGGACAAGAGGCGATTACCCATTTCATAAGATGTAAGGACAAGAGTCGATTACCCATATTCCTTTAAGATTTAAGATAAATATGAAAAAGAACTATTCTGTGGAAGTTATGCTTAGAACCGAGTGGACAAGTGGCGATTACCCGTGTCCCATAAACTATGTGCCAACATAGGATTCTCTAGATAGGTGTTAGCTAGTGGATCCACATAATATAGAAGTTCATGGTCCTTACCATGGAAAGTAGGACAACTCTTTTCGGTGTAGGAGACACCAGATTCCATAATGATAGCTCTCATGGTCTTATATGTCGGTTAAGGCTACTTCCCTCAAGCAAATTGTTATGAACTAATTTTACTTCAAGAAAATATCTCACACATGTTTAAGATGATGATTATGTGCACTGACCATACTTTATGAATCATGTTTCCTAACTCTTTATCTAATGTTTAGCTTGGTCATTGCATTTCATGAAGGTATCTCTTTTAAACATGTTTTTAAATATTTATGAATGGCTATCATACTTGGTACATATTTTGTACTTACTGCACTCTTGCCTACATTTCCCCAAATGTAGGGTCCGGCAGTCAAGTTCCCAATTTTGTGGCTAGAGTTCGTTGATGAGACTCCAAGCTTTGGGGAGTCCTCATGCTTCGAGGAACGAATTTTCATTGTCTTTAGTTCTTCCTTATTTAAGTTTGAACATAATGTACGAGATAGGCCCAAATTCATTCTTATGTACTAGATGGCTATCGAGACGATGTTAGAATTTCCAATTTTCTTTATAAAACTTTGATATCTTGAAATTGTCTTTAAGTCGTTTCATTATATTTCTTATGTTATGAATGCTAAGTGGCTTGTATGGGGCCTCCCAGGGTCCTATATGTCATGTTACGCCTAGGGCCTACCCTGGGTCGTGACAGTATGTGGGTATTCTCCCATGGAGTCCTTGCCTCAATGGGGTGCCTAAGATTTCCAAATTTCTCAATCAATTTCAATTGTTTAAGTTGGGGTTTCAATCCAATTTTATGGGTTTCATTCAATTGGGATTGATTGGTGTTATTAAGTCTTCTAATGCATGATTCAATGTAAATACATGATATTTAGTTGAAATTATGTTGACCCATGCCTAAATTATAATTTTCCAACTATGGACCTGTGTTGAACTCATGAACCTATGAATTATGGTAATGAAGATATGCATGTTTTCATGAAGTTATTATAAAAAAATTGATGATTCATGATAGGAAAGTATTAATGTTATTGTGAAAGGTTTTCTCACATGTTATTATGATCATGATCGTGAAAGGTATTTCTCATATATGGATTCACATTGGTGAAAGGTTTTGCCATCTATGTCGAATTATATTTAAGGAGCTATTCTATGTTTTGATCTTGAAAGTTGTGAATTGGAATTGATCATTGTCTTTCCTATGTTAAATTGATATTTGACTTTTATCTATTCCGTTGGGATTTAGATTTAGCACTGAGAGGGCTTTGAGGTGGAGGCACAAATAGGGTAGTCTCTAGTAGCAACCTCTAGCCCCTAACATGTGCCCCTCGTAAGATTGTCTTAAATGACCTAGCAAGTGGATCCACTTTAGAAAATGATGATATGCACGGATTCTACCTTACAAGTAGATTCCCCTTCTTTTGGTACGAGGGATATACTGGATTCCATGATATAGCTCACATGGTCTTATTGTTGGTTAGAGCTAATATCTCAAAAAAATGCTTCAATTTTATTCAAAGTTTTTCTTAAAACCTTTTTGTTAATGCATTCAATCATGTTTTATGATTCTCCTGTCATTTCTTCTTTAAAGATTTTTGATGTCTCAATATGGTCATGTCTATGTGTTTTAAGTCAATTTATGCCATGATGTCTACCTTATTCATATTTTCCCATACTTAGTATATTTCATGTACTAACGCATACTTGTGCCAACATTATCTCATGAATTTAGGGTCCGACGCTCCTACCTCCCACACTCGTGGCTAGACATCTCTTAGGTTCTTCAAGTGATTGGTGAGTCCTCATGTTCCGAGGATCAAGACACCTTATAGCTTTATTTCATTTTCATTTTCAGACTTTCTATGTGATGTATGGATTACGCCCACTTTCCTTATGATGTATTAGATGGCATAATGAATTTATGTTAGACTTCCGCTTTGTCAAACTCTTTCGTATAGGAAAATGGTATCTTTTAAAGTCTTTAAATTTTATTATCTAGTATGATGTGTGCTAAGTGGCTTGTGTAGGGCCTCTCAGAGTCCTATACGCCATGTTACACCTAGGGTATACTTTGGTTCATGAAAAATGTCAAATCTAAAGGTAAATCCAACTCATAAGATACGTTACTGAAACGCCTCAAAAATTGATATGGGCCTAGATAAAAGGGACTAAGCTTTTCTTTCATACAAAACCTCATCACACCCTTCACGATTGAAATTTTCAAGTAAATGCAATCATCAACGGCAAAGTCAAACTCTTCCCTCCTAACATCCGCATAAGATTTTTTCCTAGTCTAGGACATTTTCAACCTGTCCTTTATAAGTCGAACCTTCTCCATGGCCTCAAAAACTAACTCGGGTCCTATCAAATCCACCTCACCAACTTTAAACCAACAAATAGGAGATTTATACCTCCTACCATAGAGAGCCTCAAAATGGAGCCATCTGAATACTCGAGTCCTAACTATTATTATATGCAAACTCAATCAAAGGTAAATGATCATCCCAATTACCTTTAAAGTCAATCACACAAGATCTCAATATATCCTTCAAATTCTGAATAATCATTTTAGCCTGACAATCTATCTATAGGTGAAAACCTATGTTAAGCTTAACCTAAGTACCAAGTCCTTTCAGAAACGATCTCCAAAATTGAGAAGTGAACTGAGTACCCCTATTTGAAATGATGTGTAAGGACACACCGTGAATTTAACCATCTACTGAATATAGATTCTAGCATAGTTGTCGGATGAATAAGAGGTCTTAACTTGAAGAAAATACGTTCAATTAGTCATTCGATCTAAAAACCACCCAAATAGAATCATGTTGTCGGTGAGTGCGAGGTAGATCTGTAATAAAGTCCATATTCAAACATTCCCACTTTCAAGTAGGAATACCAAAACCTGAGTCATACCACCTAGTTTTTTATGCTCAACTTTCACTTGTTGAAAATTTGGACACTTAGCCATAAATTCCACAATATCCAAATGAACACCATAGAGATAGTGTATCCCATATCTTCAAAGCAAAAACCGCCATCACCATCTCCAAATCATGAGTCTGGTAATTCTTCTCATGAACCTTAAGTTGCGTAGAAGAATATTCTATAAATTTACCATTTTGCATTAACACATAGCCAAAGCCAATTCTGGAGGTATCACAATACACAACAAAACCATTTGAACCTTCCGATAAAGTCAATACCGGGGCTGAAGTAAGTTGAGTCTTCAAATCCTGAAAAATCTTCTCACAAGTTTCGAACCACTGAAATTTCACTTTTTTCTGAGTCAAGGAAGTCAAAGGAGAAGCAATGGTGGAAAATCCTTCCACTAATTGTTTATAGTAACCAGCTAAACCCAATAAACTCCTAATTTCTATAGTTGAGAGATGTCATTGTCTAAACTTACAAAAAAAACTAATGATCCTTGAGAAATAACAAGACAATTCTCAAATAATCGGCATGTCTGTCATCACTTTGCGAATAGATCCAAATGTCATCTATGAACACAATAATGAACATATCCAAACACTCTTTGAACACACTGTTCATCAAATCCATAAAAGTGTAAAGAGCATTTATTAGTCTAAAAGACATAAACTAAAATTTTGTAATCACCATACCGAGTTCTGAAGGCAATCTTTGGTATGTCAGATTCTCTGACTCTAAGATGATAATAGCATGATCTAATGTCAATCTTTGAAAAGAAACTAGCATCTTGAAGGTGATCGAACAAGTCATCAATTCTTGGGATGGGATACTTATTATTAATTGTGACCTTGTTCAATTGTCAATAATGAATGCACATTCGGAGTGAACCATATATCTTACGAACAAATAGAATTGGAGCACCCCATAGAGAAATACTTGGTCTGACAAAACTTTTGTTAGGTATTTGAAAAAGGTCAATTCCAAAGTTGATTTCCTTTTTGGGAGGAACTCAAGGAAGATCATTTGAAAATACTTCCAGAAACTCACTTAGAATAGGAATTAACTCAAGAGTAGAGTTTTCTGAATCAATATCCCTAACCCAAACTAGATGACTAGAAATCATTTTTTTGGCCTTAAGGCAAGCGATAAAATGACCTATAGGAACTTAAGTATTAATCTTCCATTCGATGATTGGTTCATTCTAAAACTGAACTTAACGACTTTGATTATATAGTCAGTGGAAGCGTAACAAGCATAAATTCAATCCATACCAAGAATAAAATCAAAATAAATCATGTCTAGCTCTACTAGATCAATTAAGGTGATTTTCTAAAAAACTTAGACTGTGCAATTTCTGAAAACCTATTTAGCTAAGATTGACTCACCAATAGAAGTATAGACTAAGAAGGATTTTGATAGGATTATGGGACTGACATCGAATTTCATAGTCATAGCAATATAGGGAGTCATGAAGGAAGGTGTGGCTCTTGGATCTAACAAAGCATAAACATCAAAGTGAAAGACTCAAAACAAACCAGTAACCACATCAGGGGAAACCTCATGATCATGTCGAGTCTAAAGAGAATAAAATATGTTCTAACACTATTCACTATTAGATCTTGATGAAGTACCCTGCTGAGTCAGGCAACCTGAAGAAATGTTAAGTTGAGTATGTCGACGACCATCTTCACTTTTGTTAGTAATCTGAAGGGCCATCCCTCAACCTATGACCAGTCTTGCCACAACCAAAGCATCAACCAATACCGGCTAAGCACTCTCTTGGATGGCTTTTCCCATAATTCTGATCTGTGAGGAAAGAACGTTCACTAAAGGCACTAATTTGAGACTTAGGGTTTGGAACCCTATCCTTTTTGAGATTAGGAACCAAAGCACTAGCAGAAGATGGATTCAAGACTAAATTACTTTTTATGAAACTATAAATAACCATCACCACTAGATCTATGATGAGAGTAGTAACCACTATCGATCCAAACCCCTTTAGTCTCTCAAGCACTCTCTTTAAAATTCTCTTACTAAACGTGTTGAGCATGAGTCATCAACCTCAAATTATCTATCTCCTTGATCAATATAGAGGTTCTACATTTTCTCAAAACCATCTTTGAGACACTATAAACAAACTTGCTCATATGGGCCCTAGAATTGTCCAACATACCAGAGCATACTTGGAGAGTTGAGTGAACTTCAAAGAATACTCTTTCACATTCATATTTCCTTTCCTAGAGTTGATGAATTCTTGAACCTTTGCCTCTATGATCTTAAGAGGAAAGAATCGATCTATAAAAGCTCATTTAAACTTGTCTCAATCCAAGGACTCGCATTAATAGCCCATTCCTTCTTCTATTGTTTGAACTAGATTTGAGCAACCCCTTTCAACTGATATCCAACCATGTTCACACTCTCAACCATAGTAACACCCATAATCTCAATGATTTTTTAAATACCCTCAATAAGTTCTTGTGGATCCTCATCCACCTTAGAACCATGAAACTCTGGAGGATTCAATTGAATAAAGTCTGACTTTATTTGTTTTCGTACCCATATTTAGGTTCATGGGAGATACAACCTCATGGTTTTCCTAAGCAGTCATGGTTTGGGATAACACTTAGAAAGCAGTCATAAACTCGACATGAGTGCCTTGTTCTTCCAAAGGGTCAACCAAAGTTGGAGGTGCTTCTTGCTCCACATTCTAATTCCTTCTAAAGAGAGCTCTTTTGGGAGGCATAGTTCTAAATACACATAGAACATGAGTTAGAAGGAAACTTAGTGTCACGACCCGGGATCACCCCCTAGTCGTAACCGGCGTACTCGACCTCGAAGAGGTCTAATACAAGCCTCTTAGCATTCATTCATCGCATAGACACTAAAACCATAAGGAATTAAAAACTTTCTTTACCAAGAAAACATTTCATTAAAAAATAAACAATAGCAAGCGGAAGACTTTCTAGACTTTATACGTGATGTCTCAAAACCATCTAATACTTTAGAGTACAAAATTCGAGACCAATCCCATACACAACTTAAACAATACTAAAAAGACATAAAAAAAACATATGGGGTATTGTCCTCGAATATATGAGGACTCACCAAGTCTTCATCTTCAACACTTAGAAACCTATCAAATAGCCATGACATGTCATCATCTCCAAATCCCTACACTTTAGTCAAAAAGGGAAAGAAAGGGGTTAGCACAATTAAGTACTAAGTATGGAAGCCATGCAAAAACATGCTAAAAGGGACGTTTATTGGAGAAACATGCTTTTATGCCATTTGGTAAAACTTCATGAAAAAAAATACAAGTATAAGAGTCACAATATCCAACCATAACCAACATACAAGTCATTAACCACTTTAGCACATACTCCACACATAACCCATTCTTTCACCTTAAACCATCCACCTCAAGTAACCCTTGGACAACACTTTGTGCAATGTATGGATAGCGTCCCATACCACCATCGACACTAAAGCATCATCCTAAGGCCACCAAATGTGAACTTACCACTTATCATGCTTCATATCACAAGCCATCATGCACAACTAGTACCAATGTACAACACATGAACATAATTGACAAGTAAGCCTTTTCATCATTTCTTGACCTCTATCTCAAGTTACCCAAAGCCACACTTAAGTGAAACATGAAGTGACCGCCCATACAATCTCTTCATATACACCTAAGTGTTCCTAAGGGTTACCATAGATAAGGAAATTTACCATTACAATATAACATACTAAGTCAATGTTCACATATAAAACCATAGCCAACCGTATACATACTCAACATATATTCATATACAACCCATGCTTAACTTTAAAGGAACACATGACATTTCATTACCATAGGACCTCTGCCTAATATAACCTTAAGACACACTTGAGTAAGACAAGAAGTGACCGTCCATACAACCTCTTCAAGCACACTTGAGTGTTCCTCAAGATTACCTTAGATAAGGACATTTCCTTTACAACATAACATCAATAGACCAACATTCTTTAAGAAACCATTTTTGGAGACATTCAAGCACATAAGGGGACTTTCACATAATAGTCGTTAGACTTAGGGAACTCACTTTAGTATCTTCAAAGCCTACTCGTGTCATGTGTAGATAGCATCCCATACTACTACCTACACGTTGTAGAACCTATCCAATAACTAGAGTGCGCATCCCACATGATGGGAATAGGCATAACCGACATAGACCATACTAGCTAGGTATGGAATCCGGAGTCTATCCTACTCCGTGGAGGTTGTTCTACTTGCCAAAGGTAGAACTAGTAAGCAACCCATGTAGGCACATGGTTTAGGGGATGTCCAAGGAAGTTCATTGTGCCTAATCTCATACTCAACTAGGCCACCTTCCTAACCACATCCACTCGCTGCTAGCCTTGTTTCCCATAGAGTATTCAATCACATATGTACTTAGAGAAGGTTCCTTTTCTAGTTCAACCAACTCATAGTACCTCTTCCCAAGAAAGGCCTCATTTCTTAGTCATGGCCAATCAAGGTTCATAAGGATAGCTCATTAAATCCCCCTGGAAGGGTGCCTTAGGCCTACCGATTTTTTCATTAAGGGTGCCTTAAGCCTGCCGGTCCAAGGTTTATCATTTCACACATGAGAAGGGCTACCACCATTAGGTCTACCGATTTCATGGTTTTACATTTACTTAGGAAAGCTAGACTTATGAAAGGGCACCATTTCTTAGTTTTGCCGATTCAAGTCTTGGCCTAGAATTCCTCTTTTAGCATTTATAGAAAGGGCACCATTTCTTAGTTCTGCCCATTTCACACATTCATGCATTCAAGACTTTAAGTAACAAGGAGGGACACTTTAGTCTACCAACCAAGTCACAACATTTTCATTTAAAGATACTTCATAATCCAACATCATTTCATATATACATCATGAGAAATCATACTTTAACTCACAATGCTATCCACTTTACATAGGATCATCACAAGATCACATAAAACTCATTCACATCATACCTTCACATATAGCTTCATATAAAACTCATTCACATCATACCTTCACATAAAGCTTTACATATAGCTTCATATAGGACTTTACATATAGCCTCATTCATATATAATAATATAACAATACAATAACACTCATATAATGCCCTTCATGGCCTCAATTCACAATAATACAATATTTCAACATTGTGCAACAACTTCCCCCAATGCCTTCATGGCTACAATTCACAATAATACCACACAAGAACAAGATATAACACTTCCACCAAAGGTGGATTCAACCTACCAACAACAATTAATTCAATAAAGAGAGTTCAAGCTTTCTTACCATAATTCAAAGCCATAGCCAAAATCACCAAAAATCCAAGCAATCACCAATACTTCACTCATAAGGCTTACCACCCTTAATTCACCCATTATCAACAATTAATCATGAATAAACATTAAAAAAACACAAGAGATATCAATACAATTCACTTTACACATAATTCCATCAACTTTGAATTTATAGAAATAGACCCACTTCATAAACACATTTTGGGGTTTTGTAGAATACAAGGATTCATGGAGTTTTTCATCTTAAAACATCAAATAAACATCAATAATATCATAACTTATCATTTGAAATCGTTTCATGCAAGAACCCATGAGTTTGAGTAGAAATTAGGCTTTTTCACAAACTTCGGAAAGGTTGAAAACCATTTGAAATTGGCTCTAGGGTGATAGCTTGCCCTAGATAAAGAACTCCCATACCTTTACTAAGATTCCCCAAGAAATTTGATGAAGAAAACGTCTTGCATCCACAACCCTAGCTCCCACTTCTTCTTCTTCTTCTTCTCTTCTTTCTCTCTTCTTCTCTTCTTCACTCAAGAACCCTAACTCTTACTCTTTTAAAATGGAACAAAAATGATCCACAATCAGCCTAACACAACAATATAACCTCAAAAGAAATGATTTGTGAAAAAACCAAAATGCCCTTAAATTTCCGGACGGACTCCCTGCCAACTGCCCAACTTTCAAAGGGCATAACTCGCTCATACGAACTTGAAATCGAGCAAACTCAGTGGCGTTGGAAAGATCGTTCCAAGGGATTTCCAAACATAACTGGAACTACTCCTGGATCATTCTGAGCTAGGAGTTATGACTGCTCAAAGTTGGCCAAAAACTCACTGATTTCCACACTTGGCCGAATTTCCAGATTCTGAATTTTTTTCCAAAAATGACTACTTCCAATTTCAAGCTTCTTCATATTCATTTTAAATTGTCGGATGTTACACTTAGAGTCCAACTCTATCACACGACAAAGACTACAAAAAGAGTGAAGTATTTCATAAACATCTTGTAGCTTCTCATTCATAAATGTGGTGCGCTTCACACCCATGAAGAAGACTCAATTTAACACACCTTTCAAATACCCTAAGACACTTGAACCTAGCTTTGATATCAAGTTTGTCATGACCCAAGACTATCCCCCTAGCGTAAAATGGTACCTAGAGTCTTGAGAGATCCTAAATGAACCACATGGCATAGTATGACACTAAGATAATATACAAACTACAATAACATAAATTGTGGAATAATAACCCAAAATAAAAATCTTAACATATAAGGAAAATAAAATATAAAGACTCATAAAAGGAAGTACCATATCTAAAATAGCCTTTAAACATAAGTGAGTTTCTAGGACAATCCCTATCTCACTCGAACATTTGAAAACTGAAATGCAAAGTATGAATTTAATATAAAGAACTCATAAGTGGCATATCCCCGAACCATTAGGACTCGTCAAAGCAATTCTAAGCTTCTAGAGTCATGTGCTGACAGGAGCCTGAAGGATGTGCATTAGAATCTATATTATGAAACAAAATAGTCAGTAAAGTATGCGGACAGTATTCGTAATGTACTAAATATGGAAAAATGTATAAACATTACATAATAATATGATAAATCTGAAAATATGATAATGTAATGATCAAATAAACATAACATGAAAATTAATAATTTGATTCTGAAAGACATACTACAAGTTCATGCAATATTCTTGGCCATCATAAATGTAACATAAGTGGGAGATACCGCAACCGATATAAATCATGTGAGCTATAACATAGAGTTTAGTGTATTGCTCCCACATTGAAAGGAGAGTGTTCTAATTGCTAAGGTAAGGACCATAATCATGAGCAAAGGTGGATCCACTAACTAGAGTCAATTAAGACAAAGTCCTACAAGGGCATGTAGTTCTGAGACTTGGATAATCTCCACTGGTACAAATGGGTGATAAGTTATCTCCCAATGAAAAACATGTATAATCATACACATAGAAACAGTAAGAATCTAGTAATATTAAATCTTTCATGGAAAATATGATATACATATGAATAGCTCCTTAAAATCATAACTTCATAACATAATCTTTGAGATACTTATCTAAAGCATCTAAATCATGATTATCATATAAATTGAATGATATTTTATCCTAAAGCATCATTAATTCATGAAAACCTTCATAACATGATGCTTTCATAGAGAAATAGCTTATTCATGATCATGAAATACTTTCATAGCATGGGTTCATGAAAATATCATTTGAAAACATTGAATTATAATCAAATCATGCATAATAATATAAATCATGAAGAATAATTTGAACTCAATAGAATCCATAAGAAATCATGACTCCCCTAACTTTTGGATAAGAATCATAAATCAAAGTTTGAGGTTTCTTTGGGACTCAATGAGTTAAGAAGGACTCATTGATATTTATGTAAGCATTAGAAAATCAAACTTTAATAAGTTTCATCAATTGCTTATTAGGCGTCATAATCTTTGTACATGTAAAATAGATATAAAAAATACATTAGTATAACAATTAAGTAGTAAGAATTAGACATTTACTTTTAGAGTTATATATTCATGCACAATAAATGCATATAGTTATAAAAGTATTACAACCAAAAAAACAAGAAGCAAGAACATAATCTACACTTAAACAAGATTCTAGACCAAGTTTAAGTACAAATATATCATTAATGATAACTTCAAATCAAGAACTTACTTGAACTAACAATAATACCCAAGTTCAATATCAACATTAAGGAATGGGAATTATAATTATCCTACCCAAGGACGGATCATCAGTCTTTGTATGAGTAGTAGGTAGGTCCCATACTTAGTGAGATTCTAAGGGGTAAACTTGGTTTCTACAGCTGGGGTCTACGAACAGTAGAAGGTTCTAGGGCTTTAGACCAGTCTCGTCAAATTGGTCCAATTTTAAAAAGTTTTTGTACTTTTCTACAGTTTACTAAGACGGTCCTGTCACTCCACGTGCCTACACCCAGGGCGGGACTGGCACTCGAGAACCATTTTTGGCCCCAAGAAAACCCTTGGTCTAGCTCACTTACTCAGCGGAAGACTTAACTTATCAAAGATAACTCATATAAAACTTAGAATGTTATAAAGAAAATATTCAACTAGCCAATAAGGCAAACTCAAGTCTCAACATAAGATAATGAAAATGAAAATACTAAAGAACTAACATCTGACTGTCTATGAAGTCTCTAAACAACTGATATGGATGTCAGAACAAGATCCACGACATCCTAATGAACTAAAACTACTAAAAGCAATAAAAAGGATCTTACGGAAGCAATGAGGCTCACCAACAAATTCTGGAGCTCAACTAGAATCAACAATGTACTGGATGCTGACCTTGGTTACCTATTTCTACATCATTTAAAGATGCAGGCCAATGACATCAGTACATTGAATGTACGAGTATACGAGGGGAGTTCTAAAACAAGACATAAGCTTGAAACGAACTGAAGAACTTACCTGGCTCAACTCAACTCAACTTAACTGAACTCATTTTAATATAAAGCAGTATAAAACAAGTGCAATATAAAGAAAAGTTTTTTAAAACATGGATGTGAAATCTGTGTATTTGGAAATACATTACTACTCCGTGTGTATGAAAAGATACAATATAACTCTGAAATGTATGTAAAAATACAATTAAACTATGTATATAAGAATACAAATACTTCTGTAGGATTTTCTCTAATCGACAACCATCACGTAAGAGCTATTGTGATGATATAGTGTTTTGCCTCACGCTACCAGGGCAGTCCTATATCTTGTCGGGGGTATAGAATCTGACTACTAAGTGGATCCAATAGTATATGCTAAAAATCACTAAGGAATAATCTAAAAAGTATGACCCTTTTCTACCCATGATGGCTACATGGTTCTATGAAGGTTGTGAGTTGTCTGAACTCTACCCCATATCGATGCTCAATACTACTCCCAAAATATGATACTAGCTCTTATGTTTAAAAACATACTTTTTATGTGATTTGAGATAATTGCTCAAAAACATAGCTCAAAGGCTATCTTGGAAATCAAAGTTTCCTCTCTTGCTTAATTGTGAAAGCGTTTACTCTTTTCTGAAAACTAGCTCAAAGGCT
Source organism: Solanum okadae (assembly GCA_036553675.1). Taxonomy (NCBI): domain Eukaryota; kingdom Viridiplantae; phylum Streptophyta; class Magnoliopsida; order Solanales; family Solanaceae; genus Solanum; species Solanum okadae. The sequence goes on from CM071678.1 coordinate 29,804,235, forward strand.
CTTTGGAAATCAAGGTTTCCTTACTTGTTTACATGTGAAAACATTTAAAATCTTTGGGAATACATAGTCCCCATATACTTTTGAAGAAATGGACTTCAATCTTTACTCTTTACTCTTTACTCAACTTGAACATTAAGTCTTAAAACAAAGTTAAAACATTTGGAAAAGACTTTTGGAAAACTCTAAGAACTTTTCTTAACTTGACTGTAACTTCTCTTGACTTTGATCTTAACTTTCCTTGAATTGAATTATGGCTTCAAGGCTCATGATCCATGTAATGGATGATTTCATGTTGTTTAAATGTACCTTAGAGTGTTGGAATCAACTAGAAAACATAGGTACGTTGCTAAGGAACTAGAACGGAAAGAATGGGAAAGAAGTAGAAGACCTGGCGTCACTGGTGCTCTGAGTGGCGTGGGGTGCCAGACCCAAAACTTCAGAGCTGAACTTGGGGCGCGCTGGATGGTGCGGTGCCCCAGGGTCGAAACTTCAAAGGACTCTTTGGGGGGCGTTGTCTGGCACAATGGCCCAACCCTATTCCCCAGATTTTTACGAAATTCCTCCTTCGTTTTTCAACTCTAAACCCTCTAAACTCAATTGGGTATTTCCCCAAACACTTAGATTCGACTACATAACCAAAATATGCAAGAATCTATCCAAAACGACATCTAATTTCTTGAATTTGGATCAAGAACTTCTCAATAATTTCACCGAATCAAGAACTCAATAAAACTTCAACAAAACCTATCAAGAACTCAATTTCTAAATCTTCAAGAACATAAATTCGCTTAAATAAATCATGATTGGCACATGGGTGAACTAACTTAACTCTATGTGATCTCACATACCTCGTAGGGATCACCCCTTGACTAAATCCACAAGCAATTCTTGAAGAACTTGACGATTCTTGCTCCTTCTCCTCTTTTCTCCTCTTCTTTTCTCTTCTCTCAAAAGCCTAACTTAGTTTTCAAAAGCGTAAACTGAATCCTATCAGTTTAGACCCCAATTAATTACCCAAAAACGAAATTAAGTCATGGGGTATGGAAAAGACTATAATGCCCTTCTAAAATCCGGATTACATTTTCCTTATTTGAACAGCCCAACTTCCAATGGGCATATCTCAATCATACAAATTCAGAATTGCACAAACTCGGTTGCGTTGGAAAGATAATTCCTAGATCTTTCTTACGGTATCTGGAAGCACACCTAACTCATCCTAATATAGGAGTAATGGTCATTTGAAGTTGACCGAAAACCCAAACTTAACATAACTTAACAAATTTCCAGATTTTTCATTCTTTTCATAAAAGGACTATTTCCAATTCTAACTCTTTCTAGTTCTTTCAATTAGCAAGATGTTACAATATCTCCCCCTTGGGAACATTCGTCCTCGAATGAGATTACTCTTACTAGGCTAAGGGTGTAACATCTAACATTCAGCTCAAACACCTAACAAGCAATGCAAATACAACATGCCAACTTATAAATTAAAGAATACTAAGAAGAGAATTAGTACCTTGATCTGGAATTTCTCCTGTCTCAATAAGGTGTGGATATCTCCTTTTCATATTTTCCTCAGGTTCCCAAGTAGCTTCCTCAAAATATTTGGTTCCTCCAAAGAACTTTGATTGATGATACCTCTTTTGTCCTCAACTTGCGAACTTGGCGATCTAGAAATCTCTTCATAAGATAAGCTATCCTTGATCTCAATTTCTTCAGTTGGTATGATACGTAAAGGATCTCCCATGCACTTCTTCAACATGGAGACATGAAATACCGGATGAACCACTGCTAACTCTTGGGGTAGCTATAACTCATAAGCTACATTACCAATCCTTTTGGATATTCTGTAAGGACCATTATACCGGGGACTAAGTTCCCCCTTCTTACCAAATCTCATAACACCCTTCATGGGTGATACTTTCAAGTAGACCCAATCATCTAATTCAAACTCTAACTCCCTTCTCCTAACATCAGTGTAGGATTTCTGACGACTCTGCGTTGTTTTCAACCTTTCTTGAATCAATTTCACCTTCTCCATAGCTTGATGAACTATGTTTGGTCCTATAAACCCTACTTTACCAACTTCAAACCATCCAATAGGAGATCTGCATCTTCTCCCATAAAGAGCATCATAAGGAGCCATCTGGATGCTAGAGTGGTAATTGTTGTTGTAAGTGAACTCAATGAGAGGTAGGTAGGTGATCATCCCAATTACCTTTGAAATCAATCACACAGGCCCTCAACATATCTTCTAAAGGCTGAATAGTGTGCTCTGCTTGACCATCTGTCTGAGGATGAAAAGAAGTACTTAAGTTCACCTTTGAACCCAAGCCTTTCTGGAATGACTTCCAAAACTGTGCAGTAAATTGCACACCTCTGTCTGAAATAACGGAGACCGGGACTCCATGAAGTCTAACTACTTCTTGAAGATATAACTTGGCATAGTCCTCTGCTGAATGGGTAGTCTTTACTGGCAGAAAGTGGGCTGATTTTGTCATTCTATCGACAATCACCCAAATAAAATTGTGCTGCCTGCGAGACCTTGGTAAACATGTGATGAAGTCCTTATTGATCATCTCCCACTTCCATTCTAGAAGTTCTATATTATGAGCCATACCACCGGGCCTTTGGTGCTCTACTTTAACTTGTTGGCAATTCGCACACTTGGCCACAAACTCTGCACTGCCCTTCTTCATACTACTCCACCAATAAACTTCTCTCAAATCATGATACATCTTTGTGGAACCCAGATGAATGGAATATATGGAGCTATGAGTTTCCTCCATGATCCTCTCTTGGAGTTCATCCACCCTTGGTACACACAATCTACCTTGATACCTCAATACACCATCTCCCCCTTTTTCAAAAGCTAATACCTTTTGCTTATGAACATTTGTCTTCAATTCAAGCAAAATAGGGTCTTGGTCTTGCTTCTCTTTTACTTTTGACACCAAGATGATTCAGCCCCATTCATCACCACTACTCCTCCTTCTATGGAATCTATTAGTTGAACTCCCAATCGTGTAAGTCTATGCACATCTCTTGCTAGCTCTTTCTTATCTTCCTCAAAATGGGCGGTACCCATAGACAACATGCTCAAGGAATCAGCGACAACATTAACCTTACCTGGGTGATAAAGAATACTCATGTCATAATCCTTGAGTAATTCTAACCACCTCCTTTGTCTGAGATTAAGCTCTTTCTGAGTAAACACATACTGAAGGCTTTTGTGATCGCTGAACACATCCACATGAACACCATAAAGATAATGGCGCCATAATTTCAAAGAAAAAACCACGGTCGCCAACTCTAGATCATGGGTTGGGTAGTTCCTCTCATGAACCTTCAACTTTCTGGAGGCATAAGCTATAACTTTTTCATTATGCATTAACACAGAACCCAAACCAACTCTAGACGCATCACAATAAACAACAAAGCCTTGCGTACCTTCTGTAAGGTCAAAACTAGAGCAGTAGTCAACCTCTTTTTCAATTCTTGAAATCTTTTCTCACAAGCTTCAGACCATTGAAATTTCACTGCTTTCTGAGTTAGCTTGGTCAAAGGGGATGAAATAGATGAGAACCCCTCTACAAACCTTCTATAATAGCCAGCCAACCCTAAGAAACTCCTAATATCAATTGGAGATGTGGGTCTAGGCCAATTCTGCACTGCCTCTATTTTCTATTTTCTAAGTATCAACTTTAATTCCCTCTCGAGATACAGTGTGGCCTAAGAATGCCACAGACTCAAGCCAAAACTCACACTTAGAGAACTTGGCATACAACTCTCTATCTTTTAGAGTCTGGAGAACTATTCTGAGATAGTTAGCATAATCTTCCTCATTCCTCGAATAGATTAGTATGTCATCAATGAACACAATAAAAACATATCTAAATAAGGCTTGAATACTTTATTCATACGGTCCATGAATGTTGCAGGCGCATTGGTCAAACCAAAGGACATAAATAAGAACTCATAATGACCATAACGGGTCCTGAATGTTGTCTTTGGAATATCACATTCCCTTACTCTTAACTGATGATAGCCAGATCTGAGGTCTATCTTAGAGAAACAGGTGGCACCCTGAAGTTGATCGAAAAGATCATCAATTCTTGGAAGAAGGGACTTATTCTTGATGGTAACCTTGTTCAACTAGCGGTAAACTATACACATCCTAAGGGAAGCATCTTTCTTTCTCACAAATAAGACTGGAGTGCCCCAAGGTGAGACACTTGGTCGAATAAAGCCCTTATCAAAGAGATCTTTCAACTGCTCCTTCAACTTTTTTAACTCTATTGGTGTCATTCTATATGGTGGAATAGATATAGGACGAGTATCTAGAAGAATGTCTATACCGAAGTCTATTTCTCTCTCAGGATGGACTCTGGGAATATGATCTGGAAAGACTTCTGGAAACTCTTTTACTAGTGAACTGACTGAATAGGAGGTATCTCAACACTAGAGTCATTAACTCGGACTAAGTGATAGACACACCCCTTGGAAACTAACTTCATTGCCTTAAGGTACGAAATGAAATGACCCTTAGGCACTACTGAACTACTTTTCCACTCTAAGACTGTCTCATTTGGAAACTGAAACTTGACAACTCGAGTTCCACAATCAACTGAAACAGAACAGGCATAAAGTCAGCCCATACCGAGAATGACATCAAAATCTACCATGTCTAACTCAACTAAATCAGCCATGGTAATCTTGTGATTGACAAAAATGGGACAATCATGATAGACTCTCTCTACTCTAATAGACTCACCAACAGGTGTAGAAACACTGAAAGGCTCACTAAGTTGCTTAGGAAATACATTAATTCATCGCAAGATACGGAGTTACAAAGGATAAACTCGCCCTTGGATCTAGCGAAGCATAAACATTAAAGTTAAAGAGATGGATCATACCAGTGACAACATCTGGCGAATCCTCTTGCTCTTGGCAACTAGTGATAGCATATAGACGGCTTGCTCCTCCACCAATATCGAAAGTAGCTCCTCTAGGTCCAGCCCTGTCTGGTGGAGCAACTGAAGAAGACTGGGCTCTATTGCCCCCATTACCATTACCCTGCTTGTTCTTTGGACATTCTCGCATGAAATGACAGTTCTGGCCATACTTGAAGCAACCAGTGGAGCCATCACGACACGTCCCTGAGTGGTTCCTACCATACTTAGCACATGCAAGGTTTGGCTCTGAAATTCTAACTATTGTACTCACTTTTGTTCTTTGGTGCAGGCACACTAGCAAATGATGGAGCAGGTCCCTTCTCTTTATGTTGGAAGGACGACCGGTTGGCATTACTTTTCTACTGCCCGGACTTATTCCCTGTCTTAGCTCTCTTATTATTAAACTCTTCTCTATCCTTTAGTTTGTCCTCCTCAACTTGTTGCACATGAATCATCAACCTTGTTATGTCCATATCCCCTATCAGCATAGATTTCTTGCCTTCCTTACTTGACAACTGAGACAACCTAGCAACAAATAAACTCATTGTGCTCCTCATGTCAGCAACCATCTCTGGAGCATAGTGAGAAAGTTGTGTGAACCTCAGACTATACTCATGAACGCTCAAAGAATCCTGCTTAAGTGTGAGAAACTCTCGTACCTTAGCCTCTCTCAGTTCTCGAGGGAAAAAACACCCCAAGAAGGCCTCATCAAAACAAGCCCAGCTCGCAGGTGGTGCTCCCTCAACTCGGTTCTTCTTCCATTGGTCAAACCATATCCTAGCGACACCCTTCATTTGGTATACAGCTAATTCCACCCTTCTAGTATCAGCAACATGCATGATTTCGAAAGCTTTCTGAAGCTCTTCAACAAAACTCTCTAGATCCTCAGTAACACTAGAACCTGTGAAGTTTGGAGGATTCATCCTTAAGAACTCGCGGATCCTCAAAGTATCAACCACTTCCTGACGATTCCCTCTTTGTTGTCCAGCTTGATTGGTCACAACTTCGCTCAACATCTGGATAGCCTCACGGAATTTTGCATTGGTGACCTCTCTTTGGGGTTGCACTTCTGGTGCATTGGGTACCCCTTGTTCTTGTGATTCAACATTCCTTCTAGCCGAACAACCTCTGACAACTCTTCGTGGAGGCATGATTAACTGAAAGACACGCACAAGCACGAATTAGAAGAAACTTTTTTTTAGAGATCAAACTCTAACGCATGAAATGAGTATGAAAGAAGTGAGGTAATTTCCTAAATGTTGCAGCCTCCTAATTATAGATGTGGCATGCTTCACACCGATAACTAAGACTCTACAGACACGATTTCATAGACTCCCTAGGACTCTTGAACTCTATGCTCTGATACCAAGTTTGTCACTCCCCGAGTCTACACCCTGGGTGGGATTGGCACTCGAGAACCATTGATGTCCCCAAGCGAACCCTTGGCCTGGCTCACTTACTCAGCGGAAGACTTAACTTATCAAAGATAACTCATATAAAAGTTAGAATGTTATAAAGAAAACATTCAACTATCTAATAAGGCAAACTCAAGTTTCAACATAAGATAATGAGAATGAAAAGGCTAAAGAACTAACATCTGACTGTCTATGAAGCCTTTAAACAACTGAGTTGGATGTCGGAACAAGACCTACGACATCCTAATGAACGAAAACTACTAAAAGCAATAAAAGGGATCCTCCGGAAGCAATGAGTCTCACCAACAAACTCTAGAGGTCAAATAGAATCAACGATGCTCTGGATGCTGACCCTGGTTACCTATTTTTGCATCATTAAAAGATGCAGGCCAAACGGCATCAGTACATTGAATGTATGAGTATGCGAGGGGATCTGTAAAACAAGACATAAGTTTGAAAGGAACTGAATAACTTGCCTGGCTCAACTTAACTCAACTTAACTTAACTCATTTCAATATAAAGCAATATAAAACAAGTGCAATATAAAGAAAAGATTTTTAAAACATGGATGTCAACTCTGTGTATTTGGAAATACATTAATACTATGTGTGTATGCAAAGATACAATATAACTCTGAAATGTATGTAAAAATACAATTAAACTGTGTATATAAGAATACAAATACTTCTGTGGGAGTTACTCTAACTGACAACCATCACGTAAGAGCTATTATGATGATATAACGTTTTGTCTCACGCTGCCAGGGCTGTCATATACCTTGTCGAGGGTATAGAACTTGACTACTATGTGGATCCACTACTCTATACTAAAAAAACACTAAGGAATCATCTAAAAAGTATGACCTTTTTTCTACCCATGATAGCTACATGGTTTATGGGGGTTGTGAGTTGTCTGAACTCTCCCCCATATCGGTGTTCAATACTACTCCCAAAATATGATACTAGCTCTTATGTTTAAAAACATACTTCAATCTGTGATTTGAGATAATTGCTCAAAAACTTAGCTCAAAGGCTACCTTGGAAATCAAAGTTTCCTCTCTTGCTTAATTGTGAAAGTGTTTACTCTTTTTTGAAAACTAGCTCAAAGGCTCTTTGGAAATCAAGGTTTCCTTACTTGTTTACATGTGAAAACGTTTTAATCTCTTTGGGAATATATAGTCCTCATATACTTTTGAAGAAATGAACTTCAATCTTTATTCTTTATTCTTTACTCTTTACTCAACTTGAATTATGTCTTAAAACAAAATTAAAACATTTGGAAAAGACTTTTGGAAAACTCTAAGAACTTTTCTTGAATTGACTCTTACTTCTCTTGACTTTGATCTTAACTTTTCTTGAATTGAATTATGGATTCAAGGCTCATGATCTCATGTTATGGATGATTTCATGTTGTTTAACCGTACCTTAGAGTGTTGGAATCAACTAGACAACATAGGTACGTTGCTAAGGAACTAGTACGGAAAGAATGGGAAAGAAGTAGAAGACCTGGCGATCAAATAAATATCATTGAACATACAATATTTATGGAAAACTACCTTCAATAAAATTAACCTCAACTTCTCGAGCAATTCGATCTTTTTTAGCAACACTGTCATTTACTTCCTCCGTTTTAAAAAGAATGACCTCATTTTCTTTTTAGTTTGTTTCAAAAAAATGACCTATTTCCTTTTTTGGTAACATTTTACTTTCAGTTTTCCACGTGGCATGTTTAAGACCACAAGATTAAAGGACAATTTTGTACATTTGACATAACTTTAATTAAGTCCACAAGATTCAAAAGTCTTTTTTATTTTCTTAAACTCCGTACCAAGTCAAACTAGACCAATCTTTTTGAAACAGATGGAGTAGTATTTTACGCAATTGTTCTACCCTACCTTTCAAGTTCGGATCAAATGCTCTATTGCTCAATCCTTTTAGTTGACTATCATTGCATCATTACCGTCCCCTACATACTACTGAGTTTTAGGACTTTCTATGACATCGGAACAATCAATCAACATATTTCCCCTTCCTCATCTTTTGTCGTTCTTGTATGTTTTGTATCATTTTCTACATAATCTATTGCAGTCATTGAAATCCCACATTCTAGTTCTTTTTTGACATGAACATTCTCTGTAAGAATCCCATTTACTACCAATATATATTTAACTCTACATACATAATTCATAATCAATTCCATCAATCTGTGAGGAATTTCAAATTAACCGATGACCTTCCATTCTATAGAATCATAGGCTTTTTTTTATATAAACTTTGATGAGACATTTAGATGAAATATTCTTCTGTTGATAAACCTTTATCAATTCATGTGCAACGATTTTTTCAAGTATATTTTTCCCTCTATAGAAGCAAACTGAGATGACCCACATTATAATCTACTAAAATATCCAGCTTAATTGTAATTATTCTTGCAATTAACTTGAATAGAGTATTACAATATACAATGTGTGTAAAATCGTTGACATATGAAAGATTTGTCACATTTGATATTAGTGTAATAATACTTTGGAGAAAAGACTTAAAAGCTCCTTAAAAATAACTGTCGTACCCTTCTACCGTTTGGACCTACGGTCCGTAGAACTTTCTACGGACCTGTAACATCTTGCTAATTGAAAGAACTAGAAAGAGTTAGAATTAGAAATAGTCATTTTAGGAAAGAATGAAAAATCTGGAAATTTGTCAAGTTATGTTAAGTTTGGGTTTTTAGTAAACTTCAAACAACCATAACTCCAAGCTCAGGATGATTTAGGTGTGCTTCCAGATACCGTAGTAAAGATCATGGAATTATCTTTCCAACGCCGTTGAGTTTGAGCAATTCTGAGTTTGTATGAGTGAGATATGCCCATTAGAAGTTGGACTGTTCAAATAAGGAAAGTGTAATCCGGATATTAGAAGGGCATTATAGTCTTTTCCATACCCCATGACTTAATATCGTTTTTGGGTAATTAATTGGGGTCTAAACTGATAGGATTCAATTTAGAATTTTGAAAACTAAGTTAGGGTTTTGAGAGAAGAGAAAAGAAGAGAAGAAAAGAGGAGAAGAAGCAAGAATCGTCAAGTTCTTCATGAATCGCTTGTGGATTTCGTCAAGGGGTGATCCCTACGAGGTATGTGAGATCACATAACGTTGGGTTAGTTCACCCACCCGTCAATCATGATTTATTTCAGCAAATTTATGTTCTTGAAGGTTTAGAAATTGAGTTCTTGATGGGTTTTGTTGAAGTTCTATTGAGTTCTTGATTCGTTGAAGTTGTTGAGGAGTTGTTGATCCAAATTCATGAAATTAGATATCATTTTGGATAGATTCTTGCATATTTTGGTTATGTAGTCGAATCTAAGTGTTTGGGGAAAGACCCAATTGAGTTTAGAGGTTTAGAGTTGAAAAACGAAGGAGGAATTTCGTCAAAATATGGGGAATGGGGGTGGGGCATCGTGCCAGCCAACGCGTCCCAAAGAGTCCTATGAAGTTTTGACCCTAGGGCGTCACGCCAGTCAGCGCGCCCCAACTTCAGCTTGAAGTTTTGGGTCTGGCGCCCCGCGCCACTCAGAACGCCAGGGACGCAACTAAGACTCTATGTGCAGATCAAGAAAGGGATAATTTTTTGAAGATACCAAAATTTTCAAATTTAACTACTAAGAAAGGTGATTTTGTTGTTGCTTCATCATCCAAATCCAAGAAACAAAAAGTTAAAAAATAAAAGAGAAGAAACTAGATTTTTGAAGAAAAATTCTTCAGGCCAGAAATAATGAAACAATTCGACAATCGGCTGCAAAGAATTTTGAGCAGAAAAATTTGTAAATTTTTTTCAATTGTTAATATCCATACGAAATTTGTGTATTTTGATTCTCTATTTAATATCAATCAAGAAATTCGGCACTCATTGACACACAATAAATAAATCAGAAACGCATAAATAAAGAATAATATATTCCACAACTTGAACGGAGACTTGCCACTTATTTTTTTTGCTTACAAATCTAGATTTCACTAGATGCATATTGTTGTATCTGAGTTTTCTTTGCTGACTTTTCTCTAACAACTAATTATCAATTTTAAAAATCTCTAAGTCTTAGAATTTATTTGGTATGATTGGTCAGTGCGGTATAAGAGTCGTGGGTGAATTTCGATGAAGGTGGGGGAGTGGGGATTGAAAGACTGATTGAAAGTATGGATAGTCATATTATTTTTAATTTTCTTCTGGTTAAATGTTTTTAGTTAATACTCCCTCCGTCCCTATTTACTTGTCCATATTTCCTTTTTTGGTTGTCCCTATTTAGTTGTCCATTTTGACAAATCAAGAAAGGACAACAAATTTTTTCCTATTATACCCTTATTTACACTTCTTGAAAATTGTAAAAGTGTATGTTGTTTCCCTCCAATTTATTTCACTTGAATTCAAAGAAGTGGTTGTAATTTTGAAGTGACAAGTTGTCATAAGGGTAAAATTGTAACTTCACTGTGCTAATCATTGTTGCCTTAATCTGTGTGCCATTTCTAAAGTGGACAACTAAAAAGGGACGGAGGGAGTAATTATTAGAAGGGTGAGGTTGAGAATATATTTAACTTATGAAAATTAAATATACAAGGCAAATATTTTTATCAATAACAACTGAATATTAAATTTTTTAAGGTCCAAAAACCGTACTCTAACTAATATTAAATTGAAATTATCTTTTAACGATTGAAAAAAATTATGATGTGATAAATACACATTTAACGATCTTATTTATATTTTTTTTGTTAAAAATCAATTTTCATATAGTGATATTCTCCATCATATTTGGTAACTTGATAACTTGGGCATCTTGACCTTTAATGTACTTTGATAGGCCTGCATTGCTTTTATCAAATTCCCAAATTGTTCTTCTATGGTGGAAGTTTCGATAATTAGTGCTTGCACAATCACCATAGTGGATGAAGAATAATTCAGAACATCACTTGGATAGAGCTTAAATTAAGATGTTACATAAGAAAAGATTGGAGCAGATTTGGTTCTCAAGGTGCGATCATTATTCTATATGAAGGGATTTTTAGGCTAATGATGGTGTTTTTGTGATAATCTTAGGCAAATCAAAGTTCTTTCTACAACCTTAATGATGTTGTTTCTTGTTCTAAAACATACATAGAGGATTTTTTATTTTTTTGAAAAAGATAAATTGAAAGCATGAGATCACTTGAACGATGCTTGAAGCATTTGTTGTCGCAACATTTTGGATTGGGAAAAGGCTCAAATATGCCATCGAACTTTCAGAAAAGGCTCATTTATGCCATTCGTTAAAAGTTTGGCTCATCTATGCCATTACCGTTTAAGAAAAGGCTCATTCATGCCATTATTTTTTAACGGTGGTTTTGCAAAACCATTTTTGCCACGTGGCCAATTATAATTCGGCCACGTCATTATTATTTTTATAATAAAAAATCAAAATTTTGAACAAACATTTTTTTCAAAACCATTTTTGCCACGTGGCCAATTATAATTCGGCCACGTCATTATTTTTTTATAATAAAAAATCAAAATTCTGAAAAAAATAATGACGTGGCCGAATTATAATTGGCCACGTGGCAAAAATGGTTTTGCAAAACCACCGTTAAAAAATAATGGCATGAATGAGCCTTTTCTTAAACGGTAATGGCATAGATGAGCCAAACTTTTAACGGATGGCATAAATGAGCCTTTTCTGAAAGTTCGATGGCATATTTGAACCTTTTCCCTTTTGGATTTACTCCTTCTAATTTGACCGACAATCTCCATGACAAGTTTCAAGCCATTTGTGAGTCTGCATTCTCAAAAGCATTGAATTTGGAGTTGATATTCATTGTAGTCATATTGATATTTTTTAAACTTTGAAGAGGAGATGAGAGGTAAAGATTTAGTGGACATGCCAATTTGTAAGAGACTAAGTTTCATTTATGAAGAATAGCAATCAAGAAAGGATAAATAGAGAAATCATAATATTTATATTTCAATAATTTATTCATTATTCGTAGGACCAAAGTTTATGTACTTTTAATGTCTATAAATATTCATATTCCCATGATGGTTGATTGTTAATTTGTGACATCGTCAAACTAATTAAATTCATCTTCATCGGGTAATGTTTAAAGTCATAGAAAATAAATTACTACAATCACAATAAAATATGAATAAACATAACTTTATTGATAAATATTATGAGAACAAATCCATTCCTCCCTTGTTTCTTCTCTCTCTTAAGATTTTTTTCATGATTTGAGGCTGATAAGAGGCGTGTTTCTCGAATTACGATGATTTGGAATTGATATCCATGAAAGTATTTGTGGATCTTTCTTGAAGTATTTGATTATCAAAAAGACTTTGACATATCTTGATCTCTTTATGAATATCCCAAGAGTTTCTGATATATTCGATATGCCTCTTCAAGGAAATATAATACTTTTTATTTAGACATAAACTATAATTTAGGATGGAGTATCCTCCAAGAACCGTCACTGGAATTGAACACGCCTAGTAAAGCTTCAATTAGAATTGAACATGTCTTGTATAATCCCATAAAAAATTGATGTCTACAATCATACATTTCCTTCAAATCAGTCCACAATTCAAGTGTATCTTTTAATGTGAGGTATTCAACCTTCAATCTTTCATCTGAATGATGATGAAGTAAAATAATAACTTTTGTTTTGTTCTAGATGTTGTATTATCCTCGTAATGATAACTAGGGGGCAAATTGGCAGATTGGATCGAATTTGGATGGATTGAATATGGATTGAGTTAAAATGGATTGGATCACAAACCATCCATAAAAATATGAGTAAATATGGATTTGGTCAAATATGATTTTGTCAAATGATTGTAACCCATTTTAATCTCCTAAAGCCAAAAAAATATTAAATCAAAGCTAAACTGTTAATACCTCAACTCCTACCACCTCACCACACCCTTATATTATTATTTTTAAATAAAATAATTTTTCATACCAAAAAAAATAGAATTTTTTTTTTATTTACCTTGTACCTCCACCCCACTCCCCGAAAAAAAATTAAAATACTTTTCTTTTGAAATTCTTTTTTTAATTTCTTTTTTCAACCCTACCACCCCAACCTCCCCCCCCCCCCCCCCCTCCCAAAAAAAAATTGTCAACCCAAAAGAATTTTATAAAAAAAATCCAAAAAAGAATTGCTCCCACCCATCCTATCCCCACATCCACCTCCACCCCTCAATTTTTTATTTTTTATTCTCAAAAACAAATAGTACAATTAGGAATTTTTATTATAAATGAGTGATATATTGATATATATAGATTCTCATGTTTATCCATTTTGTCCATATTTGTATGAGCTTAAATAGGTTGATGTCCATATTTAACTATTTAAGAAAATATGAGTGATTCATTTAATTTAATATAAAAAAAAATGAATTGATTTCACTTGTTGTAATGACCGGTCTATCAGTTTTGGAAAGTTTCATGAATTTATCATTTTGCCTTTCCGATATTGACCCCGAATCATCCATGGTTGTGTTTTGAAAGGTTGGTTTTGGACTTTGAGTTAAAAGTGGAGAATTTGGTAAGTTTTAAGTTTGAAAGGCTAAGTTGTTAAGAAAGTGATTTTTCAGTGTATTTTAGAGTTTTGAGTGTCAGAATAGAATTATGTCTATTTCATCAGTCCCAAAATGTAAAATGTGACCTGTGAGAATTGTTGGTTTCAGATTTCAAGTCTTTTTTTATGGATTTGAGGTCCTAAGTAGTGAATTTGTGAAATTTTAGCCTTTGAGTTGACTTTGGTCAACACTTGGGCTATCTATGCTCGGATCAGAATTTCAAGAATTCTGTTGAATTCGAGGGATAATTTTAGGCCTAGGTAAGATCTTGGTTGACTTTTGAGCTTGTGGTTTTCACGATTGTCGGGCCAACCCAGATTCGTGTTTTAATAATTTCATTGAGTCCAAAACATCCAGCATAATTTATTTGCATATATGGTTTGTGGGGAAGGGGTTCTGAACGAATCTTAAGTGTCCTTTCAAAGTTTAATAGTTGGTTGATTTTTCTTCTGTTGTGTTCTGGTGAACCCTCCGCGTTCGCGTAGCTTATGGCCGTGTTGACCTCCACATTCATAGGAGACTTGCCGTGTTCGCAGAGGTTTAGGTCATTAAATCTCACATCCGCGAATAGAGGTTCGCGTTCGCGGAGGATCCCTGGCAGTGTTTAACCCCATTTTCATTTTTGGAGATTTGAGAACTCGGTGGATGCGATTTCAATCATATTTTTCAAGACAAAATAGTTGAGTAATGTTTCTTAACTATAAATCTTCAATTAATCATTATTATTATTTAATTTATGAGTTTAAATTAGGATTTTGGGTTGATAAATTGGGGGTTCTTCAGGAACTTGAGTTACGAAGTAAAAGTGAGTTTGTGATCTGATTTTGAGTTCTCTTTTGAAATGGTTTTCACCAATAATTTCATAAATCCTTAAGTAATGTTTTCAAGTATTGTTTTCTAGATTCAAACCTTCATTTAGAAATTGGGTTTTGAAGTTGATTGACCCACTTTTTTACATAATTGATGTGGGTAGCGTTATTTTCGGAATGTGATGGTCAATACTTGCTTGTATATAGCTTGTGTGGCCTTGAAAGTGATTTAGAAGGGGAAGACTCAACTCTTGGAGTAATTGTTGATTGATTAAAGGCAAGTAACCTCATAAACCTAGTATTCTAGTAGAATTCGTGGCCTTCCTTTGTTACTTGTGTGTTGGGAGTAATGGGGATGAGGTGAAGGGTTTAAATTGTCTACTTGATACATCTAAATGAATAAAAAGGGGTTGAAATGAAAAGGTCTATGTGATTAACATGGTGATGTGAATTGCCTTATTGTGACCCTTGTTGATTGATTGATGAAATGCTTGAAAGCATGAATTGTGTGAATTGTTGTCTCTTCCGTGTGGTGTGATATTGATTGTGAACACCGTGATTAGAAATGTGATGATTTATGATGTCGAGTTCTTTGTCGGCGAGTGTTATGATGTCAGGTCTTTGCCGGCGGATATTATGATGTCGAGGTCTTTACCGGTGAGTGTTGTGATGTAGAGGTCCTTTCTGATAAGTGTTTATAAAGTCGATGGAAAATAGTCCTGACTAGTGATTTGATATAAAGCCTGTGTGAAATTATTTTGGCTAGCGATTTGATATAAAGTCGATGAGAAATGCTTCTGTCTAGTGATATTGTGTCGATAGAAAATGGTTATGGCAAGAGATTGAAAGTTGTGATTTGACACTTATGCATGACTTGCTTGTTAATTGTGATTTATGTACTTGTTGTGTGTGATTGAGCGTGCTACTTGACTTTGAAAATGACTTACTTGATTCATTCATTTATTGTTGATTACGACAATTAAACAGTGGATAATGGGTGTTGTGAGTTGTGTATTGTAGAATTGCTAGGTTGGGTTGATTTATGTGCAGATTGAGTTTGAGGAGGTTCGGTTGGAGTGTAAGGGGTATTCATTTTCTAGCTAGATATCTTGTTTTCTACATTGCTTGTTGGGTACCATGTTATTGTTACTTACCCCTTGCTTCTACACTTGTGTAGGGTCCGAGCCCGGACCCACATGATCTCTTTCACCTTCTTCTGATTTCGAGGATTGTCGGGGAATTGAAGAGGTGGTTGTTTGTCACTTCGACGGGCCCTCTTTTTCCTTTTCTTTATACTTTGTTCTATTTGAGAAACAAAGACTGAGGCTTGTATTTATCTTTCGAATTTTGTATTTACTTTAGTAGCTTGTACATGTGACAACCAGGTTTTGGGGTATTGTTTAGAATGAATAAGTTTTCCGCCTTTGTCTTGTTCTTGCTTTACTTTTTTCGTATTTCATTCATTTTCATTGGGTTGAGGCTGACTTGTTTTGATGGGAATAGACAAGTGTAATCACATCCGTTTTTGAATCGTGACATTTATATGGGCTAAAATTATCATCCCTAATAATGACGCAAAATCCTTAACCGTTTAAGTAAATTTCAACATCAAGAACTCATGACAAATAATTTTTCTTAGAATTATCAAGTGCCACAAATTCAAACTTTGATAAATTCAACTTAACAAAATTATCATTAAAAAATTTAGAAATAATTTTAAAATAGTGAAAATTAGTAAACAAGCATTATTTTTAAAATAGTGGCTCATATGAATAGCCAATATGATTCATATGATTATAGATTATCAACCATTTAAACCAAATCGAGGTTATACTTAATAATTGAGGTGGTGATAATGGCATAAGTTTGAATTGTGCAATTCATGTTTTGGATGAATTTCCAAATCACAAGATTTTACCTTTGACAAATGGTAAAAAACTTAAGTATACAACTTAAGTACCTTAATTACTACTATATAACAATACTTTTTTTTTTTAATTATATAACAATAGTTTTTTTACAAAACTAGAATTTATATTTAAAATAAAATAAAATAAAAAAAGAAACGTACAAAATAATCAGCCATGCTTATCCCATATTCTTTAATTTTCTCCAATTATTTTACCTTCCCTGATTTACTCAGTTTTGTTATATATTCTCTCCCATGAAGAGAGGTTTCTAACAAAAATAAATCTCCCTGTCAACTCTGATCGACTATTCAAAATGGATACCAACAATATTTCAATTCTAATACAACACAACGGGCGATGAGATTCATCAGGTATTTGAATCAAAAAGGATTTATTTAGTATTTTTTTACGTGGTTAATATATTTGATTTTTAATCACCATCTGTGTTTAATTTTTTTGATAATTAATCGTTGGTTTATAAAGTACGTTGTTGTGGTGTAATATAAAATTTATATGATTTCGTTAATAGTCTGGTGCATCGATTGGATGGATTTTGTTGTTGAAGAAACATTAAATATTAGTAGTCGTTTTTGGTATAATATTAGGTTTTTGGTATATTATTAAGTTTAGCTGATAATGAACATCGTTTTTTTTTTCTGCAAGTGATATTTTTGGTGGTATAGAAAAGCAGTTTTGGTTGTTAAACCATTTCATTGAATATTTTTTGGTATAACATTATGTTTGATTGATTACTGCACCAGCGTAAGTTGTTGTCCGTATATAAACACCTAATTCAATTTTTTTTAATTATATGTGATCTGATTTAATTGGTATGTTACATGCCTTAATTAACAACATATATCAATAATTTTTCTTGTTGTGTGATATTTTGTTATTGATATTTTTTAAGACCTTATACAAAGATCAACTTCAAATTAATATTCTGGTACATGTGTTGGTGTAATTGTTTGTCTGATTGGTGTGAAAACAAATTTCATACATTAATTCTCAAATTCTTATAGTATGCGATTTGGTGTAATTATTAACTTTTAGACCATGTGTAAACACCAACTTCAAAATTGACTATCAAATATTTTTGGATTGGTGTATTAATTTTCCTGATTTGACATATATAACATGTTTAAAGAATTATTGAGTTGCCTACTTTGGTGTAGTTGATAGTGTAAATTATGCTTTGGTATGTGATTTGATAAGTGATTTGGTTAGTGATAATTACCATTCCTGGTAAGAGATTTTGTAAGTGATTTGATGAAAATGTATAGTTTTATAGATTTGTGGTAAGTGATTTGGTACATTTAGGTGTAATTGATAGTGTGCATAAACAATAAAGTTTTTAACCACATTATGCACCATTTCGTATATAACTTTTTTTGGTGATATAAAAAAATTATGATTATGTATTTCAAATTTGATTGTTATAACTGTTGTTTAGTAGGTTCTTTAATTTTATTTTATTTTTAAATGTATTGCAGGAAGGTATGTGAATTTCAAGATTGAAGGAGTGATATGTGCCGCAAATACCAATTGATTTTTTTTAAAGAGATCTAAAGTAAATTGTAGAAAATGTGTTATAGCCTATTGAGGACCACAACAAGAGAACTTGTACCGAATATTTATATGAGGATTAACATTGTAAGAGGAATCCGTTTATTTGATTCTTAGCTATATAAGAAAAACAATTAGTTTGATGATATTTTTTTTCAAAAATTAATATATAATATTGTGTTGGTTCTTAATGGCTCATATTGTTAATGAACTTTTTTTAATTGAATGTATGATTTTTTTCATATTTCGATTGAGTATTCTTTTTATACTCTCTATATTTCTTTTCATATATATGTCATGTTTGTTTGTGTTTAATATTTAGTATTTTATTATACTTTATATTGAGATTTGAGATATTAATTTTTTTTGTTACTTATATTTTTTATATATTTGTATAACAATTTATAGCTAGTGACCAGGAAGAGATTGTTCGACGAAATTGAATATCAAATCAGTAAAATATACTGGCGGTTTCCAATTAACTAAGTTGATAAGGAACCAATCATCTATCGTTGCATTGGAGATTTTGTTGGAGAACTATAAACAATCCTTACAATAACAACAACAAAAAAAACATAAAAATATAGTTAACTAATCAAGCAAAAATATTAAAGAATATTTAGTTCTGATTTGAAGAGGAAAGAAGGATCATGTTCTCAACATAACATAATTCAGTTCTCCAAAATTTACAAAGAGACGAAGAGAGTAAAAACAATCAGAGTCTTTAGAAACTACAAGAATAAGCAAAGAAAAATTTCAAGAAACTACAAAGAGAAGCAAAAGAGAACAAAAACAAATTATTTTTTCTATAAAAAAATCATGATTTGTATCATCAAGAATTCAAAAAATTAATATTAAATGTATAATTACAATAGAAAAAGTGATAATTATAGGTATTAGACATGTCAAATCATTTTACCTCGCAAAATCAAATTATGCAAAATATCTAACATTCTTCATTATACATCTCATATATATATATATATATATATATATATACTTTTTCTCTTATGTTATATTATAGGTGAGAAATTTATTAAGGGAAAAAATAATTAAAAACAAATTAAAAACGGGACGAGAATAAAAAAGTTTATCAAAAGAATAGAAAAAAAATTAAAGTTTTCAAAAAAAGTAATGCTGCGGATGTAATAAAATAAAATAAAAAGTTAATTTTTTGTTAATTGAATTCTCAAAATTGTGAAACAATTTTTTGACTTATAAATAATTTCTCTATCTAAATAATATAATTAAGAATGTGGGGTTAAAATTATGTATTTTTACTATATCATTGTTATGTGATTGTGACACACGAAATTGTAAGAGGAATCCGTTTATTCGATTCTTAGCTATATAAGAAAAACAATTAGTTTGATGATATTTTTTTTTTCAAAAATCAATATATAATATTGTGTTGGTTCTTAATGGCTCATATTGTTAATGAATTTTTTTTAATTGAATTGTATGATTTTTTTCATATTTCGATTGAGGATTCTTTTTATACTCTCTATATTTCTTTTCATATATATATATATATCATGTTTGTTTGTGTTTAATATTTAGTATTTTATTATACTTTATATTGAGATTTGAGATATTTTTTTTTTTGTTACTTATATTTATTATATATTTGTATAACAATTTATTGCTAGTGAGCAGAAAGAGATTGTTCGACGAAATTGAATATCAAATCAATAAAATATACTGGCAGTTTCCAATTAACTAAGTTGATAAGGAACCAATCATCTCTTGTTGCATTGGAGATTTTGTTGGAGAACTATAAACAATCCTTACAATAACAATAAAAAAAAAAACATAAAAATATAATTAACTAATCAAGCAAAAATATTAAAGAATATTTAGTTCTGATTTGAAGAGGAAAGAAGTATTATGTTCTCAACATAACATAATTCAGTTCTCCTAAATTTACAAAGAGACGAAGAGAGTAAAAACAATCAGAGTCTTTAGAAACTACAAGAATAAGCAAAGAAAAATCTTAAGAAACTACTAAGAGAAGCAAAAGAGAAAAAAAAACAATTCATTTTTTCTATAAAAAAATCATGATTTCTATCATCAAGAATCCAAAAAATAAATATTAAATGTATAATTACAATAGAAAAAGTGATAATTATAGGTATTGACATGTCAAATCATTTTACCTCGCAAAATTAAATTATGCAAAATATCTAACATTCTTCATTATACATCTCATATATATATACTTTTTCTCTTATGTTATATTATAGGTGAGAAATTTATTAAGGGAAAAAATAATTAAAAACAAATTAAAAAGGGGACGAGAATAAAAAAGTTAATCAAAAGAATAGAAAAAAATTAAAGTTTTCTAAAAAAGTAATGCTGCGGATGTAATAAAATAAAATAAAAAGTTGATTTTTTGTTAATTGAATTCTCAAAATTTTGACTTATAAATAATTTCTATATCTAAATAATATAATTAAGAATGTAGGGTTAAAATTATGTATTTTTACCATATCATTGTTATGTGATAGTGACACACGAAATTGTAAGAGGAATCCGTTTATTTGATTCTTAGCTATATAAGAAAAACAATTAGTTTGATGATATTTTTTTTCAAAAATTAATATATAATATTGTGTTGGTTCTTAATGGCTCATATTGTTAATGAATTTTTTTTAATTGAATTGTATGATGTTTTTCATATTTCGATTGAGGATTCTTTTTATACTCTATATTTCTTTATATATATATATATATATATATATATATATATATATATATATATATATATATATATATATCATGTTTGTTTGTGTTTAATATTTAGTATTTTATTACACTTTATATTGAGATTTGAGATATTACTTTTTTTTTTTACTTATATTTATTATATATTTGTATAACAATTTATAGCTAGTGAGCAGGAAGAGATTATTCGACGAAATTGAATATCAAATCAGTAAAATATACTGGCGGTTTCCAATTAACTAAGTTGATAACGAATCAATCATCTCTTGTTGCATTGGAGATTTTGTTGGATAACTATAAACAATCCTTACAATAACAACAAAAAAAAAAAAACATAAAAATATAGTTAACTAATCAAGCAAAAATATTAAAGAATATTTAGTTATGATTTGAAGAGGAAAGAAGGATCATGTTCTCAACATAACATAATTCAGTTCTCCAAAATTTACAAAGAGAAGCAAAAGTAAATTATTTTTTCTATAAAAAAATCATGATTTGTATCTTGAAGAATCCAAAAAAATAATATTAAATGTATAATTACAATAGAAAAAGTGATAATTATAGATATTAGACATGTTAAATCATTTTTCCTCGCAAAATCAAACTATGCAAAATATCTAACATTCTTCATTATACATCTCTCTCCTGCAAAATCAGATTAAAGAAAACAAAATAATTAACCAATCAAAGAGACAAAGATGACGAATAAGAAAAAATGAAAATAAAATTATCATCATTCTCGAAGGGTTTTTATAAGTGTAGTATTTAGGAGTTATAAATTTGTATATTAAATAATTTGAAGGTTATGAATATGAAAGGTTAGGAGTTATATATTATTAAAAGGTTAGGAGTTATATATATTATTAAATTAATTAAAATTTAAATGTATATAATTGAAGAGGTATGAATTAAGGAGATGATTTTATAAAATAAAATAATTAAAGAAAATTAGAGAATATATCAAAAATCACAAAAAGGATAAATAGGATCCTTGGTCATTGAGAGGTGCCACATCACTACTTTTTTAATCTAGCTTTATATATATATATATATATATATATATATATGATTTAAAACTTAGTTTTGTAAATAAAAAAGAGTATATACATATATTGTTAATTAAGATCTTAAATAGTATATTGTTATACTTTTCACTTGACGGAACCGCAAGATCCGGTCAAGTATAATTAGGTCAAGTAATGTTCAATGACCTTATAGATTCATGCCATCTGTACTATATAATAATTTATGGTTGAGATTCATTTAAATTATATACTTATTATAATAATAAAAACAACAAAGCTGTCAACTATTTTTATTTTTTAAGACTATTAAATAAAGCAATTAAGTGTACCCAAGCTAATATTTTCAAGAAAAAAGATTAAGATTGACGGAAATATGCGGACTTCCTGACTTTTTACCCGCCAAACTTCTTCAGGAGTAATTTCACACATGCTTTCTCCAAATTCAGAAGTAATCTCCAAAAATAGATCAAACTTAAAAACATCATTGAGTTCTAAATAATAATTCAACTAAAGAACATGATAATACATTAAAAAAAAAAAAAATTATTTGGAGGTTTTCAAATAATAATAAAAATATATTTACTCGGATTCTTCAAAATTGTCGGATTCTTTAAAATTAGTATAATTTTAAAAATTCAATACAAGTACGAGGTTTGGCGGATAAAAAAGTCGGGAAGTCCGGATATTCCCGTCAATCTTATTTTTTTCTTGAAAATATTGGCTAGGGTACACTTAATTTCTTTATTTGATAGTTTATTTTTTTTAAAATAGTTGACGGATTTGTTATTTTTATTATTAAGATGAATATATAGTTTAAATGGATCTCAACCATAAATTATTATATAATACACATGACATGAATCTATGAAGCCATTGAACATTACTTGACCTAATTATACTTAACCGGATCTTTATCCATGAAAAGTAGACGAATGAAGTAGTCTTTTTCATAATTAATTGCTAATAATTGATTTGCATAACTTATAATAAATAACATAATTAATGATATTAAAGAGCAGAGAGTGACATCCGATTTGCTTGTAAGTTTCAAAACAACTAATCCGATGTAATTTCTTCGTGATAAATATGATCAGAAGCTTTTCAGTACATTTTTTCATTTTCATAGATCATAAGTCAATCATCATACATGAGAATTCCAAAACATTCAAATCAGTTACTTCTTCCATCCAATATTAGTTGATCACTTTTTATTTTAAATGACCCTTAAGAAATCATAAATAAGAAGATAATTTTACTAATTCACTCCTTAAAAAATTATTGGAATTTTACAAATAAATGTGAACACTTTCAAAATGAATTAATTGCAAGGGTATTATAGGAAACATTTAATTAATATTTTCTGTATTTAGTAAGGTGATCAACTAATACTCCCTCTGTTCCTTATTACTTGTCCAATTTTCGTTTTTTACTTGTCCCTTTTAACTTATCCATTTTGACTAATCAAGAAAGGACAAAAAAAATTTACCTCGTATTCCCTCAGTTAATTAATTTTGAAAAAGATAGAACTTCTTGAAAATCTTAAATTTTTAATTCATCCACTTCTTAATAATAGGAAAAAAATGGTAAATCCACTATGTTAATTTTTTTTTTAATAGGTGTGTCAATTAAAAAGTGGAGAAATAATTAGAGACGAAGGAGTATAAACCAACTATTTTTAGCATAATGATCAACAAATATGAGCCAAAGGGAATATAGAAAATTAAACTTCATATTGCAAGCCTTAAGATTATAAATAAATTGTTGAAGACCTTTCCGGAAATTCCGTGACAAGGAGAACATAAAACAATTGAGAAATCTATATACATAATAAAGTTGAATCTAGAAGAAGTGATGTGGCACCTTCCTATGACCTCTATTTGTATTCATTTTTTTTCTCCTTTTTTTGATTATTTTTATTTATTTAAATCAATTATTTTATTATAAAATAAAATTACTTAATTTATTACAGATAAATATTTTATTATTGGAGGTATATTTACAACAAAAAAAAATTCTTGACATGCCAATTTACAAGAAGTAATTATTCATAACCTTTCTAATTTTCACTCTTAATATATAATAGATTCTAGAAGTTTTTTTTATTATTTACTTTAATAAGGTTTGAGCTTTGTATTTCAAAAGTTGAATAATTAATATAAGTTGAGGTTTGAATTTGTTGGTTCACCCACCTCTGAGGTTAAGTGTGGGTGTCACTTATGACTCGTTTTGGGTCGTGATAAACTTGATATCAAAGCTTTAGGTTTGGTGATCCCTTCACACAAGGACAAGTCTAGTAGAGTCTAGCGGAACGGTATGGAAACGCCTTTATTTTTCTTCAAGAGACTATAGGACTTTAGGAAAACTCCATTCTTTCTTCTTTCGTGCTATTACTTGAATCCAATTGATATCTAGGTCATATCTGACCTCCTTCACTTTATTTCACGTATGGTTAGTACTAGAGTAGTAGAAGTGGAAACACTAACATTAGCAAGAGAAAATGTATTCTTGGAAATAGGCATATTTTCCCGATTGACTATAAGGCCTGTAGTGACTAGTGACCAACATGATTTTTACATTAGTTTCTTAAAGTTAAGACCCTCATTCTTCGTAGGTACTGAATATGAAGATGCTTATGATTTCCTTGTTGATTGTCATGAGTTGCTTCATAAGATGCGTACAGTGGAGAAGTTTGGTGTTGAGTTTGTGACATACTAGTTTCAGAAAGATGCCAAATTGTGGTGGTGGTCTCATGTCGAGTGTCGACCAGTAAAGACACTACTTATGACTTGTGTAATATTTTCTAGTTTCTTCATGGAAAAGTATATCCCCCGGACATTGAGGGATAAGAGGAGAGATGAGTTTCTGAATATAGAGAAACAAAAGTTATTTGTTCCAGCTTATGAGGCCAAATTTCATACTTTATCTAGATATGTGACTCAACTTTGCTTCAGTATGAAAGAGAGGATTCGCTGTTCTATGAAGGAATTGAGGTCAAATTTACAGATTTTGATTTTCTAGGTGGCTGCTTCAATAAAATATTTTCAGGAAGTTGTTGATTTTATGATGGAGGTAGAGGGGGTGAAGCCAGATGACTATGCCAAGGTGACAACATTTAATAAGTTTTGTAAGGGACGAATAGATAATGAGCACCTTGACTTTGGATAATACAAATGGTAAAGTTATCATAACGTGTATGGGTTCCTTAGTGAATGGTGAACTTATGTTGCATTAATTAAGGTTAGAATCTTTACTACGATTTCATAGACTGAGTGTATATCATAGAGGGTCATGATACGACTACTAGAACAGTACCGATGCCTACTTGGTTAGAGTTATGAAGTGTGTTACTTTTGTTATCGACCTGATGTAAGAAAAATTTCAAATCGCTTGGGCTAGAGATAGAAAATATTTGATAATATTTTGCAGCTATTCAATGGATACAAATGTGGGCTATTCGGGTACGATCTTATTGATAGGTATGATGTGTTCTAATGATGGATCTAACGGACTTTCACGGTGTGGTGCTAGTGTTATGTGGAAACGAATACATCGATTATCAAGTATGAATACTAAATACTTAAGGAGTTATCAGTGGTATGACATGTTCAGATAATGAGATTCAGTGTTGCATTCACATTGGAGAAACCAACTAGTTTACTACACGGGCACTTGGGTTAAGCATTGTTTTAAGGAAGATTTTTGTTGTGGATCCTTGGTATGGTACTAATGCATTTAGGTTGTGAAGTGTATCTTGAGGATTCTAAATGAGGACGGGTTATATTATCTTAAGCTCTAAAGGAGTGAATTGATACCGGAATGACAAGCTTATGCGTAAAGTAAGTATCAGTGAGTATGGTGAATGCAATTGAAGATTTTAGTAAAAAAGTGCGTATAAATTCGGTTAGATGAAAATGTTGACTTCATGGTGATGAAAAGGGTTAACTGAGCATGATGATAATAAGAGTTCGTGATGGATTGTGCTTGAGATAAAACTATATAATAAGGATTGTTGGTTAAATGAATTTTGTATGGTAATAACGACTTGCGAGTATCTAAGGTTGTGGTTTTCTACCATTTGGTAAGTAACGTGGCTGTATGGAAAGTTTTAGATGATGTTGGGACACCGCTCGAATAGAATTTAAAGGAAGGAGAGTCATAATGAAAAAGATAATTAGTGGGATGTAGTGTAGCCTTCGGAAAGAGGTGAGAGTAAGAATATTTTTGTTGTTTGTAAGGGATGAAGAGGCATCTTCAAGGAGTGAGAATTGGGTTTAGACACACGTGGTCTCATCCGTTTTGCTCTAGTTATGGTAATAGTGTTACGGGTTAATCCAATTGGTTAAATATTATTGGATAAGACTTGAGAAAGAAGTGTAAAGCCGTTCAGCTCGAGTTAGATGATAAGTTCTTTTGTGCTTTTGAGGTTGATAATGAGTACGGTCGAATTTTTAGTGAAGGATATGATAAGGTCAAAAAAGGAGACGGTTAATGATAATCTAAGATACGTGAGTTCATAAAAATCTTTAAGGTATAAGCTAATGTTGATAGATAAGGGGATTGGGTTACACAGTTGGATTCCCAATTCAAGTTTTTTTTATTGTAAGTCTACATTTGTGGTGGTATGTTTTGTCAAGATATGGATTTGTAAGGTAAGAAATGATTGATTGCATTAGTACTAAGCATTTGAAAGGATTTATGTTGGTTTGAATTGTTCAAATTAGGGTAGATGACTTATGGAGACGTTTGATGAGTCAGAGATTTGGACTCATTTAGGGCTTTATTTGTATAGGATTAGTGTCCTCAAATGCTTATTTTGTGCCAATAACTAATGTAAAATCCTTGATTTTCAGTATTATGGATTAAGGAGCAAAGCAAGGACACTAAGTTGCAAAAAGGAACAAAGCGAATTGAAAGAAGGAAGAAAAGAGAGCTGGTGATCGCCAAGTCCATTTGGCGAGTCGCCGAGTGGCCATTTGACCGCCTAAAGTTCCAGTGTGCCAAGCCCTGAAGGAAAGAACCAAGTTGGCGAGAGAAAGAAGCAGTCGACGGATCGCCGAGTGGTTCCGCGATGCAATATTGGATCGCCCAAAGTTACAGACCTTGACGATGCTGAAGGCTAAGGCAGAAAGGCGATGAAATTAACCAAAGGGCGGATCACCGAGTTGATCGGCGAGCCTGACTTCCTTCGCCGAGTGACTCTTCGCAGCACATTTTTGTCGACTATAAATACATTTAGTTTAGGATCTTTTTATCAATTAGCAAGTATCATACTTTCATGATATCAAATTCTGAGTATTGAGACAAGTTTTTCTTAGCTTTGAAGAATTGAAGTTTTTCACTTTTGAGAATTTGGAAGTGGGTCTTTGAGATTCTTCAATTTCGACCTTTGTAAAGACGAAATCAATCTTACCCAGTTGATGGAAACTCATTTTGGTAACGATTTTTATCTTTTTATAATGTCTAGCTAAAACCCCAATTCTTGGGGTGTGATTATGTAATTATGGGCTGATTTCGTTTATGGGTATTGCTAATTGTTAGTTTAAATGTTGTTTAGAAGTGATTTCAATCATTAATCGTAGTTCAATTTAAGAATTGTAGTTGCAAATGTAGTTCTACCCTTGTGTTTTTGGCTTGCACGAGAGAGAGGTTTTAAAACCAAGATTATTGATTGATGGTTAATGGGTATTGGGTTGTCATGGGTTCAGCTCGAGAGAGTGAATCCTAAACCCTTTTCCACACATTTAGCTCAATAGAGTGAATGGACTAAAGGGTAGGCTGTTCTTATTTTGCATGCTTGTTGATGTTCGAGAAATCAACTTGATTCGGGGTAAATTGTTCGAGAGAAAGTTTACCTCCTCTATAGTCTAGCTTATTCACTACTATACAACTATTTCCTAACAGTTGCAATTACCCATTTGTCTACATTATCCTATAATCGAATCACATCCCAGGAACTTGTCTCATTATTGTCATTTTTCTGTTGTTCGCTGCTGTAGTAGTTGATAATTTCAAACCAAAACCCCCTTATTTGACATTTGTGTCACCCTGTAATTTGAATTATGTTTTTATTCGTAAATGTCTATTCCTATGATTGACTTGATCATATTCGTACTTTCCTATTGAATCTTAAACACGTTCCACTCTCTGTGGGATTCGACCCCAACTCATTTAGTTGGGTTATATACTGACTAGCGATCGTTGACACTTAGAATTGGATAAAGTGTCCTTGAAATGTTAATCAAAATGGCGCCACTGCCGGGGAGTGGTGTTGGTTAAGATTCTTTGGTTAAGTTGAATTTTGTTCTTTTTAGTCATAGTTGAATCTACTTACTTTCAGTTTTGGTTTGTGTGTTACTGTTTTGAACAGAGGAAATGAGTGTGAACGGAAGCAATGGTAACCAAGTTGGCCACCAAGATGACATCGGCAACCTTAACGATGTCAATGAGCCTAATGTTAATGACCCATGGGTGGAATTGGTGCCATTCGCTTGCCTCCGGCTGAAGGGAACGTTGTGTTCCATATTATAAGTACTATGTTGCAGCTCTTGCAATTGAAAGGGTTGTTTGGTGGACTAGCTCATGAGGATCCCCATGAGCATATTAGAAACTTTGTTGATATTTGCAGGCCGTTTTTCTTCAAGAACATATCCCAAGAGTCCGTCCGGTTGAGGTTGTTCCCATTTTCTTTAATTGGAGAAACATGTAAATCGTTGGCTGAATTGCCAAGAAACTCCATAACTTCGTGGGAAGAGCTTGTCACCGCATTTCAAGTGCGATTTTTCCCTCCTTCGAAGATGATGACACTTTGGGACAACATCCAAAGCTTGAAGTGTTTGGAGGGTGAGCCAATTCATGAGACTTGGCTACGATTCAAGAAGTTGGTGCTACAATGCCCAACTCATGGTTTGCCCGATAATGTTTTGCTGCAGTATTTTTACCGAATCCTTGATTCAGTGAACAAGGGTGTAGCTGACCAACTTTCTTCGGGAGGTTTGATGAAACAACCTTACATTATAGCAGCCCAGGTTTTGGATGGTATGCCCACAATTAATCAGGCTTGCTACGCCCGCGAAGATCAGGTCTCCCCTCTCATATTTAAACTGACCAATGGGCAGCTTGAGAAAGATCAGGGGAGGGACCAAAACATGGCAAAGATCATGACCCAACTTGATATTTTGTCCAAAAATGTCATGGGAGCGGGTGCTAGGAGTGTCAATACTGTGGGTGTTGGGTATGTTAATCCCGATGAGGCCAAGTTTGAAGCGTTGTACAATGAAGATGTGAACTTCTTGGCCAACCAAGGAGGTTGTTATCGTTAAAACTACCCGAGGCATGGTGGTAACCAAGGTTGGAATAGGGATGGAGGATTGAAATATCATGATAGAGAGTGTAGGAATCGTAACCCCACTTGGAAGGAAAGGGATGGGGAGAAGGACAAGTACATTCCTCCCCACGAGCGTCAAAAGCCAAAGGATTATGAGGGTGGCCGGTCTGAGGATATGCTGTCTCGTATTCTCAACGAGGTTGAGGGTTCTGATAAAATTTTGAAAGAGAAGATGTGTCGACCCTTAGCCAAACAGGTTACTTCTCACTCCGTCTCTATCAAACAGTTGGAGACCCAAATGGGTCAGATTTCATCTCATTTAAACCCGAGACAACAAGGGGGGTTGCCTAGTGTACCTATGGCCAACCCCAAGAATGAAGTTTGAGTGAGGACTTGCGTTGTGCCACGAAGTTAACTAAGGCACTGCTTAGGAGCTAACCAAAATTTTATTTTCTTTCTTTTTGTTTTTGAAATAATTAATCAACAGGTTAAAGTGTGGAATGTGTTTGAAAAGTGGAGATTGGCGAGCAAAAAGTCCAGTCGATGACTCGCCGAAGAGTTCGCCGAGCCCGACCTAGACCGTCGTTGGACTAAAGTAATTTTGATATTAGAGTCTATAAAACTCGACGGGACCAGGAACAAATCAGCATGTCACCGAACGGGTCGGCGATCACGACTTTGTCCGCCGTTTGGACCCCACATTAACTGGAGGTCATGTAAAACTTAGCGAGGTAAGTTCCTACTCGGCATGTCGGCGAGTGGGTCGGCGAGCGAGACTTATGTCGCTGAAAGGGCGAGAACTGGAAGGTTTTAAAAGCCAAAGGTTTAAACTTTCAAACTCTTACACATTCCCTCACTTTTTAACTTTCCAAAATCACAGTCGCACTATATTTTCTCGTATTTTCGTGTTTTTACCGCTTCCTAGTTGTTGATTGTGTGTTTGGAGTTGGATTTCTTTGCCGCCTAGCTTTTCAAAGTATATATTCGGCAAAAAAGTTGGTTTTCCAAACTTCGAACTTGTAATTAGCAATTAATCTCATTTGCAATTGTGTTGATCTTAATGATGTGTGTTGGACCTCTCTTATTTCATTGTTCTTGTGCTTGTGTGCATCTGTGCCTATTTTAATTTTAATATCTTGCCTAAAATGCCAATATAGTTGATTTCCCGAATTTCGTGCTTAGAAATTGGTCTAAATTGTTGGGTTGTGCTAAAATGTTGTTATGTCTAGTTGGGTGAAGTCTGAGTAACCTACATTTGTGGCAAATGACGTGCTTTTCCCAATGATGGAGTGGTTGGCGTTATTCTTAAGGGCTAAAGTCGTCAAATGGCCAAATTCTGCCAAACCGGGAGAAGTCTGAGTATCCCGGGGGCATGGGTCTTATGTGTCTTAGTCTAATTTAACTAGTGTGTGGTTTAATTTTGTTTTCGAGGGCTGCGGGGTTGATTTTGGAAGTCGGGGTTGAAAGCAAGCACGTTGGGCAGTTTGGCGAGCTGGGTCGAGCTCGCCAAACCACTTGGCGATTCGCCGAATCCCCCTTGATCGCCTTTAATTTTATGCTAATCTTGAGTTTTGGTTCTGTAACTTTCGGCGAGAAGCCTGAGTTTGTAGAGTGCACTCGATGACTCGCCGAAAGCACTAGCAACTCGCCGAAATCTTCTTTGATCACCCTTTTTGCGCCCCTAACCCTTAAAATGCACTGTAACTTTTGGCGGGCTAGTCTGTGCTCGCTGAATGATATTGGTGATTTGCCGAAAGGCCCCTCCCATCGCTGACATGCCAATTTTTCTGAGAATTTTTTAGCCAATACTTTCGACGATCCCGACTTTGCTCGCCAAAGTGATTCGGGGACTCGCCCATCAGTTCAGCGAGTCTATTTGCAACTGATTTTCTGCAACTTTGTTTGAACTATTCCTTACTTTCTATAATGTGTTTGCAGATATGGCTAGACCAAAAGTAGTTGGTAGAGACATGTTTCCCCGCAAGAGGGCCAAGGGAATCAAAATCAACGTGGATGTAGCTGCATCCAAGGATAAGGCTACCAAACCTCCCACCACTGGTGGGAAGGGAAAAGGGAAAGGCAATCATCGGAGGCCAGCTTCGATAGTGATGGGATCTATGGCACTCACCTCACCACTTCTGAGAGTGAGGGTGAGCACCAAGATCCTCGGGCTACCAATTCTGAGCCTGAGGATGATGAGCTACTAGCAGCCCAGAGGGCGGAGCTGCGATCTAAGAGGATGAATGATCCATCTAGGATTGGGACTCCCCAGGCCACCACTACTCCTTCTGCTCTAGCACAAGCTGTGGTCCTAGCACCACCGATACAAGGTTCTCTTTCACGGTCTATGAACAGACTGAAGACTGAGGGGCTGAGGACTATTATAGAGGAGAAAATGTTGTCTACTGATGGCGTCATAGACAGGTATCCGGAGATCATGAGCTGCTTGAGGTCCCATAAGTTCCAGCTGTTCACCTGACCTCGAGGCTTTTATGTTCAAAATTGGGTCAGGGAATTCTACACTGCTTATGGAGCCCTGATACCAAGGGAAGAAGCCGGCAACTAAATTCAAGTTGGTTGACTATATGGTTGTCAGGGGTAAAAAGGTGAAATGTGATAGTGATGCGATCAATGCAGTCCTGGGGGTTTCAACACGAATTGAGGATGACTTCTAATATTAGATCAAGACAAAGACGTTAGAAAACATGAAGAAGTGGTTGGTTCCTCTAATATCAGACAGTACTCCCAAGTGGCTCGAGGTTGGAGAACCTATTGAGAAGAAGGACCTAAATATAGCAGCAAGGTTGTAGTTTGGCTTCATTAGCAGTACTATCACGCCATCCCAGAACGAGTCGATTCTGCGCCATGCCAAAACAGCATGTCTTGGTTGCATCATTGATGGGACAAGGCTGAACTTGGGGATGATTATTGCACAGGAGATGGTCATAAAGGCCAAGCAGCGCCAAACTTCCCTCCCCTTTTCGGTGTTGATCACCGAGTTGTGCAGGCAAACTCGGGTTCCTAGAGATGAGAAGAAGGACGTGGAAGTGACTCCCACATCCTGTACCAACATCCAGAGAATTGAGGTAGAGTATTTGAAAGATGAGGTAGAAAAGAAGAAGGCAGCCCTGGTGGACTCTTCCCCGGTTTTTGATACTCAGATACTACCTGCAGAGACAACATTCCCTACTTCGGCCCCTGGGCCTTCAAGTACATCTAGTGTTGTCCCTTCTGTTACTCCCAATTCCTATGCACCCCCTTGCCTCATAGGTCGGTTGTTGCTACTGCTGGACGACCCCCGCTCACCCAGTCAGCATTACTACGGATAGGGCAGCTAGCTCATTTTACTGATAGACGTGCCGCCAGACTTGAGGCCACCATTCCTGGCATGATCGAGAGGGCCCTTGCCGAATTTGTGACACCTCTTAGTATGACTATTGATGCCCTGACGGCACATATAACGGTGTGTGACCAAGGCCAAGGGGCCACTGATGAGGTTACGGTTCTGAAGGCCGCTATTGCTAAGCTGAGGAGAGATGTGGACCAGCTGAAGTCCACTGACATGTCGATGATTTTTGGGACAGTAGAGATCCCTGATGTGCCAGTTGATCCAGATGTGCCTCCAGCTACCACCGGAGATGAGGTTCACACTGAGGAGGTAGCTGCTACTGAATCGGAGGCAGAGACCGATGAGGAACAAATAGAGACGCTGGATGAGACTATCTATGGAGACCTGCCTGACCCTGAGGAGACGATTGCACAATCAGTGATTCAGACATCACTGAAAGAGACATCAGTGGTAGGCCTTAGTGGATCCAGTGCTGTTGATGTGACTCTGGGCACTGATGCCCAAGTTCAGAGTGTTACACTAGGCACTGATGCCCCGACATATGGAGCGCCTGCGTAGACATGACTTCTCTTTACCTTCTTCTCTGTCACTTTTATTGATTTTTAGTACTTTATTACATTTGAGGACAAATTGTTTTTTTTGTTTGTGGTGGGGTGATGTATTTCCATACATACCTCTTGTGATTATTTTTTTTGTCTATATATTTGTTTTTTGTGTGTAAATTGTGTTTTGACACTGTGTTGTGGATGTTTGAGCTTGTGGCTCCTGATTTTGAATGTAAATGGTTTTTGGACCCTACTGAAAATTTTTGCCACCTCTTGTGTATTTAATTATGGTTGTTTCTGTGTAAATTTGAGTATCGATCATGATCAATA
The DNA here is from genome assembly GCA_036553675.1 of Solanum okadae. NCBI lineage: Eukaryota > Viridiplantae > Streptophyta > Magnoliopsida > Solanales > Solanaceae > Solanum > Solanum okadae. The sequence continues at coordinate 29,837,787 of CM071678.1, forward strand.
TCGATGACTTGAATAGTGCTCTCAATCGAATGAAAATAAATGTGCAGCTACGATGATGCCAAATGAAGTTGCATAGATAATATGTGAACTTTTTGCATCTCGTTGTGACTAGCCAGTTATCGAATTGAGTCTCTTGTGATGAACATTGCACACTAGCAAAAATATGGAGTCTTGTTTGATATTGGTGCCAATGCCTTGTGTGATGAGTTTACCGTGAACCATATGTGATGACACCTAGAATTTGCCCCGTTGGTCCGGTTGACTAAGTGATGCAAGCTCTTGAAATGATCTTAGGCAACCATTTTGAAGAGTGAAACAATTTGACATTATACCTCTTTTGTGGCCAACCTTGTGAGTGTGTGAACTTTGCTTGAACACCCTTTGAGCCTTACCCTTTTCTTGGAAGAAACCTGATGCAATTGTGACCTTTCTTTATCCATTCACCCATAATCCTCATGATTTGTGGTTTGTTTGAATAGCCAACTTAGGCCAAAAGCCTAAGTTGGGGGTGTGGTGAAAAGAGAAGGTAAATCAAAAAGTGCAAAGAAGTCCCCCTTGACCCATGGTTTTGAGAAAGATGGAACCCCTCCATACAAAAAAAAGAGAGAAAAAGAAAAGAAGAAGGAAAAAGAAAAACAACAAAAAAGTTGTGAAATAAAGTTGTAAAAGTTGCAAAAGAAATAGGGTGTCCGGTAGTCCATGAGAATTGAATAATGGGGTGAATTTTGAGCATGAATGAGAATGATGAAGAAAAGGAAGGGGAGTGATGTTCATACCACATTTCATGAGGATAGCAGCCACTAAGCCTAAATGATCATACCTTTACACTCAGCCCCGCTACAAGCCTTGAAAAGACCTTTTTGATCTTGAGTGAGCTGAAACAAATGTTGGTTGGAAAATAAGGACAAACCTATGGGTGAAGTCATGCATGTGTTCATCTTTTTGAGTGTGAGAGTTGTATGTGATTTCGGAACTATAAAGTGTTGAACCATTGTGTGTAAATATGGAATCATCCTTTGTGTGAGGGCATTTGAGTACCTATGTTGAGCTTGAACTTGATTGAAGCAAGTATTGTGAACTTGAGAATCTTTGATAATGGTGAGTCACAACTTGAATCTTTGAGTGCACAATTGATCCTTGCATAAGTAAGTTGAGTCTTGTTGTATGCTTTCATGATTGAGTCTTGTGTAGCACTGTTTGAGACATCCTTTTTGAACTGCTAAACTTGAGTTTTACTTGAGGACAACCAAAAGTTTAAGTTGGGGGTGTTGATGAGTCTGAGATTTGGACTCATTTAGGGCTTTATTTGTATAGGGTTAGTGTCCTCAAATGTTCATTTTGTGCCAATAACTGATGTAAAATCCTTGATTTTAGGATTATGGATTAAAAAGCAAAGCAAGGACACTAAGTTGCAAAAAGGAACAAAGCGAACTGAAAGAAGGAAGAAAAGAGAGCCTGGTGATCGCCAAGTCCATTTGGCGAGTCACCAATGGCCATTTGACCGCCTAAAGTTCCAGTGTACCAAGCCCCGAAGGAAAGAACCAAGTTGGCGAGAGAAAGGAGCAGTCGACGGATCGTTGAGTGGTTCTGCGATGCATTATTGGATCGCCCAAAGTTACAGACCTTGAGGATGCTGAAGGCCAAGGTAGAAAGGCGATGAAATTGACCAAAGGGCGGATCGTTGAGTTGATCGGCGAGCCCGACTTACTTCGCCGATTGACTCTTTGCAGCACACTTTTGGTGACTATAAATACGTTTTTGAACATTTAGTTTAGGATCTTTTTATCAATTAGCAAGTATCATACTTTCATGATATCGAATTCTGAGTATTGAGACAAGTTTTCCTTAGCTTTGAAGAATTGAAGTTTTTCACTTTTGAGAAATTGGAAGTGGGTCTTTGAGATTCTTCAATGTGGACCTTTGTAACGACAAATGATTATGTGATTATGGGCTGATTTAATTTATGGGTATTACTAATTGTTAGTTTAAATGATGTTTATAAGTGAATTCAATCATTAATTGTGGTTCAATTTAAGAATTGTAGTTGCAAATGCAGTTCTACCCTTGTGTTTTTGGCGTGCTCGAGAGAGAGGTTTTAAAACTAAGATTATTGATTGATGGTCAGTGGGTATTGGGTTGTCATGGATTCAGCTCGAGAGAGTGAATCCTAAACCCTTTTCCACATATTCAGCTCGAGGGTGTGAATAGACTAAAGCGTATGCTGTTCTTATTTTGCATACTTGTTGATGTTCGAGAGATATCAACTTGATTCAGGGTAAATTGTTCAAGAGAAAATTTACCTCCTCTATAGTCTAGCTTATTCACTACTATACAACTATTTCCTAACAGTTGCAATTACCCATTTGTCTACATTAGCCTATAATCGAATCACATCCCAGGAATCCGTCTCATTATTGTCATTTTTGTGTTGTTTGCTGCTGTAGTAGTTGATAATTTCAAACCAAAACTCCTTTATTTGACATTCTTGTCACCCCCTGATTTGAATTATGTTTTTATTCGTAAATGCCTATTCCTATGACTAACTTAATCATATTCGTACTTTCCTATTGAATCTTAAACACGTACCACTCTATGTGGGATTCGACCCCAACTCATTTAGTTGGGTTATATACTGACTAGCGATCGTTGACACTTAGAATTGGATGAAGTGTCCTTGAAATGTTAATCAGCGCTACAATATGGACTTACAATTGTACATATTTATTAAGGATTGTTTCTCGGAGAATGAAACTACTCTATTAGTGAAACTACTCAGACTGTTTTGATGTGTTACATAGACATTTGATGACAAATAAAGGTTATGTGCTCATAGTATACAAAATTATTGGGGTGACCAAAAAAAATCTCTCTAAGTTATGACATGAGTTATATGATGATTGAATGGTAGTTAAAACTTGATATGCGCGAGATTGCGTGAAATTGACATTGGGTGTGATTCAATAGCTTTGTCTCGATGGGAAAGTACTATCATATTTGAAATTAGTACTACTAGACTTGAGTAAGACTCGTAATTGTCATGAATGCTTACATAAAAAAAGATGGAGCCATAGTTCAGAAATCGGAGGTGACAATGTGTTTGCTAAGAAGACTTTGATACTAGAGACAGTTTGAGAGTAAGGTAAATGATCAGAGTGGTTATGATATTTATTAGTATTGAGAGTGTGAGCTTTAGTGGAATGATGTGAAGAGTATGTGGAGTCTAATAAATAAAGTACATGTACGATCGTAATGGCGACCAGATTGGTGGATTGTGGGTAGCTAAAAATCAAAGAAATGGAGTCAACCAAATGAAAATGTTTGATATGAGCTCTTTAGAGGAATCATTTAGTGTTATTCAACATTGGTTTGGCACATTCTTATGTGACCACCTATTTCGTTATGTACATGATTTGGAGTATGATTCACTAGATATGTCCATGTGTGTTTTCACTTTTATTGGTGGATTTTTAGTGGTGGATCGGGTGTACAGATCCTGTGATATTCTCTTGATTGGGTAGGATGCTTGGGCACACTTAGTTATTTTAGATGACATAGTTGGTGTTGTCTTGGAGCTGTTGAAGTATTCTAGTGGTTCTACATGTACCATTTTACTTATGATAATTTTTAGAAGAGCTACAATGGACATTTACAGTTGTCCGATAATCTAAGTATTCATCTAGTCATTGAGGTCATGTTCCAATTATGTGTGGTTGAATGTGAGGACCATTGGGTCTAGTTTTTCGTTCTTAAGGGTTGTCTACAATCACAACTACTAATCTAGCATTTTGACAGTATTGTTAGAGGTTTTGTGTGCTTGGATGTATCGCTCGATGGGTGGTTACTTGATCATTTCCTTCTTTGCGTTAGATAAGTTTGATTTTCCCTTGATGAGTACCTGATATCTAATAACTTAATCTCATGAAAAGTTCATGTTGAAGGAAATATTGATAAAATCTATGATGGTTTGTGTATTATGAGTGCGTAGTGATTGGTTTAGGTTCACTTCTGATTGTAGCCAATATTGATTTGGAATTTTATCATGGTTATGCAATAAAAGATCAATCCTGTTAATTGTGTCAAGGTCCTTGAGAACATGATGCAAACGTGTGCATGATTAACTTTGGTAGTTATTGAGAATAGTTTCTGTTGTTAGTTGAGTTTACATATAACAATAGTTATCATTCGAATATTCAAATTGCCCCATTTGAGACATTGTATTAGAGGAGGTGTGGGTCTTCAATTGGTTGGTTTGATGCATTCGAGATGAGACCTTGGGGTATTGATATTTTGAGGAAATCATTAGAGAAGGTAAAATTCATTCAGCCCAAAGCAGGTAGAAGGAGTATGCAGATCAGAAGGTCAGAGACTTGGAATTTATGGAGGGAGAGCAAGAGCTGCTGAAGGTTTCACCCATGAAGGGTGTGGTAAGAGTTCGTCCGAGGTATATTGGACCATTTAAAGTTCTTAAACGTGTGACAGAGGTGGCCTATGAATTGGCTTTGCCTCTAGAGTTTTTTGGAGTAATCCGATATTTCATGTCTCTATGTTGAAGAAATATCATGGTGATGGAAACTACATTATTCGTTGGGATTCGTTCCTGCTTGATGAGAATTTGAGAAGCATGTAGCTATTCTAGATAGGAAAGTTTGCAGGTTGAGGTCAAAGGAGATCGCATCTAAGAAGGTCCAGTGGAAGAATCGTCCTGCTGAGAAGTCCACTTAGGAAACTAAGGATGATATGCACAAAAGATATTCATATCTTTTCGTTGAGTCAAGTGCCCTTTCTTACCATTGCTAATTTTCCTTTGACCGTTCAAGGACGAACAGTGGGTAAATTGGTATCTAATGTAATGACCCATTAGGTTGTTTTGAAAACTAGACCTATTTCTTTCATAAAAAAATATTTTGACTCTTTTCGCAAGAATTTAAATGGTAATATTGAACAATTCATTTAACTATGGTTATTTAGTTGACGGAAATTTATTAAATAATTATATTTTATTAATTGATAGTTAATGATTTAAGTCCATAATTTATTTAACTCTCTTGCCACATGAACCATGTGTAGGAAGAAATTAGTGGGATTCAAAGTTTATTTATTTATTACTTCATAATTATTTACCCTAAAGAATTAAAAGACTAGGTGAGGAAAACTTATCTATCGCGTCGACCCAGAAGTGGTTGCGCTTTCAGGTGAGAGCTTCAAAACCTTCATGATGGTAAAGAATGAGAAATTAACTATGTTGTTGGATCGGGTGCCACAAACTGGCACAATATATTTAGATCGGGTGCCATGAACCGGTACGATATTATTGGATTGTATCACGTTCCGACGCGATATTGTTGGATCGGGTGTCACATTCTGGCACGAGAACATTAAGGGAAGACATATTAAAACAACTTAATGTATTCAATCTCAAAGAATACATATCCCAAAAGAGTGTGGTGCAGATGCCTGAGTCCTCATGTGCGTTCTTGATATTGTTGATTGATTATGTATTGGCTTTATTACTATTGTCACGTGTTCATGTTGTTTGTTGCTTTCCACCTGCTAAGTGTCATAGTTGATTTTATACTATTACTTATTCCATAGTAGTTTCTATTTTGATTTGGTCGGTAATATCTACTCAGCACATGTTGTCCTGTACTGACCCCTACTTGTGTTTTTTTCATTTTCCTTTTGTGGTGTGTATCAAGTGTACAATTGACTTCGACTCGCCCTCAACTCTAGCCAGTCCCCAACACATGAGATTTCAGGGTGAGCTATTCCTTCTAGCTCGTGTTGGATTCTCTTGGTCATGGAATGATGTCCTTAGATTTCGAACATAGACTATTCAATTTATTTATTTTGGTGTCTTTAACACTCTTAAACTTGGTATTTTGAGAGTAGATGTCCATGATGTGATGACTTTCAGATTTTGGGAATAATATGTAATAGACTCTAGAGGTTTTTTTTTATTATTTACTTTAATAAGGTTTGAGCTTTTGTATTATTTCCGTATTTCATTAGTTGAATAATGAATATAAGTTGAGGTTTGAATTCGTTGGTTCGCCCACCTAGGAGGTTAAGTGTGAGTGTCACTCATGACTCATTTTTGGTCGTGACATTCTTCTAATTATAAAATGACAATACTTTTTTTAAATTTTTTTTTAAAGTATTTTTATCTTTATTGTTTATTTATTTATTTACAATCAATCAATATGTGTGTGTGAGAGATATTTTTTCTCCTCTTTTAACCTTTTTTTTTTTTTTTAATTTCTTCAATTATTTTATTTTATAAAATCATATCCTTAACGGATAGTTCTTTAATAAATATTCATCATCTTAAACTTTTCATATTCATAACTTCCAATTACTTAATGTATAAATTTGTAACAGCTTAAAATCACTTTTAATAGAAATTTATTTTGAGGTATATGTACCTCCCATTATAAATGTCTTCTTTATTAGAGTTTTTAATATATATTCATGTATGAGAGAAGTATTAAAAACAATTCTAAATTTGGCACGAATTATTGGTTTCACTTCCGAACTATTAATAGGCTTAAAAACACCCTTATACTTGACGAACTAAGCTTAAATACACCCCTTCTGTGTCGCATGTCATAGCAACTGATTACACTCTCTTTAAGAGGATGAAAAGTTTATAAAAAAAAAATGCCACATCAGATTTTTTAAATTACCAACAATTACAATACCCTTCTTCTTCCTATTTAACTTCTCCTCCATTAAAACTGACCTCAAAACAAGATTGAAGAAAATTTTCACTCTTTTTTAATTGCTTAATTTCACATGCTATAATATACTTTCACAAACTCAACCCCATACTGATGGACAATTCCCAACTTATGAAACATCTCATATCAATCTAAGATAAACTCATAAGCATCCTCATTCTCAGAACCAAGAAACACAGGAGGCTTTAGCTTTAAAAACTTAGTCAACATTTCATGCTCATTGCCAGTCTCACCCATCTTGGGCGCAGTGCTAGCAACATGGGGATTGGCGGGAGCTTGAGTTGCTTGAACAGAAGGAAGCACTCCATGACCAACCAGCCTTTTCAAGATTGACATGATATGTTGAGCTAACATTGGGTCTATAGGAGGAACACCGGTCATCTCAGCCTGCACCTCTTCTTCTTGTCCAACCTCCTCAACATTCTCAACATTTTCACCATCAACATTCTCCTCTATCTCTTCTTGTTGCGCAGGAGGATTCTCATTCCTAGGAACAATCTCAACATGAGCTTTATCCCTAGTAGGTGCTACTCTTCCATGACCTTTACCCCTAGCTGTTCCTCTATCCCTGCCTTGACCGCGACCTCTCGCTACAGATTCCTCAGCTGGAGCATTGACGGGAGCTACGGGCCTGACGCCGTTGTATGTAGTGTTAACCATTTGTGGACAGAAGAGTGAAGGAGGTTAGATACCAATTTGAATCGGCAGATACCAATTGGAATCAAGTTATAGCACGAAAGGAGACAAGAGAAAATAAAGATATTTCCTAAAGTCCTATAGCCTCTTGAAGAAAATAAAAGGCGTCCCTATACCGTTTCGCATAACTCTACTAGACTCATTTTGGTAGATCAAGATCAACGAACCTAGGCTCTGATACCAACTTTGTCACGACCCATACCGTCGTGATTGGCACAACACTAACCCTTCGGTGGGAGAACCATTCATACTAATTAGCTAACCAACTTAATCAAAATAGTAAAGCATTGAAGGTTACGAAAGCAAGTTAAATGATAAGGAAAGAAAATAGGGAGTTCCCATAAACTCCAAACCAACAGTCTAACAACTAAACAAATGCGGAAAATATGCCTAGAACCTGAAAGTCAATGTACCAAAACATCTAAAGTTCAACAAGTCTAAACAAGAAGGGAAACAACCCCAAACTAATGAACTAATCAACAAACTAGAACAGTCTAAGTCCGGAATGTGGACATAGACGAAAGGAGAACTCATGGCAGCTCAAAAAAATTGGCTCACCCTTGAATTCGAAGCGATCACTAATCTTCTAGATGAGGTCTTTCAATAGCCACCTGAAGATTCTCTGTACTCAATAAAGAAAGAGCAAGTGCAGTATCAGTACACAACCAAAGTGTACTGGTAGGATCACATTTCTATCCCACTAAGTGCAACATACATAATTCAATACAACAATATGATCATATGCATATATCGAACATATACAATATTATCAACATTTATGAACAACGAACAACTTCACATTTCTCAAGATATACAAATATGACAAGTCATTGGTCCTCTCATGGAACCCAAACCCAAACAATTAGCATACTGGAACGTGGTACCCGATCCAATGATTATGCCGGAACATGGCAACCGATCCCATAATTATGTCGAAATGTGGTAGCCGATCCAAGTTAGTTATGACGGAACGTGGCAACCGATCCATTCAACACACCACAATCATAATCACAAGTATATTCTCAAGTTTATACAATTTAGTCATGATTCATGGCATCCATCATTCTTCTATCTCATTTACAACAAGTGTGATCAATAATGCAACATTCGCATACATACATGCATCATAATGAAGCAAGAAAACCATACATCACACAATCATAGAATCACAACCATCACCTACCTCGAAACAAGCTCGAAACCCTAAGAAACTTGATCCTTCCCTTTCCGGATTCGTTCCGCTTGTTCTTGGTCTACAAATAATCAATCTAATACGGGAATCAATAAACAATCACTTATTACCCGGATTACTAACAATTCTAACAACCCTAGATCATACCCATGATCCCAAGTATCCAAACTAGGGCTTTTTCCACCATAGTTTCTAAATTATAACCCTCCCCCATCGATAATTACCCATTAAATTACGTTCTACGGATCGAAAAATAGATTCGGGGAGTGAAAACCTTACCTTTAGCCTCAAGAATGGTGGAAAACTCAAGAATCGCCTAGGGTTCGTTCCTTAGCTCTAAAAACTGAAAAAAGTAGAATAAAGTTATTTTGGGGTTTATTTACGACTTTAAGTTGCGTCTGGCCCACCACAGCGGCCTTCACCCCGCTTGAGCGACACTGCTAGGGCGACCAAAACCACCGCCGAAATGGCTTGCACGAAACAGTGAGCTATTTTAATAATTCCAAGACCCCCATTTCACAACACACCTTTAACCATTGACGCTCAGAAAATATCGTTAACGCTATGATCGATTTTGGGAGTTCTACTCACCCGAATTCACTTCCGTAAAGTCGTACGGGTTCCTTAACGACTTATCTAACTACTCATTTAATCAAAATCTTAAATAAGTCATTTGGTTATTACCATATTTCCCTACACATTAATGACTCCGATTTCGTTCAAATCTGGACTAGGTTGGGAAATTTAAAGTTACTACGAAAAAGTTTTTCGACCTAAAATTTTACCCCGTTGGATTTTCTATAACGACGAAACCCGATCATTACAATAGATACCAATTTACCCATCACTCGTCCCCAAGTGAAAAACTTAGGAAAAATAGGCTAAGGAAGGAATGAAGCAGTACCTGAATCGATGAACAATTGGGGATACTTGTCTCGCATGTCCCTTTCGGTCTCCCAAATAGCTTCCTCAACTGGACGATGCTTCCATTGAACCTTCACAGACTTAATCTCTTTGGTCCTCAACTTGCGCACATCACGATCAAGAAATGCAATCGGTTCCTCCTCATATTGGAGGTCTTTGTCTAACACAATTGAGTCCCATTTAAGGATGTAATCCTCGTCACCATGATATCTCTTCAACATGGACACATGAAATATCAGATGAACCCCCGATAGATTAGGAGGTAAAGCCAATCTATACGCTACCGGTTCCACACATTCGAGAATCTCAAATGGACCAACGTATCGCAGACTTAGCTTACCTTTCTTGCCGAATCTGATCACCTCTTTCATGGGTGATACCATAAGAAGAACATTTTCACCGGTTTGAAATGTCATGTTTCTTACCTTATGATCCGCATACTTCTTCTGTTTACTTTGGGTTGTTAGAAGCTTAGTTTGAATACTTCTCACCTTATCTTGAGCATCCTTCACTAAATCGACCCCTAATGGTTTTAGATCTCCAGCCTCAAACCATCCTATGGATGATCTACACCCCCTCCCATAGAGTGCCTCAAAAGGTGCCATATATATGCTGGAGTGATAACTATTATTATAGGAGAATTCACACAAAGGTAGGAACTTATCCCAATGCCCTCCAAAGTCAATCACACATTCCCTCAACATATCTTCTAACACTTGAATAGTCCTCTTTGACGGCTCGTCTGTCTGTGGATGGAAGGTTATACTAAATGTGAGTTGTGTGCCTAATTCATCATGTAATTTTGTCTAAAACTTGGACGTGAATTGGGTACCACGGTCTGAGATGATAGATAGGGGCACCCTATGCAATCTCACTATCTCTTTCACATACACCTTAGCCAATTGTTCAGCATTATAATCTATTCTTACCGGAATAAAATGGGCTGACTTAGTCAATCTATCAGCCACTACCCAAATAGAATCAAATTTCCCCAAAGTCTTGGGAACACTAACCACAAAATCCATGTCTATCCTTTCCCACTTCCATTCCAGAATTGACATTCTTTGAATCAAACCTGCAGGCCTTTGGTGTTCATAATTCACTTATTGGCAATTTTGACACTTAGCCACAAACTCCGCTATATCATTCTTCATGCCTGGCCACCAATAAATTCGCTTCAAATCTTGGTACATCTTGGTCACACCCGGATGAATAGAATATCGCGAACCATGTGACTCTATCAATAACTTTTGAATCAAATCATCAACTTGAGGAATACAAATCCTCCCTTTAAATTGAGCATACCTTCTGCATCAACAGTGGTCTCTTGTGCCTTACCAATCACAGTCTTCTTTCTAAGCTCCTCCAAATTCTCATCCTCAAACTGTTTGGCCTTGATCTCCTCAATGAATGTGGCCCTTACTTCAATACCAACTAACACCCTACCTATTTCTGAGATGACCAACTGCATGAACTTAAACTCTAAGGTCTGAATTTCCTTAGCCAAAGGTCGCTTGGTTAGACTCAAGGAAGCTAGACTGCCCATACTCACCGCTTTTCGACTCAAAGCGTCTGCCACCACATTAGCCTTACCCGAATGGTATTGAATGATCACATCATAAACTTTAAGTAAATCTATCCACCTTCATTATCTCAAATTCAGATCCTTTTGAGTGAACACATGCTGCAAACTACGATGATCAGTAAACACTTCACACTTAACACCATAGAGGTAATGCCGCTAGATCTTAAGAGCAAACACTATCACTGCCAACTCTAAATCATGCATTGGATAATTCCTCTCATGCACCTTCAATTGACGCGAGGCATAAGTTATATAACATTCTTATCCTGCATCAACACAACACCCAAACCAGAATGTGAAGCATCACAATAAACAATAAAATCTTTACCTTCCACTAGTAATGCTAGGAGGTGTGGTGGTCAAGAGAGTCTTGAGATTTTAGAAGTTCTCCTCACATTTTTCAGTCAATTCAAATGGTATCTCCTTTTTGGTCAAATTAGTCAAGTGAGTGACAATAGAAGCAAAGTTCTTCACAAATCAACGATAGTAGCTAGCGAGCCCCACAAAACTCCTAACTTCCGTCACAGAGCTAGGTCGAACCCAATTCTTAACCGCCTCAATATTTTGAGGATCTACCATTACCCTTGTTTTGACACTACATGTCCCAAAAATGCAACCGAAGTCAACCAAATTCACACTTAGAAAATTTAGCATAAAACCTTTGTTTCCCAAGAACACCCAAAACAATGCGAAGATGGTCGGCATGCTGCTCCTCACTTTTCGAATAGACCAAAATATCATCAATAAAGACTATGACGAAAGAATCAAGAAATGGATTGAACACCCCATTCATTCAACTCATAAAAGCTACAGGTACGCTGGTCAAACCAAAAGACATAACTAAAAATAATAGTGCCCATATCGAGTCTTAAACGCCATCTTGGGCACATCCTCAGGCCTAATTTTTAACTGATGGTAGCCAGACCTTAGATCAATCTTAGAGAAAATTGATGCACCTTGCAATTAGTAAAAAAGATCATCTATTCGAGGCAAATGATACTTGTTTCGAATAGTGACCCTATTCAATTGCCACTATTCTATACACATTATCATACTACTATGCTTTTTCTTAACAAACAACACTGGGGCACCCCGTAAAAAAACACTAGGATGAATAAATGCCTTATCAAGAAGCTCTTGGATTTGAGCCTTCAGCTCTCTTAATTTTGCTGGAGCTATGCGATATGGAGGGATAGAAATGGGACGCGTACCAGGTTCTAAATCAATGCAGAAGTCTATATCCCTATTCGGAGGTATACTAGGCAAGTCATTAGGAAACACTTCTCTAAATTCTGACACCATAAGAATAGACTCAATAGATGGAGTCTCAACCTCAACATCCCTAATATGAGCCAAATAAGCCAAACAACCATGCACTACCAATTTACTAGCCCGAATGGAGGATATGATATTAGCTTGCTTAGGTTTGTAGACTCTTCCCACTCTAATTTTTCCTTCCCAAAATTTTTAGAGTTACAGACTTAGTATTACAGTTAATCACAACATAATAGGGGGACAACCAAGTCATGCCTAAGATTATATCAAAATCAGTCATATCCAAAATCACCAAATCAGCTCAAGTCTGAAAATAGATAAACAAAATAGGACAAGCACGATAGACATGGTTGACTATGACTGATTATCCAACTAGGGTAGAAACATGGATAGGGACATCAAGTATATCACAAATCATAGCAAATTATGAGGCAAATCGCACGGATACATAGGAATAAGTAGAATTCAAATCAAATAACACATTAGCACCGCATTAGATTGTTATAATCCGAGTAAAATAGACCTTGTTTATTGATCCTTGCATTAAATTACTTGTTTATAGACCACGAACAAGTGGAAAGAATTCGAAAAGGGAAGACTCAAGTGTCTTAGGAGGATTCAAGCTTGGTTTCGAGGCAGGTGATGGTTTGATTTCCTGTTGTGTGATATATGCCTGATAATTGTTTCATTGTATGCGTGCATATATTTGAATAAGGAATGTGAATCAATTTAATGAAATGATGATGTGTGAACAGTACATGTCATGAACCTGTTACTTGATTGTATGATTTGGGTATTGTTCATTATCGATGTGATTGTGATTGTAGTTGTGCTGATTGGATCGGGTGTCACGTTCCGATACATAGATTGGATCGGGTGTCACATTCTGACACATATATTGGATTGGGTGTCACGTTTCGACACATATATTGGATCGGGTGTCACGTTCTGATACACTAACAATTTGGGTATGGGTTCCATGAGAGGACTACTTGTGATGATTACGTTTATATGTAATAGTCATTGAAATTGGGAAATTGTATGTTGCTCCTAAAATGATAACTGAACTGTATTCTGTATATGTGTGCTTACTTTGTTTTAATTATTCGTTGTATATTGTGCTTATGGGAGTAACCGCGTGATTCTACCAGTACACTGTGTTTTCTGTATTGATACTGCACTTGCTCTTTCTCTATTGAGTACATGGCATCTTTAGGTGGCTATTGACAGACTTGAGTTAGGAGACTATTAAGCGTGATCGGATTCAAGGGTGAGCCAGTTCTTTCAGGCTGCCATGAATCTTTCTTGTTTAAGTCCACTCTTTTCGGACTTAGACTATTGGTTTAGGCTATTTTGTTTAGTTTTCAGGGTTGCGCCCCCTTTTCTTAGACTTGTTAGTTAATCAGAGTTTTGGTACAATGACTTTCAGTTCTAGGGGTTGAATTTCTGCATTAGTTATTTTGTTAGACCTTCAAAGTTTATGAGAACACCGTAATTTCTTTTAGTCATTTAAACCTGCTTCCGTATCTTTAAATGCTTAGTTTTCTGTTAATTTCTTAGTTGAGTTGTAGTAATGGTTCTTCCACCGGAGGGTTAGCATGGGTGCCAATTATGACGGCCTGGGTCGTGACAGGAGAAAGGACGAAAGCTGCTACATATTGAATAGTTTACAAATGTTTATTGCTCACTATGATAAATTAAGGATGTTAGTGTCGTTCAGCTTGAATACAAGTTATGATAGAATTAGTTATGATGAGATAACTTATGATGAGATTAGTTATGATGAAATAAATTATGGTGAAATTAGTAATGATGAGAAAAGTTATGCACATTATTTCTTATTGAGTGTTTGGTTTATTGGATTCAAAATAATATGTGTTGCATATATTTTAAGAACATATTGTTTGTTTACAAAACTACTTTTGACTTTATTCAGTTTTTTATATTTTCTTTGCAAGTTTTTAGTTATTCATTCTTAAAAAATTTCTTTCATCTTATTTAGCTTAAATATTTTTGTGTGTGCAACTATGCATTCTCATGATGGTACCGTATGTATTTAAAAATAATTTTTTCTTCTTATTTAGCTTAAAAATAGAACTTTCATATTAGATTTGTTGAAATAAAAAAGCATTTATGAGAAATCAAAATATAAATAAACATCACTATTAGTCAAACAAATTCATAAATAAAAATTATATTTATATAGTGTAATTTTTAATAGAAAAATATGAAAAATATCATAAAATAAAGGAGCAGTGAAGGTTGTGAATGCTATCATACATGATATTAAAAATAATGTACATATACATAAATGTAAAAAGTGATGTATAAATAGGGTTTAAAGGGTATCCTTGTCATTTACCTATTTTATTTCGGGATAAGTTATTCCGGGATTATACCACCCAAGGAGAAGGATAACTTATCCCGATACTACTTATTAATTCCGGAGCAAGTTATCCCGAACTTACTAACCAAACAACAAATTAAGTGCGACTATAATTTAATTCCACAACTATTTGATATTATCCTTCACACCAAACGACCTCTTATAGTTTAAGATGTTGTGGCCCAAAATTCCTATAAAGAAAGTGTAATTATTTCTCCATGCTAATGACACCCTAAGAGGGTGATATAAATAGGAAATGTTATATAGGGAGGTGTGGGTTGTGTTTAACAGTAACACCTCATAATATAAACACTAAGCTAATACAATATCGATAATTTTGAGAGATTTTAGGTATTAACTAAAATTTATGGTAAAACTAGCCTATCTAACAAGTCATGTTTATTCATCATGTAATAACTTTTTCTCCTCAATTATTTAAGTTTTTATGTGAATTAATTAATTAATATATTAGTAAACTTAAAGAGTTAAGCTTAAATTAAACAATAAAAAAACGTTTTTCTAGTTTTAGAAGTATGTACTTTAAAATGAATTTGATACAATTCAACATAATCCCAAAAAAGTAATCAAATTTGAAATGGCGACTTAGTCACTATACTTGTTGCTATACTATATTTAGTGGCAATAATAAATATGAATATATTTTAACAATTTTAAATATAATGATATTAACAGATTAATTATCGTTAAATATTTTTGCAACAACATCTAAAAGATAAATTTATACTCCACTAAATGTCTCTTTTATTGTAGCGAGCGTTGTAATGAAATGAAAAGTTTCATGCAATTTTTTGTGAAGTTCCAAGGATTATGTGTTGAATGTCAATTAAGATGTACGCAGAGCAATGGGTCCATCCATCACCTTTGGATTTTTTTGAAGAGGTTATTAAGTCACCATACACCTCTTGCACATGTTTGAATTTTAATATGCTCCTAATTTACCTACATATTTTTTTATCAAAAAATTATATTATTTAGTCAGATAAAATTATTATATATATATATATATATTGACATTTTATGACTTCCACTCAATTTTACTTCGTTGTGTTTCAACTCCCTTTAATAGAAATTCTGACGCCACCATTACTAGTATAGAGGTCTAAGTCAAACCTGTATATGAAGGTGAAAAGCATAAGTTTCATGCTTTTGAAGAAAAATAAATGCGTTAATTAGGTTTCGAAAAATGAAGAAGCTAGCTCTTTTTTGATGATGGATTTCTTTGTGGAGGGCTCAAGATTGGACTTTCAACAAAGAAAATAGAAAATTTAGAGTTTGATTGAATATATATTTGAAGGAAGGAAAACCTGGTGACTATTTCTGTGACTAATTCAACATAAACTGAAACAATATGCTGCTAACCATTTGTCAATGAAGGCCTACCTTGCTTCATGAATGATTGAGTAATTTCATAAAAGGACTGAAACAAACCTCAATGAAAACGTTGTTCAGTTACTCATTCATACAACCAAAGTATATTATAGAAGAAAAAAAGGGTGGACGCTCATGTCAGCACACAAATAAAATAAAATATACGCCATTTGAAAATAAAAAAAAAAGTATGAAAGTATTGACTCATTAAAGGTATATATTTTATTTTGTGGTGTATAAATGATCTTTCCTTAAATACAAAACATTTCTAAAGTAGCGTATTCAATTGCAAATAAGTTTCACACTTTCTTATATCCTAATAGAAAATAGCTTGTAATTGCTAAAACAATATATAAAAAATAACTCTTGAAAGAAAGTGATCTTTCACGCGTCAAATTCATAATTTCTCTATTATTTTTTTCTAACATCGAGTCGATCAAATAATATCGCATAAATTATTTTAAACGTGATGCATATCGTTCAACTTAAATATCATAGGAAAATCGGTGATGTCTATAAATTATATCCACCCTATCCATAGACCATAGCTATAAGGCTCCATCAAGCACATGCAGTTTACTGTGTCTGATAATGTTATTCCTCTCTACCCACAAATAAAATCTTCATTCACACCCCATAATTTCTTCAGCTGAGCTGTCTACTTTCTTCTTGTTTCCCCAAATATGCGGTGTTGGAATTTTTATTAAAAAGGTTTAAAATATATATAATAAACACATGGAAAAGTTAAATAAGATGTAATATTTATTATATGTACATACAAATAATTTCAATTATGTAATTTTTTCGTTGAAGGGGATTTCAAACATTTTTGATTTTATCTACTTTGTTCTGATAAATACGAATGAGGTTCATTCCCATTATTCTACTAGATAATGTGACCCGTGCTAATAATATAAATGGTATGTTTTGGGGCTAATAACCGAGTTTTTGAAGCGATTGTTTGCGTGGATAAAGGAATAAGTTTTTTTTTATCACAAACCTGTACTTTCTTTGACGCTATTTAAGGCATGATAAGACTACCCACATACAACATTTTTGAAATATTTTATGTTGTCAATTATCATGATTTATAGTATTTATATGATAGATTCACTTCAAGAATCGGTGGAATTTTTTGTATTTTTTTCAAAACATATTTTATATTGTCAATTATCATGATTTATAGTATTCTAACGCAATTTTTAAATATAAAAAAAATAAAAAATAAGACAAATAAATTAAAATGGACCCAATATATGTTATTTTTGTTGTCTCAATTTATGTGACACAAATGAAATTTGGAGAGTCATCCAAATTTTCATATTTAAAAAAAAAATGTTTTAAGTTATTAATTATTGTGATTTATGATATTTTTATGTAATTTTCAAATAACGTACATTACTGGTCACTTTGTCCTAATTTATGTGATATGGATAAAATTACAAAATTAACCCTTTTAAAATGTCTTTCAGATATTTTAAGTTGTTAATTATTATTATTTATAATACTTTTTTGGTAATTTTAAAATGATATGTGTTATTTTTTCTGTCCCAATATATGTAAGCCTGATAGAATTCTGAGAGTCAATGTATTGTATTATATAGCTTTTAAATATTTTAAATTGGTAATTATTGTAATTTTTAATGCTTTTTAAGTCATTTGTAAATGATATATGTTGCTTCCTTGATTGAGACTTTTCCACTTGTGACACATATATATAGATATTTGGTGCCCGTGCCAGCACGGCCCCAATAAATATTAATTTTTTTTTAAAATTTATGTGATATAAATGAAATTTGAAGATCAATCGATTTTTTATATGTTTTCTTAAAAATATATTTGAAGTTATTAAATTGTTGTGATTTATAGTATTTTTGCGTTAGTTTTGAATAATATAGGTTACTCATGTTTCAATTCACATGAATAATCATAAATATTTTCAGTTGTTAATTTATTGTGAATTCTAGAAATTTTAACGTTATTTTCAAATAGTACATGTTACTTATTCTATTCCAATTAGTCAACCAAATTTCTTATATGATTTAAAAATATTTTTAATTGCTAATTATTGTGATTTATAGCATCTTTTATGTAACTTTTAATAATATATAATTTGTTCAAATTCATATGACAATGATAAGATTTCAAGAGTCAATACAATAAAAATTTTAATTTTAAAAAAAACTGTACCTCTAATATATTTTGTAGCTAAAATATACTCTCTCCGTCCACTTGTATTTGTTATGTTGCTCTTTTTGAAAGTCCATTTGACTAATTTTGAAAGTTAAATCAGATTGCATTAATTCGATATTTAAAAAAAAAAATAATTTAAATATGCAAAATCTATACAAAAAGTACTATAAATTGTAATTTTTTGCCTATGAATATGATGAAAAAACACATTGTAAAATACTAGTTAAAATTCTTATAGTTTGACTCTAAAAAGGAAATCATAACAATTAAAAGTGCATAGAGAGACTAATAAATAAGTAATTAAATTTTAAGAAGTTTAAAATAAAAGGTTGGAAAAAAGAATTAGATAAACAACATATATTAAAAATTGAAAACATATAAATAATACATGGGCCCAAATAAGGTCAAACTTTTTGGCTAATAAAGTAGTAGATAATTAATGGTGTTAAATTGTCCAATAATATAAATTTTAAAGGTATAACCATAAAAGAAGAATGTACAACACCATGAAGCATATATCATCCAACACTTGTCATGTGCTAAGTAGTAGATATTCCCACTTATTATATATAGTAATACATATGTCATAGTTAAGAATTATATATATGTTGGAATTTAATTATTCAAAGTAAGATTCTAATCATGATTAAAATAATAAACATCTCTTTTTGTTTACTCTCGAAATATTTGGCAATTCATAGTTCTAGCTAGATAATATCTTATCCACACAAGTGGCTCAAAATTGTATGAACTTTTCTAAACAGAGTAAGATTTTCGTAAGAAAAATGACGGCAGCACTTACAATTTATTTATTTATTTTCTGTTGCTACTTTATTGCTAAAATCCTCCGTAACTATGAGTCACAGTAAAAACAAAAATAGAAAAAATTAGATAAAATATCCGTTGGATTAAAATTTCCTACTCAAAATAACTCAATATATCATTTATTATTGGAAAAATGGTATAAAATAACAAATTATTAATTCAAATTAAATATTATAATCACAATTTTATTTAATTCTAATCCGTAGTAAACACTTTGCCATTTGTCTCTCTTCCCAGAAATCTCGCTCTCCACTCTCCCTGATCTCGCTCGCTACTCTCCCTTGCCTCTCTCACTTTATACAAACATAAATGTATAAATTGTGTTTATATTTGTATAAAACGAGAGATAACTGTATATACAAATACAAATATAAATACATATTTCTTCATCCTATACACTTATAATTATACAATACAAATCTTCCCTTGCCCAGTTCTCTATTACCTTTCTCTCTTTCTCGCTTTATACATACACAAATTATACAAAAACAATGTATAGTTTGTGTTTGTATAAAGCGAGAGAGAGATTTGATATACAAATACAACTGTTTAAACTCGATTCAATTGTATACTAATTTAAATTCTATGCAGATATACAAACACAAAGAATATATACATATACAAACACAATTTTCATAGACATGACGCCTGATTTATACAAATCGCTGCGATTTATACAAATTAGATACCTGCAATTTTATACAAATCAAAGCTGCGTGCAATTTTTATACAAATCTGATGCTTATGTTTGCTATGGAGAACAAATAGCAAAATTATTGCTATAGAGCGCTAATATATGATTTTTATATTTGCTAAACCTAAAATTTACTCATCTTAAAAATAGTTCAGCGGCCCACTTTTGTTTCATGCGAAATGCATTTATCATCATTTGTTCGAATTGTTTCAGTATCCCATAATCCCACGGTGAAAATCATAGTAGAGCATATATAACCACTTTTACATATAAGATAAAATAAAAATATTTTAAAAATAAATAAATTAAACATTAAAAAAAAATTACATCATTTTGAAACTAAGTGTAAAGGAATTAGCGTAGATGGATGCATATACATCTCTAATATATAGTTATGCATTATATATACGATGATATACTATTTATAGAATATTCATACATTACATGACAGGTAGCAATTTTGGTTGAAATTATTTTTTACCGCCTATTGTCACGACTCAGACCGTCGTGATTGGCACCCACACAAACCCTCCAGTGGGAGAACCATTCATACTAATTAGCTAACCAGCTTAATCAAAATTAAGGCATTTAAGGTTACAGAAGCAAGTTTAAATGCTAAGGAAAGATATAGGGAGTTCCCATAAACTCCAATAAAAAGTCTAACAACCAAACTAACATTGTGGAAATAACGCCTAGAACCTGAAAGTAAACGTACCAAAACATCTAAAGTTCAACCATATGTCTAAACAAGATGGGTACAACCCCAAACTAAACATATAAATCTAAAGAAATATTCTATGTCCGAAATGTGGACATAAACAGAAAGAGCACGCATGGTAGCCCGTAAGAACTGACTCACCCTTGAATTCGAACGATCACTGATCTTCTAAGCGAAGTCTGTCAATAGCCGTCGGAAGATGCCCTGTACTCAACAAAGAAAGAGCAAGTGCAATATCAATACACAACCACAGTGTACTGGTAGGATCACGCGACTATCCCACTAAGTGCAACATACATAAGCTATTACAACACAATAATAACATGCATACACCGAACATATACAATATCAATATCATTTACGAACAACGAATAATTTCACAATTCTCAAATATCACAGTTATGTCAAATCAATGGTCTTCTCATGGAACCCACACCCAAACTATTAGCGTACCAGAACGTGGTACCCGACCCAATATTTATATCGGAACGTGGCAACCGATCCCATGTTTATGTCGGAATGTGACAACCGATCCAAGTTAGTGTGTCGGAACGCAACACCCAATCCATTCAACAAACCACAATCACAATCAAAATGTATATTCTCACAATCATACAACAAGAGGTGATTCATGGCATACAATTATTCAATTATCCTCATATTTGACTAGTGTGATCAATAATGCAACATTCACATACATAGACGTATTTTAATGAAGCAAGATCATACATATATCACACAATCATGAAATCACAACCATCAACTACCTCGAAACAAGCTTGAATCCCCTGAGAAACTTGATTCTTCCTTTTTCGGATTCGTTCCGCTTGTTTTTGGTCTACAAATGATAAATATAACACGAGAATCAATAAAAAAAATAACTAATTACCCAAATTACTAACAATTCTATCAACCCTAGATCATACACATGATCCCCATACCCAGATTAGGGCTTTCTTCACCATAATAAAACATTTTTGGGATTTATTTTCGACTTTAAATTGCGACTGTCTCGCCACAGCGATACTTACAACACTACAACGGCCCCACCCTGGAGGGAATAATCCCGCCTTAGCGGCTTGCACGGGACCAATGAGTCGATTTAAGAATTCCAACTCCCATTTCACAACTCACCTTCATCCCATGACACTCAAAAAATACCGTTCACGCTAAGATCAATTTCGTGAGTTTTACCCGCCCGAATTCAATTTCCTAAAGTCGTACGGGTTCCTTAACATCTTAGCTATCCACTAATTTGATCAAATTCATTATTGGATCACCCAATTATTACCAGATTTCTCTAGACTTTAAAGACTCCGATATTGTCCAAATCTGAACTAGATTGAGAAAATCCAAGTTACTATGAAAAATTTTTCCGACCCAAAATTTTTCCTCGTTAGCTTTTCTATAACGACGGGAACAAGTCGTTACAATAGATACCAATTTACCCATCACTCGTCCTCAAGTGACAAACTTAGGAAAAATAGGCTAACGAAAGAATGGAGTAGTACCTGAATCGATGAACAATTGGGCATACTTGTCTCGCATGTCCTTATTGGTTTCCCAAGTAGCTTCCTCAACTGGACGATGCTTCCATTGAACCTTCACGGACTTAATCTATTTGGTCCTCAACTTACGCACATCACGATCAAGAATTGCAACCGGTTTCTCTTCATACTGGAGGTCTTTGTCTAACACGATTGAGTCCCATATAATGATGCAATCCCTTTCACCATGATATCTCTTCAACATGGACACATTAAATACCGAATGAACTTCGGATAGATTAGGAGGTAAAGCCAATCTATAAGCCACTGGCCCTACACATTCAAGAACTTTAAAGGGACAAATGTATCGCAGACTTAGCTTGCCCTTCTTGCCAAATTTCATCACCCCTTTCAAGAAGAACAGTTTCACCAATCTGAAATGTCATATCTCTTACCTTATGGTCTGCATACTTTTTCTGTCTACTCTGAGCTGCAAAAAGCTTAGCTTGAATACCTCTCACCTTATCGTGAGCATCCTTTACTAAATCAACTCCCAAAGGTTTCACATCTCCAGCCTCGAACCACCCTATGGGTGATCTACATCCCCTCCCAAAAAATGCCTCAAACGGTTCCATCAACCGGTAATGTTAGAATGGGTGCAGTGGTCGAAAAAGTCTTGAGCTTTTGGAAGCTCTCCTCACATTTTTCAGTCTATTCAAATGGTATCTCCTTTTTTGTCAAATTTGTCAAGTGAGTGGCAATAGAAACAAAGTTCTTCACAAATCGATGATAGTAGCTAGCGATCCCCACAAAACACCTAACTTCCGTCACAGAGCTAGGCCGAACCCAATTCTTAACCGCCTCAATCTTTTGGGGATCTACCATTACCCCTTCTTTTGAAACTACATGCCCTAAAATTGCAACCAAAGTCAACCAAAATTCACACTTAGAGAATTTCACATATAACTTTTATTTCCCAAGAACACCCATAACAATAGGAAGATGGTCGCCATGCTCTTCCTCACTTTTCGAATAAACCAAAATATCATCAATAAAGACTATGACGAATGAATCAAGAAATGGCTTGAACACCCCATTCATTAAACACATGAAAGTTGCAGGCGCATTAGTCAAACCAAAACACATAACTAGAAATTCGTAGTGCCCATAACGGGCTCTAAACACCGTCTTGGGCACATCCTCAAGACTAATTTTAAACTGATGGTAGTCAGACATTAGATCAATCTTAGAGAAAACTGATACACCTTGCAATTGGTCAAAAAGATCATCTATTCTAGGCAATGGGTACTTGTTTCGAATGGTAACCCTCTTAAATTGCCGGTAATCTATACACATCCTCATACTGTCATACTTTTTCATAACAAACAAGATAGGAGCACCCCACGGGGAAGCACTAGGACGAATAAATCCCTTATCAAGAAGCTCTTGGATTTGAGTCATAAGCTCTCTTAATTCCGCCTGAGCCATGCGATATGGAGGGATAGAAATGGAACGAGTACTAGGTTCCAAATCAATGCCGAAATCTTTATCTCTATCCGGAGGCATACCAAGAGAATCAGTAGGAAACACTTCTCTAAATTCTGACACCACATGAATAGACTCAATAGATGGAGACTCAACCTCAACATCTCTAATATGAGCCAAATACGCCAAACAACCCTGCCCTACCAATTTACAATCCCGAATAAAGGATTTGATCTTAGCTTGCTTAGGCTTGTACACCCTTTCCCAGTCTAATTTTTCCCTTCCCGAAATTTCTAGAGTCACAGACTTAGTATTACAATTAAGCACATCATAATAGGGGGGACAACCAAGTCATGCCTAAGATTATGTCAAAGTCGATCATATCCAAAATCACCAAATCAACCCAAGTGTGAAAACCCATAAACAAAATAGGACAAGCACGATAGACATGGGTGACTATGATAGACTTTCCAACTGGAGTAGAAACATGGACGGGGCATCAAGCATATCACAAATCATAGCAAATTTTGAGGTAAATTGCATGGATACATCAGAATAAGTGGAACCCGGATCTAATAACACATTAGCCATCCGGTCACAGACAAGAATAGTACCTGTGATCACTGCGTCATACGCCTCTGCCTCAATCTTTGATGAGCTACTTCCCTGCCTGGATGCACTGTACCTTTGCCTAGATTACCAGTTTCCCTACCTCCACGGCCTCGCTGATTTCTTCCTCGCCCACCTTGTGGATGCCCTCGACCATTATTACCATTTTTTGCTGGTACCACTTGTCTAGACTACTATTGCACGGGATCTAACATGCGTGGGTGGGGACAATCTCTCCTCATATACCCAAGTTCTCCACAGTTGTAACAAGTACGATCAAAAGATGGCCTGATGCCTGTCGAAGGTGCGCCTCCTTGGCTATCCTGAATCAAATTATGAGGTGGCTTCCCGAGTAATTACCTATAGAGACGGGCATAGAGAACTGAATTGGCTTGGCTGCAAGCATTGGCTGTTCAAACCCCTTGGAGTATGAACCTTGAAAGTTACCCTAGTTTTTGGCCCTTTTAGCCAAAGCCTTAGCTTGACCGTTTCGCCTCACCCCTTCCACTTTCTTCACAAAGTCTGTTACCTCATTAAAGCTCCTTCCTGCAGAGGTCATATGAACAAATAATACCTGCAACTTAGAATTTAGTCCCCTAATAAATAAACGGATCTTCTCCTCCTCAGTAGTCACCAATTGAGTAGCATATCTAGACAAAGTATGTAACTTGGCCTCATAAGCAGCCACAAACATACCACCTTGCTCCAAAGCCATGAACTCATCCTTCTTGCAAGCTCTCAAGGTCCTAGGCACATATTTCTCTTAAAACACAACATGAAATTAGGTCCAAGTAAGTGGAGGTAAAACTGAAGATCTGCATTCCACATAAGCTCTCCACCACTGCTTAGCCTTGATACTTCCAAACTTACACCTCAATTAAGAGATATAAATTGTCGAAGTCAATTTATAGAACTCAACGTGAGTTGAGGTCGATCCCACATAGAACTTATTTACAAAAATGATTTCACTATCGCATTTTACTCAAATGTCGTTATTATTTCCTAAAAAAATAGTTATGGAAAGTAATATGGGTTTAACGTTAACGCTTTGGTAACCAAAGTTGTAAACTAAAGTCTAATTCAAAAATTAACATAATATCAGTTTTGAAGTTGTTTCAATAATTAAATGAAACTAGGATTGTGTTCCCCATAACATTGCGTCTAATGTTCTTCCGTAATTGAGTTTCAGGCAATTTACCTCAACAAAATACATGCGAGTTAGCTATATTTGACACTTCTCAATCTACTCAGATAATCTTCACTCAAGTCCTCTGGGTCCTAGAGTGTTACACGATTTACCCTCGCTTACAATGGTGTTAAGATCCTTTTCTCTCTAACTTAAACCTTGACTCCATTTCATCAGATTAATTTAACTTTTTCCTAACTATCATTTTTCTCTCGAACAAATGACAGATACATGATCACTCTAATGTGTGCACTCATCAGAATAACGAAAGCTAAATTACAATTTGTAAACATAAATTGCCTTTCACTCGTTTTACGAAATTATAATTAGAATTACGTCATGGATTCCACAACCTCAGTTGTGGTATTTAGCCACTCATGATTTCACGTAACTTTGCAGAAGTATGTAATGAAAACATAATGCGAAAATACTCACAAAGATAAGCAAATTGATAAGCTCGTAGATGATTAAAAAACCGAAATTCAACTTTCAAACTTTAATTCGATGTTAATCTCCAAAACCAAAAACTAAGAATAATGGAAACTCGTTCTTTGTTCAAGGCAAGATAGGATAAAAAATGGAAAACGACCTAATTAATTCAAATAATGTGTTTTAAATTGAGTCCTACTCGAAGTAGGACTGAACTGTCGGATATGACCTGTCAAGGGCTTCACGGTCTGTGAAGCCTTTCGTGGTCTTCACTTGGATTCACCCAAAACAAGTTCTTCAAGGCTTGCACATTGAAACTTGTCACAGATCTCACCACGAGTCGTGGCATTGACCACGGTCCGTAAAGGTGCTCGTGGTCTTCACTTGGGCCAGTTCACTCTTCAGCTTCTCAAAGTCCTTTTACTTGTTCAACTTCACGAACTACATCATGACCCATCATAAGTATTATGGTCCATCAGGTCTCCCGTGATCCTCACTTAGCATTTCCAAAAGTTGCCTTCTCAAAGCTTGTTCACTGGAAATTACATCACGGACAACACCACGGACCGTTGAAGAAACCACGGTCCGTCTAGGTATCTGTGGTCTTCACTTAGAACTCCCCACGTTTGGGTCTTCAATGTTGGCCTACTGGAAATGGTACCACAGATGCTATCACGATCCGTCTTAAGCTTCACGGCCCGTAAATGCGTCCGTGATCTTCACTTCATTTGTCAGCACTTCAGATTTCAGCTTGCATTTTCATCTTTTCTATCTTCTTTCCCTTGCACTTGTTTCACCTATACAAACACTACCAAACACATTATATCCACATAAATACACTCGATTCTAGTATCAGTTCGTAGTTTTCAATCCTCAAATGTGCCACGATTTCGCGGCACATCAACACCCTCAACTTAGAACCATTACTTGTCCTCAAGTGATGAGAAAACAACACATTTAGCCCTCAAGTCATTCAAACACGTTTGACACTACACAACAGCCATCTCAAACACAATTTGTATCCGAAACCATGAATCTAACATGATGAAATGACCCAAAAGGTTCTTAAAAATGTGCTTCGGAAGTTACCGGAAACTTGTTTAGCTATATAAAAAAAAATCCGTTTCGTTTTTCGAAAATCTGACTTCATATTCTTGTTTAGGGGGTCAAATTGAGTGGGAAACGGGTCAAACCCAAATTTTAGAGCAACCGTATCAAAATCCGAAATTTCCAAGTGAAGCCTTTTTCGAGGGTCTACTTTGGAGGGTCATATCTCCTAGCACACAAATAATTGGGTGGCCCATAACATATCCATGGAAAGCCCTTTGAGTTATCTACCTAACGCACTTCGTTTCTCCTCATTCGGAGTTCGGACGAAGAAGTTATACCCATTTTCGTAAAATCTGTCCGGCAGGAAATGTAATTTCCAGTGAGCGTTTTTACTGTTAACCCGCCTCATTTTTTTTCTAAGTGTTGGACCATTTTTCCAAAGGGAATATGTTATTTCCTATATACCATTAGTTCAATTCCCATCTCTAAAACATTTCCCAAAACACCTCTCCCATACTTTGACACATTTTCTCTCAAGCTCTCTCAAGAACCCTAATCCAAAACCTTCCTCAAGATTGAAGAGACTCTTGCTCCAAGTTCCAAGCTTCCATTGAAGACACTCTCAAGACCTTCATAAGAACTCAAGGTATGTGGTGTTGAACTCATGGGTCCTTCCACCCATAGTGCCTAGACTCTATTCTACTCACTAATTCATGGTTTAAGTTAAGATTCATAAATTAGTCTTGTTCTTTGTAATAATTTCCTGCACATTGAATTTTAAACATGAAAAGTGATTCTTTTGAGCATGTTGTGACTCTAGAACTTGAATCTAAATTTGGAATGGATGTGGAGATTTTCATGTGGTATTGTGGGTGTTAAAAGGTGTTGTTGTAGGTTGTTCACTGGTTTGGCTGCATAATTACTACCCTATTTTCCATGCTCTTTGATTCCATTACATGCCTTCAAGGTGTTTGACAAAATGTCCAACTATGGAGAATTGATGAATCGATGCTTTAAAGCTTGAGTTATGAGATGTATGGCAATCCAGAGATGTGTTGATGACAAACTAAGCTTGTGTATATGTTCATTCCATACGTGAGATTGCATTAGAGCCTAATGGGAATTTCCTATATAAAGTGTTGCATGACCATGCCCGGTCCGGGGGAAAAGAACCGGACAACCATGTGAGAGGTTTATATCTCACCACCTAGGATGCTTGGGGTGTGATCAACATCAACCATGTGAGAGGTTTATATCTCACCACCTAGGATGCTTGGGGTGTGACCAACATCAACCATGTGAGAGGTTTATATCTCACCACCTAGGATGTTTGGGGTGTGACCAACATCAACCATGTGAGGGGTTTATACCTTGCCACCAGGGTGTCCGGGAGTGAACGGCATCCCCCATCCTAAGTTGAGGTTATAGATTGGTTGGATCATGCATACACATATGATATCTACTATTAGTATAGATTTACTTAAACATGTTTTGACTTCACTTTGATCATGCATCCTCATATTGTTATTCATAATGCCTATGAAACTATTTGTTGTATTTCGATTTTGTCCTTGTCTATTGTTGTGTTGCACCCCACATACTTAGTACATTCCAAGTACTAACGCATATTTTGCCTACATGATGTCACCATGTAATGACCTGAGCTACTCTTGATCCTTCTCTCTATTCACGTGGCTAGTACGGTGCTTATTCGAGTTTGTTGGTGAGTCCTCAATGATTCGAGGGCTATGTTATGTTTCCTACTCCTATGTTTTGAGACTTTAGCTTGCAATTGTATTTTGACTATGAGGGGAGCCGGTAGTATGTCATGGCCCCCATCCTATCTATGTATGTAGAGGTGTGCGTTGGACAAGTATTTTGTAAATGAGCTTGACTCTTGTTCTATGACGTCATTTTGAAATGGTTTGCCCTTAGTCCCTATTTCCCGTTGATTAATGTTGATTGTACTTCCGCGACCGATGAAGTGTGATGACAAGTTTGAGAGGCTTGTTTGGGGTTCCTTCGGGTTCCTCATTCGCCATGTCACGTCTAGGCCCTAGGCTTGGGTCGTGACACATGCAAGGATCAATCGATGACATCTCATTACTCACAGTCGATTATGCTTATGCCTGTGAATTATCAGCTATTACAATCTACTCTCAAATGCAATCACGGTGTCTTCACACCAAAAAGTCCCTCACTCATGATAATTAGGACTAAGTAATACACTTGCACTCTCAAAGAACTTCTAACACTAACAACAAACTACCATAAGATTGCCCTTGCTTTCTGCGCTTAATCTTTCAAAAATCCGGAATAGGATCACTGTAGGACTTTATCGGCTTGTAACATAGGCTCAAGCTAGGGAATGGATTTTTGGGATTGTGAGTGACTAGTCCTTGGTTCTCCAAAATTTCTTTGCACACAACTCTTTTCTGAGCGATTCCCTCTTTTCTTCATTTCAGCACATCCCAGCAGCCATTATTTTTTTTCTTCTTTTTTTCTTTTCTTATCGTTTCTCTTTTTTTCCCCAATTTTTATGCATTCAGCTCATTGGTTGAACCTTCTTTTTCACTTCTTCTTTCTGTTCGGATTGCAATACCCTCAACTTAGGCTTTTGGCCTGATTTGTGACATCGTATCTTCGGAGATCAAAGGATATGATATTTACTAGGTAAGAACAAAAGTTGATTTTTAGGCTCAAATCAGCTACAAGTGATAAGATTTTTATTTGGTTGTTTTGTTTTTGGATTTTTAGTGGCTTAACTAAAATGGCCTATTGATCTTTTCCTATCCGGTTATTCTTAGATTTAGGCAAGACTACTCGGGCAAGTTCTAGTTTCTACTCCTAGTGTTAGACTTCGAACAACACTCACACACACATGACACATGACTACATTCTCCATTTTGTTGGTTCACCATTTTATTTATCAGACTAGCAATGATCAACATGTAAGTATCTAAGATGTCATCTAAAGATCTTACATTCAAATCTCAGGTCAAGGTAATCATGTCACATAAATTAGCTGCTGCACAGCTCAGCACACCAACAAAAACACAAGACAGTAACCATGTTCACATTAAACGCAGAGTCAAGCTCCATTCATCCTAACAGCTTGAATGGCAGGTTTATCACCACCCCTTCCCTAAACAAAAAGGATATTGCTCTCAAAGTCAATAAAGAAAACAAAACAGGGCTGTGATAAGGGGTCATACATACGACGCTCTAGGCGCCGGTAGTCGGATCAGCGTCGGCACCCTTATCAACGGATGCACTCTCAAAAATCAGCACATGATCAGATTGGCTACCACTTGCCGGGACAGGTACTCTGCTACCAAAAGCTCCAGCTAACACTGCATCTCGTTGTTGTTGCTCACGTGCTTCTTTTTCTCTAACTGCCTTCCTTGATGCCTTGCGGGCTTTCTTTTCTTGCCTTCTTTCCTCTATGGACAGGTCAACATGTATCTCCTCACTAGATTCTCTGGCTTTGTGTTTCATCTTGCTGAACTTACTCTTGGGTAGTTCACCCCCTAAATCGTCAAGTGATTGAGTGGAGGGTGCCTAATTGAGCAATTGCATCAAAGAATCTGGCATAATCGGAGTGGGTACCTATACTGGCTTTTCAGCCAGTTTAGCAACCTGAGTTCGCATCTCGGCCAATTGTGATTTGAACTCTTCAGTAGCTTCTGAATCGGCAGCCTGGAATCGATCCTGGACAAGGTTCTTCAAACCATCCATCCTATATTTTATGACAACCAGCTCCTTCCGTATCTAATTTTTAATCTTTTTCTTTGCAGCTAACACATCTCTCTTTATTAGCTGAGACATCCAGTTTACAATCTGGTCGACTAAGGTCCTAGTTTGGCGCTGATCTGTAACCAATTTCTTAAGGAAAATCATAGGAATAGTGAAATAGGTACATGGAGCCTGTGAGGCGGAAGCTGGTGGTGGTGGTGCCTCTCTAGATGGCTGGGATGACCCCCCCATTTTCTGGCCCTCTGTCTGCATGTGGAATATGAAGTGGGACATAAGGAACGACAACTAAAGAACCCACAGCTCTAAATTTCGCACCAAAGAGATAGTTCGAGACATCTTTGATTTTAGAAGCTTGGGTGAGTCTGAACGCTTCACCCCATCTGTCAACTAGCTTGTTTGGGGGAATGTTTGCTGGTCGACATAGTTTCCCTATCAGATAGGGAAATGGAAATCTGGCTCTCTCATTCAGTGCCCTATCTCTCATCTTGGTCGCTATAATCCTCCCCACATTTACCGAGTAATCAACCATGAGGCATGCTACCAAAGAAGCTAGTGAAGAAGATAATGTATTATCATTTGCTGTAGGTCTCAATTGATCCCGGACAACAGCCCACCAAACCTTAGCTGGAAAAGATAGTGACGCTTTCGTAACGAGTGTTGGTGTTACTGTGACCCAAACTACATTTTCCCCATCTACAAAAATTTGCCTATCAATCCAGCGCAAGACCCTCTCTTGAGAAATCTGATCCTCCATCGTAGTATCACTAGTGACCTCATGATGTTTACCCTAAAAAAGGCCCACTGAAGTTGGTGCAGTGTATTCCGGGTCATGTGACATCCTGTTGATAGTCGCCTCGGAGATATCTATCGATTTTCCCCGCACCATAATGGAGTTGAGTGGACCCCAAGTAATGGCAATATCCTTCTGCCTACGTTTAGTTGTCTTTGTGTTTGCAGCAAAATTCATCAGCGTGGCAGAATAAGATGAATAAAACTCTCTGGTTAGGTGGCTAGAATATTCTCCAGGTGCATTGTTCATCCAGTCAAACTGAAAAAACTGAAATGTCCGGTAAATGTCTGGGAATGCTTTGATATCAACTACCACCACTCTGGTCTCAGGCATGATTGGTCTATTTTTTAAACCGCCAGACTAGTTGACAATCCCATTATTAAAGAAATCCTCACATCTGTCCACAGTCCACATGGAGCGGAAACAATCAATCACGTTGTTGTCTCACTGTGGGATCAGGTTCATGGATGTTCACATAAAAAACCATTGTGTCACCGCTGGTGATCTTTGAATCTTCTCCTACTATACTTGCCTTTTCTTGTACTCCCGTTTCAGCTGCTATGTGTACTACAGGTGGGGTGTGGTTGCTTCTTCCTAAGAGCCACTTTCAGACTCTGCACTGCCTCTTGAACCATCATCCAATTGGCTTCCCGAAGAAGCATCAGATTTACTTCCCGATTCCTCGCCGCTATCGAAACTACTACCTCCCTCTTCTGACTGAGGAGGAGTGTCCTGGAGGATAACCCTTACTGCTCTAGATCTAGTAGCTAGAGGTGGATGAACATCAGGTGTAACATTCATTTGTACCTCTGAATTACTAGATTCAGAACTATTATGGCCTTTCAATTGAGAAGCAGTGGGTGTAGACTGTGGGGTTGTGTTCTTTCTTCATGGAGGCATAGTACATGAGAAATAGAACCTACATTAGTACGCAAATCCATAAAATAACACACTATCGAGTACTCAGACTTCCCCTGTGTAATTATATTGTGACGCCTTGCCTTAAGAATGCCGTCACCCAATCTATCATTGGGAAGGACCAGGGAATCGAAAGACGAATAGAAATAAAAGTATAGAAAAAACAAAATTTTAGAAAACAAGTAAACTGTATGAGAGCTCACATGGGCCGTGGTAGGTACCACGGTCCATAAAACCCTTCGTGGAGTTCTTACAGAATCAATGTGCAACATGGACTGACCAAGTGTTGTTCACGGACGGTTTCACGGCCCGTGGAGTGAACCATGGTCCGTGATCATGCTCGTGAACCTATCTACTGGGTGGATGTAATTGAAGTGTGGTCCACGAGTGGTTTCACAGCTCGTTGTGGCTTCCACGATCTATGAAGACTCTCGTGATCTTATACTTAACCATTCATCCCATTATTTTCTCCCCCAACTTCACCATAGTACATGTTACCCTATTTTTTTACACATGATCACAAGTGACTTACTATCACCAGTGAATTTCAATAAGCAAGATGCTAAAAAGAACAATATTCATCAAACACACATATACCCTAATCATACCCACACAAAAATCATCAATGTTACACAATTCAATCTAACCCACAACAACCAAACTCACCCAATTTCAACCAACCCTTAATAATTTCACATCAATGCTGCTCTTCATAAATTCAACTAGCCCACATAATATCACAACCAATTTAGACAAAACTCAGATAACCCATAACAATTCTTCAGACCCTCCTAAGTAGATATCATCAAAGGTCAATTCTCACACAATCATGCTTATTTTCGATCAAGTATAAGCATTTCTAACTTGTTTATAGATAAAATTAAACACCTAATAAGTGAATTAGGAAACTTACTTCGAATGAGAGCACAATATGGTTCGACTACACAGAGAAATAATGATCCACACTTTGATTCTTTGACACTAGAACTAGGGTTTAGTTTTTTCTAAGAATTTGGAACTTATGGATGATGGAAACCTAGTTATGCTTGTGATAACCTTTATGGAAGAGAGAATAGGAAGGAAAAAAATAACCCTTGGCACTTTAGGAACATAATATACGTTGTAATTTCAATTCTTCCTTTTGTGCGGGTCGGGTCGGGTTACAGATATTCTGAAGCATGGACGATGGACCGTGAAAGTGCTCGTGAAGGTCACCACGGTCTGTACAGTGGTCCGTGGAACTGACTTGGAGAAAAACTACTTACCTGTGGTTCACGAGAGGCTAGACGGTCCGTACAAGTTTTGACGGACCGTGAAACCTTCCGTGAACCTTTTTCTTGCAATTTCCAGTAGCTCCCTTAGGTTGGTGCTAAGATTGACGAATAGTGAAGTTGCCCGTGAAGGGCACCACAGTCTGTGAGGCTGCTCATGAAGAACTGTCTGCACGCAGTTCCTCCAATTTTTAACCCCAGTCTCTCCTGCACATATCAACACACAGTGATTCTATAAAAAGCAAAGAAAAATAACAGAAAAAGGAAAATACCTAATACAATTACATCTTGGGCAGCCTTCCAAGTAGCGCACAATTTAACGTCGCAGTGCGACACAAGTTACTTGATTACTCAGACTTTATCAAGTTTACATTCCTCCACAATCTTCATATCTTTTGGAACACCTAAGAATGCCTTGATTTACTGACCATTGACTTTGAACCTCTCTCCCTTGTCATTTTCAAGCTCAATAGCACCCGAATGGAACACCTGAGTCACCTTAAAAGGTCCAGACCATTTGGATCTCAATTTTCCCAAAAAAAGACGAAGTCTAGAGTTGAAAAGTAACACCAAGTCACCAGGAGTGAAGGTTCTCTTTTCAATATGCTTATCATGATACAAATCCATCCTCTCCTTGTACAGTGCAAACCTTTCATAAGCTCTCAACCGAAACTCATCAATCTCATTAATCTGATCCAGTTTCAAGTTTGTTGTTTCGCTCCAACTGGGATTCAGATTCTTCAAAGCCTATAGTGCTTTATGCTCAATCTCAACCGGGAAATGACATGCCTTTCCAAACACCAATTGATATGGAGACATACCAATAGGCATCTTGAAAGCTGTCTAATATGTCCATAGAGCATCATCTAACTTTCGTGCCCAATCTGTCCTGTTGGCATTCACTGTTTTTTCCAAGATCACCTTTATTTCTCTATTGGACACCTCTACTTATCCACTGGTTTGCGGGTGATAAGGTGTTGCAACCTTGTGCTGTTTAACCCCATATTTGGTCAGAAGTGCACTGAATACCTTGTTTCAGAAATGGGAGACACCAATGATAACACTAGGTTAGCCTCCTCGCATCTCTGTAAGGCCCTACTAAGATTAAGAAAACAGTCATTAAAAGTATCACCTACCACCAAAAAGTCATGCATGAATACCTCCAGAGTGTCCTCTACCATGTTTGAAAAGATAGACATCATACACATTTGGAACGTTGTTGGTGCATTACATAGTCCAAATGGCATGCATTTAAACACAAAGGGCCGTAAGGACATGTAAAGGTGGTTTTTTCCTAATCTTCAAGAGTAATTGATATCTAGTTGTAGCCAGAGTATACATCTAAAATGCAGTACCACCCTTTGCCAGCCAACTTGTCAAGCATTTGGTCCATGAAAGGTATCGGGAAGTGATCCTTCAAGGTCCACTTGTTCATCTTCCTGTAGTCCATGCACACTCGCCATCCAGTGACTGGTCTTTGTGGGACCAACTCATTCTTTGGATTCACGACTACAATCATACCATTCTTTTTGGGCACACACTGTACTAGGCTGACCTAGTGACTGTCAGAAATGGGGTGCACCACCCTAAAATCTAACCACTTGATGATCTCCTTTTTGACCACATTTTGCATATGTGGGTTTAGCCTCCGCTGGTGTTCAATGCTTAGGCTGCAGCCCTCCTCAAGCTGAATCATATGGGTGCATATACCTGGAGGTATTCCGATGATATCAATAATGGTCCACCCAATGGCCTTTTTATACATTATCAAAACTTTGATCACAGTTTGAACCTGTTTATCATTCAAATCTGTAGCCAAAATCACAGGTAAAGTGTTGTTAGATCCCAAAAATACATACCTTAGGTGACTGGATAACTGTTTCAGTTCCAGCATAGGTGGTTCTTCAATGGACGATTTTGCTGGAGGACTTGGCCTATTTTTCAAATCCAGGTCCAATTTCTTTGGAGCATAAGAGTGTGCTCCTATACCCTGCAAGGCATTCACGGTCTCTACATAGTCAGACCGGAAGTCAGCTTCAAAATTCATCAGCAGTGCAACTAAGGTTTCAACAACCAACCTCTCTTCAATGGTTCCTCCCATTTCTTCTTCGTCAAAAACCTCTATCACAGATACCACATTCATGTCATGTGGTTGCTTCATGGACCTGCAAATATTAAACTTTACCTCTTCTTTGTTGAGTCTAAATTTCAGTTCTCCTCGCTCAACATCTACCAATGCTCGCCCGTGACCAGAAATGGTCTTCCCAAAATAATGGGAACCTCAAAATCCACTTCGCAATCCAAGATCATGAAGTCTGCTAGAAAGATGAACATTTCCACCTTTACGAGTACATCACATAAGATGCCCACATGTCACTTCACTGACCTATCTGCCATCATCAACCTCATGGTTATGGGTTTTGGAACTCCTAACCCCAGTTGCTTGTAGATGGCAAACGGCATCAAGTTTATACTGGCTCCTTAGTTACACAAGGCCTCTGCAAATTCGATTGATCTGATGGTGCATAGTATGGTGAATACACTCGGATCCTCCTTCTTCTGTACAAGAGATCTGGTAGCAATAGCGCTGCAGTGATGAACATTGTCAGTTAAATCAATACTTGCAGTTCTTTTCTTTGTGACCAATCCCTTCATGAACTTGGCATATCCTGGAATTTGCTCTAGTGCTTCCACCAATGGGATGTTTACTGACAGTTGTCGCAGCATGGTGATGAACTTCACAAATTTCCCATCTTCGGCTTTCTTTTTAAGCCTTTGAGGGAAAAGAGGAGGTGGTCTTGGGATTTGATGTAAAGGCATATTTACCTCAATCTCTTTCTCTTTTCCTTTTGCAGGTTGTGCTATTGGTTGAGCATCCTCCAAGTCATCTACATGTTCCGCTTCATCCTCCTCTCTTCCAGCTTGCTCCAACACATGCTCATGTTTAGTACCTACAGATATTGGGTCAGTGAGAATCTTACCACTCCTGGTGGTGATAGCCGTGTAATGCCCATCCTTCTTAAGATTTTGGATCGTGTTACTTGGTAGTGACCCATTCTTCCTCTGATTTAATGAGACTGAAAGTTGCCCCAACTGCTGCTCAATCTGCTTAATGGAGGTGGTGTGAGAGTCTACCAGTTGACTAATACTGGAGAAATCACTTTTCATCTCTTTCACCCCTGCATCAGTTGATCCAACTTTTTGTAGCACCTTGGCCAACATGTCTTCCAGCTTAGACCCGCTGGAACTACCATTTGCCCGATCTCTATTACCTGGGGGCACATACACACCACTAGGATCATTTCTGAACCCATCTCTGTTCTACCAGTTTCCCTGCTCTCTGTTTGCTGGCCTATCATACTGTCCTTCTCTTGAGTAGTTTCGACCTGCATTTCCAGAGTTGTAACCCTTGTTGCTCGAGTTATAATTCTGGAAACCTCCTTGGTTGCCCAAATAATTAGCCTCCTCATCTAGATCGATGTCCTAATCTTCATACCTATTTGGCTGTCCCACGACATTTACCTTTATAGACTTGGAGACAATATGCTTCGTGAGTAGATCTATTTGGGTCCTTATGTGTGCCATGTCATGGTACCTTTCTCCCTCTCTGTTCCTTTGTTCAGTTGAAAGTTCAAAAGTGTACCCAAGATCTCCTACTTCTGCATCCCTGGTGTACCATGCCCTATTATTCTTTGACACCTCGTCCATCAGTTACATGCTCTCTTAGAATGGCTTCCTCATAAAAAATCCTCCACACACTGCATGAGTAACATGTTTAGTAACATAATTTAAAGATTTGTAAAATGTCTCTCAGTAAGACCATGATTTGGACACTTCTTCAACTTTTGGCTGAATCTCTACCAGGTGTCATGCATCGCTTCTCCTGGTAGCTGCTTATGGGTACTTATCTCATCTTTCATTTGCAGCTCTTTTGATTTTGGAAAGAATCGTTCTAGAAAAGCCTCCTTCAACTCAGTCCAAGTCTCGATTGAGTCAACCGACATCTCATTCAACCAATTGGTTGCCCCTCCAGTAAGAGACAAAGGAAACAACCTCAATCTCATCGTTGTTTGGCTTGCTCCAAGAATCTCTTGCGATTTGCAAATTGCCACAAAGTGCATCAGATGTTGATTAGCATCATCACTAGTTGCACCCCTGAACATACCTTTCAGATTCAGCAGTTGAATCATAGTGCTGGTGATTATGAATTTAACACATGGAGATAGTGCAGGTAACACTATCGCTCCAGTGGCTCTATCTCCATCCAAGTCTAAGTCATCCTCCTCATACATCATGTGAGCTGGAAGTTGTGCTCTACCCCTTGGAGCTATTGGTTGACGGTGTGGAGGAATGATTCCATCCACTGCTATGTTTTCGTCGACTGCCCTAGGTTGGTTGTTCACAACATTTGGTTAAATACCTCTTGCGACGGTTTCAGCTTCCAATCCAAATCTCTATCTGTGTGCCTCAAGTTCTTGTACGTTCACCATTTTGCGGATTATTTTCCAAAGTTCTGGATCGTATGGGACTAATGGGACTCCCTTACTTCTGGTATTTGGCATACACAGTTGAACTCACCTGAAAGAGACACAAACAAAGAATAAGACGTAAAATTAGGAAATCTAACTACACTTAGAATAAAAGCTAGTAAAACACTTCTAAATTGAAATTCCTCAGCAGCGGCGCCAAAATTTGATACGTACAAACTTACACCTCAATTAAGATATATAAATGGTCGAAGTCAATTTATAGAACTCAACGTGAGTTGAGGTCAATACCACAGAAAATTTCTTTACAGAAATGATTTCACTGTCGCGTTTTAATCAAATGTTGTTATTATTTCCTCAAGAAACAATTACGGAAAGTAAAATGGGTTTAACGTTAATGCTTTGGTAACCAAAGTTGTAAACTAAAGTCTAATTCAACAATTAACATAATATCAGTTTATAAGTTGTTTCAATAATTAAATGAAACTAGGACTGTGTTCCTCATAACGTTGCGTTTAATGTTCTTCCGTAATTGAGTTTCAGGCAATTTACCTCTACAAAATACATGCGAGTTAGCTATATCTGACACTTCTTAGTCTACTCAGATAATCTTCACTCAAGTCTTCTCGGTCCTAGAGTGTTATACGATTTACCCTCTCTTACAATGGTGTTAAGATTCTTTTCTCGCGAACTTAAACCTTGTCCCCTTTTGTCAGATTAATTTAACTTTTTCTTAACTATCATTTTTCTCTAGAAACAAAGGACAAATACAGGCTCACTTTAATGCGTGCACTCATCAGAATACATCAATAACGAAAGCTAAATTACAATTTGTAAACATAAATCCGCTTTCACTCATTTTACGAAATTACAATTACAATTACATCATGGATCCCACAACTCCAGTTTTAACCACTCATGATTTCACGTAACTTTGAAAAAGTATGTATTGAAAACATAATGCTAAAATACTCACAAAGATAAGCAAATTGATAAGCTCGTAGATGATTGAAAAACCGAATTCAACTTTCAAACTTTGATTCGATGTTAATCTCCAAAACCAAAAACTAAGAATAATGGAAACTCGTTCGTCGTTCAAGGTAAGATAGGATAAAAAATAAAAAATGACCTAATTAATTCAAATAATGTGTTTTAAAGAGAGTCCTTCTCGAAGTAGGACTAAACAGTCGGACCTATCACAACTGCTCCCACAACCTGTCAAGGGCTTGACGGTCCGTGAAGCCCTTCGTGGTCTTCACTTGGATTCACCCAAAACAAGTTCTTCAAGGTTTGCACACTGTAACTTGTCACGGACTTCACCACGAGTTGTGGTATTGACCACGGTCCGTAAAGGTGACCGTGGTCTTCACTTGGGCCAATTCACTCTTCAGCTTCTCAAAGTTTCTTCACTGGTTCAACTTCACTAACTGCATCACGACCCGTCATAAGTATTACGGTCTGTCAAGTCTCCCGTGGTCCTCACTTAGCATTGCCACAAGTTGCCTTCTCAAAGCTTGTTCACTGGAAATTACATCACGGACAACACTCGATTCTAGTATCAATTCTTAGTTTTCAAGCCTCAAATTTGCCACGATTTCGTGGCATATCAAGCCTCACCTTGAAGTTGAATAGTCACGAACTCAACCCCATGCTGATGGACAATTCCCAACTTATGAAGCCTCTCATAGCAATCTAGGATGAACTCATATGCATCCTCACTCTTAGAACCAAGGAACACAAGCAGTTTCAACTTCAAGAACTTAGTCAACATCTCATGCTCATTACCAATCATAACAGGACCCAATAAAGGATGGAAGAAAGCATCATTACCTTCAGTTCCACCCACCTTGGGCACAATGATAGCAACAAGGGGATTGGAAGGAGCTTGAGTTGCTTGAATAGAAGGAAGCACTCTAGGGCCAACCAACCCTTTCAAGAATGACATGATCTGCTGAGCTAACACTGGGTCCAAAAGAGGAATATATGTAGTCTCAGTCTGCACCTCTTCCTCTTGCCCAACATTCTCCTCATTCTCAACCTCTATGTTCTCATCTACCTCTTTATGATGCGCAGGAGGGGCCTCATTTCTGAGAGCATTCTTAACCGGTGCTCCATCCCTAGTAGGCGCCTCCCTTCCTCGGCCTTTACCCCAAGCTCTTTCTCTACCCTTGCCTCGATCACGACCTCTCGCTGCAGATTCCTTTGCTGGAGCATTGACGGGATCTACGGGCCTGATGCCGTTGAATCTAGTATTAACCATCTGCGGACAGAAGAGTGAAGGAGGTTAGATACCAATTGTAATCAAGTTATAGCACGAAAGGAGACAAGAGAAAACAAAGAGATTTCCTAAAGTCCTATAGCCTCTCGAAGAAAAATACAGATGTCTCCGTACTATTCCGCAACACTCAACTAGACTCGTTTTGGTACATCGAGAACAACGAACCTAGGCTCTAATACCAACTTTGTCACAACCCAGATCATCGTGATTGACACCCACACTAACCCTCCGGTGGGAGAACCATTCATACTAATTAGCTAACAAACCTAATCAAAACTAAGGCATTTAAGGTTACAGAAGCAAATTTAAATGCTAAGGAAAGATATAGGGCGTTCCTATAAACTCCAATAAAAAGTCTAACAACCAAACTAACATTGGAGAAATAACGCCTTAGACCTAAAAGTCACGTACCAAAACATTTGAAGTTCAACCATAAGTCTAAACAAGATGGGTACAACCCCAAACTAAATATAGAAATCTAAAGAAATAGTGTAAGTCCGAAATGTGGACATAGACAGAAAGAGAACTCATGGCACCTCGGAAGAACTGGCTCACCTTGAATTCGAATGATCACTGATCTTTTAAGCGAGGTTTGTCAATATCCGTCGAAAGATGCCCTGTACTCAACAAAGAAAGAGCAAGTGCAATATCAGTACACAACAATAGTGTACTGTAGGATCACGCGGCTATCCCACTAAGTGCAACATACAAAAGCCATTACAACACAATAATAACATGCATACCTCGAACATGTACAATATCAATATCATTTACGAACAACGAGCAGTTTCACAATTCTCAAATATCACAGTTATGTCAAATCAATGGTTCTCTCATGGAACCCACACCCAAACTGTTAGCGTACTGGAATGTGGTACCGATCCAATGTTTATACCGGAACGTGGCAATCGATCCCATGTTTATGCCGCAACGTGATAACCGCTCCAAGTTAGTATGTCGGAACGCAACACCCGATCCATTCAACAAACCACAATCACAATCACAGTGTATATTCTCACAATCATACAACAAGAGGTGATTCATGGCATACAATTATTCAATTATCCTCATATTCAACTAGTGTGATCAATAATGCAACATTCGCATACATACACATATTATAATGAAGCAAAATCATACATATATCACATAATCATGAAATCACAACCATCACCTACCTCGAAACAAGCTTGAATCCCCTAAGAAACTTGATTCTTCCCTTTCCGAATTCGTTCTGCTTGTTCTTGGTCTAGAAATGATCAATATAATACGGGAATCAATAAACAATAACTAATTACCCAAATTACTAACAATTCTATCAATCCTAGATCATACCAATGATCCTCATACCTAGATTAGGGCTTTCTTCACCATAATTTACAGATCGAAACCCTTCCCCATCGATAATTACCCATTAGATTACATTCTACAGATCGAAAAACAGATTCGGGGAGTTAAAATCTTATCTTTAGCCTCAAGAATGGTGAAAAACTGTCAAGAAAACTCATGGGTTCGTTCCTTAGCTCCCAAGTTTAAAAATTGTAGAATAAAATGTTTTTGGGGTTTATTTTTGACTTTAAATCGCGATAGTACAACCACAGCGGTACTCACCCTGCTATAGCGGCCCCAACCTGGCGGGAATAATCCTGTCTTAGCGTCTTGCACGGGAATAGTGAGTCGATTTAAGAATTCCAAACTCCCATTTCACTACATACCTTCATCCCATGACACTCAAAAAATACCCGTTCATGCTAAGATCGATTCCAAGAGTTCTACTCGCCTGAATTCAGTTCTGTAAAGTCGTACGGATTTCTTAATGTCGTAGCTATCCACTCATGTGATCAAATTCATAATTGGATCACACAATTGTTACCAAAATTCCCTAGACTTTATAGACTCCGATTTTGTCCAAATCTAGACTAGGTTGAGAAAATCCAAGTTACTACGAAAAAGTTTTCCGGCCCAATTTTTTTCCCCGTTGGCTTTTCTATAATGACGGAAGTAGTTCGTTACATCTATAAAGTAATCAAGGCTAGTTCGATCATAAGGCCACTAAAATAATATCCTGGTCCCTAATTTTTAGATAATAAAATTCACATCGAGAAAAAATAATCAAGAACGGCAAAATATCGCAATAATCATTTTATTGATTCAAAGTGCGGGTGTTACAATCTCTGTGAGTCCTCTGAATTCGCCTTTTCGGATATAATTCAAGGGCTCTTGCGCTTGATCTTGAATTTGTCTTTAACTTGAACTTGATTTTGGACTTGAACTTTATCTTGATCTTGACTTCTAGTTGAATCCAAGGGCTTCGAGCTTGATCTGGAGTCTGGCGGTCTTGATCTTGATTGTTCTTGAACTTGAACTTTATCTTGATCTTAACATCTAGTTGAAGCCAAGGGCTTCGAGCTTGATCTTGAATCTGGTGGTCTTGATCTTGATCATTCTTGAACTTGAACTTGAATGTTATCTTGATCTTGACTTCTAAATGAATCCAAGGGCGTTGAGCTTGATCTTGAATCCGGCGGTCTTGATCTTGATCGTTCTTGAACTTGAACACTTGAATTCTTGTGTTCTTAAACCTGTAGCTTATAGATAAATTTGTGGCTTTTGATCCACGAGCTTTCTCTAGCTTCTTGTTAAAATTCTTGGTTTTCTTTTCTGAACTATGAAGACCCATGTTTATAGTTTTAAAATAGAGGAGATGTGATATGAATAAGATTCCCTTCGGCCAATCAGATTTAAGTGACATGACATATAGGCTTTATGGAGCGGACTTTAATTAAATCTATATTTATTAGATTTAAATAATTAACTCTTATATTAATCCATAATATTTATTTGGACTAATATATTCATATATTTAATATAATCTGAATCATTATATAAATTTATATCTAATAAATTTAAATGACTACAAATGCCCCCTTCTTCAAGTCTGGTCGAGATATTTTATCTTTTAAAGACTAGGCTTGAAGAATTTGAAGACTTGAACTTGATCTTGAAGAATATGCAAACTTGAAGAATTTTTTGAAAACTTCAACTTGCCAACTTGGAGATTTTGAAGAATTTAACTTGTATACTTGGAGAATTTGAAGACTTCATCTTGAAACAAATTTTATTCATAGGGGTTTTCCCCCATTGAGTCACCACCGTTTGGTGCAAGTCTGAAGTTTTATGAAAGATTACTCGTAGCTTTAACTTTCATGTGATAGATCAAGTGGGAACATTTGTTTTTTTGACACTCATGCAACTGAACTTAGAATATGATTCTAAGCCCCTACGTACCTAAGTGAAGAGGATCAAGTCACAACGTAGTTCTGGAGGAGTGAGTGACTTTTATGTTGTTTTTTTTTGTTGTGCCATACACAGTTTATACTCTTGCGGGCCAGGAGTGACATACAATTTAGACTCATACCTTAAGGAACATTTTTTACTCTAAGATTCACTCAAATTTGAATAGCTTTGTGATATATAGTTTAGGTTCACGTTTCAATGAGCATTTCAACTTAAAGAATTAACTCAAATTTGAAGAGCTTTGTGACATACAATTTAAACTTGTGTTTCAAGGAGTATTTCAACTTGAAGATTTAACTCAAATTTGAAGAGCTTTGTGACATACAGTTTAAACTCGTGTTTCAAAAGTATTTCAGCTTGAAGATTTAACTCAATTTGAAGAGCTTTATGACATGCAATTTAAGCTTGTATTTCAAGGAGCATTGTAACTTGAAGATTTAGGCTCATGCGATGAGGAGCATTGTAACTTGCAGTTTAAGCTCACGTGTTAAGGAGCGTCTAGATATACATTGACTCTTCAAAGTCATCTTCGGATGCACACTTGCCCCCACTTTGGAGTTCTTCTATATCTTCATCTTCACGAGGTCCATAGACACGAGATCATTGATATTCTCTTAAAGTCATGCTTAATTCCATGTCATATGCACGAGTTGCCAACTCTTCGAATGTATTGGGCTTTAATCCTTGCAAGATGTAGTGAAGACCCATATTCATGCCTTTGATGCACATTTCAATACTAGAAGTTTCACTAAGGCGATCATTGCAGTTGATCGAGGCTCAAACTTCTCCTGCGATTGATAAAGTCAACAACTAGCTCATATTCACCTTGACAGACCTTTGTAAGTTCAATCATACTAATGAAGCGTCTTGTGCTATAGAAATGATTGAGGAACTCTTGCTCTAACTACTCCCAACAATCTATAGAAT
The DNA here is from genome assembly GCA_036553675.1 of Solanum okadae. Classification (NCBI taxonomy): domain Eukaryota; kingdom Viridiplantae; phylum Streptophyta; class Magnoliopsida; order Solanales; family Solanaceae; genus Solanum; species Solanum okadae. The sequence goes on from CM071678.1 coordinate 29,882,371, forward strand.
TTAGTTCGAGATTTATGTACCAATCAAAGGCATTTTCTTTGAGAGATTGCACGAACTCTTTAACAAGATAATCACCATACATCCCAGCTTCATTACAAGTTTTGATAAAGTGCGCTATATGTTGTTTGGAATTTCCTTTGCCATCAAATTGTTGAAACTTAGGAGGTTGATAACCATCAGACATCTTCAAGTTATCAATTCTTTGTGTATATGGCTTTGCATATGTGAGAGAAAACTTGGATGGGGACTCAGACTTATCTTTGATAGCCTATGTGATAAAGTCCTTCAATTGATCAATGGGAATCAAACCTCCAACGGAGAGATGAATCTCTTTGATCTTTGTTTGCTTTATGCAAGACTCTCTTTCGTCTTGAATTCTAGGAAGCTTCAAAGATTCTTGACTCGATCTTGTTTTGATCATGTTATCCATCTTATTTGTTAGCTTGGAAAGTTTAGCATCTTGTTCGTGAGAACACTTTGTCAAGCCTTCAATTGCTTTAGTCAAGCTTTCTAGTCGTTCTTCTATAGTGTATGTCATTTTGATATTATTTGATGTGAAAAGTTGAGATGAGAGGTAGAGATTGTCCCACTAGGTGTGCCAGAATTTGTAGATAGTAAAATTCGTGTCAAGAAATTAATAATCAAGAACGGAAATATATCGCAATAAACATTTTATTGATTTAAAGTGCAAGTGTTACAATCTCTATAAGTCCTCTGAATTTGCCTTTTCGGATATAATTCAAGTGCTCATGAGCTTGATCTTGAATTTGTCTTGAACTTGAACTTTATCTTGATCTTGACTTTTAGTTGAATCCAAGGGCTTCGAGCTCGATCTTGAGTCGACGGTCTTGATCTTGATCGTTCTTGAACTTGAACTTTATCTTGATCTTGACTTCTAGTTGAATCTAAGGCCTTCGAGCTTGATCTTGAATCTGGCGGTGTTGATCTTGATCGTTCTTGAAGTTAAACTTTATCTTGATCTTGACTTCTAGTTGAATCTGAGGGCTTCGATCTTGATCTTGAATCCGGCGGTCTTGATCTTGATCGTTCTTGAACTTGAACGCTTGAATTATTTAATTCTTCAATTCTTGAACTTGAACACTTGAATTATTAAACTTGTAGCTTGTAGAGAAATTTGTGGCTTTTGATCCACGAGCTTTCTCTAGCTTCTTGTTAGAATTCTTGGTTCTCTTTTCAAAATTATAAAGACCCCTATTTATAGTTTTAAAATAGAGGAGTTGTGATATGAGTAGGATTCCCTTTGGCCAATCAAATTTAAGTGACATGGCATATGGGCATTATGGAGCGGGCTTTAATTAAATCTATATTAATTAGATTTAATTAAGTTACTCAATTATATTAATCCATAATATTTATTTGGACTCATATATACATAAATTTAATATAATCCGAATCATTTTATAAATTTATATTTAATAAATTTTAAATGACTACAAAAATAATAAAGAACTAGTCTAGGGGCGGACAACATATTATTAAGGGGCTCGTCCGAATCCCTTTTAATGGAAAATATTACTATTTATACATAATTAAAATTATTTTATATATATATATATATATATATATATATATATATATATATATTGTAACACCTCGTATGAAAAAGATAAAAAAAAACAGCTTTTTCAGACCTTCTAGGTGTCAATCACGAAGGGCCAACTAGGAAGGGCCAACCATCACTCGTGGTGTAGGCCACAAACCGTAGGCGTGGATTGACCCCTCATAAAAGGTCAAGGCATGGACCACGGTGGCACCTATGGACTGTAGGTGGTACCACGCCTCGTGGTCCAGTGGCCCACCGACTGGCCAAAATTCTCTGACCACCAACCACGGACGTGCAGGACTGACCTTAGGTCCACGCACGGTTCGTCGTTGGTGGGTCGTGTGTCAGCTGCTGACAGTTAATTTCAGGGGCAGTTGGGTCTTTTCCTAATAAATTAATTCCTATACTATGTCATTTTGCCTTCATTTAGAACCCCTGTATAAGTCTTTTTACCCCCAAATTCACCCCATTTAATTCATTCTTCCAAATTCTCAAAAGAACATCAATTCCTCTCAAATATTCTCTCTAAAAAGTTGAAGAAGAAGAAGAAGAAGGATTCACCTAGGGTTTCAAGCTAAAGTTCCAATCTCTTCATTGAAGGTTAGCTTTTGGACTCAAGGTATGATAGTTTTCATCAATGGATCCCTTCCATCCATGGATTTCCTAAATCTCTCTCTTTTAAAAGGTGGACTTCCCCAATTGAGTAGGGTTTTCATATATTATCATGGGTTCTTATGATTATTGATTTAAATGAGTTAATTATGATCTTCTATGCATGAATTGATGAATTATAATGCTTTTATGATGAATTTACCTATAAACTCATGTGACCCATATGTTTTCAAGTTATGAACCCTAAGTTGAGGGATTTTGATCTTCAAGGAAGATAAATTGAGCATGTATAACTAGTTTTACATGAATTTATGATGAAATCCATATCTAACCTATGTTTTCTAAGCATTGAAGATTGAAAGTAGGTTTGGACCTCAAGGAGGTAAATTATGGACTTATGCATTTTCTTATGAAATCTATGCAATTGTTTTAAGATGTGCTTTGAGAGTAAAGTACCAATTATGATGATGTTGTGTTGTGAAAGGATATTCTCACTTAAACACATACTAGCATGATGTGAGAGGTGTTCTCACATAGAAAGGATTCTTAGATTAAAATGCATTCTCACCTAATTGAATCAAAGAATATGAGCTATCTTAATGAATCTAGCCTGAATCCGTAGGCCAAGGGCACCCTTTCATAAGTAATGAAGTCAATTAAGAAATGACTATTCCATGGTAATTTATGCTTAGCACCGGGTGTATATTGATAGTGAGATGGATGCTCTCCCGTTAGTAGAGGCCGAGTTTCCAAAGTAATCTCATGAAAAGGAAGCTCCCCCGTTAGTAGAGGCCGGGTTTCTAGTAGCAATCTCTTTATCCCATAACTATGTTCCCGCATAGGTTGATTAGATAGTGGATCCACTTAGGCTAGAAGTTCAAGGTTGTACCTTAGGCAAGTAGAACACCTCTTTTTGGTGTGGGGTAGACACCGGATTCCATGTTATAGCTCACATGGTCTCATGTCGGTTAAGGCTATTTCCCACAACAAGATTAATAATGAACTAAGCCATGCTGAGAGAAGTATCTTGTAGTGTTCAAAGATGTTAAAGAAGAAGCTAGCTTACATTGACCATGACTTCTGACTTATGTTTTATCTCTTTCATATGATGTTTAATTTGCTCAATTGCATGTCATGAAATGGAATGTCCCTTTTTAGCATATTTTATATGTTTTATGCATGGCTATCATACTTGGTACAATTTTTTGTAATAACACATACTCTTGCTTACATTTTCCCCAAATGTAGGGTCCAACAGACAGGTTTTCGAGGCTCGTGGCTAGTTGTACAGTTCATGATTTTCCCAAGCTTTGGTGAGTCCTCATGCTTCGAGGATGGAGTTATTGTTTTAGTTTCTTTCGTGTATTTCCTTTTTTGAACATGATGTATGGGCTAGGCCCAATTTCATTCTATTGTAATAGATGGCTATGATGAGACATGAGTCTAGATTTTCGCTTTTCGTTTTATAAAATGTTTTGGATTTGGACTATTGTTTTACTCTTATTGTTCTATTTCTTATGTTATGAGAGCTAAGTGGCTTGTATGGAGTCCTTCGGGGTTCTATACACCATTTTATATCTAAGGGGTACCCCTGGGTCGTGACAAACTTGGTAATCAGAGCACAAGGTTTAAAATGGTCCTAAGATATCTCATAAACCACGTCTAGTAGAGTCTTGTTCATGAGTGTGAAGCACGCCACATTTATGAATGAGAGGCTACAAGATGATTAGGAAACTCCACCTCTTTCATTACTCTTAAGTTGTGCGATAGTGTTTAACTCTATAAGGTCTCTCTCCTAATCCTTATCCTATGTTCTTCAGGATATGGCTACCCGAAGAGCTTATTTTAGAAGGAATGCAAGGGAGAATGCGGAACTAGAAGCTCCTCCCCAAGCTCCTCAAGTTCCGGTCGATCCTTTGGCCGAGCATGTTTCTAATGTGGAGTTTAGGGCTGCTTTTCAAGTGTTGGCTCAAGCGGTTACAACCCAAGCCAATAGGGAGGTTGTGGTTTGCGCAAGCTCAAAAGTGAATTCGGCGGCTTCAAGAGTGAGGGACTTCACAAGGATGAGCCCTTCAAAGTTTCATGGTTCGAAAGGCGAGAAAGATCCTCAAGAGTTTATCGATGAGGTCTATAATATTTTGATGATCATGGGAGTTATGCCGGTGGAAAAGGCGGAGTTGTCCACTTACCAATTGAAAGGTGTGGCTCAAGTGTGGTATAACCAATGGAAAGAAGGGAGGTCTGAAGATGCGGGTCCTCTTGATTGGGAGAAGTTTAAAGCCACATTTCTTGATAGATTCTTTCCCCTTGAGATGAGGGAAGCTAAGGTGCTAGATTTCATTAACTTACGATAAGGGGGTATGAGTGTGAGGGAATATGCTCTAAAGTTTACTCAATTGTCTTAGTATACTCCATCAATGGTTGCAGATTCAAGGGCTAGAATGAGTAAGTTTGTATCGGGTGTGTCCGAAATGGTGGTTAAAGAGTGCCGAACTGCAATGCTTATTCACGATATGGATATCTCTCGTATCATGGTACATGCACAAAAAATTAAGGAGGAGAAAATCAAGGAAAAGTCTAGGGAGGCAAAAAGGGCTAAGACCGGTGATGGTAATTTCTCTAAAGCAAGGTCCGATGGACAAAGTCGTCCAAGATTCCAACAAAGGTTTTCCGGTCAAGGTCCCTCCAATGCTCCTCAAAAGTTCAACCAAGATAGGGTGTCTAACCCTAAGCCTCAAGGAGGTAATGGTAGTGGATCTTCATTGCGTAGGTCTAATTGCACTAAGTGTGGAAGGAAGCACGATGGTAAGTGCCTAGTCGGCTCAAATGGTTGTTATAGTTGTGGTAAAAGTGGTCACAAAATGAGGGATTGTCCAATGGTTATGGCTAAGGGTAGAGAGGGCAAGCAAGCTCCTCCTAGTTGTTCGAATTCCAATGCTCCCAAGGAAAACCAATTCTACGCTCTCCAATCCCAAGGTGAAAAGGAGAGTTCTCCGTACATGGTCACTGGTATGTTAAAAAAAATTCAAATAGATGTCTATGCTTTGTTAGATCCCAATGCTACTTTGTCCTTTGTGACACCATATGTGGCCATGAGGTTTGATGTGCTCCCCGATGTGTTCTTAGAACTTTTTTCTGTTTCTACTCCTATTGGTGATTCTATGGTGGCTACAACGGTCTATAGAAAGTGTCCCATTTCCTTGTCCCATAGAGTTACTCTTGTTGACTTGGTAGAGCGTGACATGTTAGATTTCTATGTTATCTTAGGTATGGATTGGCTGCACTCATGCTATGCTTCTATTGATTGTAGAACTCGTGTAGTCAAGTTTCAAATGCCGAATGAGCCTATCCTAGAGTTGAGGGGGGGGGGGGGAATTCTATGCCTAAGGGTCAGTTTGTTTCCTATCTTAAAGCTAGAAAGATGATTTCTAAGGGTTGCTTCTACCATCTAGTAAGGGTAAGGGATGTAGATTCTGAAACCCCTTCTCTCAAGTTGGTCCTTGTTGTCAATGAGTTTCCAAAAGTGTTCCCAGATGACTTACTCGGTATTTCTCCCGGTGGGAAATAAACTGCGGTATTGACCTTCTCCCAGATACACAACATATCTCTATATCGTATGGCTCCATCAGAACTTAAGGAGTTGAAAGAACAGTTGAAGGACTTGTTGGATAAAGGTTTCATCCGACCGTGTATCTCTCCATGGGGTGCTCCAGTTTTGTTCGTTAGAAAGAAAGATGGTTCTCTTCATATGTGCATCAATTACAGACAGTTGAACAAGGTAACTATTAAGAACAAGTATCCTCTCCTAAGGACAGATGACTTGTTTGACCAACTTCAAGGGGAAAGTTATTTCTCTAAGATTGATCTCCGATCAGGTTATCACCAACTGAGGGTGAAAGATGATGACATTCCGAAAATGACTTTTCGAACTCGGTATGGTCATTATGAGTTTTTGGTAATGTCATTTGGGTTGACTAATGCTTCAGCGGGTTTATGGATTTGATGAATAGGGTGTTTAGACAATACCTTGATATGTTTGTAATTGTGTTCATTGATAATATTTTGATCTACTCAAGGAGTGAGGATGAGCATGTTGATCATTTGAGGATCGTGTTACAAATTCTTAAGGACCAACAACTTTTTGCAAAGTTTAGCAAATGTGAATTTTGGTTAAGTTCTGTAGCTTTCCTTGGTCATATTGTTTCAAGTAAGGGTATTGAGGTAGATCCTAAGAAGACGGATACGGCCAAGAATTGGCCTAGACCTCTGACTCCTTCGGATATTAGAAGCTTTTTGGGTTTGGCTGGTTACTATAGAAGGTTTTTTGAGAGGTTTTCCTCCATTGGTCCTCCTTTGATGGCTTTAATTCAAAAGAATGCTAAGTCTATATGGTCTGAAGCTTGTGAGAAGATTTTCTAAGAGTTGAAAGATAGACTTACTTTCGCTCCTGTGTTGACCTTACCAGAAGGTACGGATGGTTTTGTGGTGTATTGTGATGCATTAAGAATTGGGCTAGGGTGTGTGTTTATGTGAAATGGGAAAGTTATTGCCTATGCTTCAAAGCAACTTAAGATCCATGAGAAGAATTATCTCACTCATGACCTTGAATTAGCGGCGGTCGTTTTGGCTCTAAAGATTTGGAGACACTATTTGTACGGAGTACATGTAGATGTGTTTACCGATCACAAGAGCTTGGAATATGTTTTCAATCAAAAGGATTTGAATCTTTGCCAAAGAAGGTGGCTCGAGTTATTGAATGATTATGACATGAGTGTTCTTTATCACCCCAGCAAAGCTAATGTGGTAGCAGATGCTCTTAGTCGATTGTCGATGGGTAGTGTTGCTCATATCAATGAAGAAAAGAAAGAGTTTGTTTGAGATGTGCATACATTGGCTTGATTAGGTGTTCAACTAGTGGACTCTACCAAAGGTGGTGTTATGGTTCACAATGGGTCCGAATCGCCTTTTGTGGTGGATGTGAAAGCTAAGCAAGGTCTTGATCCAACGTTGGTAGATTGAAAGAGGTGGTACACAAGAAGTCTGTTGAGGCTTTCTCCCAAGGGGGAGATGGGGTACTTAGATACCAGGTCGTTTATGTGTTCTGAATGTGGATGACTTGAGGGAAATTTTTTTGACGAAAGCTCATAGTTCTCAATATTCTATTCACCCGAGAGCCACCAAGATGTACCGCGATTTGCGGGAAGTCTATTGGTGGAACGGAATGAAGAAAGATATTGCAGAATTTGTGGCTAAGTGTCCAAATTGCCAACAAGTGAAGGTTGAGCATCAGAAATCGGGAGGTATGTACCAAGACATTGCTATTCCTTCTTGGAAGTGGGAAGATTTGAATATGGACTTTATTGTTGGTTTGCCTCGCACCCGGTGACAACATGACTCTATTTGGGTGATAGTAGATCGGATGAAGAAATTGGTTCATTTCCTTCCAGTCAAGGTGTCCTACTCGGCAGAGAACTATGCCAAGTCGTACTTGAGAGAAATGGTAAGGCTACATTGAGTGCCTTTATCAATTATTGGTGATCGTGGTACCCAATTCACTTCTCAGTTTTGAAAGTCATTCCAAAAGAGGCTTGGCACTAAGGTTAAGCTTAGCATGACTTTTCACTCCCAAACTGATGGGCAAGCGGAGCGTACGATTCAAACATTGGAAGACATGTTAAGGGATTGTGTGATCGATTTTAAGGCAATTGGGATGACCATTTGCCATTGATTGAGTTTGCTTACGGTAACAATTATCACTCAAGTATCGATATGGCTCCATTTGAGGCTTTATATGGTAGGAGGTGTAGATCTCCCATAGGCTGGTTTGAGGTGGGGGAGGTTTCACTAGTAGGTCCCGAATTGGTTCATGAGGCTATTGAGAAAGTTTGACTCATTAGAGAGAGGTTGAGAACGGCTCAAAGTTGGAAAAAGTCTTATATCGATGTGAGAAAAAGGGATCTAGAGTTTGAGGTCGACAATTGGGTTTACTTAAAAATCTCACCCATGAAGGGTGTAATAAGGTTTGGCAAGAAGGGGAAGCTTAGTTGTCACCACCCAGGGGTACCCCCTAGACGTAAAACGGCGTACTCGACCCCGAAGGGGTCTAATACAAGCCCTTAGCATCATAACATAGGTAATAGAAAAGTATGGAAAATTTAAAACTTCTTTAAGACCATACAATCGAAAACATTTTCATAAGCGAACATAAGTCTTTACTAAATCTTTATCTGAAACCATCTAACATAATTCTTGAATAAAACTCTTGGGACGCAACCCATACAAAGTCTAAAACATAAAGAAATGACATAAGGGAAATATGGGTTCGTCCTCAAAGCTATGAAGACTCACCAAATCTTCAAGTCTTCTTGCCTCTTAGAAACCTAGCCTCCAAAGCAACTCAAGTCTCCAACCCTACATTTGGTTAGAATGTAGGCAATATGCGTTAGTACAAAATGTACCAAGTATGAAAGCTAGCACAACATCATAAGAGCATCTCAAATGGTTAGTCAACATAAGACATAAGCATAAGAGATAATAGCATATTCATCATAGTCATATCATGGTCTCCAACATAAGCATCATATAAACATAAGTCAACATAAGACATAGTTAATGAGAATAGGAGACAAGTCATAATCATATAAACATAATTGACTCTTAGTCATCATTGCCATAATAGCACCATTCTCAAGTAACCTCAAAAGTATACAAGTGCAAAGCAAGAATAGCATCCCATAATACCACCCAAGCCAAGTATCCCTTTTTGGTCATCTTAATCATAGTCTACATACATGGTCAAGTCATAAGTCTTTCTACCATAAGGGCACCATACTTCCAAGTAACCTCAAGACACACTTGTGCAATGCATGAAAAGCATCCCATACTACCCTTCACACTAAGCATAGCCTTGAAGTCATCTTAGTCATATTCACCCTCCTTTTGGTCTTACTATAAGCTTACTTCATATAGACAAGGGAACTACCACCTTTTTCAATCATATCTTGGAAGGCAACTATGGCAACAACCCAAGCTAAGTCATACTACATAAGGGAACCCTTCACAACTAGCCTCAAGTCCTACTTGTTCCATGTATGGTTAGCATCCCATACTACTACCCACACTAAATACTCCTTTAGACTACCATGAATGTTCACTAGTTGGGGTCTAGTCCCTCTATCCTATTTGTCTCTTTTCATATAAGGTACTTCTCTGTTTAGTACTAGGCAAGTCATAACCCATGAATGAACTCTATTTCTCAATTCAAGGCTACCAAGGAATAACCCCCTAATAGTCTAGACCATGCTATCATCTTACTAACATAACTAGGTTAAGCTAAGCTAACTACCTTGGAAGACACACTAACATGCAAGTCCAAGCTACTCTAGGAAAGGTACAAGTGTCCTATCCTAGCTACCATGAAATAGTCCTAAACCAACTAAGTCATGCTACCCTTACAAGTATACTATATTACAAATGCAAGCTATCCATAGGGGAGTATGATTCTCAACCCTAAGTTATCCTTAGGAGAGTATGAGTCCTCAATCCCAAGCTACCTTGACTAACCTAACTAAAGCTACCCTTGAAATGCACTTTTCAATGCAAAGTCAAGCTACCCTTAGAAGAGTATGGATCCTCAATCCTAAGCTACCCTTAGGAGAGTATAATCCCTCTATCCCAAAGCTACCATGAAATGGTCTTGGCCAAACCAAGTCACGCTACCATGAAAGCATCCTAACACTGCTAGTTCAAGCTACCCATAGGAGTGTATAAATCCTCAATCCTAGACTACGATAACTACTACTAAGCTACCATGACCTGCATTCTACAATGCTAAGTCAAGTTATCCCTTAGGAGAGTATATATCCTCCATCCCAAGCTATCAACCTTGGTCTTATCCTACTAAGCCAAGCTATACATGAAGAGAAAATATGTCACAACTTCAAGCTATTCTAGTCTAACATGATTTGATACATTTTAGGTTATTAAGCAAACCTAGAATCCTTCTATGTGAGAGAACCCTTGGATCTCCTAGAAATTCATGCCTAAGTGTGTAAGAGAAAGAGAATACACAGCAAGATCACATCATATTGACTTTACCCCAAAATCCCTAACAATGATGGATACAAGCCCTACTTTCAAGATTAACTTCATTCTATCATGATTCATATCTAAATTACAAGCTATTCAATCACATTCTTTGCTACTAAGTGATTCTAGTCATAATTGATTCATAAAGGTTCAATTCTAACTTTACAAGTCAAGATCCTTCCTATTCAATCAAGTCTAGTTCAATTCCTAATTAAATGATCCTAACTATGATCAATTAGCATACAAGACATTGATTTAGGAAGATCACCTTTGAACCTTCAACTTTGCCTCTAATGGCATAAACCCACAAATATCACATTCATCAATTTAGATTAGGGTTTACCATATAAATCACATGAATTCATCATAATATCACTAAAAAAAGATAAATCAATCGTAATTGGGTGATATCCACTAAATTGGAATCACACCCAAACCCTACCCACAATGCAAGCACAACTCTAGCTAGAATTGGGTTTTTTATTTCACAAGTGGGGAAACTATGGGGGATCTATTGGTGGAAGAACCCATAGATGATTAAGCTTCACATACCTTCAATCAAATCCCTAAACAAAGCTTGAATCAATGGGGAAAATCTCCCTAAGTTGCTGCCCTCTCTTCTCTTCTTCTTCTATTCTAGAGAGATGATTTTTGGAGAGAGTTTTGGGGTCTTTAGATGAATGATTTCTAATGATTACTTTAGGGTTTATTTAAGCTTATATAGGTGGTTAAATAACCTATTAACCGACCTACATTAACCCCTAATTAATAACTAACTTAACCCATAAACACTCAACTAAAAACTAAAAGCTGAAAACTGCTCATGACTCACGCCCACCCATCCACGGACTATGGATGGGACTACTGTCCGTGGTTTGGTCTCGTGATTGGGGTCTGAGGCCTAAATGTTGCAGTCAACTCAAGCCTTGACCTACGGGGCCTGGACTGATCTACTGGTCGTAGATGGCCATCCGTAGGTCACCAAAATTCTGTTTTGGGGACTGTTTGGAGGTCCTCCTCAAGGACCCTTTGGGTGGTCCTTGGAGGGTCGTACCCGAAATTTCAACCCCTAAACCCCCTATTCGAAGTATGGGAACCATTTTTACAAGTTTTAACCCTCATACGACACTCCAAAACTCTTACCAAAGGCTCTAGAACTCACTAAATTACAGGGTGTTACATTAGTCCCCGGTACGTAGGCCCATATCATATTTTGAGGCGTGTGGGTAAGTTTGCTTATGAGTTAGACTTGTCAAATGAGTTGGCAATCGTGCATCCCATTTTCCATGTCTCTTGCTTAAGAAGTGTGTTGGAGATCCAACATCCATAGTTTCCCTAGAAGGGTTGGGGGTTGATAAGAGACTCTCATATAAGAAGGTTCCAGTTGAGATTTTGGACCGGCAAGTTAAGAGATTGAGAAACAAGGAAATAGCTTCTGTGAAGGTTTTGTGGAGGAACCAATTAGTTGGGGGTTCTATTTGGGAGGCCGAGGCCGATATGAAGTCCTGATACCCTCATACATTTCCTTCTACTCCTATTCTAGCATGAGGTAATGAGTTCCTTTTGAGGTGTGCTTGTTTTGTGAGTCATGTGTTTTTATGTGTTTTCCATGATTTCTTTATGATTATGCATGTTCATGAAAACTCGTGTTTTGGAAGAAAATGAGTTTATCTGATTGATTTTCCTCATGTTGTTGTGCATTGAGTGTGAGTTTCCTATAGACTTCATGAGATGAATTGATGAAAATGCATTAGCTATGTTTTTTGAGGCTCCATGAGATTGTGTTGAGCATGTTTTTAGCTTGGAGAAGATAGTTTCTCCTAGCACATAAGAAATTTTGAAAATTCATGCATATTGGGTTACTAGATGTAGTTCCTACTTCTTTATGTTGCATTTCAGTATGTTGACTTTGGAGTTGATGTTTCCTACTTATTTAGGTGCATTGCATGCATAATGGACTGATAGAGTTAGTTCACCCCTCTTTTGATGTTTGAGAACGTCCTAGCTTGGAGTCGATAGTTCCTCCTTGGTTGTATGTGTTGAATTATAGGTTGGGTTGTTAGTTCCTCTCATACTCTTCTAGAACCTGTTTAAATCTCATTCGAGAACGAATGATCCCAAGAGGGAGATATTGTAACACCCTGTATGCAAAAGACCAAAAAAATTAGCTTTTCCAGACCTTCCAGGTGTCAACCACGTAGGGCCAACCACGACCCGTGGTGTGGGCCACGGACCATAGGTGGGTCCGTGGATTGACCGCTAAGAAAAGGTCTAGGCATGGACCACAGTGGAACCTATAGACCATAGGTGGGACCACGCGCCCTATATGAGTCTTTTACCCCCAAATTCAGTCCAGACTGGCCAAAACTCTCTAACCACCAACCATGGACGTGTAGGACGGACCGTAGGTCCACCCATGGTCCGTCGGTGGTGGGTCATGGGTCAGCTGCTGGCAATTATTTTCAGGGGCAGTTGGGTCTTTTCCTAATTAATTAATTCCTATACTATGTCGTATTTCCTTCATTTAGAACCCCTATATGAGTCTTTTACCCCCAAATTCACCCCATTTAATTCATTCTTTCAAATTCCCAAAAGAAAACCAATTCCACTCAAATATTCTATTTCTAGAAACTTGAAGAAGAAGAAGAAGAAGGATTCCCCTGGGGTTTCAAGCTAAAGTTCCAATCTTTCCATTGAAGGCTAGCTTTTGGACTCAAGGTATGATAGTTTGCATCCATGGATCCCTTCCATCCATGGAGTTCCTAAATCTCTCTCTTTCAAAAGGTAGACTTCCCCAATTGGGTTTTCGTCTATTATCATGGGTTCTTATGATTATTGATTTAAATGAGCTAATTATGATCTTCTATGCATGAATTGATGAATTGTAATGCTTTTATGATGAATTCCCCTATGAACCCATGTGACACCTATGTTTTCAAGTTATCAACCCTAAGTTGAGGGATTTTGATCAAGGAAGAATTTTATGGAATTGAGCATGTATTACTAGTTTTACATGAATTTATGATGAAATTCATATCTAACCTATGTTTTCTAAGCGTTGAAGATTGAAAGTAGGTTTTGACCTCGAGGAGGTAAATTATGGACTTATGAATTTTCTTATGAAATCTATGCAATTGTTTTAAGATGTGCTTTGAGAGTAAAGTACCAATTATGATGATGTTGTGTTGTGAAGGGATATTCTCACTTAAACACATACTAGCATGATGTGAAAGGTGCTCTCACATAGAAAGGATTCTTAGATTGAAAGGCTTTCTCATCTAATTGAATCAAAGAGTAGGACCTATCTTAATGAATCTAGCTTGAATTGGTAGGCCAAGGGCACCCTTTCATGAGTAATGAAGTCACGTAAGAAATGACTATTCTGTGGGAATTTATGCTTAGCACCGAGTGAATATTGATAGTGAGATGGAAGCTCTCCCGTTAGTAGAGGCCGAGTTTCCAAAGTAATCTCATGAGATGGAAGCTCCCCCGTTAGTAGAGGCCAGGTTTCTAGTAGCAATCTCCTTATCTCATAACTATGTTCCCACATAGGTTGATTAGCTAGTGGATCCACTTAAGCTAGAAGTTCAAGGTTCTACCTTAGGCAAGTAGATCACCTCTTTTTGGTGTGGGGTAGACATCGGATTTCATGTTATAGCTCAGATGGTCTCATGTCGGTTAAGGATATTTCTCACAACAAGATGAATAATGAACTAAGGCATGTTTAAAGAAGTATCATGTAGTGTTCAAAGATGTTAAAGAAGAAGTTAGCTTGCATTGACCATGACTTATGACTTATATTTTATAACTCTTTCATATGATGTTTAATTTGCTCAATTGCATGTCATGAAATGGAATGTCCCATTTTAGCATGTTTTAAATGTTTTATGCATGGCTATCATACTTGGTACATTGTTTTGTACTAATGCATACTCTTACCTACATTTTCCCCAAATGTAGGGTCCGACAGACAGGTTTCCGAAGCTCGTGGCTAGTTGTAGAGTTCGTGATTTTTCCAAGCTTTGGTGAGTCCTCATGCTTCGAGGACGGAGTTATTGTTTTAGTTTCTTTCATGTATTCCTTTTTTGAACATGATGTATGGGCTAGGCCCAATTTCATTCTATTGTAATAGATGGCTATGATGAGACATGAGTCTAGATTTCCGCTTTTCGTTTTATAAATTGTTTTGAATTTGAACTATTGTTTTACTCTTTTTGTTTTATTTCTTATGTTACGGAGTTAAGTGGCTTGTATGAAGTCCTTTGGGGTTCTATATGCCATGTTACATCTAGGGGGTATTCCTGTGTCGTGACATATATAGTAGATATCGAATAGTCTTCGATTAGTTCGTGTATTTACTTCTTTAAATATTGAACCCCTTATTAAAAATTCTAGCTCCGCCATCCACTAGTACCCCTACAGTAAGAAAAAGAAAGAAAAAACATGATACAGAAAGAGTTCACAATGAAATAGGAAATAAAGAGTTTCTTTTAATATATTTATGGACGAGATACTTTTTTTATTTTTAGAGAATGATAGGATTATCATGGACAAAATAAAGAAATTATTTATTATATTTTTGGGCTGCATTTGCATTGTTCTATGTTTTTATTATGTGCTTCCTGTTTTTGTTTTATCTTGTCTTTGAAGATCAATTATTTTTATTTTTATTTGTTACCTTCTATCGTATTACAACTTGACATAGAAAAGGAATTTAATTTCTTTTCATCTCTATTAAAAATTAAATCTGATGTGATATGATTTTCAGTTACCTTGACTTTCTTTCGTTATTTTATTTTATTTGTCTACTTTTATTTTTACAAGCCATTTAAAAAATTATAAATAAAAATAATATTTTATTAATTTACCCCCTTAATGCTTTTTATACATTAACATCAAATTTAATAATAAAGAAATTTCTTTTAAAACTTTAGTTCTGTTTAATTTATAAATTAATAAATAATTTATGATATATTAATTTTATATAATAATATAAACAAATAATATTGAAAGGAATAACATGAAATAAACGGATTACGCCCTTAGCTGTAGTATAAGACAAATGACAAACTGTCTTTTTTTTTTTCTTTTCTTTTGCCCTTTGTTTGCATGTGAGAGCATGTTTAAATTTGACAAAACCATACTTCTATCCTTTAGTATTCCCAAGTCCTACTTTTTGGACGGAGAGTTGGTACTCCTAGACGGAGCGTTCATGGTTTAATTTGGATCGATTATTAATTAAAATCAAAATTAAATTAATTTAATTGATTTTTAAATTTTTAAGATCAAATCAACCAAATAAAAAATATAACCGTCGATTTAGTTATTGTCGATTTGTGTTCGTTTTTTTTTTTTTAAAAAAAATATGAAAATAATAAGTTTGTTGAGGACATACGCATCTCGATAGATACAAACACCTAGTACAAGAATAATTCACAAAAAAACTATTACACGAACAAAGTGATTCATCCATGTATCAAATTTCAGAAACTAAAAAAATTCATTGTCAATAGCATAAATTTGGTTCAATATGTTGGAGATCTCAACATCTTATCAATAGAGTTTTCAATTAAATTACACCTTAAAATATTGAGAAATTACTTCTAAAAAAAAAAACTAATATTTCATAGTCAAAACTAATCAATTACCATCTTCTTTGGCTTGAACTTTAAATTATTCAATGTTGCGTTAGAAATTTTATAAAGAACAGAGAAAGTGTGATCTCTAAAGTAATGAATGTCGAGGGATTTAGACTTAAGGTTTTAATAGTTTGGCTAACATTTTAAGTTATGGACTTCAGAAAATAGTAAAATTAAAGACTTACTAAAATTTATCAAAATACTTATATTTTATTTATAAATAATTATAAATTTATATATATAACTTCTCGGTTCGGTTTGATTATTTTGCGGTTAAATTTTAGTAAAATCAAAACCAAACCAAATAGTATCAGTTTTTCAAAATTTAAAACCAAACCTAACCAAATCAAACCATATATCGATTTTTTAATCGATTTGGTTCGGATTGCGAATCAGTTTGGTTTTTAACCATAACCATGAACAACCCTACTCCTGTCCATAGTGAATTGTTTGATTTTTTTTTTATAGTTTAAAATAAATGAACTAGTAAAATTCAAGAAAACTATCGCGCATATATATATATATCGTCTTTGTTTATTATGATTCTTAATTATTTTTTATTTTTCATAAGATAATTTGAGAATAATGAAAAGAGTAATTGTGGAAAACAATAGGTGATTTACGTCCTTAATTAAAATATTTTTTTTTTTAAATGTGGCACACTCCAACTATTCACTTAATAAAAATTAAAAGGAGTATTTTTCAAGTGCACCGGCCATTTCATTAATATTTTCTCTGATATCAATGCGATGTATCTCACAATGTTGTCTGGCGATGTGATTGAATTTCTTGTTGAAACATAAGTAGAGGGAGGATTGAATTGTGAGACTTAGTACGTCATCCATCCCATTTTATATGAGTTAGTTAGATTTAACACAGAGTTTTAAAAAAAACATTTGAAACTTGTGGTCTAAAATAAGTGATAGATGTTTGTGTAACTATAAATAATTTCCTTAAGGGTAAAATAGTCATTTAAAGTTAAATTATTACTCCCTCTGTTCCAATTTATGTGGCACTTTTCGTTTTTCGTGAGTCAAACTATTTAAGTTTGACCGGAAATTTGCGCATGAAATCTACAATTTCTTTGAAATGAAATTTATATATTTGTAAACTACATAAAAAGTACTATAAGTCATAATAATTGAAAATTCAAAATGTTTAAAAGATTTATGAAAAATTACGATCAAAGATAGACTTGTTTGAATCTTGAAATCTGTAAAGTGCCACATAAAATGGGACAGAGGGAGTACTTAATATAAAAAAAATGTGTCATTCTTATAGAATCGACTGG
Organism: Solanum okadae; assembly: GCA_036553675.1. NCBI lineage: Eukaryota > Viridiplantae > Streptophyta > Magnoliopsida > Solanales > Solanaceae > Solanum > Solanum okadae. The sequence continues at coordinate 29,899,565 of CM071678.1, forward strand.
AAAAAAAAAAGTGAGTCATATAAACTGAGATAAAGAAAGTATTTAATTCTTTCTTTCTATTGGTGCTCCGAATATGAAGTCTCACTACTAAAAAATTGTCAAAAAACGACGGCCAAAAGCGACGGACTGCGTCGCTTTTTTGGTCAAAATCGACGGAAAAGCGACGCAGTCACTTCCGTCACTTTTTAGCTCGACGCTTTTCAAAAAGCGACGGACTGCGTCGCTAAAAAGCGACGGACAACGTTGTTTTTAAAAAAGTGACGGACTATGTTGCTAAAAAAGCGACGGATTGCGTCACTAAAAAAGCGACGGACTGCGTCGCTTTTAGAGACGGACTGCATCTCTTTTAGCGACGGACTGAGTCGCTTTTTTACTATTTTTTTTTTGAATTTTTTTTAAAAAAGCGACGGACTGTGTCGCTTTATTTTAATTTTCATTTTTTTTTATTTCTAAAGGGCGACGCAGTCCGTCGCTTTTCTGGAAATTTATTTTTTGAAAATCCCAGAAAAGCGACGGATAAAAGGACACTGTCTGTCGCTTTTCTGGAAATTTTATTTTTAAGAACCCAAAAAAGCGACGGACAAAACCACGTTGTCCGTCGCTTTTCTGGGTTTTTAAAAAAATTAAAACCCAAAAAAGTGATGGACTAAACCACGCTGTCCGTCGCTTTTTCTGCAATATTTTTGACAGTAGCAGCTCGCAGCTTCTGCTGCCCACCTGCAAATGCAATTCAATTCAATTCTACACTAATTAGCCCAATCAAACATACACAATTATAAACAATCTAAACAAAACATAAAACAACAAACTTAAAATAACATTCAAAAGTATCTAAATCATAAATTAAAGACTTATAAAGTCTTTTAAAATTTGTTTTAAAATTTCAAAAAGTTCATAAATGTCCAGAGATCTAAACTAGGGAGTGAGATCTACATAATCATCCTCATCACTCTCGTCGTCGGTGTCATCAGGAGCCGAAGTAGTAGGTCGACGAGCGAGGTTCATCACTTGTTCTTTGATTTGCTGAACGGTCTCACTCATGCTTTGTTGTTCAGCTACTCTTTTCCGCTCCGACTCTGCTAGTGCGGCTGTAAGTTTAGCTATTTGATCCGACATAGCAACAATCTGAACACCATCAAGTGCCTCAGCTTGATGTGACGATCCAATACCGTCAAACCAGCACCAGTTTCATAATGCATATTATACATCCACAAATGATGATCCATCTACAAAAATATAAATATTCAATTATATTATAAATAAAATTTAATAATAATTTTACTAGTAGTAGTCCTAAAACTAGTTTAGTATTGACAAAACCACATTATTTAATTTAACTTATTTAAACAACTTAACAACTTTTTAACTTGAACTAGTTTAGTTTTGACTTAATTCCAGAAATTTGTGAAATCAAGGGTTCATGAGATTTTTCACTTGAAAACATCAATTTAATATCAACAATATCACAATCCATCATTTAAAACCATTTAATGCAAGAACCCTTGAGTAGAGTAAGAAATAGAAGTTTTTCATAACTTTTGAGAATTTGAAAACCCTTTGAAATTGGCTCTAAAGCGAAAACTAGCTTTAGATAAAGAGCCACCATACCTTAGTATTGAGAAAACCCACGAAAATTTGATGGAAGAAACCTTCAATTCGAAACCCTAGTTGCCCACATCTTCTTCTTCCTTGAGCTTGAGAGGACTTTTAGAGAAAAGAATTTTGGGGGGTTTTAATTTGAAAAATGAATTCAAAAAAATACCTTTTAAAATTTTTAATACCATATATAGTTATTTGAAATAAAATAAAATATACCCACTTCTTAATTTAACTAAAATTAATATTTATGAAAACGCCCCTTGCCCACATGGACTTACCAAATAAAACTAAGGCAACGTCCAATTTTTTTTGGAAAATTTCATAACTCCAATTTATGCTTAAACTTTTAAAATTCATACGTTAGGCTCTAGTTTCACCTATCAATTTTTAGGGTCGCTACAAAAAAACCCATCTTCAAAAAGACTCGACTGACTTAGTTAATAACACTACTAAAAAAAGACTCTTGTTCATTGCTAATAACACTACTAAACAATGTTAAAACTCGACTGACTTTGTTAGGTTGTCAGTGATTTTAAAGAAAGAAAACCAACACAATTTCGTCGGTTATTTTTCACACAAAAATACATAACACTCTTAAAAAGAAATTATTATTTTTTTAAAAGAATTATTTTTTGTTAATTTTTAATCTTTTAACTAAAATTAAATGACACATGTCGATTTAAAATAAGAAGTTGCAATTGAAGAATATATATAAAAATAAATAAATCATAAAAATAGTATTTCATGTTAAAATGGAACATAAAAAATGGAGTTCAAGGGTTAAAATGGAACAAGGCTAAGATAAAGTGCCAAAATGAAAAATGTGGACAAGTTAGAGGGATTGTATATGTGTTTGGCCATATATATATATATATATATAATTTAACTACACATCAACAAAAGTTTAATTTAATAAATTTAATTTATCGATCAAGTTAATTTTATAAATTTAAATTATATGCCTTCTAATTATATAAATTTAATTTTATTGATCAACAAAAGTTTATCAATATCAAATTTAATATATAAATCTCCTTGAATTGATCATCGGTATTTCTTTAATTGATAATGTATTTCATATCTGAACCACTAGTATATAAGACTTGATTTGTTAAACTACTCGACGAATATATATATAATCAATCAATGTATTTCATACTCCGCTGAAGTATCCTTTACATGTCATCATAATTAGGAGGTGATCACTACACTTGACATCCATTCAAGATTGAACGTATATAATAATACTATCTCGCATTTCATACTGGAATGGATTATATGTTAGCTCTTCACCTCTACTACATCATGACATGAGATATTAAGTTTATGCTTAGACGACGGACTGATAGGATTTGTACATTACTCTATAAATATAAGTATAATTATCTCCTAATTCATATCAACGTAGTTTCATACTCTAAATATGGATTATAGATATTTTTTTATTTAATTCACGAATTCTAACATTTTATTTGTAAAAGTATATAAAATTGTATAGGCCATGATTTGATCACATTTTTATTGTTGAATTTTATTAGTCTCAACCTAGATGCGTAACTGCATTTTTGGTCTTGACATTTAGAGGCATAACTGCCTTCTTTGCATCGCACTTAATAATTTTGTCTATACGTTACTACTTTAAATTAATGCAAGTTAATTATATTACTACACAAGGTGCGTCACCACATCCTTGATTTTATTTTTTAATGTTTCAAAAAAGATGTGTAATAGCATTCTTAATTGAAACAAATATTTCTAACGTGCCTAAAACTCACCTAGTATTAAAAGTACTTACTCTTATTTCTGTGAATTTTAGACAACTAATCTTTTTCATCCATTATTATATTAATTGATTATATTTTTAATTAAATTAATCTCCATATCAAAGGATTCAACTAATCTAAAATGGAGTAAATTCAAGTTTAACAACATAACTTATTTGTTTATTTATTGGGTAATGACAGTCATTCAAAATATGTAAATTAAAACAGGCAATTGGCATTAACATTAAGTTACAACAATGTCATAAAAATAGTGGCTTAGGCACGATAAAGTTAAACAACAACAACAACAACAAAAAGTTTTTACATAATAATAAGACTTCATTCATTAAATAGAGATATAACAATTTAATCCAATAATCATTTCAATCAAATTATAAATAAAACAAAACTATAAGAAAAACTTATCGCATAATCACATCAAATTTCATAAATAATTGAAAGAGATAAGGTAAAGATGAACCTCAAATGAAGAAATACGTATCGCAAAATCTTGACCAAATTTCGATTAAAACACTCACAATTTTATTTTCTGACTCTCTTTTTTCGTTGTGCGTGAGTGGTTGGGAAGGTTGTTTGCTGATGGTAATGTAAGGGTGAGCGTAGGTGGGAAGTGGAGTTTTTTTTTGGTATATTGTTTTACTTTGCAGAATGGTTTCTTGGTGTGCTCTTTTCTGTAGTAGTGGTGTTATATATATATATATATATATTACGTGCGTCTTGTATGTGGTAGTTATAGGGGGATAGTGGGAAGTGTGAGTGTTGTGGAATAATTTGAAGGGAAAGTGGGGTGAGGGTAGATGTAGTGGGGAGAGTGTGGGTAGTTTAGGTTAACTTTTTTAGATTAAATGTACATATAAAAATTATAATAATAAAAATATTAATTAATTATTTTGAATTAATAAAATATAAGAAAAGTCAAATAGCTAGTCTAAAAATATAATAAAAAATACTAGCTTATTTATTAAAATTTAAATTAAAAGGAAACATATATATATTTTTGGTAGTTTTCAAATCTTTTATAATAAACTTAATAAAATACGATGAAAAATAAAATATTTAATTTAGACCTAGAAGAAATATTAAAGGAATAAAAATAGTGTAAAATCTTATATTCGGTCAAAAATTGTGTGTCTACAGTTTGCCCCTCTTTGAATGGAAACACGAAGAGTTTTCAGACAAAGAAGTAGACAATGCGACAAGTTTTGACTGGACTCTTATGTGAAAGAAAAATCTACGATTGAGTCCTTGTTTTGGACACCCTCCATATCCCGGGTTATAAGGAAATCAGGTCACGTGTAGTTCAAGGAGATGAAATGATGAGTTGGAAGTTAAGTGAGGTTCCATCGAGGTTTCAGGTCGCGACTCCTATCCTTACATAAAAAATGAAAGCTAATTGTCAAAAAGAAATAAAAGTATAAGCTCCTATCTATGCAGCTTCTCTTGAGTCTTGACTTTCGAATATTGCCTTGATTTTTAATGAGTATTTTGATCTTGAATTGAATTAAAGACTTAACTTGTCACTTAGAGTGAGCTTTTGACACTCTTCAAAATGATAATTCGAATAGGTTCTTTAATGCCTGCATGCTTTCTTGATCAATAACTAAATGAAGCAAATGTTAGGAAGTCAGGCTACTTACATGCATTAAAAAGTTGATTTTGGTTGTCATGAGAATGAACATTTGAAAGAGTTGAAACTTCGTTCCTGAATTTTAAATCCATCAATCGCTTGATGAAACCTGCAAATCATTACAAATCATAGAAATAAACAAAAAAATTCCCCAGCTTTCACTAGAAATATTTTATGAGTCATTAGCAATTGTGAATCACAAAAAATAACCGTCTCAAATTAGGATGTGTTAATCCTAGGAGAAAAAATAAAAATAATGGTCTCAAACTAGGAAGTGTTTATCCTAGGAGAAAAATGAAAAATAAAAGTCTCAGACTAGGAAGTGTTTATCTTAGGGAAAAATGAAAAATAAATGTCTCAGACTAGGGAGTGTTTATCCTAAGAGAAAAATAAGAAATAACGATCTCACACTAGGAAATGTTTATCCTAGGAAACAAATAAAAAATAAAGTTTCAGACTATGAAGTGTTTATCCTAGGAGAAAATAAAATAACGTCTTAAACTAGGAAGTGTTTATCGTAGGAGAAAAATAAAAATAACGATCTTAGACTAGAAAATGTTTATCCTAAAAAAAAAAGACATCTCAGTCTAGAAAATATTTTTCCTAGAAGAAAAATAAAAATAAAATAACATCTTAGACTAAGAAGTGTTTATCCTAGGAGAAAATGAAAAATAAGGTCTCAGACCAGGAAGTTTTTATCCTAGGAGAAAATAAAAAATAACGTCTCAGATTAGGGAGTATTTATCCTAGGAGAAAATGAAAATAAAGGTCTCACACTAGGAAGTGTTTATCCTAGGAGAAAATATAAAATAAAGTCTCAGACTAGGAAGTGTTTATCCTAGGAAAAAATGAAAATGAAGGACTCAAACTAGGAAGTGTTTATCCTAGGGAAAAATGAAAATGAAGGTCTCAAACTAGGAAGTGTTTATCCTAGGAGAAAATAAAAAATAACGTCTCAGACTAGGAAGTGTTTATTCTAGGAGAAAATGCAAATAAAGACCTCAGACTAGGAAGTGGTTATCCTAGGAGAAAGTAAAAAATAAAGTCTCAGACTAGGAAGTGTTTATCCTAGGAGAAAATGAAAATAAAGGTGTCAGACTAGGAAGTGTTTATCCTAAGAGAAAATAAAACAAAACGTCTCAGACTAGGAAGTGTTTATCCTAGGAGAAAATGAAAATAAATGTCTCAGACTAGAAAGTGTTTATCCTAGGAGAAAATAAAAAATAATGTGTCAGACTAGGAAATATTTATCCTAGGAGAAAATGAAAATAAAGGTTTTAGATTAGGAAGTGTTTATTCTAGAAGAAAATAAAAAATAAGAATCAGACTAGGAAGTGTTTATCTTAGGAGAAACTAAAAATAAAGGTCTCAGACTAGAAAGTGTTAATCCTAGGAGAAAATAGCGTTTCAAACTAGGAAGTGTTTATCCTAGGAGAAAATAAAAATAAAGGTCTTCAGACTAGGAAGTGTTTATCCTAGGAAAATATAATAAATAAAGCCTCAGACTAAGAAGTATTTATCCTAGGAGAAAATGTAAATAAAGGTCTCAGACTAGAAAGTGTTTATCTTAGGAGAAAATAAAAAATAATGTCTCATACTAGTTGGTGTTTATGCTAGGAAAAAATGAAAATAAAGGTCTCAGACTAGGAACTGTTTATCTTAGGAGAAAATAAAAAATGAAGTCTCAGAATAGGAAGTGTTTATCCTAGGATCGGAGAAAATGAAAATAAAGGTCTCAGACTAGGAATTGTTTATCCTAGGAGAAAATAAAAAATAACGGTCTCAGACTAGGAAGTGTTTATCCTAGGAGAAAAATGAAAAATAAAAGTCTCAGAAGAGGAAGCGTTTATCCTAGGAGTAAATAAAAAATAACGATCTCAGACTAGAAAGTGTTTATCCTAGGAGAAAAATGAAAAATAAAAGTCTCAGACTAGGAAGTGTTTTTCCTAGGAAAAAAATAAAAAATAAAGATCCCAAATTAGGAAGTGTTTATCTTAGGAGAAAATAAAATAAAAAACAATAACTTGTGCAATCATAAATAGAAAAATTGTGATAGGTTTTTATTGTTACTATGTTGTCCCATTTGAACCTGTTAAACAATGTTTATTTCAACAAGAAATTCTCATGTTTCAAAAAAGAAATTGTGAGTTTTAAATTGGTGGTCGATTTGTGGCCTTGGCTCTGAAGATGATTGCTCGTGTTGTTGCCATATTGAACTAGATTTCTGCTTGAGAATACTGTTTCCGTTTGCTATTAAGCCCATCTCGATAATCGTTAAAACATTTCTAGAACTTCAAACTTCAAATTTGGTATATTGTTTTCACCCTTCAACAATCATTAAATCTTGTATTCATACAAATTCTCAAAATTTGTCAATTGTTGACAAGTTACTATGCATATCTGTAATGACCCGTTAGGTCATTTTGAGAACTAGTCCTCTCTCTTTCTTAAAGGACCCTTTCCGTAAATTCTTAATGAAAATTTTGAATCATGTGTTTAACTACGGTTATTTAAATGATAAAAAAATTCTTTTAGTTAATTAATTTTAATTGATAATTAATGGATCAAGACTGAGATTTATTTAATACCCTATGCCATTTGACCCATATATAAAATAAATTAATAGGGTTTAATATAATTTTAGTGATTGTATAAGCCAGTTTCGGCTCAAATTCTCAAACGAGAACAACGGCAATGACTTCGGCAATTACCAAACCTACTGACCAATTAGCACCTGGTACCCTTCTTGTATTGTGTTATGTGTGGAGGTTATATCATTGATATTCATTAATTAGATTAGAACTTAGATACGAATTAGGAAATTTAGAGTCGGTGATCATCTTGAGAAGTTTCCATTTATGCCATGTTAGTTCTCAAATTTTATCAAAAAATATGACTTTCTTTTTTAAGACAATAAATTCTGTTGATTTTCCTTTATAAGTTAGTGGGTGTAGTTATTGTTAGTTTTGTTTTTTTCAGGTTATTGGTGGTTGTATGGAGATTTGGTGGTCAAGAACTTGAGTTATAATGATGGTGTAATGATGGGTGTTAATGATAGGATAATCAGTGGAAAAATTTGACAAATAGGTGTAGGTTGATGATTTTCTTCAAAATTTGATATTTGGCCAGTTCCTAATCTGCGTTAGTTTTAATATTTGAGGAATTACATTCTTTAAATTGAGACTTAACCCTAGACTTGAAATTTAGGGAATATGAGATTTGATCTATTGGTTGACATCACGATTAAAGAACTTGATTATAGATTTGGGGTGAGTTTTTGGATCAAGGCTAAACATATAATAATATGAGTGTTGTTAGTTTCGAAATCTTGTTGTGATTATTTATTTGAATAGATTGCATTGATTTGGAAGCATAACGAAAGGGAAAGACTCAATTCCCGAAGTGATTATTCTATTATTTGAGGCAAGTGGATTTCTCAACCCTTGTTAAGTCTATAGAATCGTGTATTTCCTTGTGGTATGTGCTGAGGAGTAATGGGACTTGGTGATGGGTTGACTTGTCCATATTGAATAATTCTAATGATAAAAAATGGGTAATAAAAGGTAATGTGATGAATTATTGGTTTGTGATGTGTTGAGAATGGTTAGAAAGACTTATTGATTCCTTCTTGATGTTGTATCATAATTGTGTTGTTGTGAATTAAGCATTATTATGAAAATGGTCATCTCCTCATTATTTATATGAACATGTCATTTGCATGGGTTATGAGACATGGTTGTGACAAGTTTTATGTGAATTGAGGAAAAATAAGAAATTAAAGAGGATGTACCATTCCGAGGGACATGTCGCGCGCCGCAACGTATATCAAATTCTATTATCGAGGGACGTATCACCTGCCGTGACAAATTATCGAGGGTCATGTCGCACGCCGCTACGGAAACATGGACAGATATGTCCCCCATGGGTCCCGAACTGATAGACAGCGGGTGTATATCTGATGAGCCCATAATTTGATCTCATTTCGGGCTTTATTTTGATAGATTTGGTGTCCTCAAATGCATATTTTATCTCAATAACTGATGTAAATCCTTAAGTTTCAGGTAGTTGGAGTTTGAGGCAAAGCATGGACACTACTTGGCGAAAAGGAACAAAACAACTGAAAAGACGAAGAAAAGAAGATCTGAGGATCGCCTAATGCATTAGGCGAGTTACCGAATGGCCTTAACCTCGCCCAAAGTTCCAGTGTGCTGAACCCTGAAGGAAAAGATCAAGTTGTAGATGAAAGGGAGCAGTCAGCGTGTTGCCGAATAGTTCTGCGAAACAATACTATATCGCCCAATGATCCAGAACACGAAGATGCTGAAGGCAAAATCTAAAGGTGATGAACCAGACCATAGGGCGGATCGCCGAGTGCTTCGACGATCCTGATTAACTGCGCCGACTGATCCTTCGCATCACAAATTTTCGAAAACTATAAATACTCATTTAATTATGTAGCTTAGTATCAAGTTGTAAAGAATTATTACTGAGACTTAGAATATTTTCAATTTTGAGTTCTTAGAGTTTTTGGGAGACATTGTTTTTGAGCTTGAAGGTTTTCAACTCCAAGAAATTGGAAGTGGGTATCCAAGAATCTTCATCCTAGACGTGTTGAAAGACATTTTCTATCGTACCCACTTGATGGAAACACTTGTTGGTATTGATTTCTATCTCTTTTTCATGTCTAGCTAAAACTCCAATTCTTGGGGTGTGATTTTGTGAATATGGGTTAAATTTCTTGTTGGGTATTGCTTATTGTTAGTCTATTTGCTATTTAAATGTGATTTCATTTAGTAGTTGTGTTTGAACTTAATGGGATTGTAATTGCAAATACAATTTCGTCTTAGTGTTTTTGTCTTATTCGAGAGAGAGGTTTTAAAACTAAGACTACTAAATCGATAGCCGGTGATTATTGGGTCGTTGTGGGTTCAGCTCGAGAGAGTGAATCCTAGGCCTTTTCCCACACATTCAGCTCGAGATATTGAATGGGCTAAGGAGGAGGCTGTGCTTAATTACGACAACTCAGTGTTCGAGAGAAACCGAGTTGATTCGGAGTAAGTTGCTCAAGAGAGAATTTACCCCCACTAAATTCTAGCCTAGTTACAAATATTTAGCAATTGACTATCAATAGCATTTACCCGATTCCGTATTTTATCCCGTACTCCTATCACATCCCAAGAATCCCGTCTCCCAAATTCGCATCTTCTTATTTTCGTTGTTTTTGTTCATTAATTAAATACAAACTCCCCATTGATAATTGACATTCGTGTCAACCCTTTAATTTATTATGTTTTTACTCGATAATTCTTTTAGCTATGGTTAACTCTAGCATATTCGCGCTTAACTCTTAACTCTCAGAAACTGCTCCCTTGGGACTCGACCCCAACCCATTCGGTTGGGCTATATTACTATTGTACGATTGTAAACACTTGAATCGAAAGTTGTTTCTTGATTACGTAACCATCAAAATGGCGCGCCGCTGCCGGGGAGTGGTGTTACTTGAGAATTTTGAGTTGAGTCGAATTTCACTTTTGTTAGTCGTAGTTTACTCACTTAATTTTCAGTTTTGTGTTTTGCTTGTGTGTGCTTTAAAGCATAAGAGGTGAGTCTGTTGAGCAGAACTCGCGAGCAAATGGAGTTTCCTCTATTAGAAGTAATGATGCTCAGGGATGGTATCCTAACCTTCAAACAATTGGAAAATGAAAGGATCCATGAGACATGGGCAAGGTTTAAAGAACTGAGAACTCAAGGCCCAACTCATGAATTCCCGTTATAGTCCTCCTTGACTGTTTCTACAGAAGTCTTGGTCCTGGAAACAAGGTGTTGGCAGATCAAGTCATTCCGGGTGGCATTGCAAAACAACCATATGCGATAGCAGTCCAACTGCTTGATCACATGGCCGAGAAAAACCAAGAAGTAGAGAAGGACTTCATGTTAGCCACACTTATGACTCAGATGGATGAGTTGGCCAAAAAGATAGTGGAGATCGAAGTCCTGTGCAAAAGGAAGGATAAATACATCCCTCCTCATGAGCAAAGAAAGCCAAAAGACAACGAGAGCAAACGTGTTGAAGGAATGCTCTCAATCATTCTCCACAAGGTAATTGAGCATGATAGAGTGTTGGACGAGATGAAGGAGAACATCGAGGTGATGAAACAGATGATTGGTTCTTATTCTAGATCTATCCAACTGCTCGAGACCCTTATGGAGCATGTGTTGCCTCACTTCTCTTCGCAGCAAAATAGGGGGTTGCCTAGTGATACTATGGCTAACCCCAAAATTAGAGTTTAAGTGTTGACTTACGTCGTGCCACGACGTTAACTATGATGCTGTTTGGGAGGCAACCCAATACCCCTTAAAATGCTTTATTTTTGTCTTTGTAAATAACAGTGTGTTGATTTGTGCAGGTTTAAGTAAGGAAAGTGTTTGAAAGACACAAGATTGGCGAACAAATGATCTAGTCGGCGCATCGCCGAAGAGTTCAACATGCCCGATTTGATCCGCCATTTGGCTCAACACAATTTTAACTTGCATCTTGTAAAACTCGGCTAGCCCAGGAGCAACTTGGTGACTCACTGACCATGTCGGCGATCCTGATGTAGATCACCGTTTGGACCCTCACTTTGGCTGAAGGTCCTGTAAAAGTCGGTAGGGTAAGTGACCTATCGCCGTGTCGCCGAGTGGATCGGCGAGCGTGACTAACGTCACCGAATGGGCAAAAACTGGATGGTCTTAAAGAGAGCCAAAGATTTAAATATCAAACTCTTTCACTTTCCCTCACTTTTTTCTTCCCAAACTCACACTCTCACTCTAGATCCTATATTTTTGCACTCTTAGAGTATTTTGGTTATTGATCTGTGCTTGGAATTGAAACACTTTGCCGCCTAGTATCTCAATTTCGTATTATTCGGTATAAAAGTTTTGTAGACATGCCCAAACCTAAGGTTGCAGGTGGAAACATGCCACCCCGAACGTAGGGAAAGAGGATCATCACCAATGTAGAGGCAACTACATCCAAAGGCAAAGCTACTAAGCCTTCCACATCTGGTGGGAAGGAGGATAAAGGAAAGGGAAATGAAGCCCGTGGAGTCTATGCATCTTCTTGTCGGAAGCCCATTTCAACTATTCCATGAAACCCTGATGTTCTTTCATTGGCTCGGGGGTTCTATGCAGTTGTGCAAGCCTTTTGGGAGGATTCACAGGTGGCCATCCCTAGTGGGCCTGGCACTGTTGATGCTTTTGAGATAGTTCCGGGTACTGATGCCCAGATCTCGAGCACTACTCTGGGCACCGAAGTCCTGACAGATGGAGCGACTGCATAGACAGGATCCCCTCTTTACCTCCTTCTCTGACTTACTTTTTTTTGACTTTTGGTTATGTTTATTTGTATTTGAGGACAAATGCCTTTTATTTGTGGTGGGGTGAGGCCCATCTTTCTTTTGTGATTGATTTTTTGATTATATATTTGGGTATTTAGGTCATTATGCTTAATATTATGTTATACATTGCTTTTCGTGGATGTTTGAGCTTGTGGCTTCTTTTGCTTTAATTAACCTCAAATGCATATTTTGTCTCAATAACTGATGTAAATCCTTAAGTTTCAGGTAGTTGGAGTTTGAGGCAAAGCGTGGATACTACTTGGCAAAAAGGAACAAAACGACTGAAAATATGAAGAAAAGAAGGCCTAAGGATCGCCTAATGCATTAGGCGAGTTACCGAATGGCCTTAACCTCGCCCAAAGTTCCAGTGTGCTGAACCCTGAAGGAAAAGATCAAGTTGTAGATGAAAGGGAGCAGTCAGCGTGTTGCCGAATAGTTCTGCGAAACAATACTATATCGCCCAATGATCCAGAACACGAAGATGCTGAAGGCAAAATCTAAAGGTGATGAACCAGACCATAGGGCGGATCGCCGAGTGCTTCGACGATCCTGATTAACTGCGCCGACTGATCCTTCGCATCACAAATTTTCGAAAACTATAAATACTCATTAAATTATGTAGCTTAGTATCAAGTTGTAAAGAATTATTTCTGAGACTTAGAATATTTTCAGTTTTGAGTTCTTAGAGTTTTTGGGAGACATTGTTCTTGAGCTTGAAGGTTTTGAAGGTTTTCAACTCCAAGAAATTGGAAGTGGGTATCCAAGAATCTTCATCCTAGACGTGTTTAAAGACATTTTATATCGTACCCACTTTATTGAAACACTTGTTGGTATTGATTTTTATATCTTTTTCATGTCTAGCTAAAACCCCAATTCTTGGGGTGTGATTTTGTGAATATGGGTTAAATTTCCTGTTGGGTATTGCCTATTGTTAGTCTATTTGCTGTGTAAATGTGATTTCATTTAGTAGTTGTGTTTGAACTTAATGGGATTGTAGTTGCAAATACGATTTCATCTTAGTATTTTTGGCTTGCTCGAGAGAGAGGTTTTAAAACTAAGACTACTAAATTGATAGCCAGTGACTATTGTGTCGTCGTGGGTTTAACTCGAGAGAGTGAATCCTTGGCCTTTTTCCACACATTCAGCTCGAGAGAGTGAATGGGCTAAGGTGGAGGTTATGCTTAATTGCGGCAACTCGGTGTTTGAGAGAAACCAAGTTGATTCGGGGTAAGTTTCTCGTAAGAGAATTTACTCCTACTAAAGTCTAGCCTAGTTAAAAATGTTCAGCAATTGACTATCAATAGCATTTACCCGATTGTGTATTTTATCCTGTATTCTTATCACATCACAAAAATCCCATCTTCTAAATTTGCATCTTTTTATTTTCGTTGTTTTTGTTCATTAATTGAATATAAACCCCCCATTGATAATTGACATTCGTGTCAAACCCTTAATTTATTATGTTTTTACTCAATAATGTTTTTAGCTATGGTTAACTCTAGCATATTCGCGCTTAACTCTTAATTCTCAGAAACCACTCCCTTGGGACTCGACCCTAACCCATTCGGTTGGGTTATATTACTATTGTACAATCGTAGACACTTGAATCGGAAGTTGTGCCTTGATTACGCAGACATCAATATCATTAGGTCAGGTATGCATCACTATACTTGACATTGAATTTCATTGTATTGTGCATCTTTATCATTTATGAACTTACGAGTACTTTTCTGTGGAACTTGTGACTGGTGACTTATTCTTATCTGTTGCTGATCTGTGGTTGAACTATGTGCTATGTAAATTGTGAACTGTTAGGTGGGTCTGGTTTTTATGCAGGTTGTAGTTGTGGAGGTTCAGTTGGTGTGTAAGGAGTACCCGTATTCTATTCCCTTAGCTTGTGTTTAGAAGTTTACTTGCTGAGTACCATGTGGTTTGGTACTTACCCCTTCCTTCTACATTTTTCTAGGTTACGAGCTCGGATCTTCATAATACTTCCTATTCTCTTCTTTTCTTAGGCCTTCTATGAAGATTTTTGAGGTAGTTGTTTTTCATCTCAGCGGACCTTCTTACTCCTATTTATGATCTTGTTCTATTCTAGAAACAATGTCATTTGAGACTTGTATTTTTCTTTTGAAACAATTGTAATACTTTAGAGGCTTATACACGTGACAACCAGGTTTTTGGGGTTTCATTAAGTTGACTTAGTTACCCACACTTGTGATATTTTGATATTTCAATTTGTCTTACTTCTGCATTTTTGTGATATTTGGGTTTTAGGCTGACTTGTCTTGGTTGGATAAGACGAGTGCCTTCATATCCATTTTTGGATCATGAAAAAATAATATCAGAGACCCAGGTTCATAGGTCTCATGTGTGTACAACCCGAGTCTAGTAGAGTCTCGAAGATCGGCGCAGAGACGTCTATTTCTTACCTTCGAGAGGCTATGGTGACTTTAGTAAAAATTTTCACTTCTTGAATTTCTATCGTGCGTCCTTGGTTCGATATGTTTACTCTTACTTTATTCCATTCTCTCTCACTTATAGTGATGACTCGTGCATGGTTCCTTATGTGAGTAGTTGGTGTCGTGTATGGCTTGGATGTTAGATTTGGTACAAAGGGGGAATTGATATACTTATGGAAACGATGTGTGGTCAGATTTAGAATGTTCAGTGATTCGAAGAAATTTTGTGAGGTTATGGTTTGATGATGCATGTAGGTTATCTACAGGGTTAGGCACAGGGGATTCGACCACTTAAGTGCGGGGTGTGATGGATTCATCGGTTTCACCGACCCCACATACTGGTATGGACAGAGAGCCCTCAGGGAGAGGAATTGAGAAATTAAATGAACTGGGGTTTTCAATCTCTTAGGAGGAGGAAATTTAGGGGGAGAAGAGGAGTTAGACATTTTTAGAAGAGGGAAGAGAAGAGTTTAAGGAACAGTGAGAGAATTCGAAAGAGAGTAAGAAGAATTTGCGATGTTTGAAATCTTTCAAAACGGGTGTATTTAAAAAGGTATCAGGTCCCTGAACAGTGGCGACTCTTGGTGTTTAAACTGAAAAGACATCTGCAAGACAATGAATAAGGAGATGACACGTGGCAGTAACCGTTGTCAGAAAACTGTGTAGAAAAAGTGATACTAACCTTTGAGGGACCAGGTCCCTTCCTATAGATAGCCCTGTCTGTTATGATTAGATCTTCCCTTTAGCTAACATACCATGAGTGTGTACATGCAGTAAGGTACCAGATGTGAGTTTACAAATGATAAGCAATACAACAAGTGTAGATACCTGCCTTCTTTAGCATAGTCAATTTGGAGGATTTATTGCAAATCTACTGTGAAATCAGTTCAACTTGTGCATTCCCAGACTTAGTCTATTCTTGACAAATTGTTCCTTGGTCAGTACTTTGGTGAAGATATCTACTACTTGGTCTTCCGTTTTGTAGTATCTCATCAAAAACATTTTCCTTATCAACATTGTCTCTGAAGAAGTGATGCCTCACATCTATGTGCTTTGTTCTCTTGTAAAGACTTTCTTTTAGCATAGTCAGGGACCTAGTCCCTTCGGTGTGGTTTGAAGTCATGAGCTTCCTGCTTCTGGCTCTGACAATCCCTCATGAAGTGTCCAGGCTTTCCACATTTGTGACAAAGGTCATTAGCATTCGCCGTTCTGCTGGTGGTCCCCTTCTTATGGAATCCTCCATGCGTTTTGCCTATATTCTTGAATCTTCTAGTCAAGTAAGCCATCTCATCCTCCTCTTCTGACCCTTCATTCTAAGAGATCTTCAATGCTACTGATTTCTCCGTGTTCCCTTCTTTCACAGATGACCCCTGATGCCTATTTATCTCATAGGTTTGTAGTTTTCGATCAAATCATCCATGGTGAGGACCTTTAGATCTCTGGCTTCAGTGATAAAATTCACTTTGCTCTCCCATGACTTGGGAAGTACCCTGAGAATTTTTTGAACTTGTTTGCTTGGTGAATGGGCTCACCAAGACACCTCAGTTTATTAGTGATGGAGGTGAACCTTGTATGAATATCATGGATAGTTTCACCTTCCTTCATGCTAAATTTTTCTCATATTGAGTTGTTAACATATCTACCTTGGACTCTTTGACCTGAGTCGTTCCTTCATGGGTTGTTTTGAGGCAGTCTCACATGTAGAGATCAGGTTGTACTCATTTGGACCAATCCCACACACTAGCAGTTTCTTAGCTTTGTAGTTCTTCTCGATCCTTTTCCTGTCCACTTCATTATATTTCCTTCTGGTTTTGGGAATCACTTTAGTGAGTTCTCATTCTTTCACATATTTGGTGGGGATGTATGCCCGTCAAGAATCACATCCCACAGTTTCGTATCTTCAGTATTAATATAGTCATGCATTAGGGTCTTCTACCATCCATAGAATTGTCTGTTGAATCGAGGTGGTCGAGTGGTGGACTGACCTTCTTCCAAGCTTGGTGGAGAAGCCATTCCTTCAGGATCTTTCTTTTCTTGGTGTTAACCGGATAGAAAAGTCAGCGCTCTGATACAAATTGATGGAATGTTTGCGTCCACTAACTACGACAGGATCTGGTCCTTCAGCACAGTTAAAGCACAGAAAAGTAAATACTGGAAATAGAAAGAACACACGATATTTTACATTGAAACCTCCTTGCTCAGGGGATTAAAATCGTGACATGTCATACCGTATTTTCAAACATTTTTCACTAATCTTCTCAAGCAAAAGCAAAATACAGTTTACAATCAACCACTGAGATTAACCTCCTAATCTCAAACCTAAGTAATACAACCTATTACTTAATGAGCCTAAGCAATGCATTCATTGCCCACTATACTAACCCTCACTGATTAATATAGACTTTGACCGTAAGACACAAAGTTACCCTTAACTATGTTATTACAATGACTCACACAAGTTTTGAAATGTTTCTAACAAGAGTGAAACGAATCCTACAAGTTAAGCACAAATACAAGCAATCAAAATAACAACAGATTCAAGAAGCAAGTTCTTCAGTCGATGAGGACCCTTGTTGTTTTGTTTGAAGCTTGCATTTTCTCTCTTTGAATGAATGAATGAACGAACGAACTTGTTATTTGTCATTTTGATTATATCAACCATAAAGAATTATTAACCGTTGGACAAACAACCTTATCCACTCTGATTGGTGTAGTACGCTGATGACCTTACCAACCTTTGTCAGGACAACTTTCCAGTTGTATAGCATAGTGCTCTTGACGAGAACACTCTGTAGAGGATCGGGTCCCTGCATTTGTGAGGATTATTAAAACATCTAAAAACAATAAGACTTATCACATATAGTAATATGAGTATCTATAGACTCGTTTACTTATGAATTATGCATAGCTGATAGATTGAAAATGTTCTGAGGAACTGAAGAAACAAAAACATTGGTAAATTAGTTTGCTTTACTTTGGTTCTTCGGTGGAGGTAGGTTATGATTTTTTCTATTTTATAGAGAGACTCTCAATAGAAATTGCTACTCATTGAGTAATGTTGTGAAATTTCCTATGTACTTAATGTTGTTGTGATTGGTCTTTAATTCCAAGACTGTGAAATTCATAATCTTGAACTTGCTCTATTAAAGTGATGTCTTGAATAAAGAAGGCTCGATGAAATATTATCAATGAAGTGGAAAGTGATGATAAAGAATGATGAATTAACTATATTATTGGATCGGGTGCAATGATCCGACACGATATATTTGGATCGGGTGCCACGAGCTGGGATGATATATTGGATCGGGTGTCACGTTCAGACACGGTAACATTAACAAAACATATTAAAATAACTTAATACACTCATTCTCAAAGAATCCCTTTACCAAAAGAGCGTGGAGTAGAGGCCTGAGTCCTCATGTGTGTTCTTGATATTGTTGACTAATTATGTACTTGCTTCAAGATTAGACAACACTGCCTAATTTTGAAATACAGACATGTAGTGGACCAAGAGGAAAGAAAGTGTAAACCTCTGGTGCTATTCGATTAACCGATGACCACCAAACCCTAGTTTAATGCCCAACCGACCGTCGGCCAGCCACCCATAGTGGTTGGTCAGTATCTCTCTAACCAACTTCCCTCCCTTGGTGAGCACTGATACCGGCGATGAATCCAAAAATACCCTAATTTTGTTCTTACTTCTGTATTTTCCCTTGTAGTGGGTTGATTAGGTTGACTTGTCCTGGTGGGATAAGACATGTGTCATCACGTTTGATTTTTGGGTTGTGATACTAATTATACAAAAAATGATTAATATTAATCTTCTGAAGATATGAAAGTTATAATTGAAATTGTAAGGTAGTGACTGAGAGAAATTATACTATATATGATTAATAATCATTTACAAATTGTGTATTAATTAATTAAATTTCTATAATCTTTTATCATGAACTCCCTAATTGAGTTTTTCTCTCTTCATTTAAAGGAGATACATTTTATATTTTATCCATGAAATATAATAACTCAGCCTTATAAAAGTGAATCAAAACTAAGAGGCCAAACATTTTCAAATCTTTGTTTGTGGTGCTTTGGGGTGGGGTGGAGTTGTAAGCGCTTATGGTGAAAATATAGTGTTTGTATTTTTTTTTCATGACTTTTGGCATCACAAATCAAATATAAATTTTAGATAAATACTATTTTTAAAGAAATCGGTCAACTTTTATATTTTCCGACAAACTTTAATTATCAGAATTTGATATATATTTTATGCCATAGATATCCAAATGTTCTATTGCATGTTCATACCAAAGCACAATAACTAGAAAGTTTATAATTAATTTACCATAATTATTATGCAGTGTTTTTGATTTGTTAGAATTATTGTTTAGATTAGATCGTCTTATATTAAGATATTGATTAATAACTATGCCTTTTTATGGTAATCTCCATTAAAAACAAATATTCATTATAAGTTTGTGAAAGATGTAACTCATTTCACTTTTTTCCATTTCAGACTTTCTTGTGAAAGGTATGAGTGTTTTCATTTAAATACCCTCCTCTCTTTTTATGAACCGTAGAAATACAATAATTTATATATGTACACACACATCTGCTTATATAGATATTTCCTCTTAAAATCATCAAAATTAATTAGTTATTCATGATTTTTTTTCAGGCCATCAAAATTCATTTAGAAAATGAGTTTATCCATGGGTACAAGCAACAATGTTCAAGGTAAATTCTTCAACACTAGCTTTTAAAATTATTGTAGGCTTCATTGTTTATACGATAAAATTCTTATAAGTTATGGAAGTAATGTTATGATTTCATTATGTGGTATTGTATTCTAATTTATTAATTATAAAATTTTGAAAATTATTTAACTATTCTTTTATAAAAAAAAAACATATGTCTAACAAAATTTGGTTAACTAGGTGAGATTGCAGTTCTAAGGGTTTAAGATTTCTTGATGGGTGATGATAATAGTCTTCTTCCCCTTTAAATGAGAATGAATCTTCACATCTTAAAGCGTCAACCAAAAGTTATTATATAGAGATGAGTAAATTTTAATCAAATCATGTAATTCAACTCTTTGAATTTGAAAAATGATACCCTCTTCACCCTTTGAATGATAAGGAAACCTTGGATCTTAAATTCAAAAGTTACTATATATAAAAAAGAAAATTTAATTTAACGATCTTAATATTTTGAGATAAGAAAAATAATACTTTTTAGAATTAGCAAATCAGATGGTTTTACAAAAAATTAAATATCATATCACCTATAACTATGTAGCATTCAAAGTTATGCTTTTTATATTTAAAATAATTAACTTTTTAAAAATAATTTGATTAATTTCTAAGAATAATGTGAAAATAAAATAAACGTTTTCCTAAGAATAATGTGAACAAAAAATAAATGTGTTGCACAAAATTGACTAGTTAAGAAGAATCTAACATTAGCAAGAAATTTTAAATTATTCAAAAAGTATATATGTTACAATTCATACTAATAGTAATTAAGACAACTTATATGCGCTAATAAGAATATATATATATATATATATATTATGATCAAGAGGTTTATTACGAGTAAAAACTTATTCACATTTAATATTTATAATAAATTAAAATGATTATTAATTTTCAAACCCAAAATATTAAGGGGATTAAATGAAATCAATATACTTTATATAAAAAGCAATACAACAATATTTATGCGTGATATTCCACAATAATATTTTTAACTTAAGACATACTCCATGACAATCATATATTAATCAAGAACTAAAATAAAGAAATATAAAATAAAAGGAGCTCCTTATATATTTTTCTTTCATTTTCATATATGCAATTTTATTATTGAAGATTTTTGTTCATCTTGTATATCTCATAGGCTATAGTAAACTATATGATACAATCATTATTTTGTTATTTCTTTTTATTGAGGTTTGATCAATGTCTACCCCCTCTCCTTTTTTGTACTAAATAATTAGATGCATGTACAATGAAAGGATGAATTTGATCTAAAATTGATTAAAATATATTCTAATTTGTAGTATTTCACGAATTACTGTGGTCAAGGCTTCTTATGTTTTTTCTTTCTCGAAACTAGTCAAGTTTTAACGTCTATACAAGTTCTTAACAAACAATCTTATATTATGAAATAATATAGGCCAAACAATAAAACAATCAATTCAATTGTGCAATTGCTAAATTTTTAAGATTTTTCACTAGATCTTCATTTATTTATTATAAAAACAGTTGTAAACAACATAAACAATAATATTATCAAGTTATATTCTAAATTTGTATAATTAAAGAGTTTAATGTATTTCTAAATAAGAAATATCGTGGTTGTTTGAAATTTTATGCTAACTTATAATTTTTTCAACTTTTATTTTGATGATTTTTAGATTTTATAATCAGAATCATCAAAAACTCATGGATTAACAAGTATTGGTGACAATGAGGTTAGTATGTTGAAGCATTTACTTATATATTATCACTTGATATCTTAATATTAACGTAGTCTTATCTGAAAAATATGTGTGCATAGTAATTACATAATAGTTGTGTGATAATTAAGTGAATGAAATGGATCTACATTTGACTTTTAAGTGTTTAGATTAAGGAGTCTTAACTATAGTTTGCAAAATGCTAAAAATATTTTATATTTACTTTTATAGACATGGATCCATCGATTTGTCGAGTTTAGTCAAGAAGTTGATCAAGAAATGACAAGTCATTTAACCAAGACTTTGCAACCTGTAGAATCGCATCAGCTTGCATCATCGTCAAGGTAATTGCGTCTTGCATGTTTAAAAATAATTAATTTAATTTATTATCACATTTTTAAATTGTTATTGTTGTTGTTAATTATTTTGGTACTTTAATTTATTATAGGACAATTCGACTTAGAGATAAATCCACACGTGCACTAGCAAGAGGACCTGTAATATCAAGAGAGAGCAATGCAGTCATCCCTAGAAGGCCTTATAGATCCCAACGAATGAGAGCAGGTAATGACCCCGAGGTCATAGAAGAAAAGAGGAAGAGAACGACAAATATGTGCACATCTTCCAAAAGAAAGAAATCTACTCCATAAGTGTCTTGAAAAATTCTCTAGATCAGAGAGCTATAGTTATATCATATACTTTTAATTTGATATTTAAAGAAATCATTGGTTGTTTTCTTTGTTTTGACAAATGATTATTTCTATTTCTCAACTTTTGACTATATATATTTATGTGACTTTAAAGTTAATGGAGGAGTTAATAGTTTAAGTATATACATTTTTTGTGTTCTCTTGAACTCGTAAGTTCAAATTATGTGTCTCTGTGTGTTGGTGTTTTTTAGTATATATATATATATATATATATATATATACCATAGTTGAACTTTTATTTTTATCATCAAATGAAGTTTCAACAAGTAAATTCACACTTATAGTGTCTCAATTTATGTTTAGCCTTATTGTTGATATATATAGAAAGAGCAAAATCGACGAGTTGTGTACCTTGTATTTGCAGTAGAAGTTGTTGATTTTGCTATTTTAACACGATTGCTCCAAAGTCCTTCTTTAAATCACTATGAAACAAAGTTTAATTCATAAACTAAATGTTTATCTTCAGACAATTTTTTTTTTTTGAGTTTTCTTTTACATTTTTGGTTTGTGTTCTCTTTTCATATTATTTTTTACGTTGTCTTTTCCTGTAAAGGAAGAAAATCTTTTATCAGAAAGGGTTGGGAAGTTTTTCAGTTATCAAATTTTTCCCCCTTTCTTTTTCAAATAAGAGATAATTAGTTCTTATATCTTCTCAGACAACTTTTTGGATCGGGTCAGGTCGGTCCACATGGGAGACTCACAACCCAAAACTTACATCCTCCACTTCGCACATGGTGGACAAGACCCAAGCCAATACAACATCAACTAATCACACAATTCATACAATAAATAGTTAGTGCGACATGTGAGCATCAAGAGTTTAACCTTAAGGTTTTTCAAACCCCACATAGGAATCCAATCATACTTGGAAGTAATTTACTACTTATATGAAAATACTATCACTCACAATATCCTAGATTTCAGTCACTACGTCAGTAGTTATTAATTTGATCCCTCATACTCTTAAAGAGGTTAACTCGAGTTCATGTTTAAATTTATACGCACATTTATACTCACTACCAATATGGTTAGTGCAATAGCCGACTTGTGTATACAAGTTTATTATTCAATTAGTTCAATCGATTTTCTAGACATGCACTGTATTGTCGAATGACTATTAGTAACATGCTAAAGTGGCAACATCGATTGAAACTTCAAGAAACAATAAAAGGTCAAAGGGTATTTGATTGAAAAGTTATTTTAACTTTTCAGGGTGTCACACAATGAAGAAGCAGTGAACCATTTTTTCATTGAACCATTGATCACTGGACACACGTGGTATGAAATACCTGCTATGATTGGTCTCATTCTTTCGATTATCCAGTATTGTACAGACCTTGGTCCAAACACCTCCAGAGGCTTAACCCTTGTTTCTCTCTTCAGTAATCTTTAAACTCATTTTCTTTAAGAAACATTTGTCTGGCTCATAAAACAAGTAATAATATGATGGTGAAACTCATCTCTTTGTAAGAGGCGATTGCTCGTGTGAGAGATTCAATCTCCAATTTTGTTCGACACTCTTTATTTCTTAAAATATCACATGCATACTACATTTGATCATAAATTCAATAATATTATATAGAAGAGAATATTATAACAATCAAGTTATTTTAGAATATTGAAATATCGTCAAATCCTATGCAAACCTAGAGCCATAACGTACTTTTCAAACAAGTCTCTAGAGATAACCTTCGTAAAAGGATCAACTATCATTTCACGTGTAGGAATGTATTGAAAAGTTATTTGTCAATTTGCCACTATGACTCTCATAAAGTTATACTTGATGTCAATATGTTTGGTCTTATTGTAATACTTAGGATCCTTCGTGTATGTGATGGCCGTTTGACTATCACAATATAGTCATGTACCATCACTTTTGATTTTGGGGTCGTGATACTAGTTATAGAAAAGATGAATAGTAATAATCATTTTCTGAAGACATGAAAGTTATAATTGAAACGGTAAGTAGAGGCTGGGAGAAATTATAGTATATATGATTAATAATCATTTACAAATTGTGTAATAATTAATTTAATTTAAATAATCTTTTAGCGTGAACTCTCTAATACAATTTTTCTCTCCTCATTGAAAGGAGATAGGTTTTGTATTTTATCCATGAATTATGAAAACTCTGATATAACACCCTGAAAATTTCTAAGTTAAGACTCAAACAATCCTTCATTTGTGGATAAGATTTTACCGAGTGATTCTAATTTTCTTAGCAGTTCAGGTCACTAGAATCCCCTAGCATAAAGTTGAAGTTGAAAGCTTTCTTATCGATTGAGTTTCACTATGAGATTTCTTTTCTTGGGTCAAATTCAATCGACCATAGCTTTTAGTACATGAAGAGTTCGGTGGCCCATGAACTATCGAATCAAAGTTCTTTGAGTCTTCTCTCCAACGCCATGAAGTTTGCTAAATTTTGAGTTCCGAGTAAGAAGTTATGGCTGTTTGAGTGAAGCCTCTCCATTCAAGGCATTCCATTCGTTTCAGGAAAGGGTATTTTGGTCCTTTTCTTTTTCCAACTTGTCTTAAAACATTTTTCCTGACCCAATTAAGGGTTTAATCAGATTCTAAAAATACCCATTCACGTTCAAAACGCTTAGGACTTTTAGTGCGAAGTTTTAAAAAGAGGAAAAAAGGGTTTTCAAGGGTTCATTCAAGGGTTGAGCAATTTCGCCAAGAACAATCGCTCTTTCCAGGTATGTGAGGTTTTCCCATAGTGATGGACTTATTTGTCCTCACGCCAATCATGTAGTTCTTCCATTAATTCATCCATGAAATAGTTTATGTAAATATTCTTGAGTAGTTCTTGAGTTTTACCCCATTCTTTAACAATGGAGGTTTGGAGTTCTTGCGAATGAGTGGTGTTTCTTGATAGAATTTGGGTGGAATTTCAATGATGAATTTGTGTTGGGTTTGTGAATCAAAGGGAGTTTGAAAGAGACCAATCGATTCTAGATGAGTTAGGACCTAAAATTGAGCAAGAAAATTCGTGGAATTTCTGAGTTTAGGGTAGGGAAATGTGCCCCCAAGGCGCCTGCAGTGCACCCCAAAGGGCTTCCAGTACTAGGAGGTCTGGCGCCCTGCGCCAACAATGTGCCCTGGTCATCAGACCCTTTTCTCCCCCATTTTTCATCCCATATATGTTCTTTCAAATCGTGTGTTCACTTTCTCCTTGATATTAACTCTTAAATTCTTCATTAATCCTTTAGAGATCCTGCATATCCTAATCACATCTCTTAATTTACATTTCAAATTAAAGTAAAGAAGAGAAAAGTTCAAGAGGTCCTTTTGAATCTAAGTTGAGAACTCTTTTCCAACAAACTATAGTTCTAAACTATGCCCTTGAGTTTTGAGTATTGAATTGTCTATATTTTTATTAAAGTCCTTGAGTTGATTAGTTCATTTCTATAACTAGACATGAACTCTATTTTGAGTTATAAATCTTGAAAACCCTTTAAATCCAAAATTTGTGTTTTAAACTGAGTTCTTTGAGGAAAGTTTAAAGAGACAATTTTGAGTAATGTTTAAGAGAACTAAGTATTCTCAAATATATCATTTTTCCATTGAGAAAAGAGAAATTTTGATTTCTAAAACGAGTTTATGAGTTCAAAGATATTTCAAGAATAATTATTTCTTTTAAGAGGATAGTTTGAGCAATTATCTCAAACCAAAGAAAGAATATGTTTTAATACATTGAGCATAAAGTTATATTGATTATTTTGGGAGTAATATCGAGAATTGAATTGGGTTACAGTCTTTTATAACTCGAAAGTCCCGTGAAACTACGTAGCCACCGTAAGGTAGGATAGCATTGATTCTTCATGCGACTCCTCACTGTCTTGTAGAGGGTCTATTAGATGGATCAATAGTCACAATATCATCCTATACCCCGGCAAGGTATAGGATGACCCTTGCAACATGGGCAAAGTGTTGGATCATTGCTAGACTCATAGTAATAATTATTGGCTAGAGAAACTCCATATAAGTAAAGTATAATATTTTTATATTTTTTCTATTGCCTATATTTTTGCAAAGTTAAATGATTTTTACTTCATGTTCATGTATTGATTAAGTTGAGTGCTTTTAGTCTTTTAGTTAAGCCATATACGATTTTAGTTCCCCTTGCATACTCATACATTCAATGTACTGATGTCATTCGACCTGCATCCTTTTATGATTTAGATATAGCTGTTCAAAATTATCAACAGGCGCTTCGTTGAGATCACTCTACACTCCAGTTAGCTTTTGGGTGAGCTTCCTGCTATTTTGGAGGACCTCACATTTACTTTCAGTGTAGTAGTTTTGAGTTGTCGTGGGTCTTGTCCCAATATCCTTCTTTAATAATAGAGGCTTCATAGATAGATATAGGTGAGGAGTATTTCTGTATTTACTTTCTTTTGAGTTGTTTTACAAACTATAAATAATGTTATTGAGTACTTTCCAGACTTTATGAAGTTGAGTATTTGAATTTTAATGAATTAGATTTAGTTTTAAGCCTATTATTCCTTAGATTAGTTTTCCGCTTGTAGTCAGCCAAAATGAGGGTTCGCTTGGGGACCAACAATGGTTCTTGAGTGACGGCCACGTCCAGGGTGTAGGCTCGAGTCATAAAAACTTGATATCAGAGCACAAATCTCAAGTGTCCTAGGGTGCCTATGAAGCCGTGTGAAGTAGGATCTTATTTATGGTTGTGAGGGCCTCACTTATATGAATAAGGGACTGTAGAAATTTAAAATAAGTTCCCATTCTTTCATACTCTAAATCGTGCACTAGAATTGTGTCATAGGGAACTTATTCGTACTCATGCGTTTCTCACATCCATTCGACCACCCCTCATACTAAAGGTGGTTGAAAAGCAAAGCCCAACATCCCTATCGATGAGTTATTCTTAACAAAAGTCTTAAGGAAGTCATGAGACTGCAGAGGAGCTTGGGAGAAGCCCATGAGTGAGCTTAAGTGTTGAGATTCGAAAAAATGCACTCTTATTCATATGAATCATGCGTTCGAGGTAAGAAAGTGAGATGTACTCCCAAACTCTCTTCTCAAAAATATTTCTTCAGTTGAGACCCTTATGCGAAAGTGTGCTTTAGATCTTGGGTAATATTTTCATCCAAAAAGATATTATGAGTTATAATGTTATAAGCAATAGTAGTAAAAGTGTCCAAAGTTAGAAGAATGCATGTAAAGGATCAGTAATCTAAGAAAGGGAGATAGTGATCAGGCAAAGTATGTTGTTGTAGTGATGCACCTAGTAAGTTATGAATAATGAGTTTTTCTTTGTGAGTAGACTAAGGAATAATAACCTTGTATAGAGTTCATGATATGAGGGGGAGAAATAGTTACTAATCAGGACGAGTTAGAGTATACTTTAACGAGGAATGAGTTTATGTCGATGTGCCATCATGTAGGTGAAGATCATGTATAAGTGTTGAATAAGAAAAGCAGAGTAGTCATAAAGTGATAGATCTAAGCTAGGCTTATGATTAATAAGGGAGTACCCCGTGATATTCTGAGGTTTATAGAACTAATTAGACAATGAGGTGTAGAGAATGGGTAAATAGTATTTAAGTTGTGAACTGGAATGTGACAGTAATCTGTAAATAGGTAGACTGAGAGATAAAAGTTTCCTACTTGTCATCAGATCTTAGTAGGTGAGTGGCTCTTCATTTTATCTAGTATTCATAAGTTAGTAGAGTATGTGATAAATTGTATTGATAATTGTGTTTAGTAATAGACATTAAGCTTGAATTTGATATGAGGATCATGATCAAAAGAATGACATCATGAGGGTGATGATGCTAGTTTTGAGATTTGATCTGGTAGACTCGACATAGAGTAGGTGAGGAAGTAAAATGTTATCTAAAATGAATAGAAGTGGTACAAGTGTGAGATTCTGAGTTTTAGATGAGAGAAATGAAGTATGATTAAATCACTGGATTAACAAGAGTATTAAGAGGTGTACCCGAGATCGTACGTTGTCAGATGAGGTTATAATTAAGTTTAATTTTTTCATGTATGCCTCGATAGCATAATTGAATTGTCAATGTGGAGTTAGCTGATGTAAGCATTACTTATCACACTTAAAAATTTGGTAGAAAGGATTTGTATAGTCAATGATGAGCCTCTTAAATATAATTCAAAGTTTCCTCTAGTTCGGTTGATATAAACATAGAAGGATGTTATTGGTAGGCCAAAAAGGAGACGTCAGATTATTAACAATCAGATTAAGTGGCCTTCTAAACCAATGAGAAGCAGTTGAGAGAAGAATATTAGAAAGAGGTCTTACAAGGAGTCTTAGTACCTGCTTATGGAGAGTTCAGTAGCCATGAGATGAGCCATTCCCGAGTATTAGAGTAAAGTGAATATAGATCAGTTTAGAGATGGTGGAATAGTTCCATAGCTTTAAAATGTCAATTTCAGACTTTAGGGGGAAATGATGAGATGATAAACCAATTCATGTGTTGAGAATCAGATAATGATGTGTTCAGAAAGAATTATATTGTTATATCAATCCATTCATACTCTAGCGTATTCCTCAACGTTCAGTCATTACAATATCTCGTTGATGTTTCTTATACCAAAATTGCGTCTATGACCTATACTTACACACTTTAGAGAGATTCACATCTATGTTCAGTTTCCAGAATGAGGGGAAAATACTTTAGCCCATTGATCTCTATCTTACTCCATAAAGTTATGGATATCAGCCTCATAATATGAACTTATTCATATAAGAACTCATGTCTCATAATATGCTTAATCTCGTAAGTTATGATTTGATCCCACTGGCTAGAAACATAATGTTATGTCAAGCATATTCTTATATTAGAATTCTCGAATGAATCATGCTTATGATCTTTCGCTCTAAAGCTCTTTCAATGATTCTTTTCGATTTTGATAGTGATGTTATCGATAGTAGTTGAGTAATGATATAAGGTGAGGGTTGTGTTACTTATTGTGATAGTGATGGTGTGTTTATTCCACTTAAAGTCATAAATGTGGAGGAAGAAGAGGATGAGGTTTTCCTATGATTAGTAGTTAAATGAGAGCAATTAGTTGGTTCCTGGTAGTAATGCATGAAATTCAGTTGGTAGAGATGATGAGAGAATGAGAAATTCTTATAAGGATTTGTTAGTAAGAGTCCATGGAGTGGTTATAGTACTACACTTGAATGGGATGCTAGTACCATATGAAGGATTGCATATGTACTGATGTCATTCGACCTGCATCTTTTTATGATGTAAATACAAGTGTTTAGGATTATCAACAGGTGCTTCATTGAGATCACTCTACACTCCAGTTAGCTCTTGGGTGAGCCTCCTTGTATTCTGGAGGACCTCACATTTACTTTCAGCTTAGTAGTTTTGAGATGTCGTGGGTCTTGTCCCGATATCCTTCTTTAATAGCAGAGGCTTCATATATAGTTATAGTTGAGGAGTCATTCTCTATTTACTTTCTTTTGAGTCGTTTTAGAAACTATAAATATTGCTATTGAGTACTTTCCAGACTTTATGAAGTTTAGTATTTGAGTTTTAATGAATTTAATTCAATTTTAAGCCTATTATTGCTCGAATTAGTTTTCCTCTTGTAGTCAGCCAGGATGAGGGTTTGCTTGGGAACCATCAATGGTTCTTGAGTGCCGGCCACGCCCAGGGTATAGATTCGGTTCGTTACATCAACCATATATGAAGTGAATCAAAACTAAGAGCAAAAACATTTTCAAATCTTTGTTTGTGGTGCTTTGGGGGTGGGGTGGAGTTGTAAGCTCTTATGGTGAAAATATAGTGTTTAAATTTTTTTCCATGAATTATGGCATCACAAATCAAATATAAATTTTAGATATATACTATTTTTATACAAATTTGGTCAACTTTTATATTTTCCGATAAACTTTAATTATAAGAATTTGATATATTTTTTATTCCATAGATATCCAAATGTTCTATTGTGTGTTCAAACCATAACTCAATAACTAGAAAGATGATAATCAATTTACCATATTTATCTTACAGTCCTTTTGGTTTGTTAGAATTAATGTTTAGATTAGATTGTCATATATTTAATTTAATACATTGATTGATAACTATGTATTTTATAGTATTTTATTAATAATTAATTAAAACTATAAGTGAAATATGATTGAAATTATGGTAATCTCCATTAGACACAAATATTCATTATAAATTTTGTGAAAGATTTAACTCATTTCACTTTTTTCCAATTTAGACATTCTTGTGAAAGGTATGAGTGTTTTCATTTAAATATCTTCCTCTATTTTTATGAACTATAGAAATACAATAATTTATATATGTACACACACCTATGTTTACATAGATCTTTCTTCTTAAAATCATCAAAATTAATTAGTTTTTCATGATTTTTTATCAGGCCAGCAAAATTCATTTGGCAAATGAGTTTATCCATGGGTACACGCAACAATGTTCAAGGTAAATTCATCAGCACTGACTTTTAAAATTATTGAAGGCTTCATTTTTTATATTATAAAATTCTTATAAGTTATGAAGCTAATGTTATGATTTCATTATGTGGTATTGTATTCTAGTTTATTTATTATTAAACCTTGAAAATTATTTGACTGTTTTTAAAAAAAAAAACATATGTCTAGCAAAATTTGGTGAACCATGTGAGATTGCAAGTGGGGAGGTGTTTTGTTACCTTTTTGTTTGATGTTGTAGTAGGTAGATTGAGGTACTAAAGAAATCTTTAGAGTCAAAGGACCACATAGGATTATCTGGTGGGTTTGGTATATTTGGAATGTGTATCACTTTTATCATTTCAAAGATGTTCGATGGTAGTTGGTATGGTAGCTCTTCTATGTTCTAAACACCATTTTTTAAAGTGCTGCTAACTAATCTATTTAGTTCATCACAAGGGAGTGGACCACTAATAGGAGTTCTTAATGGTGGTGTATTGGGTATACAGGAATCTAGCCATAAATTGATGTGTTCTCCATTCCCAACTACCCATGTAAGACCTTCTTTACACTTCTCCCATCCTAGCATAATTTTATTTTTCTATAGTTTGAGTCATTTCTATGGCTTGTTTTCCTTGCGTAGATATCTAGGATGGTTTGAGCCCAAATTGTTGCTGAATTTTTGAATATTCTCCAAGCCATTTTTGGTTAGAAGGGCTATGTTTTTAAGCCTTCTCTTTTGTACTCCTAGTCCTCCTTTTTTTTTTCTTTCTATTGTAACTCTATCCTACTGTATAAGGTATAGATTCCTTTTTATGTTTGTTGTAATCTAAATAAAATTTCTTTTAATTTGGTCTACCCTTTTAGTGATGGTGCTTGGTAACTTAAGGACTTGCTTCACATAAGTTGAGATGTTATTTAATGAGGATTTGGCTAAAGTGGTTCACCCAACTAAGTTCTACCACCTTGTTTTCCAACCTGCGAGCTTTGATTGTAGGTTTATGATGAATTAAAAGTCATGCTTCATAGGTCTCTAGTTAAAGATAGGGAAACCAAGATATATCTCGAGGTTTTTACTTTTGGGAATTCCCATGGTAGTTGTTATTTCTTGGATCTATGTAGGTGTATAATTTTTTGAGAAAAAGGATATTTGATTTGTTTAGGTTTATACTCTGACAACTTAGTAGAATTCCTTCATAGTATTCTTGATAGTCTAACATGTGTGTTGGTCCACTTTCCCCGTGTGTTCAAAGCTTTTTGTACAAGGATGAATTTTTCATCCATCTTATTTCTCAAGTTGGTTTTGATAAAAATCTTGCACCTAAATTATATATTTTTGCTAATATTTTGTTTTTCTTAAAAAAAAAGATGGTATTAACAACAATCAAGTGATGGAATTGGAGTAAAGAAATTAGCTAGGGACAATCTTTTGGGTGATCAAAAGATATTATGTTTCACCTTTGATATTTATTTCATTTTCTACTACTTTTACGTGTGGGTATTTTCACCTCTAGCCAAGACACTTGGGATAGTTGGCAAAATAGCCACTTTGAAGACTTAATTGGACATTTAGTCACAAGTATTGAAAAATTAGTAGTATAGCCACTATTTATGACATCTTTCACGTGACTACTTCCAACATACAAAATCAACTCTCAAGTTTCAATAAATACACTTTGGTCCCCCCTTCTTCCAAAAAATATGAAATATATTTATATTCATTTATTAAAACTATATTTTCAAAAAAAGAAACTCTCTAACAAGAAATCCAAAGAGCTTTATTTTTGTTGCCGATTTTGCTGATTCCAGCAAATTTTTCTGCTATAATATCCTCTTCACAAGTGAATTCATCATCCTACTTATTGCTTTCATTTTTACTCCATTTTCTTTAAAATACCAAGCTTTAAAATTATTTTTTCTATCATTTTAGAAGCTTGAGAAATCATCCATAATCATTTGATAACTCCTTAATAGTTACATTTTGGTATTTTAGAAGAATAAAAATACGCTTCTCCATTGTAGGAGCTCGATTTTGAAATTGATCTTATTCAGTCACGTTTTTGTATCAATCATTGTTCCTTAAAGATTGATAGTGTAATCAAGTATCTTTCAGTAGTCTATGATAGTAGTAGCTGAATTTGTTGTTGTTGTTGGTATTATATGGGAGTATGGGAGGAGACTCCCAAAAGATGGAATTAGAAATATTTTAGTAAGACGACAATGTTCATTGCGTTGCGTCACAATGGTTCATATAACGATATGATTGCAAGCGTAATTGAGGTCGGTGAGTTAACCTGCGAGCCAAATGGCTTGGTGATTAGCTATCAAATGAATCGCAAGGGAAAAATGCATCTCACATTCATAAAAAATGATATGAATGTGATCTTGTACATGTTAGATATTGGTATTGATGGTTCTAAGCCTATACTGAGGATAAATATCAATTCGAGGCCTCCAATTGAACCAACAAATTCATTTAACGACGACAATGAGTTGATTGGAAATGACAGCTTGTGTGATCATTTAAAGGAAATCTTGGGCAATTATTCAAATGAGATCTTGGGTGATTATTCATATACGTGATCATCCAATGGATGTGAAAACTTTGCTAGTAGATGCGGAAGATCCCGAACCCGAATTTTGTGAAGAAATGCAGAGAGTACAAAAATTGGGATCACAATCCAACCATTACTTCTCCGATGAAACAAATTTATACATAAATCAAACATTCAGTATCAAGAATAAGCTGCAATTGTTATTTGTCGAAGTGACGATGAAGAACTCTTTTGATTTTGCTACTGTGAAGAGTGGTACTATACACTTAAAGGTGAAATGTGTATCTCACAAACGTGTGTTGATGTTGTGGGCGAGGAAATATTAGAATTTGGACATATTTCGTATCTACAAGTACATTGGTGAGCATACTTGTGATATTGAACATGCCATCAATAGCCATAAAAATATCTCGGTCAAAGTCATTACTTTTCTGTATGTGAATATGTATCGTTATTGCAAAGGTCCAAATGTTAATGAAATTTAGAGGGCTATGTTTGGTTCTTTTCGTTGTAGTCCAAGCTATTGAAAATGTTGGAAGGAAGGTGTGGTTGCCAAGAAAATGGTCTGATGGACATCAAAGAACGTTTTAATGCTTACCGGTTTTTTCCTATATGATAGATACTGTTAATGTTGGTTCTAGCTATAGTATCATGGTAAACGTGGATAGTCATAGGTTCATTATTACTTCTTAGCCTTCAATACTTGCATTAGGGATTCAACCACATGAGAAAGGTAATTGTGGTTGATGGCACTCATTTACATGGTAAATATGAGGGCTTCTATTGAGCGTTGTTGCACAAGATATGGAGAATGATGTTTATCCAATCGCCTTTTGTGTCATGGACAAAGAGAATGATGCATCTTGAACATTCTTCTTTGAGAAGTTTAAGGAGATTGTGGTGATGAACCAGATTTGTGCTTTATCTCTGATATACACAAGTGCACCACCGCCAACCTTATTATGAAGGTTTACAATCATTCTCACCACAGATTTTGTATAAGGCACCTCGGTAAGAATCTCTAGGTAAATCATCATTATGGAGATTTCCTCTATCTATACTACAATGTGGCAAAGGCTTATTCTTTGGACAAGTTTAACAATCATTTTATATAATTCAAGAACAAATGCCTTGAGGTAGCAACTTTCCTTGAGTATGAAGTTAGTTTTGAGAAGTGAAGTACGACACATTCCCTGGCAATCGGTATGATGTGATGACCATAAATATTGCTGAGTCACTCAATTCTATTTTGATAGATGACAGAGAGTACCTCATTGCTAAGAGGTTTGGAGAATTGTTTAGGGAGAAACATGCATATATCCTCAAATCAAAGGATAATAACATTGTGTCGGTTGTCAAAAGGGTTGAAAGAAAAAAAATGATTGAGGGCGACTCCTTTTATATGGAGAACGTAATCGAGGATGACAACCAATTTACCGTGTTCAGCGCAGGTGTTACTGCCAACGCGAACCTACTGAAAAAGTCATGTTCTTGTATGGAATATGACTTGATCAAGATATTGTGTTCTCACGGGATGGTCATTTTGCGATCGAAGCATGGCAATGAGTATGGTGTGAGAATCTATGAGTATTCTTCGCCTTTGTATAAAGTTGAAGTATACCTCCTTGCATACTTGGAATCTATTAATGTTGTCTCTCTTGAGTCAGAATGGTGTGTGCCACATGAATTCCTAAACGTAAAGATTCTTCCACCTCTTGTCGATACCAAGCTTGGAAGGAAAAGAAGAAAACGTGTCAAGGGAGTTAGTGAGCATTCCAAGAGTAGGAGAAGGAACAAATGTTCAATTTGCAAGAGACTCGTACACAAAAGAACCACATGTATGAACAACAACAAATCTTAAACAACCTTGATTGAATTTGTTTTACGTATTCAAGATACTGGAGATCCCCATGCTAATGTTTGTTTTGAACCTCTGCACTTTTGGTCAATTAACATCCACTAGTATCGATTATACTCATTATCTAATATCGATCAGTGAAAAGATGACATAAATTGTGTACACTCTATATTACAATTTAATATCGACTTCACTCATTGAGTATTGAAGTGTGTATTGTAAATATTTATTAGATTAGTAATGCAATGATTTTAGTGCATACATTAGAATGGTTACCCAATTGTCCTAAAAAGATTATAATTTTTATACTAAAATTGTGAAGGGTATCTTGCATGCTATTTTTAATGCACCAAATCAAATAATGCATAAGAAATAATCTAAGTATAACTAATCCAAACATAAATAATATAGGCATTATTTGAATACACAGTCTACCAAACAACCCTTTAAAGAATTCTCAAAAAATTAGATGTTGAAGAAGAAGTAATTTGTACTTTTGTTACCGTTGTAAAAGTTGAATAACTAAACATTTACTGGTTGTGAAAATATATAGACCCTTTAAAGAATCGATACATCTCTATGTGCGTGGTGTATGTCTGACGAATGAGATATATAGTCCGACATTAGTAAGGTATACTAGGGTTTATATCTAAGTTAAAGAATGATCGATACTATACCTACTAGAATATAATACTTATATATAGACCATAACTAGTAGAATTATAAAAAAGAGAACAATTAATGTAACACTTCAGAATTTGGAAAAGAAAGAAAAGAAGTTTTTGGGTTGCACGCCTTGTCTACAATCCCATCTATGAATCGTAGAAGCTTCTACGGGTCGTAGATGGAAACCGTAGGAAGAGGAAAAATGAATTTCAAAAATCAAGTCCAGTACCCTGTTTTATGGTTTACCTGGACGGCCCGTCAATTATTATACAAGTCGTAGATAGGTCTCGTAGGTGAGTCCCAGAATTTGTGAAATTTTGAGGGTTAAGTTGGTTTCTATGGTTGGGGTCTACAGATCACAGAAGGTTCTACGGGCCGTAGACTAGTCTTGTCAAAGTTGGTACAATTTAAAAAGTTTCTATACTTCTTACGGTTGATCAATACGCTCGGTAGAAAGTCTTACGGACCGTAGGTCAAAGCCATAGAAAGGCCTGCTAGTTATATTTAAAGGGCTTTTAAGTTTTTTTTCTCTAAGTGATAATGCCTAACTAGGTAATTTTGATCCTAATCCTAAGCCCTATATAAATCTTTTAGGTCCTAAAACTACCCATCCTAAATCATTCTCTTAAATTCCCTCCAAAATCAGCCCCAAAATCCTCTCAAGAGCTAAGGAAGGAGAAAGCTGGGGTTTTTCTTGAAAAACTCCAATTCACCATAGATCGTGGGCATTGATTTCTAAGGTATGTTAGTATTCACCTCTCTTTCCTCCATAGGATTCCTAAAATCTCTAATTTTACCAGTAAGATTCTCAATCAAAGTTAGGGTTTCATTAAATCTTCGTGGGTTCTTTTCAATTATGATTCAATTGATTGTTTTCCATATTTTAAAGCATGAATTGAAGTAATTATATAATTTTAAGTTGAATTCACATGAACCCATGCATGATCCATGGTTTTTAGACTCTGATCATATGTTGAAGCCTATGAACTATGAAAGATGAATTTATGAAGATATGCATATTCTTTTAATGAAATTGATGTAAATAAATTAAGGTTTCTTTGAGATTAAAGCATCGATGTTGTTGTGAAAGGTTTTGCCACATACTACTACGAACATGATTGTGAAAGGATTTCTCATAAACGATTCATAAGGTTGAAAAGTTGTCTCACCTAAATTGAATCAAGATGAAGGAGCTATTCAAATGAACTTTAGCTTGGATTGATTGCTTAATTGTGTTTTTCCATATCATGATGAAATTAATAAGATTAATGACTATTCCGTGGGATTTTTTCTTAGCGTCGAGAGGGTATTAAGATGGAGACTCTCATGTTAGTAGAGGTCGGGTTTCTAGCTAGTAGAAATCTCTTTATCCCATAACTATCTGCCATCGTATGGTGATTGTCTTAGATAGACATTAGCTAGTGGATCCAATTTAGCTCAGACATATGGTTCTTACCTTGGCAAGTAAGGACACTCCGTTTCGGTGCGCGGCATACATTGGATTGCATGTTATAGATCGCATGATTTATGTCGGTTACATGGTAAACTTCCCATAATAATGAACTAAGGTTACTTCTAAAGTATCTCACAAGTGATTTAAAGATGTTTAGCTTGCATTGACCATGATTATAATTTATGTTTTATGAACCCTTTTTTCTTCTGATTTACCTTGGTCATTGCCTGTCATGTAAAGTCCTTTTGGCATGATTTCATAACTCTTATGCATTTCTATCATACTTAGTACATTCCATGTACTAATGCATACTTGTGCCTACATTGTTTCACTAATGTAGGGTCATATGCTCCTATCTTTCACACTCGTGGCTAGTTGGTCTTTGACGTTCATGTATTGGGTGTGTCGTCATGTTTCGAGGAACGAGAAACTTTTGCCGCTTTATGTCATTTCAGTTTTCAGACTTATATGTGATGTATGGGTTACGTCCCAATCACTTCTTTAGATGTAATGAATGACTTATTGAGACTTGTGTTAGACTTCTGCTTTTGCCAAACTCCTTTTATGATATAAGACAGTTTCTTTGAAATCTTTATTTCTACTATCTTGTATGATGTATCCTAAGTGGCTTGTGTAGAGACTCTTGAGGTTCTATACTCCATGTTACGACTAGAGTTTACTTTGGGTTATGACAATTAATTAATAATAAATTATATTTTTGAAATTTATCAAATTAAACTACTTTAAACAAGTCATGTGATCATGTAAGGGTCCATATAAATTGGAGGTGGTGATCAAAGATGTACGAGAAAGAGTTGTGGTTATAAAATCAACATCCTCAGAACAATGTTTGAGAAAGCATAAGTATGTTGTGAGGATCTCACTTGTTCAACCATAATTCTTCCCATACATTGTTGATTACCACCCCCAATTTATGTAGATTCTTACATGATCACATGACTTATGGTACAAATGAAGATTCAGGAAAGATTTAGATATATGTTCGAGTTGTGTATGGTTCCAAGACAAGATGGTTGGAAAAGATGAAAAAGTTGAAGAAGATGAAAAAGTCGGAGAAGATGAAAAGACGGTTTGGAGAAGAAAGGTCGAAAGTTCTTTTTCAGAAAAAATTGTCTCAAATTTGTTATAATAATAATCATTTAACTGTGTGTATCGGGATTATAATAAACTTTTGTAAACTTATATATTTACCCCAAGTTTTTAAAATAATAAATAGGTCTATAAATCCACAATCCAATATACCCCAACCCCAAGTTTTAAAAATGTTAAAGAGATCCATGACCCTACAAACCTACCCCACTTATTCCCTTTTTAAAACTCTAACCCTACAAAATAAATTAAAAAGAAATGTAATAGCTATTGCTCAAATTAAATTTTGAACGTGGGTACATATCATAATAATCTCAATACACCTGTATCGTAGATAAGAAAGTTCATCTTGGTGGATTTTTCCAAAAATATCCTCCAATTTCTTGAACCAACAGATTCGTACAAATCTACCTTTATCTTGATATATTTTCATTAATAAAAATTTAAGTAGTAAGATTTAATTTGTTAAACCGCCCAATTCTAAAGATGTTTCATTTTAGTGAACTAAACTTAGATACTTCGAACCAATATAAGAATCAAGGCTAAATGGAATTTATGCCGAAAAAAGAAGAGGACCGCCAATGCTGCATCCGCATCTATTTTTGGTACACCTAAAGGGTTACCAATTATATATCTAGTAAATGGAATATATACTCTTCTGATTAATTTCAACTATAGAACAAACACTTGTCTCACTATACAGAATTAGGGTCGATTCAATGCTTACAAATATAAGCCATATATGCTTTGGTCCTCAGTTTTGGGGAGGGTGTAACACCCCGTTGTTTGAAAGGGCAAAAATTAGAAAGAACCATTTTTGGAAAGAATGAAAATCTGAAATTTGGCAAGTTATGTTGAGTATGAGTTTTAGGTCAACTTCAAACGACCACAACTCCTAGTACATGATGAGTTAGGTGGGCAACAAGATATCGGATGAAAGGTCTTGGAATTAGCTTTCCAACGCCACCAAGTTTGCTAGTTTTCGAGTTCGTATGAGGGAGATATGCTTGTTTGAAGTCAGGCTGTTTGAATAAGGAAAGTTACCCGGATTTTAGAGGGGTATTTTGGTCTTTTCATTATCCAATTAATTAAATCCATTTTTAATAAATTATTTGGTGTCTTTCACGCTAGGGTTTTTAGAGAAATAACTCAAGAGGAGAAAAGTCAAGTATTCTTGGAAATTTCTTGCAGAATCGAAGTCCTTTTGCTATGTGAGACTTTCATAGCATTGGGTTTGTTAACCCACGCACCAATCATGTTTAGTTCAGCGAAATTCATTCTAGAAAGTTGAAAGTTGATGATTTTGAATTGTGTTCTTGAATATTGGCTTTCGTTCTTGAGTTAAGTTGGTAATGTTGAGTTCTTGAGGAAATCGTGTCGATTTTAGAATCACTTAAGAATAGATTCTTGTGTACTTATAGTGGGTATCTGAATCTAAAGAGAATTTGAGAAAAAGAATTGAATTTAGGCGAATTGAGGTTAGAAAACAAAGAAGGAAAAAGTCGGGCGAATCTGGCAACTCAGTCCATGTCGCGGACCTGCCTCCCTATTTCATAGAATTTTTGTCCACGTCGCGGAGCGGTCATGGACCCTTCTGCCTCAAAATTTATTTCGAAACCAAATATAAAAATGTATCCTCGTGTCACGGACTTTTTTCCAGACAGCGATTTCTTGATCGTTTCTAATGTTTAACTATCTAAAAACACTCCTAAACATCATGAGATCTTTTCTATCACAAATCACATTCCTTGAATCCATAAATTCAAATTCAAGGAAAGTTAAGAGCCAACTCTAGAGAGTTCTTAGAGTCCTTTCAAAAGTCTTTTGCAAATACTTTACACTTGTTTTAAGACTTGATTTTTTGAGTTAAGTAAGAGTAACAAATGAAGTTCATTTCTTCAAAAAGAGTATATGGGAACTAAGTATTCCCAAAGAGTAGATGTTTTCACAATTAAACAATAGAGGAAACGCCGATTTCCAAGAGAGCCTTTGAGCTAGTTGTTGAGTAATTATCTCAAACCACAGAAAGAGTTCTTGGTTTTAAACATATGAGCTGAGTATTTTTGGAGTAGTATTGAGCACCGATGTGGGGACGAGTTCATAACAACTCAATGTCTCCATAAACCATGTAGCCAATGTGGGTAGAAAGGGTCATACTTTTTAGATGATTCCTTAATGCTTTTTAGCATAAACTAGTGGATCCACTTAGTTGAGGCATTCTATATCCCGGCAAGTTATAGGACTGTTCTGGTAGCGTGGGCGAGATGTTGTATCATCACATAACTCATAGTGATGGTTGTCCGTTAGAGAATCTCCCAGATAGAGTTTATTTTTGTATTGTTATATACAACTGAGTTATTATGGTATTTTCCAATACTTTGAGATGTTATCTATTGTTTTAAATGCTTTATATAAACTGCACCTTTACTATTGTTTATTTGTGCATTGAGTTGGGTATCCATGAGTTGAGTAAAACTGAGGTAAGTGCTTATTTCAAAATTTAGTTCAAGCTTATGTCATGTTTAGATTTTCCCCTTACATGCTCGTACATTCAGATACAGGAAATAAGGATCAACATCCAACACCTCGTTGATCCGGTTGAGCATCTCTGAGTCAGTTGGTGAGCCTCCTTGCTTTCCAGAGGATTCCCTTTTATTTCTTTGGTAGTCGGTTGTTAGGATGATCAGGGGTCTTTTCTGGACATAGCTCTTAGTTATTAGAGGCTTCATAGACAGTTAGACGTTATTAGTTCACTAGTCTTATACATTTCCATTGTTTTGATATTAAGACTTGAGTTGCCTTTATGGCCAGTCGAATGTTTTTCCTTTATGCATTTTAAGTTTTAGTTATGAATCTATTTCTTGAGTGGTTTTAAATGTTGAGTAAAGTCTTCTGCTGAGTAGTAAGCAAGGCTAAGGGTTCGCTTGGGGACATCAACGGTTCTTGAGTGCCAGTCCAGCCCAGGGTGTAGGCTCGAGGAGTGACAAACTTGGTATCACAGCCAGGTTTCAAGAGTCCTAGGGAGTCTATTAAGTCGTGTTTGTAAAGTCCTAGTTATCGGTGTGAAGCGCGCCACATCTATTATTAGGAGGCTGGGACATTGAGTAACTATCTCAATTCTTTTATATTCATGTCGTGCGATAGAGTTAATCTCTATAAAGTTTCCTTCTAACTCATGCTTGCGCGTGTCTTTTAGATCATGCCTCCACGAAGAGCTATCTGAAGTCGTCCTACTAGGAGAAATGTCAAGGAACAAGGGGTACCTAATGCACCTGAAGTGCAACCCCAATGATAGGTCACCAATGCTGAGTTCCTGGAAGCTATCAGGATGTTAAGACAAACTGTGACCAATCAAGTTGGACAGAGAGAGCACTGACAGGAAGTGGCTGATACTTCGAGGATCCGTGAGTTCCTAAGGATGAATCCGAGATTCAGACTTATTTAGGGCTTTGTTTTGATAAATTTAGTGTCCTCAAATGTTTAATTTATGCTATGAACTGATTTGTAAACCTTGATTTTTAGGTATGTGGATTGAGGGGCAAAGCAAGGACACTAACAGGTAAAAAGGAACAAAACAAGCTAAAGAAGGGAATAAAGGCAAGCCTGATGATCGCCAAGAGCACTCAGCGAATCATCAAGTTGCCCTTAGCCCACCTAATTTTACAGTATATTGTGCCTGAAACGAGAGAAATTTGGGTGAACTGTATTCTATATCGGCGAATCGTCGAATCGATCAGCGAAGCAAGATTGTTCCTTCGAACGCACTGAATGAGACAAAGATGAAATTGAATTGGCGAACCAAAGTACTTAAGGGTGGATCACGAAAGTGATCGGCGATCCCGATGTAGAGCGTCTAAAGTTACATTGCATGATGGATGAACAAATGAAGAATGAAGGCGATAGACAAGGAAGATCGGCGAAGCCCGACTTTCCTTGCCGATCAACCCCAAAAAGCCACATCTTAGAT
The DNA here is from genome assembly GCA_036553675.1 of Solanum okadae. Lineage (NCBI taxonomy): Eukaryota > Viridiplantae > Streptophyta > Magnoliopsida > Solanales > Solanaceae > Solanum > Solanum okadae. The sequence goes on from CM071678.1 coordinate 29,941,632, forward strand.
CGGTATAAATTGAATTTTTGGAAGAGAGAAGGCATCAAGTCATTGTGGAACAAAACAGACAGAACAAAAACACTATTCTTGTTGATTTTAAGCGATTTTGATGAAAGATTTCAATTGGGTGTTGTAATAGACAAAGATTTTATTCATCTCAGAACTTCAAAAATCAATACCCAGCTATGGAACATGTATTAGGTACTGAATTTTGTTCTTTTATGATGATTAGCTAAAACCCCAATCTTGGGGATTTAACAATGTCAATTACTGAATTTGGCTTGATGGGTTTTAGTCATTATCAATTTTAGTGCTAATTCGAAGTGGGTATTACTTATTGCTGTGGTTTAATTTCTTTGTTGTATGTCTATTTTAGTATGAATTAGTGTTTTATGCTTGCTTGAGAAAGAAAGGTAAAACTAAGGTGATAAGTTAGCACTCGTAGTTATTGGGTCATGGTGGATTCTGCTCGAGAGAGTGAATCCCAAGACTCATTCTATGTATCCAGCTTGAGAGAGTGGATGTAGTGAGGTTGTGGGTTGGTCTCCATGTTTAGCACATTGAGGTTCGAGAGAAGTTAATTGAAACGAGGCAGGTTTTCGAGAGAAAAGTATCTCATTTAAAGTTCATCTTACCCATGAAGAGTTAGCACTTTTGGTTATCAATTAACACCCATTGAGTTGAGTTTAGCAATTGCTTGGTCAATTCCCCAAGTATCTTTCTCTTATTTGATTACTCCTAATTAATTATTGTGGTTGCTTTCTTATCTAAAACCCCTTACCCTAACATTGATGTCACCCTTCTAATTTTATTAAAAGTTTTTGATAATTTCTATTCCTTCAGCTGCGGAAATCACTAGTCTAACTTCATACTTGAATTCAAAATAGAACTACTCCCTGGGTGATATACCCCAACTCTCTTGTTGGGTTTATACAGCTTAACGATCGTCTACACCTAGTATCGGATGAGGTGTAGTTGACACGTTAATCAAAATGGCGTCGCTGCAGGGGAGTGGTGTTGTTTACAATTCTCTTATCGAAGTTTAATTTGTGATTTTGTCGGCTATAGTTGAATCAATTTAATTTGTTGTGTTTGTGTTGGTTGTGTTGAACAGAAGAGGAAATGAGTGAGCCAAGGATCAATGGTAGCCAAGTGGTTTACCAAGGCCATATTGACAATCTTAATAGTGTAAATAACCCAATCCAAATGGGTAGAAATGTGCAATCTATCTACCATCAACCGAAGGGAATACTGTATTTCAGGTTACTAGCACAACTCTCCATCTCCTGACTTTACAGAGGGTTCGCTCACGAAGACCGCATGAGAATATTCAGAATTTTATGGATGTTTGTGGTCCGTTTTCATTCAATAACGTATCACAAGAATCAGTCCATCTCATGTTGTTCCCATTATCTTTGATGGGTGAAGCTAGCAAATGGCTAGCTGAGTTATCGATGAATTCCATCACATCTTAGGATGAGCTTACCACGACGTTCAATGCGAGATTCTTTCTCTCGTCGAGAATGATGAAACTCAGAGACAACATTCAAGATTTCAAGCGATTGGAAGGTGAACCAATCGACGAAACGTGGCTGAGGTTTAAGAAGCTACTACTTCAATGCCCGACTCACGGAATTCCAAACAATGTGCTGCTACAATACTTCTATCGAATTCTTGACTCGGTAAATAAATGAGTAACTGAGCAATTGGTTCGAGGTGGAACAATGTTGCAATTGTTTAAGGTGGATTCATTTCTTTTTGATGACATGACGCAAATAAATAAATCATGGTACACTCAAGAAGATTAAGTTTTGCATTTTAGCTTTAGGATGACTCAAGAACAGCTTGGTAAAGAAAGATAAAGGGATGAGAACATCAACAAGATGCTATCCCAAATGGAGCTACTACAAAAACAAGTGTTAGAAAATGTGGACAACCCAAAGAAGCAAGAGGAGTGTTTAGAGTTGAGGAGGGTTCTTCTTCGGGCTACTTAAAGTTGGGGGAGAATCAAGGTTGGAACTTTCACAGACTTGAGAGAGGTTTCCACCCAAGCTACTTGTAGCGGGGTAGGAATCAACGTAGGAACTCTCACAAAGAAGAAGAGCAGAGATGATATTATAAAATATGGGCCGAATAAAATGGCCATTGGAAAAGAGAAGATGATCATGAAGAGGACCACACACAATCGAGTGATATCCGAAAAGGGTAGTGCAAGTAGTCTACGAGTGGATGATTTGTTGTGTCACATCCTTGACAAGGTTGAGGGTTCAGATAACTTGCTAAAAGAGATGAAAGCCAATTTCTCTTCATTAAACAATAGAGTGAACTCTCATGCTGATGCAATCAAGCAACTTGAAGGTCTGCTGAGTCAACTTTTAGCACAATTGGAACCAAAAGTAATGGGGGAAGTCGAAGCCGTACACATAACAACTTTGATGGAGGATGGTGACAAAAATCTGGCTATGGTTACTCGAAGTGGAAAGGTAGTGGTAGGTGATATGATGGGTAATAGTGAAGTATAATCTCATGAAGAATAAAAAGGTATTGAGGAAGAAGAGATTCCCATCCAACAATGCCTTGCCAATGAGTTACAAAAAGATGCAGGAAAAAGCACCTCAATCCCAAAATTGGTGCAACCTCTCCCCAAAATAACCTCTCCATTTCCCCAACATCTCAAGAAGAAAAATGAGGATGAGAAGTTAAAGAAGTTCTTATCTGTGTTCAAGACATTATCCATTAATCTCTCATTAGTGGAAGCATTGTTGGAGATGTTGGGTTATGCCAAGTTCATGAAGGAGTTAGTGACAAAGAAAAGAAGCTTAGACTTCGAAACAATTGAAGTCTGTCATAGTTGTAGTGCAATTATGACTAGTGAGATGATTAAAAAAAGAAGATCCGAGAGTATTTACCATTCCTTGCACTATCGGTATGCTCTAATTTGCCAAAGCCCTATTTGATTTGGGGGCAAGTATAAATCTACTGCCATTCGCAATCTATAAACAACTTGTGTTGGGTGAACCGAAATCTACAACAATGAGGCTTCTGATGGACCGGTAGATCAAGCATCCTGTGGGGACACTCTATGATATTTTGGTAAAGGTTGACCGATTCATCTTTCCGGTTGATTTTGTCATCCTTGATTGAGAGATTGATGCTGAAATTCTCATTATTTTGGGAAGACCATTTTTAGCAATTGGGAGAGTGTTAGTAGACGTTGAAAGCGGTGAATAGAAGTTCTGAGTGAACGAATATGAAGTCACCTTTAACATGTGTAAGTCAATGAATCACCCAAGCGATATTCATGTGGTATCGACAATCGATGTAATTGATGAAGCAGTGACTGGTGTGAGCCACTTGATGTGTATGAGTGAGCCACTTGAGGTTGTGCTTTTAGACCGAAGTCCAATGTTACGTTGTAACACTCCGGAAAATAGTAGACTAAACTAGAGCTAAACGTAAGGGTTAGAATAGTAAAATGACTCCTCGTAGCTTAGTAGACCTTCTAGGGTTGTAATAAGGGCTACAAGAGTCAAGGCCAAAGGGCAAGTGCCAAGGCAAACGGGCAAAGCCAAAACCAAAGGCCAAGGCTGCCCCAACCTTGGCCAACACTGCCCTAACTTCATGGCCACCACCACGGCCAGTGATCTTGATCACGGCTCATGGGAGGCTTCATGGAGTTGCCTTGGCCATTGAGGGTGGCAAGCAAGTGTCATATCCACTTCCTCAAGGTTCACCAGAGGGACCACGACCAGTGGTCTCTACCACAGCTCGTGGAGCCCTTCTTGAAGTTGCATTGGGCATGTGAGCTTAAGGCACAAGTGGCCTAGCCACTGCCTCAAGGTCCACGAGAGGGACCACGACCAGTGGTCTTGACCACGACTCGTGGAGCCCCTCATGAGAATGCCTTGGGCTTGTGAGCTTAAGGCACCAAGTGACTAGTCACTGCTTCAAGTTCATGAGTGGGACCACGGCTCGTGGTCATGACCACGACTCATGGGTCCCCTCGTGGCACTTGGGCAGGGTCATTTAAGTAAAAGTTAAATGGGTCTTTTCCTTTTTAAATCTTATTAAAGTGAGGTCATTTTGGGTAAGTTTATGGTAACTATATAAGTTGTTTTTAAGTCAAATTCACCAAAACTAAGTCATTTTTCGGAAACACCCAAATCAATTTAAAAAGTTCATCTTCTACACAATATTTCTCTCTCTTAAACTCAAGGAAGAAGAGGAGTAAAAGTGGAGCTAGGGCTTGAAGAATCAAGGCTATTTCACTCAATTTATTTGAAGAATCATTACTAAGGTATGGTAGTCTTTCATCCTTGGATAGTTTCCATCGAAGGAGTCCCTCAAAATTGAATTTTAAAACTATTGATTTCCCCCAAAGTTAGGGTTTGACTTCAATCTTGTAGGTTCTTTCCAAAAATGTTTTAATGGTTGATTTATGATGGATTATGATTGAATTGATGGTTTATTATTGATTTATGATGAATTATCCCAAGAACCCATGAAATCCCTAATTTCCCAAATTTGGATCGTATGATATGAATTGTTGATTCTAGAAGGATTGTTATGAGATTATGCTTATTATAGTTGGGTTACTTGAATCATGATATCATTCATGTCTATTTTATTAATTGTGGATATGTTGATGGCTTGTGGCCTTGAAAGGCAAGATATGTCAATTATGCATGATTATGAGGGCTATGTAAGGGCCATAAGAACACTTTGAGAGTAAAGTGAATATGATCATGAACTAGTTGTTGTTGTGTTGCGTTGTTATCCTCATGAACACATTTATGTATGAGTATGATATGATGTGAATGGTTTGTCACATATGATGATTCTAAGGTTGGAAGACTAGTCTCACCTAATGAATCTAGGAGTTATAGTATGATTATGTTGGATGGATTGTCAAGACATACTTCCATGATTATGAACTTAAGTCAAGACTTAATATGTAAATTGTGGGAGTCAATGCTTAGAACCGAGTGGATATTGATATGAGATAGGAGCTCTTCCGTTAGTTGAGGTTGGGTTTTCCTAATAACAATCTCTTGGGATGGAAGCTCGTCCATTAGTTGAGGTTGGGTTTCTAGTAGCAATCCCCTTATCCCATAACTATGTGCCCGCATAGGTCTTTAGCTAGTGGATCCACCTAAGCTAAGAGTATGGTTCTACCTTAGGCAAGTAGGACACCCTTTTTCGATGTGGGGTAGATATCGGATTCCATGTTAGCTCACATGGTCTATGTCGGTTAAGTCTTATTCCCTAAATAAGTTAATATGGACAAGAAGTTGATTTATAGACCATAACTACTCAAGAAGATTTACTTAGTATGGGCAGGAGTATGACATCTTACTCATGCATTGCATAAGTAAACTTTGAGAGTACTTATGATATGTTGCTATTATAATATGATAGTCTATGCATGACAATATGGTTTATGACTTCCAATGTATGCATGATGAGTTCAAACTTGGTAAAATGCATGGTTTTCAACCAAAATGTCCTTTTTAGCATATTTTCAATTATTTCTTGCATGGCTAATCATACTTAGTGCATTTTTGTACTAACCCATAATTCTTCTACATTTTTCTATAAGTGTACGTCCCGGTTCTTCAGGTGATATCCTTCTTGGTTGAAGCTTGGATTGACTATTCTCCTTGCTTATTGGTGAGTCCTCATGGTTCGGGGAGGGATGATGATTTTTTAGTTTCTTTTCTTGTACTTTCATTTGAGAACTATGTTGTTAAGGGCTGTGACCCTATTTGACACTTCGATTGTAATAGATGGCATTATGAGACAAGTCTAGACTTCCGCTTTGCTTTTATGAATAATTTTAAGACATGATATGTGTTTTTACTCTCTATTGTTCTTTACTTATGTTATGATATGCTAAGTGGCCTACATGGCGCTTTTCGGGGTCCTATGTGCCATATTACATCTAGGGGGTACCCTGGGGTCGTGAAAAACTATGTAATCAGAGCACAAGGTTTAGAATGATTCTAGGATGATGTCTCATAAGCCATGTCTAGTAGAGTCTTGTTCGTAAATGTGAAGCGCGCTACATTTATGAATGAGAGGCTATAAGATGTTAGGAAATTTCACTTCTTTCATTATTCTTGAGTCGTGCCTTAGAGTTTAACTCTATAGAAGTCCCTCTCCTAATCCTTCTCTTGTATGTTTAGGAAATGAATACACAAAGGGTGAATGCTAGAGGGTTGGAAGAGGAGAATGTGAATCAAGGAGTTCCTCAAGCTCCTCAAGCTAACCGAGCTCTGGTTGACCTTCCTCTATGACAAATGAGGAGGTTAGGTCGTCTTTTCAAATGTTCGCCCAAGATATGCCGACTCGAGTTCAAGCTTTGACTACTCAAGTCCAAACAAGGGATGTTGGGACACATATGAATCCTAATTCCGTGGCTTCTAGATTGAGAAATTTTGCTAGAATGAACCCTCCCGTGTTTCTTGGTTCCAATGTGGGAGAGGATCATCAAGAATTTGTGGAAGAGATTTACAAGATAATTGATCCCATGGGGGTGACTTCGGTAGAGAAAGTGGAGCTAGCCGCTTACCAATTGAAGGGTGTGGCCCAAATATGGTATACTTAAAAGAAGAGGAATAGGCCGGTAGGAGCGGGTCCTATAGATTGGGAGGTGTTCAAGAAAACATTCCTTGATAGGTTCTTTCCTCGAGAGATGAGGGAAACTAAGGTGGAAGAAATTATCAACCTTTGTCAAGGAGGTATGAGTGTTCAAGAATATTCTCTAAAGTTTACCGAATTGTCCAAGTATGCTCCGGCCATTGTGGCGGATCCAAGGGATGAGATGAGTAGGTATGTGATGTTTGCGTAATCAAGACACAAGTTCTGATGCAAGTGTCTACGATCTTACAATAGTTTAGTAACCCAACCAAGGGTTAGGATCATTCCCAAGGGAGTGGTTTCGAGGATTAATAGAAAAATAAAATTTAGTTCTAACTAGTCGTAGCTAAAGACAATAACGATTAAAAACATTGTAAATTAAAGGGGGACACAAAAGTGCCAATTAACAATGAAGGGTTTTGTCACAAGTAAGTAAAAAATAAAATAAATAAGGATTTCTAAGTAATGAGAGGGGATCCTTGGGATGTGACGGGAATATGGGTTAAGCTATATTATTGGGTACATGCTTTCGATAGATGATTCATAGAATAATTGTGACTAGACTAAGCTTTAAGGGGGATAAACTCTCTCTCGAGCAACTTACCCCGTTTCAAATGCGTTCCTCTTGGACACCTATTTGCCGCATGAAGACCAGCCTATGCCTTAACCCACTCACTCTCTCAAGCTGAGTGTGTGGGAATGAGACTAGGATTCACTCTCTCGAGCTGAACCTCATGTCGACCCAATCCCACCGGCTATCAATTTAGTAGTTTTAGTTTTACGACCTCTTTCAAGAACAAGCCAAAAACACATAAATAAACTTGTATTTGCAACTACAAATTCATTAAATTCATCCACAACTACTAAACAAAATCACAGTTAAGCTAATGATTAAACTATCAACAAGCAAGACCCAACAATTATCTAAACCCATATTCGCTAAATCACACCCCAAGAATTGGGGATTTTGCCACACATGTATAAGAGATGGAAATTTATAGCAAATTGAGCTCACATTCAACTGGATATGAAGATTTAAGTCTTGATACATGCCAAAATTTAAGAATCCAAGAGACCCAAATCCAAACCTTGAAGATAGAACCCTTTGGATCTTCAACTCTTCAAAACCCTCTCAAACTTAGAGCAAAAATATCAAAAAGTACTATTATATATGAAAATTATAATAATTGTTCCACACTTAAAACTACACATCTAGCTAGTATTTATAGTTTTCACAGATTTGTGCTGCAGTAGATCATTCGGCTTCGTTAGTCGAAATCGTCGATCAACTCGGCGATTTGCCCTTTGGTGTAGTTCATCGCCGTCTTGCACCACCCTTCAACATCGTCATGCTCTGGGTCATTGTACGACATGGTACTGCTTTGCGGAACTTCTTGGTGATGCACCAACTGCTCCCTTTTTCCTCCAACTTGATCGTTTCCTTCAGGGCTCAACACACTGGAAAAAAGGCGAAGTAAGACCCTTCGATGACTCGCCAAGTGGACTCGGTGATCCTCAGTCCTTCATTTCTTCGTTCTTTTCAGATTTTTTGTTCCTTTTTGCGGCGTAGTGTCCATGCTTTCCTTCACACTTCAAATACCTGAAACTTAAGGGTTTTGATCAGCTATTAAGATAAAATAAGCATTTGAGGACACAATTTCTATTAAAATATAGCCCTAAATGAGTGCATTATATGGACTCATGAACACCCCCAACTTAAACTTTTGCTTTTCCTTAAGTAAAACTCAAGTTCAGCAGTTCAACAGTGATGTCTCCAACAGTGCTACACAAGACTCAATTATGAATGTACACGACAAGACTCAATTTACTTATGCAAGGGTCAATTGTGTACTCAAAGATTCAACTTGAGACACACCATTACCAAAGATTCTCAAGCTCGCAATACTTGCTTTAAATTCAAGTTCAAGCTCAACAAAAGCCTTATGATTCCCTCACAAAAATGATGATTCCATTTTCACACGCAAAGGTATAATCAATTTAAAGTTCAGGAATCAGACACAACACTCACACTCACACTCACAAACATGAGCACAATGCATGCTTTCACCCATAGGTATGCCCGTACTTTCCAATCAACATTTGTTTTGACTTTCTTAAGATCACAAAGGTCTTAACAAGGCTTGTAATGGGGTTGAGTGCAAAGGTATGGTCATTTAGGCTTAGTGACTTTTATCCTCATGAAATGTGGTGCTCTCAACACTTCCTTTCTTTTTCCTTCATCATTTTCATTAGTGCATCATAGGTCATCCTATTATTCATTTCCCGTGGATTGTTTGGAACCCTATTTCTTTGGTACTTTATTCCACAACTTTCTCTTTTTTTGTTTTCTCTTTATTTTATATATATGTATATATATATATATATATATATATATATATATATATATATATATATATGGAAGGATTCCATTTTTCTCAACACCATGGGTTAAAGGAGACTTTCCTTGCACTTCTTGACTTTCCTTTTTCTTTTTCACCACACCCCCAACTTAGGATTTTGGCCTAAGTTGGCTATTTAATTAACCACAATTCAAGAGGATTATAGGTAATGGATTAAGAAAGGTCTAGTTTTCATCAAGTTTCTTTCAAAGAAAGCTAAGGCTCAAAGGGTTTTCAAGAGAGAATCACGCTCACAAGGTAGGTCACAAAAGAGGTATATGTCAAATTGGTTCACACTCTTCGAAGTTGTAAGATCATATCAAGAGAAAGTCTTACTTAGTCAACCGGACCAACAAGGTAAATTCTAGGTGTTGTCATGCATGGTTCCAGGTAAGCTTATCACACAGGGCATCGACATTTAAGTCAAACAAGACTCCACACTTTCACTAGTGTGCAACGGTCATTACAAGAGAATCGATTTGATAAATTGTTGTCTATGCAACTTCATTTGGCCTCATTGTAGCCGTACATTCATTTTCGTTCGATTGTAAGCACTATTCAAGTCATCGGTATGGATCGAAACTGAGACTCAAATTTGCCAACGAACAACCACATTCAACACACTAGTATATAAAGGGTGGAAAAATGTGCGAAAAATTCAAGAAATTTCAGAATTTTTTTTCGGAAGTGTCAAAATTATTTTGCAATTAAAATAAAAGGAGCCACAACCTCAAACATCCATAGAAAAGCAGTATTAACACAAGTTTAAACAGAACAACCAAATATATACATAAAACACAAACAAAAGTAGCACACAAAAGGTTTGGGCCTCACCCCACCGCAAATAAAAACATTTGTCCTGAAATTCGAATGAAAGTATCCAACAAGTAAATTAAAGAAAGACAGAGAGGGAGGTAAGGAAAAGTCCTGTCTATGCAGTCTCTCTATCTGTCGGGGTCTCAGTGGCTGGTGTAGCAGTCTGTATATGGGCATCAGTGCTCGGAGTAGCCTCAGACGGAATAGCAATGCCAGATCCACTAGGAGCTGCTATGGATGTCTCGATCGGCAATATCTAGATCACCAGCTGCACTACCGTCTCCATAATATCTGGCAAGTCTCTGAATATGTCATCATCTCTGCTCTCCTGTGTCTCCTCAACATGTACCGATAACAACTCCTCGTTGGTCTCTACATCCGACTCTGCATGTGTTGTGCCATTCCCCTATACATCTCTGGTGGTAGTTGGAGGAATCCCCGAGGTTTTAGGAGCATCCTCATCATCTGCATCCCGCATTAGTGAAGTGAAGTCCGTAGCCTTTAAATAGTTTACATCCTTTCTTAAATCTACTACTTCGGCTTTCAAGCCAAAAATTCAGGTGTCTCCCTTTGTCTGATCTCACAAGCAATGACTCTGGTAGCCAGATCATCAACAGAGGCCCTAAGGGGGGTCAGTGCAGCCAAGATGGCACTGTCAAGCATCCCAAGGATGGATCTCTACAATCGGGTAGCTCTCACATCAGTTGAATAGGCCAATTTCCCCATCTTCAGGATCATGGCTTGAGTAATCCTGGCAGGCTAAGAGGATGAGGAAGCACGTGGAGTCTGTGAGGAAGAGGAAGAAGGAGTGCGTATACCTGAGGGCTCAGAGGTCGGAGTAGGCGAAGATGCCTCTGCTGGTAATGAGTCAACATTGACCTCTGGAGAAGTGTCTGCTGGAGCTGCTCTCCTCCTGTCAACCTTCTCTCGTGTGAACTTAGCCTCAGTACGCCGAATATTGGTGGAGGAAGACGGGGTGACCTCAACATCCCTCGTAGTGTCACGAGGTACTCCAGCTCACCGGTACAACTAAGTTACCAGAACTTGAAATGGCAGAGATGTTAGCTTCTGTTTGGCTCTCATGGCTATCTGTTGTGACATTAGCAGTCCCAGATCGATCTGTCTCCTGGCCATGATAGAACCAAGGAAAGCCGCCTTATGATGGCGAATAATAGACCCGTTCTGGGATGACATTATGGTGTTGCTGATGAAGCCAAACCAGAACCTGGAGGCGATGTTCATGTCCCTTTTGTCAATAGGAGCCCCTGCATCTATCCACCTCGGGGTGGTGTCAGAAATCATCGGAGCCAACCAAACCTTCAAATCATCCAGGGACTGAACAATCGGAAACCCCTCGTAAGGAAGTACAGAGTGCATTGGTCTACCCAATACAATTTTAATATGCTCACTGTGACACTCCACTTCCTTGCCTCTGACCATGACCGACTTCACCAGTAGAAACTCACTTGCCTTCTTCTTGTTATTAGGCACCAACTCCCCATAAGCAATGTAAAACTCTCTTACCCAAGAGGGAATGTAAGGGCCTCGGGGCCGTGTGAACTGCTCGAATCCATGGTATCAGAGAGGTTCAAGCACATCATGATGCTTGCCTTCCAAACCCTCCATAGATAGTAACTTCTCCTCTATGAAGGTCTGTAAACCATCACCTCTCAATCTGTTTAAAAGCCTCGGTGGAGGAACTATAGGGAGTGCAGGGGTAACTGGAGGTGCTTGAGCTGGCACTGTATCTGATTTAGGAGAAGCTGCAGCTAATGAAACTCTGGTGGGTATGGGTTGAGGTCTATCTCAGAGCCTTTTCTAACGGTAAATCAAGGGTTGATCATCTTCAGGCTCAGACCACTCAACTTGGGTCTCAATAGTTACTCCTTTCTTTGCTATATGTTTCTTCCTTTTTCCTTTGTCTCCCGGTTGAAGTTCTTCTCTTTCTTTCTTTGGAGGATTTCAACCCCCTTCGTTTATATTAATGCCCTTTGCTACTTTCTTGGGTGGCATGTTTTGATTTGTACATACCATATCTGTAAAATATTGGGAAGAGTTAGGGGAAAGATCAAATAGAAGCACTTGCAATCTACTACAGGAAGAATTGCCAAGTGGATCGACGAGTCGCCAAACTTCTTTGGCGAGCATGGGTTTGTCCGCCGACAGTTACAGTGCATTAGGGGATTAGAATAGCATACAAAGGGCGATCAAGAGTACTTTCGGCGAGTCGCCGAGTGCTTTCGGTGACCCATGGTTTCTCGCCGAAAGTTACAGACTCAAACATCCAACTTGACACGATATTAAGGGAGAGATAAAGACATTGGGTGAACTGCCGAACGATTCGGCGAGCTCTACCCAGCTCACCTAATGGCCCAACGTGCCCATTTTCAATCCACCTTCTCGAATTCAATCTGCAAACCACCAAAAGAATCAAAGCATGCACTAGTGAAATTCAAACGAGACCCATATTACCCATCACCCCGGGATACTAAAATTTCTCCCGAATTTGCTGCATTTGACCATTTGATGATATTCGCTCTTAAGAGCGGTGTCACCCGCTCTATCATTGAGCAAATTTTCGACATTTAGCACAAATGTGGGCTACTCAGACTTCACTTAATCAATCTAAAAACACACAATCACAACCCAACTCATTAAAAAGCACCAAGATTATGGGCATTTGATAGTCAAATAACACGGGCAAGATTTTTCAAATTAAAATAGGAAATTAAGGATTCTAATCCTACCAGAGAGGCCCAGTACATATCAATACGATACGATCATAGAAAATGAGTGTAAAATTTTAAAATGTAAGCTCGAGATTCAAAAACCAACCTTTTATGCCGATTAAAACGTGATTGAAATGCTAGGCGTCAAAGAAATCCTAGTTCCGAGCACCAATCAATAACTAAAATACTAATTGAAAGCAAGGAGATTGAGATTACTACCTTGGTGTGAGTTTTGAAGTTTATAAAGCTAGGGAAAATGAAGAAGTTCGAATTTTAAGACTTTTGGCCATTATAAACCGTCTAGTTCGTGTCCATTCAGCAACGTTAGTATTGCTCGCCAATCTAATCGGCAATTCGCCAAATTGTCTCGTATCTCATCGAGTTTTATAGGGCTTCCAGTTTACATGGCGTTCCAAATGGCGAACACAATCGAGATCGCCAACCAGTTCTGCGATATACCAACTGGATCCTTATTTCGCGAACTTGGACTTTTCAACACATTCTTCAATTTAACCTACAAAATCAACACACCATTATCTATAAAAGTAAACTAAAGCATTTAAAACCTTGGGTTGCCTCCAAAGAAGAGCCTTATTTAACATCGTGGCTCGACGCGAGTCTTTACTCACTCTCCATTATTGGGGTCAACCCTAGTATCCCTAGGTAACCCCAAGGATCATTTGTGTGGAGATGAGGTATTGCAAAACTCATGAGTGTTTTGATCAGTTGGATCGATCTAGAGTAAGATCCAATCATCTGATTCAACACTTCAATATTCTGCTTCATATCTTCTAACACTCGATCTTGGTCGGTGATCTTCTGGAGAATGATTTGTAGTCTGTCCTTAACACGATTTCTCTCTCGATCTCTAGACATTTTTCGCTCATGAGGGGGTATGTACCTTCCCTGACTCTTGCACTGGTTTTCCACCTTTGAGAATTTGGTGGCCAAGTTGTTCAGCTGAGTTACCAATGCAGCTAACTTGAAGTCACCCTCGACTTCTTGGTTCGCCTCAGCTAACTTGCCACCACTTCCCTCACCCATGATCAGGGTTTCTGCATACAACAACTTAGAGCAAAACAAAACTAAAAATAAAATTAGTAAAACTACAACTATTAAAAACAAAAATTCTACTTAACTAAGAATTCCCAAATAACAACACTCCTTGACAACGGCGCCATTTTGAGGTTGGCGTAATCAAGACACAACTTCCGATGCAAGTGTCTACGATCGTACAATAGGTTAGTAACCCAACCAATGATTGGGATCGTTCCCAAGGGAGTGGTTTTGAGAATTAATAGAAAAATAAAATTTAGTTCTAACTAGTCATAACTAAATACATTAATGATTAAAAACATTGTGCATTAAAAGGGGACACAAGAGTGTCAATTAACAATGGGGGGGGGGGTTTGTCACAAGTAATTTAAAACAACAAAATACAAGGATTTATAAGTAATGAGAGGGGATCCTTGGGATGTGACGGGAATACGGGTTAAGCTAGATTATTGGGTACATGCTTTTGATAGAATATTCATAGAATAATTGTGACTAGGCTAAGCTTTAAGGGGGATACGCTCTCTCTCGAGCAACTTACCCCGTTTCAAATACGTTCCTCTCGGACACCCACTTGCCGCATGAAGACCAGCCTACGCCTTAACCTACTCACTCTCTCGAGCTGAGTGTGTGGGAATGAAACTAAGATTCACTCTCTCGAGCTAAACCTCATGTCAGCCCACTCCCACCGGCCATCAATTTAGTAGTTTTAGTTTTACGACCTCTCTCTCGAGCAAGCCAAAAACACATAAATAAACTTGTATTTGCAACTACAAATTTATTAATTCATCCACAACTACTAAAAGAAATCACAATTAAAATAAGATTAAACTATCAGCAAGCAAGACCCAACAATTATCTTAACCCATATTCGCTAAATCATACCCCAAGAATTGAGGATTTTAGCCACACATGTATAAGAGATAGAAATTTATACCAAATTGAGCTCGCACACAACTAGGTATGCAGATTTAAGTCTTGATACATGCCAAAATTTAAGAATCCATGAAACCCAAATCCAAATATTGAAGATGGAACCCTTTGGATCTTCAAGTCTTCAAAACTTTCTCAAACTTAGAGCAAAATATCAAAAAGTACTATTCTATATGAAAATTATAATAATTGTCCCACACTTAAAAGTACACATCTAACTAGTATTTATAGTTTTCACAGATTTGTGTTGCAGCAGATCATTCGGTGTCATTAGTCAAAATAGCCGATCAACTTGGCGATTCGCCCTTTGTTGTAGTTCATCGCCGTTTTGCACCAGCCTTCAGCATCGTCGTGCTCTGGGTCATTCGGTGACATGGTATTGCTTCGCGAAACTTTTCGGTGATGCGCTGACTACTCCCTTTTTCCGTCGACTTGATCCTTTCCTTCAGGGCTCAACACACTGGAACAAAAGGCGAAGTAAGACCCTTCGGTGACTCGCCAAGTGGACTCGGTGATCATCAGTCCTTCATTTCTTCGTTATTTTCTGCCTTTTCGTTCCTTTTTGCGACGTAGTGTCCATGCTTTCCTTCACACTTTAAATACCTAAAACTTAAGGATTTTCATCAGATATTGAGATAAAATAAGCATTTGAGGACACAATTTCTATTAAAATATAGCCCTAAATGAATCCAATTTGTGGACTCATTAGTATGTGACGGGTATATCCAAGGTGGTAAGAAAAGAATGTCGTACGACAATGCTCCTTCATGATATGGACATCTCGCGTCTTATGGTGTATGCCCAACAAATGGAAGATGAGAAACTCCAAGGCAACAATAGGGAGCTAAAGAGGGCTACAACTGGTGATGTGAACTTTTCCAATGCTAAGTCTGATGGACAAGGTCGACAAAGGTTCAAACAAAGGTTCTCTAACCAAGGCTCCTCTAGTGCTCCCCTAAGGTCCAATAATGATATGGGTTCCAACCATAAACCTCAAGGAGGCAATAGTGGTGGTTCGTATGTTGCTAGGCCTAATTATGCAAAGTGTGGTAGAAAACATGAGGGCAAATGCCTAGTTAGTTCAGATAGGTGCTATGGTTGTGGAAAGAGTGGCCACAAGATGAGAGATTGTCCAACACTAGTGGCAAAGGCAAAATAGGGCAAGCGAGCTCCTCCAAGCAATTCAAACTCCAATGCTCAAAAGCAAAACCACTTTTATGCTCTCCAATCCCGAGGTGACCAAGAGAGCTCTCCGAATGTGGTGACCGGTATGTTGCAAGTCTTTTCTGTTGATGTATATGCTTTGTTATACCCCGGTGCCAATTTGTCCTTTGTTACACCTCTTGTGACTATGAAGTTTGAAATACTCCCCGAAGTGTTAATAGAACCTTTTTCGGTTTCTACCCAGGTTGGTGACTCGGTAGTGGAAAAAAGAGTCTATAAAAGTTGTCCTATTTCTTTGTTTCACAAAGTTACCTTGGTGGATTTGGTAGAGTTAGACATGTTAGATTTTGATGTGATTTTGGGTATGAATTGGTTGCATGCAAGTTATACTTTATAGATTGTAGGACTCGGGTGGTTAGATTTCAATTTCCAAATGAGTCTATTTTAGATTGGAAGGGGGGAAATTCTATCCCTAGAGGTCAATTTGTTTCTTGTCTCAAAGCTAGGAAAATGATCTCCAAAGGGTGCATTTACCATCTTGTTAGGGTGATGGATGTTGAGTCTGAAAACCCTTCTCTAGAGTTGGACCCCATGGTGAATGAATTTTCGGAAGTCTTTCTTGATGACTTGTCCGACATTCCTCCCGAGCGGGAAATAGATTTTGGCATTGACCTTTTGTCGGATACACAACCTATCTCCATTCCTCCTTATAGAATGAATCCGGCCGAGTTGAAAGAGCAATTGAAGGATTTGGTAGATAAGGGCTTTATCAGATCGAGTATCTCACTAAGGGGTGATCTAGTGTTGTTTGTTAGAAAGAAGGATGGGTCTCTTCGAATGTGCATAGACTATCACCAGTTAAACAAAGTGACCGTTAAGAATAAATATCCCCTTCCGAGAATCGATGACTTGTTTGATCAACTCTAAGGGGCTAGTTACTTCTAAAAAATTAACCTTCATTCGTGATGCCACCAACTTATGGTGAGAGGGAATGATATACCCAAGACGGCTTTCCGAACTAGGTATGGGCATTATGAATTCCTTGTGATGTCATTTGGCTTAACTAATGCCCCGGAGGCATTCATGGATCTAATGAATAGGGTGTTTAGACACTACCTTGATATATTTGTGATTGTATTTATCGATGATATCTTGATCGGAGTGAGAGTGATCATATGGACCATTTCAGGATTGTATTGCAAGTCCTTAAAGACCACCAATTATATGTGAAATTTAGTAAATGTGAGTTTTGGTTGAGGTATGTAGCCTTACTTGGTCATATTGTGTCAAGCAAGGGTATTGAGGTAGATCCTAAGAACACAGATGTGGTCAAGAGTTGGCCTAGACCTCTAACTCCTTCTGATATTAGAAGCTTCTTGGGTTTGGCCGGTTACTATAGGAGGTTTGTTGAGGGTTTTTCCTCCATAACTTCTCCGTTGACAACTTTGACTCAAAATAAGCTAAGTTTGAGTGGTCATAGGCTTGTGAGAAAAGCTTCCAAGAGTTGAAGGATAAACTTACTACCACTCCGGTGTTGACCTTACCGAAGGGTACAAATGGTTTTGTTGTATATTGTGATGCCTCTAGAGTGGGTTTGGGATGTGTCGTCATGCAAAACGGTAAAGTCATTGCCTATGCTTCAAGGTAACTCAAGGTACTGATTAATAACATTTCGAAGACACTTCATCCAATTATAAGCGTCAATGATCGTTAGTTAGTATATAACCCAACTAAATGAGTTGGGGTCGAATCCCACAGGGAGCGGTACATGCTTAAGATTCAATAGGAAAGTGTGAACATGGTCAAAGCAGTCATAGAAATAGAGATTATCAAATAAAAACATTATTCAAGTCAGGGGGTGACACGAATGTCAAATGGGGGTTATGGTTTGAAATTATCAACTACAATAACAACAAACAATACGAAATAACAATAATGAGACGGGTTCTTGGGATGTGATTCGATTATAGGATAATATAGAAAAATGGGTAATTGCAACTATTAGAAAATAGCTAGATATTAGTGAGTAAGCTAGACTATAGAGGAGGTAAACTTTCTCTAGAATAATTTACCCCGAATCAAGTCGATTTCTCTTGAACATCGACAAGCATGCAAAATAAGAACAACCCACACCTTAGTCCATTCACTCTCTTGTGCTGAATATGTGGAATTGGGTTTAGGATTCACTCTCTCTAGATGAACCCATGACAACCCAATACCCACATACCATTAATCAATAATCTTAGTTTTTAAACCTGTCTTTTAAGCAAACAAAAAAAAAAAAACGGTAGAACTGCATTTCCAACTACAATTCTTAGATTAAACCACAATTAATTATTGAACTCACGTCGAAACAACATTTAGACGAACAATTAGCAATACCCATAAACTAAATCAACCCATAATCACATAAGAACACCCCAAGAATTGGGGTTTTAGCTAGATATCATAAAAAGATAAAAATCATTACCAAATTGAGTTTCCATCAATTGGGTAAGATTGATTTCGTCTTTACAATGGTCCAAGTTGAAGAATTTCAAAGACCCACTTCCAATTTCTCAAAAGTGAAAAACTTCAATTCTTCAAAGCTAAGGAAAAACTAGAGAAAACTTGTCTCACAGTTCAAAACTCTATAAATATGAACACGGATACTATTTAGAATGAATAATTCATCCTAAACTAAATGTTCACATATGTATTTATAGTCGCCAAAAATGTGCTGTGAAGAACCACTCGGCGCAGTAAGTTGGGCTAGCCAATCCACTCGGCAATCCGCCCTTTGGTCAATTCTATCGCCCTTCTGCCTTGGCCTTCAGCATCCTCAAGGTCTGTAACTTTGGGCGATCCATCACTGCATTGCGGAACCTCTCGGCGATCCTCTAACTACTCCTTTCTCTTGCCAACTTGGTCCTTTCCTTCAGGGATTGCCACACTAGAACTTTAGGCGGTCAAGTAGCCGTTCGGTGACTCCCCAAGTGGACTTGGTGATCATAAGGCTTTCTCTTCTTCATTCTTTCAGCTTGCTTTGTTCCTTTTTGCAAATTAGTGTCCTTACTTTGTTCCTCAATCCATATACTTGGAAATCAAGGGTTTTACACCAGTTATTGGCACAAAATAAGCATTTGAGGACACTAAATCATTGTAAATAAAGCCCTAAATGAGTCCAAATCTCGGACTCATCAACACCCCCAACTTAAACTTTTGCTTGTCCTCAAGTAAAACTCAAGTTTAGCAGTTCAAAAAGGACGTCTCAAACAGTGTTATACAAGACTTAATCATGAATGCACACAACAAGACTCAACTTACTCATGCAAGGATCAATTTTGCACTCAAAGGTTCAAGTTGTGACTCACCATTACCAAAGATTCTCAAGTTCATAATACTTTCTTCAAATGCAAGTTCAAGCGCAACAAAGGTACTCAAATGCCCTCACATGAAGAATGATTCCATATTCACACACTATTCTTGAATAATTTAAAGCTCCGGAATCACATACAACTCTCACACTCACAAAGATGAACACATGCATGACTTCACCCATAGGTTTGCCCTTATTTTCCAACCAACATTTGTTTTAGCTTACTCAAGATCAAAAAGGTCTTTTCAAGGCTTGTAACGGGGCTGAGTGTAAATGTATGGTCATTTAGGCTCATCAGCTTCTATCCTCGTGATACAGGGTATGAACAAAAATTTCTTTCCTTTTTCTTCAACATTTTCACTCATGCTCAAAATTCACCCCTTTATTCAGTTCTCATGGAATACCGGACACCCCATTTCTTTTACAACTTTCACAACTTTATTTCACAACTTTTTCGTTCTTTTTCTTTTTTAGTCTTCTTTTCTGTTTCTCTTCTCTTTTTTTTTATAGAGGGGTTCCATTTTTCTCAAAACCATGGATCAAGGGGGACTTCTTTGCACTTCTTGATTTACCTTCTCTTTTTATCACACCCCCAACTTAGGCTTTTGGCCTAATTTGGATATTCAAACAAACCACACTTCATGAGATTATAGGTGAATGGATAAAGAGGGGTTACAATTGCATGAAGTTTCTTCCAAGAAAAGGATAAGATTCAAAAAAGGAGTTCAAGCAAGGTTCACACACTCACAAGGTTGGCCACAAAAGAGGTATTTTGTCAAATTGTTTAGCTCTTCAAATTATTGCCTAAGATCATTTGAAGAGCTTGCATCACTAAGTCAATTTGACCAACGGGGTAAATTGTAGGTGTCATCACACATGGTTCACGGTAAGCTCATCACACAAGGCATTGACACCAATATCAAACAAGACTCCACACTTTCGCTAGTATGTAATGTCTATCATAAGATACTCAATTCGATAATTGGCTAGTGACAACGAGATGCAAAAAGTTCACATATTGCCTATGCAACTTCATTTGGCCTCATTGTAGCTGCACATTCATTTTTGTTTGATTAAGAGCACTATTAAAGTCATCGATATTGATCATGACCGACAATCAAATTTGCACAAGAACAACCACAATCAAACACAACAAGAGGTGGAATTTTTTTTTAGAAAGGGTCAAAACCATTTGCATTTAAAACAAGGAGCCACAAGCTCAAACATCCACAAAACAATGTCAAAACACAATTTATAGCACAAAGACCTAATATATATACAAAAAATATAATCACAAGAGGTAGGTATGGAAATACCTCACCCCACCACAAACAAAAAGCAATTTTTCCTCAAATACAACAAAATACTAAAAATCCATAAAAGTGACAGAGAGGGAGGTAAAGAAAAGTCTTGTCTACATAGTCGCTCCATATGCCGGGGAATTAGTGCCTGGTGTAGCATCAACAACACTCGATCCACTAGGGCCTGCCATGGATGTCTCTGTCAATGATATCTGAATCACTGCTTGTACAATCGTCTCCTCAAGGTTAGGTAGGTCTCCATAAATGCTCTCCTCCGGCGCCTCTATCTGATCCTCGTCAGTCTCTGCCACTGACTCATCAACTGCTATGTCATCCATATGTATGCCTTCGATGGTGGCCGGAGGAATCTCAGAAGTAATCGGGGCATCCACATCATCAGCTGCCTCCAGAAGTGAAGTGAAGTCTGTGGACTTTAAGTAGTCCACATTCTCTCTCAAATCAGCGACCTCAACTTTTAAAGCCGTCACCTTTAAAGTTGCCCCCTGCCTGCTCTCACAAGTCTCAACTCTCATCGTGAGAGTGCCAATAGATGCTCGTAGGGGTGTCAGTGCAACTAGGATAGCACTCTCCATCATCCATGGTACCGCAACCTCGAATCGAGTAGCCCTTACATCTGCAGAATGGGCTAAGTCCTCCATCTTCAGGATCGTGGCCTGAGTAATCTTGGTGGGTTGGGAAGTGAAAGAAGCACCAGGAACCTGGGAATAAGAAGTGGAAGTAGGTTTACCTAAAGGCCTGTAGGCCGAATTAGGTAAATGTACCTCTATAGGAATCGTCTCAACATCAATATCTGGGGATGTGTCCACCGAAGCTGCTCTTCTCTTGTTTGCCTCCTCCTGAGTGTACTTGGCCTCTATATACTGGATGCCAGTGGAGAATGTAGGAGCGACCTCAAGAGCTCTCGTCTAATCATGAGGGACTCCAGCACGCTGGGGCAAATCTATAATCAAGACGGGGAAAGGAAAGGTTGTGGCTCTGCTTGGCCCTAATGGCCATCTCCTTCTCTATAATGGGTCCCAAGTTGAGCATCTTCTTGGCTATTATATATACAAGACAGGACTCCTTTGGGTGGCGAAGGAGGGACTTGTTCTGTGATGGAATAATAGAGCTGCTGATAAAATGGAACCTGTATCGAGCGGCAGCATTCAGGTCCTTCTTCTCCATAAGAGCTGCTGCCTTTATCTACCTCGGGGTGGTATTAGAAATCTGAGGGGCAAGCCAGGCCTTTAAGTCATCCATGGATTGAGTAGTAGCCAAGCCCTCATATGCATATATAGAACCTAAAGCCCTATCGAGTACAATATTAATGTGATCGCTGCTGCAACCTACTTCCTTCCCCCGGACCATGACATACTTCACTGGTCTGAAGGCACTGGCCTTTTTCTTCCCTTGGGTACCAAGTCACCTTATGTTGTGTAGAACTCCCAGACCCATGTTGGAATATAGGGGACCCGGGGCCTGGTGAACTGCTCGAATCGGTGAAATTGGAGTGTGTCCCTCACGGCGGAGTATTTACCCACTAAACCATCCGTAGATAGCAACTTCTCCTCAAGAATTGTCCGCAACCCATCGAATTTTAATATGTTGAGTAGCCTGCGAGGAGGAACCTATACTGGTGGCACTAGGACCACAGTCGGTGTCGGAGCTGGCACTACATCTGCTGTAGGAGGGATGGCCACTGGAGCTTTCGATGAGTCTGGGAGAGACCTAGCACGGATCTCCGCTCACCTCGACTGTAGCGGCTGGTCATCATCGGCCTCGGAGAATGCAACTTGGTAGTCAAAGGACTCTCCCTCGCTGTTGGAGTTGTGCTCCGGAACCTCAGATATGGGCTTCTTCCCCTTGCCATTTGCCTCCCTTGGGAGGTACCGTCTTTCCCTTTTTAGGGTCACTTTTTGCCCCTTCATTGATCACTATGCCCCGTGCTCTTTACAGGGCGGCATGTCCAAGTTTGTTCTAGCCATATATTGCAAAAAAAAAATAGAAAACTCTTAGAAATAGTTCAAGAAAAATGCATAAACAATATTGCAGACAGACTCACCAAACAGATTGGCGAGTCATAGAATCTCTTTGGCGAATCAGATCGGGCTCGCTGAAAGGATTGGCTCAAAAATTTCCAGAAAATAGCCTTTTGGCGATGGGAAAGGCCTTTCGGCGAATCACTGACATTATTCGGTGAGCACAGACTAGCCCGCCAAAAGTTACAGTGTATTTTAAGTGTTAGGGGCGCATAAAGGGTGATCAAAGAAGACCTTTTGCGAGTTGCCGAGTGCACTCGGTGAACTCAGGCTTCTCGCCAAAAGTTACAGAACCAAAAGCATTAACAACCATGAAATTAAAGGTGATCAAGGGGTTTCGACAAACTGTCAAGTGGTTCGGCGAGCTCGACCCAGCTCGCCAAACTGCCCAGCGTGCCTACTTTATACCCCAACTTCTAAAATCAACCCCGAAGCCCCCGTAAACAAAATCAAACTATGCACTTGTTCAATTAAACTTGGACCCATAAGACCCATGCCACTGAGGTACTCAGACTTTCCCCGGATTGGCCAAAATTGGTCATTTAACGACTTAAGCCCTTAAGGATGACGTCAAACGCTCCATCATTAGGCAAAGCACGTCATTAAGAACACATATGGGTTACTCAGACTTCACCCAACTAGACCCAACAACAAATAAGCACAACCCAACAATTTAGATCAATTTTAAACACAAATTTCGGGAAATCAACAACTTAGGCAATTTAGGCATGATATCGAATTTAAAACATGCACACAAGCACACAAACATACGATTTTAGAGAGGCCCAACACACATCATTAAGAACAATATAGTTGCAAATGAGTATAACCGCTAAATGCAAGTCCGGGGTTCAGAAAACCAACATTTAATGTCAAATACGAAATTTGAAATGCTAGGCAAGAAAGATTTCCAACTCCGAAGACACAATCAATGACTAGCGAGCGTTACAAATGCGAAAATGTAGAAGATATAGTGCGGGTGTGATTTCGTGAAGTTAAAAAGTGAGGGAATATGAAAGAGTTTGAAATTTTAAACCTTTGGCCTTTAAAAACCGTCTTGTTCTCTCAGTTTCAACAACATTAATTATGCTCGCCGAACCACTCGGCGACAAGCTGAGTGGTTACTTACCTCGCCGAGTTTTACAGGACCTCTAGTTAATGTGGGGGTCCAAACGATGGACAAAGTTGGGGTCGTCAACCTGTTCGGCGACTCGCCGACTAGTTTAATTCAAAATAAGAAAGAAAGCAAATAAAAACTTGGGTTTCCTTCCAAGCAGCGCCTTAGTTAACGTCGTGGCATGACGCAAGTCCTCAGTCAAGCTTCATTTTTGGGGTTTGCCCTGGGACCACTAGGCAACCCCTTCTTTTGTCTCGGTTAGAGATGAGACAACATATGATCCATTTGGGTCTCCAGTAGCTGAATCGACATGGAACGAGAGGCACTCATCTGATTTAGCATCGAGACATTCTCTTTTATCTCTTTCAACACTCTGTCGTGTTCTTCGACTTTGTGATGAATGAGTAGGAGTACCTCTTCTATTTTTCCCACCCTCATACTCTTTGGGCCTTCTATGCTCATGAGGGGGGATCTACCTATCATTTTTCTTGTACATTACTTCTAGTTCCATGATCTTTTTGGCCAAGAGATTCAGCTGATTCAACAATGTGGCCAATTCTTGGTCCTTCTCTGTCTCCTTGTTGGTCTTAGCCATTCGATCAAGGAATTGGGCTGCTGTTTCATAGGGTTGTGTATTAACAACCAGGAGAAAGTAGCCACTCTTCTATTTTCAGTACCAAGGTATCTAGAATTCCATGACTTGGATACTACTGCAATAGTGCCTTAAATCTTGGCCACAACTCATTGATAGTATCACCATCCAATTGCTTGAAAGTTAGGATGTTATCCCTAAGAATCATTAATCTCAAAGGAGGGTGGTCCATTGGGTCACAGTTGCTACAAGATATGCTCATTTCTTCTGTTTAACAAGCAACACAAAGACCAAAACTAAAAATAAGTAGATTCAACTATGACTAACAAGAACAAAATTCAACTTCACCAAAGGAATCTCAACAACACCACTCCCCGGCAGCGGTGCCATTTTGATTGATAAAGTTTCAAAAACACTTTATCCAATTCTAAGCGTCAACGATTGTTAGTCAGTATATAACCCAACTAAATGAGTTGGGGATGAATCCCACATGGAGTAATACTTGCTTAAGATTCAATAGGAAAGTGTGAACATGGTTAACTCAGTCATAGGAATAGAAATTATCGAATAAACATTATTGAAGTCAAGGGATGACACGAATGTCAAATGGGGGGTTTTGGTTTGAAATTATCATCTACAAGAGAAGCAAACAATAAGAAATAACAATAATAAGACGGGCTCTTGGGATGTGATTCGATTATAGGCTATTATAGAAAAATGGTAATTGTAACTATTAGAAAATAGCTAGATATTAGTGAGTAAGCTAGACTATAGAGGAGGTAAACTTTCTCTTAAACAATTTACCCCAAAACAAGTCGATTTCTCTCGAACATCGACAAGCATGCAAAATAAGAACAGCCCACAACTTAGTCCATTCACTCTCTCGAGCTAAATGTGTGGAATTGGGTTTAGGATTCACACTCTCGAGCTGAACCCATGATAACCCAATACCTATAGACCATCAATCAATAATCTTAGTTTTAAAACCTCTCTCCCGAGCAAGCCAAAAACAAAGGGTAGAACTGCATTTACAACTACAATTCTTAAATTCAACCACAATTAATGATTGAAATCACTTCTAAACATCATTTAGACTAACAATTAGCAATACCCATAAACAAAATCAGCTCATAATCACATAATCCCACCTCATGAATTGGGGTTTTAGCTAGACATCATAAAAAGATAAAAAGCGTTACCAAATTGAGTTTCCATCAACTGGGTAAGATTGACTTCATCTTTACTGTGGCCCAAATTGAAGAATATCAAACATCCACGTCCAATTTCTCAACAGTAAAAAATTCAATTCTTCAAAGCTAAGGAAAAACTAGAAAACCTTGTCTCACAGTTCAAGACTCTAAAAATATGAATACAGATAATATGCAGAATGAATAATTCATCCTAATCTAAATGTTCAAAATGTATTTATAGTCGCCAAAAATGTGCTGCGAAGAACCACTCGGCGCAGTAAGTCGGGCTCGCTGATCCACTCAGCGATTCACCCTTTGGTCAATTCCATCGCCCTTCTGCCTTGGCCTTCAGCATCACAGAACCACTCGGCGATCCACCGACTGCTCTTTTCTCTCACCAACTTGGTTCTTTCCTTTAGGGCTTGGCACACTGGAACTATAGGCGGTCAAACAGCAGTTCGGCGACTCGCCAAGTGGACTTGGCGATCACCAGGCTTGCTTTTCTTTATTCTTTCAGCTTGCTTCATTCCTTTTTGCAAATTAGTGTCCTTGCTTTGTTCCTTAATCCATATACCTGGAAATCAAGGGTTTTACATCAGTTATTGGCACAAAATAAGCATTTGAGGACACTAAATAATTGGAAATAAAGCCCTAAATGAGTCCGTATCTCGGACTCATCAGGTACATGAGAAGAATTTAATGGGTTTGTATTTGCAAATACAAAACCACCCATGTATAATTTAATGGGTTTGTATTTGCAAATACAAAACCACCCATGTGTTTTTGGCTTGCCCGAGAGGGAGGTTGCAAAACCAAGACCACTAGACTGATGACCTAAGGATTGGGTCGACATGAAGTTCAGCCCAAGAGGGTGAGCCCTAGTCCCATATCCTAACACTCAGCTCAAGAGAGTGAGTGGGGTAAAACGTAGGCTGGCCTTCATATGGCAAATGGGTGTCTGAGAGGAACACATTTGAAACAGGGTAAGTTGCTCGAGAAGGAACTTATTTCCATCTAAAGCTTAGACTAGTCACTATTATTTTGCAAATTTCCTATTGAAAGCATATACCCAATGATTTATCTCAACTTGTATTGCGGTTACACCCCAAGAACTTCTCCTCATACTTGATTTTCTTGTTATTTTTGTTGTTTTTACTACTTGTGACAAAACCTCCATTTGATGTTTGACACTTTTGTGTCACCCTCTTTAATTTACTATGTTTTTGTTCGTCAATGTCTTTAGCTACGACTAGTTAGAGCTAAATTTTATTTTTCTATCAATTCTCAAAACCACTCCCTTGGGACATGACCCCAACCCTTGGTTGGGTTACTATATTATCGACGATCGTAGACACTCATACCGTAGGTTAGTGTCGTTCGTCACGATAAGCATCAAAATGGCGCCGCTGCCGGGGAGTGGTGTTACGTGAAGATGTAGTTCTCGTAGAGTTTTTGTTCTTTTTAATGTAGTTTTTACTAATATTTCTTTTAGTTTTGTTTTTCTTTCTTTATTGTTTGTGTATGCAGGTCCTCTTAGCATGACAGAGGGAGTGGGTGGCAAGCCAGTTGAGGCAGATCAAGAAGTCGAGGGTGACTTCAAGATAGATGCACTGGTATCTCAACTAAATGACTTGACCACAAAAATATCTTAGGTGGAAAACCAGTGCAAATGCCAAGGGAGGTACATACCTCCTCATGCACGTAATAAGTCTAGAGAAGATGAGAAAAGTCGTGTTGAGGACTCACTTCAAATCATTCTCCAAAAGATCACTGATCAAGATCGAGTGTTGGATGAAATGAGAGAGAATGTTGAAGCGTTGAATCAATTGATTGGATCTCATTCTAGATCAATCCAGCACATCAGATCACTCCTGATGTTTGCAATGCCTCAGCTCCATCCAAACGATATATTGGTGTTACCTAGTGACACTAGGCCTAGCTCCAATAATAGAGAATGAGGCAGGACCTACGTTGAGCCACGACGTTAAATAAGGCACTTCTTGGGAGGCAACCAAGGTCGTCAATGTAGGATTTTACTTTTATAAATAATGGTGTGTTAATGTGGCAGGTTAAAAATGAAAAGTGTGGAAAATTTCAAGTTGGTGAGCAACAGGTCCATTCAGCAATTCGCCTAATAGGTCGGCTAGCTCGGCTGAATCCGCCATTGCGCTCAATGCTAGTGCATTGCAGAGCCTGTAAAACTTGGTGAACTTGAAAAGCAGCTCGGTGCATCACCAATCTGTTCGGCGATCTCGATGCAGACCGCCGATTACGCCCCCAGAAAATTGAAGATTTTAAATAAAGGGCGAGATAAAAGACTGTTCGAGGCTTCGTTGAATGGTTCGGCGAGTGCGACTAACGTCGTCGAATGGACAAGAACTGAATGGTTATATAAACGCCAAAGGTCAATTTTTTGAATCTCTCACTTTCCTCATTTTAAATTCTCCAAAATCACACAAAAGGTATTATTTTCTAGATTTTTTCCTTAAATTAGTATTTTAGTCAGTGATTAGTGTTTGGAGTTGGATTTCTTTGCTTCCTAGCATTACAAAAAGCTATTTGATCGGCATTAAAGGTATGGTACGCACTAGCTCCAACACACAACTCCAGAAGAAAGCAGCACCAGGCATTCATATTAATGAAGGAGGCTCAAATCCTTCGAAAAGAGGAGGGAAAGATCTCCCACAAGGTAAAGGAAAAAATAATAAAACCATAGCAAAGAAATGAGTAGTTGTTGAGGCTATCACTGATTGGAATGAGGTTGAAGATGACCAACCATTGATTGAACGACAGAGCAGACTCAGAAATCTGCCTCAATCCTCACCCACCAGAGTTTCATCATATGCTGCCACCTCCACCAGGGTTACCTCAGCCGCAGCTCCCCCTGAGCCAAATCTAGAGCCAGCACAGGCACATCCAGTAGCTTCTACACCTCCTGTCGTGCCTTAACCTAGGATGTTGAATAGGTTAAAGGGTGATGGGGTTCGGACCATCATAAAAGAGAAGCTCATTCCTCCTCTTCATAGGATCTATGTGCTTCTTCTTTCGGCCGGCCAATCGAGTTCACTCAGGGTATGATCCTGAAGATGGGGCATCTAGCCTAATTAGCCAAGGCACGGGCATCCAGACTGAAGAAGCCAGTTCCAGGGATGATTGAGAGAGCTATAGCCACTGCACTTACCCCCTCCAGACTTTTGTCGATGCTTTGACCTTGAAGGTTACAACATATGAGCGTAGACAGGGGAGGTCATCTGAGGTACCAGCTTTACAAGCCGATGTTGTAGGTCTGCAGAGGGACATAGACTATATGAAATCTATTGACTTCAATGACTTGATGAGAACCACTAAGGACCGGGATGCACCTGGAGAGACAACAGCTAGAGATACAGATGGTGAGACTGATGAGGAGCTGACAACAGCACAGGAGGAGCAGAACATCTTTGAGAACCTAACAAATCTGGTAGGGACAGTTGTGCACCCGGTGATCTAGACATCCCATACTGAGACGTCCACATCAGCCCCTACAGGACCTAGCACTACTACTCTTGATGTGACTACTACGGGCACTGATGGCCATTACAGACTGCAGCTTAGAGTTTTGATGCTCCGACAAGAGGAGAGGACGCATAGATAGGATTTATCTTTACCTCTCTCATTGTCTTGCTTTAATTTTATTTTTAGATACTATTACTCGCATTTGAGGACAAATGCATTTCTTTTGTGGTGGGGTGAGGCTCACCTTGTTTGCTTGTTTTGAATGATGTTTTCTGTATATATTTGGGTTGCTTGTTTTTAATTATGTTTTTAAAACTGCTTTGCGATTGTTTGAGCTTTTGGCTCTCTTTTGGGTTTAATTGAATTTTTTTTTTGATTCTTTCGAAAAAATTTCATTTTTCAAAAATTTTCACCACCTCTTGTGTTGAAAGTGGTTGTTCTTGTACTAACTCAAGTCTTGGTTTCTATCATTACCGATGACTTGAATAGTGCTCTCAATCTTACAAACATGAATGTGCGGCTACAATGAGAACAAATGAAATTGCATAGACAATATGTGAACTCCTTGCATCTCATTGTGATTAGCCATTTCACAATTTTATTCTCTTGTAATGACCGTTGCACACTAGCGAAAGTGTGTAGTATTGTTTGACTTAAGTGGCAATGCCTTGTGGGATGAGCTTACTTTGAACCTTGCATGAATAAACCTAGAATTTGCCCCGTTAGTCTGATTGATTTAGTAAGGTGTACTCTTGAGATGATCTTAGACAACTTTTAAAGAGTGTGAGACAAATTTAACATATACCTCTTGAGACAAATTTAACATATACCTCTTTTGTGGCCTACCCGTGAGCGTGTGAAACTCTTTTGAACACCTTTTGAGCCTGACCTTTCTTTGGAAAAACCTTGATGAACCCTAGACCTTACTTGACCCACCATCTATAATCCTCTTGATTTGTGGTTTAGCAAATAGCAAACTTAGGCCAAAAGCCTAAGTTGGGGGCATGGTGAAAAGGAAAAGGAGAAGTCAAGAAGTGCAAGAAAATTCCCCCTTAACCCATGGTGTTTCAGAATGATGGAAACCCCTTATAAAAATTTTAAAAACAATAAAAAAAATTGTGGAATAAAGTACAAAAGAAATCGAGTTTCCATGCAATCCTTGGAGGTGAATAAAAAGATGACTTAGAAGCACTAGAAAAATAATTGATAAAGAAAAAGAAGGGAATGCCTTGAGAATACCACATCTCACAAGGAAAAAGCCACTGAGCCTAGATGACCATACCTTTGCACTCATCCCCATTACAAGCAGTAGAAAGACATTTTTGGTCTTGAGTGAGCTGGACCGAAGACCGATTCCTGGGTGAAAACATGCATTATGTTCCTCTTTTTTGAGTGTGAGTGTTGCATTTGATTCCTAATCTTGAATTGATTAACCTTTGTGTGTGAAGATGGAATCATTCTTTATGTGAGGGAATTGTTGTTGAGATTGAACTTGCACAAGTAGCAAGTATTGTGAGCATGAGAATCTTTGGTAACGGTGTGTCAAAACTTGAATCTTTGAGTACACATTTGATCCTTGCATAAGTAAATTGTGTCTTGTTGTGTGCATTCATGATTGAGTCTTGTGTAGCACTGTTTGAGACAGCATTTTTGAAGGGCTGAACTCAAGTTTGCTTGAGGACAAGCAAAAGTTTAAGTTGGGGGTGTTGATGAGTCCACAAATTAGACTCAGTTAGGGCATTATTTTGATAGAAATAGTGTCCTCAAATGCTTATTTTGTCTCAATGTTTGATGAAAACTCTTAAGTTTCAGGTATTTGAAGTTTTAGTGGAAGAATGGACACATAGGCGCAAAAAGGAACAAAAAGGCTAAAAAGAACGAAGAAGCTGAAGCCTGAGCATCGCCAAGCACACTTGGCGAGTCGCCGAAGGGATAGATTCCACCCTTTGTTCCAGTATGCGAAGCGCTGAAAGAAGATGATAAAAAAGGCAATGAAAGGATGGTTCCACGAAGTAGTACTATACTGCCCAATGGTCTAGAACATGAAGATGTTGAAGGTAAGCACAAAATGGCGAAGAAACAGAAGAAGGGCGAGTCACTGAGTCATTTAGCGATCTCGACTAACCTCGTCGAGTGATCCGCCAACACTAATTTTTGAAGTCTATAAAAACTAAACTCTTTATTAATTAATTTTAGAGTCGAACCATTATTATAATTTTAAGAATAGAATAGTACTTTTTTGGGATATTTTCTCTTAAGTTTGGAGAGTGTTTTTTGGGGAGACTTGAAGAAAGAGGGATTTCATCTTCCCCACCTTGGAAGTGGGTCTTCTCCATTCTTCTTCCTTTGCTTAAATCAAGGTTTAATTCCTTATACCCATTTGATTTTTGTATCATTTTAGGTGTATTTTGTTATTTCTTGATGTGTGGGTTAAAACCCCCATTCTTGGGGTGTGATTTAACAAATATGTGTTGATATTGTTGTTAGGTCTTGGTTGCTGATAGGTTCAATGTATTTTAATGGTGATTTCACCTAGTGGTTGTGGTTTAATTTAATGGGTTTGTAGTTGCAAATATAAAACCACTCATGTGTTTTCGTCTTGCCCGAGAGGGAGGTCGCGAAACCAAGACCACTAAACTGATGGCCTAAGGATGGGTCGACATGAGGTTCAGCCCAAGAGGGTGAGCCCTAGACACATATCCTAACACTCAGCTTGAGAGAGTGAGTGGGTTAAGGTGTAGGCTGGCCTTCATGCGACAAATGGGTGTCCGAGAGGAACACATTGGAAATAGGGTAAGTTGCCCGAGAGGGAACTTATTTCCATCTAAAGCTTAGCCTAGTCACTATTATTTTGAAAATTTCCTATCTAAAGCATGTACCCAACGATTTATCTCAACTTGTATTGCGGTCACACCACAAGAAATCCTCCCCATACTTGATTTTCTTGTTATTTTTGCTATTTTTACTACTTGTGACAAAACCCCCATTTGATATTTGACACTTTTGTGTCAACCCCTTTAATTTACTATGTTTTTGTTCATCAATGTGTTTAGCTACGACTAGTTAGAGCTAATTTTTTTTCTATCAATTCTCAAAACCACTCCCTTGGGACACGACCCCAACCCTTGGTTGAGTTACTATATTATCAACGATCGTAGACACTCGTACCATAGGTTAGTGTCATTAGTAACGATAAGCATCAGTTCATTCACTCATTCTACACAAAATTGAGGAAAAAGATAGAGTGTTGAATGAGATAAAAGAGAATGTCGAAACGCTGAATCAGATGAGGACCTCTCATTCCTTGATAATTCAGCTACAAGACGCCCAAATAGGCCAAATGTTGTCCTGTCTCTACTCACAACACAAAGAGGGGTTGCCTAGTGATACTAGGGCTAACCCCGATAATGAGGTTTGAATGGTGACTAGCGTCATGCCACGACGTTAACTAAGGCGTTGTTTGGGAGGTAACCCAAAACCCTTAAATGCTTTAATTTTGTTTTAGAAATAATGGTGTTTTGATTTTGCAGGTTAAAGTGTGGATAGTGTTTGAAAAGTGCAGGTTAGCGAGCATAAGTCCAGTCGGCGAATCGCCGAGGAGGTCGGTGACGCCGACCCAGACCACCATTAGACTCAAGAAAATCTCACATATGAGTCTGCAACAATCGATGAGTACATGAAATTATTAGTGAATCGCCGACTAGGTCGGCGATCCCGATGTAAGCCACCGTTTGGCTCACTCTTACTGAAGGTCCTGTAAAACTCGGTGAGGTAAGTGACCACTCGGCGCGTCGCTGAGTAGATTGGCGAGCAATACTAATGTCACCGAATGGATGAGAACTGGACAGTTATTTATGGCCAAAGGTTTTAAAGTTTCAAACTCTTCACTTTCCCTCGCTTTTAAACTTCACAAACACTCACCAAGTTAGTGTTCTGAATATTTTTGCATTCCATAAGTATTTTGGTTCTTGATTTGTGCTCGCAGTTGGATTTTATTGCTGCCTAGCATTTCAAAGTACTTTACTCAGCACAAAGGTTGGTTTTCCGAACCCCGAGTTTACATTTAAAAATTTGATACTCATTTGCAATAGCCTGATCTTGTTGAAGTGTTCTGATCCTTCCTGATAGGATTAGATTGTTTACATGCATTATTTAATTTAATAATCTTGCTTGAGTAATTGTGACTATTGAATCCCGTTATTGTATGCCTTAAACTGCATTAAAATTCGAAGGGTTGTGTTTGGGTGTTATGGTTCCTACCTTAATTTAACTAGTGCATGATTTGGTTTTGTTTTCGGGGGTTACGGGGTTAAATTCGAGAAGTTGGGTCGAAAATAGGCACGTTGGGCCATTTGGTGAGCTGGGTCAAGCTCGCCGAACCACTTGGCAGTTCGCCTAATGGCCCCATCTCGCCCTTGATTTCATGCTTTATTTAATGATTGATTCTGTAACCTTCAGCGAGAAGCTTTATGTCACCAAAAGCACTCGGCGACTTACCGAGAGGGTTTTGTTTCGCCATTTGTCTGCACCGCTAAACCTCTATGCACTGGAACTTTCGGCGGGCTTGTCCTTGTTCACCGAAAGCTATCGGCGACACGCCCAGTGTGGTTCCCCCCATCGCCTACTTGCTGCAGTTTTAGAGCTAATTCCTTAGGCAAGCTCGATCTAGCTCGCCCAAGAAATTCAGCGATTCGCCATCTGGTTTGGCGAGTCTGTCGGAAATTATTCTGTTGCGCTTTTGTTTAAGTTTTTCTAACTTTTCTTCGATATTTTGCAAAGATGACTAAATCAAAAGCTGCTGATAGAATAACACCAGCCCAAGAGAAGTCCAAAGGGATTGCGATTAATGAGGATGCAACTACGTCGAAAGGCAAAGCTACAAAACTACCCACTACTACTAGGAAAGGCAAGGGCAAGGGCCCACTTCTGCCAGGAAGACCATTACCCTAGACCCTAATATTCCTTCGTGGGCTCGGGGATTCTGCAGAGTAGTGCATGTCTTTCTGGTAGACTCACACTCAGCAGAACTTGGTGAATTTGGCATTGATGTTCCTCCTAAGGTGACCTCAGGCACTAATGTCCAAGTTCAGGGTGAGGCATCGGGCACCGATGCCTAGACAGATGAAGCGACTGCATAGACAGGATCCCTTCTTTACCTCCATCTCTGTCTTACTTTATTTTGACTTTTAGATATTTTTATTTGCATTTAAGGAAAAATGTCTTTTATTTGGGGTGAGGCCCTCCTTTGTGTGCTGATTATGACTCTTGTTTATTTTATATATTGGAGTTTTATCTTAAATTGTGTTGACACTACATTTTGTGGAAGGTTTGAGCTTGTGGCTCCTTGATTTTAAATTGAAAGTGATTTTTGACCCTTCTAAATTTTTTTTGCAAATTGTTACCACCCCTTCTGTGTTGAGTGTGGATGTTCTCTTGCAAATTTGTGAATCGGTTTTGATCAATACCGATGACTTGAATAGTGCTCATAACCTAACAAACATGAATGTGCGGCTACGATGAGGCCAAATGAAGTTGCATAAACAATATGTGAACTCTTTGCATCTCATTGTGACTATCAAATTATCAAATTGAGTCTCGTGTGATGATCGTTGCACACTAGCAAATGTGTGAACATCTTTTGAACACCCCTTTGAGCCTTACCTTTCTTTGGAAGAAACTTGATGAAAACATGACCTTTCTTAAATTCACTACCCATAATCCTCGTGATTTGTGGTTGATTGAATAGCCAACTTAGACCAAAAGCCTAAGTTGGGGGTGTGGTGAAAAGAGAAGGCAAGTCAAGAAGTGCAAGAAAAGTCTCCTTTAACCCATGATTTTGATAAAAATGGAACCCCTCCATATAAAAAAAGAGAAGGGAAAGAAAAGAAAGAAAGAGAAAAAGAAAAATAATGAAAAAGTTGTGGAATAAAGTACAAAAGAAATGGGGTTTCCGAACAATCCATGGAAACTGAATAATGGGATGACTTATGAGCACTAAAGAAAATGATGAAAGAAGAGGAAAGGAAGTGTTGTGAGCAAAACATTTCACGAGGATGAAAGTCACTGAGCCTAAATGACCATACCTTTGCACTCAACCCCATTACAAGACTTGAAAAGACCTTTTTGATCTTGAGTGAGCTAAACCAATTGTCTATTGGAAAATACGGGAAAACCTATGCGTGAAAGCATATATTGTGTTCTTCTTTGTGAGTGTTAGTGTTGTATTTGATTCCAGAACTTTAAATTGTTGAACCATTGTGTGTGAATATGGAATCATTCTTTTGTGTGAGGGCATTTCATTTCCTTTGCTAAGCTTGAACTTGCATTTAAATCAAGTATAGTGAGATTGAGATTCTTTGATAATGGTGTGTCATAACTTGAAACTTTGAGTGCACATTTGATCTTCGCATGAGTAAATTGAGTCTTGTGTGTGCATTCATGACTGAATCTTGTGTAACACTGTTTGAGACATCCTTTTTCAACTGTAGAACTTGAGTTTTTCTTGAGGACAAGCAAAAGTTTAAGTTGGGGTGTTGATGAGTCCACAATTTGAACTCATTTAGGGCTTCGTTTTAATAGAATTTGTGTCCTCAAATGCATATTTTGTCTCAATAACTGATGTAAATCCTTAAGTTTTAGGTATTTGGTGTTTGAGGCAAAGCATGGACACTACTCGGCAAAAAGGAACAAAACAGCTGAAAAGACGAAGAAAAGAAGACCTAAGGATCGCCTAATGCATTCGGCGAGTCGCCGAATGGCTTCAACCTCGCCTAAAGCTCCAGTGTGTTGAGCCCTGAAGGAAAAGATTCAGTCGGTGATTAAAAAGAGTAGTCGGTGCATCACTGAACAGTTTCGTGAAGCAATACTAAATCGCCCAATGATCCAGTACGCGAAGATGCTGAAGGCAAGAGCTGGAAGGCGATGAAGCAAACCTAAGAGCGGATCACCGAGTGCATCGGCAATCCCACTAACTACGTCGAGTGATCCAGCGCAACACATTGTTTCACTACTATAAATACTAGTATGAATTTTTATCTTAGTATGCAATTTCAGATACAACAATTTTATTTTTCTAAGTTTTCAAGTAGAGAATATTTTTTCTTAGCTTTTGAAGATTTGAAGACTTCCAATTCCAAAAAATTGAAAGTGGGTGTTGAAGATTCTTCATCTTAGACTCGTTTAAAGTGAATATAAATCATACCCAGTAGATGTTACTTTGATTTGGTATCATTTTCTTCCTTTTCTCTATGTCTAGCTAAAACCCAATTCTTGGGGTGTGATTTTGTGAATATGGGTTAAATTTCCTATTGGGTATTGCTTATTGTTAGTCTATTTACTGTTTAAATGTAATTTCGTTTAGTAGTTGTGTTTGAACTAAATGGGATTGTAGTTGCAAATACGATTTCATCTTAGTGTTTTTGGCTTGCTCAAGAGAGATGTTTTAAAACTAAGACTACTAAATCGATTACCGGTGGTTATTGGGTCATCATGGGTTCAGCTTGAGAGAGTGAATCCTAGGCCTTTTCCCACACATTCAGCTCGAGAGAGTGAATGGGCTAAGGTGGAGGCTATGCTTAAAAGCGGCAACTCGGTGTTTGAGAGAAACCGAGTTGATTCGGGGTAAGTTGCTCGAGAGAAAATTTATCCCCACTAAATTCGAGCCTAGTTACAAATGTTCAGGAATTGATTATCAATAGCATTTACTCGATTGTGTAGTTTATCCCGTATTTCTATCACATCCCAAGAATCCCGTCTCCTATATTTGCATCTTTTTGGTTTCACTGTTTTTGTTCATTAATTGAATACAAACCCCCCTTAATAATTGACATTTTTGTCAACCCCTTGATTTAGCATGTTCTTACTCGATAATGTTTTTAGCTATGGTTAACTCTAGCATATTCGCTCTTAACTGTTAATTCTCATAAACCGCTCCCTCGGGACTCCACCCCAACCCATTCGGTTGGGTTTTATTACTATTGTATGATCATAGACACTTGAATTGGAAGTTTTGTCTTTATTACGCAAACATCAGTAGGAG
The DNA here is from genome assembly GCA_036553675.1 of Solanum okadae. NCBI lineage: Eukaryota > Viridiplantae > Streptophyta > Magnoliopsida > Solanales > Solanaceae > Solanum > Solanum okadae. The sequence goes on from CM071678.1 coordinate 29,978,486, forward strand.
ATGTAAGTCTCTGGTTGGATGGTTTGAAGTAGGTGAGATTGCTCTCATTGGTCCCGCATTGGTTTATGAGGCTATTGAGAAAGTTCGGCTCATTAGACAGAGGTTGAGAACGACATAAAGTAGGCAAAAGTCTTATGCCGATGTGAGGAGAAGGGACCTAGAATTTGAAGCTGGTGATTGGGTCTATTTGGAAATCTCCCCTATGAAGGGTGTGATGAGGTTTGGCAAAAAAGGGGAAACTTTGTCCCCGGTATGTGGGCCCTTATCAAATTTTGAAGCGTATTGGGAAATTTAACTATGAGTTGGAGTTTCCAAATGAGTTGGCCTCGGTTGATCTGGTATTTCATGTTTCCATGCTTAAAAAGTGTATTGGGGACCTGGTGTTTATTATTCCTTTAGAAGGGTTAGGAGTTGATGAAAGCCTTTCCTATGAAGAGGTTCCGGTAGAGATCCTTGAACGGTAAGTCAAGAGATTGAGAAACAAAGAAGTAGCTTTTGTAAAGGTTTTATGGAGAAATCATTTGGTTGAGGGTGCTACTTGGGAGGCCGAGGCCTATATGAAGTCCCGATATCCTCAACTCTTTCCTTCTACCCCTAATCAATCTTGAGGTGAGTAGTTCCTCTTGAGTTTTAGTGTTTCGGGAGTCATGTGTGTTATATGAGCTTTTCCATGATTTCCTTATGTTATGCATGCTCTTGATGAAATTCATGTTTAGTAAGAAAATGAGTTTTCATGATTTATGTTCCTTATGTTGTTGTGCATTTAGTATGAGTTGCCTATTTGACTTCATGAGATGTGTTGGTGAACATGCTTTAGTAAGGTTTTGAAAGTATTGGCATATTGGCTCCATGATGTTGTGTTGAGCATGATTTTAGTTGGAGAAGGTAGTTCCTCATATAAATATGTGAAATAGTAAGTTTCATGCATATTGGGTTGTTAGAGGTACTTCCTACTCCCTTGTATTGCATTGATTATGTTTTGAGATGGACTTGATGTTTCTTCCTTTAAATTTTGCATTTTTTTTATGTTGCATGCATGATGGGCTGCTAGTTTTGAGTCTTTACTTCCGTAAGGTGCTAGATCGTCATTCAAGGATGAACGTTCCCAAGGGGGAAATAATTTAACACTCCGGAAAATAGTAGACTAAAGTAGAGCTAAACGTAAGGGTTAGAATCTTAAAATGACTCCCCGTAGCTTAGTAGACGTTCTGGAGTTGTAATAAGGGCTAAAAGAGTCAAGGCCAAAGGTCAAGTGCCAAGTCAAAGGGGAAAAGCCAAAGCCAAAGGCCAAGGCTGCCCCAACCTTGGCCAACATTGCCCCAACTTCACGACGACCACCACGGTTCGTGAGAGGCTTCTTGGAGTTGCCTTGGGCATTAAGGGTGGCAAGCAAGTGGCCTAGACACTGCTTCAAGGTTCACGAGAGGGTCCACGGCCACTAGTCTCCACCACGGCTTGTGGAGACGTTCGTGAAGTTGCCTTGGGCATGTGAGCTTAGCACAAGTGGCCTAGCCACTATCTCAAGGTCCACAACAGGGACCACGACAAGTGGTCTTCACCACGGCTCGTGGAACCCCTCGTGAGAATGCGTTGGGCTTGTGTGATTAAGGAACCAAGTGCCTAGCCACTGCCTCAAGTCCACGAGTGGGACCACGGCTCGTGAGGTCCCTCGTGGCACCTGTGGAGGGTCATTTAAGTAAGGGTTAAATGGGTCTTTTCCTTTTTAATTCCTATTAAAGTGAGGTCATTCTGGGTAAGTTTAGGGTCATTATATAAGTTGGTTTTAAGTCAAATTCACCAAAACTATGTCATTTTTCACAAATACCCAAATTAAATAAAAAAGTTCATCTTCTACACAATATTTCTCTCTCCAAAACTCGAGGAAGAGGAAGAGTAAAAGTGGAGCTAGAGCTTGAGGAATCAAGGCTATTTCAATCAATTTCTTTGAAGAATCATTACTAATGTATTGTAGTCTTTCATCCTCTGATAGTTTCCATCCAAGGAGTCCCTCCAAATTGAATTTCAAAACTTGTGATTTCCCCCAAAGTTAGGGTTTGACTTCAATCTTGTGGGTTCTTTCCAAAAACGTTTTAATGGTTGATTTATGATGGATTATGATTGAATTGATAATTTACTATTGTTTATGATGAATTACCTCAAGAACCCATGAAATCCCTAATTTCCCAATTTGGATCTTATGGTATGAATTGTTGATTCTAGAAGAATTGATATGAGATCATGCTAGCATTCATGTCTATTTTAGTAATTGTGGATATGTTTATGGATTGTGGCCTTGAAAGGCAAGCTATGTGAATTATGCATGATAATGAGGGTTATGTAAGGGCCATAAGAACACTTTGAGAGTAAAGTGAATATGATCATGATCTAGTTGTTGTTGTGTTGGGTTGTTATCCTCATGAACACATTTATGTATGAATATGATATGATGTGAAAGGTTTGTCACATATGATGATTCTAAGTTTGGAAGACTAGTCTCACCTAATGAATATAGGAGCTATAGTATGATTATGCTGGATGGATTATCAAGACATTCTTCCATGATTATGAACTTAAGTCCAGACTTAATATGGAAATTGTGGGAATCAAATCTTAGCACCAAGCGGATATTGATATGAGATAGGAGCTCTTCCGTTAGTTTAGGTTGGGTTTTCCTAATAGCAATCTCTTAGGATGGAAGCTCTTTTGTTAGTTAAGGATGGGTTTCTAGTAGTAATCCCCTTATCCCATAACTATGTGCCCGCATAGGTCTTTAGCTAGTGGATCCACCTAAGCTAAGAGTATGGTTATACCATAGGCAAGTAGGACACCTCTTTTTGGTGTGGGGTAGACACCGGATTCCATGCTAGCTCACACGGTCTATGTCAGTTAAGGCTTATTCCCTAACTATGTTGATATGGACAAGAAGATGATTTATATACCATAGCTACTCAAGAATATTTACTTAGTATGGGTAGGAGTATGAGATCTTACTCATGGATTGCACAAGTAGACTTTGACTATGCATGACAATATAGTTTATGACTTATGATTTCCAATGCATGCATGTTGAGTTCAAACTTGGTAAAATACATGGTTTTCAACCAAAATGTCCTTTTTAGCATATTTTCAATGATTTGTTGCATGGCTATCATACTTGGTGCATTTTTGTACTAACCCATATTTCTTCTACATTTTTCTATATGTGTAGGTCCCGGTTCTTCAGGTGATATCCTTCTTGGTCAAAGATTGGACTGACTATTCTCCTTGCTTATTGGTGAGTCCTCATGGTTCGGTGACAAATGATGATTTTCTAGTTTCTTTTCTTGTACTTTCATTTGAGAACTATGTTGTAAGGGTTGTGACCCTATTTTAGGCTTTGATTGTAATAGATGGCATTCTGATGACAAATCTAAACTTCCGCTTTGCTTTTATGAAAAATTTTAAGACATGAAATGTGGTTTTACTCTCTATTGTTATTTACTTGTGTTATGATATGATAAGTGGCTTACATGGCACCTTTCGGGGTCTTATGTTCCATGTTATGTCTAGGGGGTACCTTGGGGTCGTGACAGCGATAAGGTAGTGGCAACCCTTTCGGGATTAGGGGAATTTTCAAAGAATCCATTAAAGCTAGATATTGATCTAAAAGATTGAGAAAATCCTCCCGCCAACCCATCAACGGAGGAACCACCAAAGCTTGAGTTGAAAGTGCTCCCCGCACATTTTCAATATGCATTCTTGGTGGAAATTAATACCTTACCGGTAATCATTGCCACTGACTTGCTTGAATGGCAAGTAAAGTTGCCTCTTGAAATGTTGAAAGGATACATCAAAGCTATTGGGTGGACTAGCACAGACATTGTAGGCATTCCACCCGGCATTTGTACTCACAGAATTCAACTTGATAGTGAGTATAGACCGAGTGTCGAACATCAATAAAGATTGAAACCACCGATGCAAGAGGTGGTGAAAAAGGAGATCATAAAGTGGTTGAATGCAGGTGTGATTTACCCTATTCCGAATAGCAAGCGGGTGAGTCCGGTACAATGTGTACCGAAAAAGGGAGGCATCACGGTAATCCCAAATAAAAAGGGGAGCTTGTTTCTATGAGACCGGTAACCGGATGGCGAGTATGCATGGACTATCGGAAGTTAAATTCTTGGACCAAAAGAGATCACTTTCCCATGCCTTTTAAGGATCAAATGCTCGATCGACTTTTAGAGAAACGATGGTATTGCTTTTTGGATGGGTATTACGGATATAATCAAATCTATATTACTCCGGAGGACCAAGAAAAAACCAATTTCACTTGTCCATATGGAACTTTTGCTTTCAAAAAGATGCCATTCGGGTTGTGTAGTCCACCAGCAATATTTCAATGTTGCATGCTGTCTATTTTCGTTGATATGGTAGAAGATTCAATGGAAGTCTTTATGGATGACTTCTTAATTATGGGTAATACTTTTGAAGCATGCTTGGCACATTTTGGGGCAGGTTCTTCAATGGTATGTGGAGACAAATTTGGTCCTAAATTGGAAGAAATATCACTTCATGGTTAGGAAAGGTATAGTTATTGGTCACAAAGTTTCACAAAAAGGGTTGGAAGTTGATAAAGCAAAGATTGAGGTAATTGAGAAGATAGCACCACCAATCTCAGTAAAAGGTATTCGTAGTTTCTTGGGGCATGCTGGTGTTTACCGGAGGTTTATCAAAGACTTTTCAAAAATTGCACACCCCTTGTGCAAACTTTTGGAGAAGGAGGTGAAATTCAATTTTGATGATGCATGTATGGTATCTTTTAAGTTCTTGAAAGAAAAATTGATCTCTACCACGGTTATAATTAGTCTTGATTTGTCGGCACCCTTTGAAGTGACGTGTTATGCAAGTGGTACGACATTAGGTGTCGTGTTGGTGCAAAAATGCAACAAGCTATTCCATCCCATTTAATATGCAAGCAAAACCCTGAATGGTGCTCAACGTAACTACACGGTTATGGAGCAAGAACTTGCGGTGGTATATGCATTTGAGAAATTTCTAGCATACTTGATAGGCACCAAAGTGGATGTTCACACTGATCACGCAACTCTACGTTATTTGATGGCAAAGAAATATGCCAAGCCAAGATTGATAAGGTGGGTGCTATTGTTGCAAGAATTTGACTTTGAAGTCAAAGATAAAAGAGGTTGTGAAAATCAGGTGGCTGACCATCTATCTAGGTTAGAGGGCAAGGATAATGACGAGCTGGAGGTAGACATAAATGACTCATTTCCCGATGAACAAGTATTCACTGTCACTTTATAACAAACTCCTTGGTATGCTGATTTTTCTAACCAAGTAGTGTGTGGTTTGATGCCGGAGGAACTGAACTTCTATCAACAAAAGTGATTCTTGTTCTATGTCAAGAAATACTTTTGGGATGAGTCATACATGTTCAGAGAGTGTGCATACCATAATATTAGGCGATGTGTACTTGAAGAGGAATTCAATGATATTCTCTATGCTTGCCATGCTTCACCGGTTGGTGGTCATCATAGTTGAGTGCGTACAACCGCTAAAATTCTTCAAAGTGGTTACTACTAGACATCCCTCTACAAAGATGCTCATGAATTTGTTAAGAAATGTATACAATGTCAAAAACAAGGTGGGGTGTCTAGAAGGCATGAGCTGCCCCTCAAGCCTATTTTGGAAGTTGAGTTGCTTAATGTTTGGGGAATAGATTTCATGGGTCCATTTGTGAGTTCGTTTGGTAATAAGTACATTTTGGTAGTTGTAGATTATGTTTCTAAATGGGTGGAAGTTGTGGCACTACCAAGCAATGAGAGGAAAAGTGTCGTCCAATTCTTAAAGCGCTACTTCTGTGTTAGGTTTGGCACACCTCGAGCTATTATTAGTGATGGTGGTTCATATTTTTGCAAGAGGCGTTTTGCATCTACATTGAGCAAATATGGGGTGCGACATAAAGTAGCAACCCCATATCATCCTCAAACGAGTGGCCAAGTGGAGGTTTCAAATCGAGATATCAATAGTATCTTGGCTAAGACTGTGAATGCAAATTGGACTGATTGGTCTCGAAAGCTAGATGATGCTCTGTGGGCATATCACACTGCCTACAATACACCAATTGGTATGTCTCAATATTAGCTAGTTTTTGGGAAATCTTGTCATTTATTGGTTGAACTGGACCACAAAACATTATGGTCATTAAAGGCTTTAAATCTGGACTGGGTCAAGTCTTCAAAAGGGAGAGTAAATCAACTAAATGAATTGGATGAATTCAGGTTAAGTTCAGCCCTCTACAAGGAAAAGATGAAGAAGTGGCACAACTCTAAAATCCTTAGGAGGGAGTTCCGAGTTGGAGATTGGGTGTTGCTATACAATTTTCGACTGAGACTCTTTCCGGGAAAGCTTAAATCAAAATGGTCAGGCCCATTTAGAGTAACATGAGTGTTCACAAATGGAGCCATTGAAGTCAAAGGTAAAGATGGTCATGCCTTCAAGGTGAATAGGCAACGCTTGAAGTTGTATTTTGGAAAATGCCATGAAATTTCAGTAATTGAAGTGGTGTACTTGGAAGATGCTTGAAAGCATTTCCACGTGATGCCACAAAGTTAAATAAGGCGCTTCTTGGGAGGCAACCCAAGTATTAGTTGCTTTGAATAATGTGTGTTGAATGTGCAGGTGTGGGTGATTCTGCGAGGCCAAGACTCCTTCTACGATTTGCCGAGTAGGTTCGGTGATCACAAAGTACATCACCTTTCTGGCATCAACAATTGGCTGAGACACTGGAATATTAGGGGAATGCATACACCACTCGGCGATGCGCCAACATGATTGGGCGAGCCCGACTTTCTCCACCCTTTTGCACCATCCCTGATAGGTTGGAGTCTTGGATGTTTCGGCGAGGTTTCACATCCATTAAGTGATGCGCCGACTGTACTCTGTGGACTTGCCCTTGTCTGCCGTCCTACCACAAAATGGAGTGGTTAGATACTAGATAATTTGGCGAGATTCATGTAACTTGGCTGTTCACCAAGTGGTTCGGCGATGGTTGTAGTCTTCACCCAATGGCTGCCTAGTGAAGATCCCTTTTCACCCTACTCTGTTTGTTTGAGTGCCAATATTTATCTTATTTTTGGTTCTGTTTGTTCTCTGCTAACATTGAGGACAATGTTGAATGCTTTTTGTGGGGGTGGTAGGAGTTTGTTGTTCTATAGAAATTATTATCGAAATTTTTCGAGTATCGAAGTGTGATCATTACTGATGACCTGAAAAGTGTTCTTAATTTATAGAAATGAGTGTGCGGATACGATGAGGCAAATGAAGTTACATAGATAATAGGTGAACTTTTAGAATCTCATTGTGACTAGCCGGTTGTCGAATGACTCTCTTCTGATGAACATTGCACACTAGCTAGAAAGTGTGGAGTTTTGTTTGATATGGGTACCAATGCCTTGTATGATAAGATTACTTCAAACATTGTGTGTGATGACACCTAGAATTTTCCCCGCTGGTCCGGTTGATTGAGTGATGCAAGTACTTGAAATGATCTTAGGCAACAATTTTGAAGAGTGAACAATTTGACAATATACCTCTTTTGTTGCTAATCTTGTGAGATGTGTGAACCTTGCTTGAACCCTCTTGAGCCTCACCCTTTTCTTGGAAGTAACTTGAACAATTGTGACCCCACTTTATTCATTCACCCATAACTTTCATGAAGTGTGGTTTTTTTGAATAGTCAACTTAGGCCAAAAACCTAAGTTGGGGGTGTGGTGAAAAGAGAAAGAAAGTCAAGAAGTATGAAAAATCCCCCTTTGAGTAATCATTTTGAAAAAAATGCAACCCCTCCATGTAAAAAAATGGAGAAAAGAAGAAAGCAAAAGAAAAAGAATGAAAAAGTTGTCAGATAAAGTAGTGGAAGTCGCAAAAGAAATGGGGTATCCGGTAGTTCATATGAAATTGAATAATGGGGTGGATGATGAACATGATTAAAATGTTAAAGAAAAGGAGGAAAGTGATGCTCGAACCACACTTCATGAAGGTAGAATCCACTAAGCCTAAATGACCATACCTTGATACTCAGCCCTGTTACAAATTGTGAAAAGACCTTTGTGATCTTAAGTGTGCTGAAATGAATGTTGATTGGAAAATAAGGGAAAACCTATGGGTGAATTCATGCATGTGTTCATCTTTGTGAGTGTGAGAGTTGTATGTGATTCTACAACTCTAAATTATTGAAGAATTTTGTGTGAATATTGAATCATCCTTGTTGTAAGGGCATTTGAGTACCTTTGATAAGCTTGAACTTGCATTTGAAGCAAATATCGTGAACTTGAGTATCTTTGATAATGATGAGTAACAATTTAAATCTTTGAGTGCACATCTGATCATTTTGTGAGATAGTTGTACCTTTTTGTGCACATTCATGTTGAGTCTTATGCAGCACTGTTTGAGACATCCTTTTTGAACTGCTGGTCTTGAGTTTTACTTGAGGACAAGAAACAGTTTAAGTTGGGGTGTTGATGAATCCGAGATTTGGAATCATTTACAGATTTGTTTTGATAAATTTAGTGTCCTCAAATGTTTAATTTATGCTATGAACTGATGTGTAAACCTTGATTTTTAGGTATGTGGATTGAGGAGCAAAGCAAGGACACTAACATGCAAAAAGGAACAAAACAGGCTAAAGAAGGGAAGAAAGGCAAGCCTGATGATCGCCAAGAGCACTCGGCGAATCGTCGAGTTGCCCCTAGCTCGCCTAATTTTACAGTATACTATGCCTAGAACAAGAGAAATTTGGGCTAACTATATTCCATATCGGCGAATTGCCGAATCAATCAACGGAGTAAGATTGTACCGCCGAGCGCACTGAACGAGACAAAGATGAAATTCAATTGGCGAGCCAAAGGACTAAAGAGAGGATCACAGAAGTGATTGGCGATCCCGATGTAGACCGCCTAAAGTTACACTGCATGATGGATGAAAATGTGAAGAATGAAGGCGATGGACAAGGACGATCGGTGAGTTGCCAACCAGTCGGCGAAGCCTGACTTTCCTCACCGATCAACCCCAAAAAATAACATCTCAGATCAGTATAAATTGATTTTTTGGAAGAGAGAGAAGGCATCCAGTCATTGTGGAACGAAATAGAGAGAACAAAAATGCTATTACTGTTGATTTTAAGCTACTTTGATGAGTTTTCAATTGGGAGTTGTTATAGACAGATTATTTTCATTTTAGAACTAAAAAAAATCAATACCCATATATGGAACATGTATTAGGTTCTTTTATGATGATTAGCTAAAACCCTAGTCTTGGGGGTTTAATAATGTGATTAATTGTTGAATTTGGGTTGATGGATGTTAGTCATTATCAATTTTAGTGCTAATTCGAAGTTGGTCTTGCTTATTTCTGTGGTTTAATTGCTCTGTTGTATGTTTATTTCAGTATGACTTAGTGTTTTATGCTTGCTTGAGAAAGAAGTGTAAAACTAAGGTTATAAGTTGGCACTCATAGTTATTGGGTCAAGGTGGATTTAGTTCGAAAGAGTGAATCCCAAGACTAATTCTATGTATCTATCTCGAGAGAGTTGGTGTAGTGAGGTCGTGGGCATGTCGCCATGTTTAGCACATTGAGTTTCGAGAGAACTCAATTGAAATGAGGTTATTGTTCGAGAGGAAAGTATCTCATTTAAATTTCATCTTACCCACGAAGAGTTAGCACTTTTGGTTATCAATTAACACCCATTGAGTTGAGTTTAGCAATTCGTTGGTCAATCCCCCAAGTATCTTTCTCTTAATTGATTACTCATAATTAATTGTTGTGGTTGCTTTCTGATCTAAAACCCCTTACTTTGACATTGATGTCACCCTTCTAATTTTATTAAAAGTTTCCGATAATTTCTATTCCTTCAACTGCGGAAATCACTAGTCTAACTTCATACTTGAACACAAAATAGAACTACTCCCTGGGGGATCGACCCCAACTCTCTTGTTAGGTTTATACTACTTAACAATCGTCTACACCTAGTATCAGATGAGCTGTAGTTGATATGTTAATTAATCCTCCGAGCTTCATAGGTTCAGGATCCTAAGAGCTTTGTAGAGGAACTGCAGAAAGTGTTTGAGGTTATGCACGTTGCCGATGCTGAGCGAGTGGAACTAGCTGACTATCAACTGAGAGTGTTACTTGGACTTGGTTTGACCAGTGGAAGAATAGTAGGGCTGAGGATGCACCAGTTTTGAGTTGGGCAGTGTTTGAGAGTGCTTTCTTGGGGCGTTTCTTTCCCCGTGAAATGAAAGAAGCCAAGGTACGGGAATTTCTTACCCTTAAGCAGGAACCTATGAGTGTTCATGAGTACAATTTGAAGTTCACCCAACTTTCCCGATATGCTCCGGAGATGGTTGCTGATATGAAGAGCAAAATGAGCCTGTTTGTTGCTGGGTTGTCTCGTCTGTCAAGTAAGGAGGGCAAGGCAACTATCCTAATAGGGGACATGGACATATCGAGACTTATGGTTTATGTGCAACAGGTTGAGGAAGAAAAGTTGATGGATAGAGAAGAATTCAGAAACAAGAAAGCTAAGACAGGGAATGAGTCCGGGCAGCAAAGGAGTAGTGTGAACTTGTCTTCCTTTCAACATAAGCAAAAGAGACCTGCTCTATCATCTGCTAGTGAACCTGCACCAAGGAACAAAGGTGAGTATAATAGTCAGAATTCAAAGAATTTCAAAGCTAGACCTGCTCAGTCTCAGGGTATTATGGCACAAGGAGGTAATTTGGATCCTACATGTTCTAACTGTGGTAGGAACCACCTAGGTGTGTGTCACGATGGCTCTACTGGTTGTTTTAAGTGTGGTAGAGAGGGTTACTTCATGAAAGAGTGTCCTAAGAACAATCAAGGTAATGGGAAGAGGGGAACTAGAGCCCAATCTTCTTCAGTTGCTCCACAAGCTGCACTTAGAGGATCTACTTCAGGAACTGGCGAAGGAGCAAACCACCTATATGCCATCATTAGTCGCCAAAAGCAAGAGAATTCTCCAGATGTTGTCATTGGTATGATCAAAGTCTTTACTTTTGATGTTTATGCTTTGTTAGATCAAGGAGCGAGTCTATCTTTTGTGACTCCTTATGTTACGATGAATTTTGATGTTCTTCCTGAGAAAATTTGTGAGCCCTTTAGTGTTTCTACACTTGTTAGTGAGTCTATTCTAGCTGAGAGAGTCTATCATGATTGTACCATTTCCGTCAATGTCAAGAGCACCATGGCTGATTTAGTTGAGTTAGACATGGTAGATTTTGATGTTATTCTAATTATGGACTGGCTTCATGCCTGTTATGCCTCCATTGATTGTAGAACTCGAGTCGTCAAGTTCTAGTTTACTAATGAGCTAGTCTTTGAGTGGAGGAGTAGTTCAGCAGTGCCTAAGGGTTGTTTTATTTCGTACCTTAAGGAGAGAAAGTTAGTTTCAAAGGATTGTGTCTATCACTTAGTCCCAGTTAATGAGTATAATGTTGAGACACCTCCTATTGAGTTAGTTCCTGTTGTGAGTGAGTTTCTTGAGGTACCTCCTATTGAGTTAGTTCTTGTTTTGAGTGAGTTTCCTGAGGTCTTTCCTGATTATCTACTCGGAGTCCTTCCTGGGAGAGAAATAGACTTTGGTATAGATGTTCTTTCCGATCTCGTCTAATATCTATTCCTCCATATAGAATGGCACCAAAAGAGTTAAAAGAGTAGTTGAAAGATCTCCTTGTGAAGGGTTTAATTCGACCAGGTATCTCACCTTGGGGAACCCCGGTCTCATTTGTGAGGAAAAAGGATGGTTCTCTTAGAATGTGTATAGATTACTATCAGTTGAACAAGGTCACCATCATGAATAAGTATCCTCTTCCGAGAATTGATGATCTCTTCGATCAATTTCAAGAGGCCCCTTGTTTCTCTAAAATAGACCTCAGATCTAGCTACTGATACGTCCAAACTTACACTTTAATTAAGAAGTATAAACGGTCGAATTCAATTTATAGAACTCAACATGAGTTGAGGTCGATCCCATAGAGAATTTCTTTGCATAAATGATTTCACTGTCGCATTTACCCAAATATTTTTATTTTTTCCTAGAGAAAACAATTACAGAATGTAAAATGGGTTTACTTGTAAAGTTATAATAACCAAGATTGTTAAACAAAATCTTGATTAACAATTAACAAAGTGTTGGTTTTAAAGGTGTTTTGATAATTAATGAAACTAGGATTGTGCTCCCCATAACGCTGCATGTAGTGTTCTTCTATAAATGAGTTTCAGGCAATTTATCTCTGCAAAATACAGGCGAGTCAGATATATCTAACACTTATCAGTCTAATTAGATAACTTTCACTCAATTCCTCTCGGTCCTAGAGTGTTAACAAGTTTTACGCTCCCTTATAATAGTGTTAAATTTCTTTCCTTTGGAACTCGAACTTTGACTCCATTTCATCAAGTTAATTCAGCTATTTCCTAACTATAACTTTTCTCTCGAACAAATGACAGAGACAGATTAACTCTAATGCGTGCACTCATTAGAATACATGAATACCAAAAACTGAATTATGCTTTGCAAATATAAATCGCCTTCTACTCGGCTTACGAAATTACACTTAGATTTCTGTCATAGATCCCGCAATCCCAGTTGTGCTATTTAGCCACTCATAATTTCAAGTAAACACAAAGAAATATGTAATGAAAACATGATGAGAAAGTACTTAAGAAAATATGCAAAATCGATAAGCACTTGATAATTCCAAACCAAAAATTCAACTTTGAAACTTGATTCAAAGTTAATTCTTCAAAACCAAAGCTAAGAATGATTCAAAATTGTCGCTCGTTCCAAATATGACAAGATAAAAACAAAAAATGACCTAATTAATTCAAATTGAATGTCTAAAATGAGTCCTATTCGAAGTAGGATTGAACTGTCGGACAGCTTCACGGGCAACATGACGGACCGTCAAAGGCTACACGGTCCGTGAAGCCTTCCGTGATCTATACTTGGCCCAAACAAAATGTGAGTCTTCAAAGACTGTGCACTGGATCCACTTCATGATCACCACCACAGACCGTGATGTGGACCACAGCCTGTGAGGCCTTCCGTGGTCTTCACTTGGTTGACATTACACTTCATCTTCCCAAGACCTAAACACTATATCCACTCCACGATCATAACCACAGACCATTGTGAGGACCACGGTCCGTGAGGTCGTCCGTGGTCTTTACTTGATCCACCAAAAATGCAATTCTTCCATGGCTTCTCACTGGTCATAATTCATGAGCCATATCACGATCAGTCACGATCTCCACGGCCCGTCAGAGTGTCTGTACTCTTCACTTGGTTCAAATTCACTTTCACTCTTCATTTTCTTCTTATGTTTCTTCTTTCACGTCCAACTATTTTACCTGTACAAACACTACCAAACACATCATATCCACATAAATAAACTCGATTCTAATATTAATCCTTAGTTTTCAAGCATCAAATGTGACAAGATTTCATGTCACATCAACACCCTCAACTTAGAACCATTACTTGTCCTCAAGTGATGAGAAAATAATACATTTAGCACTTAAACAATCAAAACCTTTTTGAAACTACGCATCAACTATCTCAAACACAATTTGTATCGAAAACCATCATTCTAACATGGAAGGATCAATATATGACATCTCATTACTCACAGCTGACCATGCTTATGAATGTGTACTATCAGCTAATACAATCTAACTATCAAATGCAATCACTGTGTCCTCACACCAAAGAAGTCCCTCAATCATGATAACTGGGACTAAGTTCTACGCTCACACTCTCAAAGAACTTCTAACACTAACATCTAAAGACCATAAGCTTGCCCTTGCTTTCTACGCTCTATCTTTCATAAGGATCACTATAGGACGATATCAGCTTGTAACATAGGCTCAGGCTAAGGAATGAATTTTTGGGTTTGTCAGTGACTAGTACCTTGGTTCTCCAAAGTTTTGTTCGCACACAACTCTTTTTGAGTAATTTCCTCTTTTTCTTCATTTCAGTACATCCTAGCATCCATTATTTTCTTATCCTTTTTTCATTTCTTTTCTTGTTTTTTTTATTATTATTATTTATTTATTTTTATTTGCACATTGTGTGCTTTCAGCTAATAGAGTGAACTTTCTTTTTCACTTTTAATTTTTTGCTCGGGTTGTAATCACCCTCAACTTAGGTTGTTGGCCTGAGTTGTGACATCGTATCTTCGGAGACCCAAGGATATGATATTTAGTGGGTAAGAAAAAAAATTAATTTTAGGATCAAATCGGGTTCAAGTGATATGCTTTTATTTGGTTGTTTTATTTTTGGATTTTCAATGGCTTAGCAAAATTGGCCTGCTGATCCTTTTCTATCCAGTTATTCTCATATTTAAGCAAGACTACTTGGGCAAGTTCTAGTTTCTACTCCTAGCGTTAAACTTCAAGCAAAACTAACGCACGCATGACACATGACTACATTTTCCAATTTATTAGTTTACCAATTTATTTTCCAGACTAGCAATGTTCAACCTATAAGTACCTAAGATGTCATCTAAAGAGCCCAACAGTCAAATTTCGTATCAAGGTCATCAATTCAACCAGAGAAGCTTCTGCACAACCCAGCACACAAAAACTAAACACTTGTATCAAAACCCAAACACAATCAAACATTATCAGACACAACACAGAGTCAACCTCCATTCATTCTACAGAGAAAATGACAGGTTTCCCACCACCCCCTTCCCAAAAAAATGAATTTTCCCTCAAAGTCAATAAAGCAAAACAATATAAGGATGTGAGGAGGGGTCATACATGTGGCGCACTAGGTGCCAGTAGCTGGATCAGCATCGGAACCCTTATCAATGGGTAAACTCTCAGAAACCAGCTCTAGAACATGCTGGCTACCACTAACCGAGATAGGTACTCCGCTACCAGAAGTGCTACCTAACACCACATCTCGTTGTTGTTGCGCAAGTGCTTCATCTTCCCTTGCATTTTATTTTTGATACCTTATGGGCTTTCTTGTATTGTATTCTTTCTTCTTTGGATAGGTCAACCGGTAGCTCCTCATCAGACTCTCCAGCTTTGTGTTTTCTCTTACCGGATTTTCTTTTTGGGAGTTCCCCCTAGAAGTCATCAAGGGATTGAGTGGTAGGTGGCTCAGTGAGAATGTTCATCAAGGATTCTGGCATAAACAGAGTGGGCACCTCTATCTGCTTCTCAGCTAGTTTAACAACTTGAGCTCGCATCTCGAACAACTGCGTCTTGAACTCGTCGGTACTGATTCAACCTGCAGCCTACAATTGATCTTGGACATAGACCTCCAAGCCATCCATCCTGTCTTTTAAGACAGTCGGCTCCTTCTGCATCTCATTTGTTATTCTCTTATCCACCGCTAACATATCGCGCTCTTTGAGTTGGGGCAATTTGACGTACAATTTGGTCGACTAAGTTCCTGGTTTTTCGCTGATCTGTAACCAATTTCTCAAGGAATAGAGTAGGAATAGTGACAAAAGTACCTAGAGCCTGCAAAGCTGAAGCTGGTTGCGATTGTGCCTCGGTAGATAGCTGTGATGATTCCCCCTGCTCTGGCCCTCTACCTGTATGTGAAATGTCAAGAGGTACATGAGGAACCAGTGCCAATGAACCCACCGCTCCAGTTTTTGCACCAAAGAGATGGCTAGTGACATTTTTGATTTTGGATGCATGGGTGAGCCTGAATGCCTCACTCCACCTATCTACTAGACTATTTCGGGGGGGTGTTTTCTTGCCGACACAATTTCCCTGTCAGACATGGAAATGGAAGTTCGGCTCTTTCATTTAGTGCCCTATCTTGCATTTCTATAGCTATGATCCAACCCACATTTTTTGGGTACCCAGCCATGAGAAAAGCTACCAAAGATGGCAGTGATGGAGAGAGGGTGTTATCATTATCTGTAGGCCGCAACTGTGCACAGACAACAGCCCACCAGACCTTGGCTGGAAACGATAGGGAAACTTTAGTAATGTGTACTGGTGATCATGTAACCCAAGTTGCATTCTACCGCTTTGAAGCAATTTTCCTTGCATTCCAGCGCATGACATGCTCTCGAGAACTCTGAACCTCCATCTCAGTTTCACTGGTCACACCATGATGTTTTCCCTCAAAAAAGCCCACTGAAGCTGGTGTTGTGTAGTCTAGACCATGCAGCATCCTGTTAATAGTAGACTCAGAGGTATCCATGGATTTTCCCCGAACCATAATTGAGTCAAGTGGTCCCTAGGTGCCTGCAATGTCTTTCTACCCCGGTTTAGTAGTCTCAGTCTTTGCAGCAAAGTTCATCGAAGTGGCTGCATGTGAAGCATAAAACTCTCGAGTCATATGGTTACAAAATTCTCCAAATTTGTAGTTCATCCATTCAAACTACTGCATCTGAAATATCCTTTAAATATCAGGGTATGATTTGGTATCTGCTAACACCACTCTAGTCTCAGTATGATTGGTCGGTTCTTAAAGGCACCCAACTTGTTCACAATTCCATTCTTGAAGAAGTTTTCGGACCTGTTCACAGTCCATATAGAACGGGAACAGTCAATCAACTGTTATCTCACCGCGAAATCGAATTCATGGAGGTGAACATATTGGACCATTGTATCATCAGTGGTAATATCCTCCTCCAATTCTACAACACCTTCCTCTTCCTGTGCTCTAGTTTCAGTTTCGGTTCCTACTGTAGGTGGAGGTGTAGTTGTATTTTTCTTAGAGCCGCTAGCAGACTTTGCATTACCTCCTGAACCATTATCAGACTTGCTACCTGATTCCTTACCGCTACTGGAATTACTACCTTCCTCTTCAGACTGGGAAGGAGTGTTCTGGAGAATGGCCCTCGCTGTATCGGCTCTAGTAGTTTGAGGTGGGTGATCTTCAATGGTGGTATTTATCTGAACCTCAGAACTACTATATTCTGTAGTGTTATCACCTTCTAAATGAGAAGAAGTAGGTGGGGAATGTTGGGCTGTGGATTTTTTTCAGGGAGCCATAGTGCCTTAAAAATACAAAAACCAATTAGTATGCAAATTAGTAAAATAACACACTATCAGGTACTCAGACATCCCTTGTGTAATTACAAAGTGACGCCTTGCCTTAAGAATATCGTTACCCAATCTATTATTGTGAAGGGCCATGGAAATGAAATAAAGAAACATAAATAAAAGTACTGATTTTTTTTATGCGAGAGCCAAGACGGGTCATGGTGGATACGAAGATCTGTGAAGACTCTCGTGAATAGGAGTTAGTGACTTGAATTGGTGGATCACTGTATTGGAATGGATCACGGATGTCTTTACGGTCCATGATGACCATCTTGACCCTCATCAATGTGACCCCTATTTGGCATGTGTGGTTCACGAGGGGTTTCACGATCCGTGGTTGGCCCCACGGTCTGTGAAGCCCATCCTGGACTTACACTTCCCCATTTTCCACCAACTTTTTCTCCCAAATTCAACCTATACCCAATTTCAACCATATGCCTCACAAAATCACACTATTACAAGATCTTTTAGCCCATGAGTCTAACAAATCTACCAACATCAAACAATCGCCATTCAAACAAGAACAATGTATACCTCTTATAAATATAACCATATGCACACGAGTGTATTCCCTCAATTTAAACAATTTTATTGGCAAATTCCACTTAAGTATACTTTTCACTTACCCATGGGACTCAAGCACACACTAGTATCATCATTCAACACTAATTACTCAAAAATCCATCATATCCATACGTCAACAACTAGTTCCACACAATTTCAACAAACCCACATACGAAAACTACCAAATTTAAACAAACCCAAAACAATTTGGTATCAACAATGTAACTTCATCATATAATCATCGTAAATTCGAACAATTTAAGTACTTCTAACTTGAATATTGATAAGATCAAACTTATAACAAGTTAAAGGAAGAACTTACTTCGAATTTGATCACAACTTTCGCCCTAAAAGAGATAACTATGATTGTTGCTTCCATTTCTTGATACTAGAACTAGGGTTTCGAATCGATTGTGAATTTAGGAAGTTTTAGAGATTAGAACCATTTTTATGCCTTTAGGAACCATTATGGAGGAAGAAAATAGGAAGAGAAAGCCAACTCTTGCCACTTAAAGAGGTACATATACGTTTAATTTAATTTCCCTTTAGTGTGGATTGGGTCGGGATCTAGTAGTGTTGGGCTGTTGACGTGGACCGTGAAGTTGCCCGTGAATGGCACCACGGTCCGTAGAGGGGTTCGTGAATATTACTTGACAAGGTAAAACTTACCTGAGGATCACGAGAGGCTAGACGGTTAGTACAAGGTCTAACAGACTGTGAACCCTTTCGTGAACCAATTTCCAGTATCTTCCATATGAGGTAGGTGCTTGTGACGGGCTGTGAAGTTGCCCGTGAAAGGCACCACGACCTGTGGGACTGCCTGTGAAGGGCTTCCTGCACCCAGTTCTGCATTTTTTGTTTTAGGCCTTCCTGCACACTTCAACACCCATTGACTTTATAAAAACAAAGAAAAATAAGAAAAAGTAAACTACCTATTATAATTACAATCTTGGGTTGCCTCCCCAGTAGCGCAGAATTTAACGTCGCGGCGCGACGCAGGTTACTTGATTACTCAGACTTCATCAAGCTTACATTTCTCCACTATTTTCCCTTCTTCTGGAACACCCAAGTATGTCTTGATTCACTGACCATTGGATTTGAACTTCTCACCCTTTTCATTCTCAAGCTCAATAGCACCCGACTGGATTACCTAAGTTAGCTTAAACGGCCTAGATATTTCGATCTCAATTTCTAAGGAAACAGATGAAGTCTGGAGTTGAAAAGTAGCACCAAGTCACAAAGAGTGAAGGTTCTTTTTTCAATATGCTTATCGTGATACAACTTACTGCTCTTCTTGTACAGTGCATACCTTTCATATGCTCTCAAGCAGAACTCATTCATCTCATTGATCTGATCCAGTCTCAGGTTTTTAGTTTCACTCCAACTAAGGTTCAGCTTCTTTAAAGTCCATAGTGCCTTACGCTCAAGCTTAACCGGCAAATGACATGTCTTTCCAAACACCTATTGATATGGAGACATACCAATAGGCATCTTGAAAGTTGTCCAATATGCCCATAGATCATCATCTAACTTTCTTGCCCAATCTATCCTGTTGGCATTCACTGTTTTTGCCAAAATAGCCTTTATTTCCCTATTTGATACCTCCACTTGGCAATTGGTCTGCGGGTGATAAGGTGTTGCCACCTTGTGTTGTTTAACCCCTTATTTAGCCAGAATAGCATAGAATACCTTATTTCAAAAAGGGAACCACTATCACTGATGATAGCTCTGGGTGTGCCAAACCTTGAGAAGATATTCTTCTTCAGAAACCCAACAATACTTTTGCCATCTTTCTCAGGCAGAGCAACTGCCTCAACCCATTTTGACACATAGTCCACTGCCATAAGCATATATTTTTCCCATAGGAGCTCACAAATGGGCCCATGAAATCAACTCCCCACACATCAAATAGCTCCACTTCCAGAATGGGTGTCATTCGTAGTTCCTGGCGACGAGAGATGGCTTCTTACCGCTGGCATACATCTCAACTCTTCACTATATACATTGCATCCTGATGAATGTACTACCCACTCTAAAATACCTTGTGGGCTGTCCGAGCACCTCCATGATGGATACCCACTGGAGAGGATTGACAAGCATCCAAAATATGTAGCATCTTAGCCTCAGGGATGCATCACCTATTAATATTATTATAACACAACCTATAGAAATAGGGTTCATCCCAAAAATACTTACCCACATCATATAGGAACCACTTACTTTGCTGAAATGTCAACCCCTCTAGCATCAAGTCACTAACAAGAAAGTAAGCAAAGTCAGTAAACCAAGGAATAGTTCAAGTTCCTTTTTATTTTCAACATCCAACCTAGATGGGTGATCAGCCACCTGGTTTTCACAACCTCTCCTATTCTTGACCTCAAAGTCAAATCCTGAAGTAGCAACACCCATCTGATCAATCTTGGCTTTGAATCTTTCTTTTTCATGAGATATCTCAAAGCTGCATGATCCGTGTGGACTATCACCCTAGTACCCAACAAGTATGCCCTGAATTTCTCAAACGCATATACCATAACCAGTAGTTCATGTTCAGTGACTTTGTAGTTTCGATGTGCTCCATTTATTGACTTGCTGGCATATTAGATCGGATTGAACATCTTGTTGCACTTCTGCCCCAACACAACTCCTAAGGCAGTACCACTAGCATCGCATATTACCTCAAATGGTTCAGCCCAATCTGGCCAATGATCACTGGGGAAAAAATTAGCTTCTCCTTCAGGCATTCAAAAGCTTTTAGTCACGCCTCATCAAAGGCAAATTTCACTTTCTTCTCCAAAATATTGCACAAGGGATGTGCAATTTTTGAATACCTTTCACACAGATAGGTGGAGGCAAATTTTCAATCACCTCAATTTTGGCTTTGTCTACCTCTAATCCCTTTAGGGATACCTTGTGACCAAGGACTATACCTTCCTTGACCATGAAATGGCACTTTTCCCAATTTAGCACTAGATTGAACTCCTTGCATCTCTGTAAAGACTTGCTATGATTGAACAAATAGTCATCAAAAGTATCACCTACCACTGAAACGTCGTCCATGAATACCTTTAGAGTGTCCTCTACCATGCCCAAGAAGATGGACACCATACACCTCTGGAAATTTACTGGTGCATTACATAGTCCAAATGGAATACGTTCGAAAGCAAAGGTGTCATAAAGATATGTAAAAGTGGTATTTTCTTGATCCTCAGGTGCAATTGATATCTGGGTACCCTAAAGTATCCATTTAAGAAACAGTACCACCCTTGTTTAGCCAACCTGTCAAGCATTTGGTCCATGAATGACATTGGGAAGTGGTCCTTCAAGGTCCAGTTGTTCAGCTTTTTATAGTCCATGCAAACTCGCCATCCAGTGACTGGTCTTTGCGGGATCAACTCATTCTTCACATTGGCCACCACTATCATACCACCCTTTTTGGACACACATTGCACTGGGTTGACCCAATGACTGTCAGAAATAGGGTACACAAACCCAACATCTAACCACTTTATGATCTCCTTTTTAACCACCTTTTGCATTAGTGGATTTAACCTACTCTGGTGTTATATGATTGGGTTGCTATCCTCCTCAAGTTTGATCTTATGAGTTCAGATACCCAGGGGTGTCCCAATGATGTCATCAATGTTCCACCCAATTGCTTGTTTATACATTATCATCACTTTAATCACAGCTTGTACCTATTAATCATTCAAATCTGCAGCCAATATCACAGGCAAAGTATTGTTAGTACCAACAATACATACCTCAGGTAACTAGGTAATTGTTTCAACTCCAGCATAGGCAGCTCCTCAAGGGATGGTTTTGCTAGAGGACTTGGCTTGTTTTTCATATCCATGTCTAGTTCCTTTGGAGCATAAGCATGTGCTCCTATGCCTTGTAGAGCATTCACGGTCTCCACATAATCAGTCTGAAAATCCACTTCAAAGTTCATCAACAAGGCTGCTAACGTTTTGACAGCCAACCTTTCCTCAATAGTCGCTCTCATCTCTCCTTCGTCAAAGGCCTCTATTGCAGACACCACATTCATGTCTTGCGACTGCTTCATTGACCTGTAAATTTTAAACTTTACTTCTTCCTTGTTGAGTCTGAATTTCAGTTCTCCACTCTCAACATCAACCAATGTTTGTCGTGTGGCCAGAAATGGTCTTCCCAAAATTATGGAAACCATAAAATCCACTTCGCAATCCAAAATCACAAATTCTGCCAGAAAGATGAAAGTGTCCACCTTTACAAGTACATCACATAAGATCCCCATAGGTCACTTCATTGATCTATCAGCCATGATCAACCTCATTGTTGTGGGTTATGGAACTCCTAAGCCTAGTTGCTTTTAGATGGCCAGCGGCATAAGATTTATACTGGCACCTAAGTCACACAAGGCATTTGCAAACTCAAATGATCTGATGGCTCACAGTATGGTGAATGCATCGGATCTTCCTTCTTCTGTACCAAAGATCTAGTGGCAATAGCACTGCAATGATGAACATTGTTAGTTAAATCAAAACTTACAGTTATTTTCTTCGTGACCAAGTCCTTCATGAACTTCGCATATCTTAGCATCTGCTTTAGGGATTCCACCAGTGGGATGTTCACTGATTGTTGTCTTAGCATGGTTATGAACTTAGCAAATTTCCTACCTTCAGCTTTCTTTTAAGCCTCTGAGGGAACAAAAGAGGTCATCTTAGTATCTGTCGTAAAGGCATAGCTACCTCAACCCCTTCTTTCTTTGCTCCTGCTGGTTTTTCTATTAGTTGAGCGTTTTCCACATCATCTACCTATTCAGATTCAGCCTCATCTCTTCCAGTTCGCTCCAATCCCTGTTCAAACTCAATACCTACAGAAATTGGTTCATTAAGAATCTTACCACTCCTAGTGGAAATAGCCATGCAACGACCGTCCTTCTTGGGTTTCTGAATAGTTCCACTTGGTAGTGACCCATTGTTCCTCTGGTTCGGTGATGCTGAAAGTTACCCCAACTCTTCTTTTATATGTTTGATGGAGGTGGTGTGAGAGTCTACTAGTTGACTCATACTGGAAAAGTCACCTTTCATCTCCTTCACCCCTACATTAGTTGACTCATACTGGAAAAGTCACCTTTCATCTCCTTCACTCCTGCATCAGTTGACTCAACCTTTTGGATCACCTTAGCCAACATATCTTCCAGCTAGGGGTACATACACACAACTGCGATCATTCATGTCACCATCTCTATTCTGCCCATTTCCCTGCTCTTTATTTGCTGGCCTGTCATACTGTCCTTCCCTGGAATAGTTCCGACCTACATTTCCAGAATTATAACCTTGGTTTCCCGAGTTATAATTCTAAAAACCTCCTTGGTTGCCTAAGAATTTAGCTTCCTCATCTAGATCGATGTCCTGATCTTTATACCTATTTGGGGTCTCTACAGTATTCACCTTCTTATAACCCGCCATGATATGCTTTCTGACCAGATCTATCATCTTGATCCGTTTCTTCCTCTCTTCTCCTTTGTTCAGCGGATATCCCAAAGGTGACTCCCATATCTTTCACTTTAGCCTTCTTGGTGTGCCATTCTTTATTATTCTTTGCCACTTCATCCATTAGCTGCATGATTTCAGAAAAAGGCTTCCTTATGAATGATCCACCATAAACTGCATTAACAACATTCTTAGTAACATAATTAAGTGATATATAAAAGGCATGTTTCAAATGTCTCTCAGTCAGACCATGATTTGAACACTTTTTTATCTTTTGGCTGAATCTCCATAAAGTATGATGCATTGCCTCCCCTGGTAGTTGCTTGTGTGCACTTATTTCATCTTTCATTTGCAAGTGTTTCGATTCAGGATATAATCGTTCCATGAAAGATTCCTTCAAGTCATTATAGGTTCTAATCGATTCATCCAGAATCTTATTGAGCCAATTTGTTGCCTCCCCAGTGAGAAAGAATGAAAATAGCCTCAACCTCATGGTTGTCTAACTCACCCCAAAATTTCTTGTGATTTGCATATAGCCACAAAGTTCATTAGATGTTGATTCGCATCATCACCGGCTGCACCTTTAAACATACATTCCAAATTCAGCAACTTAATTAATGTGTTGCTGATAATAAATTTTACGCCTGGAGGTAGTACATGAAATACTATTGCTCCGGTAGCTCCAGCTCCGTCCAAATCTAAGGCATCATCTTCGAACAGTATGTGAGCTGGATGATCTGCTCGACCCGTTGGAGCTAGTGGTTGGCGGTGGGGAGGAACTATTTCATCTACTCCTGGATGTTCATCCACCACCCTAGGTGGGTTGTTCACTATATTTTGTTGATCACCTCTTGCAGCGGTCTGAGTTTCAAGTCCCAATTGTTGCCTTTGTGCCTCGAGTTCGTGTGCATTTACCATTTTGCGGAGGTTCTTTCGATGTTTCGGGTTGTAAGGTATCAATGGAGCTCCCTTACTTTTATTATTTGGTATAAATAGTCGAACTCACCTGTAATAGACACAGACAAAGAAAAAGATGTAAATTTAGGAAATATAACTACGCTTTGAATAATATCTAGTAAACAACTTCTGAATTGAAATTCCCCTGAAGCGTTGCCAAAATTTGATACGTCCAAACTTGCACTTCAATTAGGAAGTATAAATGGTGGAAGTCAATTATAGAACTCAACGAGAGTTAAGGTAGATCCCATAGAGAATTTCTTTGTAGAAATGATTTCACTATCGCGTTTACCCAAATGTGGTTATTATTTCCTAGAGAAAATAATTACAGAATGTAGAATGGATTTAGTTGTAAATTTATAATAACCAAGATTGTTAAACAAGATCCGGATTAACAATTAACAGAGTATTGATTTTTAAGTTGTTTTGATAATTAAATGAAACTAGGATTGTGTTCCCCATAACTGTAACATGTATTATGCATATGCTAGTTCTATTCATGTGATACTTGGCATAGTCTTATAGGATAGGTGAGGGACCATGTTTCTTTTATGATTAGTGTTGGTTTAAACTAGCTAAGAAAGGTGATGTAATACCTTGCACATTTCAACATGTGTACTGCAAGTTAACTCCGACGGAAGTATTTAAACTCGAGACAGTACGGTGGTAATTGAGCTTAAAGTTGAAATTTAAGTGCTAAGTTAAAGCAAAAGGGATTAGTATTTAGAAAGTGGAATAAAATAGTGAGATGCTTGCTTCACTACACCATTTTAGGCCTACGGCCACCCCGGTAAAGTGTAGCCTAAACTAGCAAAAAGTGTGGCCTTTGATAAAAGGCCACACTTTTTTACATTAAGCAACACTTTTTAGGGGGTGGCCTAAAGAAGCGTAACCTTTGACATTAGAACACACTTTTGAAGTGTCACCAAAGCAGCAACACTTAAAAAGCGTTGCCAAAGAGGTATAAAGGCCACGCTTTGGAGTATTTCATTAGCAACACTTTTATCTGATTATACTACACTTAAAAGTGTTACCTTTGCGTTGTTATTGGTTACACTTTAAAAGTATAGCCTTTTATATCTCACCTACAACAACACTTATAAAGTGTAACTTTTCTTATGTACAAGATAAAATTTATAAACAATAAGACACACTTTCGAAGTGTTGCAATGTTCTGTAGAATTTTTGTAGCCATAATTTAGCCACACTTACGATAAAATTTAGTCTGCATATAATCAATAATCACAATTAAATATATATATATATGTATATATAAGTGATATAAAGCACAAAATTAGCTTAAAAATAATTCGAAAGTATAAATTTCAAATTAAATAAACTTCGAGAACATGTCCCATACATATAGAAAGCAATTGCTTAAAGATCTCTACTAGCAAAACATACATTCCACAAAATCAAATGTATTCAAACAACATTTATTATAATATAGAGTACAAAAACTCTTTATCGTTCACTACAATAGATCGAGTTTACTTCTGTCCTCTATTCATCAAATTCAATCAACGGTATTTTCCTGCACATTCAAAAGTAAATTATAAGTTAGAGAATCATGTATTTCATCTGCTCACTATATTGTTCAATTCCCAGCCCCTTCCCAAGCCCTTCACAGTTAAATGATCCCCAAACATGTATAAACACTATAAAATCTTGGAGAAAACAATAGGGCATGTATTCCAAGACTGTCACAGTAGGCAAATATGAATGATAAAATAAATCTGGGAGGAAACAGTAGGCAAACAATTAAATGATCCCAAACATGTACAAAGCAGACCTAATATGAATGATAAAATCAGGAAGAAAACAGTAGGCAAAAATACAAATTCATAAAAAACATCTAATAAGTTCATCACAAACATGGGAATTTGTTCACTGCCGTATTAACAAAAGAAGGAAGGGTTTATACATTTTCTTGGGGAAATGAAAATAAACTTGGTCATCAAACTAAGCAAAATAATCTGGAACCCTGTCCATTATTAGGCGCATTAGAGAATATTCCAGTGGTGCAAATTGCAACAGGATATTGCTCACTGTGTCACATTTTATCAAAAAAGGACAATGGAATGAAACTTTGGTAAGCCAACATGCCCCACCACTACTACTTTCCCTTATTCTTAACACCATATAGCAATTGCAGGAGGAGAGAATTGTTACTTTTGGAAGAGAACCTACAGTTTGTTCTTGTTGTAGCAAACTTAGAACATATTCAATTGATCACGTCTTTGTGTCTGGGCACTTTACCAATTATATCTAGAAATTCTTTTCAGATTCCCTGGGCATTATTCACAGACACATTCCTCTAGAAGAACAAGCGATATGCAAAATATGGAGGCAAAAAGTCTAGTAGTGCAAGAGTCAAATTCCTGGTCTTTAAAGATACTAGAAGACTCTGTATGACAGTTTATCCCTATAAAAATTGGTCTAGAATGTATGGTGAGTTCTGTTGCAAAGATATAGCAGAATGTGGATGCAAAGATCGCAAGCTACAGAGGAGATTAAGAAGTTGCTGATAAGAAATTACATATCTGAAAAAAATTCACCACTCATCCTGTCTTTCTCATATGTTTTATTAGAAAGAAACAAGGAGCATAGTTACAAGTAAATAAATGACTAAAAGGAGTATTTAGCCCAGTTCAGCTCTTATACAAAGTGTTAATCTAAAACTAGGGCGCTAAGAATGTGTAGAATTTATCCAACACTAGGGACAAGGTTCAACATTGACCAAAAAGTGTTATTTAACCTTCTATGTTCAAAAATTATGAAGACAGAGTGGTCTTCATCTAATGTAGGCAAGAAAAAAAAATTACAAGTGCTCATGATGTTTGGTCCAGCTCGAAAACATGACTAACACATATATCTATTAGTTTAAAAGGGTCGCAGACTAATTATGATCCATAAACATCTTGCAAACACATAGTCAACCAAAATAGAATTAAAACACCACTGCCCACTCAGTTAACTATTGTTAAAGTTTTCTAAAACTTATATGATACTCGTCCATACAATAAACTATTCAATTTAACACTATTTAGGTTGAATGGATGCTCAAAATATGTTCAAATCCCCTAAGTTTTTCAGTTCATGCCACTTACCTTTACTTAAGTAACTATTCGTTCCAAGTAAGTTAAATTTACTCGAGACATACAGGAAAATTACTAAGTTTAAATAATTAACTATAAGTAAAGACCTAAGTTAGAATAAGACATACTCAGACATTCATATTTTTCTCTAATTATAGATCACAAATAGTACTTCCTGTAATTTATTGTGAGAGCTTATTGAAACCTTTAAAACAGAAAAAACTACCATAACAAGTACATGCACATGTACAACAGAAATGGCAACAAAGAGAAACTCAAACTAAAATTAATCAAGATAATCACTTTGCTCAAACTCTTTTATTTACTGTCAACCATTTTTTTTCACACAACACTATTGAATTAAAATAATAAAAACAAGCAAGAATAAGGATTCGAAACACTTTTGGTTAAAGATAAGCAATAGAGTTGCCATGTTACCTTGGATAAGTCGGAGCAGTAGTCCATGCATAGTTAACTGAGCCATTGAAGATATGAAAGAAATGAGCAAAAATTCTCTAATTATGTGCATGTAAATCCATATGCTCTCAGCTTGCAACCTGGACGAAGAGCCTTCGTTGTAGTTTCAAAGAAAGCCTTTGCACACAACTCTTGGGATACACCTGAAAAGTAGCACTTCCTCATAAGATAAACTATGACATAAGAAAATACTAATACATGTAAATAGAAGAATCAATCACGTTCCTCTACCCTTAGAGGAGATGAAAAATGTCAATGGTGACCAAAATATACATTTTTATGAACAAACATTAGCATTTAAGAGTATGCTTACCTCAATTACCATCTTGTCAATCTTACATTTATCAACATGTTCGACAAAATAATGATAAGATACCTCACGCAAAATACCATCGTCTCCTCCTACACTAACCAGCAACTGAGGAAAGAAGAATCAGCTTAACGTTTGCATACAAGTCCCAGGAACAAACCACATCATTATACACCTGTAAATATAAAATATCACTCGCTTCATACATACACAAGGGTAAAATTGACTTAATATGTGCTGAAATATGGTAACGAAAATATACAAACATGTCACTTGGACATTCTGTAGAATCTGATTTACAAGGGGCAAACAAACAAACAAACAAATGAAGCTAGTTTTTGTTAGAAATCTAATAATAAATTGGATTAGTACACTAGTAATCTTGATAGTTCAATGTGTACGTGAATAGATTATTCATATGGAGATATGATTATTGAGGTAACTCAATTACGAATTCATAATTGATTTTTAACACGCAAATTAGTTCTTTTTTGAATAATAGTAATACAAAAAGTTACTGAAATATGTATACAAGATTATCTACAAATAAAATATACAAAAAGACAAAATGATTTGTCCTAAGAGAAGTTAGCACTTGAACTTGAAGTGTACTGAAGGATTTTCGATTGTACCTCAACTTGGGGAGCTGGAACTTCTGGCTTAGAGAATTCATCTTCTGTTGCATTTATTGCTTTGATTTTTGGTGCATTCAATGCCTCTATTTCTGGTGGTGCAACTAAAGCTTGTAAACCATAAACTTCTGGTGCAGTTGGTGCCTCGGTAACTAAAGTTTGGACTACTTTCATAGGCTTAAGCTTGTTGATATAGTAGCTAAGTGATGGTCCCGAGTACTCCACTATTTGTATCGGAGAAGGTGAGTCTTTCCTAACTTGAAGGAGAATCGATGAACTAGCTGCACCAGAGATTAAGCTTATCCATTTGCAATAGCTACGGTGCTCTCTGCTGCATCGGGTCATGTACCTTCTATTTTAGAGCTAATAACACTTTCTGCTATGTAAGCTGCAGGTTGTTGCAAAATTAAACGACATCAACAACTTTGATAAAATAACTGGTTTTCAAAGAGTAATATTCCATCTTAAAAAGTATCAAATGAGGATGACAATTCTTCATGATATTGCCAAAAACACCTATGATTAATGAACTAATCGATTTGCTAAATGATCTTATAATTGATAGACAAGTATCCCAAGCCAAACCAACAGCCTACATTGGCACAAACAATGCTCATTTACAAGTGCATTTCACCACTCAGAAAACACCCCCACCCACCTTCAACCGCCTTCTTCTCTAATCAAACTGGAATTCCCATGAATAGTTTGAAAGTGCACTACACTTTATGAACTCAGTTTTATATATAAGTCTGTAACCATTGAAATATTTATATCATCTAGAAAAAGCATGTGTACCTCATAAATAAAAGACGGACAAATAACAACATATCAGTAAATTTCAAAAAAATAAATTTACATTTTTCTTAGAATATTTTGATTCCTTTCAACCACCACCAACATACCCTGTATAATCTCATTAGAGACTCTGCAAGGAATATTGTGTATGCAGACCTTATAAGTAACCACTTTTGAGCTCAAATGAAGAAATCCAAAAGACACGAGAAATAATATCTAGTGGAACAAAGCTCTCATTTCATAGCAATAATTTCATATTCAACATATTAAAAATCAAATTCATTTATGCAAAGACTTTCATAACAGGTAATAAATTGGAAAAACCAAATAAAAAATAACAGTGAATCTCAGTTTTGGGCATTAACAAGGAAAATAGAAACTCACCGAGAAAGAAAATCTGAGGACTGTAACTACTATTTGGGGAAAGAGAAATGCGATAAAGATTTGGGCAAAGAAAAACCATTTAAGATTTAGGCAAAGATCGGTAATTCTTTCTTTGACCAAATTTTAAAAGAATTTCTACAACTTCCACTTACATGGCGTTAAGCATAGTCATGAATTCTTAGAGAAAAAAAATCTCGCTGAAACACATACAAATGAAACTGGAGAAATCAAGATTAAATATTCACTATAACATGAAGAGATAAACTAGAGAAATCAAGAAGAGGAAAACAAGTGCTTACCGAAGAAACCTCACTTGAACCAGTAGAGTTAACCCATTTTAGCTGAAATTTGCCAAAAATACAGTACCAATTTCACCGAGAAGAGGTCATTTCCATGTAGCCTTATTCCTTGTAGCAGTTATCTCATAATCAATTTCACAAAGAACTTACCAGAGAAATCAATCTCGCCTCTCAGTGTTAGTAGATTTTATGAAAACCCTAATATTCAGC
This sequence comes from Solanum okadae, assembly GCA_036553675.1. Lineage (NCBI taxonomy): Eukaryota > Viridiplantae > Streptophyta > Magnoliopsida > Solanales > Solanaceae > Solanum > Solanum okadae. The sequence goes on from CM071678.1 coordinate 30,008,783, forward strand.
TTTTTAGAAATTAGGGGAGATTTAGATATACGGTGGGATTCAATTATTTGAGTTGAGTTTTTTTTTAAGATTATTAGAGCACACTTATTAAGTGTGGTTTTTAGAATTATAGAAATGTCACACTTAAAAGTGTAACCATATATGTAAATAAATGTTGCTAATTATTAAATCATTTACCTATATTTATAAGCAGAGTCTATAATATTAAAGAGCACGTTTGAGAAATGTTGTCAAAAGTTTATTTGGCCAAAATTTAATTACTAACACTACGCTTTGAAAGCGTATTCGAAAATAGTTTAGGCAACACTTTTCAAGTGTTGTCCAGATTTAGTGTGGCCTTAGGCCTAAAATGGTGTAGTGCTTGGCTTAATTAAGCTACTAGGTGTATCACCTACTTAAGCTATATGGATCTAGTTAAAAAGACCAAGGTTTATGGATCAAATTTGGGCCTATGTTAATGGACTCACTTGAGGCCCAAACTAAGTTAAATAAAATGAAAATGAAATTTAAAACCCAGCAGCCAAATTTACAAGGACCAATGTAAGTTAAGCCTAATTAAGGAAAAGGGCAAGTAGGTGAATCACTGATGAGTCCACAAATTGGACTCATTTAGCGCTATATTTTGAGTGAATTAGTGTCCTCAAATGCATATTTTGTCTAAATATCTTATGAAAACCTTTAAGTTTCAGGTATTTGGAGTTTGAGCGAAAACAAGAACGCTACTTAGCAAAAAGGAACAAAGGCAGCTAAAAGAACGGAGAAATGAAGATCTGAGAATTGCCGAACCCGTTCGACTAGTCGCCAAAAGGTCTTATCCTCGCCTTTTGTTCTAGTGTGTTGAGCCCTGAAAGAAATGATCAAATAGGCAGTGAAAATGAGCAGTCGACGTGTCGCCGAGCAGTTCCGCGAAGCAGTACTTTGTCGCCCAATGATCCAAAACAAGACGATGCTGAACGATAGAGCAAGACGGAAATGAAACCTTTCGAAGGGTGGTTCACCGAGTTGATTGGCAATCTCAACAAACGATGCCGAATGGTCTGCAACAGCACAGATTTTTGAAAACTATAAATACACGTTGAGAGTTGTAGCTTAACATCAGATTTTTAATATAGAAAATTTTAACATAGAATTTTGAGTTCTAACTTTGGAGAGGGTTTTGAAGAACTTGAAGATTCAAAGGGTTTCAACTCCAAGAATTTGAACTTGGGTCTTGTGAATTCTTCACTCTCTGCTTGTTCTGAGACTTAAATCTTCATACCCATTTGAATGCAAACTCATATTGGTATAAATCTCTATCTCTTTTACATGTCTAGCTAAAACCCCAATTCTTGGGGTGTGATTTTTTGTGAATATGGGTTAGATTATCTATTGGGTCTTGCTTGTTGATGGTTTATTTGTTGTGTAAATGTTATTTCGTTTAGTAGTTGTGGTGGAACTTAATGAAATTGTAGTTGCAAATACTATTTCACCTTTCTGTTTTCAGCTTGCTCGAGGGAGAGGTCGTAAAATTAAGACTACTAAATTGATGGCCGGAGGATTTCGATCAACATGAGGTTCAGCTCGAGAGAGTGAACCCTAGTCCTTCTCTCATACACTCAGCTCGAGAGAGTGAGTGGGCTAAGGTGGAGGTTTTTCTTCATGCGGCAACTCGGTGTTCGAGAGAAACCAAGTTGATTCGGGGTAAATTGCTCGAGAGAGAATTTACCCCCACTATAGTCTAGCCTAATCACAAATATTCAACGGATTTATTATCAAAAGCACGTACCCAATAGTTTAGTCTATCCCGCATTCTTATCACATCTCAAGAAACCCATCTCCTTCATTAGTAATCTTTGCATTTTTGTTGTTTTTGCTTATTTGTCACAAACCCCCATTGATAATTGACAATTGCATCACCCCTTAGATTTAACATATTTATATTTGATAATGTTTTTAGCTATGTCTAATTAGAATTTAATTTTATTTTTCTATTAATTCTCAAGCCCACTACCTTGGGACTCGACCCCAACCCTTGGTTGGGTTACTTTACTATTGTACGAGACACTTGCATTGGAAGTTGTGTCTTGATTATGCAAACATCAAAATGGCACCGCTGTCGGGGAGTGGTGTTACTTGAGAATTTTTGGTTACATTGAATTTTGTTCTTGTTAATTATAGTTGAACTTACTTAATTTTTAGCTTTGGTTTTGTGTTGCTGTTTTGAACAGAAATATTGAGCCTATCTGCTAGCAATGGTGACCCAATGGACCACCCTCCTCTAAAAATGATGTTGCTAAGGGATAACATCCTAAGTTTCAAAAAATTAGAGGGTGAGTTAGTTTATGAGTTGTAGCAAAGGTTTAAGGCTCTCTTGCAGCAGTGCCCAACTCATGGAATTCCAGATAAGATGGTTCTGGAATGTCTCTACTCAGAGCCAGAAGAGGGGTTCCCTTATGAAAGAGAGGCAAACCCCATTGATGGAACTTAAGTGGGGACTTGCGTCGTGCCATGACGTTAACTAAGGCGCTGCTTGGGAGGCAACCCAAGACCCCTTATCGCTTTATTTTTTCTTTAAGAAATAATGGTGTGTTGTTTATGTAGGTCGAAGTGGGAAAGTTGTTGAAAAATGTAGATTGGCGAGCAAAAGGTCTAATCAGCACATCGCTGAAGAGGTCGGCGATCCCGACCCGTACCGCCGTTGGACTCAAGACAATTTTACATTGGAATCTGTAAAAGTCGGCTAGCCCAGGAAATTATTGGTGAATCGCCAACCAGGTCGGCGATCCCGATCTAATCTGCCGTTTGGATCCCCACATCAACTAAGGATCCTGTAAAACTCGGCAAGGTAGGTGACCACTCGGTGTGTCACTGAGTGGGTCGGCGAGCATGACTAATATCGTCGAATGAGAGAGAACTCGATGGTTTCTTAAAAGGCCAAAAGTTTAAACATTCAAACTCTTCACGTTTCCTAACTTTCAATCGTCACAAACTCACACCCGCACCTTAGTTTCTATATTTTTGATATTTTAAAGTATTTTAGTCATTGATTTGTGTTCGGAGTAGATTACATTGCCGCGTAGCATTTCAAAAGTATTTTAATTGGCATCTAAGGTTGGTTTTCCGAACCCTGAATTTATTTTGAGCAATTTTGTACTCATTTGCAATGATCTTATCTTAGTGATGTGTTATGGGCCTCTTTGATCTTAATTGTTTTTGCTTATTCCTGTGAAAATCTTGCATATAGTGTTTATATTGTTAAAATCTCATATATTTGTGCCTTAAAATTGGTTAAATCTTGTGGGGTTGTGCTTGCATGTTGTTGAGTCTAGAAGGGAAACGTCTGAGTATCTCGAGATATGGTAAAGACCAATATTATCATGCAAGCCCGGAAAAGAAAATGGGATATCACAATAAATGAAATGGGGTCAAATCCTCCCAAGAAGGGAAGACAAGAACCTCTCCCTGGAAATAAAGGCAAGGGCTAGAGGCCCATTTTTTACAGGGAGACTACTCACCGAGCCCCCTATATTCCTTCATGGGCCCGAGGATTCTATGCAGTTGTGCAGGCCTTTTTGGCGGATACACCCTTGGCAGCTCCTAGTGGGTCTGGTACTGTTGTTTCTTCTGAGGTGACTCCGGGTACTGAGACCCAAGTCCAGACCGATACACCGGGAACTGATGCCTAGACAGATGGAGCGACTACTTAGATAGGACCCCCTCTTTACCTCCCTATTTGCCTTTATTTCCTTTCACTTTTGGATATTTTTATTTGCATTTGAGGACAAATGTTTTTTATTTGTGGTGGGGTAAGGCCCACCTTTGTGTGTTGTTTGTGACTTCTGTTTTGTTTATCTATTTGGGCTTTGTGCTAAATTTGTGTTACACTGCTTTTTGTGGAAGGTTTGAGCTTGTGGTTCCTTGCTTTTAAATTATAGATGAATCTTTACCCTTCGAAAAAATGAATTTTTTTCCACCCCTTCAGTGTTGAATGTGGTTGTTCTCTTGCAAATTTGAGTATCGGTTTCGATCAATACCAATGACTTGAATAGTGCTCATAATTGAACAAACATGAATGTGCGGTTACGATGAGGCCAAATGACGTTGCATAGACAATATGTGAACTCTTTGCATCTCGTTGTGACTAGCCAATTATCAAATCGAGTCTCTTGTGATGATCATTGCACACTAGCGAAAGTGTGGAGTCTTGTTTGACTTTGGTGTCAATGCCTTGTGTGTTGCGCTTACTGTGAACCATATATGATAACACCTAGAATTTGCCCCGTTGGTCCAGTCGACTAAGTAAGGCTCTCTCTTGATATGATCTTAGGCAACTTCTAAGAATGTGAGACAATTTGACATATACCTCTTTTGTGGCCTACCTTGTGAGTGTGTAAACCTCTTTTGAACACCCCTTGAGCCTTACCTTTCTGTGGAAGAAACTTGATGAAAACATGACCTCCACCTATAATCCTCTTGATTTGTGGTTGATTGAATAACCAACTTAGGCCAAAAGCCTAAGTTAGGGGTGTGGTGAAAAGAGAAGGCAAGTCAAGAAGTGCAAGAAAAGTCTCCTTTAATCCATGGTTTTGAGAAAAATGGAACCCTTCCATACAAAAAAAAAAAGAGAAGAGAAAAGAAAAGAATGAAGAAAAAGAAAAAGTCATGGAATACAGTATAAAAGAAATGCAGTTTCTGAACAATCCATGGAAAGTGAATAATGGGATGACTTATGAGCACTAAACAAAATGATAAAAGAAGAGGAAAGGAAGTGTTGTGAGCACCACATTTCATGAGAATGAAAGTCACTTAGCCTAAATGATCATACGTTTGCACTCAGCCCCATTACAAGCCTTGAAAAGACCTTTTTTATCTTGAGTGAGCTGAAGCAAGTGTCGATTGGAAAATACAGGCAAACCTATGGGTGAAGTCATGCATTATGTTCATCTTTGTGAGTGTGAGCGTTGCATTTGATTCCGAAACTTTAAATTGTTGAACCACTATGTGTGAATATGGAATCATTCTTTGTGTGAGGGCATTTCAACAGTTTAGTTGAGCTTGAACTTGCATTTGAAGCAAGTATGGTTAGCTTGAGATTCTTTGATAATGGTGTGTCACAACTTGAAACTTTTAGTACACATTTGATCTTCGCATGAGTAAATTGAGTCTTGTGTGTGCATTCATGATTGAGTCTTGTGTAGCACTGTTCGAGACATCCTTTTTGAACTACCGAACTTAAGTTTTACTTGAGGACAAGCAAAAGTTTAAGTTGGGGGTGTTGATGAGTCCACAAATTGGACTTATTTAGGGCTATATTTTGAGAGAATACGTGTCCTCAAATGCATATTTTGTCTCAATATCTAATCAAAACCCTTAAGTTTCACGTATTTGGAGTTTGAGGGAAAACATGGACACTACTTATCAAAAACGAACAAAGGCAACTGAAAGAACAATGAAATGAAGTTCTGAGAATCGTCGAACCCATTCGGTGAGTCGCCAAAAGGTCTTATCCTCGCCTTTGTTCCAGTGTGCTGAGCCCTGAAAGAAAGGATCAAATTGGCGGTGAAAAGGAGCAGTCGGCGTGTCACTGAGCAATTTTGTGAAGCGGTACTATGTCGCCCAATAATCCAAAACACGACGATGTTGAAGGATAGAGCAAGACAGTGATGAAACCTACCAAAGGGCGGTTCGTCGAGTTGATCGGTGATGTCGACTAACGACGCCGAATGATCCGCTGCAGCACAGATTTTTTATGTGTTTCATGTTGATCTTCTCAGTGTTCTTTCAGATAGGGATATGGACTTTGCTATTGACTTAGAGCCGTGTACCAAGCCCATCTTTAGTTCTCCTTATCCTATGGCTCCAACTGAGTTGAAAGAATTAAAGGATTAGTTGTAGGATTTATTGAGTAAGGGGCTCATTCGCCATGGTGTTTCTCTGTGGGGCTGCTCCAATGTTGTTTGTGAGGATAAAATATGGATCTATAAGGATGCGTATTAATTATCAACAGTTGAACAATATGACATTGAAGAGCAAGTATCCTCTTTAACGTACTGATGATTTGTTTGATCAACTTTGGGGTGCTTCTCTATTTTCTAAGATTGACTTGAGGTCCAGTTATCATCAGTTGAAGAGTAGGGCATCAGATATCCCTAAGAAAGCTTTCACGACTCGTTATGAATACTATGAGTTTCTTGTGATGTCTTTCGATTTGACTAACTCCCCCTGGAGTTGATGAATGGGTTGTTCCGACCTTATTTGGATTCCTTTGTGATAGTGTTCATTGACGACATCTTGGTGTACTCCAAGACTGAAAAGGACCACGATCAGTATTTGAGGATTATGCTCCAAAGATTGAGAGAAGAGAAACTTTATGCCAAGTTCTCAAAGTGTGAGTTTTGTCTTCATTCTGTAGCATTTTTGTGACATGTGGTGTCCAAGGAGGGCTTTCAAGTTGATCCAACCAAGATTGAGGCAGTGAGGTGTAGGACCCGATCAACATCGGTTACCGAAATCTAGAGTTTTGTGGGACTTGCAGGCTATTACCCATGATTTGTTCAAATCTTCTCTATCGTTGCATCTCCTTTGACTAGATTGACTCGGCAGAAAGTGAGTTTTCAGTGGTCTAATGAGTGTGAGGAAATCTGTCAAAATCTCAAAACCTTGTTGACTTTGACTCTTATTTTTACCTTACTCGAGGAGGGTGTAGACTTCACTATTTGTTGTGATACTTCTAGAGTCGGGTTAGGTGGTGTTCTGATACTGAAGGTTAAAGTGATTGCCTATGCTTCTAGGAAGTTGAAAACCCAAGAGAGGAACTATCCTACCCATGATTAAGAATTGGCAATTGTAGTATTTTTTCTTAAGCTATGGAGACATTATCTATATGGAGTTAATTGTGAGATTTTCACTAATCATCAGCCTTCAGTATATTTTCAGTCAGAGGGATATGAATTTGAGGCAGCGTAAATGACTGGTGGTCGATGCTTTAAGTAGGAAGACTTCTATCATGTGAAGTCTTGTCAATATTAGTGTGGAGGAGAGACCATTGGCTAGAGATATTCAGAGATTGGCCAACAGTCTCATCCGTTTGCATATTTCTGAGGAGATTGGTGGTTTAGTTGCTTTCGCCGAGGTTCGCTCTTCCTTAGTTGAGCAGATTCATGAGCACTCATTTGATGATGAGAAAGTATGTCTCATTCAAGACAAGGTGATGAGAGGGGAAGCTAAGGAGGTTTTCCTTGATTTTGATGGTGTTTCGCGAATTGGGGCAGGATTTGTGTGCCCAAGGTGGGCGAGTTGATTTGACTGATTCTTGAAGAGGCCTATTATTCCCAATATTCAATCCATCCAGGTGCGGCGAAGATGTATCATGACCCGAGCCAGCTCTATTGGTGGTGTGGTATGAAGAGAGATATTGCAGATTTTTTTCAAGGTATTTGACTCGCCAACAACTCAAGTGTGAGCACTAATGACTTGGAGGTATATCTTAGAGGATGTCTATTCCTAGTTGGAAGTGGGAGCGAATCACTATGGACTTTGTTATAGGACTACCTAACACTGTGGGTGGTTATGATTCCATTTAGGTAGTTGTTGATAGGTAGACCAAGTTCGCCTTTTTCATCCCAGTTTGGGTTAAGTATACGGCGGAGAAGTTAGCCGAGCTTTATATCAGTCAGATTGTGTGAATACATGGGGTCCTAATTTCTATTGTCTTCAATCGAAGTTCCCCGTTCACTTCCTATTTGTAGAAAGCATTGCAACATGGTTTGGGTACATAGTTAGATATGAGTACAACCTTCAATCCTCAAACAAATAGATAGTCCGAGCAGACGATTTAGGTGATAGAGGACATGCTTCTAGCATTTTTGATTGATTTTAGTGCTAGATGGGATCAACATTTGTCCTTAGTAGAGTTTGCCTCGGATGGTTTGATTCAGCTGAGATGGACTCATTCGATACAAACTTTCTTAGAAATGCTATGTAGTAGGTTCGTATGATCCAGGGTAGACTATTGACAGTCCAAGTTGACAAAAGAGTTATCCAGATCGGAGAGTTTAAGCCCTAGTTTTCATGGAGGGTGATCATGTTTGTCTTTGAGTGTCACCAGTGAAAGTTGTGATGAGGTTCAGAAAGAAAGGCAAGCTTAGCCCTTGATTCATTAGACCCTTTGAGATTTTGAGTTGTGTGGGAGAGGTGGCCTATAATTTGGCCTTGCCACCTAGTTTGTGAGTTGTGCTTCCCATATTTGATGTATCCATTCTTCAAAAATATGTGTCGGATGAGTCCCATGTAGTTTCCCTTGATTCAGTTGAGTTCGATCCAGACTTATCCTTTGAGGAGAAGACTAAAGCCATTTTGGATATGCAGGTCCAAAAGCTTAGGACCAAGGATATCACTTTAGTACAGGTGAAGTTGAAACATCATTCAGTTGGTGAGGCTACTTGGGAGAAAGAATATGATATGCATGCCAAATATCCTCAGCTTTTCAAAGCTTCATGTACTTTCTTTTGCTTTATTTTTGAGGAAGAACTTGGTTTTTAGTGGAGGATAATGTAATGACCCAGTCGGTCATTTTGGAAAGTTTTATGAATTCACTGCTTTGCCACTCCTGTCATCGAGCCTGAGTCATTTTTGATTGAATTTGAAATATTGATTTTGAACATTGAATTAAAAGTTGAGAATTTGGTAAGTTTGTGAGTTTTAAAGGCTAAGTTGTTAAGAAAGTGGTTTTAGTGTCTTTAGGAGTTTCTAGTGTCGGAATGGAATTCCATTGATTCCATCAGTCTCAAAATTGGAAATCTAATTCGTGAGAGTTTTAAGTTTTAGATTCTGAGTCTTATTGAGGATTTGAGGTCCGAAGTTGTGAAATTATGGAAATTTTAATATTTCGGTTGACTATGGTCAACTTTCGAGGTTAAGATACTCGGATCAGGATTCTGAGAGTTTTATTATGTTTGAGGGATGATTTTAGGCCTAGGTGAGGTCTTGATTGATTTTTGGTGGGTCTCGAGCTTACTTTAGCCTTTTTCGGAGTCAATTAGTTTCTTGTTGTTTTCATGGATCTCGGGTCAAGGAGACCTCATATTCATGTTTTGACAGTTCCATTGAGTCCGGAACGTCGAGTATAATTGATTTGCATATGTTGTTTGTGTGTATGGGGTTCCTAACGAATCCCAATGGTCCTTTAGATATTTTGGAAATTTGTTGAAGTTGATGGTGTCTGCTGGCCTTGCTTTTGTGAAGGTCAGCCGCTTAAGCAACCTTTGACTAAGCGATAGGCCTGTCGCTAAAGTGACCTTCGCTTTTTTGAAGGAGGCTTCTGTTAAGAGATGCTTGTGTGTATGGCAGGGTTCGCTTTAGGGAACCCCTTGTCGCTTGTGAGACATCAGAGAGGGGCTTTGCTGCTCATTTCGGGTTGAAGCCCCATTTCACCATTTTTGAACTTGGGAAACCCTTGGTGGCAAATTTCGAAAGGTGTTTCTATGCTAGATCATTTGGGTAAGTGTTCTTGTTCCTACACCTTCTTTTTCCATTGATTAATCATGAGTTTTAACATCAAATTGTGGGATTTTGGTGGGTTAATGGCAAGGTTTTTCAAGAACCCAAGAATTTAGTAAAATGGTGATTTTAAAGTGATTTTGATCCTTTTTTTCAAAATGACTTTTCACTAATGAATTACTAAAGTCTTTAACAATAATTTCAAGTTTTGTTTTCTAGATTTAAACCTCTATTTTGATATTGGGTTTTGAGTTGCTTGACCAATTTCTTTACATCATTGTTTTTGGAAGTGTTGTTTTAATGCGTGATTGTGAATACTTGACTATTTTAGATTGTGTGGCTTTGGAAGTGGTTCCGAAGGGAAAGAATCAACTCTTGGAGTGATTGTTGATTGATTTAAGGCAAGCGGCTTCTTAAACCTTGTATTCTAGTTGAATTTGTATGTTTCCTTCGTTGCCTGTGTGTTGGGGGTAATGGGGATGAGGTGAAGGGTTAAAGTATCTACTTGCTACATCTAAATGGATAAAAAGGGTTTGAAATGATAACGGCTATGTGTTGAACATGATGATTTGAATTGTCTTAATGTAACCCTTATTGATTGATCGATGAAATGCTTGAAAGGATGAATGTGGACTTGAATTGTGTAAATTGTTGTATCCTCTACGTGGTATGATATTGCTTGTGTGCTTTAATTGTTCAACACCGGGATGAGTCATATGATGATTGTGATGCCGCGGTCTTTGTTGGCGAGAGTTATTATTTTGAGGTCTTTGCTGACGGGTGTTATTATGCTGAGGTCTTTGTCGGTAAGTGTTGTGAGGCCGAAGTCATATCCGACAAGTATTTATAAAGCTGATGGGAAATGGTTCCGACTAGTGATTTGATATAAAGCAGATGGGAAATGGTTATGGCTAGTGATTTGATATAAAGCTAATGGGAAATGGTTTCGGCTAGTGATTTGATATAAAGTTGATGGAAAATGGTTCCGGCTAGTAATGTTGTGCTGATGGAAAATGGTTTCGGCTAGTGATTTAATATAAAACTGATGGGAAATGGTTCCGACTAGTGATATTGTACCGATGGGAAAGTGTTGCGGCGAGAGGTTAGTCAATGTGAATTGATGCCTTTGTTGTCTATGTGTGACTTGTTTGCTAATTGTGATTTATGTACAGCTTGTTGTGTGTAACTGAACTACTTGACAGTGAGATTTACTTATTTGAACTATTTGATTGTTGAAATGCGAAGATTTGAATTGTGAATATTGGGCCTGTGAGATGTGTATTGTAGAATTGCTAGGTTGGCCTGATTTTGTGCAGGTTGTAGTTTGAGGAGGTTCGGTAGGAGTGTAAGGGGTATCTGTTTTCTAGCTAGTTGCTTTGTTTAGTAGGTTGCTTGCGGGGTACCGTGTTATTGGTACTAACCCCTTGCTTCTATACATGTGTAGGTTTCGAGCCTAGACACGTGTGACCTCTTCCTTCTTCTCTTAATCTCGAGGCTTATCAAGGACTTGAAGATGTAGCTGCTTGTTATTCGGCCGACCCTCTTTTTCCTTTTCTTACACTTCGTTCTATTTGAGAAACAAAGAATAACACTTGTATTTATTTCTTAATTCCACACTTATGTATTTAGTGGCTTGTACACGTGACAGCCAGATTTTGGGGGTTTAAATAGAATAATAGATTTTCCGCTTGATACCAACTTGTTACGGCTCGATTTCTTGAGTCGTGATGGCACCTACTATAACCCACCAGTAGGTAAGCCAACCCGTAACTTGGAACAACAAGTAATGGGTCTGAGGGCGGAAACTAAACAAGAGTAGGCAAAATTTAAGAAAAAAAAAACAGGCGGAAGCAAGCCAAAACATATATACAAATAAAGATCCCTGGAAGTCACTAGTACAGAACTACTAACAAAATGAGTACAAGTCCCAAAACTGAACCACAAAGACTTAACTGTCTCGAAAGGCAAAAGACAAGTCTAAATATACAGTTAGAGACTGATATTCCATTTTTCTTTCGTTTTATTGGGTTGAGGTTGACTTGTCTTAGTGGGAATAGACAAGTGTCATCACATCCATATTTGGGTCATGAAAAAAAAATTAAGATTAGAAAAAAAATCATTATCATGGATTTGAAGCTATCAACCCCCATCTGATAGCTTGTGATAGAGATAACATATGATAGTGATGAGTAATTTAATTCGACACCCAAGTGTTGGAAGTAATTAGGGTGAAATTCTTCTGATTTGGCTGAAAAACTTTAGTAGAGTAACATGTTGGTCAATTTTGCACAATAAACACTTGTATGAGTTGATAGTAAATTACTTGTTTGAATTCAGATGTCTAGGAACCATAGCTCTAGTTTAATTTTAATCCTTGATAACAAATTCTAGTATAATCTAGTTCATATATCCCAATTTAAAACCCACCTTCGAAATTGTAGCTATCAGATCTGAATTCGTTAACAAATGTTAAATTCTCTCATCACGCTCTTTGTAGGATTCGACCCCAACCTTGTTTGGTTACTATATTTTGACAACAACCCTTTTATTCCCATTTGAGGGTGTAATTGGGCGACATCAATATATAACACTTGATCAGATATTACATGCATACATGTTGGAGACTATACGCTCACAAGTCGTAGGTTATTTGATTGCATATTATAGACCTTATAATAAGTAGCGGTTTTTATGAAACAAGACTCGTAGGTCATTATTTTAAGTATTATCCATTTCTAAAGGTTGTAAATGTATAAGTTATTGATTGAGTGTTATAGGACTAATGCATCATAATTGAATAATCATATGTTATAAGTGTTTTACATTCTAAGAATTCATGTTTAAAACAATTATGTATCCATCTTGCGTACAAGATTGCCCGATAAGTTTGAGATTATAGCTTATTCTCAAACTTGCTACCTATTTTAGAGGTCATTGGTACACATGCTCCCGAATAATTGATCCGCAACTCATTTGAACATAAGATCACATGTTCTAATAGTTTTATTGTGCATTCGATAGACGCCTAAGGACTTACATCCTCACAAGTTGTTAAGAACCTTATAATACATTTATTGTTAAATAACCCTGGGTTGAACGTTATAAATTCTACGTTATTGGGATGCTTATATGTTGTATAATATTCTATATAGGTAATGTTAGGGTCACACTCTTAAGTTGAATTTGTTTCATACGGTGATTACTAAGAATTTTGCAATAATAGCTTTATTGTTATGTTAAGCATTGCCACGTGTAGGTTGGTTTTAGTTTATTTTCAAATTGGGGATGTTCATATACAGACGAAACTCTATCGAAATTTTAAAAGAATTTGTATCCTTAATTTCCGCATGCTTATTTAAATTTGAGGACGAATATTCTCAATGAGAAAAGGTGTTACAGCCCATGCATTCACGTGAGAATGCATTGTATACATAAATCACTATGAGCTAGATTTGTTATAATTATGATTGACAAGAAATATTTTGAATCCTTATTCATACACGAGTTTAAAGTAAAATAAAAAAATAGAATTGATGAATAATATAATATCGACTTGAGTCGAGTCGAGACTTAACTCCTGCTTGAGTGTGGAAGTTGAATCAAGCAAATATATCAAAAAAATAAAGAGTCTCTATTTATGATATCTCTCGAGTCTAATTATGGAGATAGAATTGAGGTTGTAATAATCATGAAAGAGAAAGTCATTGAATAATTTCTTTACAGAGTTTAAAAATGAGTTATCTAAGTAAATGAGAGATAAGACGTATTATATATATATATATATGAGACCTTAAAGATGACCATATGTGGCATTATATTTACGAACCCTTAGTGATGCCCTCTAATGTAGTATATTTATGGGTCATTGATGATGCCCATATGTTGTATTATATTTGTGGGTCCTTAATGAGCTCCTTATACCCATTTATATAAGGAGCTCAAAATTTTATTACTTGCAATTCCTTGATGATTCTTATTTATTATATCATTTCTTCGAGTTTGATGATGCTCCTATGACAAAAGAAAATCTTTTCTGTCATAAAATTGTAGTAACTATGCCTACAAGGTTTAGCAAGAGTCTTTTGTTTTCAGGTTATTTGCCTAATGTGGCATTCAAAATATAGACCGACTCTTATACATGTTGTTTGTTAAATCTGAATATATGTTTATTCATTCCTTACATATCTATATATTTCATGTGTATAGACATCTCATTAACGGAGGGTCTGTATTTCGTATTACTTATTTAGGTAGAGACCTAGGAAGACCTCTTCAATAGGAGTTGTTGAGTTCAATATTTGAATTGGTAAGCCCTTTTCTTTTTTGAGTTGTCAAGCTACTGTTTTGAATTTTATCTTACTTACGTACAGTGACACAGACAGGTAGGGGTCGTGTCCGGCCATGAGATATGTGTTATGCTCTTAGAGGTTTGTAGACTTATAGTGTATGACAGTATCTTGATTATGGACGTGTCAGCCTTCATATTTAGTTGTTGACTTTCATGACCAACTCACCAGCCTTGTTATGTATCTTATGATTGTAACACCTCGGTATTCGAAAAAGCTAAAAATAGAAAGAACTAAATTGGAAATAAGCTAAATCTGAGAATTTTCAAGTTAAGCTTACGAATTGAGTTTTGGGTCAACTTCAAATGGCCATAAGTTTCATTACAGGATCAGTTAGGTGGGCCATAAGATATCAAATGAAAGTTCTTGGAATCCTCTTTCCAACGCCACTAATTTCGCTAATTTTTGAGCTCATATGAGGGAGATATGACTGTTTGAAGTCAGGCTATCCAATTAAGGAAAGTTACTCGGATTTAAGAGGGGTATTTTGGTCTTTTCCTTACCCAATCAGGTTAATTCATTTTTTGTAATTAATTAGGGGTCTAAACTGATTTGGTTCAGTTTTCCCAAACCAATATACGCTTAGGGTTTTGAGAAGAGTTCAAGAAGAGGAGAAAAAGGAGAAAAGTCAAGCATTCGTCAAGTTCTTGAAGTTTTGTTGCGGAATTTCATCCAGGATTCGATCCTAAGCGGTATGTGAGTTCTCATATTATTGTGTTCGTTCACCCACATGCCAATCATGTTATTTTCAGCAAAGTTTTGTTCTTGAAGTTGGAGAATTCGAGTTCTTGATTAGTTTCTTGAAAGTAATGTTTTTCGTTCTTGAATTAGGATGGGTTGATGATTTCTTGAGAAAATTTTGAGTATATTGAGGCTAGTTTCGAGTAGATTCTTGTGTACTTTGGTTGGGTATACGAATCTAAGTGATTGGGAAAGAAACCATTCAATTCTAGATGAATTAGGGTCGAAAAATGAGTAAGAAAAGTCATCGGGGAAATCTAGGCATGGTGTGGCACGCTGCCCCACCATTGCACCAGAATATAGTTTCTATAGGTTGGGATTGGCGCCCTGCGCCATCCAGTGCTCCCCAGCCACACCTATGTAGTTTAAGGGTTGGTGCCCTGCGCCAGGGTCGCCTGCCCCCACCCTTCTTCGTCGTTTAGTCCGTCTAAGTTCTTTCAAAGGGTACCTTTACTCCCCTTTGATCCTATACACTCTAAAATACTTCTTAACATCTAGAAATCATTCAAACAAGAATCATAACCTGAATTCATAATTCAAATTCAGGGTAGAGCTAAGAGTCAAGTTTTGAGAGTTCATCCGAGTCATTTTAACAAGTCTTTGACAATCTTTTAAACTTGTTTAAATGACTTGAGCACTGAGTTTGAAGAAGAGTAGAGTTGCATTCATTTTATTTAAAATGATATACGGGAACAAAGTATTTCCAAGATTAAATGTTTTCATATTTAAGCAAGAGAGGAAACACTGATTTGCCAAAAGAGTTCATGAGTAGTTTTCACTATTCTCTCTTTTTAGAGAAGGATTGTTGAGTAATAATCTCAAACTACAGAAAGAGGAATTTTTTTCTCTAAAACATAATGAGCTAAGTATATTTTGGGAGTAGTATTAAGCACTAATATGGGGGAGAGTTCATACAACTCACAGCCCCTAAAAACCATGTAGCCAACGTGGGTAGAAAGGGTCATACTTTTTAGAAGATTCCTTAATGCTTTTAGCATAGACTAGTGGATCAACTTTGTAGTAGGTTCTATACCCCGACAAAGTATAGGACAGCTCTGGCAGTGTGGGTTAGAGGATGTATCATCACATAGCTCATAGTGACGGTTGTCAGTTTGAGAAACTCCCACAGAGATATTTTGTTATATACACAAAGTTTACTTTGTATTTTTATATACAAACTGAGTTTATATTGTATCATTTCATACGAACTAAGTACATTGTATTTTAAATACATTGAATTGTTATTTACTGTTTTGAATGCTTTATATAAACTATATTTTTATTGTTGTTTTTATACTGTATTGAGTTGAGTATCCCTGAATTGAGTTGAGATGAGGTAAGTGTTTCATTCATATTCCAGTTCAAGCTTATGTCTTGTGTAGATTTCCCCCGACATGCTCATACATTCCATGTACTAACGTCATTTGTCGTGCATCTTTTATAATGAAGATACAGGAAACCAGGATCAGCATCCAACGCCTCATTGATCCAGTTGAGATTTAGAGTTGTTGGTGAGCCTCCTTGCTTCCGGAGGATCCCTTGTTTACTTTCAGTTATTTCACTTTGTTATTAGGATGTCGTTGATTTTATCCTGACGTCCACCTCAGTTATTAGAGGTTTCACAGATAGATAGACACTAGTTCATGAGTATTTTCATTTTCAGTTGTTCATGTTAAGACTTGAGTTGCCTCCTTGGCTAACAGTTGAATGTTTATTTCTAAAACATTATGAGTTATCTTTTGAGACAGTTGATTAAAGTTTATCTTATTTATGAGTAAGTCTTATGCTAAGAGTTGAACCAAGCCAAGGGTCTCGCTTGGGGCCATCAATGGTTCTCGAGTGCCAATTGCGTTCAGGGTGTAGGCTCGGGGCATGACAACAACATCCTTATTTGCTTTGTAATTAGTGAGTATCTTTAAGTTCATCCTTATTGGACTTGATTTTATAAACATTTGTTGATAGGCTATTATCTTGCTAGATTGATATATTTGGAAGGCCTCATTGTCCTAAGACATACATCAGGAGATACACTTTATGTTTGGTACGCTCGACCTTACAAGGTTTCGGGTGCTAGTTTTGTCTATCAAGATTTTGATTGTTACAATCGACCTTTGAAACCTATTGAGTATGCGTTTTTTTCCTCATACTACTCCTGGTGCATCTTTTTAATGCATACTCTAACACTATAAAACCCTGCTAATCTAGTTAGTCTAAGACCGTGTCCAGTTTAACGCTTTCTACTTATTTTCGGAGAAACAACCTAGCTTCTTTTATCTTATTTACTAGTCTTTTAGATATCAAATAGTTTTGTTGTGTTGAACAGTTATAATTTGTTTTAGAAGTTTTTACACCGGTGACACAATATTTTGTGCATTTTTAAAATCTTCCACACTTGATATATGTTTTTATGAAAGCTTGATATAAGACTTATTACTCTATTACTTTACTTTTTCCGCTTTATTATTTATTGTTTTGTTGGGTGAAAGATTAACTTATCTACAGGGGTGTAAGGATTCAAAATTTATAATTTATTTTCTTATGATTTTCGGATAAACAAAGTTTCAATAAACAAGTAATTATTTGTCAATGGCATGTAGTGCCATGTTCGTTAAATACTAATTGCTATCATTTTGACTACATTAATTTCAATCTTCATTTAGTTTTAAATTATTTGCCAATCATACCACTTCACATTAATTGAAACAGATGAAGTAATTGTCATTTAAATTTTGTAACTCTCAGAAGTTAATGACTAATACTGCAATGCAAATTATGATTTATCAAAATTGCGAGAAGTAAATAATATATATAAACAATTTCAATCAAGAAAATTATTTTTCATTCACCATTTAAGAGCTTTCACACCTAAACTATTTTTTATAATACAAAAAGCTTACTAAGTTTATGAAATATTAATATTCATAAAGATAATTGAAAAAAATCTTGAAATAAAAAATCTAACACTAAATTTGTCACGCCCCAAACTCGAGGGGCGCAACTGGCTCCTAATGCCAAAACTCAGGCCCGAGCCAACCCTGCTGAACCATTTGCTACTAGCGCATGGCAGCCACACGCAATCAAGAAATCAAACAAGTATATCTCGGCTTAAAACTAAGCCATCGGCTGGCAAGGCCCTTATCAACTGATCTATAAAAGAAACAGCTACTCCAAGGAGATCATATAAATAAATAGTCAGCTAGCACAGAATTCCTGATTGGGCCGTCGAGGCCACCATGATATCTATACCAAAACTAAAAGCAGGTATATATCAATACAATACATCAAACAGCTCACAAGCTTCCGCAAACCAACAACATAGGCCAGCATGGCCATAACGTAGCTATAAACCCTACACACTAGTCTACAAGCCTCTAAGAGTAGTAAAGATTGGTGGGACAGGGCCCCAGCCTACCCATAAATATATATAAAATAAAAGGTAACAAACCTCCCAACTCTGGCAGCTCCGGAGGAAAGGGGCTAGCCAACCGGATAGAAGTCAATCCTACTGCTGAGGAGGTCTACTCAGTCGTCTGTCAGGACCTGCATGCATAAATGCAGTGCCCCCAAGGCCATGGGGCATCAGTACAAAATAATGTACAGAGTATGAAAGGCAATAGACTATAATGAGGTATCCTGATATACTGGAATAATCCAATAAATAAATCAAGGCTAAGATAAGTGTACTGACCTTCTCCTAAATCTAAACTTATCAAAAATAATAAAACAACAACCTAACCAAGCCCCCATAAGCTCGGCAGGTACAAACAGCACACAAGACCACCTACTCAGGCCCCCATAAGCCCGAAAGGTGCCAATCAGCCTATATACCCCTATCAGTAGTCCCCTAGCCCCGTAGGCAGTCACATAGCCCTCTTAGGCATCAACGTAGCTTATAGACAACTCATAACCCTCTTAGGCAACAATATGACCCTGTATGAAGAACATAACCTTCTTAGGCGTCAATATAGCCCTGTAGGCAATTCATAGCCCTGCTAGGCATCCATATAGCCCTGTAGGCAGAACATAGCCCTTCTAGGCATAGATCACATTCCTGTAGCTAACCATAATAGCCCCAACGGCATTAATAACAATCCAACCGCTAAAAGCGAGCAATTTAGTTATAAGCAACCTATATAAATAACCTCTAAGTCGTGTCCAATATAGGGACGCTACTAACTGAATAAGAATCCCGACAAGGGAGGATTATATCAACTCGAGCAGCCAACAATCAACAATCACGACTACAAGTATATCAAGGATAACAACCCAAATACATTGCTTCTAAGCTTTAAGGAAACATGTCGTAAGTAGGGAATAGCCTTAACATACCTTTTTCACTAAATTCACGTGGCCTAATGACTTACTCAATACTCCCTCGATACTACGACAAGGTAGGACTATAATCAACACACAAAAATAAAAGATACCATGACAATACGATAAAATATATGTATTTCCGTCGCAAATTGCTATTTCCTGCTTATAAAAGCTAGAGTCAATGAAAGAAGGGTCTTACCTCGATCTTAAGGTCGTAATACGCTTCAAAACCTTCAAATATATCCAAACCCTTGATGTCCCAACACTAAAGTGTGATATGCTATGCAATCGATAAAATAAATTATACCATGATGATGAGCCCAATGCGTAGAACAACTTTCGTCAAGGACTTAAGTCGAGAAAATCTATATTTCACTTGATCCTAGAAATGGGTTTCTCTAATTTTCTGTTTTTTAGCTTTAAAATGGTGAAAAAAATCGAAGGAGAAGATATATGTAACATTCCACCGACTTAGGGCCCCACCTCACGTGCCTTCTTGCGCAGTCCCACAAAAATGCGAATATCTCTCTATTCTGAAGCCGAGTGAACAAATGGTTTAATGCGTTGAAAACTACACTCGTAGACCTTCGATTTCATAGCTCGCGGGGACCATAACTCTTAATAGATTGGGAGAAAGAGTCCAAGACATTTGACTCAAATTTCAGACAAATCTTTAAAAAGGAATTTACGGTAGCTTTCGCCAACCTTTATTTTGTCACTTACCTAACTTCAAAACTTGAGATACCACACTTGAACACTTAAAATATAACATAACACATCATTTTTAATTTATTACTCACCCTCCTTGTCTTTCCACGAAGATACAAGTTAATTTAGACGTTTTTAAAAGTCGGGGTGTTACAAAATTCAATAAAAGTCAATTAATATTGTATTACCTATATCTTGTCTTATATGAGTTTAGTTACGACCCAGATCAGAATGAAAATATGAAACATTTAAATTACCACAATATATAATATAACAATTTTTATGCTATAAGTGATTTTATATATGCAAAGTTTTTTTACTAAAACCCCTCAACTAGTTTTTCAATTTGTTCATCCAAATTTCAAATTTACAATTTACAAATGGTTGTTACTAATATTATTTTCATATAAGCGCTTTGATTCCCATATATATATACATGTGTATTTATGTATCTCACCTCAGTCTTAATTAATTAGCTTTTTACTACTTTACTCTAAGAATTTGTTTGTTCAGGGTTGATATTCATCAAGCTCCTCAAATTGAATCTCTAATAAAAAATTATTTTTCATCTCCAATATTTTAATCTAAATATTCATTTCCTATCAACAACATGAATGCCCCGGATTGCTCTATTTGCTTGGAGATTGTTACCAACGATAATAGCAGGTCCATTGCTAAGTTGAAGTGTGGACACCTTTTCAACTTATGTATGCAACTTAAATATTATTTTTTAGCTATGTCGAGTAGCTAAAATATGAATTGTTATGTTCCATTTGTGCATTAATTTATTAGTAGATCTACTTTTTTGGACCTGTATTTATAAAACTTATTCTTCATATTCACAAGAACTTTATTTAGATTTCAATTCAAGTCTTCTAACTTATTCTGGGTATTTCCTTACCCATTATTTTTTTGTTAAAGTGAACTTATTAAATCTCTTTCTCTTTCTTCTCCATTTAACCCGTTTTCGGATTCAGAAGAATATTTTCTAGGAGTACCTTTTGAAATTCTTTTAGAGAAGATAAAAGTATAATTTATCTGCATTTAATTTAAGAAGTTTTGATCTGAAAATATTTATAAGAATGTGTTTCGAACAAACACTTTCAGAATTTTTAAAATAAATGGTTAGATTTAATATAACCAATAACCGATATGAATCAACTTTTTTATGATCGGGATGGATCTCCTTGTCCCCCCCCCCCCCCCCTCTCCATGTAGGGTGATAGGAAGAGAACAAAAAAATAAACAAAAGATTAAATTGTACCTATTGTATGAAAGACTTGTACCAATATACTTAAACCATAATTACTGTAGTAAGATGTCTTTTTATTGAAAATTAAATATCGACCCACACCCCTTAAATTCTTGGTTATGTAGATTTTTCACATTTACCCCACAACTCAAGAAATTCAATAACTTGTTTATTATTTATCTATATTTATTTCATTAACCTATAAGGTGTTATCGTCTTTTTCCTACTCTAATATTTCTATGAGAGAAAATCTTTTGGTAAATTTCTCCATTTGAAATTGTATTTGTATGTGTGCGTATATTTAATTATATTTATTTTTAGTGCAGATTTTATAGGGTCAAAATTCAATGTAGGAGGCTTAATGTGTTGCCCCAATTGCCGAGATATAGAAGATGGAAATTGGTTATTTCTAGAAGGCGAGCAATAATATGCACAATACTATGAGGAGGAAGATGAAACAATGCTGGTAATTTAAAAAATTATTTAATAGTTATCACTCACACCCTTTATATGTTACTTGAATAATCTTCTTTAGTTTATATTTTTATTTTTATTTTGGTAGAAAAAGAGATAATACATTTATATAGATTAATATCCATCAGTATAGAATAATGACAACTTACTGCTAGTACTATTCTTTCTAGTATTATTCAGAGACGGAGTGGTAATACATAATAGGTTTGTCACGACCCAGACCGTCGTGAATTGCACCACACTAACAATCCGATGGGAGAACCACTACTACAACCAAACTAAGCAACTAAAATAATACTAAGTCAATTAAGTTATGGAAGCAAGTTAATTAACTAACAAATGAGGAAATTTAATACCTAGAACCTGAAAGTCAATGTACCAAAACATCTAAACAAACGATCCAAGTCTAAACAAGAAGGGATACATTCTCAACGAACGAACTAATCAACTAACTAGAAAAAATATCTAAGTCTGGAATGATAGACATAGACGAAAGAGAATCCCATGGCAGCCTAGAAGAATTGGCTCACCCTTGAATTCGAAGCAATGATCACAGATCTTCTAAGTGAGGTCTGCCAGTAGCTGCTTGAAGATACCCTATACTCAACAAAAATAAGAGCAAGTGCAGCAGCAGTACACAACCATAGTGTACTGGTAGGATCATACGGCTATCCCACTAGTGCAACATAAACAAGTCAAACAACATTATAATCACACGCATATATATCAACATATACAACATCATCAACATAAAGAATCAACATCTCATTTAAAATTTATCATCACATCATTGGTCCTCTCACGGAACCCAAACCCAAATAGTTAGCATGCTGGCACGTGGCAATCCGATCCCATATTTATGCCGAAACTTGGCAATCCGATCCAATAATTATGCCGGAACGTGGCAATCCGATCCAAGTTAGTTATGCCAGAACGTGGCATTCCGATCTCCTTCACACACCACAATTACAAATATAAGTACATCATCAAGATCATACATTTAAGTCATGATTTCATGGCAATGATATTCATCTATCTCATTTACAACAAGTGTGATCAACATTGCAACATCCATACATACACAAGTATCATAATGAGGCAAGAACAAACATACATCACACAAATGTAGAATCAAAACCATCGCCTACCTCGAAACAAGCTTGAAACCCTAAGAAGCTTGATCCTTCCCTTTCCAGATTCGTTCCACTTGTACGTGCTCTACAAACAATCACAATAACACAGGAATCAACAAACAACCGCTAATTACTCGAAACTATAACAATTCTATGAACCCTAGATCAAACCCATGATCCCAATCATCCCAACTAGGGTTGTTTCCACCATAGAATCTGTAAAAAAAAACCTCCCCGTCAATATTCACCCATTCTATTAAGTTCTACGGATCAAAAACGGATTTGGGAGTGAAACGCTTACCTTTAGCTTCAAGAATAGTGAAAAATGAGTAGAAATCGCTTGGGGTTTGTTCCGTAGCTCTAAAAGTTGAAAAGTGCCAAATAAGGTCATTTAGGGTCTTATTAACAACATTAAGTCGCGTCTTGCCCGCCACAGCGGCTCTCTCCCCGTTGTAGCGGCGGCACTAGAGCGACCAAAGTGCCTGCTAAAGCTGAATTCTTGAACCAGTGAGCTATTCATCTTTCATCTTCGATTTTAAGTCTCATCGTACCCGCCACAGCGCCCCATATCTTGTTGTAGCAGCCTCGCCATAGAGGCTCAACCCAGCGCCAAAGCGGCAAAAATGAAACAGAATGCTATTTTAAGGAATTCCAAACCCCCATTCCATAACACACTTCTAACTCACGATGCTCAGAAAATACCCGTCACGCTAAGATCTATTCCTAGAAATGTACTCACCCAAATTCAATTTTGTAAAGTCGTACGGTTTCTTCAACAAGTTATCAAACTTCTCATGCAATCAAACTCAAAAACAACTCACCCGATTGTTACCAGATTTCCCCACACCTCAAGGACTCCGATTTCGTCCAAATCTAGACTACGAACAAGTTTTTCCGGCCCCAAATTTTCACCCGTTGTCATTTCTATAACGACGAAACCCGATCGTTACAATAGATAGCAATTTACCCATCACTCATCCCCGAGTGACAAAACTTAGGAAAAGTATGCTAAGGAAAGAATGATATAGTACCTAATTCGATGAACAATTGGGGATACATGTCTCGCATGTCCCTCTCGATTTCCCAAGTAGCTTTCTCAACTGGACGATGCTTCTATTGAACTTTCACGGACTTAATCTCCTTGGTCCTCAACTTACGCACATCACGATCAAGAATAGCAATCGGTTCCTTCTCATATTAGAGGTCTTTGTCTAGCACAATTAAGTCCCACTTAATGATATTATCTCCATCAATATGATATATTTTCAACATAGACACATGAAATACCGGATGAACACTATATATATTAGGGGGTAGAGTCAATCTATACACCACCGGCCCTACACATTCAAGAACCTCAAATGGACTAATATATCGCAGACTTAACTTGCCCTTCTTACGAAATCTCATCACCCCTTTCATGGGCGATACATTAAGAAGAACGTTCTCGCCAGTCTGAAATTCCATGTCTCTTACCTTATGATCCGCATACTTCTTCTGACTACTCTAGGCTGCTAGAAGTTTAGCTTGAATACTCTTCACCTTATCTTAGGCATACTTCACTAAATCAACCCCCAAAGGTTTCACATCTCCAGCCTCGAACCAACCTATGGATGACCTACATCCCCTCCCATACAATGCCTCAAATGGTGCCATGTCAATGCTGGAGTGATAACTATTATTATAGGAGAACTCACACAAAGGTATGAATTTCTCCCAATGACCTCTAAAATCAATCACACATGCCCTCAACATGTCTTCCAATACTTGAATAGTCCTCTCAGATTGTCCATCTGTCTGTGGATGAAAGGTTGTACTAAAAGTGAGTTGTGTGCCCAATTTATCATGCAATTTCCTTCAAAACTTTGAAGTGAATTGGGTACCACAATCTGAGATGATAGAAAGGGGAACCCTATGCAACCTCACTATCTCTTTCACATACACCTTAGCAAATTGTTCAGTGTTATAATTTGTTCTTACCGGAATGAAATGGACTGACTTAGTCAATCTAACAACCACTACCCAAATACAATTGAATTTCCCCAAAGTCTTGGGAAGACCAACAACAAAATCCATAGCTATTCTTTCCCATTTCCAGTGCGAAATTGGCATTTTTTGAAGTAATCCCAAAAAATGGGTTAGATTATTTGTTGGGTCTTGCTTGTTGATGGTTTATTTGTTGTGTAAATGTGATTTCGTTTAGTAGATGTGGTGAAACTTGATGAAATTGTAGTTGCAAATACGATTTCACCTTTGAGTTTTTGGCTTACTCAAGAGAGAGGTCATAAAACTAAGACTACTAAATTGATGGCCAGTGGGATTGGGTCGACATGAGGTTCAACTTGAGAGAGTGAACCCTAGTCCTTC
Organism: Solanum okadae; assembly: GCA_036553675.1. NCBI lineage: Eukaryota > Viridiplantae > Streptophyta > Magnoliopsida > Solanales > Solanaceae > Solanum > Solanum okadae. The sequence goes on from CM071678.1 coordinate 30,033,598, forward strand.
TCCCACAAACTCAGCTCGAAAAAGTGAGTGGGCTAAGGCGGAGGCTGTTCTTCATAAGGCAATTTGGTGTTTGAGAGAAACCGAGTTGATTCGGGGTAAGTTGCTCGAGAGAGAACTTACCTCTACTATAGTCTAGCCTAGTCATAAATATTCAACAGATTTATTATCAAAAGCATGTACTCAATAGTTTAGTCTATCCCGTATTCTTATCACATCCCAAGAATTCTCTCTCCTTGATTAGTACTCTTTATAGTTTCACTTATTTTTGTTTACTTGTGACAAACACCCATTCTTAATTGGAATTCTTGTGTCACCCATTAGATTTAACATGTTCTTATTCGATAATGCTTTTAGCTATAACTAATTAGAACTTAATTTTATTTTTCTGTTAATTCTCAAAACCACTCCCTTGGGACTCAACCCCAACCCTTGGTTGGGTTACTTTACTATTGTACGATCGTAGACACTTGCATTAGAAATTGTGTCTTGATTACGCAAACATCAAAATGGCGCCGCTGTTGTGAAGTGGTGTTATTTGAGAATTTTTAGTTTAGTAAGATTTTTGTTGTTCTTAGTCGTATTTTACTAACTTTATTTTTAGTTTTGTTTTGATGATTTGTGCTTCAAAAGCAGAGGAGCTGAATATATCTATCAACATTTACGAGCTAATGGAGTTTCCTTCATTAGAGGTAATGATGATACAGGATCGTATCCTAACCTTCAAGCAATTGGAGGGTGAAAGGGTCCACAAGGCATGGGCAAGGTTTAAAGAACTGATCGCTCAATGCTCAAGTCATGACATTTCTGACATAATCCTCCTTGACTGCTTCTACAAAGGTCTTGGCCCCGGAAACAAGAGGTTGGTCGACCTACTCATTCCGGGTGGTGTTGCAAAACAGCCATATGCGAGGGCAGTCCAACTGCTCGACAACATGGCTAAAATGAACCAAGAAGTATAAAAGGACTTTATGTTGGCCGCATTGATGACTCAGATGGATTATTTGGCCAAAAAGATGGTAAGGATCAAAGTTCAATGCAACAGGAATGATAAATATTTCCCTCCTCATGAGTGAAGAAGTCTCAAGGACAATGAGGTTAAATGCATTGACGGAATGATCTCAACCATTCTCCACAAGGTGACAGGGCAAAATAGAGAGCTGGATGAATTCAAAGAAAATATTGAACAGACGAAACGAATGATTTGGTCTCATTCCACAGTTGTCCAGCTGCTTGAAATCTTTATAGGTCATGTGTTGCCTCATCTCCACTCGTAGAAAAATAGGGGGGTTGCCTATTTATAATTTGGCTAACCCCAACAATGAAGCTTGAATGGTGACTTGCGTTGTGCCACGACGTTAACTAAGTCATTGTTTGGGAGGCAACCGCAAACCCTTTTATTGCTTTATGTTGGTTTTAGAAATAATGGTGTGTTAATTGTGCAGGATTAAGTGTAGGAAGCATTTGGAAAGAAATAGATTGGCGAGAGAAATGTTCATTTGGCGAGTCACCGATCAGCTCGGCGAAACTGATTTGTTTCGCTGTTTGGATTCCCAAATTAACTAGGGGATTCTGTAAAAATTGGCATAGAATGTGATTGCTCGGTGTGACGCCGAATGGTTTGCCGCTCATGACTAATGCCGATGAGTGGTCAAAAACTGGACGGTTTTTCAAGCCAAAGATTTAAAAGCTTCAATTTCCTACGCTCTCCCTCATTTTCAAACTTTCCAAACTCACACCTAGTTTTACTTTCAATACCATTGCTTCTCTATTGTATATTGGTTCTTGAATTGTGCTTGGATCTAGATTGCATTGCCGCCTAGCATCTTAGTAGCATCTTAATCGGCATCTAAGGTTGGTTTTCGAGCGCTAAGTTCCTATCAAAAGTGGTGCTCAAATGAAATGACATTACTTCAATTATGTGTGCTAGTCCTCTCTGGTAGGATTAGAATTTTTTTTTTACTTTCTTTGATTCGATAATATTGATTATACTGAGTTAAATAATTGATTCCTGAAAATTGTACCCTATAGTGGATGAAAATTCGTGGGTCATGCAAAAGTGTCGCTGGGTCTGAGCCTAATTTGGCTATTGCATATTTTGATTTTGCTTTCAGGGGTTGCGGGTTTGAATTTGAGAAGATGCGTTGAAAATAGGTAGGTTGAGCCATTTGGCGAGCTGGGTTGAGATCGTCGAACCACACAGCAGTTCGCCTAACGTCCCCTTCTCGCCTTTAATATAGTGATAAATATGTTGTTTATTCTGTAACCTTCGGCGAGAAGCCTGATGTCACCGAACGAACTCGGCGTCTCGTCGAAAGACCTCATGTTCACCCTTTGTCTGCACCCTTGTATCCTCTGTGCACTGCCCTCAGCGAATCACCTAAGTGGTTGCGCATTTCGCCAACTCGTTCGGCGGAGTTTATCACGAATTTTGCAGATATGTGTAGACCAAAAGTAGTTGGAAGAAATAGGCCACCCCGATAGAAAAAAGTAAAAAATTTCAGAAACGGTACAAGTGAAGGAAATCCTCCTAAGATGGGAAGTGAGCAAAAAAAGCCTAGTTCCAGCAAGAGATCTATCCGCTGAGATCCCATTGTCCTTTCGTGGACTCATGGATTTTGCACAGCTATATATTCTTTCTTAGCGGCTCATGACTTGGAAAATTTCAGCAAGCCAATTGCTGTTGAACCTTCTGAAGTAGCTTCGGGGACTATTATTCAAGCCCAGCCTAACACATCGGGCACTTCTGCCAAGACAGATGGAGCGACTGTGTAGACAGGATTTTTCTCTACCTCTCTCTATCTTTCTTTATTCTAAATTTTGGATATTATGTTAATTGCATTTGAGGACAAATTGCTTTTATTTGTGGTAGAGTGAGGCCAACCTTTGTATGCTATTCGTGAATTGTATTTTTTCTAGGTATTTGGGTTGTAAGCTATAATTGTGTTAAATACTACTTTCGTGGAAGGTTTGAGCTTGTGGCTCCATGTTTTAAATTGCAAAATGATTTTGACCCTTCCGAAAAATCTCTGCCACCCCGTCTGTATTGAATATGGTTGTTCCTTCGCAAATTTGAGTATCGGTTCCGATCAATATCGATAACTTGGATAGTGCTTATAATCGAACAAACATGAATGTGCGGCTACAATGAGGCCAAATAAATTTGCATAGACAATATGTGAACTCTTTGCATCTCGTTGTGACAAGCCAATGATCAAATTGATTCTCTTATGATGACCGTTGCACACTAGCAAAAGTGTTGAGTCTTGTTTGACTTTAGTGTCAATGCCTTGTGTGATGAGCTTACCTGTGAACTATACATGATGGATCCTAGAACTTACCCCATTGGTCCAGTCAATTAAGTGATGCTATCTTTTGATATGATCTTAGGCAACTTCTAAGAGTGTGAACCAATTTGACATATACCTCTTTTGTAACCTACCTTGTGAGTGTGTGAACCGCTTTTGAACACCCCTTGAGTCTTATATTTTTTTGTAAGAAACTTGATGAAAACAATGACCTTTCTTTATCCATCACCCATAATCCTCATGAAGTTGTGGTTAATTGAATAGCCAACTTAGGCCAAAATCCTAAGTTGGGGTGTGGTGAAAAGATAAGAGCAAGTCAAGAAGTGCAAGGAAAGTATCCGCGTACCCATGGTTTTGAGAAAAATGAACATCTCCATAAAAAGAGAAAAAAAATGAAAAAGAATGAAAAAGAAAGTTGTGGAATAAAGTACAAAAGAAATGGGGTTTCCAAACAATTCATGGAAAGTGAATAATAGGATGACTTATGAGCACTAAACAAAATGATAAAGGAAGAGGAAAGGAAGTGTTGTGAGTACCACATTTCATGAGGATGAAAGTCAATGAGCCTAAATGACTATACCTTTGCACTCAGCCCCATTTCAAGCCTTGAAAAGACCTTCTTGATCTTGAGTGAGCTGAAACAAGTGTTGACTAGAAAATACGGGCAAACCTATGGGTGAAATTATGCATTGTGTTCTTCTTTGTGAGTGTGAGCATTGCATTTGATTCTGAAACTTTAAATAATTAAACCTTCGTGTGTGATTACGGAATCATTCCTTGTGTGAGGGCATTTGAACACTTTGGTTGAGCTTGAACCTGCATTTGAAGCAAGTATTGTGAGCATGAGATTATTTGATATTGACGAGTCACAACTTCAATCTTTGAGTGCACATTTGATCTTTGCATAAGTAAATTGAGTGTTGTTGTGTGCATTCATGGTTGAGTCTTATGTAGCACTGTTTGAGATACCCTTTTTGAACGGTTAAACTTGAGTTTGCTTGAGGACAAGCAAAAGTTTAAGTTGGGCGTGTTGATGAGTCCACAAATTAGACTTATTTAGGGCTATATTTTGATAGAATTAGTGTCCTCAAATGCATATTTTATCTCAATATCTGATGAAAACCCTTAAGTTTCAGGTATTTGGAGTTTGAGGGAAAGCATGGACACTACTTAGCAAAAAAGGAACAAACGCAGGTAAAAGAACGAAGAAATGAAGATCTGAGAATCGCTGAATCCATTCGACGAGTCGCCAAAGAGTCTTATCCTCGCCTTTTGTTCCAGTGTGCTGAGCCTTGAAAGAAAGGATCAAATTAGTGGTGAAAAGGAGTTGTCGGCGTTGCGCCGAGCAGTTCTGCAAAGTAGTACTATGTCACCCAATGATCCAAAACACGATGATGCTGAAGGATAGAGCAAGACCGCGATGAAACCTACCAAAGGGCGGATTGCCGAGTTGATTGGCGATCTCGACTAACGACGCCGAATGATCTGCTGCAACACAGATTTTTGAAAACTATAAATACTCGTTGAGTGTTGTAGCTTAATATCATATTTTTAATATAGAAATTTTTAACATAGAATTTCGAGTTCTAAGTTTGGAGAGGGTTTTGAAGAACTTGAAGATTCAAGGGGTTTCAACTCCAAGAATTTGGACTTGGGTCTTGTGGATTCTTCACTCGTTGCTTGTTTTGAGACTTAAATCTTCATACCCATTTGAATGCAAACTCATATTGGTATAAATTTATATCTCTTTTAAATGTCTAGCTAAAACTCCAATCCTTGTGGTGTGATTTTGTGAATATGGGTTAGATTATCTTTTGGGTCTTGCTTGTTGTTGTTTTATTTCTTCTGTAAATGTGATTTCGTTTAGTAGTTGTGGTGAAACTTAATGAAATTGTAGTTGCAAATACGATTTCACCTTAGTGTTTTCGGCTTGCTCGATTGAGAGGTCGTAAAACTACGACTACTAAATTGATAGCCTGTGTGTTGGGTCGACACGAGGTTCAGCTCGAGAGAATGAACCCTAGTTCTTCTCCCACACACTCAGCTCGAGAGAGTGAGTGGGTTAAGGCGGAGGCTATTGTTCATGCTGCAACTCGGTGTTCGAGAGAAACTGAGTTGATTCGGGGTAAGTTGTTCGATAGAGAACTTACCTCCACTATAGTCTAGCCTAGTCACAAATATTCAATGGATTTATTATCAAAAGCATGTACCCAATAGTTTAGTCTATCCCGTATTCCTATCACATCCCAAGAATTCTCTCTCATTGATTAGTACTCTTTATAGTTTCACTGATTTTTGTTTACTTGTGACAAACCCCCATTGTTAATTGACATTCTTGTGTCACCCCTTAGATTTAACATGTTCTTATTCGATAATGTTTTTAGCTATGACTAATTAGAACTTAATTTTATTTTTCTGTTAATTCTCAAAACCACTCCCTTGGGACTCGACCCCAACCCTTTATTGGGTTACTTTACTATTGTACAATCGTAGACACTTGCAATGGAAATTCTGTCTTGATTACATAAACTTCAATCATACCCAAATCCGACATGTCAAACTCAACCATCATGGATTTCTTAAAATTTTCAATCATAGATATATCATTTCCGGTATAAATTAAGTCATCCACATATAAACACACCATTCAGATACCTGCACTCTTCTTTTTTTATATAAAGGGTATGTTCATATGGACACTTTTGAAATCCCTCATTTGCAAAATATGCATATATACGACTATACCAAGATCTTGGAGCTTGTTTTAGTCCATATAGAGCCTTTTTCAATCTTAGCACTTTATTCTCGGCACAAAATTTTACATAGCCAAGAGGTTGTTCAATAAATACCTTTTCTTGTAGTTCACCATGTAGGAAGGCAGACTTCACATCCAACTGGAAGATTTTCCAAGTATGTTGAGCAGCCAAAGCAATCACCAATCTTATGGTATCTAACTGAGCAACAGGAGTAAACACATCTACATAGTCTACACCATATTCTTGTTTATAGCCTTTTGCGACTAAGCGAGCTTTGAACTTGTCGACCTCTCCGTTTCCTTCAACTTTGTTTTGTAAATCCATTTTACACCAATGGTTTTCTGATTATCTAGAAGATTTGTCAACTCCCAAGTATCATTTCTTTCAATTGATCTAATCCCCTCATGTGTGGCTTGCTGCCACTTTGGATCTTTGACGGCATCGGTATAAGATATAGGATCACAATCTGAAAATAATGAAAAATGACTGGCTGTATTTCCAGATTTACTAATTCCATATACCACATAATTTTTCATCCATCTTGGTGGACCTCTGCTACGTTGAGGAAGTTCATTGTTGAACTGAGTATCACCCGATTCATTTTCAACACCTTCAGCATCTTGTACTGTTGGACTTGCTTGTGAACTAATCCCCAATGGTGGTTTTGGTTCTTTCTCATCTTCTTCAATGGAAAATGGAATATGTTGAAGCAAATTATTACTGCTCCAATTCCAAGTTGCTTCTTCATCAAAAATAACATCTCGGCTGATAACAATTTTCTTGGTAATAGGTTTGAATAAGTGATAAGCTTTTGATTTGTCGCTAAGACCAAGGAAAATGCATCTCTGACCTTTATCATCCAATTTCTTCCCCACATCATCTAGAATGTGTGCATATGTTATATACCCAAAAATCCGAAAATACTCAACATTTGGTTTACACCTACTCCAAGCTTCATGAGGCGTCATATTCTGAATAGAGTTGGTTAGACATCTATTCAGTATATGAATACTCCAACGAACAACTTTTGCCCAAAAGCCCCTTGGTAAACCACTTTTCTTCAAAAGACTACTCACCATATCAAGAATTGTGCGATTTTTCCTTTCACACACACCATTTTGTTGAGGTATGTAGGCTGTTGTAAGTTGCCTCTTAATTCCATGCTTCTCACAAAATTCTACAAATTCTTGTGAGTTGTATTCGCCACCCTGATCAGTACACAAGCATTTAACTTGACGACCAACTTCATTTTCACCAAGCACTTTAAACTTCTTAAAAGTTTCAAGCGCTTCAGATTTTTATTTTAAGAAACAAACCCATGTATTTCTGCTGTATTCATCAATGAAGTTAATGAAATAGAGTTTACCTCCATTCAATGTGGGACTTATTGGACCATAGATATCCGAGTGCATCAACTCTAGCACCTTATTTTCCCTCCACGCTGGAAATGGTTCACGGTGCTGCTTGCTAACAACACAATCTTCACATACTTCATCTGGAGATTCAATCTTTGGAAGACCCAACACCAATTGTTTTTGCTATAAAAACTTCAATCTCGCAAAATTTAATTTCCCATAATGAAAATGCCACTTCCAGACATCTTCTTTCACTTTTGCAGAAAGACAAGAATTTATGGAGTTGTGAAGATATAAAGGAAACAATCGATTTGACGACATGCTAATCTGAGCGATTAACCCCAAACGAGGATCTCGTATCTTACAAACTCCACCTTTGATATTAAGTTCATATCCCTTTTCCTGAAGCTGCCCAACACTCAATATATATGTTTTCAATGCAGGGACCTAAAACACCTCACTTATGGTATGAATTGAGTTGTTTTTGGTTGAGACTTGTACCTTCCCTTTACCCATGGAAGAAACCATTGAATTATCTCCAAATCTCATTATTTCTTGAAAACTTTCATCCAACTCTGAAAATGCCTCTTTCTTCCCACACATGTGATTACTGCAGCCGGTATCGAGATACCATAATTGAGTGGAAACTTTCTCGTTGGAAGTATATGCCATAAAAAGTGAAACTTCATCTTTTTTTCCTTCGTTTCCCCATCTTCCTTTGTCTCTGCAAAGTTAGATCTGCCACCAAGATTCCTATTTAAATTGGTACAACACTCAGATTGGTAGTGTCCAAATCGGTGGCATCGATAACATTCAACTTGAGACTTATCTTGTCTCTTTTCCTTTTCCAAAGAATCGCCAGAACTACTCTTCTCATTTTTATGGTGCGAATTTTTTCCTTTCCATTTGGCTTTCACCTGATCTGTTCCTTTTGAAGACGAAACTGCCTTCAATGCTACTTCATCATTATCTTGCAGATTTATTTTCTGCTCATGAACCAACAAGGAGCCCTACAACTTGTCAATAGAAAAAGTGTTAATATATTTGGATTCTTCAATTGAGCAAACAATATAGTTAAACTTTGATGTCATTGAGCAAAGTATTTTCTCAACAATGGTAACATACTCCATCATTTCACCATGAATCCGCATTTTATTTGCGATAGAAAATGTCCTAGAGAAATAATATGTTATTGATTCACCAATTTGCATACACAGAACCTCAAACTCACCACGGAGTGCTTGAAGCTGCACTTGTTTTGCCCTCGTTGTTCCTTGATACATCTTCTTCATGGAATCCCATATTTATTTAGAAGTATCTTTGCAAAGAATGGTTTCCAGTATTGAGCGATCAATCGCCTGGTAATTCTTCTCTTTGAGATCCTTTAACCTTAGACTATCCAACTCTGCCTTTTGCGCTTCCGACAAGGCAGTACCAGTTGCTGGTTCTTGCACGCCAATAGTGACAATTGGCCAAAACTCTTTGGACCTAAGGAAGTTCTCCATCAACATGCTCCAATGTCGTAATGACCATCGAAGCGCGGAATAGCAGCTTGAACAAAGCTTTCAGAAGCCATCTTTTACTGCTGCAAAATAGTACTCCAAAAAAGAAAAAAAAATTCTGGCTCGGATACCAAATAAGAAATCAACAACAATAAATTAAGAAGAAAAGAGTCTGCAAGTGCGGAAGTTTTCTCTGTATTGAAGCTTAGCAAAACACTCTGTTACAAGAGTCTTAAATAGATGAAAAACTAATAAACAAAACAGCATGTTTAATCTCCTAAAATCTGAAGCTAAAAGCCGACTCCACTATTCCTAATTCCTAAAGACTAGGAAAGAACTTATTTGACTCCTAAACAAATGCAACAACCAAACATTACTCCATAAACATAACTGTCAACACTGTTCTATCAACTATCTCAAAATTAAATAAACTTGTTTATTTATATCTCTCTTCGAACCATTTTTGAGGCTTGATTTAAGAATCCATTGGCAACTTCACTGCAATTAGAGAGTTGACACTTTCATGTAACAACTTCACTGGAACGGTTCCCTCAACTATCTCAAAATTAAACAAACTCTTGATTTAGATCTCACTGCAAACCATTTTGGAGGCTCAATTCCAGAATCCATTGGCAACCTCACTACAATTACAGAGTTGACACTTTTAGGTAACAATTCACTGGTAGTGTTCTCTCAACTATCTCAAAATTAAACAAACTCGTTAAGTTAGATCTCTCTTCCAATCATTTTCAAGGCTTGATTCCAGAATCCATTTGCAACCTCACTGCAATTAAATATTTGATGCTTGATGATAACAACTTCATCGGAAATGTTCCCTCAACTATGGGAAACCTAAACAATCTTTACATCTTATATCTCTCTTTCAATAATTTTGAAGGCTTGATTCCATACATCTTCTCCAACTTTTCAGAGCTATATTATTTTAGTTTTGACACTAACATTTCATGAGCTCATTCCCCTATTCAATTGCAACGTTGACTGGCCTTCACTGGTTAGAGTTACAAAATAATTTTACTAACTGGTCCACTTCACTCAAATATAAGCGGACTTCAAAAGTTAGAAAAACTTGATTTTTCGTTCAATTATTTCACCGGCACAACACCCCCTTGGTTATTCCATCTTTCATCCTTGACTTCTATTGATCTTTCGTACAACAAGTTGCATGGACAATCCCTGATTGGATATTATCATCCATAATCATGGTAGCTTGGATATCTCTCATAACATGCTTACAGGCTTTGAAAAACAAGTATGGTGTTCAACGTATTTGCAGTCGCTTAATTTGGAAAATAATTTTCTTCAAGGGCCTTTGAATCAATCCATTTGTGACTTGATTAATCTTCAAGTCCTCATTTTAGCTCAAAACAATTCCAGTGGTGCAATCCTAGGATGTTTGGTTAAATCCAATAACTTTATTTTTATTTTGACTTGCAAATGAACAATTTTCGTGGAGAGATACCAACATTCTTACCTATAGGGTTACAATATCTTTGTTGTTATTTTAAAATTATTTGAAGTTTTGATGATTTAACCAACTTTCAGATCTAACAAGGGACCTGGTTGAGGAAAGACTACATATATAAAAGGGACAAAAGATAGTTGTCTAAAAGATGTCAAATCTGGCATGGTTGGTGCACAACTTTTCATAGTAGAAGGTTCTCATCCAATGGCCTTGTCCGAAGAGTTTTTGTCTATTTGATAATAGTCTCTTCTCTAAACACAAAACCAAGATATGGCAAACAAGGTTTTGAATTTTTGAAAATTCATAAGCTCGCCTCATGGAGTGCTGAAGCGTCCTTGTTGTATTTTAAGCTTTGTGTCTTATCTTCTTATATTGTAAATCTACTCCTAAGTTATAAAGGATAGTAGATCGGTTGCTTGTCTAAGTCTTTAGTTTGAGTTGTATTAACTAGAGTTAGTTAGTCGAATCATCTATGTTTTAGTCAAGCCTTTTTACATCATTGTTTTGATGTTCTCTTAGGTAGAGTTGCCTAGGAGTGTCAACTAGAGTTAGTTGATGTGTGGGTGCAGCAGACTTGTTGCTTGTTTAGCTCTTATCTTCGAGATCTGAGTTGGTGGCTAGAGTTAGCCTTATTGGGTTCTTATAGTCTAGATCAACTAGATTTAGTTGGTTTAGTAGGCAATAGAGTTATTGCTTAGTTTTCTTTGTAGTAAAGTTGCTACAATAAGGGGGAAGAGATTAAAGAGTTTTAATTCCTAGGTTGCGAGAGTTTATAATCTGAAACGTTGCTCCATTTGAGTTATTTGGAGTTTGGTTTGAAATCTTATGAGTACATGTCGTGGTTTATACCTCCCTTGAGCAAGGGAGTTTCCATATAAAATCCTTGTGCCTGATCTACTTTGAGCTATTTATTTTTTGTACTATTATTCTATCTAGGGACCTGGTCCAGTGATCATTAGTGGACGAATAGATTCTAACAATTGATATCATAGCATGGGTTCTCTATCTGGGTAACACCAAGAGAGAGATTCCTATGAAGAATGGTGACTCCACTAAACTTGCAAAAAGGTCACTCTCCTATAAGACTTCCTCGTTTTGATGGTCAGTTCTATATGTGGTGTAATATTAGCATGTATGACTATCAGATGGCTGAGGACAATGAGCTATGGGATGTTGTTTGTGAAGGTCCCTATGTGCCAACTATAGAAGTAAAAATGGGGATGTTATAAGGGTCATTCTTAAAACCTGATAACAACTTAATGACTCCGACAAAAGGAAACTTGAGAAAATCAAAAAGTTAGGAGGCTATTAATGTGCGGCATTGGGTGCTAATGAATATGATCTATTTTTTTCCTGTGAATCAGCCTAGGGAATTTGGGATCGTTTTAGAACAGTGTACGACGGTACTAAGAAAACAAAGAAATCTAAATTATATTTACTCACCACTCAATTGGAAAGCTTCACCAAAAAAGAAGGTGAATCTATTCATGAAATCAATACTAGATTCTCCAGCATTACAATTGAGTTCATGTTCCAGAAAAAAACCTATCACTGTGTGCAAGCAGGTCACTAAGATATTGGAGATTCTTCCTAGATCTTGGACTAATGAAGTTGATAGTTTCTATAAGACAAAATATCCTGAAGTACTGACATTGAATGCTCTATTTGAACATCTTCAAGTTCATGAGATGCACAAAAGAAAGGACGGTCTTGTAACACCTCAGACCTATCAGACCTGGGCAGCAGAAAAATTTGGCGAACCAAGACAGGGTTCACGGACCATGAGAGGAACCATAGTCTGTCGACCTGCTCGTGGCTCACACCCACCCAGCAGTAGTGGATCACAAAGCCTTTCACGGGCCGTAAACCACCACATGAGCCATAAGAAGGCTCGTGGAGGCGAGGAAAGGCCACCAGGGCTCAAGCATCAGACCACAAATCCCTATACGGGCCGTGGTCATGACGACGGGCTGTGGAATGGTCCATCATCCTTCAGCCAGCAGACCCCAGCGCAAGTGAAGAACCACGGTGGCCTTCAAGGTATGTGGTCCTTCACACGGGTGGTGGTAGGGTTCGTGGATGGACACCCCCTCCTCCCCGAACAAGTAGACCCTGAACAGCAACCACGACCCACTTGATGGGCCGTGGTCCCTTTGACGGTCCGTCAGTGGCTCCGTGGTAGCCCTCCGTCATCTTTTAAGTCAAGGTCATTTTGGTCTTTTCCCCTATGCTTTGGGCATTTAAACTACGTTGTTTTACACCTAAACTACTTTGATTTACTCAATTTTAGCCTAATATTCTATTCAGAACCTACCCTAAATGATTAATCACCAAAACATAGAGCAAAAAGAGAAAGAGAGAGGCGGCAGTTTTCCCAAGAATAATCAGAAGGTTTACTTCAAGTTTCAGACCCAAAATCGAAGGATTTCTCTATGAATTTTGTCACCAGGAATGTGGTATTTCATTAGTGGATTCCTTTCATCCACTAGGTCCCTAGATTTCAGTCAGATTCTTGATTCTCCATAACTTGTTTAGACCTAAGATTTCTAAAACCTTAAAAATTGTTGTGATTTAGCTGTTATAGTATCCTAAATCAAAATAGCTTATTTATTGAAAAGTTTGCTTAGTTCCTTACATAAAACTCAGAACCCTAGTTTGTATAAATTCTCCTAGTTCATGAATTATACTTGCTAGGTTAGATAAATAGATATCATGCTCCAGTTTTCGAATGTTACATTATTAGTATATAAATGTTGCATTCTCATATTTGCATGTCCGAATATTGAGCTATCCAATATTTCAGTTATGTTATGTCATATACATTTTCAATTGGAAGTAGGCTTAGCACCGAGTTGGACTAGTGTTCGACATACCCTCATAGTCTTAAACTACGTGCCCCCGTAGGTTTATAAGTCCCCTCTGTTGGGCATCAGATTTATTGATCACGCCAGTCATGCCTTTATACCCCTGGCAAGGTATATTAGGTCCTCTCAATGGGGCGTATACATCGGACTCCACAATTAGCTCATGTGGTTTTATTTAGTTAACAGTAGCTCCCACAGTCAGACTCTAGTGCATATGACCAGGTTTCCAGTTTATACTTCAGTATTCAGTCTCACCATGTTATGTTCATGATTAGTACTTGGTCATTGCATTTAGCTCAGCTTTTAGTTATATTTCAACATTTATATTTTGTTGAGATTATATCATTGCTCAGTTATGTTTTGTTCAGCCTATATATTTGTTCAGTTATTATCTATATCATGTATGCTCAGTACATTCCAACTACTGATGAATACTCTGCGCTACATCATTTCATGATATAGGTTCAGTTACTCAGCATCCAGATCACGTATAGATCAATTCCAGATCTGTATTCAGCAGCTTCAGTGGTGAGTCCTCAAACTCCGAGGACAACAGAAATGCGTTTCATGTTTAGTCTTTTATTTAGATTTCAGTCTTGTTAGAGTTAGTTGGGGGCATACCTCACAACTCTAATTAGTTAGAGGCTTTTCAAACATAGTAATAGAATCAGCATGACTTTTTAAGTTTATCTTTTAGTATTGTTAAACTCTTAGTATATTGTTATACATTTAGACTAGTTAGGTATTCCCCACTTTCAGTTATCAGTTGAGTTAGCTTCTGCATTAGTTCATGTTTTCTTAGTTATTTTCAGTATGCTTATGATATGTCAGACACAGGGTTAGCTTGGGGTCATTCGTGATCCTAAGTTCCGTGTTATGTCAAGGGGGTAGCCTCGGGGCATGACAAATTTTGTATCAGAGAATTAGGTTTACGAGTCCTAGGATGTCTGAAAACCACACTAAGTAGAGTCTCTTTCATGGGTGTGAAGTGCACCACATCTATGAGAGGTAGGCTACGAAGTGTTTTAAGAAAAACTTCACTTTCTTTGTTTTTCCTAACATGGGTATAATCAAACGTATCCTTTCTAATCTGATGTGTTTCAGATCATGCCTTCTCGTAGAGCTTATGCACGAAATGCTAATGCACGCAACGCTAACGCAGTTCCTCCAGTCCCAAACCATGAGGTTTCGAATGAATCTGCCTGAGTTTCTAGGGTCGCAGGTTGGTGAGGACCCACAGATCTTCATTGATGAGGTTAAGAAAATTTTTGAAGTGATACAAGTGAGTGGTAATGATAGGGTGGAGTTGGCATCTTACCAGTTTAAGGATGTAGTTCACATTTGGTTAGCTCAATGGAAAGAAAAAAAGGGTACGGCTGCAGCTCCTGCGACTTGGGAGTGTTTTACCGGAGCTTTTCTGGACAGGTTCTTCCTAAGGGAGTTGAGAGAAGGCAAGGCACAAGAGTTTATGAATTTGAAGTTGGGTACAGTGTTAGTCCAGGAATAAGGACTTAGATTCACCCAGCTCTCCAAGTATGCTCCAAACATGGTTGGCAATCCAAGGGCAAATATGAGTAAGTTTCTATTTTGGGGTATTGGACTTGGTAAAGACAAAGTACAGGAGTGCGCTGTTAGAGGATATGAATATCTCTAGGCATATGACTCATGCTCAGCAAGTTGAGGGAGATAAGCTTGGGGAACTGGCTAAGGAAAAAAAAAGGCTAGAATAGGAAACTATGAGTACTCTCAGCAGAAATCAAGTGGTGGAAATCGCTCACAATTTCAGCAGAGGTCTACATCCCTAGCACCTTCATCAGCTGGTGCTCCATCCCCAGGTTTCGTCAGGATCAGAAAAGTAGGGCATTAGGCACTAAGTCTCAAGGGAGTACTTCATGTAACAGGACTTTCCTAACTTGTCCAAAGTGTGGTAAGAACCATCCGGCGAGTGTCTTGCAGGAAAGGAAGGATGTTTTGGGTGTGGTCGGTCTGGCCATAGGTTCAAGGATTGCCCCTCTTCCAGGCAGGGGCGAGGAGGTAACAATAATAAGGCTCAATCTACAGCACCATAAAGTCGCCTAACTCAGCAGGGTGTGTTATTTGGTACAGGTGTCGGTTAGCTCCAAAACAGGTTATATGTTCTCCTGGCTCTCCAAGACCAAGAAGATTCTCCTGATGTGGTCACTGGTATGTTACGAGTCTTTCATCTAAATGTTTATGCATTATTACATCCAGGGGCTACTTTGTCTTTTGTAACACCCAATATAGCAGTAAACTTCGGTGTCAGTCCAGAAACTCTCTCAGAATCCTTCTCATTCTCTACTCCAGTTGATGATCCAGTTATAGCTAGACGTGTATACCAAAATTGTCATGTCACAGTCTATCAGAAAGTCACCTCAGTAGATCTTGTAGAGTTAGAAATGGTAGATTTTGATATTATTCTAGGCATGGATTGGTTACATTCATGTTGTGCCTCAGTCGATTGTAGAACTAGGATCGTTCGATTTCAGTTTCCAAATGAGCCAGTCTTAGAATGGAACGGTAGCAGTTCAGTGCCTGTAGGTCAATTTATCTCTTACCATAAGGCCAAGAAGATGATCTCTAAAGGGTATATCTATAATGTTATTTGGGTTAAGGATTCAAACTCCGAAACCCCAACTCTTGAGTGAGTTACAGTAGTAAATGAGTTTGGAGAAGTGTTCCTAGAAGATCTTTTCGTTGTTCTCCTTCTACATACCCAGCCCATTTTGATTCCTCCTTATAGAATGGCTCCAGCTGAGCTTAATTAATTGAAAGAGAAGTTGAAAGACCTTCTAGATAAGGGCTTCATCAGACCTAGTATCTCTCCATCAGGTGCTCCAATATTGTTCATGGAAAAGAAAGATGGTTCTCTCAGAATGTGCATTGACTATCGGTTGTTGAACAAAGTCACAATCAAGAATAAGTATCCCATCCCTAAGATTGATGTCTTGTTCAACCAACTTCAAGGTGTTAGTTATTTTTCGAAGATAGACCTCAGATTCGGCTAACATCAGCTCAGAGTCAGAGATAAGTATCCCATCCCCAGGACTAATAAAAGCTCCTGCAACTTTCATGCACTAAATGAACAGGGTATCCAAATAGTATTTGGATTTGTTCGTTATTGTCTTTATTAATGATATCCTCATTTATTCTCAGAATGAGGAGGAGCGTACGACTCATTTGAGAGTTGTTCTGCCAAATCTCAAAAATCGCCATTTATTCGCTAAGTTCAGCAAATTTGAATTTTGGTTATAGTCGGTCGCTTTCCTTGGTCATGTGGTATCTAGTGAAGGAATCCGAGTGGATTCTCAGAAAACAGAGGCAATGAACCAATGGCCCAGACCAACCTCTCCAACAGATATCAAAAGTTTCTTGGGTTTGGCCAATTATTATAGAAGATTTGTGGAAGGATTTTCATCCATAGCTTCCCCATTGACTCTCAGCAAACTATATATAGGTAGTGTAACACATGTTGAGGAAGAAAAGAAGGAATTAGCAAAATATGTTCACCAGCTTATTCGCTTAGGAGTTGGTCTTACGGACATGATAGACGGTGGTGTGATAGTTCATAATAGATCTGAATCTTCACGTAGCAGAGGTTAAGGAGAAATAGGATAGTGATCCTATATTACTTCAGTTGAAAGGTGCAATTCATCAGCAGATAGTTGAGGTTTTCTCCCAAGGGGAAGATGGTGTGCTTCATTACCAGGGTCGCGTATGTGTTCCTAAGGTTTGTGAGTTGAGACAGCAGATCCTTACAAAATCCCATAACTCCATGTATTCCATTCATCCAAGTGCCACTAAGTTGTACCGTGGTCTACAGGAAGTCTTTTGGTGGAACGTCATGAAGAGGGATATAGCAGATTTTGTGGCTGAGTGTCTTAATTGTCAACATGTTAAGGTAGAACATCAGAAACCATGAGGCATGACTCAGGAGATTAACATTCCTACATGTAAATGGGAAGTGATAACCATGGACTTCATTACGGGTTTACCTCATACTCGTAGACAGCATGACTCCATTTGGGTGATAGTGAACAGAGTTACTAAGTCCGCTCACTTCTTGGTTGTCAAGACTACAGATTTAGCGGAGGACTATGCTAAACTCTACATCCATGATATAATCATATTACATGGGGTTCCCTTGTCTATCATCTCAGATAGAGGTCCTCAGTTTACCTCTTATTTCTGGAAATCATTTCAGAAAGGTCTTGGTACACAGGTAAATCATAATATAACATTTCATCCACAAATGGATGGTCAAGCAGAGCATACCATTCAGACCTTAGAGGACATGTTGAGATCTTGCGTGATCGATTTCAAAGGTAGTTGGGATGATCACCTACCTCTTTAAGAGTTTGCCTATAATAGTAGCTACCATTCCAGTATTCAGATGGCCCTGTGTGAGGCACTATATGGGCGTAGATGCAGGTCCCTGATTGGTTGGTTTGAAGTAGGTGAAGCAATATTGATTGAGCTAGATTCAGTTCATGAGGCCATGGAAAGAGTTCAGCTCATGAGGGATAGACTTAAGAAAGTCATAGCCATTAAAAGTCCTATGCATATGTGAGAAGAAGGAACTTAGAGTTTGAAATCGATGATTGGGTTTTCCTGAAGGTGTCACGTTTGAAAGGGGTGATGAGATTTGGCAAGAAAGGAAACTCAGTCTTAGATATGTAGGCCATACAAAATCCTGAAAAGGCTTGGTAATGTGGCTTATGAGTTAGAGTTGCCAGCAGAACTTAAAGCAGTTCATCCAGTCTTTCACATTTCCTTGTTGAAGAAGTGTGTGGTTGACCCAGCATTGATAGTACCATTAGAGAGTACGACTATGAAAGATAGTCTCACTTATGAAGAGGAGCCAGTTAAAATTCTTGACCGTCAAGTTTATAGGTTGAGAATTAAAGAAATCGCTTCAGTGAAGGTTTTGTGGAGGAGTCAGTCCGTAGAAGGAGCTACTTAGGAAGCAGAAGCAGCCATGAAGGCTTAGTATCCTCATCTCTTTCCTTCCGACTCTGTTTTAGCTTCAGGTAATAGTTCATCTCTAGTCTCTCAGTTTACTCTTGTGTAAATTCAGTCTCAACATCTTGTTCCGTTAGTTGTTCTTGCATTTCAGCATAATTGCATGTTCATGGAACTCAGTTCAGTTAGATATCAGTTTATAGTACTTAGTGGTAGAGATTGCAGCTCATTCCCTTCATACTCAGCTAGTTTAGACTTCATTCGAGGATAAATGTTCCCAAAGAGGAGATACTGTAACACCTTAGACCTATCAAACTAAAGCAGCAGAAAAATTTGGTGAACCACAGCAGGGTTCACGGACTGCGAGAGGAACCATGGTCCGTCGACCTTCTCGTGGCTCACACCTACCCAGCAGCAGTGGACCACGGCTTATCCAGTGTATAAAAAAGACAATTTCTAGAAGAGTAAGTCCATATTTTCACTTTTTGTTACAAAAGAATTACATACTAAGTGGACATTTGACCATATTTATTGTGAACTTCTTTTTTAAAAAAAAGTTTTTGTTTTCAAAGTGAAAAATATTATTTGAAAATTGATCGAGTTGGGTATGGTCATAAGTAAAAACTAGAGTTGTTTTTTTTTATTTTTGGGGAGTGAGTGTAACACCCCATAGTCTAAAGAGGAAAGCATAGCAAATTGTGAAAATGACCAAGTCTCACCCACGAGGGCCAACCATGCCCCGTGGTTGGACCCACGCCCCGTAGATGGGCTTCGGGGGTGAGGCACCCTAAACACTGCCTGAAGTAGTAAACCACAGCCAGGACCCATGCCCCGATGATGGGTCCATAATCCGTGGTTGGTGGAGCCGTCATTTGGAAAAAATCTCTAACCACAAACGACGACTGACCAGGACGGACCGTAGGTCCATCCATGGTCTGTCGGTCATGGTCTCGTGGGTCAGGGCTAGCAGTTATTTTTAGGGGCTTAAGGGTCTTTTCCATTTTTAATTTAATTGAAGTGGTGTCATTTTGTCTAAGCCTAAAACACACACACACACAGACATACACACACATATATATAAGTATTTTAACCCCCCAAAATCCCCCAATTAAGTTATTCTCTCAAAATCCTAAAAGAATTTCCAAAACTCCTCTCAAAAGAAGAAGAAGAAGAAAAAGAAGCTAGGTCAAGTCCAAAGTCTCCAATATTTAACCTTGTGAGGGCTTTGTAATCAAGGTATGATGGCTTCTCATCCATGGTATCCTTCCTCCATGGAGTCCCGTAGAATTCCACAATTTGAAGAAGATTTCCCCCAATCCTAGTTAGGGTTTCTTCCATTGCTGTGGGTTATGATGAATGTTGATCCAATTGAGTGGATTATGATTTTTTATGATTGAATTGATAGAATTGCATGTATTAGGATGAAATTACATGTAGCCATGATTATCCTATGATCTTAGGATTGACTTGATGTAGTTGGGTTTGCTGCCATGTGAAGGAAACACTATGGGTTAGATGTATCCTTGTAGGATTGATGAATTATGATTAGAATTGCTTAATATTAAAGCATATATGATTAACATGATGTTAATTTCTTGAGAGTAAAGCATAGATGATGATCATGAGATGTAGTGCTTTGAGAGTAAAGCCTAGACTATGCATTGTTGATTGTTAATGCTATGATGTGGAAGAGATACTTCCTATAATGTATTGATAAGCATGATTGAATGAATGTGAAATTTTTACTCTCATGAATGATTCTAGGTTGAAATGATTGATAACCAAAATGAATCTAGACTAAAATGCTTAATGAATGATGAGGCTAGAGGTGATTACCCTTGACGTCCATATGTAAGGATATGAGGCAATTCCCCTAATCCTTAGAATTTAACAAGAGGTGAGTCCCCACGTTCCTACTATGATGAATGGAAATGGAGGTGAGTACCCATGCTCCTTATGAGATGATTTGGAGGTGAGTACCCTCATCATATGATGAGGTTGTAGAGGCGAGTACCCGTAATCTAAAAGTAAGTAAGGCAAGAGGTGAATACTCATTAGCCTTTATGAACTAGGCATTAAGGTGAATCCACATGTCTTTAATTGTAAGTATGACTAATGGGATTATGATATTAAGTTGATTTCTTGGAGTGTTACTAGATATGCCTTCCATGATGTAAGCTTGACTAGAGGCGGATGACCTATGTCTTGGATAAGGATAAGTGAGGTTACTTAAGGAAGTATTCCTCTTTCATTATGATGCTTTATATGTATTGATTATGCTTATGCCTTATGTCTTATGTTGACTAATGATTATGTTATGTTATTCATGCTAGCCATCATATTTAGTACTTGATTGTACTAACGCATACTCTTGCCTACATTCTTATCAGATGTAGGGTCCAGCGCTCCGGATTCACACACTTGTGGCTAGGTTCTTAGTGGATTGAGAAGTGAAGCCTTGGTGAGTCCTCATTGTATTCTAGGATTAGATCACCCTATCTCTTTTATGTCTTTCCTTTCAAGTGTTGGACTATTGTATGGGTTGCGACCCAAGATTTACTTCTTATGTTATATGGTTTGAGACAATGTTATTAGACTTCTGCTCATTTTAAAAAAGACTTTGATTGTTGAAAATGTTTTAAATTTCCATAATTTTCTAATTTTGTATGTTATGATATGCTAAGTGGCTTGTATGAGGCCTCTCGAGGTCTTGTACTCCTTGGGGGTACCCTGGGTCGTGACAGAAAGTGAAACACATTTAGTTTTATTTATCAAATTTTTGAAAAATCTGAAAAACTGAATCACAAAATTATACGATCAAACATATTTTTCACAGTTCAACTCCAGATAAAAACTGAAATTTTCTGCTTTTGAGTATGAGTTTTCTGATTATTAATTGAGAGATTTATTTGTCAGATTTGATTCTTCAATGATAGACTACTTTTGAAATAAATAAATTGATGAAAATGTGATTTAAATATCATGAGAACAAAATATCTATATTGGTACAACATCATGACAAAATTAGTAATCAGATGTGCACTTGAGAATATTTTTTTTTAACTTCAAAAAATATGCATAATCATTCAAGCAAACTTACTTAACCATATTCAGAATGTATTAGTTTGTTTTAATTTTGCTCTTTTTGGGAGTGGGGTAGCCGGGTGGGAGTGTGTAACACCCGGAAAACTAGTAGGTGAAACTAGAGCCTTACGTGGGAGTTTAAGAGTTAGAAACAAGGGTTAGAATCATAAAACGATTTCCAGTAGCTTAGTAGACCATCTAGGGTTTAGTTGAGGGCTACAAGGGGTCAAGGCCAAAGGGCAAGTGCCAAGGCAAAGGGGCAAAGCCCAAGCCAAAGGCCAAGGCTTCCCACCCTTGGCCAACACTGCCCCAAGTTCACGACCATCACCATGACCAGTGGTCTTGACCATGGTTCATGGGAGGTCTTATGAAGGTCCCTCAGTATGGTGGAAGGCAATGCCTTGGGACAAGGCTACTAGACCATGGACCACGGGCCACTTCATGGTCAGCGGTAGGGACCACAACCCATGGGAAGGCTCGTGGTCATGCCTTAGCTTTGTGGAGGCGAAGACTCACTAGACAAGCCACTGCCCAAGGACCACAGGCAGGACCACGGCCAGTGGTCTTGACCACGGCTCGTGAAGTCCAGTCATGGTGCCTGGGAGTACGCTGCCTAGTGAGGGGTTGTTTAGTAAATTCCTTTTTAATTAGTTTTAAGTGGGGGTCATTTTATATGAAATTTATCCACCTATATAAACTATTTTAAGTCATTAACCACCCCAGCTAAGTCATTAATTCCCAAAACCCAAAATCAAACCCAAAAGAGTTCATCTTCTCCAAAATTTCTCTCTCTAGAACTCCAAAGAAGAAGAAGATGAAGTGGAATCTAGGGCTTGAAGAATAAATATTTTTCTTCTCGAATTCATGGGAAAACTACGTTGAGGTATGGTAGCTCTTCATCTATGGGTAGCTTCCACCCATATAGCCCTTCCAAAAACCCCAATTTCAAAACAAGAAAACCCAAAAGTTAGGGTTTGACTTCAATCTCATGGATTCCTTTCAAATTCATTTTTATTGATTGAATTATGATTTTTTATGGATATATTGATGATTTATATGATTTTAAGTGAATTAATCAAGAATCCATGAACTTACCCTATTTTCCCAAATTAGATCTTAAAGTGTGGGTATTGATTGATGATTGTACAATGCTACAGAATTATAAATGTTATGAATTTATTACTTGAATCATGTTATTATCCATGCCTAATGTAGTAATTCTAGGTATGTTGATTGAATGTGATCTATGGTCCTTGAAGGGCAAATTATGAGAATTTGGTATGATCATGATGCTTATGTACATGCTTTGTGAATACCTTGAAAGTAATGTGATTATGACTATAATGTAATTGGGATGATGTGTAAGGTTTTCCTCACCTAAATGAATCGGTAGGCCAATGGCATCCCTTTCATGTGTGAATAAAAGTAATCTTGATTGGTATACCTTGAATTGGTAGGCTAAGGGCATCCTCTTCATGTGTAATTAAAAGTGATCTTGATTGATATGTCTTGAATCGGTAGGCCAATGGCATCCTTTTCGTGAATGACTAATGAAGTATTCTAAGGCTTGTCTTGAATCGGTAGACCAATGGTATCCCTTTCACTATGAGTCCATGAACTATAATAATGATGAACCTTGAATCGGCAGACCAATGGTATCCCTTTCATGAGGATTCAATGAGATATTCTAATGATGTACCTTGAATCGGTAGGATTATGGCATCCCTTTCATGTGTGAAATAATGTACCTTGAGTCGGTAGGCCAATGGCATCCATCTCATGTGTAAGAATGTTAAAAGAGAATTAACTACTCCATGGGAATTTAATGCTTAGCACCGAGTGGATATTGTGAGGTGAAAGCTCTCCCCATGTTAGGCCAGTTTTCTAGTAACAACCTCCTTATCCCATAACTATGTTCCCACATAGGATATTAGCTAGTGGATTCACCTAAGCTAAAATGTTACCGGTTCTACCTTAGCAAGTATACCAACTCTTTTCGGTGTGGGACATGACACCGGATTCCATGATTTGCTCACATGGTCTATGTCAGTTAGGGCTTATTCCCATCATGAACAAGAATGTGAGTTATGTACTATGGTTACTCAAAGAGTTCTATGAAGTGTGGGTGGGGGTATGGATTTAATCCATGCATTGCACAAGTAGGCTTTGAGAGTGGTTATGGTGTGTTCCTCAAATGTTATAATGTCTTATGAAATGAATATGCTTATATTGATCCTATTGAGAATGTTGACATGAAAGCTAAATGTAATGATGAATGCTTAACTTGGATTGTTGCTATGAGTTGTTTTCCTTGACATGACTTATTAGATGTGAATGTTCCTTGTCAATAAGTATTAACTAAAGATGAGAATAAAGAAATGTAAATATGATTATGGTGGCCTAAAAACTCTCTTCTCTTGTCTCCTTATTTCTATTGCTCTTGTCTTATTTTGCTTTAGTTTTACAACACGTTATCAACACGTTATTAACACAAGTTTCTAAACTCATTTCAATATTATCTCTAAGTAGAGTTCAATTTGATTCCGTAAGTGGTGACTAATTTGATTTAGTAAGTGGTGACCAATTGATGTCAATAACTTGAACCCAAAACAAGGTAAGTTATTAGTATTGTTGAGATTGTGTTATTTTCTTTTCGTAACAAGGTGAATGATTAATATAATTGTTACTATGCATTATTTTTTTCACCTATAACTTTATATACTTTCTTTTGTATGTGAAACTTATATTATATTTTATTTATGATTATGCTCACTGTTTTGGTCATTACATAAGCTTTTAATATATTTTATTTTGTGCGTGAAATATTTTGGGTTCACATGAAAATTGGAAAAGGGTGGTGGTAGTGAGCATTTTTATTTTAGTGTAATTAGATTTTTTTTAAGTGTGCAAGTGATTTCTTAATGTGAAATTGATTCTTTGATTTATAACGGTAATTCACTAGCTTAATTATTGTGCACTAAACATAATATAATATAATACTACATGTAACTCTTTGTTTTGACAAGTTTAAGATATTAGTACATACTTTGTTGAGAATATTTTTATTGTTTTTCTTTTGTTCTATATTTATTTCTGCATGTTAATCATAAAGTGATAATATTTTTTTAAGGTTCAACGGTGATTCCTATTATATTTGGCTTATTATGTCATTGATTGAGGGTAAGACGAATGATTCAAGTCTTATTCAACCAAGAGGGTAATACTTCGGGTGACAGACCAAGTGCATCATTATGATAAAATGTTGAGTTGGTTCCCAACCTAAAACGCCTTCTTATAGTAAGACATTGGGTTCAAGTCCCAATGAAATATAATGACGATGTTATGATGATTGAGAAAATTGATATGCTCTTGATAAAAGTCATGAAATCTGTCTAATTGATTTGCTCCATTCTCTTACGTGAATGTGGTAGCAATGCATATTATGTCTGAACTATGACAAGTGAATAAATGTATGAATTATGTCTAAAATATGACAAGTGATTGAATATATGAATATGAGTGTGGTAAAATATTAATGGTCATCATTATGGTAATTAAAAGGAAGAACACTATGGGTTTTTGATTAAGATGGTCCTTCAAAATGCGAAGGTAATGTTTATCATCAAGTGGTATGAAATATTATTGGGCATGTTATTGTTGGTGCAACAATTTGAAAAGTTTTGTGAATCCTTCATCAATATAAAAGAGTACAAAGTGGTAATTCACATGACCTTTCAAAGTGATGTTGAGGTGGGTCATATAGATATGTCAAATATAAAAGTATGACAATGAGTTTCTAATCAAAACTTATAAACCATGTACAAATGGTTATAGTCAATTTCTTCAAGAGAATGTGACTTGCGTTCGTATGGATAAGGACATGCTATGTATGTTTGGATAAATGTCATATCTCACCTCTATGGGAGGTTTGAGAGATTAAAAAGAAATATTTTGACATAAATGGTCATTTGATCATTTACTTTGAGTACATCACAAATATTATGGTACATTTTGATATGAATTATTGATTGACAAAAGAAAGAAATAATTCTTTCCTATGAAGGTTGTGGACATGACCAAAATAAATATTATTATGTGGCAACAAAAAATTGTTATTGATTTTAAGAAATAAGTCTTGCATGTAATAATTTTAACCACAATAGTAATAATAATCTTCTCCTTGAAGGAGATGGTCACTATAAGAATGTTGTTGTGAAATTTGTGGTAGTACACAAAATTAATTGATAGTTCCGAAAAGGCTAATTTGTTACTATCCGGAGGAATGAAATTGTTTATAATATTGAGGTTGTAGTAAGTCTCAAAAAATAACTTTTTTATGTTTCGCATGAATTGAAAAGAATTTTTTTATCACATTGAGACTATAAATTCTAAGATTTAATATCTTTAGATTACTACAACTGAAGTGGTTTATAAATATTTATGTATAAGATTACCCATTTTTTCTCATTGTTTATTGTATATAAATATGGGCATGATGACCTACTTTGATTCAAAAGAAAGGCGAAGAAGCTTACTAGAATAAATATCAGTTGGCATAATCGGTTGGCCATTCCGATTCAAATGTGATGCAAAAGAAACTGAGAATTCACATGGCTATGTGTTGAAGAAATAAAAGATTCTTCAAGAATTCTCTTTTGTTTCTTATTCCCATGATAGAATGATCATTGTACCAGGTAAGATTGAGGCTATATCCTCCAAAATTATTTGGAACATATAAAAAGGTGAATATGAATTTGTTCACCTGCCATGTGGACCACTTACTATTATTATTAATAGATGCATTCATGGGATCATCACATGTGCATTTGTACCAATTTACAATTTGGTTCTTGTAAGGTTATTTGCTCGAATTATTAAATTAATAGCATAGTTCCAAACTATAAAATTATTATGATAATGTTGGTTGGTTTAGCAGAAATTGTATGCCTCCATTTATTGGTAGACAATTGATTATGAGAACAAAACTCTCAAATAAAATTTGATATGAGATGAGTTTATCTAACATGTACGCATCAAGCCAACAAGGTTCTCTCATCACAGTTGGTTCAGAATCAGGAACCAATTAATTTCTATTTAAAAATTTGATGTGCACACATATGATTTTATTGCTTTACCACTCACAAAGATAGATCCCGAAATGAGGTTAGGAGTAAATGTTAAATTTTCTAACATTAGGAGGTGATATGATTAGCAACTAAAAATTATGTGTGAGGTGAATTATCTAGATCCCGGTTAAAAAAAAGTGAGCTTAAAGTTCAAGAGATAATTCATTTGCAAAATATTGTAAATAATTGCCAAAGGTATCTGTTGATCCAATGTTTTAATTTTAAGCTGCAAATGCTCAGTAAATGGTCCTTGAAGGACAGATTATATGGTACACCAGAAGAGTGATAGACCAATCGATTCCAAACGTAAATCTCCATGAGAAAGGAGAGGAACAAATTATCAAAATGATTATGATAATGAGGCAAGTGCTTTAAAAGAGCACTATCACATGACATTTTATAAAAACCTTAAAAAAAGTCTAAGTACCTAAAAATGATGAAAAATAAAGAGATCTTGATATGTTATGTCGTATTGGAATCGATATCAAAATGATCATCGACAGTTTCTTTGATATGAAGTAGCACTCAATGATATAAATGGTGGCGAGGATCTTGAATTCAAATATGTCATATAGTGTAACCAGATAAATGATTGGCCAAATAAAATGCACTATTCAAATATATTTTATTTCACTTAGAAAAGTGATGTTTTTAAACGTATAGTTCATAGATCATGATATAATATCAGTGGGGTACAAATGAATCATTATGCAAAAGTATAACCATAATATATAAAGTACGGTTTGTGCCTCGAGACATAAAAGAATTTCAAAAAAGTCCTGATATTATTAAATAGAGATATATTCTCTAGTGATGGTGCAATGAGACTTGTTTCAGTCTGGAAATAGATGAAATACTTAAATATGTACAATGAATGATTATGATGTCTAAGACGATGAAGCTTTTATGAAAATCCTTGAAGGATTTAAAAGGTCTTAAAGCAATTTCAATGAGTACCCAGTGGTTATGAGATTGCTTAACACAGAGAAAGAATCTTTTCAATCTAATGAACATGATTAGAAAATATCATGTATCAGTGGAGTTGGTGCACTTATAGATTGTTGATTATGCAAATGCTAGCAGATTATTTGATCTACATAACGAAAGTTATGTGAAGGGATTGTCATATTATCATTCAAGTTATGTCAAGGAACTAATAAAGCAAGTGACTCAACAAATAGAAGATGTGTGATTTTCTTTCAAAAGAAAAGATGAGCTACAATAAAATTAAAATGATCAATCTTTGAGTCAGAAATTATCTGATTATGTAGATGCATAATATTTATTTGATCCACATAAAGCTTGATCACAAATGGGTTATTTTCTTACATGTGGAGGCACAACAATATCTTGGCATTCAACGAATCAAACACGAGTAACCACTTCTTCAAATCATATAAAAATAATATTGATCTATGAAGTAAGTCGGGAATGTGTTTGGTTGTAATCATGACTTATTATATTCAGGAAATTATATCATAATTGGGAGTAAGTCTTATCACACTGAAATTATATAAAGTTATTCTACAAGACAACCAATTGCAAATGAAAGTGTCACAACATGATTGTTTCTATGAACAATTTGAATGAGCAGTTTACAAGCAATAGCGAGGTCAAGAGTAAAGTTATTTTTAAGAATGTATTTGGCTAAGATCAAAGCTTCACCATATCTATGAAATCATAAAATGATACATCATGATGAATTCAAGAATACAACATCTTCGTGAATGTGATTTGATCACAAAGACACTGTTAATATCAACATCTAAGAAGCTAGTATACAAGACTCATCATCACAAGAAATTAAGTGGTGTTTTAATTAGGGGGACTATAATACGCATTGTACTCTTTTTTCCTTGATCGAGATTTTGTTCCACTTGGTTTTCTTAGCAAGGTTTTTAATGAGGCAACAAATAATGTGTATTAAAAGATACGTGTACTCTTTTTCCTTCACTAGGATTTTTTCCGACAAGGTTTTACCTAGTAAGGTTTTAACGAGACATATTATCTATGGATATCCAATAGGGAGTGTTATAAAATATTATAGTGTGGAATCTCATTACAACAAGAAGTTACTCTGATCCATTATCTCCATTACTTTCCTCCATTATGAAGATAACCTCCACCTTTATGACCATTATTCTTGTAACCTTAAACCTCTATAACCTCCTCCATTATATTCATGATTAATTTTATGCTTATGGCTAACCTTTTTTATGCCTCTATGTTACACTATAAATAGAGGCATAAGGTTCATATTTTATACAGTTGAATACTTGAAAGAATAAAAAAAGCTCTCATCTCTTGTCTCCTTTTTTCTATTGCTTTCATCTTCTATATTTCTAGTCTTATTTTGATTTAGTTTTACAACATATATGAAGTATTTTTTCCATTTACATTATTATTAAAAATATCCAAATAAATAAATAAATTATAGTTATTAATAAAATTAATTAAAAATATAATTTATCTTTTACAAACAACATTTAAATAAGAACAAACGATTGAAAAAACTAAACAAAAACCTCAATTATGAATATCATTATATTTACGAATAATCACCAATAAGTATCAAATTCAAACTTCAGCACCACGAAATCTACCAGAAAGTTCAATGAATCTACTTGCATCAACACATCTTCTACCTCCCCTTCTAGTCTGACAACAGTTCGATCTGCAAGCTGTAAGATGATGGTGGTTGGTTTCTGACTATCCAGACCCAAGTTCTTATAAAATAATGTATGCATGAGATTTATGCTAGCACCAAGATCGGACATCCCTCGGGCATAAACACTTTGCCTATTATGATTTGCATAGTGAAGCTACCTGGATCATTCAATTAGGTGGGTATCGATTTTGGATTCTAGAGTTGCACTCTTCAGTAAATGTCACAGTCTCATATTAAGTTAAACTCTTCTTGTTCGTCACAATCTCCTTCACATATTTGACGTACTTTAAAATTTCCTGCAACACATCAACAAATGACAAATTAATGTGAACTTGCTTAAGTAAAGATAGAAACTTACCGAAGCATTCATCCTCCATCTATTTTTAGAACTTATGTGGAAATGAAGGAGGTGGTTTGACTTTAGTCACTACATTATCTTCATACGATTTTTGTTCTACCTCTCCACTAGTTTTTTTTCTCTTATCATCTCTAGATTTCTCTTCTTCGGGCCTACTCCTCAAACTCTAGCGCACTTCTAGTATTCACAACATTGACTTGTTTTTGGTTTGGCTTAGTGTCACCAAGAAGACCTCATTGCGAACGTAAGTTCATTGCACCCACCATTTGCTCAACCTGCTTATTTATAGCTTGATTGAAAAAATAATTACTATGAACCTTTTATTTCTAGCTTATCTATCCTCTTCATCATTTTCTTATACATATCTTCAAAG
Source organism: Solanum okadae (assembly GCA_036553675.1). NCBI lineage: Eukaryota > Viridiplantae > Streptophyta > Magnoliopsida > Solanales > Solanaceae > Solanum > Solanum okadae. The sequence continues at coordinate 30,063,452 of CM071678.1, forward strand.
CTCATGCCTCTTTTCGGGGAGTTTTAATTATCCTCTCGACTTTGTTGTTGGTAATGTTGCCCATTTTTTGGAGAACGATATTGGTTCTTGTTTTGATTCTAATTACCTCCCCATAAGAAGTTTAGGTGATTTCTCCAACTTGGTTTGTAGGTGTTGCCATAATTCTGAGCTCTTCCACCACTTTGTGCGTTCCCCACATAAATTATAGAATATGGATTTGAGCCGCAATGCTCAGCCATTATAGTATAGTGGTACATACTTCTGTCTGTCACGCTAGTGATCCGGGTTCGTTCTTCGACAAAGACGTCAAATACTTATTGCTTCCAAATGCACACACATGTACATAGTCACACAAGTAATATAGTGGCTCTGAGCGAAATTGTTGAATGCAAAGGACTTATAATTAATCTATATTTGATTGAAATAAACCCACAGCTTAATGCAAGTGTATCTCAAAGAGTTGGTTTTTGTATTTATACTATGATTACAAGTATTTAAGAATCAAAAGCAAGTAACATAGATCAACTTCAATTTTGGTGTTTAAACGATAATTGAGATAATTTCAGGGTTGCAACATACTAAGAATTCATGCATCACATCTCTTTCACAGATTTCATATGGTTATCAAATTACTCATTTACATGGTTGATATTATGATCATAATCTCTCAACCTCTAATCACCTACCCCAATAGAACGCCTAAATACATTGTTGAGCGGGGATAAATAGAATCAACTATTGAATATTTGGGTTTCATCATGTTTCGTAATCAAGAACAGTGTTTATGAGTGTCAAATCCTAACCACAAATCAATTCCAATGATATTCAAGAAGAAAAGATCATACTCCTTATATTCCCCATTCTATCTCTCCACTAGCCTTCTCCTCTCCTGTCACCTCTGGATTTCTCATCTTTTGGGACAACTCCTCTAACTGCAGTGCACTTTTAGTACACAATGTATTAACTTGTTTTAGGTTTGGATCAATGTCATTCGAAAGACCTCCTTATTAATGTAAGTTCATTGCACCTGCTAGTTGCCCAACTTGCTTATTTTTAGCTTGATTGGATAAATAATTATCGTTGTCGCGGCCCGAGTCTACACCCTGGACGTGGTTGGCACTCGAGAACCATTACTAGTCACCAAGTGAACCCTTATCCTGGCTGACTACAAGCGGAAGATTAACTTTAGCATACGAAAGCTTAAAACCTAAATTTAAGTTCAATAAACTCAACTTTAAAATAGTTTGAACAATACTCAATAGATAACTCAAAGTTTGTAAAAAAAAAACAACTCAAAGAAGATACATACTGAAAACTACTCAACTTTGTCTATCAGTGAAGCCTCTACTATTATATAAGGATATCGGGACAAGACCCACGACATCTCAAAACTACTAACTATAAGATAAAGGTGAAGGCCTCTGAAATATAAGAAGGCTCACCAAAGGTGACTAGAACATCCTATGACCTCAACGAAATGCCTGTTGATGATCCTGAATACTTGTGTCTGCATCATGAAACGATGCAGGCCAAATGGCTAAGTACATGGAATGTACGAGCATGTAAGGGGAATTCTAAAACAAAAACATAAGATTGAACGGGTGGAAAAGAAACATACTTACCTCTTCTTAACTCACTCAACTTAACTCAACTCAAAGAAACATAGTTCAACTCACTCAAGGAAACATAGTTTAACTCAAGTCAGAGAAAATAGGGCTCAACTTAATGACAAGATATTCAAGTCAACGAAATATGGCTCAACTCAATAATAAAATTTTCAACTTAGTTAAATAAGACTCAACTCAACAATATGATATTCAACTCAGTGAAATAAGGCTCAACTCAAAAAAATACTCAATTTAGAACTATGGATAGTCAACTCTGGGTACTGAACTCTGGATAAAGCAACAACAAAAGATGCAATATATGAAAAGTTGTAAAACAATAGATAGAAACTCAATTGTATGTAAAAATACAACGATAACTCAACTATATATAAATATACAAAATAACTTTGTATGGGAGATTCTCTAACCGACAACCATCACTCTAAGCTATATGATGATACAACGTCTCGCCCACGCTATCGAAACTGTCCTATACCTTGCCGGGGTAAAGAACTCCTCAACTATGTGGATCCACTAGTCTATGCTAAAAAGCATTAAGGAATCATCTAAAAAGTATGACCCTTTCTACCAACATTGGCTACATGGTTTATGGGGGCAGTGAGTTATCTAAACTCTCCCCCGTATCGGTGCTCAATACTACTCCCAAAATTTAACTAGCTCATATGTTTAAAAACAAAACTCTTCCTGTGGTTTGAGATTATTACTCAAAAATCTTTCTCTTAAAAGAGAGGGTACTCAAAACTACTCAAAAGCTCTTTTGGAAATCTCAATTTCCTCCTATTTTAAATGTGAAAACATTTACTCTTGGAAATACTTAGTTCCCATATATCATTTTAATGAAAACTAACTTAGCTCTACTCTTCCTCAACTCAGTGCTCAAGTTTTTAAAACAAGTTTTAAAACAATTTCTAAAAGGACGTCTTAAAATAAGGTTCATGCCGAATTATGGATGTGAACGGCTCAATTCAAGGTTTTCAATAACCAGGCATAGAATTCAATACTTGGAACTCAACAACTCCATAACTCAAGGAGTCAATGATACTACTCATCTCAAGAATGTTCGACTTGGGGGGGTTCATGCAGAATTAAGGGCATGAACTACTCAACTCAAGGGATCAATGATACTTCTCATCTCAAGACTGCTCGACTCATACGGTTCATGCGGAATTATGGGCATGAACTACTCAACTCAAGGACCTTCATGGGTAACATGTAGTAGTCCCGTGATTAGGAATATAATCCCAAAAGATAGGAACTCAATACTGAAGACTTAGAACTTGAAGATACTACTCCTCTCAAAAATACTCAATTCATAAAGTTCATGCGGAATTTATGGGCATGGACGACTCGACTGGAGGGTCTAAATAACAATATGGAACTCATGTATACAACTCTTCTCATTCTCATACTTACTTCCTCAAAAAATTAGCTCAAATCGATAGTTGATCTAAAAGGATTCATAATTGAACTCAAATGCTTTCTTGAACTCTACTCTTAACTTTCTCTTGGATTTGAATTATGAAGTCAAGAGTTATGGTTCATGATATAAAGGATCTCATGATACTAAAGTAGACTCATGAATACATTCTCCTCATTCTCATACTCCCTTACTCGAGTCTTGAAACAAGTTATGAGAAATTTTAGAAGACTTCTCAAAAGACTCAAAGGGACTTTCTCAAAATGTTTGAATGAACGCTCAAGACTTAACTCTTAACTCTAGCTTGAATTTGAATTATGAATTCAAGGTTATGATTCATGTTATGAATGATTTCTAGGTGTTTAGAAGTAGTTTAGGGTGATTAGAATCGATAGGGCTTGAAGGTACCCTTTTAAAGGACTCGGACGGGAAAAATGACGGAGAAGGGGTGGGAGCAGGCAACCCAGGCACACTGACTGGCATAGGGAACTTGCTTCTACCTACAGAGGTGTGGTTGGGGTGCACTGAGTGGCGCAGGGTGCCAGCCCTCTACCTACAGAAGTGTGGTTGGGGCTCACTGGCTGGCGCAGGGCGCCAAGCCCCAACCCAGAGAACCCCGACGACTTTTCTTTCTCGTTTTCTGACCCTAGCTCGCGTAGAATTGAATGGTTTCTTCCCCAATCACTTATATTCGATTACTCAACATAAGTACACACTAATCTACTCAATACATCCCTCAAAACACTCAATTTCATCTCAAGAAATCAACAAAACCCCAACAAAACAAGATTTAGAATGAAACTTCAAGAACACTTATCAAGAACTCAACATACTCAAACGTATGGATGAAATTCGTAAAAGAAACTCATGATTGGCGTGTGGATGAATGAACCAACACTATGCCAACTTACATATACCTTTTAGGGTTCAAACCCATGGCGAAAATCCGCAACAACTCTCAAGAATCTCAACGAACGCCTTGATCCTTTGCTCTTTTTCTCCTCTTTTCTCTTCTTTTTTCTTCTTGAACTCTCAACTAAAACCCTAGGTGTATATGAGGATTATAAAACTTAACCGAATCAGTTTAGACCCCTAAAACCTTACTAAAATGAGTTAAATTTTATTGGGCAAGGAAATGACCAAAATACCCCTTATATTTTGGGTTACTTTCCTTATTTGGACAGCCCGGCTTCAAATGGGCATATCTCTCTCATATGAGAAAATTAGCAAACTTGGCGGCATTCGAAAGAAGATTCCAAGGCCTGTCATTTGATATCTTATGAATCTCCTAACTCATCTTGTGCTAAAAGTTATGGTCATTTGAAGTTTACCCAAAACATTAAAAGAAATTAGGAATGACTTGAATAAACTCTCTTCTAAAACCCTAAGAAGATTTGGATTTAAGAAAACTGACCAAATCAGATTTGTCCCCAAAATATTACTAAAATTTGTTTTAAGCTCATTCGGTAAAGAAAAGACCAAAATACCCTTCATATTTTCAGGTAACTTTCCTTAACTAGACAGTCTGACTTCAAACGGGCATATCTCCCTCATATGAGCTTAAAAATTAGCGAACTTGGTGGTATTAGAAAAAGGATTCCAAGACCTTTTATTTGATATTTTATGAGCCACCTAACTCATCATGTATGAAAGTTATGGTCGTTTGAAGTTGACCCAAACTTAAAGGATTTTAGGAATGACTTGAATGATTTTCTCTTTAATTCTTCTTGGAACTCAAGGTGCTACATCTAGTGACCTTACCACTTAAGAAAATTTTAATTCTTTGGTAAAATCCTACCCACAAAGAAGGATGGTTTGAGTCTTAGTTCAAAAACTTTATGGGGTGTTACATTACCTCCCCCTTGGGATCATTCTCCTCGAATGACGGCTGGACTGGGTATGGAACGGGGCTACTCATATCATCTCTGCCATACTAACTAGAATTTGCCCGCATTACTATTTGAAACCAACTAAGGGCTCTCATTTAGCTATTTCTCAAAGAAAAACCTCATCCTCTTGTCCCTCCTCATTTATGATTTTAGACAGAATTATCACACCATCATTATCATGATAGGATAATCAACCTTCTCTTTTAACATCACTTCATTACTAAAAGAACCTCTGAAAAGATATCTCTCATACTCTTTGGAACTCATTACTATCTTATTCTCGAACACTTGACTTGATTTCTCCTCTTGTCATCTCTCCGTTAGGTCTAAAGATGACACTTGAAAGCTATGGACTTATTCCATCATCTCTAACTGGTTTACATCCTCTTTTACTCCAACACTTGGGAGAAGCTTATCTCATGGCTACCGAACTCTCTATAAGTGGGTACTAAAACTTCTTTATAAGGTCTTTCTCTTAACCTCTTCTGATTACATACCCTCTCAGTACACCTCTTAATGCTCTTGTTACTCTTGTGAGTTAGCCACACTTTACTGCCCTTATCTAAAGATAAGGGTCTCTCACTTATACCACTCATATTTATTGCAGCTAATTACCTCAATTCCTCACCTACTCTTTGTCAAGTCTACCAGGTCAAATCTCAAAACTAGCATCATCACCCTCATGTTATTCTTTTGATCACAACACTTATCTCAAATTCAAGTTTAGTGTCTAGTTCTAAACACAATTATCAATAAGGTTTCTCACATACTGTACTGACTTATGAATACTAGGTAAAATTAAGATGCAATCGCCCACTAAGGCTTCATGAAAAGTAGTCAATCTTGATCTCTTAGTCTACATACCTACAGCTTACCGTCATATTCCACTTCACAACTTAAGTACTATTTACTCTTTCACTATACACCATTGCCTAATTAGTTCTATAACCCTCTGAATATCATAGGGTTCCCCCCCCCCCTTCAAAATTATAAGATTATCTTAAATCTATCACCTCATGAATATTCTACTCTTCTATTTAACACCTACACTTAGTCTTCATTAACACGATACACATCGACTGAAACTTTCTTCTGGTTAAAGTATACTCTAACTCACCCTGACTAGTAACTATTCTTCTACCTCATATCATAAACTCTATACAAGATTATTATTCCTTAATCAACTCATAAACATAAATTCATCACTAATAACTTACTGGGTGCATGATTATAACAACATAATTTGCTTGATCACTATATCCCTTTCTGTGATTACCGAACGCCTGCATGTATTCTTCTAACTTTGGGCAATTTTTCTAATACTGCTTATAATCTCGTTCTCATGCTATCTTTTCGGGTGGAAATACTACACAAGCTCTAAAACACACTTCGTCATATGGGTCTCAATTGTAACAAGGTTTAGAGAAGAGAGTACATCTCGATTTTAGTTTGAACGCACGATTCATATGAATAAGAATGCATTCTTTTGAATCTCAATACTTTAGCTCACTTATGGGCTTCTCTTATGCCTCTCTGAAGTCTCATGACTTTCTCAAGACTTCTATTGAGATTAACTCATTGATAAGGATCTGAGCTAGCTTTCCAACTACCTTGAGTATGAAGGATAGTCAAATGGATATAAGAAATGCATGAGTTTAAATAAGCTCCTTATGACATAATTATATTGCACGATTTAGAGTATGAAACTTTTCCTAAATTTATGTAGTCCCTCGTTTATAGATGTGGGACCCTCACAACCATAAACAAGACCCTACTTACACGACTTCATAGACACCCTAGGACACTTGAACTCTGTGTTGTAATACTAAGTTTCTCACAACCCGAGTCTACACCCTGGACGTGGCCGGCACTCGAGAACCATTCCTGGTCCCCAAACGAACCCTCATCCTGGCTGACAACACGTGGAAGACTAACTTAAGCATACAAAAGATTAAAAAATGAATGTAAGTTCAAAATACTCCAATTTAAAATAATATGAACAATACTCAATAAATAACTCAAAGTTTGTAAAAAAAAACAACTCAAGAAGATACTGAAAACTACTCAACTTTGTCTATCTATAAAGCCTCAACTATTTAAGAAAGATATCGGGATAAGACCCACGACATCTCAAAACTACTATATGTAAGATAAAGGTGAAGCCCTCCGGAATATAAGAAGTCTCACCAAAGTTGACTGGAAGATCCCATGACCTCAACGAAACACCTGTTGATGATCCTGAATACGTGTATCTGCATCATAAAACGATGCAGGCCAAATGGCTCAATACATGGAATATACGAGCATGTAAGGGGAATTCTAAACCAAAAACATAAGCTTGAACTGGTGGAAACGAAACATACTTACCTCTTCTTAACTCACTCAACTCAAAGAAACATAGTTCAACTCACTCAAGGAAACATAGTTTAACTCAACTCAGAGAAAATAGGGCACAACTCAATGAAAAGATATTCAACTCAGCGAAATAAGGCTCAACTCAATAATAAGATTTTCAACTTAGTGAAATAAGGCTCAACTCAATAATAAGATATTCAACTTAGCGAAATAAGGCTCAACGAAAAAAATATTCAATTCAGACCTCTAGATACTCAACTCTGGGTACTCAACTCTGGATACTCAAGTCTGGATAAAGCAATAATAAAACGTATTTGTGGCTCAAAATGGGCATATCTCCCTCATATGAGCTCAAAAATTAGCAAACTTGGCAGCGTTGGAATAGGATTCGAAGGCCTTTCATTTGATATCTTAAGGAACTCCTAACTCATCCTGTGCTAAAGTTATGGTCGTTTGGAGTTGACCCAAAACTTTAAAAGAACTTCGGAATGACTTGAATGAACTCTCTTCTAAAACCCTAAGCGTATTTGGATTTATGAAAACTGACCCAAATTAGATTTGTCCCCAAAATATTACTAAAATTCATTTTAAGATGATTGGGAAAGAAAAAGACCAAAATACCCTTCATATTTTCAGGTAACTTTCCTTAACTGGACAGCCAGACTTCAAACGGGTATATCTCCCTCATACAAGCTCAAAAATTAGCAAACTCGGTGGCGTTGGAAAAAGGACTCCAAAACCTTTCATTTGATATCTTATTAGCCATATAACTCATCCTATACTGAATGTTATGGTCGTTTGAAGTTGACCCAAAACTTAAAGGAACTTAGTAGGAATGACTTGAATGATTTTCTTTTTGGTTCTTCTTGGAACTCAAGGTGCTATATCTAGTGACCTTAATACTTAAGAATATTTTAATTCCTCGGTAAAATCATACCCACAACGAAGGATAGTTCAAATCTTAGTTCAAAAAATTTTTGGGGTGTTACAATCATGCACCTTTTCTTCAAGATTATCTATCATCTGCATCATTTTTATACAGATTTTCAATGCTCATGCCTCCTTTCAGGGTATTTTGATTATACCCTTAACTTTGTTGTTGGTAATGTTGCCCATTATTTTGATGATGATATTGATTTTGGTTTTGGTTTTGGTTTTGATTACCTCCCTAAGAAGTTTATGTGATTTCTCCAGCTTGGATTAGAGGTGTTACCATAGTTTTGAGCTCCTCCACACCTTTGTGCATTCCCCCATAATTTATAGAATCTAGTTTTGAGCTGCAATGCTCAGTTATATGCTCGTTACTACCACAAACTTCACACCATTCTTGGGGTTGTTGTATCGCATTCATTTGAGCCTGTCATTACCCTAGTGCTATCTTGAGAACTGTGTGGTCATCATATTTTGCGTGGAGGCAATTTGTGTGGTTACTGCAGTGTAATTGTCAACCTCCAACACTCCAACATACATTTTCACCACAGTTCTTGCACCATCTCCATTTCATTCTGGGTTGTCTTTCGAGATTTTGTTCAAAAGTATGATAGCTCATCATAGGTCTTCTCTAAAGCTTGTCCACCTTCTGCAGAGTTGAGAAGGACTTCTGCATTAGGTTCGAGGTCTTCAATGAATGTCTTAACTAGTACCTCGTTAACTCAGTAGTGATGTGGGCAATAATTGTTTGAATCTATCCTAAGCTTGGTATATTTTCTCTCCTCCTCACTGTTTGAAACTCAAAAGGTCGCTCCTCAATTTTGATATTTTACCCGAAGGAAAGAATATGATCAAGAACTTCCCAGCCAAATCATTCTTAAGTGGTGGTGGAGTTAGTTGGTTCAGATGAAAACTACCACCTCGCTTCTCCCATAGTCAGAAGATACCTTGTCGAAATGTAAGTGTCGCTTATTTCCAAGAAGTTTCTTATGTGCACTTATGGATCTTCACGAGAGAGCCAGTGAATTGTCCAGTAGTGTGAATCAATTGCTCTATAATTTTCTTCAACTCAAATCTGCCCTCAAGTGGTGATTTCTGAATACTAGACATAACATCTGTAGTGAGTAGGACTGCCATATCACAAACTGTTCTTGCTGCTATAACCATTGGTACCTCTTCCTTTTATTCCTTCGGCTTTTCTATAGATTTCTCTCTATGACTGGTTCAACCTATTGGACAGGATAATGCAGAGTCGTTTGCCTTCTCTGTTACATTGATGTAGAAATCATTTAGGTTCTAGAAACTGCTCTAAAAGTTCCTTTCTTCTCCCCAGTGTAATGCTTTGAGTTACCTATAATCAAGAAAAACTAAGATCAAGTTATTAACACTTGAACATCGAATATCTATACTTAGAAGAATTACATTGTCATGACCCGCGTGCACCCCCTAGTCGTAACACGACGTACTCGACCCCGAAGGGGTCTTATACAAGCCTCATAGCATTCATTCATCGCATAGGTAATAAAAATAGTGCGGAATTAAAACTTTTCTTAATAAAATCAACAATCGAAAACTCATTTATAAAGCAGCGGAATACTAAAGTCTCACATGGCCATCTTAGACAAAACTTTAAACAAGATAGGGTCACGGTCCTTTACAATCGAAGTCTGAACAATAGTCTTAAAACATAAAAGAACTAGAAACATTAAAAGTCCTTGTCCTCGATCTATGAGGACATACCAAAAGATGTCTTGGAAGAAGTCTAGTCCAAGCTCCAACTAGAGAGATACTCAATTACCGCAACCTACACTTGTAGTAAAACATAGAAGAAGAATGGGTTAGCACAATTAAGTACTAAGTATGACAGTCATGCAAAAACATGCTTAAAAAGGACATTTGATTTGAAAGTCATGCTTTTATGCCATTTTGATAAAACTTCATGAATATGAGTAAAAGAGGCATAATATAAGTCACAACCGACATGCAAGTCATTTATCCACATTAGAACATAATCAACCATATAACCCATTACCTTTTTCTTTGAGCCTTCCCCTCAAGTAACCCTCACGCTATACCTTGTGCAATGTATGGATAGTGTCCCATACCACCATCCACACCAAGGTACCACATTAAGGTCACCAAAAGTGAACTTACCATTCATCCTTTCCACCTTTACACCATAAAGCGTATAAGCAACATAAACATCACATGAATCACATTATCACATTTAGACCAACATTTAAGACAACTCTAAGTCATACTTGTACAATGTGCAAGTAGCATCCCATACTACTACTCATACTAAGTACTAATTTGAAGTCACCATAGACAAGGCACATTCATATACAACAAGTCATAACAAGGAAGTAACTCATGATACAATCCAAGTATAGCATGCATCTTTACATTAAAGCATATAAGAGTCAATGTTCTTCATTAGCTTTATCATTATAAGAGCCCATTCATTTCATTAACATTATATGGAACACACCATAACCTCCCTCAAATGCCTACTTGTGCAATGCATAGACGGTGTCCAATTCCACCACCCACACTAAGTAGTACATCCTTAAGAGGTCATAGTTCATTAACATTCTTTGTGGGGGTAAGCCTTAACCGACATAGACCATGAGATCTTGACATGGAATCCCGGTGTCACCCTCATCGGATAAGGGATTCCTACTTCCCTAAGGTAGGACCATTGTTCTTTAGCTTAAGTGTATCCACTAGCTAGAACTATGTGAGCACATAGTTATAGGATAGGGAGATTACTACTAGACACCCCACCTCAACTCACGGATGAGCATCCATCTCAAGAGATTGCTACTAAGTACCCCACCTCAACTCACGGATGAGCACCCATCACAAACCATATCCTCTCGGTGCTTAGCATTATTCCCCACGGAGTACATTACATTCATTACATTAGTTCATTATGGGATAAGGGATTGCTACTAGATACCCCACCTCAACTCACGGATGAGCATCCATCCCAACCCAACATTCATTCATTCATTGGGAAGCTCATAGATTCAATTATGAGAATAGCCTTTCACCTAAGAACCCCATTATTGTGAGAAAGTCCTTTCACAACGAGTCATTAACACTCATTAGAGTACAATTGATAATAGCCTTTCGATAAGTACTTCATCATTAACATTATCTTAGAAACTTCATTCATTCTTCATTCAAAGTGTGTGTGTATGTAAGAATAGCCTTTCACACAATCACCATCCTTCACAAGTCTTATTAGAGAGATAACATTCAATCCTAACACAATTAGCTTCTAAACATGATCATAATTCATTCATTTAAATCACACGCATGCTTCACATTATAGTCACACATAGTAATTAAAAACCTCTACCTTTCAAGTGGATCAATAGATCAAACACAATTCTACTTCATCATGTAGATTAGCCATAACTTGCCCTTTCAAGGCCATGCTCACAAGTCACCAACAAACCTTCAATTTACCATAACTAAGACATACATAATGATATAATTCAATAACTCAAAGCAATTTAGACAAGTTCCATTCATAAGCCTTCATAATCATCAAACCCACTTCATAAAGGTACAATTTAGGAATTGAGAGAAATCATGGGTTCATAGAGTGTTTTCATCATAAATCATCAATTAAACATTAGTACAATCATTATTGGTCATTACAAACCCTTTAAAATCGTTTGATGAAAGAACCCATGAAATTAAGTAAAACCCTAGGTTTTCATGATTTGAAATCACCTTTGAATTGGCTCCTTGAATGTAAAATTAGACAAGGATCAAGACCACCATACCTTTACTAAGAATCCCAAAGCAATTTGAGGAAGAACCAGCTTGGAATCACCAAACACTAGCTTCAATGGCTCCCTTCTTCTTTTTCTCTAATGGAGGATTTCTAATGAGAGAAATATTTTGAGAGGACAAGGGTTTTCTTTTGATTCTATTTTGAGGTGACTTAAATGAAAGGATTTAGGTCTAAAAAGGTTCTTATAGTTGCTAGGAAAGGAAAAGAATAACAAAGACTTAAGTTAGGAAAAGAACTAAGGACCCTTAAAGTCCTAACTTAAAAATTTGCCTCCTTCACAACTTACCTCGCCCATTTTCCCCTCTTGGCTTGCCAAGTGCACCCTTGGCTCGCCCAAATTTCCAGTGAACTCCCTTTTTGGGCAGTCCACTAGGCGATCTAGAGGGGGAGAAGGGCGACACGCCAAACTGGTTGGTGAGTGATGAGTCCATAAATTGGACTCATTTAGGGCTTTATTTTAATATAAATACTATCCTCAAATGCTTATTTAGTCTAAATATCTTATGAAAACACTTAAGTTTCAGGTATTTGAAGTTTTAGTGGAAGCGTGGACACTTAGGCGCAAGAAAGGAACAAAAAGGCTGAAAAAATTGAAGAAGATAAAGCATGAGCATCGCCAAGTACACTTGGCGAGTTGCTAAAGGGACATACTCCGCCCTTTGTTCCAGTACACGAGCCCCGAAGAAAGAGGATCAAAAAGGCGATGAAAGGAGAAGTCGGTGCGTCATCAAACAGTTCCGTAAAGCAATGCTATACCACCCAATGGTCTAGGACATAAAGATGCTGAAGCAAGCACAGAAGTCGATGAATCAAATGATGGGCGAATCGCCGAGTCGATCAGCGATTCCCACTTACCTCGCCGAATGATCCGCCGCAACACTAAATCTGAGAACTATAAATACTAGCCTTAGTTATTATTTTAGGGAGTCGATTTATTATTTTAATTTTTAGAATAGAATAGTACTTTTTGGGATTTTTTTCTCTCAAGTTTGGAGAGGGTTTTGTGGGAGACTTGAAAAAAGAAGGATTTCATCTTCCCCAAGTTGGAAGTGGGTCTTCTCCATTCTTCTTCCTTTGCTTAAATCAAGGTTTAATTCCTTATACCCATTTGATTTTATTATCATTTTAGGTGTATTTTGTTATATCTTGATGTGTGGCTAAAAACCCCCATTCTTGGGGTGTGATTTAGCAAATATGTGTTGATATTGTTGTTGGGTCTTGCTTGATGATAGGTTAGATGTATTTTAATGGTGATTTCACCTAGTGGTTGTGGTTTAATTTAATGGGTTTGTAGTGCCAAATACAAACCACACATGTGTTTTCGGCTTGCTCGAGAAGGAGGTCACAAAACCAAGACCACTAGACTGATGGCCTAAGGAGTGGGTCGACATAAGGTTCAGCCCGAGAGGGTGAGCCCTAGTCCCATATCCTAGCACTCAACTTGAGAAAGTGAGTGGGGTAAGGCATAGGCTGGCCTTCATGCGGCAAATGGGTGTCCCAGAGGAACGCATTTGAAACGGGGTAAGTTGCCCGAGAGGGAACTTATTTCCATCTAAAGCTTTGCCTAGTCACTATTATCTTGCAAAATTCCTATTAAAAGCATGTACCCAACGATTTATCTCAACTTGTATTGCTGTCACACCCCAAGAACATTTTTCCATACTTGATTTTCTTGTTATTTTTTGTTGTTTTTACCACTTGTGACAAAAACCCCAATCGATATTTGACACCTTTGTGTCACCCCCTTTAATTTACAATGTTTTTAATCGTTAATGACTTTAGCAACGACTAGTTAGAGCTTAATTTTATTTTTCTATCAATTCTCAAAACCACTTGCTTGGGACACGACCCCAACCTCTAGTTGGGTTACTATACTATCAATGATCGTAAACACTCGAACATTAGGTTAGTGTCGTTGGTCACGATAAGCATTAAAATAGTGCCGCTGTCGGGGAGTGGTGTTACGTGAAGATGTATTTCTCCTAGATTTTTTGTTCTTTTTAGTGTAGTTTTTACTAATTTTACTTTTATTTTTGTTTTTCTTTGTTTATTGTTTGTGTATGCAGGTCCTCTGAGCATGACAGGGGGAGTGGGTGGCAAGCCAGTTGAGGCAGATCAAGAAGTCGAGGGTGACTTCAAGATAGCGGCACTGGTATCTCAACTAAATGACTTGACCACCAAAATATCTGAGGTGGAAAACCAGTGCAAACGTCAAAGGAGGTATATACCTCCTCATGTGCGGAAGAAGTCTAGAGAAGATGAGAAAAGTCGTGTTGAGGACACATTTCAAATCATTCTCCAAAATATCACTGATCAAGATCGAGTGTTGGACAAAATGAGAGAGAATGTTGAAGCATTGAATCAATTGATTGGATCTCATTCTAGATCAATCCAGCACATCAGATTAGTCTTGATGTTTGCAATGCCTCAGCTCCATCCAAACGATATATTGGGGTTACCTAGTGACACTAGGCCTAGCTCCAATAACAGAGAATGAGGCAGGACCTACGTTGAGCCACGACGTTAAATAAGGCTCTTCTTGGGAGGCAACCCAAGGTCGTAAATGTAGGATTTTACTTTTATAAATAATGGTGTGTTAATGTGGCAGGTTAAAAATGAGAAAAGTGTGGAAAATTTCAAGTTGGCGAGCAATAGGTCCATTCAGCGATTTGCCTAATAGGTCAGCGAGCTCGGCTGAATTCACCGTTAGACTTAGTGCTAGTGCATTGCAGAGCCTGTAAAACTCGATGAACTCAAAAAGCAACTCGGTGCATCGCCAAGTGGTTCAGCGAGTGCGACTAAGGTCGCTGAATGGACAAGAACTGAACGATTATATAAATGCCTAAGGTCATATTTTTGAATCTCTCACTTTCCCTCATTTCAAACTCTCCAAAATCACACCAAAGGTATTATTTTCTAGATTTTTACCTTAAATTAGTATTTTAGTCGGTGATTAGTGCTTGAGTTGGATTTCTTTGTTGCCTAGCATTACAAAAAGCTATTTGATCGACATCAAAGGTTAGTCTCTAAAACCCCGAATTTATTTTTGAAAATTTTGCACTCATTTGCAATAATAGTATTAGGATAACATGTGTTGGGGCTCTCTGATAGAAATAGGTTGCTATGATGTTATTTTCAATTCGTAAATTTTGCCTAAAATGCTTAAATGGTTGAATGCCTTAGTGTTTGCGCTTTGAACTAATTGATCTTGAAATGGGTGTTGCATATTAGTTGTTAGGTTGATTGGGTGAAGTCTAAGTAGCCCACATTTGCGCTAAATAACGAAAATTGCTCGATGAATGAATGGGTGACAACATTCTTAAGGGTAATCGTAGTTAAATGGCCAAATTTGGCAAAATCGGAAGAAGTCTGAGTACTTCGAGGTGATGGAAAGTACGGGTTTTAGGTGAATTTCGTGTGTGCATGCTTTGATTTTGCTTTTGAAGATCGTAAGGTCGGTTTCGAGAGTTGGGTTGAAAAATGGGCACGTTGTGTCATTTGGCGAGCTGGGTCGAGCTATAAGATATGTAACTTTCGGCAGACACATTCGTGACCATCGAAAGTAGTCGGTGACTCACTGAGTAGACTCATCGCCAATTTGCCCTAGTTGCAAGCTAATCCACTCAGCGAGCTCAACCTTGATTGCCAAAGAGGTTTGGCGAATCGCCAAATGGAACAGCGAACCTATCTGCAACAATTTTCTGTGTTTAAATTTGATTGTTTTTTTGACTAATCATAAGACTATTGCAGGTATGGTATGCACCAGCTCCAACACGCAACTCCAGAAGAAAGCAGCACCAGGCATTCGTATTAATGAAGGAGTCTCAAATCCTCCGAAGAGAGGAGGGGAAGATCTCCAACAAGGTAAATGCAAAAAGAAGAAAAGCATAGCAAAGTAAGGAGTAGCTGCTGAGGCCAGCACTGATTGGGATGAGCTTGAAGATGACCAACCATTGATTCAACGATAGAGCAGACTCAGAAATCTACCTCAATCCTTACATACAAGAGTTTCATCAGATGTTGCCACCTCCACCAGGGTTACCTCAGCCACAGCTCCCCCTGAGCCAAATCTAGAGCCAACACAGGAACCTTCAGTGGCTCCTACACCTTCTGTCATACCTCAACCTAGGATGCTTAACAGGTTAAAGAGTGATGGGGTCCGGACCATCATAGAAGAGAAGCTCATTCATCCTCTTCACAGGATCCAGGTGCTTCTTCTTCTGGCCAGCCGATCAAGTTCACTCAGGGTATGATCCAGAAGATGGAGCGTCTAGCCCAATCAGCCGAGGCACGGGCATCCAGACTGGAGAAGTCATTACTAGGGATGATTGAGAGAGCTATAGTCGCTTCACTTGCCCCCATCCAGACCTTTGTCGATACTTTGACCTTGAGGGTTACAGTATGTGAGCGCAGACAGGGGAGGTTAACTGAGATACTGACTTTACAGGCCGATGTTGCGAGTCTGCGGAGGGACGTAGACTATCTGAAATTTGTTGACTTCAATGACTTGATGAGAACCACTAAGGAGCGGGATGCACCTGTTGAGGCAGCTGCTGCAGATGCAGATGTTGAGACTGATGAGGAGCTGACAGCAGCACAGGAGAAGCAGAACATCTTTGGGAACCTGTCAGATCTGGTAGGGACAGTTGTGCACCCGGTGATCCAGACATCGCATGTTGAGACGTCCACAGCAGCCCCTACAGGACCTGTCATTGCTGCTCTTGATGTGACTACTCCGGGCACTGATGCCCAATTACAGACTGCAGCTCAGAGTTCTGATGCCCCGATAGGAGGAAAGGTCGCATAGACAGGATTTCTCTTTACCTCTCTCCTTGTCTTGCTTTGATTTTATTTTTAGATACTATTACTCACATTTGAGGACAAATGCAATTATTTTGTGGTGGGGTGAGGCTCACCTTGTTTGCTTGTTTTGAATGATGTTTTCTCTATATATTTGGGTTGTCTATTTTTAATTGTGTTTTTAAAACTGCTTTGCTATTGTTTGAGCTTATGGCTCTCTTTTGAGTTTAATTGAAAAATAATTTTGACCCTTCCGGAAAAAAAAAAATTCAAAAATTTTTGCCACCTCTTGTGTTGAAAGTGGTTGTTCTTGTACAAATTCAAGTCTCGGGTTTGATCAATACCGATGACTTGAATAGTGCTCTCAATCGAACAAACATGAATGTGCGGCTACGACAAGAACAAATGAAATTGCATAGACAATATGTGAACTCTTTGTAGTTCGTTGTGATTAGCCATTTCTCAAATTGATTCTCTTGTAATGACCGTTGCACATTAGCGAAAGTGTGTAGTCTTGTTTGACTTAAGTGTCAATGCCTTGTGTGATGAGCTTACTTTGAACCTTGCATGAATAAACCTAGAATTTGCCTCGTTAGTCTAATTGATTTAGTAAGGTGTGCTCTTGAGATGATCTTAGGCAAATTTTGAAGAGTGTGAGCCAATTTGACATATACCTCTTTTGTGGCCTACCCGTTAGCGTGTGAAACTCTCTTGAACACCCTTTGAGCCTTACCTTTCTTTGAAAGAACATTGATGAACCCTAGACCTTACTTGATCCACTACCTATAATCCTCTTGATTTGTGGTTTAGTGAATAGCCAACTTAGGCCAAAATCCTAAGTTGGGGGTGTGATGAAAAAGGAAAAGAAGAGGTCAAGAAGTGCAAGAAAAGTCTCCCTTAACCCATGGTGTTGGGGAAAAATGGAAACCCTCCATATAAAAAATAAAAAATAAGAATGAAAAAGGAAAAGTTGTGGAATAAAAGTACAAAAGAAATTGGGTTTCCAAGCAATCCGTAGAGATGAATAAAAAGATGACTTAGAAGCACTAGAAAAAAAATTGATTAAGGAAAAGAAGGGGATGCCTTGAGAATACTACATCTCATGAGGAAAAGGTCGTTGAGCCTAAATAACCATACCTTTGCACTCATCCCCATTACAAGCCTTAGAAAGACCTTTTTGATCTTGAGTGAGCCGAACCAAAGATCGATTGGAAAATAAGGGCAAGCCTATGGGTGAAAACATGCATTGTGTTCCTCTTTTTGAGTGTGAGCGTTGCATCTGATTCCTGATCTTGAATTGATTAACCTTTGTGTGTGAATATGGAATCATTATTTATGTAAGGGCATTTAGATACTTTTTGTTGAGCTTGAACTTGCACAAGTAGCAAGTATTGCGAGCATGAGAATCTTTGGTAAATGTGTGTCACAACTTGAATCTTTGAGTACACAATTGATCTTTGCATGAGTAATTTGAGTCTTGTTGTGTATGTTCAGGATTTAGTCTTGTGTATCACTATTTGAGACATCATATTTGAACTGTTGAACTTGAGTTTTACATGAGGACAAGCAACTTGCAGTTTAAGCTCATACGATGAGGAGGATTGTAACTTGCAGTTTAATCTCATGTGTTAAGGAGCATCGCAACTTGCAGTTTAAGCTCACGCGTTAAGGGGTGTCTAGATATACATTGACTCTCAAAGTCATCTTCAGATGTAGACTTACCCCCACTTTAGAGTTATTTTATATCTTCATCTTTATGAGGTCAATAGAAAGAAGATCGTTGATATTGTCTTAAAGTCATTCTTAATTCCATGTCATGCGCACGAGTTGCCAACTCTTTGAATGTATTGGGATTTAATCCTTGCAAGATGTAGTGAAGACCCAATTCATGTCTTGGATACACATTTCAATTCTAGAAGTTTCATTAAGGCGGTCTTTGTAGTTGAGGCTCAAACTTCTCCAGCGATTGATAAAGTCAACAACTAGCGCATATTTACCTTGACGTGCCTTTGTAAGGTCAACCATACTAACGACACGTCTCGTGCTATAAAATGATTGAGGAACTCTTGCTCTAACTGCTCCCAACAATCTATAGAATTCGATTCAAGATATGTTTACCAATCAAAGACATTTTCTTTGAGAGATCGAACGAACTCTTTAACGAGATAATCACAATACGTATCAGCATCATTGCAAGTCTCGATAAAATGCGTTATAGATTGTTTAGGATTTCGTTCCATCTCAAACTCTTTTTGTGGATCATAACACTTCCTTAAGTCAGCATACATCATATCAATCTCTCTACTGCTCCCACAAACTGTGATGTCTCGATTCCTATTGGTCGGTCTGCTATCCGGAACAAACCTTTGTCTAAGTAATCTTGAATCAGATTCCTGAAATTTTGCCATCAAATAGTTAAAGCTTATGAGGCTGATAGACCTGAAGCATTTTCAAGTTATTAATCCTTTGTGCATATGGATTTACATATGTGGGAGTAATTTTGGACGAAGAATCAGATTTGTCTTCGATAGCCTCTATGATAAAGTCCTTCAATTGATCAATGGGAATCAAACCTTCAGCGGAGAGATGAATCTCTTTTATCTTTGTTTGCTTTATGCAAGACTCTCCTTATTCTTGAATTTTAGGAAGATTTAGAGGTTCTTGACTCGATCTCTCAATCATGTTATTCATCTGATTTGTTAACTTGGAAAGTTTAGCATTTTGTTCGTGTGCGCACTTTGTCAAGCCTTCAATTGCTTTTGTCAAGCTTGTTGTTCTTCTATAGTGGAAGGCATTTTGATATTCTTTGATACTTGAAAAGTTGAGATGAGAGGTAGAGATTGTCCCACTGGGCGTGTCATAATTTGTAGACAGTTAAATTTGCATCGAGAAAATAATAATCAACAACAAAAAAATATCTTAACAATCATAATTTATTGATTTCAAACTGCGAGTGTACAATCTCTATTATTCCTCTGATTCGTATTTTCTGATATAATTCAAGGGCTCTTGATCTTGATCTTGAATTTGTCTTTGAATTTGATCTTGGATTCAAGGGCTTTGGGCTTGTTCTTAAATTATTCTTTGAACTTGATCTTGGATTCAAGGGCTTCAGAGTTTATTCTTGAATCTTTGATGAACTTGAACTTGAACTTTATCTTGACCTTGACTTATACTTTAATTCAAGGACTTCGAACTTGATCTTGATTTGTGGACTTGATGAACTTTATATGGATTTGAACTTTGATGAACTTGATCTTGGATTCAAGGGCTTTAGAGCTTGTTCTTGAATCTTTAACTTGAACTTTATCTTGATCTTGACTTATAATTGAATTCAAGGGCTTAGAACTTGATCTTGAATCTTGTAGTCTTGATCTTGGATTAAAGGGCTTTAGAGCTTGTTCTTGAATCTTCGATGAACTTGAACTTTATATTGATCTTGACTTATACTTGAATTTAAGGACTTCGAACTTGATCTTGGATTTAAGGGCTTTAGAGCTTGTTCTTGAATCTTCGATGAACTTGACTTTATCTTGATCTTGACTTATACTCGAATTCCAGGGATTCGAGCTTGATATTGAATCTTGTAGTCTTGAATTTGAACTTGATCTTGGATTCAAGGGCTTTGAAGCTTGTTCTTGAATCTTCGATGAACTTGAACTTGAATTTTATCTTGATCTTGACTTATACTTGAATTCAAGGGCATTGAGCTTGTGGTCTTGATCTTGATCGTTCTTGAAAATGAATGCTTGAATTTTTGAACTTTTAGCTCGCAGAGAAATTTGTGGCTTTTGATCCACGAGCTTTCTCTAGTTTTTTGTTAGAATTCTTGGTCCCTTTTCTGAATTATGAGGATCCCTATTTATAGTTTTTAAATTGAGAAGTTATGATAGGAACAAGATTCCCTTCGACCAATTAGATTTAAGTGACATAACATATGAGTTTTATGGAACGGGCTTATCATTTTTGACACATGTCATGATCCTAGACTTCTTGCTTGACTTGTCTTGCCACGTCAGTTGTCACGTGGCACCAAAATGGGCCTCTAGGATGAGATGAAGCTGGAGTTAGCAAACCGAGCTCATCATTTATAGTTCAAATCAATTAATTTGGACTTTAATTAAATCCATATATATTTTACTTAAATAATTAGCCCAATTATATTAATTCATAATATTTATTTTAATTAATATATTCATGATAAATATAATCCGAATCATTTTATAAATTTATATTTAATAAATTTTAAATGATTACAACGTAAATTAATTTTTTCTATTATTAAAATTATAGAGATTAATAATCTTGATAATTAATAAGTAATACTTATATGAAAGTTTGTCTTAACAATTTTTTTAATCGAAGAGAGTTTGTGGTATTTTATTTGCATTTTCTTATATAGTTTTTTCGTACGTACTTTATTTGATTGATTTTAAACTTTTTTTTGTCTTGAACTATAT
The DNA here is from genome assembly GCA_036553675.1 of Solanum okadae. Lineage (NCBI taxonomy): Eukaryota > Viridiplantae > Streptophyta > Magnoliopsida > Solanales > Solanaceae > Solanum > Solanum okadae. The sequence goes on from CM071678.1 coordinate 30,084,742, forward strand.
ACTTTTTCTTTTACTTTGATATTAGAAACTTTGCTTCAAAATTAGATTTATGAAAATAAATATGTGATTGTTGGCAGTCCTTTGCAATATAAATTAATCCTCGAGCTTCTTCAATTTCAAACAATTTAAAATAATTAGTTTTTTATAAAATTCAAAAATACTTTAAAGTTATTTTTAAGTGATTATGATATTTTATAATTTTTGTATATATTTCTATATGTTTATAATATTTAATTATATAATTACTACCTTTTATAAATATTCGAAAATCGTCTCAAAGACTTTTGTTTTTAACTAGATATTTTATTAATTATTTTAGTTATATTTTTTTGAGTTAATTAATTTATAATTAAGTGAATTATATTATTTTTAATTTTTAGTTGAGTTGACCAATTAAATCAATTTGTCTATTTCTTAAACATAAAGTTGCTAAATTTGCAATTGTATTGACCAAATTCTGAACACCCAATCCACCCATACATCCTCCAATTTTAAGCTCTATTTCCCTTAAGCCAGGGATACATACAGCAATACATACCTACGCGTCGTCTCCCTCATAGAATCGAACGACCCAACAACCCTAATGGTCTAATTCCGTTTCCCTCACGCCACCGCGATTCACAGAGATTCAACCAGAGTTTGGGGAAGTTCCATTGAATCCCAAGTGTAACCCTCGCTAATTTTGGATTCCCTCCTCCCACATTTCCTCTCAAATCCATGAGATATTGGTACCTTTCTAGTTGACTCAAACCTTAACGTTTACATTCGAATTTCAAATTTTGGATTCCAAAATCTTATCCCATATTTCCCCTCAATTCAATCCCTAATCCTCTTCTATAAAACCCCTCTTCAGTCCTTGTTCCTACAATTCCATCTCCTCACAACCTTCGAACTCACAGTTTTATTTTTTTCTTGGTTCGTTTTCATGTTTGCACAAGCTTTTTCTTGTGTGGTGGAGGAATTATTGTTAAGCTGGTCGTCCTGGTCTGGCTGCTCTAGAAAAGGTAAATCTTTTCTTTATTCTGTTTCGACTTTAATATTTTGGGTGTTCTAATATGGAATCAAGTTCATATATTAAGTTTATGTTTGATTGTGTCTTGTAGAAAACTTCTGTTTAAACATTATTCCAACCTTCTTTGTAATTGTTGGGTCATTTTCTTTAGTCTGTGATTTTCATCATGTTTATAAGTTCATATGAATTAAACGCATCAGACTTTTTAATGTAGTATATTGTCTTCTGTATAAATGGTAAATTCAATTCTATGCCGCGATGTAGCTTGTAATTTCTTTTATCTACGCCTTAGCATGAATTTTGTCTAAAATCAATTTTTATGGCCCCTTTTAATACATAGTTTAACATGAATACTCATAGTTTAGCATGTGTACTGCTTTCTTGTAGTTCAAAATTTGATCTCGGCATTTAATAGCGGCTCAAGCTAATTAGTGACTAAAAAACCCAAATTAAATCGAAGGTTTAAGTTTTAATTATTTTTTTATTTTTTGAGATGCAAAGTTATTTATTTCTTTTTAATAAAAATACTTTATTTTGTCTATGGTCTTAAACTAGATTATTTATATACCAAAATATTTTTTAATATTATGGTCTTAAACATATCATGTGAAAGTTAATTTAAAAATTGATAAAAAAAACATTCTTAATGTTTCGAAACAAAATAAAAATACAAATAAATTAAAAGACATTGTATTTGTCACGCCCCGAGCCTACACAATGGACGGGACTGGCACTCAAAAATCATTGTTGGCCCCAAGCGAACCCTTGATCTGGCCTACTACTCAGGGAAAGACTTTACTCAACATTTAAAACAACTCAAGAGGTAGATTCATAACTCAAACTTAGAACGCATAAAGTAAAACATTCGGCTGGCCATAAAGGCAACTCAAGTCTTGTAATAAAAACAACTTAAATGAATAAGACTAATGAACTAATAACGTCTAACTGTCTATGAAGCCGCTAGTAACTATGAGGGGTGTTGGGACAAGAACCCCGATCATCCTAACAACTGACTAACAAAGCAATAAAAGGGAATCCTTCGAAAAACAAGGAGGCTTACCAACTGACTCTGAGATGCTCAACTGGATCAACGAGGTGCTGGATGTTGATCCTGATTACATGTATCTGCATCATAAAACGATGCAAGCCAAATGACATCAACACATTGAATATACGAGCATGCGAGGGGAAAACTAAACATGACATAAGCTTGAAATGAATTCTGAAAGAAACACTTACCTCAACTTTACTCAACTCATGGATACTGAACTTAATGCAGAAATAAACAATAGTAAAGATGTAGTTTATATAAAGCATTTAAACAGTAAGTAGCAATTCAATGTATTGGAGAAATACAATAATATCTCAATTTATATATATAATAAAATAATATAATTTTGTGAGAGTTTATCTAACCAACAACCATCACTACAAGCTATGTGATTATACAACGTCTGACCCACGCTGCCAAAACTATCCTATAACTTGTCGGGATATAGAACGCCTCAACTAAATAGATCCACTAGTCTATGCTAAAAAGCATTAAGGAATCATCTAAAAAATATGATCTTTTTTACCCACGTTGGCTACATGGTTTATAGAGACTTGAGTTATTATGAACTCGTCTCCATATCGGTGTTCAATACTACTCCCAAAATACTCAGCTCATATGTTCAAGAACATAACTCTTTGTCACGACCCAAGCCTAGGGCCTAGACGTGACCGGCAAATGGGGAACCCGAAGGAAACCCAAACAAGCCTCATAGCGTATCATTACACATCCTTGGTCGCGGAAGCAATTAAAATGACCATAAGCGATAAGTATAATCAAGGGGGAAATCGGGACTAAGGGAGCAAGAGAAATAAAAAGGAATGATACATAAATACCATAAATGAGTCAAGCTCAAGCATAATACACAACTTATCCAACACCACCTCTAAACATGGGTACTTAGCGGGGACCAAGACAAACTACCGGGCTCACCCTCATAGTCAAAACATAACTAAAAAGGAAAAGTTTTATACATAGCAAAAGATCATAAGCAACGTCCCCGGAATGGAGGACTCACCAATAACCTCGATAGAAAATCGTATTAGCCACGCGGAGAAGGATGGTCAAGCGGTGCTCCGATCCCTACATGGTGACATCATGTAGGCATAGAGTATGCATTAGTACGTTTGAATGTACTAAGTATATGGGATGCAATGCAATGCTACAATAGATGGACATCATAAGAAAAATGCATAATCATACCCGATAGATAGCATATTAATGAAATGATATGTATAATGATGCTTACATAAAAAAAATCATATTTAATGGGACGTAGTACATGTGTGGCGAGTGACCATCAATATAGTATTTCCAAGGCCTACCACCCCCTTGGAGAGGCGAAAGAGGTACAAACCCCTCAATGTGGTTATCCGGGCCTACCACCCCCCGAGCTAGGGACCAAGGTACAAACCCCTCGATGTGGTTATATGGGCCTACTACCCCCCGTACTAGGCAACCAAGGTACCAACCCCTCGATACGGTTACCCGGGCCTACAACCCCCCGAGCTAGGCTTGGTCGACTCACAACACTTATATAGAGAAAATCATATACATGTATTCATTTCATCATCATTTCAATGATTATATGATCATCCGACTCATAGGACGTACATTGGACCTTCCATTTCCTAAGAATTCTATAAGTGAGCATTTTATCAAACACATGGTGGGCTATTGTTCATGTAAATAAAATCATGTATTTCAAGAGTACTAAGTCCAACCAATTCCAAAATCCATATAAATCAGCCAACCAACAACATACATATATATAAATCAACCTTCATAATTTGATCATGGAAGCATGAAGACCATAAACATCACATAAAAATTTCATTTCATGATAATATGCAAAATAGACCATAATAGGGTGTGTAGTAGTAATTGCATACTTCAAGAGTTCATAAATAACCATAAGGACCCATAAACTTGAAGTAAAAATAGAGGATAAATGGTTGGACTTGTGGAAAGGAAAGTTTCCACAATCAAACCCACATACCTCAACTTTGGAGAATCCTTGATGAAGATTGGAATGGAGAATTGAAGCTTGAGATTAAGTCTTGAATTCGGAATTAGAGCTTGAGATGTTTGAATTTGGTTGAAGATCTTGGTGGAATTTTGGAGAGGGCTTAGAGAGTGTTTTTGAAGTTAAAAAATATGACTAAGTATGGGACATTTATAAAAAAACGTCCCCAACCCGCTAAAAAAAAGCTCACTGGAATTTGCAATTCTGCACAGACAGATTTTACGAAAATAGTCATAACTCCTTCATCCTAACTCGGAATGAGGTGAAACCAAGTGCGTTCGAAAGCTAACTCAAAGGGCTTTAATTTAATAGGTTGTGGCTCTTCCAGTTCCTTGTGTGCTAAGAGATATGCCCCTTTAAAGTTGACCCTCCAAATCGCATTTTTTGCGATTTTCGAATTTTGATACGGTTGCTCTAAAATTTGAGTTAGACCCATTTCCCACTCAATTTGACCCCCTGAATAAGAATATGAAGTCGAATTTCCGAAATCATGCACGGATTTTGAGATATATGGAAATTACAATTATAGGTGTTTCCGAAGCACATTTTCGGACATTTTTGGGGTCGTTTCACTCTTTCTCTGTGGTTTGAGATTATTACTCAAAAAATTATCTCTTAAAAGAGATAGAACTCAAAACTACTCATGAAAACTCATTTTAAAATCGGTGTTTCCTCTCATCTTAAATCTAAAAACATTTACTCTTTGGGAATACATAGTCCCCATATAACATTTTAAAGAAATGCACTCGGCTCTACTCTTCCTCAATCTCAATGCTTAAGTCTTAAAACAAGTTTAAAAGATTTGTAAAAGACTTCTTAAAATGACTCGAGAAACCCTCAAGACTTGACTCTCAACTCTACCTTGAATTTGATTTATGAATTAAAGGTTGTGATTTGTGATAGGAAAGATCTCATGATATTTAAGAGTGTTTTTAGATAGTTAAACATGAGAAACAATCAAGAAATCATAGTCTGGAAGCAAGTCCGCAATGTGGAGATGCATTTTATTATTTGATCGCGAAATAAATTTTGAGGCAGAAGGGTCCGCGACCTCTCCGTGACGCGGAGAGAAAAAGTTCTGATCCTGAGGAACAGGTCCGCGTCGCGGACCTGATACCCAAATTTTCCCGACTTTTTCCTTCTTCGTTTTCTAACCCCAATTCGCCTAAATTCGATTCTTCTTCTCAATTCCTCTTTAGTTTCAGATACCAGTATATGTACACAAGAATCTATTCATAAATGACTCTAAAATCTACACGATTTCCTCAAGAACTCAACAATCCCAACTTAACTCAAGAACGAAAGCCAATATTCAAGAACACAATTCAAAATCATCAACTTTCAACTTTCTAGAACGAATTTCACTGAAATAAACATGATTGGTGTGTGGGTGAACGAACCCGACGCTATGAAAGTCTCACATACCTCTTTAGGGATCAACCTTTGACGGAACGACTTCGATTCCGCAAGAAATCTCCAAGAACTCCTTGACTTTTCTCCTTTTTTCTCCTATTTTCTCTTCTCTCAAAGCCCTAGTGTAATTCTTAATTGTGTAAACTGAACGAACTCAGTTTAGACCCCAAATAAATTCCTAAAAACGGAATAAATTAATTGGGTAATGAAAAGACCAAAATACCCCTCTAAAATCTGGTTGACTTTCCTTATCCAGACAGTCCGACTTCAAACGGGCATATCTCTCTCATACGAACTCGAAAATTAGCAAATTCGGTGGTGTTGGAAAGATAATTCAAAGGCCTTTCATTTGATATCTTGTAGCCCACCTAACTCATCATGTACCAGGATTTATGATTGTTTGAATTTGACCCAAAACTCATACTTAACATACTTGCCAAATTTCAGATTTTTATTCTTTCCAAAAATGGTTCTTTGTAATTCTAGCTCTTTCGAATAGCGGGGTGTTACAATATTATTTTTTTTTGGTTAAAAACAGCTTATAATAATTTTATTATTATTAAAAAATTAGGCCCTTCAAATTTAGGGACCTAAAACGGATGCCTCATTTTTAAAGGCATTGAGCCGCCCTATAGCATTAAATTTTAACATTCATATGCACTTAGAATTTGTTCACACTATTGTTTGTATGTATGAAGATACTCACTTTAAGTGTGCATTATGTTAGTTACTTATTTATTTGAAGTGTCATTTTCATGTCCATTTGATTTGTTCCTCATACTTGGGTTGTTAATAATGCATGACCTTTTACATTTTTGGAATAAATATGCCTTTGTCTTTTGTTTGGGAGCCAACTCGAAGTTTGAAATATGCAATCCAATATGTGCATCAAGTTATATTTTCATGTAACTTTATTTCTAAAAGCGTTCAAAGGAGTATATTAATTATTTTCCCTTACTTTCTTTACATGTGATATTGGCGGAGTCCATTTTCATCGCCTCCTTGCATTTTCAAGTTGTCGAGTCAACCACGATTTCATTCAGATGGAAAATTGAGATGGAAAAGGAAGTTTATATACTGGTCTCAGAGGTGATCTATGAGTCAGAATACATAAAATATGCAGGATATACACTTGATATACATTAGATACGTATATGATACACAAAAGAAATTAGCTGAAGGCCCAAAGTGCAGCCGCAGTTCTTCAGAGAGTTGAATTTTGGTTGGAGCCCAAGTCATTTTCAGCAACCAGACTTTGACCAAGTCCATTAAATTTTAGTTATTTGTATTTATTTGTTTATTTATTTTATATTTTTGGTAATAATTTATTTGTTTGTTTTTATTTTTGAATGTATTAGCTCTAACCTTAAAATTTTAAATTAACTTAATTAAATCCCTTAGAGATAAATCACTTTTTGTTATGATAATTTACTATTTTAAATAATTTTATTTCATAGTCTTTCTTTACTTAGCCATTTTTCGATTAAGTTTACTTTCTTTCTAAAATATTTCAAATGTTCAAATTAATTCTCTTTTAAATTGCTTTAAATGCCTTTTTTTTAAATTATTTTCGCCAAAAAAGTTAACTAATTAAAATTTTAAATTGTTGGATAATTGTATGTTAGTGGTCCTTTGAGTGTTAATATCTTCTCAAAGTGGAAATTGAAATCTCTTACTTTTTTCTCTAAATTTTTAACACTTAAATTTGATGGAGTTTTTTGAATTAATAAATTTAATTTTCTTTAAACAATTATGTGATGACTTTTTAAATATGATTTCCCCCCTAAAAAGTTGTAATTTTTAAACATCTCTTTTCGACACATAACACTGACGGCGCGAAGCACGATTTTTTTTATAACTAATATAAAAATAAATACTACAATACAGAAATTTGGGAGTTATTTGATATTTTTTATGTGTTCTTGGTATTCTTGAGAAACAAGAAGTAAAAACAATATATTTGATCTAAAACTCCAAGTGAAAAGTGTTAAAAGTTGTTTGGGTTGTAAAAATTGGTTTTGCAAAATTAGAGTAGAAAAAAATGGCTAAGATGAGCCTTTTCATAAACGGCAATGAGATAAATGAACCAAAATTTTAATAAATAATGTAAAAGAGGCTTTTCTAAAAAGTTAAATGTAATATTTGAGCTTTTTCCGTAAATAAAATAATAAATATATTTTATGGTATAGTGTTTTTGCTAAAGTCCAAATAAAATCACATGGAGACAAAATGGATGAAGCCAAAAGGAGGTGAATGGTGATAGAGATAAGATTAAGTGATGAAGCTTTTCATTTGTATCTAACTTCTAAAGAGAGAAATTTAAAGTTCATTTGTCTAAGTTTTTTCTTAATTTGTTGTTATGGCAGATAGTAAAGAAGCAGCACAAGTTATATCAATTACCATATACCCACTCAAATCATGCCGTGGTATTTCAGTTCCTGAAGCAGCCCTTTCTTCAACTGGTATACTTCAATTTCCATTCACTTTTTATGTGAGTCTCCTGGTGTTACAGTAATCAAAGCTTTACCTTAATAAAAACCCCATTTTGAATCTTGATCTTTTGCAACACACAGTGTATTACCGTTTCTTGATTAATACTCTCTGTTTGTCCACTTTTAAATTGACACACTTATTAAAAATATAGTTAATGACATAGTAACTTTACTATTTTACCCCTATTAATTATGGTTAATTAAAAACTTAAAACTTTCAAAAAGTTTAACCTTTTTTAAAGTAATTAATTGAGAATATAATAGGTAAAAAAAATAATCTTTCTTGATTTATTAAAATAGACAAGTAATTAAAAAAAAAAAATAAACAAGTAATTAGGAACAAGGAAGTACTTCCTCAGTTTTATATTAGATGAAGTTGTTAGACCTTTGGGATACGATGCTGCTGAATTATTACTCCTTCCTGGGGTGTTTTTACCTTTTTCACATTGGTCCAAAAAAGTGATCAAGAAAGTATTAATTGCCTTTGTTATCAATTTATCTTGTTTAGATAAGTGGGGTTTTACATTATCAAACAACTATATTATACTATTTCTTTTGTACATTTTTAATTGTTATAAAAAAAATTGTAGAGTCAAACTATAAGATTACGATATATTTTTTTTATATATGTAAAAATTTGCAATTTATAGTACTATTCGTATAGTTTCTAAATATCTAATTTTTTTGTTTAAAATATTGAACTAATATAATCTAATTTAACTTTGAAATTAGTTATTGACTTTCGAAAAGCATAACATGACAAATAAAAATGGACGGAGATAGTACTATTTAAGGGTGAATTAGTAAAACACTTGTTACTTTACATTTCTTGAGGTGTTCGCCAAATCTAAAAGCACCATTTAATATGGACAGGAGGGAGTAGAAGAGTTATCTGCTTTTCTATCTACTTGGTCAACTGAATTTGAAAGCTGATTCCTAACCAATTGACTGCTTTGTGTTGGAATTAGCCCTCTGATTTTACCTTTTACAATAATAAATTTGGTGATAGGATTATTTTTGAGAGCATTAACACTCAATCCAACTTGAACCCTCGGCAAAGATGATGACTTATTGTCTATGTTGATCAGACTCTCTAAAAATGTTGTTGTTGTTATGTCGAATCCTTCAAAAGTACACTACTTTTGGAGGTTTTGACATGCACTTACATCCATTGATATCATTGAAGAGTCCGAGCAACATCACTTACTATTTTAAATAATAACGTTTTGTCATAAAAAAGAAGAAGAAGCAATATCGCTTACTATTATTTAACTTCAATTTTTTCCTTTTCAGTCAGAATCATCCCAAATTAGTATAACCCTTTTGACCTGCTCAAAGTATAATAGGTTAGCTAGGCAATTGATGATTATGGGAGTGTCATAATTGGGTGAATCCAAAAGGATTCATCAAAGTTTTGTGCTTAAATGGGCTAAAAGAGTGAACCAAACAAGTTAATTGTCAAATGAAGTGGCTGATGCCTTTAGAGATCAAAGAATAGCAGATGTTTCTATACAGTTATGTCAGGTTAGGCCACACCGCTAAGTTGCAACAAACTTTCCATATGTAACGGCAAGGATTGACAATGGCAAATGATTATTTTCCTAAGTTGCATGTTTAGGGTGGATTGTGGTACATGAAGCCTGGCTTACACTTAATAATTTGATGAAAAGTGGGTTCACATCTTTAGTCCATCGCGAATGCGGCATAAGGCCCACGAACGCGATGGCTAGACACCCAGGCCTCCGCGAACGCGGCACTGGCCTCGCGAACACGGAGACAAGGACCACTAGTCACCACAATGTGGCATGATGCCCGCGAATGCGAAGGGGAAAAGTGGTCGCACCAGCTGATGCATAAGTCACCTTACTGAACTTTTGACCGAACTCAACCGTTCAAGTTTCAAAAGTTCCAAAACACGAAAACTTGCACAAAAACCAAAAGAACGACTAGATGATCAAACTGTTAGTTCCAACAAGTCATAAATGACTTGAGGTCGCTATAGAAACACTCTAAACGATTAAAAGAAGGCAATAAGAGGGAAATGACCTGGACGGTCATTACAGAAGTCAAACCCCATTGACAAATAATTTGATAAGTAAGGGGAAACCGTAAACTTTTGACCAAAAGAAGCGAGCGGGAACCACTTGGAGGTCTCTATCGGAGGATTCCTCAAATTTATGTAAATCTTGATCATTTCCACTTAAGCATATCAAGGTTTGAATTCTCAATTCAGCCAAACTGTCTCATAATTTTGTTTGACTCATCAATGCCTAGTAATCTTCAAACTGATTGACCATTTAGTTAAACTGTTGTCCTGGCCTGTAGTCAACAATAGAAGAAAAATAAAAGTATTATCATGTAGAGACTGCATCATTTGGTATTATTACATTCTCCATTAGCATGTAGGCGTATGATGCAAAATCATTGATGATTTAGACTGCTATGTATTTGAGTTACTTCATATGGTTGGTAGCATGTCTGTATTATAACAAATTTTGCAAAAAATGAACATCTCAGTGAGATATTATAATCCAATGCTTCAAATAAATAGTACACAAAAATTTCATACTAATTTCTTGAGCTCAACAATCAATTCTTACGCTTTGTTTTTCTCAGGATTTCGATGGGATCGGCAGTGGATCGTTGTGAACTCCAAAGGTAGAGCATGTACTCAAAGAGTAGAGCCATCGCTTGCTCTGGTTGAGGTTGAACTGCCAAATGAGGCTTTATCAGAGGGGTGGGAACCAAATCCAAGCTCATTTTTAGGTTAGTGAGAATATGTTTTATGATCCTTGTTTTCTATTACTTTGCATTTCTTGATACTTAACAGAAAAGAAAAAAGGAAACAACATATCTTTTGAGGCATTCTGTAAACTCCAAGACTAAGGTAAGTATAATCGCAAAAAATGTAAAACTTTTGTTGGTGTTTTTTTATAATGCGGTAGCAAAAAGGGTTGACAATATTGAATGAAAAATGTCGAGAAAATGATCAAAATGATCCTTAATGTATGGGAGTTGAAGTGTTTTGGTCTTTTATATATACCGCTTAATAGATATAGTCCTTAATGTATGTAAAATATGATCATTTTGGTCCTAAACCTAAAATTTAATAATTATTTGTTAACTTTAACGGGAAAAACTAAAAAAAGCATCCTCCACCTCTCTCATCCTTTCTTCCTCGGCGTTGCTGCTTCTACAATTGAATTTCAATGTTCTTCTTTTTTTCCAAATTGTTTCAGAATTGGTTCCAAACAAAAATTAATTTTCTTTTATTTATAAGCAGCATATATTTTAAATTGATTATGAAAATTCATAAAGTAGTATTGAGTGTCGCGTTTCTTTATCAGGTCTGCCCAATTTCTCCTAAAATTTTATCAGATTTCACCCCATGGATCGATTTCTGATTCTAAATCGTGATCTTAAACTTGATTCTTGTTGTAAGTTGGCCAAATTCTTTTTTTCTCTTTAATCCCCTTCATGATCAATCTCTAGTTTTCTCTGGGAGTGTGTGGGTGTTTCTTAAATTTTTGAATTGTTTTGTTGAAATCCATTTCGTGGTAGAAGCAGTAGCAGGGAGGAAGAAAGGAGGAGAGAGAGAGTAGAGGCTTTGAGTTTTTCTGTTAAACTTTAACGGAAATTGTAAGTTCTAGGGTTAGGATCAAAATGATCACATTTTATATATATTAAGAACTATATCTATTAAGTGGTATATATAAAGGACCAAAACACTTTAACCTCTATACATTAAGGATCATTTTGATCATTTTCTCAAAAATGTCTTTCAATATTTTTCTTAAGCATACGAGGACTTTAAATAGCCACTTACAAAAAAAAATGCATGATTCAAAATTTAATAACAAAAATATCTCAACAAACTAAAACAACCTAATAGGAATTTAAAATTCATATTCATCCTAAGGCGAAGCAACTTATTATGCTAAATATTAATGCAGTAACTAAAAGCAAACAAAATATTGCATTTCCTAAGCTTCATCATATCTTTTAAGGGCCTCAAATTGAGGCATTACGTAAACTCCAAAGTAAGGCAATTATGATCACAAAAGAAGCGATCTCACTAGTATCGACTTCACCTTTTCTGATAGTGATAAGAGCTCCTGGTATGGATGTGCTTAAAGTCCCACTGGCTGAACCATCTGAAGTAGCAAACGGTGTCTCCGTGTGGGAATGGTCTGGCTCTGCTTTGGATGAAGGAGATGAAGCATCAAAGTGGTTCTCCAAATATCTAGGGAAACCTAGTCGTCTCGTACGTTTCAATGAAGGTATGCTCCTATGTCCCCTTTGTAACCCGCCAAAATCATCTGATAATTTGTATCTTTATTATATTGCATTTAACCTTGAAATGCTTTAGAATTACTTGACGTTAGAACCTTCAACCCAGACACATAAGGGCTTGGAGAGTGCGGTTGAACGAATTTTAACACTGTTCTTTTGGCATGCACGTTAATGCTTTGAATTATCTCTATCTGTGTATTTTCACTTTCTAGATGCTTGTGGCACTGTAACCAGAGAGTTAACGGTGACTAAATGAGTTATCAAATCTGCATATAAGAGTTTAGGGTTTGATGTCTTGGGAAGCCTGTATTTAGTCTAGAAATATAACTATCTCAGAAATACTAATGATCTCTAGACGACTCTGCTGTCATCGACTCCGTAGTCTAGTCACATCTTATTTAAAGTTTGTTCTTGAACATTCAATCATATACTCTCTCCGTCACATTTTATGTGCCACTCTATTCATGTTACTCTGTCCACAAAAGAATGACACTTTCTATACTTGAAAATAGTATAACTTTAAACTTCCCAATTTACTCTTTAATGACATGCTTTTTAGGCTCTAAAATCTCATAGCATATTTAAGGCCACCAGAGCCAGAATTTTTAATTTATAGATTTTGTACATATTAAATAAATTTTCTAACATATTGACAGGGTTTGAGCTAAAGCTACTAAGTTTTGTCAAATCCATTGCCACTATTGTGAGTCCTCCCCTAAGACCACAAGTACCAAAAGTTTTTGTTTCTTTGTTATACTCTGTACTCAATCAAACTATGCCATATCAATTGAAATGGAGGAAGTAGTTAAAGATGTGTGCATCCGGAAAATAAGGGATGTGCTCAGCCGTAGTCATTTCACTAATTTTTTTTGCTCATGCAGTATCACAGTCTAGACCTACCGACCCTAACTATGCTCCTGGGTACAAAATAAAATTTAATGATGCATATCCCTTCCTCCTTATATCTCAGGTTAGCATTTAATTATCCTAAAGATGAAATTTTATCTCTCATTAATTAAAAAAAATAAAAAAATCTCAAGTTGTTTCCTTTTTCTTGGCAGAAATCACTGGATGTATTAAACGAGCAACTCAAGGAGCCTGTGTCAATCAACCGCTTCAGACCAAAGTATCTTCTATTTCTTATTCAATCATTTAGAGAGAGAAATGAATCTATATATAGGGTGTGTTTGGTATGAAGGAAAATGTTTTCCTAGAAAATGTTTTCCTGGAAAACAAGTTGATTTTTGACTTATTTTCTCATGTTTGGTTAGTAATTAGAAAATATTTTTCGGAAAAGATTTTTAGTGTTTGATTTATGAATGAAAAATATTTTTGAGAAATATCTTTTATTTTTACTAGAGTAGAAAATAATTTTTGAAATTGAAAAAATATTTTTTAAAAACAAACTTAAATTTTTTTTTTTTTGTGGGGTTGGGTGGGTTAGGGGGTCGAGGGTAGGGGTGAAAAAATGAAATTTTGAAATTGAAAATATTTTTTAAAAACAAACTTAAATTTTGTTTTTTTTTTGGGAGGGGGGCGGGGGGCTGGTAGGGGTGGGTGGGTCAAGGATAGGGTGAAAAAATGAAATTTTGAAGTTGAAAATATTTTTAAAAAAAAACTTAATTTTTTTTTGGTGAGGTGTGGGGGGGGGGGGGTTGAGACTTGAGGGTAGGGTGAAAAATTGAAATTTCGAAATTGAAAATATTTTTTAAAAACAAACTTAAATTTTTTTTTTGGGGTAGGGGTGGTGAGTAGGGGGTGGGTGGGTTGGGGGGGGGGGTCGAGTGTAGGGATGAAAAAATAAAATTTTGAAGTTGAAAATATTTTTTAAAAACAAACTCAATTTTTTTTTTGTTGGGGTGGGGGGGGGGGGTGGATGATCGAAGGAACGGGATGAAAAAATAAAAATTTGAAATTAAAAATATTTTTTAAAAACAAACTTAAATTTTTTTCTTTTTGAAGGGGGTTGGGGGCTGATAGGGGGACGAGGGTAGTGGGTGGGGGTAAAAAATAAAAAAATTGAAATTAGAAATATCTTTTAAAAATAATTTTTAATATTTTTTTGGGAGGGGGTGAGAGTAGGGGTGAGGGTGGGGTAAAAAAATTGAATTTAAAAATAAGCTTTAAATTTATTTATTTTCGGGGGAGTGGGGTTGGGAGCAGGTTTGATGGTAAGGACAAAATAAATTGATTTTTTTAACAAAAAAGTAATTGTAATTTGAAGTTGGAAGAGAATTTTGAAAAATATTTTCCATAAGTTTTGAAGGGAAGTCATTTTCCTTAAATTTGAGGAAAATGAGTTGATTTGAAAAACATTTTCAAAACATTTAACCCAACCAAACATGAGAAAATTGGAAAATGTTTTCCTTCCTACCAAACACACCCATAGTGATTATATATACTAAAGGAACTTCCTTAGAGTTGATGTAGCAGCGTTCATGAAGAACTTAATAATTGCTTCAACATGACCCCTCTACATGGTGTACTTGTTAAGATGATGACGTTGGCTTCTTTGGGCAAAATACTCCTCTGATTATATGAATCTTTATATTGAACCTGTGTCTTTTGCTGAAAATCCCATAATTGATCATTATTGTTTTCTTGGTTGTTAACATAAATAATATTTATTCTGTTCTTGCATCAATCGTAACCTTCAACTGTTGGAAACATGCATACAGTATCCTCATTGACGGATCCAATCCATTTTGTGAAGATTTATGGAAGGATGTCAAAATAGGTGAAAATACATTCCATAGCACAGAGTTATGCTATCGCTGCAAGGTAAAGGTTATCCTTTCTCTAAATCTCGATGATAACCATTATTTAGGGGATTTTTAATTGTTGAAGATTCAAGGAATGCGATAATATATTTAGTATACGTGTGAATAAGAAACCCCATAACTGCACGTGTGAGATTACATTGGGTATGTTGATGTCGTTGCATGCGAGTATGAAAAAATATGCAGACACATTCTTCGGAAGATATACAAACAAAGGAAAAACAGTGAAGGAAAAAAATAAAATAAATCATCTAATGTAAACACTCATCTTCTTTGTTAACTTCTTAGATGTGGCTTTCAGGTACCAACAATTAATCAAGAAACTGCAGAAGCAGGTTCCGAGCCAAGTGAAACGCTCATGAAGTTCCGTTCAGATAAAGTCCTAAAGACAAATAAGAAACCGCAAGGACGAGTAAGCAAATAAGTTCTTGTATACTCATCATTCACTTAGCATGATCACATATTCAGTTATCTGCTCATTTTTTTCATTGGATGCAGATTTACTTTGGTCAGATGTTAGTGTGGGAGGATTATGTTGCACAAGAGAAGAGAAAGACCATCAAAGTGGGTGATCCTGTCTATGTCCTCAAGATGGTTTCGTCCTATGATGATGTATCTGTGTGAGACTATGCACATACGTACTTTATTAGTCAGGTACGTCATATACAATTGTAGTTATTGACATTGAATGCTGTAAAAACACAACTTATTTATGAGATAAAGAACCAGGAATTTGTATGTCTGTAATAAATAATTGTGTGGTTGCATTTATTCACTTTTTTTGAGTGCTTGACTATCTGACTCCTTGTTCATGGTGAACTTGATGACTCCTTAACTTGTTCATATCACTAATTTCCAAATCTTCCTCTCAAGTTGGTGCCATATATAAAATTGGATACACCAAGCTTGTTGCAAATGCATCGATTTTGAGGAGCCCTAAGAGCTTGGTAAATTAGATGGATACTGCTTGTTCTTTTGGGGTGTGTTTGGGAGGATTTTTTCATTTTTTTTGGAAAATGTATTACGCCTTCTATCCCAATTTATATGACTCATATTCTTTTTTTGTCAGTCCCAAAAAGAATGACACATTTTTATATTTAGTAACAATTTAACTTTAAAATATCAATTTTACCCTTATTGAAATGATTTATAATCACACAAACATCTATTGTGATTTATTTTAGACTACAAGTTTTAAAAGTGTCTCTTCTTAAATTTCGTGTCAAGTCAGGCTAAGTCATATAAAGTAGGACGGAGGAAATGTCATTTTCCACGTTTGGTTGGTTAAAATGACTTGAAAAACATCCTAGAAAAACTATCGAACTTTTGCACTAGATTGAACAACAATATTTTGTCTTCTTGCATTTTCATGATACTAATCCTGGCCACGTGTGTCTCATGCTAAATTGTGTGGAGTTATTATAACGATATATATATATATATACTCCCTCCGTCTCATTTTATATGTCATTTCTTTCTATAAATAGCTGGACCACAATACTTGTCATTTTATAAAATTTATGCATAAATTACCATATTTTGCCTATTATACCCTTGATAGAGTAGTTAATTAATCTTGAAAATGTATTCATCATTTATTATAAAGTTAACTTAAGTAAACATTAAATAAGGGTAGAAGGGTAAAGTTACATCATTTCTTAATACAAATGCAAAGTAAAAAGGTGACATATAAAATGGGACGGAGGGAGTACATAACATGTATGTTGCCCATGTATCTCATGCTCAATTATTACAAGAACTTTGAAAATATTATTATTAGTGTGTGATAAGTTGCACAAAAATTGAAGAGAAATATACATGCTCAAACCAATAACTTCAATTATGCAATTCCTATAATATATCAAGTATTCAATTTGATAAAAGTTTCTCTTGTTTAATATGTCATAACTCATAATTTAAATCTTGTCTTAAGTTTTTCATCTTCTTTTTAAGAAATTGAAGTGTCCACCTTTTCACATTTGCATACTTGTTGTCGAATGAGAGTAGTATTTTGTAAAAGTTACATAGAAATTTGATCAATCTATGTCTTCCTTAAGATGGCTAGTAGATGATCATTGTGCGATAACTTGCATAGTAATTGAAGAGAAAATATACAAGCTCAAACCAATGAATCGTGAGCCTATTCAATCAAGATTATTAGCAGTAGAAGGTACATCATGCTGAAATATTGCTATCAAATGAATTTCAAAAATAATATTCGAACAATTTTAATAATGTATTATTGTAATATATCAAGTATTCAACTTGATAAAAGGTGTTTAAATTTATCACAACACATAATTTAAGTGTCGCTTATTGGTTCAAAATATTTCATGTTCTAAAATTTTTGCCTTCTTTCTAAGAAACTGTAGCCTCCACCTTATTAGAATCACATAAAGGTCACGAAGTTGTTATCGAATGTGAATTGTATTTTGTAAAAATTGCACATAAATTCGATCAACATGTACCTTTCTTATGATAGCTAGTGGGTTATTGTCAATTTTTTGGTGTACACCTACAAAAAAAAATATTATTATTAGTGATAAAAATAATAATTACTCAAATATCTAATCGATATATAATAATTATTATAGGTGCGTGTACCCCTTGCCTAGTTCAAAATTATTAGTTCTATCATTTGTGAATTTAATAAAAAAATATTAGTTAAATTATGTAAATTGATTCCTAACCAAAATCTACACAAACAAGAATATACAGTTTCATGATACTCCAAGAACTTATAATTAAAAAGAAAGTAATCTTACCTAATTTGATATTTCCATCACAAAATTTCTATGTTGCAAGAGGTGAAATAACTATGACACAAATGTTTTCGTGCCCAAGTAAGATAAATTTTCAACTAATCAGAAAACATATATGAATAAGTGAATTAAAGACAATAACTTATAATGTGAATAGAAAAAATAGAGCACATAAGCAGAAGTAGAAAAGAGAGACACAAACACAAAAAGAATATGAAAAAATGTCACCTACACAAAGTAGGATTGATGATCTAATAATTTGATGAATTGGAATAGTTATCTTGTGATTTTTCACTATATATACACAATATATAGCATTTAGGAAATGAATATATTGTATTGAATTGATCAAAATAATTTACTCCACATTAAATATACCAAGTAACTTTTCCAATTCTCCATAAGTTTATTACTACAAAGAGATGTTAAACTTTTTGCATTAGGAATCGGAAGATAAAGCATTTACAGAAATTGAATACACATAATTCCATGTCTTTTAATTTATTAGGTCATTCATTTTCTATATTATTATTTATTTATATTTATTAGAAGATCGACTTACTTTTTAGAAAGAAAAATAACATAAATAAAAGTTAAATAAATGACAAAACATTAATGGGTATTTTTGTGTATATATATTCAATAGCATAATGCATTTAACTAAGTGAATATTTATATTCTTGTACAATATTATTGTAGGAATTATCAAAATGTCCATAAAATATTGAATGACATCAATATCCTTCAATCAAATATTTTTTACTTTACCAAAAATATTTGATTGAAGGATATTGATGTCATTCAATATTTTATGGACATTTTGATAATTCAATTTTTAAAATATTTTAGTTCCTGTTATATATATACTTACTATACTTACTAATTTAATAGAAGTTTTATTTCTCTTTTTTTTATGTGAAGGAAAATGACAAATTAATTTATGATTATTATTTAATATTTAATTAATAATTTTTTTTTAACCTTTTTATTTAGTATAGGAATAAAATGGTAATCCAACTTTAAATTTTTGAGCTTTTGACTTTTAATAAAAAAATTATTATTATTATTTATTATTTATTTATGATCATAAGATGATAAGTTAGGAAAATGAAGAGGTGTAGTTATGAAGATGATTTTAAATGGAAAAATATATTTTTTAAATGATTTAAGAAAATAAATTAATAGGTAATGAGTATTTTCGTAATTCAACTTTTGATTTAAATTATTCCTACTTTTAATAATATATGATATGATACTTTATTGAGATTTTTTTCATAATTCAAAATAATTTTTTAAGTTTAAGAGAAGTATTGGAATCTATTTCATATTTACCCTTCTTTTTAATAAGATTATTAATTACTTTATATTTTCCAGGAGAATAGTTTGAAAATATTCAAAAGAATAATAGTATAAATTGAAAAAACTCTACTAGTAATATTCATTATTTTTAAAACTTATATTTTTAAAAAATTACTATTTAAATACATTCTTAATAATATATATGTGATTTTCATAATTCATTATTCATTAGTTGATAAAGAATAAACACACGACACTAATAACAAGAGATTAAAAATTCGTGAAAGTGAAAGTTAAAAAATATTAAGAATTAACTACAGTGAAAAGGAGTCAGTTTGAATTAACAAAGTATAGTAAATAAATAAGAATGAATGGAATAAACAAAACTAAAGCTCTTCACACATTAATAAAAAAGACAAAAGAAAAAAAAAAGCTTCACTGCGCACAAGACCATGCCAAAAAAATAATGCTAGCAACGAGGTTCAGACTCGCATTGCTCATATGGAATATTATGCCATTTGCCAATTGAACCGTTCACAATTTTGTTTATTGGGTGACAAAGTTAATATATATTAATTTCTTATGCATATGTATATATACAAAGATTTTTCTGAAATCACTCGGTGTCGTGACACCCACACCCGTACCCTTAGATCCGCCCCTGTTAATATATATATATATATATACTAGTTTTCTGACACGTGTGTTGCACGTGATTACCAATTTCAAAAATATATGTTATAGTAAATAGTATTGCTTATTTAAGCGAAGATTTGAATAATACGATTGGCAAAAAATAAGATCATCATGTATATCTCTTATTCACGCAAACCTATGAAGATGGTCAATGAAAATTTTTATTAGTTAAATGCAATTATGTATATATTTATTTCAATTTGATGAGGTTCAATCATGTAATTAGTCTTATCTTACTAATATTACCTTGTAGACAATATTTGTTTTGTATTTTTCTTGTCATCTACCAGATGTGCTTTGCATGCGTATTGTTAAATTGTTTAGATGTCATATGAACATGTGAAGAGAACAACTACATTTTGAAAACTCGGAACTTTTTAAAATAATATATTTTCAAGTTAGAAGATCTCATTAACCTAATAATACATTTGTGACATATATAGTACGTTAGTTTAAATACAAATACCTACCTAAATATAAATATATATTGGCATTACTGAAAATATTTATCTCATGAAATTAAATATTAAATAAATAATAAAAATTAAATTAATACAAATTTCAACTGCGTTATTACAAGTCATATGAATTTTTCTTCGTCTAAAATACTAGAATATTAAGAAATAGTAAATAAGTAAAACAAAAGGGCAATGTTTATATAGTAATAACTATTTTGAAGCAAACTTTCTCGGAGTCTAAATCACATAAGTAACATTGATAAATAAAGTCATTCTTTTCTCTCGAGCATAAAAAACAAATCGTGACAATTCTCTAAATTTTGGAAAAAATTATTCAGAAGCATATATCTACATCACAAGAGAAAATTGTTAACAAAAACAAATGAATTTAGACTACATCATGTTAACTTCATATATTGGAACATTACATACTAATGTGTGTGTATATTAAGCAAAAAAAAATAATTATTATATCATTAAAATTAAATTATTTTCCTCAAGTACTCGAGGTTATGGAATATACCCTCTTAGGATAGAACGACTTACTTCATCAGAATAGTGGTACCTCATATTCCGCTAAATTTCAAACTCACTCAACGACAATAAATTATACAAAAAAAAATTAAAATGCAAGAAGAAGAAGAGTAGAAGATTAGAAAAAATTGTGGTTGGAAAATGAGAGAAAGTCCTTCTATTTATAGTAACAAAGGGTAGTATGAACAAATATTTTTGTGTCTTATCTGGAAAATCATGACATTTTCAAGAAGTCACAACACTTTCGAAAAGTCACAACTCTTTGGAAAAGTCACAACTCATTGAAAAAAAGTCACAACTCTTTGGAAAAGTCACAACTATTGCAAAAGTCACTACTCTTTGGAAAAGTCACAACTTACTGAAAAAGTCACAACTCTTTGGAAAAGTTACAACTCATCGAAAAATCACAACCCTTTGGAAAAAGTCACAACTCATCGAAAAAGTCACAACCTAAGTTAGGGATATTATAGTAATTTAACATTCAAGTTAACAGTTCATGCTTTTAAGGTAACTAGTTTTTCGACACGTGCGTTACACATGATTACCAATTCAGAAAATATATGTTATAGTAAATAGTATTGCTTATTTAATCGAAGATTTAAATAATAAGCTTGGCACAAAATTATATTGCAAATTATTTTATGAATGTTCAATGTGGATCGTCATATATATCTCTTATTCATGCGAACCTATGAAGATGATGAATGAAAACTTTTATTAGTTAAATGCAATAATGTATTTATTTATTACAATTTGATGAGGTTCAATCTTGTAATTAGTCGTATCTCACTAATATTACCTTATAGACGATATTTGTTGTGCATTTTCTTGTCATCTAACCATATGTATTTTGCACGTGTATTCCATATTAAACTGTTTAAATGTCATATGAACATGTTAAGACAATAACCAAATTTTATTTTTTAGAACTATTTTTTGTACACATTAATTTTTATTTTATAAGTTATAACATAATAGATGATGTTCTTGTTGTTGGCTCTCATATTTAACTTCTCGATTGACTGTGTACATAAATCATAGATAGTTATCTGACTGTCTATAGTTAACTAAGAAAGGTTTCCTTTTTTTTTTTACCGAAAAAATTAAAGAATATATTATATCTGTGAAATAATATATATAATCACTTGTTTATCTTACACCTAACAAAGATATAGTTCATATACTTGTAAACGATTTTCAATTTATTCAACTAAGCATGATTCGTCTAAGGAAAAATAACAACACCATGTTATCACATATATAGGGGCGGTATAATAATATGAAAAATAATTGGTCAAAGATTAATATAAGGAAAGATTAAACATATAAATAATTAATGTAATAACTATGAGAATCCATAACACTATAGCTAAAGAATGTAAAAGAGGGTGAATAACGTTTGCAATTTTTAGTAATAACTAAGAGAATTTATAATGTTATAACTAAAAAATTAGTGTGCAATAGTTGAATTTCTAATAAATTTTATACTAACATAAATAAATAGGACTTTTAATTAATGTTACTATTTTTTTTTTATAGTTAATAGATTTTAATTTAGTGTAGGGACAAAATGAAAATGTTTATTCCATATTACTAAATATAAAATTTATTTTGTAAATGATAAATTTAAATGATTCATATATATTCACATATTTTCACATTTGTTGTGAGTTTTTTTTTAAAAAAAAAAGAACTCAAAACATTATAAAATAATATATTTTGAAGTTAGAAGATGTTGTTAGCTTTATAATACATTCGTGCATTAATGAAAATATTTCTCTCATTAAAATTAGTTATTAAATAAATAATAAAAATTAAACTAATACAAACTTCAACTGGCTTTATTACAAGTCATGTGAACTTTTCTTTATCTAAAATACTCAAATTTTAAGAAATAGTAAATAAGTAAAAACAAAATGGAAATATTTATATAGTAATAACTATTTTGTAGCAAACTTCCTGACAATCTAAATCACATAAGTAGAATTGATAAATAAAGTCAATTTTTTGTCTTGAGCATCAAAAACACAAATCGTGACAATTATCTAACTATTAAGAAGTCTAATAATTTTGGAAAACGTTATTCAGAAGCATATATCTACATCACAAGAAAATTTGTTAACAAAAACAAATGAATTTAGACTACATCATGTTAACTTCATATATTGGAACATTACATACTAATGTATATATTAAGTACAAAAAATTATTATTATATCATCAAAATTATTTTCCTCAAGTACTTGATGTTATGGAATATAAAATCTTAGGATAGAACGATTTACTTCATCAGAATAGCGGTACCTCATATTCCGCTAAACTTTGAACTCACTCAACGTTAATAAATCACACGAATTTTTTTAAAATGCAAGAAGAAGAAGAGTAGGAGATTAAAAAAAATTGTGTTTGAAAAATGATAGGAAGCCCCTCTATAGTCAACAAAGGATAGTATGAACAAGTGTTTTTTGTGTTTTATCTGAAAAGTCATGAACATTCCGACAAGTCACAAGCCTTTGGAAAAGTCACAACTCATTGGAAAGTCACAACTCATTGAAAAATCACAATCCTTTGAAAAAAGTCACAACCTAAGTTAGGAATATTATAGTAATTTAACATTCAAGTTAGGAGTTCATACTTTTAAGGTAATATATATATATGTATTCCATGATTGCCAACATAGTTTACTATAGATAGATTGTCAAAGTTGATTAGACATAACTTAAAAGGGAAAAAGGTTTGAAATATATCCGAACTTTGACCAAAATTGTTGTAACAATCCCAAACTTCGGGTAGGACCTATTACCCCCTGCACTATTTAATAGTGTATTTTAAAGATATATATGTGCCCACGTAGACAATATAAATATAGAATCATTATAAATAGTAACTTGTACATCTAGACACTTATATATCTTTAAAATACATTATTAAATAGTGCAGGAGGAAATAGGTCCTGCCCAAAGTTTGGGATTGTTCGGACTTGGTAAAGGTTGTCGCATCACCTGTAGTAGGACAGAGGACTTGTTGCGATGCCTGCGGACCAATTTACGATATCTCTGTCGCTGACGTTTGTCAAGCAGGCCACTTGGATTAGCCAGGGTCTACAACACTTTCAGTCAAAGTTCGGATATATTTCAGACCATTTCCCTAACTTAAATACTCTTTAGAGTAATGAAATTTTAATATTTGCGTCATTTACTTATTTTTATAGATCCAATATTGTAACGACCCTATTTCCGTCATTATGGAAAAGCCAATGGAGAAAGAATTGGGGCCAGAAAACTTTTTCATAGTAACTTGAGATTTCCTAGCCTAGTCCAGATTTGAACAAAATCGGAGTCAGTGAGGTCTAGGGAAATATGGTAACAAATAAGAGAACTATTAATAAATTTGATTACATGAGTGGATAGCTAAGACGTTAAGGAACTCGTACGACTTTACAGAATTCAATTCGGGTGAGTAGAACTCTCGAAATTGATCTTAGCGTGATCGGGTATTTTCTGAGTGTCATGGGATGAAGGTGTGTTGTCAAATGGGAGTTTGGAATTCTTAAATTTGCTCAATGTTTCCGTACAAGCCTCCAGAGCGGGATTAGTGACGCCAGGGCGGAGGCCACTGTGGTGGGTTGGGTCCCGCCGTAGCGGGATAAACACAACTTAAGTCGGAAATAAAAACCCCTAAAATGTTTTATTCTGCACTTTTCAACTTTGAGAGCTAAGGAACAACCCCAGGTGCTTTCTTGACAGTTTTCCACGATTCTTGAGGCTAAAGGCAAGGTTTTAACTCCCCGAATTCATTTTTTGATCTGTAAAATATAAATTCATGGGTAATTATCGATGGGGAAAGGTTTTGATCTGAAGTTAATGGTGGAAAAGGCCTTAATTTGGGTATTGGGATCATGGGTTGGTCTAGGGTTATTGGGTTTATTATAATCCGGATAATTAGACCTTTGATTGTTGATCATTGCGTTAATTGTATATTTTTAAACCACAAACAAGAGGGAAGAATCCAGAAGGAAAGATTCAAGTGTCTTAGGGGATTCAAGCTTGGATTCGAGGTAGGTGATGGTTGTGATTTCTTGTTGGTGTGATATATGTTTGTAATTGCTCATTATAATGCATGCATGTATGCGAATGTTGCATTATTGATCACCCTAATCGTAAATGAGGATAATTGAATAATTGTATGCCATGAATCACCTCTTGTTGTATGATTTTGAGAATATACATTGTGATTGTGATTTTTTGATTGGATCGATTACCACGTTCTAGTATAAACATTGGATCGATTGCCACATTCCGGCATAAATATGGGATCGGTTGCCACGTTCTGGCATAAATATGGGATCGGTTGCCACGTTTCGACATAAACATTGGATCGGGTACCATGTTCCGGTATGCTAACAGTTTGGGTGTGGGTTCCATGAGAGGACCATTGAATTAGGTTCCGTGAGAGGACCATTGAATTGTGTTGTGTATCTACTTGTGATGATTACGTTCATATCTAATGATGATTGATATTGGAAGACTGTATGTTTCTCTAAATTGATAACCAATGTGTATTATTGAGAATGTGTGATGCTACATTGATCCTGAAAAGATGACTAATGTTGTATATGTTCGGTATATGCATGTTTTATAATTTTGTGGTTACTTACATGTGTTTCACTTATTGGGATAGCCGTGTGATCATACCAGTAACTGTGGTTGTGTACTGATACTGCACTTGCTTGTTCTTTGTTGAGTACAGGGCATTTTCAGGTGGCTATTGATAGACCTTAGCTAAGTGACTATTGAGCGTGACCGGATTTAAGGGTGAGCCAGTTCTTTCAGGATGCCATGGATCTTTCTTGTTTAAGTCCACTCTTTTCGAACTTTGACTTTTATTTAAGGTGTTGTTTAGTTTCGGGGTTGTCCCCCTTGTTCTTAGACTTGTCGTTAGTAGAGTTTTGGTACATTGACTTTCAGGTTCTAGGGGTTGTTTTTCCACATTAGTTTGGTTAGTTAATTGTTTAAACCTTGAAGTTTATGGGGACTCTATTTCTATAGTCATTTAAACCTGCTTTCGTATCTTTAAATGCCTTAGTTTTCATAAAATTTGTTTGTTTTGGTTGTAGTAATGGTTCTTCCACAGAAGGGTTTGTGTGGGTATCAATCACGACGGTCTGGGTCGTGACAAAATTGGTATTAGAGCCCTAGGTTCATTGATTTCATTGTACCAAAACGAGTTTAGTAGAGTCTTGCTGAACGGTATGATAACGTCCTTACTTTTCTTCGAAAGGCTATAGGACTTTAGGAAAAACTCACTTCTTTTTACTCCTTCATTTTATGACTTGAATCCAATTGGTATCTGAGTGATACAAATTGGTATCTTTCCTCCTTTACTCTATGGTCCGAGCTAGAGCAACAACAACGGTAACACCATTTCTAGCAAGAGAGGATGTGTAAAGACTACCGGCATGTGAATAGGGTCACCATTCAGAACAAGTATCCATTACCTCGGATAGATAACCTTTTTGACCAATTGCAAAGTGCATTAGTTTTCTCTAAGATTGATTTAAGGTCTAGTTACCATCAGTTAAAGGTTGAGACAGTTAAGAATTGGGTTCAACCAAGTTCTATGATTGAAATTAGTAGTTTTGTGGGGCTCGCTAGCTACTATTGTCGCTTGTGGTATAAGTTGAGTCCAATTGGTATCTCAACGAAGTGAACTAGACGCCGTAGTCCCGACTGAAGAGGCACTAACAAGTTAATTGGAACTGAGAATGTTTCAATTGATATCTGACCTTAGGGGCCGTATAAGGCATAGATGATCAGTAATGGTCGTTTATGGAACGACTAATTAAAGAATTTGGACTTGTCTGCAAGTTGTAACTGCTTGAGTGTCGTGAAACTTGTTGTGAAAAGAAAGTCATCACAAGAGTAGGTGCAATGGTCTAGATAAATTATGATGTTCGTAAGCGAGAAATATGGACGTGCGTTGTGACCAACTGATAACTGTGTGAGAGTTTGAGTGTATCCTGGGATATGTGTGTGGTAGTGTTGAAACGGTGTAAAAGGATTCTAAAGTGCGTCCTTCATTGGGTTGACTCAGGGTAGGCAACGATTATCCTAGCTAAGGGGATTGAGTACTCTAAAAATATTTGTGTTGAACCTTTGGGGGAAATTGGGAAAGAAAAGAACCCAGAAAAATTGTTGGCAGGGATTCTGTTTTCGTTATGGCCATTGGGGCTGGATTTTCCCGCCAAGGCGAGACCGCCAGTGCGGGATTTCTCCCGCTAGAGCGGGACAGGGCGAGATAGAATCTCAGCCCTGTCTCCCATATTTTCCCCTAGTCACAATTATGGACCTTGAATCGTACCTGAACTAACCCCCGTGATCTAATTCAGTGTTCAACAATCGAATATAAGTCATAAGGTGTGTTAAAATTATGGAGAACCTGGGAATATGAGGAGGAAATCAGCGAGGTCGTGGAGACCGGGGAAATGGTAATGCAGGTAGAGGAGTAGTGCAATCAGACAAAGAGGTTGTCCGTCAAGATGACAGGGCTCAGTCTTATGTTTTTCTAGTAAGACTGAGTTTGAGGGTGTGATGTAGTGGTCACAAGTGCTACTCTCGTCTGTGCCTGGATGGCCATTGTTTTGTTTGATCCGGGTTCTACTTATTTGTATGTGTTAGTTCAATTACATTGGGCTTTGATGTTGTTTGTGATATACTTGATGCCCCCATCCATGTTTCTACCCCAGTTGAAGAGTCAGTCATAATCACCCATGTGCATCGTGTTGTCCTGTTGTGGTTATAGATTTTTCAGATTTGGGTTGATTTGGTTATGTTGGATATGACTGACTTGATATAATCTTAGGCATGACTTGGTTGTCCCCTTATTAGGGAAAGATTAGAGTGGAAAGGGGTGTACAAGCCTAAGCTAGCTAAGATCATTTCCTTAATTTGGGCTAGGAAACTGGTAGGGCAGGGTTGTTGGCTTATTTGGCTCATGTTCGGGATGTTGAGGTTGAATTCCCCTCTATTGAGTTTATTCACGTGGTGTCAGAATTGAGAGAGCTTAAAGCTCAAATCCAAGAGCTTCTTGATAAAGGGTTCATCCTTCCTAGTGTTTCCAAGTGGAGTGCTCCTGTCTTGTTTGTTAAGAAGAAGGAGGGTAGTATGAGGACTGATGATTTTATCTTAATCCATAAGGGAGTGGATTAATACTAGAATGACAAGCTTATGGATAAAGAAAGTCCCAATGAGTCTACTTGGGTGAAGGAAATTGAAGTATTTTAGTAAAAAAAATGTGTATAAATTGGGTTAGTCCTCTGAATTTGATGAGTATACCTGAGTTTAAGGTGTCGTGTTAATGAAAGGTTGGCTTCGTAGTGATAGTCAGGGCTGACTGAGCATAATGGTAATAAGAGTTTGTGGTGGATTGTGATGGGTTGCAAATATATAATGAGATTGTTGATTAAGTGAATTTTGTATAGTAATTATGACTTGTGAGTACCTAAGGTTGTGGTTTTCTAATATTTGGTGAGTAACATGGTTATATGGAAAGTTTTAAGAGATGGTGGGACACCACTCGAATAGAATTTTAAAGAGCTAGAGTTATAATGAAGAAAAATAGTGGGATGTAGTACATCCTTTAGAGAGAGGCAAGAGCAAGAATATTTTATTTGATTGCAAAGGCTAATGAGATATCTTTAGAGGGGTAGATAATTGGGTTCAGAGACGCGTGATTTCATTCGTTTTGTTGTGGCTATGGTAATAGTGTCACGGATCCATCAGGTTGGTCAAAAACTATCGAAAAAGACTTGAGAAAAGAGTGTGCGGACATTAGCTTGAGTGTGATGACAAGTGCTTGGTTTTGTTTTTGAGTCTAGTAATGAGTATGATTGAAATTTTAGCGAAATATATGGTAAGATCGATGGAGATACGATCAATGATAAATGGAGACCCATGAATTCATAAAAAATTTCAAGGTACAAGCTAATGTTGATAGAGAAAGAGATTGTGTTATATGGTGAAAATTACAATTCATATATTTCATTGTGAGTCTACATTCATGGTGATGTATTTTGTCAAGGTATGAATTGGCAAGGTGAGAAATGATCAATTGTATCCGGTATTGAGCATTTGAAAGGACTTACACCTGGGGTGAGTCGTAAGTTTACTACTATTAATTGTTAAGTACCTAAGAAAGGTTTCATTTTTAAAAGTGTTAGTTTATAATAAGGTAAAAGGTCGGAGTGTTTATGATGGTTGTTAGTGTTGTGAGTATGATTCACTAGCTATGCTCTAGTGTGTTTTCACTTTTGTGGGTGGATCCCTAGTGGTGGATCAGGGGTACCAAATCCTGCGATGTTCTCTTGGTTGAGTGGGAAGATTTGGTTATTTCGAATGACATAATTGGTGTTGTCTTGGAGTTGTTAAAGTATTTTAGTGGCTCTACATGTACCACCTTGCTTATGAAAATTTATAGAAGAGCTACCATGTGTGTTTGTGGTTGTCCGATAATCTTAATATTCCTCTAGTCGTCAAGGTCATGTATCGATTATGTGTGGTTGAATGTGGGGAATCATTGGGTCCAATTCTACTATTCTTAAGAGGTAATCTACAATTACTAAATCTAGCGTTTCGATAGTGTTGTTGGAGGGGTTGTATGCTTGGACATATCCCTCGATGTGTATCTGAATTCTAAAGATCAAATTTGTTATAACTTAAGCTCATGGAAATTTATGTTGTGGGATGGAGATATTGGTAAGAACTATGATTGTTTGGGTATTATGAGTATGTGTTGGTTGATTCAGGTTCACTTCTATTTGTAGCGAGTATTGACTTGGAATGTTATCATGCTTATGTGAGAAAGGATTAGTCCTGATGATTGTGTCAAGATCCTTGATAACATGTGGCTGACGTGTGTACGATCAACTTTGGTGGTTGTTGGGAATCGTTTTGTTGATTAGTTAAGTTTACATACAATAATATTTATCACTCGAGTGTTGAGATGACTTCATTGAGGCATTGTAAGGGAGGATGTGTAGGTATTCAATTGGTTGGTTTGAGGTTGGAGATGTGAAACCCTTAGGGGGTAATGAGATTCGGTAAGAATGGAATGTGATACAAGTATCCCCAGTAATTAGACGATTCAGATACTACTCTAACCTTACTTTAGCCAGTCTTTCCTAGTTGATCACTCGGTGATGAGTGATGGGTAAATTGGTATCTATTGTAACGACCTGATTTCTGTCGTTATGGAAAATCCAATGGGAAAAGAATTGGGGCCAAAAAACTTTTTCGTAGTAACTTGAGATTTCCTAGCCTAGTCCAGATTTGGCCGAAATCGGAGTCAGTGAGGTCTAGAGAAATCTGGTAACAAATGAAAGATCTATTAATGAATTTGATTACATGAGTGGATAGCTAAGACGTTAAGGAGCCCGTACGACTTTACAGAATTGAATTTGGGTGAGTAGAACTCCCGAAACTGATCTTAGCGTGATCGGGTATTTTTTGAGTGTCATGGGATGAAGGTGTGTTGTGAAATGGGAGTTTGGAATTCTTAAATTTGCTCACTGTTTCCGTGCAAGACGCCAGAGTGGGATTAGTGCCGCCAGGGCTAGGCCGTTGTGGCGGGTTAAGTTCCGTCGTAGCAAGACAAACGCAACTTAAGTCAGAAATAAAACCCCTAAAATATTTTATTCTGCACTTTTCGACTTGAGAGCTAAGGAACGATCCCAGGTGCTTTCTTGACATTTTTCCATCATTCTTGAGGCAAAAGGTAAGTTTTAACTCCCTGAATCCGTTTTTCGATCCGTAGAATGTAAATTCGTGGGTAATTATCGATGGGGAAAGGTTTTGATCTGAAGTTAATGGTGGAAAAGGCCCTAATTTGGGTATTAGGATCTTGGGTTGGTCTAGGGTTATTGGGTTTGTTATAATCCGGATAATTAGACCTTTGATTGTTGATCCTTGTGTTAATTGTATATTTTTAGACCACGAACAAGCGGGAAGAATCCAGAAGGGAAGATTCAAGTTCCTTAGGGGATTCAAGCTTAGATTCGAGGTAGGTGATGGTTTTGATTTCATGTTGGTGTGATATATGTTTGTAATTGCTCATTATAATGCATGTATGTATACGAATGTTGCATTATTGATCACCCTAATCGTGAATGAGGATAATTGAATAATTGTATGTCATGAATCAACTCTTGTTATATGATTGTGAGAATATACATTGTGATTGTAGTTTGTTGATTGGATCGGTTGTCCGGCATAAACATTGCATCGGTTGCCACGTTCCGGCATAAACATGGAATCAGTTGCCACGTTCCAGCATAAATATGGGATCAGTTGTCACGTTCCGGCATAAACATTGGATCGGGTACCACGTTCCGGTATGCTAACAGTTTGGGTGTGGGTTTCATGAGAGGACCATTGAATTGGGTTCCGTGAGAGGACCATTGAATTGTGTTGTGTATCTACTTGTGATGATTACATTCATAACTAATGATGATTGATATTGGAAGATTGTATGTTGCTTTAAATTGATAACCAATGTGTATTATTGAGAACATGTGATGCTATATTGATCCTGAAAAGATGACTAATATAGTATATGTTCGGTATATGCTTGTTTTATAATATTGTGGTTACTTGCATATGTTTCACTTATTGGGATAGCCGCGTGATCCTACCAGTACACTGTGGTTGTGTACTAATACTGCACGTGCTTGTTCTTTGTTGAGTACAGGGCATTTTCAGGCGGCTATTGATAGACCTCAACTAAGTGACTATTGAGCGTGACCGGATTCAAGGGTGAGTCAGTTCTTTCAAGCCGCCATGGATTTTTCTTGTTTAAGTCCACTCTTTTCAGACACCGACTTTTGTTTAAGGTGTTGTTTAGTTTTGGGGTTGTCCCCTTTGTTCTTAGACTTGTCGTTAGTAGAGTTTTGGTACATTGACTTTCAGGTTCTAGGGGTTGTTCTTCCGCATTAGTTTGGTTAGTTAACTGTTTAAACCTTGGAGTTTATGGGGACTCCATTTTTATAGTCATTTTAACATGCTTCCGTATCTTTAAATGCCTTAGTTTTCATAAAATTTATTTGTTTGGGTTGTAGTAATGATTCTCCCACCATAGAATTTGTGTGGGTGCCAATCACGACGGTCTGGATCGTGACAAATATAATATATCTTATTTATTATATACAATGTGCATTTAGATATTATTTTGGAATCTCATTATTTAATAATATGATTTGTTAAGAGTTGAAACAAATGAAGGAAAGGGTATAAGGTGGATTTCACTCAATAATATGACAATTTTGTATGACCTTAATTCATATTTATTTTTTCTCCTTTTTTTTTACCATTATCTTCTTCATTTAATTATTTAGTTTATTTTGATATCTCAAAAAGTCTTCACATTCAATTACTCAACATTTCATCTCCCACTATAATATATCATTTATTTTATATATATATATTAAAATTATAAATTATAAATATCTAAATGCACATTATATGTAATAAAGAAGATTAGTCCAAAAATGACATTTATCTTTTTATTCTCCAAATTTTGACCTTTCTTAATTTTTTCAATCTATATTATATGATACTAGTATATGCGCCTGCGCGTTGTGTGGATATTTTAAAATGAATATTTTTTTAATTTAACAATGACTAATATGAATTATTATTGAGCGTATATATATATTATATATGTTTTACTTAGTATTATTTTCTCTTTTTTTGGAACATTGTTTTAAATATAAAGATGCATAAAATCAATTGTATTTTAAACTAATAAAAAATCTTGTCATATTTCTCATGGATTATTCGAATTTTGTCCGTAATTTCTACATAGATTTTTTAAAGAAAAACCTTTAATGTTGTGATTAAAAGGATAGTTACAAACCACCTTATCTATAAAAAGAAGTGTAGTTGAACTAATCTTTACTTATCAATTAATTTATAGATGTTTTAAACCTGTTATATTTAATTAATAAAATATTAATTTTAAATGCATTCATTTTTAGAGATAATCTGATTTGCAATTGGAGATAGGCTATGTGCTAGAGAAAATAGGCAAATTAGTTTTACAAAATTAAATATTTTAAAAACAATTAATTATTGGAAATGATACATCGTATAAAAAAGTCCTAATTTGCTATAATGGTCTACAATAATCAAATTCTTGGCATCATAATAATAATAAAATTTAATTTAAAATAATTGTACATTCTTTATTGTCCCTTGATTCACCAAGGTTTATTAGTTGTTTATGATAAGTACAAAATATAGTTTCGACTCTTCTTTAGCCAACTCAATAAAAGAACAAATTATGTCGTTGATTTCAAGTTATGACACCTTCTCAACCTATCAAACACATTTTTATACAACTTAAGATGTAAATTTAAAATCATATAGTGTTAGAGACTTTAAAATCCCATAAAATTCAAAGAATAAAGTTCCAACTAAAGTTATCCAATTTTTACCTATCTAGGTGCTAAATCTCCCACTAATGGTGATCCTCTTGATATTGAATTTTTCACTGATAGGACTACACTAGATAGAGTATTAATTTACTATATTTTATCTATTATTACTTCGTGTTATACAAAACAAATGAAATTTTAGTAACATGTTAGAAGTACTATTTTACTTATTGATAAAAGAAATAGAAATTCTTTTTACCCAATAGATTTTGGTGCATCAAAATTTTAAGGAGAATTATACAAATAATAATAAGGAAGAGCATATTGTGGGTCAGCAACATAAATCAGTTAATATTTAAAAAAAGTTTTGCAAATATTTTAAACATCTGCCAACAAACTATATAAAATAAAGCAACTGAAGCAATATTTTTATTCTACATGAACAAAAAAAAATGGAAGCATAGCATAACTATCAAGTTATATTGTATGACAATCACATACATTACACCTGCAATAGCCACAATAACTATAGTGAATGTTAGAAAGTAATTGGAGTTCTTGTATAAAACATGCATAGAAATAATGCAAGAGGAAATTGGTAAGTCTTGTTAACAACGACTCCAAGTTGAACTTTTTCAATAAATCTAAATTTTTTAAAACATTATGATAATGATAATTATAAAATTAAAGTAGAATTTTTTTAATTATAAAAATAGGCATAGTTCCCTGATGAGTGCATATTTGGGAGCGTTTTTCATTGACCTATAGTAGATTCCATCATCATATATAATTTACTCTGATTTGTCAGCAACCTTGCAAACCTGGTGCCATGGAACCATACATTTTCTTATTCTGTAAAAATGAATTTTGAGGAAGTAACAAAACAATGAAGTGTTCAAGCCTCAGTCCTTATTTCTCAATATATAGTGTGTTAATATTGCTCCTTCATGTTCTTCATTAGAAAATTGCTCCTTTATGTTCTTCATTAAAAAAATTGCCCCTTCATGTTCATGAGACTGTTGATCACTCTTGCTTTTTCAATTTTCTTTAACTCTGTGGATGGATTATGAAGACGGACAAAACCACAGGTGTTTTGGCATATTAATAATTAATATACAATTTTATCTTTTAAAATTAATTACATTCAAAAACTTATTCGTTTGGATATTGATTTGGATAACTATCATTTTCAAAACATTTCAAATTTCAAAAATGAAGTAAAAAAAGGAGACCTAAGATGGAGTTACGTAATTTTTTATTTTATTTTATTTTATTTTTGTAAAATTGTATCTTTTTGAGTGTTAACGATT
Organism: Solanum okadae; assembly: GCA_036553675.1. Classification (NCBI taxonomy): domain Eukaryota; kingdom Viridiplantae; phylum Streptophyta; class Magnoliopsida; order Solanales; family Solanaceae; genus Solanum; species Solanum okadae. The sequence continues at coordinate 30,119,295 of CM071678.1, forward strand.
TTTATTTTATTTTCAGATTTTTAAATTAATTTTAATAATTCCATAAATTTTGCATATTTTCTTAAAAGAATTGTAGATTATTTGTTTTTATATAATGCAAATATTAAAGAAAATAGGATGGAAATTCTTGTTTTTAGAATTTTTTTTAATTTATTTTTAAATGAAAGAATTGATTAATATTTTTTTTAAAAATTTCTTCAAATGTAATAAATGGTTTTTTTAAAAATGTAATAATTGATTACTTAACTATTTTTTTGAAAAAAAAAGTTATTAGTATTTTATTATGTTAAAAGAAATACAGTTTGTGAAGTTTGTTTTATGTTTGACATATTTAAATAAAAAAATATATAAAAATGTAAAGTTTAAATAAAAGTTTGAACTAATTAAATATCCGAAACGGTGTATTTATTTAAAAATATTAAATCCTAATTTTTTTGTTGTTGACAGTTGGCATTAACTGGAAAATTACATTTAAAAATATTTTAGAATCAAATTTTGAAGAACAGAAAGATGCAGTTTTTTAGTAATTGCTGACATGTGGAATTTTTTTTAAAAAAACTTATTATTTTTTTTAGATTGACTTTTTAAATACTAAAATTTTGAGATTAATTGTGGTGCTGACATGTGGCATTTTTTCCTCTCCTTTTACATATAGATAGATATTAAAAAACTTAAAAATTATTTCTTAATCATCTATCTATTTTTCAATTTTAAAAGTCCAAAAGTTATTGTTCATTAATATAATGATTTAGTGATAATTTATTATGTAATACTCTAAAACTATATACGCGTTACCCTTTCTTCTTGCAGAATTTATTTTTGTTAAAAATCTTCAAACAATTTCATTACCATATTTAAGAATCATTATTTTTCATTAGTCTTTCTTTCAGTATCGGATGTTTTAGCATCACTATATTACTCTCTCTCTCTCTCTCTCTCTCTCTCTCTCTCTCTCTCAACCTCAACATCCAAAGCCATCATCTTGAGATATTAAAAATAAAAATAAAAATAAATAATTAAATAAAGAAAAAAGGGTCAAGACAACAAAGATAAATATGAATGGAGGTCATATTGTCATATTACCCTAGATGCATAACTAACAATTATAATTAAAAAATATGAATATTTAAATGCACATTATATATATATATATATATATATATACAGAGTCGAATCCAAGATTTCAAGAAAACGGGTGCACCATTACTTTAAAGATAAGATCAAAAAATTTATAATAACAATAACTAAGCGAGAAATACATAAAAAATTACATTACCACAAAAAATATCATCAGTTTACAATTGTACTCGATTATTTAGTTATTGATGATTTCCTATTATAAGTAATGACAAGATTTTTTTATATGTAAACCCTAAAATTAAAGTGATATATATTTTTTTTTTTTTTTTTATTTTGTTAGTTTATTATTAAAAAGACAAATCGTAAACTAAAATTACCTTAAACTTTGACAATGATGATTTCTCTAGATTCTTGACTTGAAATTGGAGACTTGAAGCTTCTTCTTTGTGTGGAAAATAAAGGAAATTTTTTTTGGCCAGAATGATATTTTATCTATGTTATCTTAACTTTTTAAATATTTTTACCCTTTTAACTTTAATACATTTTAACTAAAAATTTGAAAAAAGATCAGTTTATTTTAAATTAAAAAAATATTCTAGTTTTTTTTTATTTTCTAGCCAAATTTTCTGGCCATTTAGCACTTCCCGAAAATAAAAAATAAATTTGAAGAGAGAAGAGAAATATTGTTGAAATTTGAAACTTGAAAAGTGGGTGGGAAGGAAACTTTTGAAGACTTTGACTTAAAAACTTTCAAAATTTAGTTTGTTTTTTTTTTTATAATGAAAAACGTGTTTTTAGTTAATAAAAATAAATTGAAGCAAATTAGGGTTGGCTGGAATCGAACCTGCGACCTTCGTGTTGAAATCTCGCAGTCATACCAGTGAACCATCCAGCCATCTTGAGAATGGGTTCCACAAGTTTTAATTTAATATATTCTTTAATAATTATAGAAGTAATATATCGAGTTTAGTCGGATGACCACTAGTTTCGGTGACCCAATTTTTATACATAAATTCACCCATATATATATATATACTAGATTTTCTATATGTGCGTTGCACGCGATTATTAATTCAAAAAATTTAAGCGAAGATTTGAATAATAAGTTTTGCACAAAATAATATTGCATATTCTTTTGTGAATGTTCAATGTGGATCGGCAGATATATCTCATATTCACACGAACCTATGAAGATGGTCAATGAAAATTTGTATTAGTTAAATGTAGTAATGTATATATTTATTTCAATTTGATGAGGTTCAATCATGTAATTAGTCATATCTCACTAATATTATCTTATAGACGATATTTGTTGTGTATTTTTCTTGTCATCCAACCAGATGTGCTTTGCACGTGTATTCCACTTAAACTGTTTAGATGTCATATGAACATGCGGATAACAACTACATTTTATTTTTTATAACTATTTTTGTATATTAATTTTTATTTTATAAGTTATAACATAATAGATGTTCATTTTGTTAGATCTCATATTTGACTTTTCGAGTGTCTGTGTACATAAATCAAAGATAGCTATCTGATTGTCTATAGTTAACTGAGAAAAAAACTCCTTTTTTTTTTACCGAAAAATCAAAAATTAAAATTAAAGAATATATTCTATCTATGAAATCATATATATTATCACATGTTTATCTTACACCCAACAAAGATATAGTTCATATACTTGTAAACAATTTTCAACTTATTCAACCAAGCATGATTCCTCCAAGGAAAAATAACAACACCGTGTTATCACATATATAGGGGGGGTTTAATAATATGAAAAATTATTGGTCAAAAGTTAATATAAGGAAAGATGAAGATAGAAATAATTAATGTAATAACTATGAAAATTCATAATATTATAACTAAAGAATGTAAAAGAGTGTGAATAACATTTGCAATAATTAGTAACAACTAAGAGAATTTATATGTTATAACTAAAGAATTAATGTGCCATAGATGAATTTCTAATAAATTTTGTACTTACATAAATGAATAGGACTTTTAATTAATGTTACTTTTTTTTTTATTAAATATTAGATTTTAATTCAGTGTGGGAACAAAATGAAAATGTTTATTCCATATTACTGATTATAAAATTTATTTTGTTAATGATAAATTTAAATGATTCAAATATATTTACATATTTTCACATTTGTTGTGAGTTTTTTTTTAAAAAGAAAACTCGAAAATTTTTAAAATAACATATTTTTAAGTTAGAAGATCTTGTTAACTTGATAATACAATTGTGACTTTATTTTCAAACAAAACAAACAATATAATATCAAAGACTTGTGAAATAAAATTTTAAAAAAATAGTATACAAAATGATGGTAGTAGAACAAGTCTTTTTTTCTGAAATAACATGGGAAGCACCACGCTGCTTTGAACATTTATCATCTTCATCAATCTTCACAGCAATTGTTTTAATATTATGAATTACCCAATGGATGGGGTAAGATTAACAAATTATAGAGACAAAATTTGGAGAAAACATTCATAGGTAACACCATCTTTTTCTTCACCTTGGCCCAATTTATATATATATATATATATATATATATATATATATATATATATATATATTTGCATTAATGAATATATATATCTCATAAAATAGATATTAAACATTAAACTAATATAGCCTTCCACTGGCGTTATTAGAACTCATATGAACTTTCTTCGTCGAAAATACGGAAATATTAAGAAATAGTAAGATAGTAATACAAACGAGCAATGTTTACATAGTAATAGCAATTTTAAGGTTTTGATAAAAAAAAAACAATTTTAAAGCAAACTTCCTGACAATCTAAATCACATAAGTAGCATTGATAAATAAAGTCATTCTTTTTCTTGAGCATCAAAAAGCAAATCGTGATAATTCTCTAGCTCTTGAGAAGTTTAATAATTTTTGACAAAGATATTCAGAAAATATATCTACATCACAAGAGAATGAATTTAGACTACAATAAAAATTAAACTAATACAACTTTCCACTGGCTTTATTACAAGTCATATAAACTTTTTTTCGTCAAAAATATTGAAATATTAAGAAATAGTAAATCTATAAAACAAAAGGGTAATGTTTATATAGTAATAACTATTTTGAAGCAAACATCCTGACAATCTAAATCACATAAGTAACATTGATAAATAAATTCATTCTTTTGTCTTGGGATTCAAAAAAATAAATCGTGACAATTTTCAAACTCTTGAGAAGTTAAATAATTTTGAAAAAAGATATTCAGAAGCATCTATCTACATCACAAGAGAAATTGTTAACAAAAACAAATGAATTTAGACTACAATAAAAATTAAACTAATACAAACTTCAATTGGCGTTATTACAAGTCATATAAACTTTTCTTCGTCGAAAATACTTAAATATTAAGAAATGGTAAATTAATAAAATAAAAGGGCAATGTTTATATAATAATAACTATTTTGAAGCAAACTTCCTGCCAATTTAAATTACATAAGTAACATTGATAAATAAAGTCATTCTTTTGTCTTGAGCATCAAAAAACAAATTGTGACAATTCTCTAACTTTAGAGAAGTTTAATAACAATAAAAATTCTACTAATACAAACTTCAACTAGCGTTATTATAAGTCATATAAACTTTTCTTCGTCGAAAATACTTAAATATTAAGAAATGGTAAATCGGTAAAACAAAAGGGCAGTGTTTATATAGTAATAACTATTTTGAAGCAAACTTTGTGACAATCTAAATTACATAAGTAACATTGATAAATAATGTCATTGTTTTGTCTTGAGCATCAAAAAAACTAATTGTGACAATTCTCTAACTCTTGAGAAGTTTAATAATTTTTGAAAAAGATATTCAGAATCATGTATCTACATCACAAGAGAAATTGTTAACTAAAACAAATCAATTTAGGCTACATCATGTTAAGAAATTATTATATCATTGTAATTATTTTTCGCAAGTACTCGAGGTTAAGGAATATACCTTCTTAGGATAGAAAATTTTACTTCATCACAATAGTGATACCTCATATTCCACTAAACTTCGCACTCACTCAACGACAATAAATTACACGATTTTTTTTTTAAATGCAAGAAGTGTAGGAGATTAAAAAATTTGTGGGTGAAAAATGAGAGAAAACCCCTCTATTTATAATCAACAAAAGATAGTATGAACAAATATTTTTTGTGTCTTATTTGAAAAGTCAAAACCTTTCCAAGAAGTCACAACCCTTTCGAATAGTCACAACTTATTGAAAAAATCATAACTCTCTAGAAAAGTCACAACTCTTTGAAAAAGGCATAACTCATCGAAAAATCACAACTCTTTGAAAAAAGTCACAACTCATCTAAAAGTCACAACCTAAATTAAGAATATTATAGTAATTTAACGAGTTCATGCTGGTTAGATCAAGAATGCTATTTACCAATATCAACCTCCTAATTGCATGTTACAATTATAACTTGGGACATATAAATGTCATTAACACGAGTTAATAAACAAATGCCTGATTAGAGAATTTTGTACTGATTGAAACAAGTTGTTCACATTTAACATTCTTCCTACAAAAAAAATTAAAAAAATTCTAAAGATTAATATTTAACTTTTTATTAGCCAGAGAAGCACGGATGAATACACTAATTAATAGAGACAGTAGAGAAAGGCAGAAAGCTTCTGCAGTTCTGCTGCTGTGTTGCATAGCGTTAGTAGCCACTGCAACTGGTAAATTGTCCACAGCTTGGATCAAACTTACAAATTCAGCAGTAAATCCCAAACAAGATACCATGACCTAAGGCAAGAAAAGATCACAACTAAAGCAACAAATAATCACCATTTATAATTTAATCCTTGTACCATCCCACAATGTAAATAATTCAATATGACTGGACCAAAACTGTGACAAGAGTGTCTCCCTGACGACCCTTGAGCTTAAAACTCATTTGATGACAAAAAAAAACTCAGCAAACCGTGATCACCAACAGTCCTATCCTTACTGAAGGAGGACTCAAATGCAACACTTTTAATATACACACTCTACAAAAAGAGGAAAGGGTTTCCCGCCTTTGCTCACACTCCTTCAACCAAAGTGACAACAGGCTGATGCATGACCTCAAAAGCCCAAATGAATAATGTTTGCAAGAAAGAATTAATAATCAAATATTTGAAACCCACCAAGCTTCAGCCTAGCAACTTCCATTGCATTGGAGATTGTCATGATCCAAAACACCTATGATGATAGAATGGATTGCAGTGCTATCTGCTGCTGAGGCTGCAAGGAAGACCATGTTGAGGCCAGAGTGGCTGGTGGTAATGTTTGCTGAAGCTGCCTCAGCAGATTAATCATCCTACTGGCTGTTTGCTCAGTAGCAAGGTCCTTACCAGTACATAGAACCTACAGAACAAGCATATACGCATTTACACAATGGCAATGGTTACATGAAAATCAATATGATCAAGTGAAATTCAAAAGGACAATCATGTTACTTGAGGGGGGAAACGAACCCCAAAAAGAAAAAGAGAAGAAAAGCATTTCACTGGAGCCCCTAAATAAAGAGATCAGGGAGCAGGAACCACAACTTGAAATTTCAATCCAACCACTGGTTCAACATGGGGAATCTGGTTTAAGACTGCTACCTTATTTTACCAAAGATACTTGACCTATACAAGAAGCTTTAATAACTCACCTCAGCAAAAACTGATACAATTTTTGGAAGGTACTGATTGTTAGGACCCAGAAGATCTACATCTGACCTGCAAGCAGAACAATATGGTAATATGTAAAGACTAGATAAGACATTAAAACATCATATATGTCAGCAAGTTTGAATTAATGCAGATTGGTGAATGTCAAAACATGTCAAGATGACTCAGATCAACCACCCATAGATCAAAGAAACATTCAACTGTTACATACACTGGGTTAGTGACAAAAATCACACTTTATTAGAAGGTAAGATCAAAGAAACATTCAACTGTTACATAAACTGGGTTGCTGACAAAATCACACTTTATTAGAAGGTATATCAGGCTCCTAAATATTGGAAAGAAATAGCTTGGGATTCACATAACTGAATCCGTCTAGCTTGGGATTCACATAACTGAATCCGTCTAGCTTGGGATTCACATAACTGAATCCGTCTAGCTTGGGATTAAGGTGCAGTTGTTGTCATTGCATAATCAAACTTGATCGCAGATATGATCAACCAAACTGTTATAAACCGCCTAAGTGCCCGTTTTCTGCTATGATCACAATTCACATAGCTCCATTGGGACTGCTATAAACAGCCTAGGTGCCCGTTTGGATTGGCTTATTTCAAGTGCTTTCAAGTCAAAATAGATTTTAAGCACTTTTGGAGTATTTGGGTAAATTCAAAAAGTGCTTATAACTTATAAGCACATTAAAATGACAAAAATAAGCCAAAAGTCATAACAGAAAATTGCTGAAAATAAGTTGGACTACTGTTTGACAGACCCAAAACAATAGCTGGAAAATGCATGGCTTGTTCATAAAAATTTGAAAAACAGAGGTTGATCTCTATTCAGATCTTTCCACCGTCTCTAAGGCAAGAGAAAAGGCCAAAGGATAAAGAGAAAACTCATATAATACCTTTCAACCATTGAACAGAGTTGATCATGAACAACCTTGGCCTCGATCAGGTCACCTTTTATAGGCAGGCAATTCAACCAAGCAGGAACAACCTGACAAAAGTCATAAAAATAAGAACTTTGAACAATTTCATGAAGTCCGTGCCAAGGACTTTGAGGACTAAGAAGGACAGAATTTGCTCATGTTGGAGAGAAGATTGTGTAGGAAAGGTGAAAAACATCAACAACAACAACAACAACATACCCAGTGCAATCCCACTAGGTGGGGTCTGGGGAGGGTAGAGTGTACGCAGACCTTGCCACTACCTCGTGGAGGTAGAGAGGCTGTTTCCGAAAGACCCTCAGCTCAAGTACACCAAAACCAAGTTAAAGGCGAGGAAAACAATGCATAAAACGTGAAAAACATCAAATCTTCAAAAGCTTTTCATATCATTTATTTATCAGAGGGGTTCGATTTGTCTCCGTTGTTCGAGGAAAAGAAGAAGATGGAGAAGGTACAGTTGAGATTTGCAACAACAAAGTCAGCAAGCAGTGTGATTTCGAAGCTCGAGGAAGTGGCTAAAACATCAAAATTCAGCTAAAGGAGGAGTGCTATAGTGTTAGATTGCAGGGGGAAGAGAGTGGGAGGAAAGGAAAATTAGGAGATTTTTGCTGATATATTTGCTGTGACACCTTCTTTTCTGGTTATGGAGGTGAAGAAAGCTAGTCTCTACGTGCAAAGGCTACATATGTTAGATAAATTTTGACATGCGAGCACATGCACAATCTAGGACATACTTAAAAAAAGCAAGCGCACTTATACTCAGGAAAGTACAGAAGCTAAAAACCAAAGAGATTCAAAGATAAACTGATGATTGATCTAGATTTGCTTCCACAACTCCAATATAAAAGGGAAACAATATGAGTTTTAAATGAAAACGTTTTACAGCCCGTCCAATAGTTATTATTCAGTATAGCAACTCCATCTGTGTATGATGATAAATAAAGGTAGGAGTTACAAGCACTTGAGAAAATCACAAAAGAAATGATTATACTCTTTATGATTTGATGCAAGCACTGAAAGTTGAGTACTCCATCGAAGACATATCACAGTTATGAACATACAAGCAAATCTCACAAAAAAAGAAGCTCGGTGTGGAAGAATATACCTGGGCTGAGTCAATACTGTCGCGATGAAACTGACATATCTTCCCCAGTGCTGAAACAGCATTATCATATGCCATAACATTCTCGGGTTGAAGAGCATTGGGATGCCCTATAACTACGTTGAGCCTTGAAAGAGCCTCTGAATAATTAGGGTCATAAAATGAAATTGAGATAAGAACACAATACCCCCATCGAAAATCTGAGTAAATAGTGAGAAAGGAATAGTTTAAACACCATGGTCAACTATATTATACCTCCAACAAGAGGTTTGATAACAGAACCCCCATATTCTGCACATACCCCAAGTCCATAAACAGCAGCCTGAACAAACCATTATTCGGATTTCACATAAATCTAACAGCACGTGCAACTTGTCTGAAAAATGCTACAACCATTAAACATATACAAACCTGCCGGACATCCGGGCTTTCGTCATTGCATGCTTCCAAAAGGAAAGGAAGATATGTGTCATAATACCTATTTTGCACAGGTAAAAACAGCCAAATTATTACTTGAATACTGGCAGCTCGGTTGAGATAAAGCCAAATAAATAGACTTACTTAAGAGCTGCTTCACGGCACTGCTCAGCAATGTCATCAAAAATACAAATTGCAATTCTCCTTTCTTCAGCTGTTTTATCCTTGCCCTTGATGGATGTGGGAAAAAGATCAAGGAAAAATAGAGTTATTCAACGAAATGCAAACAGCATACAAGAAGAGAGTTGTATCAAATTACATGAGGTGATCCTTACCCACATAGGCATTAGATAAGATGACAGTTCATCAAAGAATGGCAAGAAGACTGCCTTGAACGTCTTAATCAATGTGCCCAATATTTCACCAACCTGATCAAAAGAAACAATGAGATTCGAGAAGTCAGACATATAATAGATTCCAGCATTTGAGATTTTTATCAAGATACACCACTTCAACTCATCTATGAACTTAATCTTATGCTAAACATACTTGGTCAAAAACTTCTTCTTCTTGCTCATTTTCCTCCTTGAGCAACTCACTTTCCTCTGCATCGAAGTCTTCAGCTTTAGCCCTCTCTGCACGTTCTCGTTTTCTACTTGAACTGGCTGTGATAACCTGTTTTATCTCATCCACAATGCTTCGGACCTGACCTTCATCCAGGAGTGGTCCAGAGATCTGGAAAAAACAGCAGAGCAAGATTCTTAGTAAGATTAAACATCTTATGTCCCACATGGAATACTGAAAGAATCATATATTTCAAGATGCATTCAGTCCCATGCAAGTTCAAAAATCAATTCACAGGTTTCTAGTCATTACTTCTGGAATTCATGCTCTGGGTCTCCTAGTTCTCATGCCTTGATAGTCTGCAATCCACTTCTCTTCAATAGTTGATGAATTTTTCAAGCACATTATTACTTCTCTGAATAATTGTTAAGCTACAGAGAACCATTTCTACTGTTTTTTAAATGGTGGTGGCCAGGCCACCATTATATAGTGATATCTAACTTATTTTGCACTTGTTTAGTATGATAATGATATGAAATGGGCTTAAATGAAGAAGAGGGGATTCATATAGCCAATCACAACTTGATTGGGACTGTGATTGGAACTACGACATAGTAGCAGTTGTTCTTGTTGATCTCGAGGGCCAGCTAGCATGCACCTGAATACTCCGCTTCTAGCTTTGACTAAACCAATGTGACAATATAATTTGATAAATGGAACCTAATGAAACATTCAAACACCATAGCCTCAATGGCAAGTGAGCTGTCTAGATTTGCTTTTCATTTGGAAATGGGACATTGGGGGTGAGGGCAGAGAGGCTTTACGATATAAAGCCTCTTTTTTCCATCAATCTAATATCAAGTTGAAAGAACTGCGAGTCACATTTGCTGCCGGCACTAAGTTCTCTATCAAGGTCTTCTGTAGATTAGAATGTGCACCAGTCCATGTATAAAAGATATTTTAACAAGATAATTGATCATGCATGTTGCAGTACTATTGCATACAAATGAATATTTAATTTCCCATGTGAACCGTTATTCATTAGGTACGTGTAATAAAGCCAACACAAAGATTTTAAATGACTACAAACAGTAAACAAAAATGGCCATAGAACAACCACAATGAGAACAAATGCTGCAGAGGCTGACTTTTTCATCATACTGATCACTTAAAAAGAAATATAGTTTGATAAATCAAGCTTATAACGGTTAACGCATCAAAAGAAATCAACAATCTTATAAGATTAACCAACCTGAACACACTCATTCAATGCATCCAACATACTTGCACAGATTTCTGTATCAGGCTCCTGCACGATATAGCAACCAAAATGTCAGGGAACTTTCAATCCCAACAAACGTACAATAATCACTTTCTACAGAAGAAAGAACACCATGACAACAAATAACTAGAGAGGTCAACCTTATGCAATGCCTCAACCAAAGCTGGAATGATGTAGTCTGATAATTGCTTGACATAGGTCTCATTTCGGCCCTGAGCAATCCCTTTCTCTACAGCCAGTTTAGCAGAACGTAACAGCTCTGGCATTGCTATAAAGCCAAAACAAAATAAAATATCAGCCTTCTCCTGAAAAATATCAATAATTGAAGAACTAAAGAAACCCAAAGAAATGTATAGAAAACTAAGAAATCTCACCAGACACGGCTGCTTTCCTGACTTCTTCGTGGAAATAGAATTTGAGAAGTGGAACTAACGTTGGAGCAACCTATTTAATGCATTAATATCCCTTGTTAAATGCAATTTAACTCAACATGTATTGAAGAATATGTGAGTGATTGTAAATGCCAAACCTGATCAATCCATGGATAGAAACCTTCCTTCAGTTCATCGGCATAGCAGCATAGCATATTACAAGCTGTAGCCTTCTCTTCTAAGACGCTAGTTTTGATGCCTATCCTTTTATCTCCAAGAGTTATGGTCTCCATGCTGCAAAACATGAATCTTAAATAAGATATGACAGAAACTCCAATAGAGTAACCAATAACCACAACTATGTAGCCCATACAATTCATACCATTAAAAAAAAAAAAAAAAAAAAAGGAATAGGTCATAGACATTTACAATATGCAGTTAAAGTTGTTCCATGTCAGAACTTCTGAATGTAAGAATGAAGTTACCCTCTTATCTGAACTGTATAAGAAACATTGACGGTTTGATCCAAAATGCAACACAAGCACATGCCGCCATGTGCCCTTTGTTTTCCACAAACCAATGTGAATGGACACAACACATACCACACTAACCATGGGACTGACCATGTGGACAAAGATCTACATGTATACAAACTATTTAGGCCAAATACATAGATAGCCATTCAAACTTAGCATGATTATCATTTAGACACCTTATCTTCAGCCATGACCAGTTGAACAACTTTAGTTAAGAGAAATGTCCCTCGGATACAAAATGCTGATGTGGCAAACCATGTGTATCATACTCAGTTTTGAGTGTAGACATAGCTTCACACCTCTTATTCAGCTAATAAATTTCTCATTCTCTTCTTAAGAAAATGAAAATTCCTAATTCTCCCACTCTTGCCATTATTTGATGTTTTTGTCCCAACAACTACAGTATTCAACTCAGAGTCTTCTGGAGCCTTCAGCAATGCTTTTCAAGTATCTTCTTTTTGTTTCTGATTTTAGCCTCTTCCTTTTTTTCCAACTACTGATAATTCGTCCTTATCAGGTAAGTAATTAATAGTGTGAAAGAGCATAATGTAAACCAGCCACCCCAAAAAAATTGTTTTTTACTAAATAAATATGTATCATATGGTGGAGAACTAAGAAGAAACTCATCTGCAGTTGTTGCCTTGATTTGGATTATCTGGGATTGGACCCAGCAGACTTGATTCCATTTTCTTGCTTACCATTTTGCATATTTAGGTTCCTCCTTGTCCAACGTTCGCCCAGTGATTAAGTCATTTCAGCTTGATTCGTCCATGTTTCTTAATCATCTAGATTAGAGCAATGCTTCTTGGTTTGTTTTAAATTTCTATGCCGGACAGCAAAAAGGAGTACCTTGGTGATGGATCTGTAGTTGTTGCCTTGCATTTTTTCTTGATGGTACTGTTGGTAATGTTCCATAACTTGTGACACCAAGTTGCTGCTATTTCTGAAGGCTAGATGACTAAGGGAAGGGTTCTATTTTAGGATGAAGAAGATGAAGCGAATGGGGGTGAGGGGATGGAGATATATTTTTTTCAAATGAGATATTTTATGGGATGACATGTTTTTTAATATGACATGTTCTTTATTTCATTGGCCATTGACACATTATCAGTGTGGTCACAGCTAAAGTTAAGGTGTCTAAATGACATTCCATGCAAGTTTAAGGGGCTATCTACGTATTTAGCCAAATTTAACTGGCATGGAAAAACAATAGTAAGTTTTTCTCTTCTTGAAAGCTGTGCCAAATGTTTCACCAATTTCATAATTTTTACCCAACTCTAGAATATAAAAATTCAAAATGACAAATAACACCAGCTGAGAGGAACTCAATCAGCAAGGAACTTCATAAATAAAGGTAGAAGGCAAACTTCAGTGAGAAAATCTTACCTGTCATCATCTGAGTCATCAAGTTCATTGTCTGAATCTGCGGATGATATGGTCACATCAGGCTTTAGTTGAGCAGACAGAAGTAAAGGAGGCATGACTACACTCATGTAAGGCAGGAAATCCTGTCCCAAGCACTTGCAAAGCCTGGCCCATGCCTACAATGATATCAAGAATATAGTGATGACAGTGTTGAGATAAATTCTGTCTGTGGATTCAAGAAATACACCCAAACCTGCAACATATAACTAGTAGTAGGGTCATCTGTCTCCATTTGTGATCCTTGTAGTGACATAAGCACTTCCATAACCTGTTAAGGCAATAAAGGTTTAACTGTAAGCAGAAACTCTTTCTTGGTGTACTGTACTTCAGCTTTTAGCTGGCATACATCAATAAACTTTACTTCATGAAAAAAAAAGAAGTGTAAGCAATGTGATAAAAATTGAACTGATCAGAGTGGAATATATTAATGAAGGTCCGTTATTTCTATGGGTATTAAAAGTGAAATAAAAATCTTATTCACTAAAACTGCGCAATATTGTTCTGTATTGTCATGCTGACCTGCTTAGCATCATCTCTGAATTTGTCTTTTCCAACAGCCATCCCAACCAAGCTTATGCACTCCATAGCTTTGGCTCGAAGCATGCGATTAGATTTATCATTCGCATTTACCAAGATGGTTTTCAAATATGGCATTACAGCGTCATAGTACTTCTGGAAGTGCTCCTGTTGAATGTAATTTATTAGCAATTCTAGTCCAAAATGGAAGTTGAAATAAATGGAAGCAGAAAAAGTGTAACAAGTTAATACCTGTGATGAATCAGCCACTGAAGCCAAAGCAGTTAATGCTCCTTCTTGCACCATTTGTTTTCCGTTCTGCATTTCAGACAATAGCAAAGAGCAAAAGAAAGCATGAGTTTCATTTGCCCAGCAGTAAATGATACAACACCATATAATCTTGGGTGGATTACCTGTAGAAGAACAAGTAGTTTGCTAACTATTCCATCCAAATAAGGTGTCAAAATTTCTGGTGTGCAGTTCTCACTGAAGTTGAGGACAGCTGACGCAGCATGTGCCTGTGAATTAAGGAAAAGAAAAAGGGAAACCCATAATTAGCTGCATTGACAACAAAACCAAGCAATCACATGCAAAAGCACCATAACCAACAGTAATGCATAATGATATGTTAAGTGTAGACAAGTTCCCAGAAAAGTAGAAGCAGAAGAGAACTTTTGTAGTTAAGAAAATTCACCATCACCAATGATTAATCAGGTGCTAAAAACATTTGGTTTCACCAAAGATTTGATCAACTATAGTCGCATATAAAATAATAAGGCAATTTATCATTCTTTCCACAGGTGAAAACAATCAGTTGCAGCTCAATCCAAATAATGTAGGGTTCAACCTAAGTGCCTGCTCTGCTCCATTCACACCTGTTTCATTTCATCACTGTATAACCTGTCTTTTTAAGGCAACTAAGGGTTTGCCAGAAACTAGAGGTGTCTATAAGAATCACTCTGTCCGTACAAGGGCATAAAAGTGGCGAACCAGAAATTTTTAGGGGGGAAAAGGAGAAAAGAAAGACCGAGTGCAACTGTAACAAAAAAAACAGCTATATCATTATCTACTAATTGGTGTCATCTATTAGATTTATTTATTCCCATTGTGTTCTTTCTTTATATGGCAATAATCAAGAACAAATAATCCAACACGGATGAAAGCATTAATGTAAAAAGTTAATGCACTTATTGCTCTCGTATTAAGCATCATCGTCTTACAGCGCTGTTCAGGAGGGGCATTCGACAAAGATATAGAATCTGTAATGGGTTCACAAACCATTATGACACACCTGTACTCGTGGATTTTGAAAATCATCCATAGCTGTTGCCAATGCTGGCAGTACTCTGCTGTGGTACTGTACTTGCAAATCAGGCCCCAAGTCAGTAGACAACTGGCCAATTGCGTTAATAGCTGCCCATCTCACTCGAGGATGAGGATCTTGGAAACAGCTCAAAACCATGTTCACGACTTGCTCCAAATTCTTAATCATTACCTTTTACAGCAAAAAAAAAGAAAACCAGCGGGATTAAAATCAACAAACAAGACTTAAATTGAACAGAGGGCTGAGTGAAGAGTCTTCAACTCATAAATAAATACTTGCTTAATTGGCACCAATGAGCAGTTCACAAGCCAACACTAGTCCAATAACCCAGTTAAGCTAGTTGATTCTCGTAAAATTAACCAAAATGGTCAATGAGCAGAAATAATAAATGAGATAAGAGTCAACAGTGATAACAGAAACAAGTAATAAATGAATCGGCAATAAGCACCAAATCTTTGCTACAACGTTCAATATAGATAAGTCTAGAGTCATCAAAATTCACTCCCAATAAATACTCCCTCCACCCTAATCTATGTGACATCTGCCCATTATAGAACATCCCAAAATGTTTGACACAATTCAATTTATATACAGCTTTTACAATTTCAGCAATACATATATTAACTGTACTATTCAAAATTTAACTGACACTACCAGACTAATATTTACTTTAGCGTGTTCTTCCTCTATCACTTTAAGGTGTAACACAAAAGAATAAACTTCATTTGTAATCCAAGGTGGGAAGATTTATTATCCCCATAAAGCCTATTTGCAGAATTCAGCTAAAAATTATATTTTAAAATCTATTTTTCCATAACAAACTAAACTCTCACATAACCTTGAATTGAATCGAGAGAGTACAAAGAAAAAAATGGAAAATTCATTAGTACCTTTGTGCAACCTTCGGCAATCTGAGCAAGCGCAATGAGCGCAGCATGGTGCTTTTGCCATTCGGGAGCAGCCAAGTAAGGAGGCAACTGCTCTGACGCAACAGGAACAATTGTACTGCCACCCAACGCAATGGACAAACGATCCAAACACTCCTGACCAACACTGTAGTTACTTGTTTCCCCTGCATCTTCGTGCTCAACTTCAGCACTATGCCAGACAGGTTCATCATCGATATCCAGCAACATTTTCATCAAAATGGCAAACAGCCTACTGATAAACTGCGGCAATTTCCTCATCATTCCAGGAGCCCTTTCCCTAGCCTCGGCCAACGTAATAACAAATTCAATAGCCAAATGTCTTGTCCCCTCTTCTAAACTCTCGGCCTCGGCTATTTGCAACATTGCACCCACCACATCGACAAGCTGCCTCCTCAAAAACCTAGGCTCAGTACCCGCCAATTCAATCAACAACTCCAAGGCTTCTTGTGCAGTTGCCTCTTGTCCACTATTCAAAGCCTCGGTCAAGGTCTTCATCATTGCAGGCAATAGATCCTGAAATCTATCCCTGTCATTTGAGCTTGATAAACACTGAATAAAATTAATCACAGCACTTAAACCCGCAATCCTCACATCAGGATTAGGCGAGTTATTCAATGTCTGCATAAACACTGTATGCAAGTCCTTAATGTAAGGAACTAACATCTCCCCAACATATTGAGCTAATAAAGCAAAGATCAAGAAGGCAGATTCCTGTAATTTAGGTACGTCTGAAGTAACACACTGAAACATAAACGGTAACAACTCAGGCCAATTGTTTTCGGGGAGAATTGAAGAAGCAAGTTCGGAAATAGTGTCGCAAAGCTTCTTGATGATGGATTTTGATTCTTCCTGTTGAATACATCGGAGAAGGACTGATTTGATACCTGACTGAGTAGACTCGGTGAGGCGCGGCCAGATGAAAGAGTCATCTCTGGTAAGCAACTTTCTGAGGAGGATTGTGGACATGGCACGGGCTTCGTGGTGAGGTGAAGAGGAGAGAAGATTAGCAAGCTTGAGAGCGAGTGAATTAGGATCGTTTTGCTTGATGAGATTGAAGATTGACTCGGCTTGAGATCGTTGCTCGTTGGAAGCAGACATGAGATGTGAAATTAGGGTTTCGAATGGTGCTGAATCGGGTCCAAGGATTGCAGCCAGTTGAGCTTGCTCGGCAGCCATGGCGAATGAGTAAAGAGAGGCGGATGTGTGGATATGGCTGTAGAGAAGATGGCTGAAGAAGAAGAGAAGAGAAGAGAAGGTGGCTGTGTTTTTGTGAAATTGGGGTTTTCTCTTACACAGGGAATTGTGTGTCGCTATGAATATATAGAGGCGTGAAATACACACTGCCGCACTCCTTACGCGGAAATAGGGAGAGAGTGGGAATTGGGAGGGTTTTGGGTTTTTTGAATTTTTTATTCATTAAATTAATTATTAAAAGAAAATATAAAAATATTGTTACATAAATATATATTTTCTAATCTCCTCACTTTTATACCCTACCCTCCAACTAAGAATATACGTAAATGGGTTGGTTTGATTATTCATTAAATATAATTACACGGTTATTAAAATCACTTACCTATGAGATAGATTACAACTTAAAAATTGTTAACCGAATAAAAATCTTCAAAAAATAAAGTTCATATAAATACAAAATACTTTCGTTGAAATGTCAGCATTCAATATGCTACATTCATAAGATTAAATGTTATAATTAAATTGAATACAAAACAAAATATTTACAAAATAGATTGTTTATTTTCGATCTAAAATTTATAACAATGTAACTGTTACTTCCAATCTGAATACAAAAAAATAATACTTACAAACCTAAATTTAAAATAATATATCTAAAACGTTGAAATTTATAAACTAATTTATATATATATATATATATATGTCATTTTGATTTGGGCTCCGTGTGACTTTTTTATTATCAAAATAAAAAGTGGTCGATTTTTCTTCAACATCAAACCAAACCATTAGTTGAGATTTTTTTTCTCTTTGGTTTGTCCTGGCGGTTTGGCATGTACACTCTCACCTTCAACTTTGGGTGCACAAATAAACATTTAAACTGTATAAAGTTGAGCAAGTATACATATGTGTCGTATGGGGCATAATACACGTAGAACGTCATGTAAGATGTCGCATAAGACATGAATTGTCATGTGGGATATCAAGTAAGACGTGTATCTATTTGCTCAACTCTATACAAATTTAAGTGACTGCTTATGGACATCCAAAATTGAAGGGTATAAATGTCAGATGAGGCCAAGTTAAAGGGAATGTTTATTTATTGTGTCAAAAGTAAAGAATACCATCAAAAAAACTTGAGTTGATTTGTTCAATGCCAACAAAGTGCACTACAGAAAATTCGATTATCATGGACAAATAATTTCGTCATTTATAAATTATATTTCGTCACTAAAAATCTTGTGAGATGAAAAATAAATCGTCAATCAATCGTCACTAAATGTGTGTCGCTAAAAGTATACAAAAACGATTTAGTGCTTTGTCGCTAAAAGTATTATATTAACTACAAAAAAGAAAAATCATCCCCAAATGCTTAAACATTTGTGACAAATTTATTTATCGTAAAAAGTATATTTTTTTTGTAGTTAATAGTATGCTTTTTCACTAAAAAAGTTATTACTACCGACAAAATTATATCGGCGCTAATTATTTTACTTCAATCAGTGACAACATCAATTGTCTCTAAAGTTATATGTACTATTTCGTAGTTGAACAAAATCTAATTTCGTCACTAATGACCATATTTTATATACAAAAAAATATTTTATTCTTAAATATATTAATTAGAGACAAATTTATTATTATAAAAAGGTTAATTTTCTATTATCTCCCATCTCAATTTTTTTAACTCCTCCCAGCACCACATTATGCTTTCTTGGGGACTCAAACTCACAACCTTTAAGGTTGGAAGTGAGGAGTGCTTAACCATCCAATCAACTCTCTCTTGTCTCTCATTTTTATTTTATTTTTAACTTCATTCACTTCTTTCAAATTTAACTTCTCTAGAAATAATATATTATATGATTATTTATACACATACACAAATGTGTGAAATTTACCACCCACAATTCGTTCAACTGTAGATTATATTTTAATTAAACTGTATATTTTTTAAAATATCTTTAAATATATTAGTACGATTCTGTCATTTTAATTATTTATTTTTATAAATTTTAAAAATTATTCAGTACAATTATAAATTTATATAAAATTAAACTTTCGATTTTATTAAAAAAATTGAATAATCGGTTCAATTCGATCAGTAAATCAATTGGTTTGAAAAAGACATCGATACTCATAACTATAGTAATTCATCATAATATATTTGAAATCTTAGTTGGTTCATTTCTTTCATTTGTGCTTTTATTTTTTAGTTTATTTCAATTTTCACACTGATGAAAAAAGTTAATAGAAATTCATGAAATATTTCGCACCTTTGCAAAGTCTAAGTTTGTAAGTCGATGTTATTTCTGTATAGTTGCTCTACGTACGTATGTTTAATCACTATTAAATATGTACATATTTTTAGACAGAAGCAAATAGATCAACTTAGTCTATGCAGTTTACCAATCACAAATCAATAGACACGCACAAAAATTAGCACCAAGACTTGAGAAATTATTTTTTCTATCGTCTTTATCGATGAAAGTGTATCAAATAAAAAAAAAAGTCTTAAACCAACAAATATTAGTGATCTAGTGGTTGAACTGTACCCCACTCACAGTACTTATAACTTGGATTGTATTTTTCAAATGATGCATTTTATAATTGCGTAATTTAAGAAAAATGATGACTGAACTTTTTCATTTTTACAAAATCGACCGAATTAGTTGGTTTTAATATTTTCCCTCGCCAATTAACGAATGGACTCTGTCTATTTCTTATTAAGCACTTGTATTATTCTTTTTGTAAGTTGTCACTTGTAATTATGAACAATTGTAGCCAAAAAATTGTATTTAGCTATGAATTTTTTTCATAGCAAATAGTTGAATTATCACTACAAATTTTAAGTCGTCGCTATTTAACACCTTACATATTTCTTGACAATTTTTTTGTTGTCACTAAATCACAGATTGATTAGAGACAATGAAATCTTTGTCACCAATTATTTATATTACTTAAATGTCATAATTAAATCTAATTTTTTATAGCTAAAACTTGTTATATTTAACTACGAACTCTAATTTGTCGATATTGTAACAACATAATTTTTTTAGATGAAAGTTTTTTGTGTCCAAAAATCAATAAATTTTAAGACAAAAATAATTTGTCATGAATTAGATACATTATTAGTGAAATAATGTGTCACGCCCCGAGCCTACACCCTGGGCGTGGCGGGCACTCGAGAACCATTGCTGGCCCCAAGCGAACCCTTGGTTTGGCTTACTTACTCAGTGAAAGACTTTACTCAAGATAAATATACTTTAAAAGAATAAATTGAACTGCTCAATAAATAACTTAGAATGTAATAAATAACATTCACTGCCAAAGTGGCAACTCAAGTCTCAACTTAACTGAGAAGGGAAAGTAAAGACTCATGAACTAACATCAAGTAACTCTGTCTATGAAGCCTCTAAACAACTGAGATGGACGTCGAGACAAGACCCACGACATCCTAATAAACTAAAATACTGAAAGCAATAAAAAGCATCCTTCGGAAAGTTAGGAGGCTCACCAACTGACTTTGAGTGCTCAAATGGATCAACGAGGCCTGGATGCTGATCCTGGTTACTTGTGTCTGCATCATAAGACGATGCAGGCCAAATGACATTAGTACATTGAATGTACGAGTATGCGAGGGGAATACTAAAATATAAAGTAAGCTTGAAAAGAATCTGAAAGGAACACTTACCTTGGCTTTACTCAACTCATGAATAACTCAACTCAATGAAAAGTAAAAACAACAATAAATGTGCAGTTTATACAAAGCACTTAAAACAATAAATGACAACTCAATGTATTTAAAGAAATACAATAACAACTCAATTACATAAAAGTAATATAATACTGTGGGAGATTCTGTCACTCCCCGAGGCTACCCCCTGGACGCGGACATGGGACCTAGGATCACAAGTGACCCCAAGCTAACCCTGCTGGCATGACATGAGCATACTAAGAATAATAATAACTTATGCGGAAGCTAATCATGAAGTAAATCTGAAATGATGGGGAATACCCATATACTAAAACTGAATATATCAAATCTGAGAGTTTAATACAAAAGAAATATCAAATTCAAATACTAAGCTGAATCTAACTGTGTCTGAAAATAGCCTCTAACTGACTAGAAGTGTTGGGACATGCCCCAGCTAAATCTAGCAATACTGAAACTAAAAGACTGAAAACTGAAAGATAACATGACTATTGTCCTCGAAGAATGAGGACTCACCACTGATGTTGTTGAACTGGAGATTGGAAACCGATCTAAGCGTGATCTGGAAGTTGAGAACTTGAACCTACATCACGAGAAGATGTAGCGCAGAGTATGCGTCAGTACTTGAAAGGTACTGAGCATGGAAGATAGAGTAAAGCTGAATAATGACATATAATTGAACAAGCAATAAAGCAATGATATAATCTGAACATGATATGTATACTGAATACTAAACTAACTAGATGCAATGACCAAATTTATAACATGCTTAGACTGAATACTGACTGTAATGAAAATGTGGTCAATGCAATAGAGTCTGACTGAAGTGTGGGAGGTACTAATAACCGATAATAAAACTACATGAGCTAAATGTGCAGTCCGATGTATACGCCACATCAAGAGGAAGGCATGACTGGCGTTATCACTAAATGATGCCTACAGAGGGGACTTACAACCTACGTGGCTCGTAGTTCTGGGACTATATGGGTGACTGACCCTAGTCCAACTCGGTATTATGCTACTCCCAATAGATTAAATGATTAACAGATTATGACTGAATTACTGTAATATACTAGATAGCTCAAAACTGACATGCAAACTGAGAATGCACATTAATATACTGATAATGACACATTCAAAATTGAGGAATGTATATCTAAAATATTGAAATATCTGACCTAGCATGTGTAATTCAAGAACTAAAGAACTACATAGCTAGAGTTCTGAAATTTATGCTAGAAACCAAGTAATCACATGATAATCTGATTTGGAACATTAATTTAACTTATTCATGATAATCTGCTGAAGTTATAGAAACCCTAGGTCAAATAAATAATAGGGAATCAAGAAATTGATTGAAGTCTAGGGACCTAATGGGCGAAAGGAACCCACTAGTGAAATCCCACATATATGGTGATGAATTCCATGGACAAATCTTTCGATTTCGGGGCTGGAACTAATGGAAATCTTGCTGCGTTCTTGAACTAGGGTTCTTGACTTCTTTCTCCTCTTATGTTCTAATTTTTCTAAGTTTTGATGAAAGATCTGACTTAGGTAAGTTCTAGTTATGTTTCTAGGCTAAAACTAACCAAAATCACATAGTTTAGGGTTAAAACGACGTAGTTTAGGGGTCCAACGAAATAGGAAAAGACCAAAAGACCCCTGACTTAAACTGCAGGCGGGGCTGACCACGGCCACTTTCACGGCCCGTGAAAGGGACCATGAACAGTGGGACTGGTTGTGGTCCTTGGCCAGTGGCTACTACTCTGGGGGTTTGTCTCACGAGCCTTACCACGGCCCGTGTGAGGGACCACATACCGTGAAGGTCCTCGTGGTCCTCACTTGGGCTGAGGTCTGGTGGCTCAATATTAGGGGTCCACTGGCTAGGCTTCAACGAACCCTCACACGAACCGTGTGGAGGACCACGGACCGTGAAGGTCCTCGTGGTCTTCACTTAGGCGTGGGGGTCTAAGGGATTGGCTAGGGGTCTACTGCCTTAACTCTACGGACGCCACCACGGTCTGTCGTCAAGACCACGACCCGTGAAGGGTCCCGTGGTATGATGTCTGGGCCTGGTGGAGTCTAACTCCCTACCATGGGCAGGTCAACAGACCGTGGACCCTATCATGGTCCGTGAACCCTGCCGTGGTTCACTGCTTCAGGTAAGTTTTTGAATTTTTTTTTCTGGGTCTGGTTTTCGAAGTGTTACATTATCTTCCCATTGGGATCATTCATCCTCGAATGAAGACTAAACTAGTTAAAATAGAGGGAAAGAGCTACAACCCTACCACTAAACACTGAAGATTGATTTTTGACTGAACTGAGTTCCTAGAACATGCAAATACGCTGAAAATGCAAGTACAAACTGAAGGAACATGATACTAAGACTGAATTTGCACATGAATGACTGAAAAACTGAAGAGGAACTATTATCTCAAGCTGGAGTGGAATCAGAAGGAAAGAGGTGAGGATACTTGGACTGCATGACTACTTCTGCTTCCCAAGTAGCTCCCTCTACGGATTGACTCCTCCACAAAACCTTGACTGAAGCGACTTCTTTGTTTTTCAATCTTCTAACCGGACGATCAAGAATCTCAATTGGTACATCCTCATAAGTGAGACTATCCTTCACAGCCACACTCTCTAATGGTACTATGGATGCTGGATCACCCACACACTTCTTCAAAAGTGAAATGTGGAAAATCGGATACACTACTGCTAGTTTTGCTGGCAACTCGAACTCATAAGCCACTTTACCAATCATTTTCAGAATCTTGTAAGGGCCTACATATCGAGGACTGAACTTCCCTTTCTTGCCAAATATCATCACCCCTTTCATAGGTGACACTTTCAGGAAAATCCACTCATCAACTTGGAACTCTAGTTCCCTTCTCCTTACATCTGCATAACACTTCCAACGACTTTGGGCAGTCTTAAGTCTATCTCTAATGAGTTGCACTTTCTCCATAGCATAATGGACTGAATCTGGTCCTATCAAGGCTGCTTCACCTACTTCAAACCAACCAGTAGGAGATTTGCATCTATGCCCATACAATGCCTCATAAGGGGCCATCTGAATGCTGGAATGGTAGATATTATTATAGGCAAACTCTATAAGAGGAAGGTGATCATCCCAACTACCCTTGAAGTTGATCACACAAGCTCTCAACATGTCCTCTAATGTCTGAATGGTATGCTCTGCCTGACCATTCGTCTGTGGATGAAATGTTGTGCTAAGGTTAACCTGAGTACCAAGACCTTTCTGAAATGACTTCTAGAAATGAGAGGTAAACTGAGGACCTTTATCTGAGATGATAGACAAAGGAACCCCATGCAACCTGACTATCTCATTAATGTAAAGCTTGGAGTAGTCCTCCGCCAAATCTGTAGTCTTGACCGCCAAAAAGTGAGAAGACTTAGTGACTCTGTCTATTATCACCCAAATGGAGTCATGTTGTCTGCGAGTACGAGGTAATCCTGTAATGAAATCCATGTTGATCACTTCTCACTTCCAAGTAGGAATGTCGATCTCTTGAGTCATACTCCCTGGTTTCTGATGTTCTACCTTCACTTGCTGACAATTGGGGCACTTAGCCACAAAATCTACTATATCCCTCTTCATACCATTCCACCAAAAGACTTCCGCAAATCATGGTATATCTTAGTGGCACCTAGATGAATAGAATACCTGAAATTATGGGCTTCTGCAAGAATTTGCTGTCTCAACTCGCCCACATTAGGAACACATAATCGACCCTGGTAGCGAAGCACACTATCTCCCCCTTGGGAGAAAACCTCAACACTCTGCTAATGGACTGCACCCTTTAGTTCAAGCAATATCAGATCACTGTCTTGCTTTTCCTTAACCTCCGCTACCAATGAAGATTCTGACCTATTCTGAACTGTTACACCACTATCTGATATGCTCATAAGACGAACTCCCAAGAGAGCAAGCCTGTGAACATAACTAGTTCCTTTCTTTCTTCCTCAACATGTGCTACACTATCCATAGACAATCTGCTAAGGGCATGTGCTACTACATTGGCCTTACCAGGATGGTAATGCACACTCATGTCATAATCCTTAAGGAAATGAAGCTATCTCCTCTGGCGAAGATTCAACTCTTTCTGGGCGAACACATATTGAAGGCTCTTATGGTCAGTGAACACATCTACGTGAATACCATACAAGTAGTGTCTCCAAATCTTAAGTGCAAACACCACTGCTGCAAGCTCGAGGTCATGAGTTGGATAGTTCTTCTCATGCACCTTAAGCTGTCTGGAAGCATAAGCTATAACCTTATCTCATTGCATCAACACACAACCTAGGCCGACTCTGGATGCATCACAATAGATCACATAATCATCTGACTGGTAGAGTAAAGACAGGAGTTGTAGTCAACATAGTTTTCAGTTCTGCAAAGCTTTTCTCACAATCATCTGACCACTGAAACTTAACCTTTTTCTGAGTCAACTTAGTCAATGGAGAGGCTATGGATGAGAATCCTTCCACAAACTGTCACGACCCAGGGGTACCCCCTAGATGTAACACAGCGTACTTGACCCCGAAGGGGTCGCATACAAGCCTCATAGCATAACTTGAACATAAGAGCATAGGAAAATAGTGTGGAATTTAAAACTTTTCTTTACAATCGAAGTCACTTTTGAAATACAATCTGCCCTTACATAAGTCTAAAACATGAAAGTAAAGACATAAGGGACATATGGTTGATCCCTCGAATACAATGAGGACTCACCAATCTTCTTCTTCTTGATCTACTAGAGTCCTAGCCACGAGGATGGAATCCAATATCTCCAAAGCCTACACTTATAGAAAATGTAGAAAGATGGTGTTAGCACAAAAAGTACTAAGTATGGAAGCCATGCACAAAAACCTTTAAAACATGCATAAAAAGGGACATTTCATTTGAAACCATGCTATATGCCATTTTTGAACATCATCTTTGGAATAGTTGGAGAATGCAACCCATAAGGCAACTCACATACATTTCATCATAACATGAGAGATATCATTATAATAACAAGCATAGTCTTCAACATCAACATAATACATATCCCAATCTTCACAATACATAGCCTCCAATCGTAACATAATACAAAGTCAAATACCAAGATCATCTCATCATAAAGTGATCATCACATAAGCAACCCCTAAGAAACACTTGTGCAATGTATGGTTGGCATCCCATAATACCAACCCTACTAAGTACTCCTTTGAAGCCATTTTAGTCATGCATTTCATCCTTGGACCTCATTATAAGAAATAGCCATAAATAAGGAAATAGTCATATACACTACTTGAATTATAAGGAAAGTCATTCATAACAACTATCTATTCAACATACATGCATACATTCAAATCTCATCATAATATAAAGGAACCCTCCCATGACATCCTACTAAATCTACTTGTGTAATGTGGAAGTGAAGTCCCATACCCCTACTCCTACTAAGTAAAACTCACCAAGAAGTCATAGTATAGTTGATGTCTCATTCATTATCTTTATTATATAGGGAAAAGTAGCCATAACTGACATAGACCATGTGAGCTACATGGAATCCGGTGTCGCGTAACCCCACTCCGAAAGAAGGTGTCCTACTTGCCTAAGGTAGAAATAAATGTATAGTTATAAGGTGGATCCACTAGCTAAAGACCTATGTGGGCACATAGTTAAGGGATAAGGAGATTGCTTCTAGAAACCAGACCTATTGCATTGGAGGAGGTTCCATCTCATGAGTTTAATTTAGATGACCCGACCTATTGCATTGACGGAAGGGCCTTTACCTCATTTTCCATATCCACTCGGTGCTAATCATTATTTCCCAATTTATACATAATTAGTCTTGAATTGGATTTACATGTTTGAAGGGGTACTTTACCCTTCGTTCAACCCAACTCATAAAATAGCTCATAGATTCAATTAGGTGATAATTGGACTTTCAACCTTAGAATCATCATTAGTATGTGAGAATAACTTTCACACTAAGATCATGTGTTCTCATGAGAATGGACTTTCAATCAACATAATAGGATAAACATGGTTAAGTACATTTCGTGCATAATAATGTGTAAAAGTGCATATGAGAACTATAATTTCAATTAACACCATTGATACATCATAATCATGTTTATGCATGGAGTGTGTGTATAATTGTCCTTGCAATGACACAACAACAACATTATCATCATAGACACTTCCCTCTCAAAGTGTTCATAAGTATGTACATAATATCACAATCATGCATCATTTACATATATTGCATTCAAGGATCATAGACCATGTAAATCAACACATCTAACATTTATCATAATAGACATGTATATAATCATAACTCAAATAGTTCATTCATTTGCATGTATAAGCTCATATACTCACATTGTAGGTCATGTGGGTAACGTCCTTCCACAATAGTACCTTATACAATTCAACATGCGTAATAGCTTTCTTCTTTAAAGCCTCAATATTCATAGTTCATTCCCTTTAGCTTGTACCTTTAAAGCCTTAGGAGTCATCTTCATATTATGAGCATTACTCTCAAGTAACACCTCACATGGTCATCATGTAAACCTAATTCTCAAGGTAGACTAACCACATGCTTCATTCTTACTAAATTATAGTCATATAGCATCAAGTAAACTAAATCTCAATACTACTCAACCATGATTCATCATGTAAGACCTAGTCAAGTTCATTCATGTCTACAAGATTCACTCATAAGAAATTCATGTTTAGATGATCTAATCTAAGGCAATTCATCAATTTTAGAAGGTCACATCTAACCCCTCAATTTGCCTTTTTCATGACATAACCCTAGGCTATATCAATTTCACTCTAGAATCTTAGGTCAATCAAGAATTCATGTAGATTTACACTAATATCAAGTAATTTCATCATAATCAACCCACATTCAATCAATTGAATCAACTTCCAACAACATTCATAATGTAGAGAAAAACAATAACTAGGATTGGGGAAAACTCATGGATTCTTTTGGAATTCAAGTTAAACTCATCTAAAATCAGTAGTATCATCAATAACAAACATGATTCAATCTTTAAGAACAACTTTGAAAGGAATCCATGGGGTTGAGTTGAAACCCTAGCTAATTGAGTTTTCTAGAATTGAGTTAAAAGCTTTTGAAAGGGCTCCTTGGGTGATCGCTTCCCAGGGATGAAGAACTCCCATACCTTAGGTGTAGAATCCCACCAAATTCGTATTGAAAAGCTCCCATCTTCAAGCCCTAGTTGATCTCTTTCTTGGTCTTCAATGGAGGTTCTAGAGAGAAGATTCTTGGAGAGAAGGGAAGTTGGGTTTTGGTTTGGGGTCTTGGGTTATAATGAATTAATGAGGTGTTTAATGACATAAAATAGTTTATATATATGTATAATTACTATATTAAATGACCCCTACTCAAAAAATTAAAAAAGAATTACCTAAACTAACCCACCTAAGGCCGAGTCTAGGCAGTCTACATGTGCAAGCCACAAGACCCCCAACCACGGTCCGTGGATGGGGTCACGCCCCATCCTGTTTGGTCGTGGTTTGAGTCTGCAACCTGGACTTAGGGGCCTTGACCTACGGAGCAAGACCACAGGGAGTGGATCAGTCCACTGGCTGTGGATGGCCATCCGTAGGTCACAAGGTTTTGACAACTTATGTGAACTTAAGTAGCCTTGGGGGTTAGACTTTAGGGTCCTCCCCAAGGACCCTTGGTTGGTCTTTGGGAGGTCGTACCTTGACGTTTAACCCCTGGAATCCTCAACCTAAGCTCGGGAAGTAAATATAGAACCTAAAACCAAACATCAAACTCAAAAGCTCACACGTAAGACTAGAGTCTCACCTCCTAGCTTCCATTAGGCTCTAGCTTGGTCTTACTAGTTTTCCGAGTTTTTACATTATCTCCCCTTTAGGAACATTCATCCTCGAATGATACTTGAAACACTTTATGGAATTAAAGACTCAAGACTAGCAACCCATCATGCATGAAACATAAAAAATGCACAACTCAAGATACACCAATCACAATGTGCACTTATTCAAAGGAGGGTTATCAACTCTAATTCAACATGATCAATGCAATACAAGGAAGTATGAACTATATCTAACAACCCATTTATGCATAAAATTCTCATAACTTATCATGTTCAAGGAGGAACTACCATCTCCTAGTCATAATATGCTCAACATACTCTCATGGAGTTCATATGCATATTACTTAAAAAAAAAGCATTTCATTCAATGAGGAATTCCTCAACTCCTAACTAAAACATGTCCATATATTCTTCCCATGAAGTACTATAGGCAACTATAACGACCCGAAAATTGGTAGGTTAAACTAGAGCCTCATTGTGTGAGTTAGAGTAACTTTAATTCAATGTCTAGGCTGTTTTTAGAACTTAAATGAGTAAGGATGAAGCCTAGGGTTTAAGCAAGGGCCTAAGCTAGCAAGATAGGGTGAAAGTAACCTTGTTCTTAGGTGGACCATTTGGTGATGGGACTACTTGATCGCCCAAGTGACTTGGCGATGCACCAAAGTGCACTTGGGGTCGCCTTGTGGGTTGTCCCTTTGGCCAAGGTTCTGGAACAACGGGCGAACTAAGCCTTAGCTCGCCAACCAGCTTGGCGAGTCGCCCATTGGCCCCTCTAGATTGCTTAGTGAGATGCCCATTTTTGGAGCTTACTGGAAATTTGGGCGAGCCAAGGGTTCACTTGGCGAGTCATCTAGTGCCCTTGGCAAGCCAAGAGGGTCCATTGGGCGAGAAAAATCGTGAAAGGGGGAAAAAATTTAAGTTCAAATTTTAAGGGTCCTTAGTTCTTTTCCAAAGTTGAGTCCTCATTATTTTATTCCTTTCCTAGTGACTATATAACCTTTATAGACTTGAAAACCTTAGAATTTAGTTACTTTTAAAAGAATTAAAAGAAGACCCATCTCCTCTCAATATTTTTCTCTCTAGAAACCTCCGTTGGAGGTGAAGACTCCAAGCTCTCAAGGTCAAGACTTCAAGATTTTCAAGGAATTTTCATGGGATTCTAAACCTAAGGTATGGGAATTCTTCATCCTTGGGAAGCTATCACCCAAGGAGCCCTTTCAAAAGCTTTTAAATCAATTCTAGAATCTCCAATAAAGCTAGGGTTTCAACTCAACACCATGGATTCCTTTCAAAGTTGTCCTTAAAGGTTGAATTATGTTGTTATTGATGATACTACTGATTTTAGATGATTTAAACTTGAATTCCAAAGAGTCCATGAGTTTTCCCCAACCCTAGCTTTGGCTCTTCTCTACATTATGAATGTTGTTAGAAGTTGATTCAATTGATTGAATGTGGGTTGATTATGATGTAATTGCTTGATATTAGTGTAAATCTACATGTATTCTTGATTAACCTAAGATTCTAGGGTGAAATTGATGTAGCCTAGGTTTATGTCATGAAAGATGCAAATTGAGGGTTTAGATGTGACCTTCTAAAATTGATGAACTTCTTGATGAATTGCCTTAGATTAGATCATCTAGACATGAATTGCTTATGAGTGAATCTTCTAGACATGAATGAACTTGATTAGGCTTTACATGATGAATCATGGTTGAGTAGTATTGAGATTTAGTTTACTTGGTGCTATAAGACTATAATTGAGTAAGAATGAGACATATGTTTAGTCTACCTTGAGAGTTAGGTTTACATGATGACCATGTGAGGTATTGCTTGAGAGTAATGCTCATAATATAAAGATGACTCCTAGGGCTTTAAAGGTAAAGGCTAAAAGGAATGAATTATGAATATTGAGGCTTTAGGAAGGAAACCATGGTGCATGTTGAATTGTATATGGTACTATTGTGGAAGGACTTTACCCACATGACCTACAATGTGAGTATATGAGCTTATACATGCAAATGAATGAACTATTTGAGTTATGATTATATATATGTCTATTATGATAAATGTTAGATGTGTTGATTTACATGGTCTATGATCCTTGAATGCAATATATGTGAATGATGCATGCTTGTGATATTATGTACATACTTATGAACACATTGAGAGGGAAGTGTCTATGATGATAATGTTGTTGTTGTGTCATTGCAAGGACAATTATACACACACACTCCATGCATAAACATGATTATTATTTATACCTGTCTAGCTATAACTGGGTCACCGACTGGAGTAGAGAATGAGAAGGGTTTTGAGAGAATTTTCGAACTAACATCAAACTTAACTGCTATATAAGGAGTTACAAAGGAAAGAGTAGCCCCTGGATATAATTAGGGGTATGGTGGCTCATGATTAGGGGTCCACTGGCTAGGCTTCTACGGACCCTCCCACAAACCGTGTTGAGGACCACGTACCGTGAAGGTCCTTGTGGTCTTCACTTGGGCGTGGGGGTCTAAGGGACTGGCTAGTGGGGCTATTGCCTCGACTCTACGGACGCCACCACTGTCCGTCGTCAAGACCACGGCCCGTGAAGGGTCCCTTGTTTTGATGTCTAGGCCTGGTGGAGTCCAACTCCCTACCACTGGCAGGTCAACAGACCGTGGACCCTATCATGGTCCGTGAACCCTGCCGTGGTTCACTGCTTCAGGTAAGTTTCTGATTTGTTTTCTAGGTCTGGTTTTCGAGGTGTTACAAATTCTCTAGCCGACAACCACCACTATGAGCCTAATTGGTGATACATCATCTTGCCCACGTTGCCAGAACTGTCTTATACTTTGTTGTCATATAAAACGCTTTAATTAAGTGGATCCACTAGTCTATGCTAAAAGCACTTAATGAATCATCTAAAAAGTATGATCCTTTACTATCCATGATGGCTACATGGTTTATGGAGACTTGAGTTATTATGAACTCGTATCGCCATATCGGTGCTCAAAACTACTCCCAAAATATACTTAGCTCATATATTTTTAAAACAAAACTTCTTTCTTTGGTTTGAGATAATTACTCAAAACTTAGCTTAAAAACTCTCTTGGAAATCGGTGTTTCCTTTCTTGCTCAAATGTGAAAACATTTTTAACTCTTGGGAATACATAGTTCACATATAATCATTGAAGAAATGAACTTTACTCTTACTCTTTCTCAACTCAAAGTTTAAGTCTTAAAACAAAGTTAAAACGTTTGTGAAAGACTTTTGAAATACTTTATGAACTTCTCTTGACTTGATTCTTAGCTTCTAGACTTGACTCTTAACTTTCCTTGAATTTGAATTTATGGATTCAAGGATTGTGATAGAAAGGATCTCATGATGTTTAGGAGTGTTTTTAGATAGTTAAACATGAGAAAAGATCGAGAAATCATTGTCTGAAAGCAGGTCCGCGATGCAGAGATGTATTTAATTAGTTGGTCGCGAAAATAACTTTTGAGGAAGAACAGTCCGTGACCGTTCCGCTCTGCGAAGAACTTTTCCCAAATCTGAGGAGCAGGTCCGCGACGTGGACCCAATGCCCAGATTCACCCGACTTTTTTCCTTCTTCGTTTTCCAGCCCCAATTAGCCTAAACTCGACTATTTTTCTCAAATTCTCTTTAGATTCAGATACCCAACATATGTACACAAGAATCTAACTCGAAACAACTCTTAAGACCAACGTATGAATCTCTAAAACTCCCAGTCTCAGCCCAATTCAAGAAAGAAAGCAAATTCAAGAATACATATCAAGAACATCAAACTTTCAACCTTTTTAGAACGAATTTCACTGAACTAAACATGTTTGGTGCGTGGGTGAACGAACTCAACGTTATGAAAGTCTCACATACCTCGTAGGGATTAACCCTTAGCGAAATCCACAAGCAATTCTCCACGAAATCGACTAATCCTTGCTTCTTCTCCTC
Source organism: Solanum okadae (assembly GCA_036553675.1). NCBI lineage: Eukaryota > Viridiplantae > Streptophyta > Magnoliopsida > Solanales > Solanaceae > Solanum > Solanum okadae. Next base: position 30,152,230 of record CM071678.1, read on the forward strand.
TTCTTTTCTCTTCTATCAAAACCCTAACTCTTTTGTGAAAGTGTAAACTGATCTAATTCTGTTTAGACCCCTAAGTAATTACCAAAAATGAATTAAATCAATTGGGTATGGAAAATGTCACGACCCAAGCCTAGGGCCTAGACGTGACATGTCGAATGAGGAACCCGAAGGAACCCCAAGCAAGCCTCTCAAACTTGTCATCACACTTCATCGGTCGCGGAAGTACATTCAACATTAATTAACGGGAAATAAGGACTAAGGGCAAACCATTTCAAAATGACATCATAGAACAAGAGTCAAACTCATTTACAAAATACTTGTCCAACGCACACCTCTACATACATAGATAGGACGGGGGCCATGACATACTACCGGCTTCCCTCATAGTCAAAATACAATTGCAAGCTAAAGTCTCAAAACATAGGAGTAGGAAACATAACATGGCCCTCGAATCATTGAGGACTCACCAACAAACTCGGATAAGCACCGTACTAGCCACGTGAATGGAGAGAAGGATCAAGAGTAGCTCCGGTCCCTACATGGTGACATCATGTAGGCAAAATATGCGTTAGTACTTGGAATGTACTAAGTGTGCGAGGTGCAACACAACAATAGACAAGGACACAATCGAAATACAAGAAATAGTTTCATAGGCATTATGAATAACAATATGAGGATGCATGATCAAAGTGAAGTCAAAACATGTTTAAGTAAATCTATACTAATAGTAGATATCATATGTGTATGCATGATCCAACCAATCTATAACCCCAACTTAGGATGGGGGATTCCGTTCACACCCGGACACCCTGGTGGCAAGGTATAAACCCCTCACATGGTTGATGTTGGTCACACCCCAAGCATCCTAGGTGGTGAGATATAAACCTCTCACATGGTTGATGTTGGTCACACCCCAAGCATCCTAGGTGGTGAGATATAAACCTCTCACATGGTTGTCCGATTCTTTTCCCCCGGACCGGGCATGGTCATGCAACACTTTATATAGGAAATTCCCATTAGGCTCTAATGCAATCTCACGTATGGAATGAACATATACACAAGCTTAGTTTGTCATCAACACACCTCTGGATTGCCATACATCTCATAACTCAAGCTTTAAAGCATCGATTCATCAATTCTCCATAGTTGGACATTTTGTCAAACACCTTGAAGGCATGTAATGGAATCAAAGAGCATGGAAAATAGGGTGGTAATTATGCAGCCAAACCAGTGAACAACCTACAACAACACCTTTTAACACCTACAATACCACATGAAAATATCCACATCCATTCCAAATTTAGATTCAAGTTCTAGAGTCACAACATGCTCAAAACAATCACTTTTCATGTTTAAAATTCAATGTGCAGGAAATTATTACAAAGAACAAGACTAATTTATGAATCTTAACTTAAACCATGAATTAGTGAGTAGAATAGAGTCTAGGCACTATGGGTGGAAGGACCCATGAGTTCAACACCACATACCTTGAGTTTTTATGAAGGTCTTGAGAGTGTCTTCAATGGAAGCTTGGAACTTGGAACAAGAGTCTCTTCAATCTTGAGGAAGGTTTTGGATTAGGGTTCTTGAGAGAACTTGAGAGAAAATGTGTCTAAGTATGGGAGAGGTGTTTTGGGAAATGTTTTAGAGATGGGAATTGAACTAATGGTATATAGGAAATAACATATGCCCTTTGGAAAAATGGTCCAACACTTAGAAAAAAAAATGAGGCGGGTGAACAGTAAAAACGCTCACTGAAAATTGCATTTTCTGCCGGACAGATTTTACGAAAATGGGCATAACTTCTTCGTCCAAACTCCGAATGAGGTGAAACGAAGTAAGTTAGGTACATAACTCAAAGGGCTTTCCATGGATATGTTATGGGCCACCCAATTATTTGTGTGCTAGGAGATATGATCCTCCAAAGTAGACCCTCGAAAAAGGCTTCACTTGGAAATTTCGGATTTTGATACGGTTGATCTAAAATTTTGGTTAGACCCATTTCCCACTCAATTTGACCCCCTAAACAAGAATATGAAGTCAGATTTTCAAAAAATGAAATGGATTTTTTTTTAGATATAGCTAAACAAGTTTCCGGTAACTTCCGAAGCACATTTTTAAGAACTTTTTGGGTCATTTCAGAAAAGACCAAAATACCCTTCTAAAATCCGGTTTTGACTTTCCTTATCTAGACATCCCAACTTCAAATAGGCATATCTCCCTCATACCAACTCGGAATCGCGCCAACTCGGCGGCTTTGGAAATATAATTCAACGATCTTTCCTACTATATCTATAAGAACACCTAACTCATCCCTATATAGGAGTTATGGTTGTTTGAAGTTGATAAAAAACCGTACTTAACATAACTTAACCAAATTTCCAGATTTTCCATTCTTTCCTAAAATGACTATTTCCCATTTTTAACTCTTCCTAGTTCTTTCAAATAGCGAGATGTTACAATATCTCTCCTTTGGGAACATTCGTCTTCGAATGAGATTACTCTTACTAGGCTAAGGGTGTAACATCTAACAATTAGCTCAAACACCCAACAATCAAATCTAACACATCAAGTTTATCAATTAAAGAGTACTAAGAAGAGAATTAGTACCTTGGTCTGGAATTTCTCCGGATTCAAAGAGATGTGGATATCTCTTCTTCATATCTTCCTCAGCTTCCCAAGTAGCTTCCTCAACAAATTGGTTCCTCCAAAGGACTTTGACTGATGCTACCTCTTTTATTCTCAACTTGTGAACTTGGCGATCTAGAATCTGAACAGGAATCTCCTCATAAGACAAGCTATCCTTGATCCCACTATCTTCAGTTGGTATAATCAATGAAGGATCGCCCATGCACTTCTTCAACATGGAGATGTGAAATACCGGATGAACTGTGACTAACTCTTGTGGTAGCTTCAACTCATAAGCTACATTACCAACCCTTTTTGATATCGGCCAATATACCGGGGACTAAGCTTTCCCTTCTTACCAAATCTCATAACACCCTTCATGGGTGAAACCTTCAGGTAGACCCAATCATCTACTTCAAACTCTAACTCGCTCCTCCTACCATCAGTGTAGGATTTTTGATGACTCTGCGCTGTTTTCAATCTCTCTTGAATAACTTTCACCTTTTCCATAGCTTGATGCACTAAGTCTGGTCCTATCAACCCAACTTCACCAACTTCAAACTATCCAATAGGAGATCTGCATCTTCTCCTATAAAGAGCTTCATAAGGAGCCATTTGGATGCTAGAGTGGTAACTATTGTTGTGAGCAAACTGAATGAGAGGCAGGTGATCATCCCAATTACCCTTGAAGTCAATCACACAGGCCCTCAACATATCTTTTAAATTTTGAATAGTGCACTCTGCTTGACCATCTGTCTGAGGATGAAAAGCCGTACTTAAGTTCACCTTTGAACCCAAGCCTTTCTGAAAAGATTTCCAGAACTGTGCAGTAAATTGTGCACCTCTATCTGAAATAATCGAAACTGGCACCCCATGGAGTCTAACTATCTCTTGAATATACAATATAGCATAATCTTCTGTGGAATGAATAGTCTTTACCAGCAAAAAGTGGGCTGATTTTGTCATTCTATGAACAATCACCCAAATAGAATCATATTGCCTGCGAGAACTTGGTAAACCTGTGATGAAATCCATATTGATCATCTCCCATTTCTATTCTGGAAGTTCTATATTCTGAGCCAAACCACTGGGCCTTTGGTGCTCTACTTTAACTTGTTGGCAATTCGGGCACTTAGCAACAAATTCTGCAATGCCCTTCTTCATACTCTTCCACTAATACACTTCTCTCAAGTCACGATACATCTTTGTGGAACCCGGATGGATAGAATATCTGGAGCTATGAGCTTCCTCCATAATCCTTTCCTGAAGTTCACCCACTCTTGGTACACACAATCTACCTTGATACCCAAAACACCATCTCCCCATTGTTCAAAAGCTAATACTTTTTGCTTATGAACATTTGCCTTTAATTCAAGCAAAATAAGATCTTGGTCTTGCTTCTTTTTTACTTCTGACACTAATGATGATTCAACCCCATTCATCACCACTACTTTTCCTTCTGTGGAATCCATTAGTCGAACTCCCAATCATGCAAGTCTATGTATATCTCTTGCTAGCTCTCTCTTATCTTCCTCAAAATGGGTGGTACTACCTATAGACAACCTGCTCAAGGCATCAACAACAACATTAGCCTTACCTGGGTGATAAAGAATACTCATGTCATAATCCTTAAGTAATTCTAACCACCTCATTTGTGTGAGATTAAGCTCTTTCTGACTAAACACATATTGAAGACTCTTGTGATCGGTGAATACATCAACATGAAAACCATACAAATAATGACGCCATATCTTCAAAGAAAATACTACGGCAGCCAACTCTAAATCATGGGTTTGGTAATTCTTCTCATGAACTTTCAACTGTTTGGAGGCATAAGCTATAACTTTGCCTTTCTGCATTAACACACAACCCAACCCAACTCTAGACGCATAACAATATACAACAAAGTCTTGCGTACCTTCTGGTAAGGTCAATACTGGGGCAGTAGTCAACCTCTTTTGCAATTCTTGAAAGCTTTTCTCACAAGCTTCAGACCATTGAAACTTGACTATTTTCTGAGTCAATTTCGTCAATGGGGATGAAATAGATGAGAACCCCTCGATGAACCTTCTATAATATCAACCAACCCCAAGAAACTCCTAATATCAGTTGGAGATGTGGGTCTAGGCCAATTCTGCACTGCCTCTATTTTTCGAGTGTCAACTCTAATTCCATCACCAAAAACTATGTGGCCTAAGAATGCCACAGACTCAAGCCAAAATTCACATTTAGAGAACTTAGCATATAACTCATTATCTTTTAAAGTCGGGAGAACTATTTTGAGATGGGTAACATGATCTTCCTTATTCATCGAATAGATTAGAATGTCATCAATGAATACGATAACAAACATATCTAAATAAGACATGAATACTCTATTCATAAGGTCCATGAACGTTGCAGGTGCATTAGTTAAACCAAATGACATAACCAAAAACTCATAATGACCATAACGGGTCCTGAATGGTGTCTTTGGAATATCACATTCCTTTACTTTCAACTGATGGTAACCTGATCTGAGGTCTATTTTCGAAAAACAAGAAGCACCCTGAAGCTGATCGAAAAGATCATCAATTTTCGGAAGAGGATACTTATTCTTGATGGTAATCTTGTTCAACTGACGGTAATCTATACACATCCTAAGGGAACCATCTTTCTTTCTTACAAATAAGATCGGAGCTCCCCAAGGTGAGACACTTGGTCGAATAAAACCCTTATCAAGGAGATCTTTCAACTGTTCTTTAAGCTATTTCAACTCTTCTGGAGCCATTCTATATGGCAGAATAGATATAGGAAAAGTATTTGGAAGAATGTCTATACCGAAGTCTATTTCTCTCTCAAGAGGGACTCCGGGAAGATCATCAGGAAAGACTTCTGGAAACTCTTTTACTACTGCAACTGACTGAATATGAGGTATCTCAACACTAGAGTCATTAACTCGGACTAAGTGATAGACAAAACCCTTGGAAACTAACTTTCTTGCCTTAAGGTACGAAATAAAATGACCCTTAGGCACTGCTGAACTACTACTCCACTCTATAACTGACTTAGTAGGAATCTGGTACTTGACAACTCGAGTTATACAATCTATTGATGCATAACAGGAATGGAGCCAGTCCATACCTAGAATGACATCAAAATCTACCATGTCTAACTCAACCAAATCAACCATGGTGTTCTTGTGATTGATGGAAATGACACAATCACAATATACTCGCTCAGCTAGAATAGACTCCCCAACAGGTGTAGAAACATAGAATGGTTCACAAAGTTTCTCAGCAAGAACATCAAAATTATTTGCAACATAAGGAGTTACAAAAGATAAAATTGCTCCTGGGTCTAGCAAAGCATAAACATCAAGAGAAATGACTTTGATCATACCAGTGACAACATCTAGAGAATTCTCTTGCTCTTGGCGACTGGTGATAGCATATAGGTGATTCACCCCTCTGCCAGTACCGGAAGTAGCTCCTCTAGGTGCAGCCCAGTATGGTGGAGCAACTTATGAAGATTGGGCTCTATTACCCTGATTTCCAGTACCTTACCGGTTCTTAGGGCACTCTTTCATGAAATGACCCTCTTGTCCACACTTGAAACAACTTGTGGAGCCATCGCGACACTTACTCGGGTGGGTTCTACCATACTTAGCACATACATGAGCCCAGTTACCTCCTTGTGCCACCCTACCCTGAGACTGTTCAGGTCTAGCTCTGAAGTTCTGCGAATTCTGACCATTATACTCACCTTTGTTTCTGGGTGTAGGTGCACTAGCAGATGTGGGTCAGGTCCCTTTTGCTTTTGCTGAAAGGACGATTGTTTCACATTACTTCTTTGCTGCCTGGGCTCATTCTCTGTCTTCGCTTTCTTATTTATGAATTCCTCCCTTTCCCTCAGCTTCTCTTCCTTAACCCGCTGCACATAGACCATCAACCTTGCTATATCCATGTCACCTATTAGCATTTCAGCCTTACCTTCCTTACTCGATAGATGAGATAGCCCAACAACAAACAAACTCATTCTACTCCTCATGTCCGCAACCATCTCCGGAGCAAAACGGGATAGTTGGGTGAACTTCAACCCATACTTATGAACGCTTAAAGAATCCTGCTTAAGTGTGAGGAATTCTCGTACCTTACCCTCTTTCAGTTCTCGGGGAAAGAAACGTCCCAAGAAGGCCTCCTCAAAACAAGCCCAACTCGCAGGTGGTGCTCCCTCAGCTCTACCCTTCTTCCACTAGTCAAACCAAGTCCTAGCAACATTCTTTAATTGATATGCAGCTAGTTCAACTCGTTCAGTATCAACAACGTGCATGAGCTCAAACACCTTTTGTAGCTCCTCAATAAAGTTCTCTAGATCTTCAGTAGTGCTCGAACCAGTGAAACTTAGAGGATCATTCTCAAGAACTCACGAATCATCGAAGTATCATTCCCTTCCTGTCGGTTCTCTCTCTGCCCATCTTGGTTGGTCACAACTTGACTAAACATTCTTATCGCTTCCCTGAACTCGACATTGGTAACTTCTCTTTGGGGTTGCACTTCAGGTGCTTTGGGTACCCTTTGCTTCTCAACATTACGCCCAGCAGGACGACCCATGACAGCTCTTCATGGAGGCATGATTAATTGAAACACATGCACAAGCACGAATTAGAAGAAACTTTTTAGAGATCAAACTCTAACGCACAAAATGAGTGTGAAAGAAGTGAGGTAATTTCCTAAGTGTTGCAACCTCCTAATTATTGATGGCGCGCTTCACACCGATAACTAGGACTCTACAGACATGACTTCATAGACTCCCTAGGACTCTTGAACTCTGTGCTCTGATACCAAGTTTGTCAGGCCCCGAGCCTACACCCTGGCGTGGCCAGCACTCGAGAACCATTGCTGGCCCCAAGCAAACCCTTGGCCTGGCTTACTTACTCAGCGGAAGACTTTACCCAAGATAAATATACTTTAAAATAATAAACTGAAATGCTCAATAAATAACTTAGAATGTAAAAAATAACATTTACTACCAAAGTGGCAACTCAAGTCTCAACTTAACTGAAAGGGAAAGTAAAGACTCATGACCTAACATCAACTAACTCTGTCTATGAAGCCTCTAAACTACTGTGATGGACGTCGGGATAAGACCCATGACATCTTAATGAACTAAAATACTAAAAGCAATAAAAATGATCCGTTGGAAAGCTAGGAGGCTCACCAACTGACTTTGAGTGCTCAACTGGATCAACGAGGTGCTAGATGTTGATCCTGGTTACCTATGTCTGCATCATAAGACGATGCTGGCCAAATGGCATAAGTACATTGAATGTACGAGTATGCGAGGGGAATACTAAAACATAACGTAAAGGAATACTTACCTTGGCCTTACTCAACTCAATGCAAAGTATAAACAACAATAAATGTGCAGTTTATACAAAGCATTTAAAACAGTAAATGACAACTCAATGTATTTAAAGGAATACAATAACAATTCTATTACATTAAAGTAATATAATACTGTGGGAGATTCTCTAACCGACAACCACCACTATGAGCCTAAGTTGTGATACATCGTCTTGCCCACGGTGCTAGAACTGTCCTATACTTTGCCGTCATATAGAACACCTTAATTAAGTGGATCCACTAGTCTATGCTAAAAAGCACTTAATGAATCATCTAAAAAGTATGATCCTTTACTACCCATGATGACTACATGGTTTATGGAGACTTGAGTTATTATGAACTCGCATCCCCATATCGGTGCTCAATACTACTCCCAAAAGATACTTAGCTCATATGTTTTTAAAACAAAACTTCTTTCTTTGGTCTGAGATAATTACTCAAAACTTAGCCTAAAATCTCTCTTGGAAATCGGTGTTTCCCTTCTTGCTCAAATGTGAAAACATTTTTAACTCTTGGGAATACTTAGTTCCCGTATAATCTTTGAAGAAATGAATTTTACTCTTACACTTTCTCAACTCAAAGTTTAAGTCTTAAAACAAAGTTAAAACATTTGTGAAAGATTTTGAAATACTTTATGAACTTATCTTGACTTGATTCTTAACTTCTATACTTGATTCTTAACTTTCCTTGAATTTGAATTTATGGATTCAACGATTGTGATTTGTGATAGGAAGGATCTCATGATGTTTAAGAGCATTTTTAGATAGTTAAAAATGAGATAAGATCAAGAAATCACTGTTTGAAAGTAGGTTCGCGATTGCGGAGATCTATTTAATTATTTGGTCGCGAAAATAACTTTTGAGGCAGAACGGTCCGTGACCGCTCTGCGACGCGAATAACTTTTCCCAAATTTGAAGAGAAGTGCCCATATTCGCTTCACTTTTTTCCTTCTTCGTTTTCCAGCCCCAATTCGCCTAAACTCGACTATTTTTCTCAAATTCTTTTTAGATTCAGATACCTAACATATGTACACAAGAATCTAACTCGAAACAACTCTTAAAACCAACATATGAATCTCTAAAACTCCCCAGTCTCAGCCCAATTCAAGAACGAAAGCAAATTCAAGAATACATATCAAGAACATCAAACTTTCAACCTCTTTAGAACGAATTTCGCTGAACTAAACAGGTTTGGCGCGTGGGTGAACGAACCCAATACTATGAAAGTCTCACATACCTTGTAGGGATTAACCCTTCGCGAAATCCACAAGCAATTCTCCACGAAATCGACGAATCCTTGCTTCTTCTCCTCTTTTCTCCTCTTTCTTTCTCTTCTCTCAAAACCCTAAATCTTTTGTGAAAGCGTAAACTGATCTAATTCTATTTAGACCCCTAAGTAATTACCAAAAATGAATTAAATCAATTGGGTATAGAAAAGACCAAAATACCCTTCTAAAATCCTGTTTTGACTTTCCTTATCTAGACAACCCAACTTCAAATAGGCATATCTCCCTCATACGAACTTGGAATTGAGCAAACTCGGTGGCGTTGGAAATATAATTCAACGATATTTCCTACGGTATCTGGAAGTACACCTAACTGATCCTGATCTAGGAGTTATGGTTATTTGAATTTGACCAAAAACCATACTTGACATAACTTAACCAAATTTCCAGATTTTTCATTCTTTCCTAAAATGACTATTGCCAATTTTTAATTCTTCCTAGTTCTTTCCAATAGCGAGATGTTACATAATGTGTCACCGATAACTTTAAATTCGTGACTAACACTACTTAAAAATTGGTGCTAATTAATTATTTTGTGGGAAACTTTATTGGACAAAACTTTGCTAAGGATTTTTATATTTCATTACTAAAAGTATGTGTCTCATATATTTAAGTACGAAAAGTAAAATTTGACACTAAAAGCGAACAATTAATGACGAATTTGATGTCATAGCTAATAATTTCTTAGCTATATATCATATTTGTTGTAGTGGTGACGATTTTATATATATATATATATATATATATATATATATATATATATATGTATATGACGAGATATAATTTAGTGTATCAATTTTTTAGCAACTAAAAATCACAATCATGAAAAGGCTTTAATATTTTGGAGTAATACATTTAAAGAAATAGAGCTTCTTCTTTTATTAAACCTAAGTCATGTGGCTTATGAACGTTTTTTTCATGTAGTTTGTTTTTTTCTATTATACCAACAAAATAAATGAATGATTGGGCAAATTCATTTTTTTAATATTCAAATTATAAATAGGATATTGAATTTAACTCAAAAATTTTGGACTTGATTGTGGATTTTTAATTTTGGGATAAGTAAATAAATAAATGTATAGCATGTTTTTAATTTTTTGAAAATTGAAAAATGCTAATCTTAGAGAGTTAAGGTTTTTGATCAATTTTTAGCAAAAACAAATGATATAAACCCACTGAACTAAGTGGATTGTCTATTGAGTTTATCCATAAACTTATACTTATCAATTATATGTATTCCCTAAGTTCTATGAACCTTTTTAGATAAGAATGCATCTATTTATTATGATACTTAATATGGCGACTTTTGGAGTGACTTCTCAATCTATAAATAGGATTGTTCATTCACCATTGTAAGACACGCACATGAGAGTTGAAGACATTTGAATAAGATGATCTCTACATTCTACTCCTCATATATCTTTGTTTATATTATTTGTAGTATATTACTTATATTTTACAACACGTTATCAGCACGAGGCTCTAGCTAATTGAGATTGAGTTTTAGTTTTCCTTTAGCTCATGTTTTAGTTGATCTCGTTATGAGAATCAAGAAGAAAACACGAAACTCTAATATCATTTTGATTTTTTCAAGTTGAGCATCACTCCTTAATCCGGTATGTATTCATAGCTTTATTAGGATCATCTCTCTAATATCAGATATACATATACTCTAAACAAAAAGTTTAGAATTGTCTGTCACTTTGTACTTTGAAACTAATGTTTTACTATTATGTGTTTAATGATCATAACAATCAATATGCACTACAAAATAAGGTTAATGATTTTCTTTCACTCACTTTTATATTGTGTGTTATCTAATATAATCAGATAGCACATATAGTAATTTGTATTCCACAAACAAAAGGTTTAAATTTTTATGCGTATTGTAATTCCAGCAGTAACATTGGAAATGACATGCATTTAATTGCATATGTAACTCCTCTATTTTGAAAAATTTAAGATATTAGTACATACTTAGTGGGTAATATTTTTATTGTTTCTTTTGTTCAATATTAATCACAAAATGGTAATATTTTTTTTTAAAAGGGCAAAGGTGAGTTTTATTGCATTTGACTTATTATGTCATTGACTGAGGATAAGACAGCGGATTCAAGTTCCATCACACCAAAATGATAAGACATAAGGTTAAAGTCTGGATGCACCATAATGAAAAATGTTTGAGGGTAACATGATAGATTCATGTTTTATCGCACCAATAGGGTAAGACATCAATTTGAGTTTTAATGCACCATGATGATAAGGATTGGGTTCAAGTCCCATAGAATTATGGCCTAACATGCCTTATATGGATAAAATATTGAGTTTGAGTCTCAATGCATCATAGTGATGATATAATGAGGACTAAGACTTTGATGAAAAGTCATGAAATTTGTCCCATTGTATTTGCTCCATTCCCTGAAGCGAATGTGGTAGCAGTACATGGTAAGTTTGAGATCCGCCTAATTGCTCCATTCTATCATATATATGTGGTAGCAGTGAATAATAAGTATGAAAGAAGACAAGTGATTAAATGTATGAATAAGGGTGTTGAGGGACATAATTAAAATAGTCATCATTGTGGTAATTACAAACGGAAGAACATGATGGATTCTCTAAATAATCCTTCAAAATGTGAAGGTAATTTTTATCATCATAATGGTATGAAAGGTCAATGGACCCGTGGTCGTTATGCGGCCTAATAAAATAAAAATCTTCCATCAAAAGAAAGGAAGTTAAAGTGGTGGTACACTTGACCTTTCAAAGTGATGTTGAGGTAGGTCATGCAAAAAAGATGAATTTCAAAGGCATGGCAATATGCTTATAATGAAAATTTATGAAGCACATATAAATGATTAGTCCATTTCCTGAAAAGAATGTGACGTGTGATAAACATTGTGAATGCTTGACCATTCTGAAAGAGAATGGGACAAGATGTGATAAAATCATTATTGATTGGATATATGCCACCACTCACCTCTTTGACAGGTTTGAGAAAAATGATAAATGTCATAGTTCACCTCTACGGGAGGTTTGAGATAAATAAAGATCAATTGGCATGACCGGCTGGCCATTCCGGTTCAATGCGATGCATAAGTAATTGAGAATTCACGTGGCTTCTATGATGAAGAAATAAAAGATTCTTCAAGAATTCTCTTATGTTGCTTGTTCTCATGATAAAATGACCATTGTATCATTATACTAGCTAAGGTTGGGATTGTATTCCTTGAGACTTTTGGAACATATAAAAAGGTGAATATGGGCTCGGTCACCTGCCATGTGGACCGTTTGCAACTATATGATAGATGCATCTATGTGATGGTCATATGTACTTTGTTGTCAACTTACAAATTGGTTTCTGTGAGGTTGTTTGCTTGAATTGTTAAATGAAGAGCACAATTCCAAACTATGAAATTATGTTGATAATACTGGTTGGTTTAGCAGAAATTGTATGCCTCCAATTATGGCTAAACCATGGGTGTGAGAAAATATGCATTTGAGGACACTAAATCTATCAAAATAAAGCCCTAAAATAGTCCAAATCGTGGACTCATCAATATGCTTTAAGAACACTTTGAGAGTAAAGTGATTATGACTATGATGTAATGGTGTTGTTGTTGAAAGGCTATTCTCTCACACACAAACTTAAGCATGACTATGAATGAAGATACCATGATTATGATGATATTGTTGTGATGACTGAAAGGCTATTCTCATGAACACACAATGAACATAATGCACTACAAGAAAATATACTTATTGCTACGAAATCTAAGCTATGAATTTGAAAATCGTAGCTATTACTTAGTAATAGCCATAACAATTCAAATTTCGTGGCTATCTAAAAAACTCATCAAATTTCTTAGCCACAAATATTAAGTTGACAAAGCTAAATCCTTATATTTGCTATAATTACTAACAATCGTGGCAATAATTATCAAAATAGCTACAATTTTACTGCTACAATCAAATTTAATAGCTATTATAACCTTTTTGCTACGCAATAAAAGTAATTGTAGCAATAGTAACCTGTTAGCCATAATAAGTTATTTGAAACAAAATATTGTAGCTAAATAAATAATTTTGCTTCAAGTTATAAAAAGACGTGACTATAGTTAAATGAAATAGTCTTACACTTTTTGCTATAATAAAATTTTGTAACTAATTATTATTTTTGCCTCAAATTTAAATCTACCATAGTAATAATAACCTTTTAGCCACAATAACTTATTTGAAGAAATATTTGTAGCTAAATAACTAATTTAGCTTCAAGTTATAAAATATTGTGGCAATAATTAAATGAAATAATTATAATTTTCTTCTATAATAAAATTTTATATCTAATTATTAACTTTTATCACGAGTTTGAAGTTATCATAATAATAATAACCTTTTAGCCACAATAAATTATTTTTAAAAAAATTATAGCTAAATACCTTTTTTTCTAGTTATAAAAGTTGTTGCATATGAAAAATATTATCATATATTTTTTGTTGTAGTAAAATTTTATAGTTAATTATTAAAAACCTTCAGGATCATGTTGAAACTTGTTGAAGCACTAGTAATAGTTTAACCATAAGAAGTAATTTAAAATAAACTTTTATAACTAAATGAATATTATGTTTTGAGTATCAAAATAGTGTTGCCATAATTAACTTAATAGTTATAATTATTTCTCAAGACAAACTGATACAACAATGTGAGCACAATTGAAGTGATACATTTTATCTGAAAATTGAAGTGATACATAGTTATACTTATGTTGTGTTGAGAGTTCATGTTATACGACTCGGATCTCTTCTATCGAACAATACATTTATCGAGCTAGCTTAATTAGAGATTTAATCTTTCAATCAATTTAATTTTACAAGATCTTAATTTTTAATTTATAAATATAATTTAAATAAATTGAAGTTATGAAAAATTTAGAAATTATGTCTAATTAATTTGATGTAATTGTACTTTTTTTATATAAAAAATTGTATACTCAATTTACAGTTTATTAAATAGTGTCATATTTTATTCAAATATGCAACATGAATTATTCTGGAATCTAGATAGATAAATCAATTGTCAATTGTTAATTGAATATAATTAATACACAAAAAGTGATATTGACATTCAATTCTTTTTTAATTTCTATTATTAGGAAAAAATAAATTATTTTTGAATTTATTATTTTAATCTTAACATCTTAATCCATATAATATTGTGTGTTTTAATCAAAACTATAAAATTACAATTCAAAATTCACATCTCTATTTAAATTCAAATTGAAATAATCAAATGTTGTGGAAGTATAGCTCCACTATTAGTTGAACAATTTAACTTGAATTTGACTTCACATGTATAAAAAAAATATAATTGAGTTTCTTTTTTCTTTTGATAATTCTATTTTAAAATAATTTTCAAATTTGAATTGTATGGCAATTAACAATTGCCATCACAACATTGTTTTGCTTTCCCAATTCTATTAAATAGATTAAACATATTTTCTGATATTAACAATTTTATTTTATTTTAAAATATCATATTTTTAACTTGACATTCTAATGAGTATATCATTTAAAAATTTTATACAATATATAACAATAATAAAATACTCACTATAGTACTATAATATTAGATTTTAAGAAAGTAGAGTATAAGCAAAACTTTCTACAATATATGAGATCTGGAGATACTAGAGTGTACACAAATTTACCCTTCTCTCAGATATAGAGAAAATTATTTTTAATCCATATAATTTTTATATATTTTTAAAGCAAACTAAAAACAGTAATTGAAAATTAAGAATGATCATAAATTTGATTAAACACTATTTTCTCTGTTCCATATTACTTGTTTATTTTTCCCTAGACACGATCTTAAAAAATCATAAATAAGAAGGATAAAAATAATAATAAATAAATAAATAACAAGGATAATTTTAATACTTTACCCAATAATTTTTTTTATCTGAAACTTTACAAACTTGCGAAATTGAGAAAATGTAATTAATTATATTTTGATTTCATAAATTGACAATTAATTTAGGACAACTATTTTTATTAATGTGTACAACTAATATGAGTTGATGGTCTCTCTAAAGCAGTCTCTCTACCTTCACGAGATAGCGGTAAAGTCTTGGTACACGCTATTCTTCTTAGAATTTACTTATGAGATTTCACTAGAGATATTATTATTGTTGTTATTGGACAACTAATATGAGACATATGAAGTATAAGTTAATAGTTTATTTTGAAAATGAGAGTAGATAACAAAATTAAATAATTAATAAAGGACCAAGGAATATATATTTTAGAATAATATTTATTTCATATAAATAATTGATTTTTTCCATTGCCTAAAAGCAAAGTATAAATTTGTTATTACTAATGTTGTTGTTGTTGTTATTATTATTATTATTATTATTATTATTTATTGTTATTTTCATGAAATAATTTTCTTTGTTATATATATATATATATATATATATATATATATATATAAATAATAATTTTTGTATTTGTTAATTTTGTAATTGTAATAGAATTTGTAAAATAAAAAAAAGCAAAAATTATACATATACAATAAGAAATAATAACTAAGTAAAGAAAAAATCTACCCCCAAAATCTCTCCCAGCCGTCCCTTCCCCTTCCCCATTTAGATCCAAAAATCTCCCCCCAAAAAACTTAAAATTGCAAAAGATCAAAATTTTTGATCTATTTTATACTTTAAAATGGAAATATATATATAGTATAAATATATAATCCCCCCCCCCCCCCCCCCCCGAAATTTCAAAATTCAATTAACCAATACCTAGACATCCTTTCCCTCTTCCCATATATTTCTTGTTCGCCCCCTCCCCTCACCCTTTCTTATCTCAGTTTTTTTGTTCAATTTTTTTTTAAAGTTTTGCTAATTTCTCTTTTGTAGGTTTTACATAGCATTCTCCAAGCAGATGAGATAAGTTTTTATAATACGAGTTGTTTTATTTTACTCAATTGTATGCTCTAAATTTTCTATTATGTATAGGTTTAAGAAAGGATTGAACCACAAATAATTTATCATACACAATTATATTTTGTATTTTTGCAGGAGATTGTTGTCATGATTTGAATTGACAGGTATCATATTAGATTTGTATATTTTAATTAATATAAGGTAATTTTTTGACTAGGTATGAATTTTATAATTGATACTAAAATTTGAGATCCATATCTACAAGTTTTAAGAAGTTTAAAAGCTACAAGTTTGTTTACTTCTTGATTTTCTTTGTATTAGTTTTTGATTTTTATTTGCTAAACATTTTCGTAAAAAGATTATCCAAGACATTTTTTTTCCTCTTTGTAATTTCAAATAATTATTTTCTTGGTGCTAAATTACTTTGCCATTATTGATAGGCATATTTATGGAACAAGAGCATATAAATGATAAATTGGGATCGATGTTGAACAAACTAAGATGCATACAATTTGAAGATTGTGGAAGGAGAGATAGGGGAAGACTATATGCTTCCTTGGATTCAAACACGATGGTGTCTTACAAGAATTGTATATTGTGACTATTCTCAAAATTATAGAATGAAATTATATGTACTTGAGAATTATTTTGGAATCTCAAAAATGTATTTGTGGTTACATTATGTAACATTTTTTACCAACATCCTTTCATTCATAGTATTTAAATTGTTGAAATTTATTTTTTAGCTAAATTATAAAAATTCTTGTGATTAATAATCCTTATGATAGTATTCTTCAATTTGTAACAATGAATATTTATAGTTATGGCTAAATCTATATGTAATTATAAAAAAAATAGGGCAATACATTTTCATTTTTCATAGCAAATTAAAAATATTAGCTATAATTTATGTACGTCATGACAAAAAAATTAAATTCTTAGCTTTGTGAAAAATATTTGTAGCAAATACTTTAATTTTATAGCTATAGATTTTCTAATTTGTAGCTAAATACAAGTACTCTTGCCACAAGAATAAAATATAAAATAGCCATAAATTTTAAAGTTTCAAAGCAAATAAATTAAGTCATTTGCCACAATAGAATGCATTGTGTCTACAATATAAAAATTGCTATAGATCTAATTTGTTGTGGCAAAAGAGTAAAATTATTTGCTACAAGTATATATTTCGTAGCAAGAATTTTTTACTATCATAGCTATAACATAATATTTTTTGTAGCTATATGTATTAGTCCTTAGCCACAGACCATGTAAAGTCTGTAGCAAACTTTTAGCCACCCTACATCTTGCTACGGATGCTACGAAAAAATATTTTATGGCTAAAGTGTTTAGCTATGGAAAATTTCATATTTAGCTACAATGTGTTTTGTAGCGTTAAGTGCATTTTCTTGTAGTGATGTGAAAGGTTTTTCTCACATAATGAAGATTCTAGGTTGAAAGGTAATTCTCACCTAATTGAATCTAATGTCAAATGTTGACATGGACGGTGAAAGGTTATTCTCATACATCATATAATGAGCTATTCTAATGAAACAAGTTATAACTTAATAAGTACCCCATGGGAATTATGCTTAGCACCGAGTGGATATTGATGTGAGATGGAAACCTTTTGGTGAGAAAGGCTGGATTTCTAGGAGGAATTTTTCCGTGAGAAAGACTGGATTCCTTGAAGCAATCTCTTGAGATGGAAATCTTTATGTGAGAAAGGCCGGGTTTCTAGTAATAATCTCCTTAACCCATCAACTATGTGCCCCCATAGATCTTTAGCTAGTGGATCCACCTAAAAGATAATATGATGATGGTTTTACCTTAGGCAAGTAAGAATACCTTTTTCTGTGTGGGTAACATCGGATTCCATGTTAAACTCACATGGTCTATTTCGGTTAAGGATAATTCCCCACTATCACAACAAGACTATGGATGATGAATTATGGTTACTCAAGAAGCTTTACTTAGCATGAGTGAGATTTATGGGGTCTTACTCATGCATTGTACAAGTATTCTTTGAGGGTAGTCATTATATGTTCCTTTTATGTTATGATGATTTATGTAATGAATATGCTTATGACTTATGCTTATGATGTGTGCTTAGTTTGAATTGTAGCTTGAAAAGCCCTTCCTAATGCATTTGTGACTAAAGGTGAATGTTCCTTTGTCTATGAGAAATAAGCTAAGGATGAGGTCAAGATGGTAAGTATGATTATGGTGGCCAAAGGGGATACTTAGCATGGATGGGATTACGGGGTCTTATCCATGCATTGCACAAGTACAGTTAGAGGTCAATTATGAAGGGGTTCTCTTATGATATGAAGGTCTAGGTATTGACCATATATATGGACTACGCCTTATGATGACTAATGTTTACATTGTGTCTATGTTGGAGATTATGCTTATGATTATGTTGTTATCTCTTATACTTTTAGTCTACGTCTTATGATGATGTCTCTTATGTTTGTGACTCATGTTATTGTTCATTATGATTATGGTATATGTCTTATGTTGAGTAATGCCTCTTATATGCTATGTTGATGATTATGCTAGCCATCATGTTTAGTACATTATTGTACTAACACATACTCTTGCCTACATTCTTATCAAATGTAGGGTTTGGCGATATTGAGTTCCATTCTCATGGCTAGGTTCCTAGTAGAGCAAGGAGTTGAAGACTTGGTGAGTCCTCATAGCATCGAAGATGTGATCACCTTTCTTCTATGTCTTTCTTATATGTTTTAGACTTTTGTATGGGCCGCGTCCCAAAGTTTTATTCAAGTGGTTTTAGATTGTTTGAGACAAAGTGTTATAGACTTCCGCTTGCTTTTATAAAGACTCCGATTGTATGGAGGAAGCTTTAAAATTTCGACATCATTTTTATTTTCTTTATGTTATGATATGCTAAGTGTTTGTGTTAGGCCTTACAGGGTCTAGTACGCCATGTTACATCTAGGGTGTACCCCTGGGTCGTGACAACAATCTCTTCTCTTGAACTCGAATTTTCACTCCAAACCAACAAATTAATTCTACTTTTTCCTAACTACAACTTTTCTCTCGAAAAAGTGATAGATACAAGCAAGTTCTAATGCGTGCACTCATTAGAAAGAATGAATATCAAAAGTATGAATTATATTTTGCAAATAATAATCGCACTCTACTCGTTCTATGAATCTATACTTAGGTTACCGCCATGGTTCCCACAACCCTAGTTGTGGTATTTAGCCATTCATACTTTCAATCGAATAACAGAAAATATATGTTGAATACATTAAAAGAGATCACTTACGAAGATTCCGAATTCAAAGAAAACTTGATATTAAACACAAAATCAAAACCTTCAAGTCTTGATCTGAAGTTAATTGATAAAAACCAAAGTAGAGAATATAGAAAGTAGTCTATCGTTCAAGCTATCAAGAGATAATTCAAAAATTAAACCTAATCAATTCAAATAGTTAGTCCAAAAAGAGTCCTACTCGAAGTAGGACTGAAGTATTGAAATGTCACACGGAGGGCACAACGGCCCGTCATGAGCTTCACGACTCGTGAGGCCTGCCATGATTTCACACTTAGATAGTGTGAGACTCCTTTTTATAATGTCTTCCATGGGCAATCATACAGCTCGTTGATTCTACCACGGCCCGTCAAGGGTCCCGTGGTCTTTGACCCAAACTTAACTCTTCTAGCTCTTCACACTAGAATCGTCTCACGGCCTGCAGGATGGGTCGTCAAGAGGACCACAACCCGTCTAGGTGTCCGTGGTCCTTACTTAGCAATACCCAACCTTAGCTCCTTAAAGCCTTCACAATGGTCCTCCTTCACGAGCTTTAGGACGGACCATTAAAGAGACCACAGCCCGTCAAGGCCTCTGTGGTTCTTACTTAGCCAATTTCAACTTGCTCTTCCATCACTGCTATAAATCCACGAGTCTCCAGACGTCTCTTCACCATGACCACGTCCTGTCTGAGGCTCCGTAGTGTTTGTTTCATATTTTTTTCTATCTTCTGCATCCAAGTGTTTTACCTGTTCAAACATTACCAACCACATCATATCCACATAAATACACTCGAGTTCTAGAATTAATCTGTAGCGACCCTAAAAATAGATAGGTGAAACTAGAGCCTAACGTATGAATTTTTAAAGTTTAAGCATAAATTGGAAGTAGTCACTTTTGGAAAAAAAGTTCAAAATCTGGAAATTCGGCCAAGTGTGGAAATCAGTGAGTTTTTGGTCAACTTTGAGCAGTCATAACTCCTAGATCAGGATGATCCAGGAGTAGTTCCAGTTATGTTTGGAAAGCCCTTGGAACGATCTTTCCAACGCCACCGAGTTTGCTCGATTCCGAGTTCGTATGAGCGAGTTATGCCCTTTGAAAGTTGGGCAGTTGGCAAGGAGTCCGTCCGGAAATTTAAGGGCATTTTGGTCTTTTCACAAATCTTTTCTTTTGAGGTTATATTATTGTGTTAGGCTGATTGTGGATCATTTTGTTCCATTTTTAAAAGAGTAAGGGTTAGGGTTCTTGAGTGAAGGAAGAGAAGAAGAAGGTCAAGTTGGAGCTAAGGTTTCTTGCATCAAATTTTCGTGGGTTTTCTCAATACTTAGGTATGGTGGCTCTTTATCTAAAGCTAGTTTTCGCTTTAGAACCAATTTCAAAGGGTTTTCAATTCTCAAAAGTTATGAAAAACTTCTATTTGTTACTCTACTCAAGGGTTCTTGCATTAAATGGTTTTAAATGATGGATTGTGATATTGTTGATATTAAATTTATGTTTTCAAGTGAAAAATCTCATAAACCCTTGATTTCACAAACTTCTATATTTGACTTACGAAGTGGGTTTGTTGATAATGATTGGGTATTGATGAATTTATGCTTAGAATAGATTGTATTGTTGATGTTTATGATTTTCTATATCTATTGATTAATGTTGAGGATGGCTTTGGAGGATGGTAAGTTGATTTAATCTCATATTATTGACATAATTGTTCTTGCTTGGTTTGATCCACTTATGGTGGAGGTGTTTAATTATGGATTGTATTATGAATATGGCCTTGAAGGCATTATCTATTGAATTAAAAGTGTTATCAAGTTATGAAGTGTTATAGTACTATGTGAAGGTAAATATGTGAAGGTATTCTTATGGTTATAAGGTGATCTTGTACAAAGTGTTATTGTAGTGTTATATCTTATTCTTATGCCCTTTGAAAAAAATGGTCTAACACTTAGAAAAAAAAATTGAGGCGGGTGAACAGTAAAATGCTCACTGGAAATTTCCTTCCCTGTCGGACAGATTTTACGAAAATGGGCATAACTTCTTCGTCCGAACTCCGAATGAGGTGAAACAAAGTGCGTTAGGTAGCTAACTCAAAGGGCTTTCCATGGATATGTTATGGTCCACCCAATAATTTGTGTGCTAGGAGATATGACCCTCCAAAGTAGACCCTCGAAAAAGGCTTCACTTGGAAATTTTGGATTTTGATATGGTTGCTCTAAAATTTGGGTTAGACCCATTTCCCACTCAATTTGACCCCCTAAACAAGAATATGAAGTCGGATTTTCGAAAAACGAAACGGATTTTTTTATATATAGCTAAACAAGTTTCCGGTAACTTCCGAAGCACTTTTTTTTAAGAACTTTTTGGGTCATTTCAGTGTCCCTCCTTGTTACTTAAAGTCTTGAGTGCATGAATGTGTGAAGTGGGCTAGAACTAAGAAATGGTGCCCTTTCTATAAATGCTAAAAGAGGAATTCTAGGTCAAGACTTGAATCGGCAAAACTAAGAAATGGTGCCCTTTCATAAGTCTAGCTTTCCTAAGTAAATGTATAACCTTGAAGGATGGGCCTTAGGGCGAAGTTCCCTTCTTGAGTGAGATGATAGACTTAGAGATGGATGGAGCCGGAACGGCATGAAAATCCTTATCTAAGAAAGTCAAATGAGCTATCCTTGTGAACTTTGATTGGCCATAACTAAGAAATGGGGCCTTTCTTGGGAAGAGATACTATGAGTTGGTTGAACTAGAAAAGGAACCCTCTCTAGTACATATGTGAATGAAAATACTCTATGGGAAACAAGGCTAGCACCGAGTGGATGTGGTTAGGATGGTGGCCCTACTTGAGTATGAGACTAGGGCACAATGAACATCCTTGGACATCCCCTAAACCATGTGCCTACATGGGTTGATTATTAGTTCTACCTTTGGCAAGTAGAACACCTTCCACGGAGTAGGGTAGACTCCGGATTCCATGCCTAGCTAGTATGGTCTATGTCGGTTATGCCTATTCCCATCATGTGGGATGTGCACTCTAGTTATTGGATAGGTTCTACAAAGTGTAGGTGGTAGTATGAGATGCTATCTACACATTGCACGAGTAGGCCTAGAAGATGCTAAAGTGAGTTCCCTAAGTCTAAATGACTATTAAGTGGAAGTCCCCTAAATGCTTAAATGTCTCTTAAAGTGGTTCATTAAAGAATTTTGATTTAGTATGTTATATTGTAATGGTACATTCCTTATCTATGGTAACCCTTAGGAACACTTAGGTGTATATAAAGAGATTGTATGGGCGGTCACTTCATGTTTCACATAAGTGTGGCTTTGGGTAACTTGAGATAGAGGTCATGAAATGATGAAAAGGCTTACTTGTCGATTATGTTCATGTATTGTACATTGGTACTAGTTGAGTATGTCTATTATGTGGGTATTGTCTTATATGTGGATGATGACGTGAAATGTGTCTCTTATAATTGTGATATGAAGGTTTTATCAAAAATGGCATGAAAGCATATATTTCAAATAAAGGTCCTTTTTAGCATGTTTTTGCATGGTCATCACACTTAGTACTTAATTGTGCTAATTCCATATTTCTCTATTTTCTACAAGTGTAGGTTTCGGAAAGTAAGCGGGTTCTATAGTAAGCTTGGAACTTGAAGTTCTTCCAAGATCTTGTGGTATGTCCTCATATGTCGAGGACAAGACTTTTCTATTCTAGTTTTATGATAAGGTTCTTGTAATAGACTTCTTTTGATTGTAAAGGGCCGTGTCCCTAGTATGTTTTCACGTTTATGTCTAAGATGGCTAAGAGACTTAGTATTCCGCTTGTGTACTTTTGAATGATGTTTTTAAAAGTGACCTTTGAGTCTTATGGCATTTTATTTAAAGAGTTTTTAATTCCGCACTATTTTACATATCTAATGTGATGAATGCTAAGGGCTTGTATGAGGCCTCCGAGAGGTCGAATACGCATGTTACGACTTGGGGATGCTCTCGGGTCGTGACATAATCCTTAGTTTTGAGCGTCAAATGTGCCAAGATTTCACGGCACATCAACACCCTCAACTTAGAACCATTACTTGTCCTTAAGTGATGAGAAAGAAAGAACACTTGACGCTCAACTACCCAAAACCTCTTACTAACATGCAACAACTATCTCAACCACAACTTATATTCAAAACCATCTATCTAACATGCAATGATCAATGTATGACTTCCCATTACTCATAGTTAATTATGTTTATGCTCGTGTCCATTATCAGCTAACAAAATTTAACTATCAAATGCAAACATAGTGTCCTCACACCAAAGAAGTCCTCATACATGATAGTTAGGACTAATTAATACTCTCACACTTCCAAAGAACTTCTAACACTAGGAGAAAACATACGTAGTCTTGCCCTTGTTTTCTACGCTCTCTCTATCAAACAACTGGAATAGGATCACTGTAGGACCTTTTAGGCTTGTGACATAGGCTCAGGCTAGGGAATGAAATTTATGGTTTTGTGAGTGACTATTTTACCTTGGTTCTCAAAAGTTCAATTTCCACACAACTTTATCTGAGTGATTCCATCCTATCTCATTTCGGTACATCCCAACATCCACACCATTTTTTTTACACTACCATTTTCTTTGAGACATGCATATTATTCTTGATCAAGAGAGTATTTTGATTTTGTTCCTTAGAGCTGACTAAGTGAACCCTCTTTTTACAATTTTCCTTTCTACTCGGGGTGTGATCACCCTCAACTTAGGATTTTTGCCTGAGCTGTGGCATCGTGTCTTCTGAGACCCAATGATACGATATCAACGGGTAAAAACAAAATTAGTTGCAAGGCTCAAATCAGGTTCAAGGGTCATGCTTTCATTTGGTAGTTTATTTTTGGTTTTAAGTGGACTTAGCAAAAATGGCCTAATGATCACTTCCTATCAAGTTATTTTCAGATCTAACAAGACTACTCGGGCAAGTTCTAGCTTTTTCCTCCAGTGATAGACTTCATACAAACCTCACATTTACATGAGACATGTTTGCACTTTTCAACGTTTTAGTTCACCGATTTATATTACAAGCTGGCAATGTTTAACACGCTAGTATCTAAGATGTCATACAAAGAGCCTAAGAGTCAAATTTTCAGACGAAGGACATATTTATTAGTATTTCAGACACAACACAAGGACAAGATTTAGCTGCTGATAGCAAATGTTTACTACTCTCACAACAAAACTTCATGAATTTATCAAACACAAAACAGAGCCAACCTCCATCTATTTTAATATTTTCCTGGCAAGTTGCTCACCACCCCCTCCCCAAACAAAATGACTTTCTCCTCAAAGTAAAGAAATAAATACAAAACAGGGCTGAGAGGAGGGGTCATACCTACGGCGCACTACGCACCGGTAGTTGGGGTAGAGATGACGCCCTTATCAACGGGTTTACTCTCAGATACCTGAACTGGGAAGGCTGACTGCTATCAACAGAAGATGGTATCGTACTACCAGAAGCGCTAGCTAACACCGCATCTCGCGTCTGCTGCTCAAGTGTTGCATCTTTCCTAGCTAGTCTCCTGGACTCCTTGCATGCTTTCTTGTGATGCCTTCTATCCTCTTTTGAGATGTTTTTTGGCTGTTCCTCATCAAACTCCACAACCTTCTGCTTTCTCTTGCCGGATTTTTCTTTGGGTACTTCACCATAGATGTCGTCAAGTGTCTAACTAGTGGGAGGCTCACTGAACAGGCTCATCAAGGAATCCGGCACAACTGAAGGGGGCAAAGTAACTGGCTTCTCGGCCAATTTCACAATCTCAGCTCACATGTCTGCCAACTGGACCTTCAACTCCTCACCATCAATCGAACCTGCAACCTGTAATTGATTTTACACATGGACCTCGAGACCGTCCATCCTGTCTTTAAGCATGGTAGCTCTTTCCATATCTCATCCCTCACCCGCTTCTGCACAACTAACACATCTCTCTGTACTACCTAAGGTATTCTCAGCACAATCTGGTCTACTATGAACCGAGTCTGCCTCTGATCTGCAACCGATCTCTAAAAAATTACGATAGGTATGGTGATGAAAGTACCTGTAGCTTAGGAGGATGGTGGTGATGTTGTACAAGCATTTGGTTGCGAAGCTGCACCCTGCTTACTACTGCCATCAACTCGTGGCATTTCAACCAGTATATGTTGTACTACTGCTACTGGTCCCACCGGTCCAAATTTTGCACCAAAAAGATGGTTGGCGACATCTTTTATTTTTGATGCCGAAGTGACCTTAGATGCCTCGACCCATTTGTCCACTAGATTATTTGGTTGAATATTAGCCTATAGATATAGTTTCCCTATCAGACATGGAAATGGAAAACCTGCTATCTTATTCAATGCCTTTTCCCGCATCTCTGTGGTGATGATTCAACCTATATTCACTGGGTAACCATCCATGAGGCAAGCAACCAATACTGTGAGAGAGGGTGACAAAGGATTATCATATGCTGTAGGCCACAATTGTGCACAAACAACAACCCACCAAACCTTAGCCGGGAATGACATCAATGCCTTTGTAATATGCACCTATGTCCCTAATACCCATGCTCCAGTCTCACCCTCTGTGGCAATCAACCCAACAATCCAACGCATGACCATCTCCTACGAAGTTGGATTATCCATCTCAGCCTCACTCGTTACTCCATGGTGCTTACCTTCAAAAAGACCAACTGATTATGGTGCTGTGTATTTTGGGCCGTGTAGCATCCCGTTGATCGTGGTTTTAGAGATATCCATGGACTGGCCCCTTACTACTACTTAATTAAGTGGTCCCATGTGCTTGCAAATGCTTTCTGCCCCCTCTTAGTTGTTTCAACATTTGCAGCAACATTCATAAGTGTGGCTGCATATGAGGCATATAATTCTCTTGTAAGGTGGAGGGAAAACTCTCCAGGGGGGATGTTCATCCACTCAAAGTGATGCATTTTGAACAACCTGTAGATATCTGGAAATGCCTGGATATCTAGTACCACTACCCTAGTCTCGGGTATAATTTGTCTTCCGCCAAAACCTCTCGCTTTTGACACTATCCCATGCGTGAAGAAGTCTTCAGATCTGTGTACAGTCCACATATATGAAAGAAATCAATTAACTGTTGCCCTATCACTGGGTTGGGTTCACGTTGGTGAACGAATTGGACCATTGGTACCCCGAGGCTTTCATCACCATCACCTCCTTAAGCGTCTTCCTCCGACTCTGCTCTCTCCTCTGGCTGAGGTTCATTTTCACTCTCATGAGAACTGCTATTAGAGTCCTAACCACTCCCGGACTCACTGCCTTCCTTCTCAGACTGGGAAGGTGTATGTTGTGCTATAGCTCTCGCTGTTTTTGACCTAGTAGCTCGAGGGGAGTAATCCTCATTTCGGTGTTTATTTGGACTTCCAAGCTACTAGATGCATCCTCATTTTCACTCTGAGTCAGTGAGGGTGGTGGTCAAGTATGTGGTGGTTTAGTCTTTCATCGTGGCCCCATAGTACCTGCAAAACACAGCGTGTTAATAATTTTAAGCAATCAATTGATGCACTAACGGTACTCAGACTTTCTCGGTGTAGTATACAACGCGACGCCTTGCCTTAAGAATGCCATCACCCAATCTATCATTGGGAAGGGCCACATAGTAAAAATGAAAAACTAGATTAACTACAAAGAAATATATATTTTTTTAAATCGGAGGTCATCACAGGCCATAGTGTCCCTTGTGAACATGAAACAGTGCCAATACTCATTAGTGAACTGTACATGTTATGGTTCACAGAGGGCTTCACGGTCTGTGGAGTGAACCATGAGCCATTTGAGCTTGAACTTAGCCAGTGTCCAATATAACCTCCAAGTGTGGACAACGAATGGTTTCAAGGCTCGCGTCCTCCTACACGGTTTGTAAATCCCCACGTGGACTGATACTTGGGCAAATTTTTTGGTTACTTCTCACCCAATACACTCACTATGCCGGATCTCATCAATTATCAGCCTACAACCACAATTTATGAAGAAGTGTCGTTCATGGATGAAACTAATCTACAAAATCCACAAACTATTACCCAACTATGAGTAAAATATTTCAATTACAAGCATACCCACATACAAACAACTTATCTTTTCCTAAATTTAAATTATTTTACCCACTATACTCACTTGGGCGCAATTCAATTAACCAATTCGTACTCAAATTCACATCCACATCCTCATACATCTCAACCCCACACAAATTACTCATACCCACAAAACAAAATCACAGATTTCAACCAAATTTGGCATACACACAACATTCAAACCCTAAAAATCAGTTTATCAATTAAGAATACTAAAAATCAAACAAAAATTAGTAGCTCTAACTTGATTATAGATAAGATCAAACTTATGTCAAGTAGGGAGAAGAACTTACTTCAATATTTGCTCAACTTTTCGCACTAAGAGAAATAGATGAACTTTAATTTTTATTTCTTGGCAATAGAGAACTAGGGTTGTGATTCTTTTCTTGATTTTGGATTTATGGGAGATGAGAAACCATTTTAATAGCACTATAACCCTCTACAAATGAGATAAAAGAGAGAAAACCCCTACCCTTGGCGCTTAGAAGCTATATAAAATGTTTTAAAATCATTTTAAACTCGCGCGGGTCGGGTCGGGTCACTTGGGTACTGTCGACTTAACTGTGATAGATCGTGAATATGCTCTTGATGAGCACCACGGTATGTGAGAATGACCGTGAAAAACCCTTAGAGAGAAAACTTACCTGAGGGTTCACGGGAGGCTAAACAGTCCCTCTAAGGTCAAACAGATCATAAACACTCCCGTGAATCTTTTGGTGTCATTTCCAGTAGGCTCCCTTAAGGATGCTGGTGATTGAGATGGGCCGTGAATTTGCTCATGAAGAGCATCACGGCCCGTGTGGGTGCCTATGAAGATCCTCCAAATTCCAGCTCCTCATTCTTTTGTCCAACTCTTTCATGCTAACACCAACACATTGTGACACTATATAAACAATGAAAAACATGCTAAAAATGTAAACTACATATTACAATTAGAATCATGGGTTGCCTCTCAAGAAGCGCACAATTTTACGTCGCGGCGCGACGCATGTTACTTGATTACTCAGACTACATCAAGCTTGAATTCTTCAACTATTTTCACCTCCTCCGAGATTCCCAAGTATGCTTTGACTCGCTGAACATTGTCTTTGAACCTCTCACCTTTGTTATTCTCAAGTTCTATTACACCCGATTGAAATACCTGAGTTACCTTAAATGGCTCGGACCATTTGGATCTCAGTTTCCCAGGAAATAGACAAAGTCTTGAGTTGAAATATAGCACTAAGTCACCAGGATTGAAAGTCCTCTTCTCAATGTGCTTATCATTAGACAACTTCATCCTTTCCTTGTACAGTGTAGACTGCTCATAAGCTCTTAAACGAAATCATTCATTTCATTTATCTGATCCAGTCTCTGGTTCAATGCATCATTCCAACTTAGGTTTAACTTCTTTAGCTCCCAAAGTGCCTTGTGCTCTAGCTAGATAGGTAAATGACATGCCTTACCAAACACCAACTGATATGGAGACATACCAATGGGTGTCTTGAAAGCTTTTCGATATGCCCACAGAGCATCATCCAACTTTCTTGCCCAATCTGTTCTGTTGGCATTCACTGTCTTTGCCAATATTGCTTTGATCTCCATGTTCGACACCTCTACTTGACCACTTGTTTGCAGATGATATGGTGTTGCTACCTTGTGCTCTTTAACCCCATATTTAGCCAAAACTGCACTAAACACTTTATTATAGAAATGTGATCCCCCATTGATGATTATAGCTCTAGGTGTGCCAAACCTTGCGAATATATTCTTCCTCAGAAAACCAACAACACTTTTACCATCATTTTCAGGCAGAGCTACCACCTCAACCTATTTGGACACATAGTCTACTGCCACTAGTATGTACTTTTGCCCATAAGAACTCACGAATGGTCACATGAAATCAATTCCCCGCACATCTAAAAATTCCACCTCCAAAATAGGTGTCATTAGTAGTTCATGACGACGAGAGATGGCTCCTTGCCGTTGATATACATCACAACCTTTGACCAAGTAAACTGAGTCTTGATGGATTGTAGGCTAGTAGTATCCACTCTGGAGTACCTTGTGGGTAGTGCATGCACCCCATGGTGACCACCTACCGGAGAGGAGTGACAGGCCTCTAAGATATTCAACATATCAGCTTCAGGTACACATCGCCTGATGATATTGTTAGCACACACTCTGTATAAATATGGTTCATCCCAGCAATACTTACCCACATCATGTAGGAATTTCTTCCTTTGTTGAAATGTCAACCCTTCAGGCATCAATTCACTGACAAGAAGATTAGCAATGTCAGCAAACCAAGGGATGAGATTAAGAGTAGCGACTAGTACCTGCTCATCTGGGAATGAGTCATTAATGTGTAACTCAATTCTTCTTTCTTCTCTGCCTCCAACCTAGACATGTGATCAACCACATGATTTTCACAACCTATTTTATCTTTTATTTCAAAATCAAATTCTTGAAGTAACAACACCCATCTTATCAATTTCGACTTTGCATCTTTCTTCGCCATTAAGTATCGCAGTGCTGCTTGATCAGTGTGAACTATCACTCTAGTGCCCAACAAGTATGCCGTAAACTTCTCAAATGTATATACTACAACAAGTAGCTCTTTCTCAGTAATAGTGTAATTACGCTGTGCTCCATTTAGCACCTTGCTAGTATAGTAGATCGAGTGAAAGATCTTGTTACGCTTCTTCCCTAACACAACTCCTAAAGCAGTACCACTTGTATCACACATCATCTTAAATGGTTCCGACCAATCTGTGACAATGATCACTGGGGCAGAGACTAGCTTTTCTGTCAAGCACTCAAAGCCTTTTAAGCATGCATCATCAAAGATAAATTTCACCTCTTTCTCCAAAAGCTTGCACATGGGGTGTTCAATTTTTGAGAAATCTTTGATGAATCACCGATAGAATCCTACACAACCCATAAAACTCTGAATACCTTTTACACAAATAGGTGGAGGCAACTTTTCAATTACCTCAATCTTTGCTTTGTCTACCTCCAGTCCCTTCTGTGACACCTTGTTGCCTAGGACTATGCCTTCCTTAACCATGAAATGATACTTCACCCTGTTAAGCACAAAGTTATCCCCATCACATCTCTGTAGGGCCCTGCTAAGACTCAACAAACAATCATCAAATGTGTCACCTGATACGTCCAAACTTACACTTTTATTAAGAAGTATAAACGGTCGAAGTCAATTTATAAAACTCAACGTGAGTTGAGATGGATTCCACAGAGAATTTCTTCACAGAAATAATCTCACTGTCACGTTTATCCAAATGTTGCAATTATATCCTAAAGGAAGTAATTATGGAAAATAAATTGGGTTTAGTTGTAAAGTTCAAGTAACCAATATTGATAAACAAAATCCAGATTGTCAGTTGACAAAATGTTGATTCCTAAGTTGTATTGATAAATGAATGAAACCAGGGTTGTGTTTCCTATGACATTATATCTAATGTTCATCCGTAAATGAGTTTCAGGTACTTTAGTCTTTGCAAATTATAGGCGAGTTGACTATATCTAATGCTTCTCAATCTAGTTAGATAATTTCCGCTCAATTCCTCTCGGTCTTCGAGTGCTAACAAATTTTACCCTCTCGTACAATGATGTTAAAGTTCTCTTCTCTCAAACTTGATCCTTAATGCCATCTTATCAGATGAACTCCACTTTTCCCAACTATCTCTTTTCTCTCGAATAATTGATTGAGGCAGACTCTAATGCGTGCACTCATTAGAACAAATGAATAACAAATGCTGGGTTAAATATTGCAAATACGATTTACCTTCTACTCGTTTTACGAATTCACATTTAGACTACGGTCATAGTTCCCACAACCCTTGTTGTGGTGTTTAGCCATTCATGATTTCTATTGAACAAACAAAGATTTGTAATGAAAACATTAAGAGAAGTTACTAACAAAAATCTGCAAATTCAATGAATGCTTGATATTCAGAATACCAGAATCTAACTTCGAAGCTTTGTTCGATGTTAATCAATGAAAACTAAAGTTAAGAATATTTTAAATTGAGTCGCTCATTCCATATGTGTCGAGATAAAAACAAATTACGACCAAATTAATTCAAATAGTCTGTCTAAAAAGAGTCCTACTTGAAGTAGGATTGAAATGTCGGGCAGCTTCACTGATGGCCTGATGGTCCGTCATGAGCTTCACGGTCCGTGAAGCCTACAGTGGTATTTACTTGGGATAAATAAAATGTGAGTCTTCGAAGCCTGTTCACTGGAAATTCTTTACGACCTTCATCACGACTCGTTGTAAAGACCACGGCCCGTCTGGGTGTCCGTGGTCTTTACTTGGTATTATCAACTTTTAGCTTTTCAAAGCCTATTTACTGGATCCACTTTACGGGCTACTTGACGATTCATGACAGGGACCACGGCCCGTCAATGGTGTCGTGGTCTTTATTTGACCTTTGGTCTGCAACCTCATAATCTCCATGCCCACTGCTTCATCACCGCGAGCATCTTCACGACTCGTCAGGAGGACCATGACCCGTCTAGGGCTCCATGGTATTCACTTGGAATTTATTCATTTGAATCCCGATGTCAAGCTTCACTGCTTCTTCACCATGGGCAGTGTGACTGCCCGTGAATACAACCATAGCCCGTAATAGGCTCCGTGGTGCTTGTTCTAGCCTGGATTTTCTTCTTTTCTTTTCTCTTTCACGTCCATATGTTTTACCTGTGCAAACATCACCAAGCACATCATATCCATATAAATACACTCGATTATCGCAATAATCCTTAGTTTTGAGCATCAAATGTGCTAAGATCTCACAGCACATCAACACCCTCAACTTAGAACCATTACTTGTCCTCAAGTGATAATAAAGACAAACATTTGATGCTTCAAACCCCACAGAGACTATACTAACATGCCGCATCCTTCTCAAACACACTTTGTACCCAAAACCATCATTCTAACATGCAAGGATCAATATATGACATCCCATTACTCACAGTCGACCATGCTTATGCATGTGTACTATCAACCAACACAATTTAACTATAAAATGCAATCATTATGTCCTCACACCAAAGATATCCCTCACACATGATAATAGGGACTACATTCTACGCTCACACTCCCAAAGAACTTCTAACACTAAAAGCAGAAGACTATAGGCTTGCCCTTGCTTTCTGTGCTTTGTCTTTCAAATAACCGAAATAGGATCACTGTAGGACTTTATCGGCTTGTAACATACGCTTAGGTTAGGGAATGAATTTTTGGTTTTGTGAGTGACTAGTACCTTGGTTCTCCAAAGTTTCGTTCGCACACAACTTTTTATGAGCGATTCCCTCTTTTTTCATTTAAGTACATCCAAGCAGCCATTATTTTATTTTTCTTTTTCTTTTGCTTTTTTCTTTTCTTTTCTCTCTCTTTTTTATTCTTTATTTTTTATATTGCACCTTTCTCCTGTTCAAGCGAATTCTTTATACTTTGTTCTTTCAGGCTGACTGAGTGAACCTTCTGTTTCTACTTTTCCTTTCTACTCGGGTTGTAAACACCCTCAACTTAGGCTTTTGGCCTGAGTTGTGGCATCATATCTTCGGAGACCCAAGGATATGATATCAAGAAAGTAAGAAAAAAATTAGTTTCCAGGCTCAAATCGAGTTCAAGTGGTATGCTTTTTATTTGGTTGTTTATTTTTGGCTTTTAGTGGGCTTAGCAAAAATGGCCAACTGATGCTTTCCTATCCAGTTATTCTCAGATCCTAGCAAGACTACTCGAGAAAGTTCTAGTTTCTGCTCCTAGCGTTAGACTTCAAACAAACCTTACACACACATGACACACTACTATATTTTCCAGTTTCTTAGTTCACCAATTTATGTTTCAGACTAGCAATGGTGAACTCATAAGTACCTAAGATGTCATCTAAAGAGCCTAGCAACCAAATTTCAGGTTAAGGCCATCATTTTAAACAGAACTAGCTGCTACACAGCTCAACACACAAAAACTTAATGAAAACTTCACACTTTCATTAAAAAACAAAAACACTAATCACAGTTTATTAGACACAACACGAAGTCAACCTCCATTCATTCTAACAACTAAAAGGGCATGTTGCTCACCACCCCACCCCAAACAAAAGGACTTTTCCCTCAAAGTAAATAAAGCAAAACAATACAGGGCCGTGAGGAGGGGTTATACCTACTACGCACTAGGCGCCGGTAGTCGGATCAACGTCAGCACCCTTATCAATGGGTGTGTTGTCAGAATCCTACACTAGGTCAGCTGGACCGGTAGCACAAGGAGGTGGTATGGCACTTCCAGAAGCACCGGCCAACAACACATTCCTCCTCTGTTGCTCAAGTGCTTCTTCTTCTCTTGATTTCTTCCTTGATTCATTGCGTGATTTCTTGTTCCTTTTCTTTTCCTCCTTAGAAAGGTCCTTTGGTTGCTCCTCATCAAACTCTCCAACTTTTTGTTTTGTCTTGCTGGATTTGTGTTGGGGCACCTCGCCCCATAAATCATCAAGGACTTGAGTGGGAGGAGGCTCATTGAATAAGTTCATCAAAGACTCCAGGACAACCGGTTGAGGCACAGTGACTGGCTTCTCAGTCAACTTAGCAATTTCATCTCTCAATTCCACCAACTATGTCTTCAACTCCTCCGCATTCACTGAATCAGCAACATGTAACTGATTTTTCACATGGACCTCCAGGCCGCCCATCCTATCTTTTAGTACTGCCAATTCTGTTCGCATTTCAACCTTAATCCGCTTCTCTACATTTAATACATCCCACTGAACTACCGGAGGTAGTCTGGCCATAATCTGATCCACTAGGGCCCGAGTCTGCCTCTGATCTGCAACCAACCTTTCAAGATAACAGCAGGGATAGTAACAAAAGTACCTGTAGTCTGTGAGGCTGAAGCTAGTGGTGGTGGCCCTTCCGCAGATTGTTATGATGATTCACCCTGTTCTGGACCTCTATCAGCATGTGGAATGTCGACTGGTACAAGGGGTACAAGTGCTAATTTTACTATCGCGGCAAATTTGGCCCCAAAGAGATGATTGGCCACATCTTTGATTTTGGATGCTGCGGTGATCCTGTTTGCCTCAATCCAGCTGTCTACTAGCTTATTTCGAGGAATATGTGCTTGCAAGCATAGTTTCCCTATTAGACAGGGAAATGGTAACCCAACTCTCTCATTCAATGCTCTTTCCCGCATTTCGGTGGCGATGATATGACCTACATTAACTGGGTAACCAGCCATAAGGCATGCAACCAGTGATGTGAGGGGCGGCGACAAGGTGTTATCATTCCTTGTAGGTCTCAATTGTGCGCGAACAATGGCCCACCAAACCTTAGCTGGGAATGACAGTGACACCTTAGTAATCGGTATCTGTTCATCTGCTACCCATGGTGCATTCTAACCCTCTAAAGTGATCATCCCATCAATCCATTACATGACCCTCTCCCCAGAAGTCAGATCCTCTATCTCAGTCTCACTCGTCATGACATATTGTTTCCCTTCAAACAGGCCAACTGAAGTTTGTGTTGTTTATTCTAGTCCATGCAACATCCTATTGAGTGTAGACTCGGAGATATCCACAGATATGCCTCGAACCACTATTAAGTTAAGTGGTTCCCATGTACTGGCAAAAAACTTCTGCCACCATTTAGTAGTTTAAGTATATGCAACAAAGTTCACCAATGTGGCTGCATAAGAGGCATAGAATTCTCAGGTGATGTGACTAGAGAAATCTCAAGGTGAGTTGGTCATCCAGTCAAAATTGTGCCTTTGGAAAATCCTGTGGATGTCTGGAAATGCTTGGATATCGGATGCCACTACTTGAGCTTCATGGATGATTGGCCGATTAGCAAAATTACCTGACTTGGCCACAATCCCCTTTTCAAAAAACTCATCAGATCAGGGACAACCCACATAGAATGATACCAGGCAATGAGTTGTTGTCTCACCACCAGGTCAGCTATATGTAGGTGGACATATTGAATCCTTACATCATTATAGCTGGCTACTTCATCCTCTTCCTGGTCCTCTATGTCTTCCTGTGCCCCAGTTGCAGCTTGGGTACCACTTCAGGTTGAGGTGCAACTACATCCTCCTGAAACCCGCTAACAGACTCTTCACCGTTACCTGAGCCGTTACCAAAACCGCTACCAGATCCCTCACCACTATCAGAACTACTATCAGATGCCTCACTGCCACCATATTCATTACCTTCCTCTTCAGACTGGAGAGGAGTGTCCTGAAGAATCACTCTTGCTGTTTGCGATCTAGTAATTCGAGGAGAGTATTCTTCAATGGTGGTATTAACTTGAACCTCCGAGCCACTGGAATCTACGGCATTCTCACTTTGAGTTGGTGATGAGGCGATGAGGGGTGTGAGGGTGCAGACTTTCCATTGGGTTCCATAGTATCTGAGAAAAATCAAACTGGATTAATCATCGAAACAAGTAAATTGATACACTAACAAGTACTCGAACTTCCCTTGTGTAACTACAATATGATGCCTTGCCTTAAAAATGCCGTCACCCAATCTATCATTAGGAAGGGTCACATAATCAAAATGAAAAACTGAAATAAAAGTACGGAACTAAACAATTTTTTTTTTATTTTTATACGGGGGTCTACTCAGGTCATGGTGAGCACCATAGTCCGTGGAGACTATCGTGAAAAAGAGATAGTGTGTTGGTCAGTAGGGGCTTACACTAGTTATGGTTCACAGAGGACTTCACGATTCGTGAAATTGACCACGGACCATTTGGGCCCTCGTGAACTTGGCCAGTGAGTTGGTTCTTTGCTAAGTGTGGACTACGAGTGACTTCATGGCCCATGATGCCCTTCATAGTCCGTGAAGTCAATCGTGGACTTACACTTAGTACTTTCCCAGTAACCTTTTCATGCAAAATGTGGCCAATGGGAAGTTTTATCCATTTTTAGCACACAAACCCATCTTTATGTGACCTTTTTGCACATGAGTCCAATTAATCTACTAACACTAATCAATCCCCATCCAAACAAGAACAATATGTGCCTACTATGAACATACCCATATGCAAACGATTTCAAATTCTCACTTTCAACAATATGATTGGCAAAATTCACATGTGAATACTTGTTTTTACGCAATATGGAATCAACTTCACACTAATTTCATAATTCAAAACTAATTATTCACAAATTGATCATACCCATAAACTTCAACAACCAATTCCACACAATTTCAACAAACCTACATAATGAAATATAAAAAATGCTAGTTCATCACATAAAAATGCTAAAATTCAACCAAATCAACGTAGTTCTAACTTTTTTATAGATAAGATCAAACTTATAACAAGTAGGGAAAAAAACTTACTTCGAATTAGCTCACAATTTTTGCTCAAAAGATAGAAGATGAACTTCACTTCAAATTCTTGACAATATAGAATTAGGGTCTTGATCTTTTGGTGAATTCAGAATTTATGGATGTTGAAAAGCCCTTGATAGCTTTTAGAATCGTTATGGATGAATGAGAAGAGAAAGAAAACTGACTCTTGGCGCTTTAGATAACTTATAAAATGTTTGAAGGTTTTAATTTTATGCGGATCGGGTCGGGTCGGGTTTTTTTATGCACTGTTGGACCCAAGTTGACTGACCGTGAAGAGGCTCGTGAAGAGCACCACGGTCCGTGGGAGGGTCTATGAAAAGCACTTTGTGAGAGAAACTTACTTGAGGTTCACGAGAGGCTAAACACTCCGTACAAAGCCTGATGGACTGTAAACCTTCCGTGAACCATTTTCTTGCAATTTTCAGTAGCTTCCTTAGGCTGTTGTTGAGTATGACGGGCCGTGAAGTTGCTTGTGAAGAGCACCACAACCTCTGGGATCGCCCGTGAAGGGTCTCCTGCACCCAGCTCCTCACTTTTGTGTTCAATTTACTCCTGCACATACCAACATACAGTGACTATAAAAACAATGAAAAATGCTAAAATGTAAACTATATAGTACATTTACAATCTTGGGTTGTCTCCCAAGTAGCACACAATTTAACGTTGCGGCGTGACACAGGTTACTTGACTACTCAGAATTCATCATGTTTACATTCCTTCACTGTTTTCACTTTCTCAGAAACTCCCAAGTACGCCTTGATTCGCTGACCATTGGCCTGGAACCTCTCACCCTTTTCATTCTCAAGATCAATAGCACCCGACTGAAATACATGAGTTACCTTAAACGACCCAGACCATTTGGATCTCAATTTCCCAGGAAACAGATGAAGTCTGGAGTTGAAAAGCAACACCAAGTCACTCGGATTGAAGGTTCTTTTCTCAATATGTTTATCATGATACAACTTCATCCTCTCCTTGTACAGTGCAGACCTCTCATATGCTCTCAAGCGGAACTCATCCATCTCATTGATCTGATCCAGTCTCAGGTTCACAGTTTCACTCCAACTAAGGTTCAACTTTCTTAAAGCCCAGAGTGCCTTATGCTCCAGCTCAACCGGCAAATGACATGCATTTCCAAACACCAACTGATTTGGAGACATACCAATAGGTGTTTTGAAAGTTGTCCGATATGCCCATAGAGCATCATCCAACTTTCTTGCCCAATCTTTCTTGTTGGCATTCACTATTTTTTGCCAAAATAGCGTTGATTTCGCTATTTGATACCTCCACTTGGCCACTCGTCTGCGGATGACAGGGTGTTGACACTTTGTGCTCTTTAAACCCATATTTAGCCAGAAGAGCACTAAACACTCTATTACAGAAACGGTAGCCTCCATCACCGATAATGGCTCTAGGTGTACCAAACCATGCGAATATATTTTTCTTCAGGAACCCAACGATGCTTTTACCATCATTTTCAAGCAGAGCAACTGCCTCAACCCATTTGGACACATAGTCCACTACCACCAGTATATACTTTTTCCCATAAGAGCTAACAAATGGGCCCATGAAGTCAACTCCCCACACATCAAATAACTCTACCTCTAGAATGGGTGTCATTGGTAACTCGTGGTGATGAGAGATAGCTCCTTGACACTGGCATACGTCATAACTCTTTACCACATCAATTGCATCCTGATGGATTGTAGGCCAGTAGTACCTACTCTAGAGTACTTTGTGAGCTGTCCGAGCACCTCCATAATGACCACCAATTGGAGAAGAGTGATAGGATTCTAAGATATACAACATCTCAGCCTCTGGGATACATCACCTGATGATATTATTAGCACACACCCTATACAGATATGGTTCATTCCAAAAGTATTTTCCAACATCATGTAGGAATTTTGTCCTTTGCTAGAATGTTAGCCTTTCAGGCATCAAATCCCTGATAAGAAAGTTAGCAAAGTCAGCAAACCAAGGAATGAGATCAAGAGTGGCAGCTAATACATGCTCATCTAGGAATGAGTCATCTATGTCTAACTCAAGCTCCTCCTTTGTAACACCACGAAAACTAGTAGGCTAAACTAGAGCCTTATGTAAGGGTTCTAGAGCTTTACGTGAGGGTTAGAGTCATAGATACGACCTCTCATACTTAGAATGAAGGGTTTAGGGATTAAACGTCAAGGTACGACTCCCCAAGGATAAACCAAGGGTCCTTGAGGAGGACCTTATAATTTACCTATAAAATCTGCCTCAAGGCAGTGACTCACGATGGGGACTCACACCCCGTGGGGGAGGGTCGTGGGTCAAGACGTGCAAACTATGTCCTAGTACCCCATCCATTAAGGACTAGCATGGCCCGTGGGTCTATGCACGGCCTGTGGGTTGGGGTCTCGAGGGTTGGGCAGTGTAGTCCCTTAAGTCGGTTAAGTTGGTGGGTTAGGAAACTTTCTAGAATTAATTACTTATTAAGTAGGGTCATTTTATTAGTAATTAGACCACCTATATAAAGCTATTATACCCCTAATTAAGTCATTCCAAATTAGTATTTTTAATTCACCAAAGAACCCAATTCCCCCCAAGAAATTCTCTCTATAGAAAGTAAAGAAGAAGAAGAGAAGAAAGCTAGGTCAAATTCCTCCATTTTTTCAAGCTTTGTGGGGGCTTTATAATCAAGGTATGTTAGCTTATTCATCCATGGATTCTTCCATCCATGGAGCCCCCAAGATTTCCCACAATTGTAAAGATGAACCCCATATCTAGTTAGGGTTTCTTCCTATATTGTTGGTAGTGTTGGGTATGAATCCAATTGAGTGGATAGTACTTGTTTATGATTGATTTAGCATTGAATTATGTTATTATGAAGATATTACATGTTTTCCATGGCTAACCCCAGAATAATTGATGAATCTGAAGAATGTGGGTTTATGCCTTGTGAAGTGAAATTGAGGATTCATAGGTGATCTTCTAGAATTGATGTTATGTATAGTAATTGTTCAAGAATAGAAGTTTTTAAACATGAATAGAACTAGTTAAAGGTATATATGATGGATCATGACTATTAGTGATTGAGATTGAGCCTTTATGGTATAACACCCCGTAAACTAGTAAGTTGAACTAGTGAGTTCTAGAGCCTTTCGTAAGAGTCTTGGAGTGTAGTATGAGGATTAAAGGTTGTAGAAACTATTCATGTACTTATAATGGAGGTTTTAGGGGCTATAGGTCGAGGTATGAACTCCCAAGGACCACCCAAGAGGTCCTTGAGGAGGACCCTTAGGACAGCCAAAAAGCAGTCAATTTTCAGCAACTCACGTTTGCCACCTACTGGCCGTGAGTGGACCCACGCCCCATGGGTTGGGGTCGTGGGTCAAGGCCTGAGTTGGCCTGAAACCCCAAGCTCCAGTACTGATCCACGAAATGACCAGCACGGCCCATCAACCCACCCACGGTCCGTGGGTGGGTATCCGTAGGTCAACCCAGTTTTTCAGCTTTTTAGTTTTAAGTTGGGACTTAGGAATTTAATTAAGTAATTAGTTAGGGCTTAGGGAGGTCGGTTAATTAGTTACATATCCACCTATAAATACCTAATAAGACCCTAAACTAAGTCATTAACGCATTCATCTAAAGAACCCATTTCCTCTCAAATATTTCTCTCTCTAGAAGCAAAGAACAAGAAGGAGAAAAGGGGAAGAAACTAGGCCGAATTCACCATTGATTCAATATTTTTTTAGGGATTTGAAAATAGGTTTGTTTATATTATTCATCTATGGGTTCTTCCGCCATAGAACCCCCTTAGGTTTCCCCTAATTGAGAAGTCAAAAACCCAATTCTAGATAGGGTTGTGCTTACATTGTGGGTAGAGTTTGGGTATGGTTCCAATCTAGTGGATAATACCTAATTATGATTGATTTAGATTTTTTTAATGATATTATGATGAATTCATGTGATTTATATGGTTAACCCTAGTTTAGTTGATGAATTTCATATGTTGTGGGTTTATGCCATTATAGATGAAATTGAAGGTTCGTAGGTGATCTTCCTAAATCAATGTCATGTATAGTAATTGATCAAAGTTAGGATCATATAATCATTAATTGAACTAAACTCTATTGTATATGATAAATCTTGACATGTAAAGTTGAATTTGAACCTTTATGATCAATTGTGACTAGAATCACCTAGTAATGAAAGATGTGATCAAACTACCTTGAAATCTAGGTATAAAGAAGAGATTAAGAAAGAAACCTTGAGATTAAGGTGTGTGATCATGATAGCTAGGGCATTAGGGTGAAGATAATGTGAT
This sequence comes from Solanum okadae, assembly GCA_036553675.1. Taxonomy (NCBI): domain Eukaryota; kingdom Viridiplantae; phylum Streptophyta; class Magnoliopsida; order Solanales; family Solanaceae; genus Solanum; species Solanum okadae. The sequence continues at coordinate 30,193,541 of CM071678.1, forward strand.
TGACTATTGATGCTAAGGCTTTGAGAGTACAGTCTAAAAGAGAATAGAAGTCTAATAGGTAGAATTCTGGCGAAAGGCCTATACTCACCTAACCTACCTTATGAATGCTTGATAGATGAAAGTGATAGAATAATTTGAGCGTGGATTGATTGTCAAGGACATTATTCCATGAGATATCAGTTTTAAGCATGGCTTAACAGGTAAATCTTGGGGTGTATGCTTGGCTCCAAGTGGATATTGCCAATTAGATGGAGCGTCACACAAGAGAGGGTCTGAGCTCCAAGTAGAAAGGAGAACCACACCTAGTTGATGTGAGGACTATCCAAGTTAAAGGGAGAACTCTTACGTAGTAGAGTGTGCGTTTCCCCAAGGTTAGGTCTCATGAGATGGAAGCCTTCACATAGTTGAGTTAAGGTTTCTAGTAGCAATATCCATATTCAATGAACTAAGATATGCTTAAAGAAGTATCTAATAGTTTTCTAAAACATAATTGAACTAAGACTTACTTAATGAAGTACCTCATAGTGTTCAGGAGTATAAGTGGACTTAGACATGCTTAAGGTAGTATCTCACAAGGTCCATGTGAAGAAGGAACTTAGATATACTTAAGAGAGTAACTCCTAGTGTTCAAAGTATAAAGGGGTTAGATATGCTTAAGTAAGTATCTCATGGTATCCACGCTAATAGTGAACTTAGACATACTAAAGTAAGTATCTCATAGGGTTCAACCTAATAATGAACTAAGATGTGCTTAAGAGAGTACCTCATAGTGTTCTAAAGTTAGAGAGAGGAACTAGGTTCCAAGTCAAGAAGTATTAGTATGAGGACCTAAAATTAGTACTTAGCATGAGTAGTATTATGGGGTGCTATTCGTGCATTGAACAAGTATGACTTAGGGTTACTAAAGAGAAGTTGTGAGATATGATTGTGCTATAGTTTCCCTTCCTAGCTATAGTTGACTAAAGGTGAGAGATTCCCTTAATATGAGAGTTAGGTTAATAACGGGGTTATGCTTAGTGTGAAGGGTAGTATGGGATGCCTTTCATGCATTGCACAAGTGTTCTTTGAGGTTACTTAGAAGTATGGTGCCCTTATGGCATAGAAAAGCTTAAAGAGTTGATCATGTATATAAACTATGATTAAGAAGACCAAAAAGGGATACTTGACTTGGGTGGTATTATGGGATGCTATTCTTGCTTTGCACATGTATACTTTTGAGGTTACTTGAGAATGGTGCTTTTATGGTGTGGATGACTAAGAGTCAATTATGTATATTATGATTATGATTTATCTCCTATGCTCATTAACTATGTATTATGTTGACTTATGTTTATATGATGCTTATGTTGGAGACCATGCTATGCCTATGATGATTATGTTATGACTATGTTATTATCTCTTATGCTTATGTCTTATGTTGACTAACCATTTTGAGATGCTCTTATGATGTTGTGCTAGCTTTCATACTTGGTACATTTTGTTCTAACTCATATTGCCTACATTCTAGTCAAATGTAGGGTTTCGGAGATTGAGTTGCTTTGGGGGCTAGATTTCTAAGGTGCAAGAAGAGTTGAAGGATTGGTGAGTCCTCATAGCTTTGAGGACAAACCCATTATGTTCCCTTTATATCATTTCTTTATGTTTTAGACATTTATATGGGCTGAGTCCCAAGTCTTTTATTCAAGAGTTTTAATAGATGGTTTGAGACAAAGTTGTAGTAAAGGCTTCCGCTTCATTTTATGAAAAATGACTTGGATTGTAAAAGTTTTAAATTTTCCCGTATTTAATTTCTATTACCTATGTTATGATGCTAAGGGCATGTATGAGACCTGTTAAGGGTCATGTATGCCATGTTACGTCAAGGGGGTACCCCTAGGTCGTGACATATGGTGAAAAATGGTTAGAATTGCTTAAGGATGAAGCTTGTGACTATAATATCTTGTGATCTAGGAATGTGTGATGATTGTATGAAGTAAAGCTTTGAGAGTAGGGTTTGTAGTCATGAATGATGATCATTAGGGTTTTGAGAGTAAAGCTAATATGATGAACTATGAATGCTAATGCTTTGAGAGTAAAATCTATATGAGAATAGAAGGCTAATGAATAGAATTGGGATGAAAGAACTTTACCTACCTAATCCACCTTATGAATGATAGAGGGTAGGAAGTGATAGAATCACTTGAGTTATGATGGAATCCATGTCTAATGTAGTAATCTTAGATGTGTTGATTTGATATGAACCTTAACCCTTAAGAGGGCAAGATATGATATTATGCATTTTACCATGAAATCTATGAATATGTTTATGAACACTTTGAGAATGAAGTGTCTATGATCATGATATGTATTTGTGTTGTTGAAAGGACATTCTCACATACACACTCATTCATGAATATGATATGATATGAAAGGTTCTCTCACATAGAATGATTCTAGGTTGAAAGGTTATTCTCAGCTAAAATGAATCTAAGTCCAAGGGATATGAAATGTGATGAGGTTGTGGTGAGTCCCCCAAAGACCTTTATAAGAGATGAGTGTGAGGTAAGTTCCCTTATTCCTAATTAGTTATACATGAGGTTATTACCCATGTCGTTATATGAGGAGTGTGAGGTGATTTCCCTTTATATATATATATATATTATGTATGACTCCTAATGCAAGGCAAGACAAGAGGTGATTACCCATTAGCCTTTAAAGTGATATGAAGGTGAATACTTATATCATATCATGATGGACATGGAGGTGATTACCTATGATCCTTATTAAGTGATGTGGAGGCGAATACCTACATTACACCTTAAAATGGATGTGGAGGCGAATACCTATTTCTCATTAAAATGAACATGAAGGCGAATACCTATGCTTCCATGATATGTATGACTAGAGGTGATTCCACTTGTCTTTATGATTCCATGATATGTATGACTAGAGGTGATTTCTTTTGTCTTTACACTTCCATGATATGTATGACTTGAGGTGATTCCCCTTATCCCTTATTATGAGCTAAACATGAGATCAAAGAGATGATCAATATGAATGAAAGCCTAAAGTGGTACTTAGTATGGGTAGGATTATGGGGTCTTATCCATACATTGCAAAAGTATGACTTGAAGCTAATTATGAAATATTTCTTATATGTTATATGATTAGCTTGGATTGTTGCTATAGTTTCCCTCATTGCTATGTTGACTAAAGGTGATAGATTCCCTTGTCTATGATGATTAAGCTAAGGGTAAGACTATGAGATGGTGAGTGTGATTATGATGGCCAAAGCGGATACTTGGCATGGATGGGATTATGGGGTCTAATGCATGCATTGCACAAGTATACTTGGAGGTTACTTGTGAAATGGTTCTCTTATGGTATGGAGTTCAAAGTATGGGCTATGTATATGAGTTATGCTTTATGATGACTAATGCTTACATTATGTCTATGTTGGATATTATGCTATGATTATGTTATTATCTCTTATGCTTATGACTTATGTTTTATGTTGGCTAACCCTTGTGTTATGCTCCTATGATGTCATGCTAGCTAACATATTTAGTACATTTTGTACTAATGCATACTCTTGTCTACATTCTTATCAAATGTAGGATTTGGCGACATTGAGTTCCATTCTTGAGGATAGGTTTCTAGAAGTGCAAGGAGTTGAAGATTTGGTGAGTCCTCATATCATCGAGGATAAAGCCACCATTACCTTTGTGTATTTTCTTTATGTTTTAGACTATTGTATGGGCTGCGTCCTAAAGGTTTTAGTCAAAGTTGAGTTTAGATGGTTTTAGACAAAGTGTTATAGACTTCCGCTTGCTTTTATGAAAAACTTTGATTGTAAAGAAATATGTTAAAATTTCCACATCTCTTCTATTATCTTATGTTATGATATGATAAGGGCTTGTATGAGACCCCGTTGGGGTCAAGTACGCCATGTTACATCTAGGGTGTACCCCTAGGTCGTGGAAAATTTGGTAATAAAAGCATAAGGTTTAGAATGGTTCTAGGATTGTCTCAAACCATGTATAGTAGAGTCTTGTTCATAAATGTGAAGCACGCCACATTTATGAGTAGGAGGCTATTGGATGTTTAAGTTACTTCACTTCTTCATTCTCTAAGTCGTGCCATAGAGTTTAACTCTATAAGGTCTTTCTCCTCATTCGATAGTCTTCAAGATATAACTACTCGGAGGGCTCATGCTACTAGGACCGAGGGAGAAAATGTTGGTTGTGATGCCAATTATGGCTATGTGACTAGCTATGACTTGATATGCTAGATTTGGATGTCATCCTTAGGATGGATTGGTAGTATTAGTGATTATTCTCCTATGAGATTGTAGAACCCGTATACTTTGAGGGTTACATGTACCACCTAGCTAAGGTGAGGGAGATATGTTTAGGTGTTGATTAACTTCAAAGAGTTAGCTACCTTGTTAATATTGATCTTAGGTATGGTCATTTTGAGTAGGGTGTTTAGATAATACCTAGACATGATTGAAGGGTAGAACCCTACTTGGCTATTTTGAGCATTGGGTATGTTGAAGAAGATTTAAGGAAGAGGGTGTTTAGAAGAGACCTTGAGGTGTTCAATTAGTAGACTCCTCATAAGCTTAGTAGTATAGTTCACCATAGTTTAGAATCACCATGTGTGATGAAGGTGAAGGCTTAGTGATGACTTAATCCGACCTTAGTTAAATTGAAATGAATGGTGCTTAGAAAGTCTGTTTAGGCTTGCTCCCAAGGGGGAGATGATGTGCTTAGTAAGCAAGGTCGTTGAGTGTTCCTAATGCCTAGGAGTTGGGTTTACTTGAGTTTCTCACCCTAGAAAGGTGGAATAAGTTAGGAAGTTTAGTCCCCATTTTGTAGACCCATATGAACTCTTGAGATGATAAGTTCCTCTTGATTTGTATGATGTATGGAGTCATGTGTGTTTATGTGTTGCCATGATTCCCTTGTATGATGCATGTTCATGGAAGCTTGTGATTTAAAAGAAAATGAGTTTACATGATTTATTTCCTCATGTTGTAGTGCATTCAGTATGAGTTGCCTATTTGACTTCATGAGATGAATATATGAGCATGCCTTAGTTTGGAGTTGAAAGATTCCTCCTTGAATAAATGCTTTGAGAGTAAGTTGCATATCGGCTCCATGAGTGTATGTTGAAAATGTTTTAGCTAGGAAATGGTAGTTCCTCCTTGAATATGAGTAGATATAGAATTTCATGCATTTTGGATTGTTAGATGTAGTTCCTACTCCCTTGTGTTGCATTGAATATGTTTAGCTTGGAGTTGAAGTTTTCCCCTTTGTTGAAGTGCATTAGATGAGTGGCATGCATGATGTGCTGCTAGTCTAGAGTCGTTTCCTTTAAGATGTGTTTAGAAATGTCATTCGAGGACGAATGTTCCCAAGGGGGAGATATTGTAAAACCCCAGAAACTAGTAGGCTAAACTAGAGCCTTAGGTGAGGGTTCTAGATCTTTACGTGAGAGTTAGAGTCATAGATATGATCTCCCGTACTTAGAATGAAGGGTTTAGGGTTTAAATGTCAAGGTACGACTCCCCAAGGACCAATAAAAGGTCCTTGATGAGGACCCTAGAATTTACCCTAAAAAGCTGCCCCAAGGCAGTGACCCACGATGGGGACTCACGCCCCGTGGGGGAGGGTCGTGGGTCAAGACGTGCAAACTAAGTCCCAGTACCCCATCCACGAAGGACCAGCACGGCCCGTGGGTCCATGCTTGGCCCGTGGGTCGGGGTCTCATGGGTTGGGCAGTGTAGTCCCTTAAGTCAGTTAAGTTGGTGGGTTAGGGAACTTTCTAAATTAATTAGTTATTAAGTAGGGTCATTTTATTAGTAATTAGACCACCTATATAAAGCAATTATACCCTTAATTAAATCATTCCAAATCATTATTTTCAATTCACCAAAGAACCCAATTCCCTCCAAGAAATTATCTCTCTAGAAAGTAAAGAACATGAAGAAGAGAAGCAAGCTAAGTCAAATTCCTCCATTTTTGCAAGCTTTGTGAGGTATTTATAATCAAGGTATGCTAGCTTATTCATCCATGGATTCTTCCATCCATGGATCCCCCTAGATTTCCACCAATTGTGAAGATGAACCTCCAATTCTAGCTAAGGTTTCTTCCTATATTATGGGTAGTGATGGGTATGAATCCAATTGAGTGGATAGTATTTGTTTATGATTGAGTTAGCATTGGATTATTTTATTATGAAGGTATTATATGTTTTCCATGGCTGACCCTAGTCTAATTGATGAAATTGAAAAATGTGGGTTTATGCCTTGTGAAGTGAAATTGATGATTCATAGGAGATGTTCTAGAATTGATGTTCTGTATAGTAATTGTTCAAGAATAGAATTATGTAAACATGAATTGAACTAGGTCAAGGTATATATGATGGATCATAACTAGTAGTGATTGAGATTGAGCCTTTATGGTGAAATATGGTTAGAATTGCTTAAGGATGAAGCTTGTGACTATAATATCTTGTGATCTAGGTATGTATGATGATTGTAGGAAGTAAAGATTTGAGAGTAAAGCTAATATGATGAACTATGAATGCTAAGGCTTTGAAAGTAAAATTTATATGAGAATAGAAGGCTAATGAATAGAATTGTTATGAAAGATCTTTACCTACCTAATCCACCTTATGAATGATAGAGGGTAGGAAGTGCTAGAATCACTTGAGTTATGATGGAATCCACGTCTAATGTAGTAATTCTAGATGTGTTGATTTGATATGAACCTTAACCCTTAAGAGGGCAAGATATGATATTATGCATTTTACCATGAAATCTATGAATATGTTTATGAACACTTCGAGAGTGAAGTGTCTATAATCATGATATGTAGTTTTGTTGTTGAAAGGACATTCTCAAATACACACTCATGCATTTATATGATATGATATGAAAGGTTCTCTCACACAGAATGATTCTAGGTTGAAAGGCTATTCTCACCTAAAATGAATCAAAGTCCAAGGGCTATGAAATGTGATGAGGTTGTGGTGAGTCCTTAAAAGACCTTTATATAAGAGGAATGTGAGGTGAGTTCCCTTATTCCTAATTAGTTAGACATGAGGTGATTACCTATGCCATGATATGAGGAGTTTGAGGTGATTACCCATGTTATAATATGAGGAGTTTGAGGTGATTACCCTTTATATATATATATATATATATACGTATGACTCCTAATGCAAGGAAAGGTAAGAGGTGATTACCCATTAGCCTTTAAAGTGATATGGAGGCGAATACCTGTATCATATAATGATGGACATGGAGGCGATTTCCTATGATCCTTATTAAGTGATTTGGAGGCGAATACCTACATTCTACCTTAAAATGGATATGGAGGTGAATACCTATATCTCATTAAAATGAACATGAAGGCGAATACCTATGCTTCCATGATATGTATGACTAGAGGTGATTCCCCTTGTCTTTATGATTCTATGATATGTATTACTAGAGGTGGTTCTCCTTGTCTTTATGCTTCCATGATATATATGACTTGAGGTGATTCCCCTTGTCCCTTATTATGAGCTAAACATGAGATCAAAGAGATGATAAATATGCATGAAAGCCTAAAGTGGTACTTAGTATGGGTAGGATTATGGGGTCTTATCCATACATTGCAAAAGTATGACTTGAAGCTAATTATGAAGTGTTTCTTATATGTTGTATGATTAGCTTGGATTGTTGCTATAGTTTCCCTCCTTTCTATGTTGACTAAAGGTGATAGATTCCCTTGTCTATGATGTTTAAGCCAAGGATAAGACCATGAGATAGTGAGTGTGATTATGATGGCCAAAGGGGATACTTGGAATGGATTAGATGGGATTATGGGGTCTAATCCCTGCAATGCACAAGTATACTTGGAGGTTACTTATGAAATGGTTCTCTTATGGTATGGAGGTCAAAGTATGGGCTATGTATATGAGTTATGATTTATGATGACTAATGCTTACATTATGTCTAGGTTGGAGATTATGCTATGATTATGTTATTATCTCTTATGCTTATGACTTATGTTTTAGGTTGGCTAACCCTTATGTTATGCTCCTATGATGTCATGCTATCTAACATATTTAGTACATTTTGTACTAATGCATACTCTTGCCTACATTCTTATCAAATGTAGGATTTGGCGACATTGAGTTCCATTCTTGAGGATAGGTTTCTAGAAGTGCAAGGAGTTGAAGTTTTGGTGAGTCCTCATAGCATCGAGGACAAAGCCACCATTACCTTTGTGTCTTTTCTTTATGTTTTAGACTATTGTATGGGCTGCATCCCAAAGGCTTTAGTCAAAGTTGAGTTTAGATGGTTTGAGACAAAATGTTATAGACTTCTGCTTTCTTTTATGAAAGACTTGGATTGTAAAGAAATGTTTTAAAATTTCTGCATCTTTTCTATTATCTTATGTTATGATATGCTAAGGGCTTGTATAAGACCCCTTCAGGGTCAAGTGCCCCATGTTACATCTCTAGTGTACCCCTGGGTCGTGACATCCTTCTTTTCTGCTTCCAGTCTAGACAAGTGATCAACCACCTGATTTTCACAACCTCTCCTATCTTTGACTTCAAAGTCAAATTCTTGAAGTAGCAACACACGTCTGATTAATCTTAGCTTTACATCTTTATTTGCCATAAGGTATCTCAGCACTGCATGATCTGTGTGGACTATCACCCTAGTACCTAACAAGTATGCCCTGAATTTATCAAAAGCATATACCACAACCAGTAGTTCATGTTCAGTAACAGTGTAGTTGCGTTGCTCTCCATTCAGTGATTTGTGGCATAGTAGATTGGGTGGAAAATCTTGTTGTGCTTTTTCCCTAACATAACTCCCAAGGTAGTACCACTGGCTTCACACATAACCTAAAATGGTTTTACCCAATATAGGCCAATGATAACAGGGTCAGACACCAGCTTCTCTTTCACGCACTCAAAGGATTTCAGGCATGCATCATCAAAGGCGAATTTTACCTCTTTCTCTAACAACTTGCACAAAGGATGTGCAATCTTTTAGAAATGTTTAATGAAACGCCTGTAGAATCCTCCATGGCCCAAAAAACTCTGAATACCTTTCACATAGATAGGTGGGGGATGATGAGTCCACAAATTGGACTCATTTAGGGCTATATTTTGATAGGATTAGTGTCCTCAAATGCATATTTTGTCTTAGTATCTAATGAAAACCCTTAAGTTTCATGTATTTAGAGTTTGAGGCAAGGCATGGACACTACTTGGCAAGAAGGAACAAAACGGCTGAACAAAATGAAGAAATGAAGGCCTGAGGATCACTGAGCCCAGTTGGCGAGTCACCGATCGGCCTGGAGATCACCTTTTGTTCCAGTGTGCTGTGCCCTGAAGGGAAAGATCAAGTTGGCGATGAAATGGAGAAGTTGCCGTGTCGCCGAGTAGTTTCGCGAAGCAGTACCATATCGTCTAACGACTCAAAACGCGAAGAGGTTGAAGGACAAAGCAAGAACGCGATGAAATCGACTAAAAGGCGAATCGCCGAGTGTATCGGCGATCCCGACTAACTGCATCGAGTGATCCGCTGCAACACAAATTTTCAAACACTATAAATACTTGTTTAAATTTCTAGATTAACATCATATCACTATTATTATTAGAACTTTTTACAGTTTTTGAGAGAGTCTAAGTTTTAGAGGGTTTTGGAGACTTTGTTCTAAGACCTTGAAGATTCAAATGGTTTCAACTCCAAGAAATTGGACCTGGGTCTCTAAGATTCTTCACTCTTGACGTGTTTTAAGACTTAATTCTTCATACCCAGTTGATGGAAACTGCTATTGGTATTGATTTTTACCTCTTTTACATGTCTAGCTAAAACCCCAATTCTTGGGGTGTGATTTTGTGAATATGGGTTAGATTATCTGTTGGGTCTTGCTTGTTGATGGTTTATTTGTTGTTTAAATGTGATTTCGTTTAGTAGTTGTGCATGAACTTAATGGGATTGTAGTTGCAAATATGATTTCATCTTAGTGTTTTTGTCTTGCTCGAGAGAGAGGTCGTAAAACTAAGACTACTAAACTGATAGCCGGTGGTATTGGGTCGACATGGGTTCAACTCGAGAGAGTGAACCCTAGTCCTTTTTTCACACATTCATCTCGTGAGAGTTAATTGGCTAAGGGGGAGGCTGTGCTTAATGCGGCTACTCGGTGTTCGAGAGAAACCGGGTTGATTCGGGGTAAGTTACTCTAGAGAGAATTTACCCCCACTGTAGTTTAGCCTAGTCACGAATACTCAACAATTTACTATCAAAAGCATGCACTTGATAATTTAGTGTATCCCATATTCCTATCACATCCCTAGAATCCCGTCTCTCTATCTCATTTTCGTATATTTTTGTTGTTTTTAGTTGTTAATTACTACAAAACCCCCCATTGTTAATTGACGCTGGCGTCACCCCTTTGATTTAGTATGTTTATATTCGATAATGTTTATAGCTATGACTAATTAGAACTAAATTCTATTTTTCTATTTATTCTCAAAACCACTCCCTGTTGGAACGATCCTAACCCTTGGTTGGGTTATATTACTACACGCGATCGTATGACACTTGAACCGAACTAGTGTCACTTGATTACGTCTTTAAACATCAAAATGGCGCCGCTGCTGGGGAGTGGTGTTATTAGAGAATTTGTAGTAAAGTAGGATTTTCGTTCTTGTTAGTCGTAGTTTACTTACTTAATATTTTGTTTTGTTTTTCGTTGTGTTGCTCTTTTTAGTAGGAATCCAGATTATGTCTGGTGGCAATGGTGAACAACTAGATCTCTCTCTTTTAAGGATGGTGTCTCTCAAGGATAAAATCCTGAGTTTTAGACAAGTCGAGGGAGAGTCCATCCATGAATTGTGGTTGAGATTTAGGGTACTTTTCCTGAAATGCCCAACTCATGGAATCTCAGAAAGCGTGCTGCTGGATTGCTTCTACAAAAGTCTTGGCCCGTAGAATAAAAGAATGGCGGACCAAATATTTCCTGGGGGGCTCTCACGACTACCCTTTGTAGTAGCCACCCAACTCCTTGATCACATGGCAATGACTAACAAGGAGGCTGAGAAAGACCATACTCTGGCCACACTGTTGACTCAATTAGATTTAATGACCATGAAGATACTAGAATTGGAAGCACCGGATAAAAGAAAAGACCGGTATGTTCCACCTCACGAGCGTATGAAACCCAATGCAAGTGAGGACAGACAAATAGATGAGATACTCTCACTCATTCTCAGCAAAGTTGAAGGTCACGATAATATGTTAAATGAGATAAAAGAGAATGTGATACTACTAAATGAGATATTTGCCTCCCAATTCATATCTGTCCAGCGATTGGAGACTCAAATGGGTCATGTGATGTCCCATCTCTTCCTCACAAATCATAACTGAGCGGATAAGTCGTGCCACGACTATAACTAAGGCGCTTCTTGGGAGGCAACCCAATGTTTTAATTATTCTCTTAAGATTAAAATAACGGTGTTTTGATTTTGCAGGATGAAATGTAAGGAGTGTTGAGAAACAATGAGATTGGCGAACAAAAAGGCCCCGTCGGTGAATCGCCGAAGAGGTTGGCATGCCCTTTTTCCTCCGCCGTTTGATTCAAAACAAGTTTGGTTTGGAGCCTGTAAAACTCGGCGAGCTCAGGAGCAAATTGGCGCCACATTGATTCTGTCGGTGACAACGATCTTTTCTACTGTTTGGACCCCCAATTAAATAGAGGTCCTGTAAAACTCGGCGAGGGAATTGATCGATTGGCGCATCGCCAAGTAAGTCAGCGATCTCGACTAACGTCACCGATTGGTCGGGAAACGAACGGTTTATTATGAGAGCCAGAGGTTTCAATTTCAAATTCCTTATTTTCCCTTACTTTTCATCCTTCCAAATTCGCACCAAGTTAGTACTTTAAGTACTTTCGCATTTTGTAAGTATTTTAGCAGATCAATTTGTGCCCAAATTCAGATTACATTGCCTCCTAGCATTTCAAAGAACTTTGATCGGCATAAAAGGTTGGTTTTCCTAAATCCCTAGGCTACGTTGAAAAATTTGTTCTCTTATGCAATTGGGCTTATTATATTGATGTGTGCTGGGCCTCTCTGATAGGTTTATATTGTTTAAATGCCAAGTTTAATTTGTAAATCTTGCCCATTCTATCTTGATTTTTGAAATCCATTTTGTTGCACATCGAAATGAGTTAAATTTTATGGGGTTGTGCGTGCGTACTGTTTAGCATGGTTGAGTATTTTGAGTCTGAGCTTAATTGTAATAGTGTATAGTTTAATTTTAGTTTTGGGGGTTTCGGGGTTGAGATTGAAAAGTAGGGTAAAAACAGGCATGTTGGGTAGTTTGGCGAGCTGGTCGAGTTCGCCGAACCACTCGGCGGTTCGCTTAATATCTCCAAATCACCTTTAATTTCATGTTGTACATGTTGTTGGATACTATAACTTTCGGCGAGAAGCTTGATATCGCCAACGGCGCTCGGTGACTCACCGACTGTCTTTTGTTTCACCCTTTGTCTGCACCCCTGAACACTTGCTGCACTGGAACTTTCAGTGGGCTAGTCCTGGCTCGCCGAAAGCTAGTGGCGAATCACTGAAAGGGATATCTCATCGTCAACTTGTCAGGTATTTAGAGTTTGAGGCAAGGCATGAACACTACTTGGCAAGAAGGAACAAAGTGGCTGAACGGAATGAAGAAATGAAGGCCTGAGGATTGCCGAGCCCAGTTGGCGAGTCACCGATCAGCCTGGAGATCGCCTTTTGTTCCAGTGTGCTGAGCCCTGAAGGGAAAGATCAAGTTTGGAATGAAATGCAGCAGTCGGCGTGTCACCGAGTAGTTCCGCGAAGCAGTACCATATCGCCCAACAACTCAAAGCGCGAAGAGGCTAAAAGCTAAACCAAGAAGGTGATGAAATCAACTAAAAGGCAGATCACCAAGTGTATTGGCGATCCTGACTAACTGCGTCGAGTCATCCGCCGCAGCACAAATTTTCAAACACTACAAATACTTGTTTAAATTTCTACCTTAACATCATATCACTATTATTATTAGAACTTTTTACAGTTTTTGAGAGAGTCTATGTTTTAGAGGGTTTTGGAAACTTTGTTCTAAGATCTTGAAGATTCAAAGGGTTTCAACTCCAAGAAATTGGATGTGGGTCTCTAAGATTCTTCACTCTTGGCGTGTTTTAAGACTTAATTATTCATACCCAGTTGATGGAAACTGATATTGGTATTGATTTTTACCTCTTTTACATGTCTAGCTAAAACCCTAATTCTTGAGGTGTGATTTTGTGAATATGGGTTAGATTATCTGTTGGGTCTTGCTTGTTGATGGTTTATTTGTTGTTTAAATGAGATTTTGTTTAGTAGTTGTGTATGAACTTAATGGGATTGTAGTTGCAAATATGATTTCATCTGGATATTTTTGGCTTGCTCGAGAGAGAGGTCGTAAAACTAAGACTACTGAACTGATAGCCAGTGGTATTGGGTTGACATGGGTTCAACTTGAGAGAGCGAACCCTAGTCCTTTTCCCACACATTCAGCTTGAGATAGTGAATGGGCTAAGGCGGAGGCTGTTGATTCGGGGTAAGTTGCTCAAGAGAGAATTTATCCCCACTATAGTCAAGCCTGTTCACAAATATTCAATAATTTACTATCAAAAGCATGTACCCGATAATTTAGTCTATCCCGTATTCCTATCATATCCCAAGAATCCTATCTCTCTATCTCGTTTTCGTATATTTTTGCTATTTTTAGTTGTTAATTACTACAAAACCTTGAACCGAACTAGTGTCAGTTGATTATGTCTTTAAACATCAGGGGTACCTTTTCAATTACCTCAATCTTTTCTTTATCAAACTCTAATCCCTTTTGCGACACTTTGTGAACAAGGACTATACCTTCCTTGACCATGAAATGGCATTTCTCCCAGTTCAGCACTAGATTGGCCTCCTCACATCTTTGTAAAGCCCTGCTAAGATTTAACAAATAGTCATCAAATGTGTCACCTGCCATAGAAAAATCATCAATGAATACCTCCAGAGTGTCCTCTACCATATCTGAGAAAATAGACATCATACACCTCTAGAAATTTGCTGGTGCATTACACAATCCAAATGGCATGCGTTTGAATGCAAAAATACCATAAGGTCATGTGAAGGTAGTCTTTTCCTGATCTTCAGGAGCAATTGATATCTGGTAGTACCCAAAGTATCCTTTTAAGAAAGAGTACCACCCTTTTCCAGACAACCTGCCAAGCATGTGGTCCATGAATGGCATTGGGAAGTGGTCCTTCAAGGTCTACTTGTTCAGCTTTCTGTAATCCATGTAAACTCGCCATCCAGTGACTGGTCTCTGCGGGTTCAACTCATTCTCTGCATTTGCCACTACCGTCATACCACCATTTTTGGTCACACATTGCACTGGGCTAACCCAAGGACTATCAGAAATATTGTACACCACCCCAACATTGAGCCACTTAATGATCTTCTTTTTTACCACCTCTTGGATTAGTGGATTTAACCTCCTCTGGTGCTCTATGCTCGGGCTGCAGTTCACTTCAAGTTGAATATTATGAGTGCAGATACTCGGAGGTATCCCAATGATATCAATAATGGTTCACCCAATTACCCTTTTGTATCTTATCATCGCTTTGGTCACCACTTGCACCTATTCATCATTCAAATCTGCACCCAAAATCACTGGTAAAGTATTGTTAGGACCCAAAAATACATACCTTAGGTGACTGGGTAACTGTTTAAGCTCCAACACAGGTGGCTCCTCAATGGATGGCTTTGCTGGAGGGTTTGGCCTATTTTTCAGATCCAAATCTAATTTCTTTGGAGCATAGGAATGTGCTCCCTTGCCCTGTAGAGAATTTAGAGTCTCCATATAATCAGTCCGATAGTCTGCTTCAAATTCATTAACACAATAGCCAATGTTTCTACAACCAATCTTTCCTCAATAGCAGCTCCCAACTCTCCTTCAACAAGAACCTCTATAGCAGAAACCACATTCATGTATTGTGGTTGTTTCATAGACCTGCAAATCTTAAACTTTAACTCCTCATTATTGAGCCTAAATTTCAGCTCTCCACTCTCAACATCAACCAAGGCTCGACCTGTAGCCATAAATGGCCTTCGCAAAATTATGGGAACCTCAAAGTCCAAAATCACGAAGTCTGCTAGAAAGATGAAATTATACACTTTTACAAGCACATCACATAAGATACCCACATGTCGTTTTATTGACCTATCTGCCATCATGAACCTCATCACTGTGGGTTTTGGAACTCCTAAGCCCAGTTTCTTATAGATGGCCAGCGACATCAAATTTATATTGGCCCCTAAGTCACACAGAGCCTTTGCAAACTCAAATGATCCTATGGTACAATGTATAGTGAATGCACCTATATATTCCTTTTTCTACACTAAAGACCTGGTAGCAATAGCACTGCAATAATGAATATTTTCAGTTAAGTCAAAACTTACAGCTCTTTTCTTGGTGACTAAGTCCTTCATGAACTTAGCATATCCTAGCATCTGCTCCAAAGGCTCCACCAATAGGATGTTCACTGATAATTGTCTCAACATGGTTATAAACTTAGCAAATTTCCCATCTTCAGCTTTCTTCTTGAATCTCTGAGGGAACGGAGGAGGTGGTCTTGGTATCTGCTAAAATGGCAAGGTTACCTCAACTTCTTTTTCTTTCACTCCTGCTGGATTTCTGTTGGTTGAGCCTCTGCTACATCATCAACCTGTTCAGGTTCAACTTCCTCTTCCTCATCTCTTCTTATTCCCTGTTCCTGCTTAGTACTTGTAAATATTGGTTCATTGAGAATCATACCGCTTCTGGTGGCGACAGCCATGCAATGCCCATCCTTCTTGGGATTCTGAATAGTATCACTTGGTAGTGACCCATTCTTCTTTTGGTTCAGTGATTCTGATAATTGCCCGAACTGTTGCTCTATTTGTTTGATGGAGGTGGTGTGAGAATCTACTAGTCGATTCATACTGGAGAAATCACCCTTCATCTCCTTCACACCTGCATCAGTTGACTCAACCTTTTGTTGCACCTTAACCAACATGTCATCTAGTTTGGACTCGCTGCAACTACCACTTGCACGATCTCTATTACCTGGGGGCACATACACACCATTGCGATCATTCCTGTAACCATCTCTATTTTGCCAGTTGCCCTATTCTCTATTTTCTGGCTTGTCATACTGCCCTTCTCTAGAATAGTTCTGACCTATATTTCCAGAATTATACCTTTGGTTTCCCGAGTTATAATTCCAGAAACCTCCTTGGTTTCCCAAGTATTTGTCCTCCTCATCCATGTCAATATCCTGATCTTCATACCTTTTTGGGGTTCCTACAACATTCACCTTCTCAGTACCTGCTATGATATTCTTCATGAGTAGATCCCTCTAGGTTCTCATGTGAGCCATATCCTGATCCCTTTCTTCCTCTCTTCTCCTTTGTTTAGCTGATAGCTCAAAAGTGACTCCTAAATCATCCACTTCAGCATCCCTAGTGTGCCATGCTCTATATTCTTTGACACTTCATCCATTAGATGCATGATTTTAGGGAATGGCTTCCTTATGAATGATCTACCACAAACTGCATTAACAACAGGCTTAGTAACATAATTTAGCGATATATAAAAATCCTGTTCCAAATGTCTCTTAGTGAGAGCATGGTTCGGGCACTTTTTCAGCTTTTGGTTAAATCTCCACCAAGTATCATGCATTGCTTGCCCTGGTAGTTGCTTGTGTGCACTTATTTCGTCTTTCATATGCCACTCTTTCGATTCAGGGTAGAATCGTTCAGGAAAGCCTCCTTCAGTTCATTCCGGGTCTGACTAAATCAAATGACATCTCATTCAGCCAATTAGTTGCCTCCCCAGTAAGAGAGAATGGAAATAGCCTCAACCTTATAACTGTCTGACTAACCCCAGGGATTTCCTATGATTTGCATATTGCCACGAAGTTCATTAGATGTTGATTAGCATCATCACCAGCTGTACCTCTGAACATACCTTTCAAGTGCAACAATTGAATCATCATGCTGGTGATAGTAAATTTTACACATAGAGGTAGTACATGTAATGCTATTGCTCCAGTGGCTCCGGCTCCGTCCAAATCTAAGTCATCCTCTTCAAATGCCATGTGGGTTGGTTGTTGTGCTCGAACTCTTGGAGCTAGTGGTTGGAGGTGGGGAGGATCTATTTCTTCCACTCCTGGATATTCATCCACTACCCTAGGCGGGTTGTTCACAACATTCTGCTGAGCACCTCTTGCAGCTATCTCAGCTTCTAGTCCCAATCTTTGCCTTTGTGCCTCAAGTTCTTGTGAGTTCACCATCTTGCAGATAGGTTTTCGAAGTTCCAGGTCGTAAGGAATCAATGGAGCTCCCTTAATTCAGCTCTTTGGCATACACTGTAGAACTAACCTGTAAGAGACACAGACAAAGAACAAGACGTAAAATTAGGAAATATAACTAAGCTTTGAATAATTGTTAGTAAAACACTTCTGAATTGAAATTCCTGGTAGCGGCGCCAAAATTTGATACGTCCAAACTTACACTTCAATTAAGAAGTATAAATGGTCGAAGTCAATTTATAGGACTCAACATGAGTTGAGGTCTATCCCACAGAGAATTTCTTCACAGAAATAATTTCATTGTCGCATTTATCCAAATGTTGCTATTATTTCCTAAAGAGAGTAATTATGGAGAATAAATTGGGTTTAGTTGTAAAGTTCAAGTAACCAATATTGATAAACAAAATCCAGATTGACAGTTAACAAAATGTTGATTCCAAAGTTGTATTGATAAATGAATGAAACCAAAGTTGTGTTTCCCATGACATTATATCTA
Organism: Solanum okadae; assembly: GCA_036553675.1. Classification (NCBI taxonomy): domain Eukaryota; kingdom Viridiplantae; phylum Streptophyta; class Magnoliopsida; order Solanales; family Solanaceae; genus Solanum; species Solanum okadae. Next base: position 30,211,451 of record CM071678.1, read on the forward strand.
GTGTTCATCCGTAAATGAGTTTCAGGTACTTGAGTCTTTGCAAATTATAGGCTAGTTGACTATATCTAAAACTTCTCAGTCTAGTTAGACAATTTCCACTCAATTCCTCTTGGTCTTCGAATGCTAATAAATTCTACCCTCGCATACAATGATGTTAAAGTTCTCTTCTCTCGAACTTAACCTTGACATTTTATCAGATTAACTCCACTTTTTCCCATCTATCTCTTTTCTCTTAAGCAATTGATAGATACAGGCTGACTCTAATGCGTGTACTCATTAGAACAAATGAATAATGAAATCTGAGTTAAATAATGCAAATACGATTTACCTTCTACTCATTTTACGAATTCACATTTAGATTACCGTCATAGTTCCCACAACCGTAGTTGTGGTGTTTAGTCACTCATGATTTCTATTGAATAAACAGAGATTTGTAATGAAAACATTAAGAGAAGGTACTTACGAAAATCTACAAATTCAATGAACACTTGATATTCAGAATACCAAAATCCTACTTTGAAGCTTCGTTTGATGTTAATCAATGAAAACTTAAGTTAAGAATATTTCAAACTGCGCCGCTCATTCCAGATGTGTCGAGATAAAAAAAAATACGACCTAATTAATTCAAATAGTCTGTCTTAAAAGAGTCCTACTCGAAGTAGGACTGAAATGTTGGGCAACTTCACGGACGGTCTGATGGTCCTTCGTGAGCCTCACGATCCGTGAAGCCTGCTGTGGTCCGTACTTGGGAAAAATAAAATGTGTCTCCGAATCCTGTTCACTGAAAATTCCTTACGGACTTCAATTAAGAAGTATAAATGGTCGAGGTCAATTTATAGAACTCAACGTGAGTTGAGGTCGGTCCTACAGAGAATTTCTTTACAGAAATAATTTCATTGTCGCGTTTATCCATATGTTGCTATTATTCCCTAAAGGGAGTAATTACGGAAAATAATTTGGGTTTAGTTGTAAAGTTCAAGTAACCAATATTGATAAATAAAATCCAGATTGACAGTTAACAGAATATTGATTCAAAAGTTGTATTGATAAATGAATGAAACCAAGATTGTGTTTCCCATGACATTATATCTAGTGTTCATCCGTAAATGAGTTTCAGGTACTTTACCTTTGCAAATTATAGGCGAGTTGACTATATCTAACACTTCTCAGTCTAGTTAGATAATTTCCACTCAATTCCTCTCGGTCTTCGAGTGCTAACAAATTCTACCCTCGCGTACAATGATATTAAAGTTCTCTTCTCTCTAACTTGACCTTTAACGCCATTTTATCAGATTAACTCCACTTTTTCCCAATTATCTCTTCTCTCGAACAATTATTAGATAGAGGCTTACTCTAATTCGTGCACTCATTAGAACAAATGAATAACGAAAGCTGAGTTAAATATTGCAAATACGATTTACCTTCTACTCGTTCTACGAATTCACATTTAGATTATTGTCCTAGTTCCCACAACCCTAGTTTTGGTGTTTAGCCACTCATGATTTCTATTGAACAAACATAGATTTGTAATGAAAATATTAAGAGAAGTTACGAAAATATTTAAATTCAATGATCGCTTGATATTCAGAATACCGGAATCCAACTTCGAAGCTTTGTTCGATGTTAATCAATGAAAATTAGAGTTAAGAATATTTCAAATCGAGTCTCTCGTTCCAGATGTGTCGAGATAAAAACAAAATACGACCTAATTAATCAAATAGTCTGTCTAAAAAGAGTCCTACTCGAAGTAGGAATGAAATGTCGGGCAGCTTCATGGACGGCCTGACGGTCCGTCATGAGCTTCACGGTCTGTGAAACCTGCAGTGGCGTCGTGGTCTTTATTGACCTTTGGTCTGCAACCTAAGAATCTCCATGCCCACTGCTTCATCACCACGAGCATCTTCACAGCTCGTTAGGAGGACCACGACGTATCTAGGGCTCCATAGTCTTCACTTGGAATTTAGTGATCAGAATCCCAATGTCCAGCTTCACTGCTTCATCACCACGGGAGGTGTGATGACCTGTCAATACAACCATGGCCTGTACTAGTCTCCGTGGTGCTTGTTCCAGCCTGCATTTTCTTGTTTTCTTTTCTCTTACACGTCCACATGTTTTACCTATGCAAACATCACCAAACACATTATATCCACATAAATACACTCAATTCTTGCAAAAATCCTTAGTTTTGAGCATCAAATGTTCTAAGATCTCACTTCACATCATCACCTACCATAGAGAAATCATCCATGAACACTTCCAAAGTGTCATCTACCATGTCCGAGAAGATGGACATCCTACACCTTTGGAAAGTTGCTGGTGCATTACACAATCCAAATGGCATGCATTTGAATGCGAAGGTACCATAAGTACATGTAAAAGTGGTTTTCTCTTGATCTTCCAGTGCAATTGATATCTGGTTATCCCCATAGTATCCATCTAAGAAGCAATACCAACCTTTACTAGCCAACCTATAAAGCATCTGATCGATGAGTGGCATTGGTAGTGGTCCTTCAAGGTCCACTTATTCGACTTCATTTAATCCATGCACACTTGCCAACCTGTGACCGGTCTTTGCCGAATTAACTAATTCTTCGCATTTGTAGCCACTGTCATACAACCCTTCTTGGGCACACATTGCACTGGGCTAACCCAATGATTATCAGAAATGGGGTACACCAACCCTAGATCCAACAACTTTATAATTTCCTTTTTGACCACCTCTTGTATTGGTGGTGTCACGACTCAAGGGTACACCTTAGATGTAACATGGAATATAGGACCCCGAGAGGCCCCATACAACCACTTCACATTCATAACATAAGAAATAGAACAAAAGAATTAAAAACAACGTTTCAAGTCCAAAACATTTTATAAAAGTAAAGCGGAAGTCTAAACATTTTGTCTCAATACACATCTAATACAATATAATGAAATTGGGCCTAGCCCATACATCATGTCCAAAACTGAAAATAAGGAAGAAGACTGTAAACAATGGAAGTCTGAAATAGTATCAACAACTAGCCACGAAACTGGGAACCCTGACTGTCCGATCCTACATTTGGGAAATGTAGGCAATAGTATGCATTAGTACAAAATAATGTACCAAGTATGATAGCCATGCATAAAACATTTAATCATGCTAAAAAGGGATATTTTCATAAGTATGCAATGATCAAACTAAAACATGTATTTATGGAGTTAGAAACCATAAGTCATAAAACCATGATCAATCCAAGTGAATATCATCATTGAACACATGTGAGATACTTCTTGAAGTAACCTTAGTTCATTATTATAGTGGGAATGAGCCTTAACCGACATAAAGACCATGTGAGCTATAACATGATACCCGGTGTCTCCCACACCGAAAAGGTTGTACTACTTCCCAAGGTAGAACCATGAACTTCTAGCTTAAGTGGATCCACTAGCTAATGTCTATCTAGAAATTCATTCTATGGGGGCACATAGGTAAGGGATAAGGAGATTGCTTCAAGAAACCCGGCCTTAACTCAAGAGAGCTTCCATCTCAAAATCCTCTCGGTGCTAAGCATAAATTCCCACAGAGTAGTTATTAAGCCTTGACTTATCTTATGTTTAAAAGACATGGGTAGTCGCCCCTTGTATTATCATAGGATAGCTCCTTAGACCATGCATGAGAAAATATTTCACCGTCCATGATCTTTTCATACTAGCTCATAAAGTAACATGGATAATCGCCTCTTGCCTTTTCATTAGATTAGTTTCTTAGAATTGATTCATTTTAGGTGAGAAAGCCTTTCAACCCTAAGAACCCTTATTATGTGAGAATACCTTTCACAAACATGCTTTCATGTGTATATGAGCAAATCTTTTCAACAACACAACATCAACATCATCATTGATACTTTACTTTCAGAGCATCCTAAAATATTTTCTTAGATTTTATAAGAACATGCATAATTTCATAATTCACCTTTCAAGGTTCAAAATCCAATTTCAATCATCAACATCTAGAAATCATGGGTTAGATATGGGTTCATAGAAATTCATCATAAAATCATATAGTTATATCAATTCATGCTTGGTTTCATAAAAATCTTCTTTCATAATCCAAACCCACATTATATCATCACAATTGGAAAATATGGGATTTACATGAGTTCATGGGGAATCATCATAAAAACCATAGCATTTCATCAATTCATGTATAAGAGATCATAATTCAATCATTTAAATAAACATTGAAGAGAACCAATGGCAACTGAAGAAAACCCTAAGGGGATTTCTAACTTTGTAAATAGGAGAATTTGAGAACTCCATGGATGGAAGGAATCCATGGTTGAAAACTATCATACCTTGATGCCAAAAACTTGAAAGCAATGGAGGATTTGGAGACTTGATCTTGAAACCCTAGCTTTCTTCTTCACTTTCTAGAGAGAGAAATATTTGAGATGAGGAACTTGATCTTCTTTTGGATATTTAAGAGAATGATTTTATTTTGAGTGATTTGGGGGTTTGGAATCATTATATAGGGCTTTGGGTAGAAGGACAAACAACTTAGTATTGAGTTAAAAGAATTGAGAAAAGACCCAATAACCCCTGACTTAAAAACTGCCGAATTGGCTCACTGGAAGCCCATCATGGGTCGTCATGACCACCACGGCCTGTCAAATGGGTCATGAAGAAATTCAGACTGACAGTGCTTCATTATTTCAGGCATAAATTTTTACTCCGAGATGGAAACTAGGCAAACTTGGTAGCGTTGGAAAGAGGACTCATAGACCTTTAATTTGATATGTAATGGGCCACCTAATTCACTTTGTGCTAAAAGATATGATCGTTTGAAGTTTACCCTAAATTCTAAGTCTAATGAAAACCCTTCACGGATGACCTCACAATCTGTGTGGGGCTTCACAGGCCGTTGTGATGCCTGATATACCGTGAGTTTACGGTATTTCTAATACATTTCAGTTACAAGTTGTGTGTGTCTAGGGCCTTTTTGTATTGGTTTTTATGTGTTTTTATCATATTTTGCAGGAAAGATGTTCAGGCGCGGAAGTAAAGAGACAGCTGAAAGAAATGCAGAAAAAGGGCATCTACGGACCGTAGGTCCATTGATGCTCCGTAGATGGTGGTCGTAGATCAGCAGGCAAGGCATGGAAGGCAAATATGACCAAGTGTGGAACCACGGTGGCCATTAAGGGTCCGTAAATGGATCTACGGACCGTACTGTTGATCTGTAGATTGATACTGCGACGGTTCCAGTACCTAATTTTTGAAGATTCCAAGTGTGAAGCTACGAAAGGGGATTGACGGATCGTAGATCGATCTACGGTCCGTACTGCAGTTCCGTCGTTTACTTCAGAGAGGCTGATTTTTGGAAGCTGAAATATTCTCTAAGTCCTGGCTGACGGAAGGGACTCACGAACCGTAGATCCATTGACGGTCCGTGAGTCAGTCTCGTGGAATGAAGATGCGTCTCTGAACAAACTTTCTTTATTCTGTTTCCCTTTTAATTTAGGACTTGTTTTCTATAAATAGGGCATGTAAACCTCGTTTTTGGGGGTTAGACATTATTACTTTAGTTCTATTTTGTGACTTGGGAGATTATTCTTGCAAACCTAGCAATTATTAATTTCCTAAGTTCATTTTGAAGATTTGTGTGTTGCAATTCAAGTTGAATTTCTGGGTTTATTATTCTTCTTAAGTAAGTTCATAATTCTTTCATCTATAACAATGAATTGTGTTCATATGATTATGGGTAGCTAAACCCCACAACTAGGGTTGTGGGAATCATGAGCGATTAACAAAGTATGAATAGTAAATAAGCAATTCTTGAATAATGTTCTGCATGCATTGATAATTCTTTTGGTTAAAAGTCTTTTTAACGAGTGCACGCGTTAGAACTCGGCTTGTTGCTACTTGCTGGACCAAGGAGGTAATCAACAAGAAAAGAATTATCAACATAGATTTAGTGTGATACTATCTAATAGGCTAGTGTCGATTGGTGCAAAGTAATAACTGAACCAAACATCGATTATGATGTCTAATATGAGGTAAAGGTAAGGGTTAGCAAATTATACACACGTAGCCGGACCAAGGTGCGGGGTGTAATTCTCTAGATGCCGGACCAAGGATTTAGAGATACCTAACTTATCACTTTGCATGTAGTGCACTAGGAAAGGATTGCTATTACTAGGATTACTGCGTTATGAGCTAATGAGGAACACGTATACCCTAGTTATTTCTCCCATCTTGATAACAACCAAAATTGAGTTTTGATTACTGATTACTTATTGAATTCTTATAAATTGTTTCAAAAAAATTGCCTCTTTAATTACTTGTTTTTGGAAGTAATTTGACTAATAGAATATAATTGTTGGTTAAATTAAAGTCTAAACCATTTTCCTCGTGGGACTGACCCCAACCTACTTGTTGGGTTCTTTACTTGATAACGACTGCTTATGCTTCTTTAGGGAGGTGTAATTTGAGCGTATCAAATTTTGGCGCAGTTGCCGAGGAAATTTGGCTTTTAGATTTATTTTAACTATATTATTGAACGTTAGTCAAATATTTCCTAATTTTACTTTTTCTCTTTGTTTTTGTCTCTCTCAGGTTCTGACTCTAGTGTATGCCAAGTACACGGAGCCAGGGTGAACCACTTACTTCTTATGATCCAGAGTTGAACCGCACATTGCGAAGAATGATCAATCCAGGAGATCCAGTTAATCCTATCGGAGGAAATCCAAGTGATGCAGTTGAGTTATAACAGTCGAGGGTAGTTGGTAGGGACAACTAGGTTCCAGCTGACAATCAATTGGGAAATGCATTGAGGGTGCATGATCCAATAGGCCCACGACAACATGACAACTATCGGGGCAACGTCAATATAGTAGACTCTGATGGACCTATTGTCCTACCCCCTCTACCTCCAGGGCACACATTTGTGGTGACTAGTAGCTTGATGCAGATGCTTACAACAAGGGGCTTATTCTCAGGATTGCCATCGAAGGACCCACATGCTCACTTAGCCAAGCTAAGGGTAGTTTGCAAAAGTTGTGTAGGTAGACCAGACTTGGATATGGATGTCATCGGATTACGAGTGTTCCCTCTATTACTGACAGGCGATGCTGCAGTATGGTTCACTGAGCTTCCTTATAACTCAATCTTTACATGGAACCAACTGACGGATGTGTTTCAAGCAAGGTACTATCCAGCCTCCAAGAAGCTCAATCACAAAGATAGGGTCAATAATTTTGTAGCATTACCTGGAGAGTCTATGAGTAGCTCTTGGGACAGATTCACTACGTTCGTAAGAGGTGTCCCAAATCACCGTATTGATGATGAGTCGCTGAAGGAATATTTCTATCGAGGTCAGGATGACAACAATAAAGCAGTGCTTGATACTATTGCAGGAGGTTCATATGGCGACTGCACATATGCACAGATTTTTGAAAAACTGGAGAAGATCTCTCGCAACAATAAAGCATGGAGCACTAGGAGGTCAGATACTGGGAGAAACACATTTGCCATTTAGAATACAAACACCCAGTCTACGGATGAGATTCGGGAGGAGATGGCTTAGATGAGGACTGAGTTGGGGTTGGTATTGAAGCATGTGAGTGGAGGTGTAGAGAAGGTAAATGCTATGAATTACTTGACTAGAACGCCACTACCAGTTGAAGAGTGTTACTATAAAGAGGATGCTTATGCGGTGAATGATCAGATGGGGGGTTTCTGAACAAACGCCCAAGGATCCAACGCGGAAAATTGGAGCCAAGGTTAAGGAAACCAAGGTCGAAACTATGGCAACTACAATCGAGAGGGTCAATATGTCCGGGATGGGAACTTCAATCGCGACAACAACTACAACATGAACAACTATGGCAACAGAAATGATCAGGTTGGACCTTATGTTCCCCCTCAAAATCAGGAATCTGGTACTAGGTAAGCTGGAGGCAATATGGCGTGTATTGAGGATATGATGCAGAAGATGATGAGAAGGTTTGATGCAATTGATGAGAATGTGAAGGAAATGAAAAATGACTTGTCTCGTATTAGTCAAAAGGTTGATGCCCATGCAGTGTCAATAAAGCACCTAGAGCAACAGATGACCCAGTTGTCTACTACAGTAAACCCACGTCAACCTGGTACTCTTCCTAGCAACACCATCCAGAATCCAAAGAATGACGGTCATTGTATGGCAGTTACTACTCGAGGGGGTAAGCAAACCATAGATCCACTTATGCCGTCTGTGGTGGATATTGAGATTAGAAAAGAAGATGATGTGGTAGAGGTTAGAGAATAGTCTGAGACTGCGACAAAGAAAGAAGCAGAGATATCTCAGAAAGTGGTCCCCATACCTAGACCTCCCCCACCTTTTCCACAAAGGTTAATGAAGAAGACTGAAGATGGTAAATATCGCAGGTTTATTACTATGTTGAAGCAACTTTCCATTAATATTCCTTTGATTGAAGCATTGGAGCAAATGCCCGGGTATGCGAAGTTTATGAAAGATATGGTGACAAAGAAAAGGTCTGTGAGTTTTGAAGATGATGATAGATTGCAGCATTGTAGCGCTATTGCTACAAGATCTCTTGTGCAGAAGAAGGAAGACCCTGGTGCTTTCACAATCTCATGTACAATAGGGTTGTTTCACTTTGCTAAGGCATTGTGTGATCTTGGTGCTAGCATCAACCTCATGCCATTGTCTATTTATAAGAAGTTGGGTCTAGGGGATCCAAAGCCTACTACGATGCGGCTACTTATGGCCGATTGTACCGTGAAAAGGCCCATTGGTGTACTCCTGATGTGTTAGTAAAAGTGGAGCCGTTCATCTTTCCAGCGGATTTTGTGATTCTTGACTGTGAGGTTGATTTTGATGTTCCCATCATCCTTGGGAGACCATTCCTTGCCATAGGTCGTTCATTGGTTGATATGGAGAAGGGGCAGATGAAGTTCAGACTAAACAATGAAGAAGCAACTTTCAATATTTATAGGTCTATGAAACAGAGTGGTGAGCTCCAAATAGTATCTGCTATAACTTACAGAGTTGCGAGTGGAGTAAAAGTGCAAATTGAAGAGCGACTCGGTGTTGGGGCACTAGCAGCAGTTATGATGAATTTTGATAGTGATGGTATTAAAGAGTACAATGAGTTGGTAGCTGCAATCTAGAGGTGTGAATATTGGTCAAAACAAAAGAAGTATGAGTTAGACATGAAGAATCGTGAGTCTCCACCAGTGAGACCATCTATTGTGGAGGCACCGAAATTGGAGCTTAAGGCTCTACCACCACATTTGAAGTATGTATTCTTGGGCAGAGCTAACACTTTGCTGGTCATCATTGCGGTAGATCTAAATGCGAGACAAGTAGAGTGCTTGGTGACTGTATTAAAGAGGTTCAAGCGAGCTATTGGGTAGACTATTGTGGATATTATTAGGTTTCCTCCCGGTATTTGTTCCCACAAAATACAACTCATGCCAGATTACAAACCTAGTATTGAGCACCAAAGAAGATTAAATCCACCTATGCAAGAGGTAGTTAAAAAGGAGATCATCAAGTGGTTGGATGCTGGAGTTATCCATCCCATTGCAGATAGTAGTTGGGTATGCCCTGTTCAATGTGTGCCCAAGAAAGGTGGGATTACTGTGGTTCCTAATGAGAGAAACGAGCTTGTTTCGATGTGGCCCGTGACTGGATGGAGAGTCTGCCTGGACTACCGGAAGCTAAATGCTTGGACAGAAAAGGACCATTTCCCTATGCCATTCATGGATCAGATGTTATATAGACTTGCTGGTAATGGTTGGTATTGTTTTCTTGATGGTTACTCAGGCTACAATCAGATTTCTATAGCTCCGGAGGACCAAGAGAAGACCACCTTCACTTGCCCTTATGGGACTTTCGCCTTTAAAAGGATGCCCTTTGGGTTGTGCAATGCTCCAGCAACCTTCCAGCGTTGTATGATGTCGATATTCTCTGATATGGTGGAGGACACTATTGAGGTATTTATGGATGATTTCTCTATGGTAGGGGACTCTTTTGATCGATGTCTGGATCATTTGGCTGAGGTACTTAAAAGCTGTGAAGATTGCAACCTGGTGCTGAATTTGGAGAAGTGCCAATTTATGGTGAAAGAAGGGATAGTTCTAGGTCAAAGAACTTCTAAAAAGGGCATTGAGGTAGATAAAGCGAAAGTTGAAGTAATATAAAAACTTCCCCCACCTATCTCTGTAAAAGGTGTGAGTAGTTTTCTTGGGCATGCAGGTGTCTACAGGAGATTCATCAAAGATTTCTCAAAAATTGCACATCCTTTGTGCAAACTGCTTGAGAAAGAGTGTAAGTTCTACTTTGATGATGCTTGTCTTAGAGCATTTGGAGAGTTGAAAGAGAAGTTAGTTACTGCCCCTATCATTATTTCACCAGATTGGGGACAACCATTTGAGGTAATGTGTGATGCAAGTGGCGTGGCACTTGGTGTGGTATTGGGATAGAGGAGAGAAAAAATTCTTCACCCTATTTACTATGCTAGCAAGGCTCTAAATATGGCCCAGAAGAATTATACTATGACTGAACAAGAGCTTCTTGCATTGGTTTTCGCATTTGAAAAATTTCGATCCTACTGCTTGGTACCAAGGTCATAGTACACACTGACCACTCTGCATTGAGATATTTGATGGCAAAGAAGGATGCAAAGCCGAGGTTGATTAGATGGGTATTATCGCTGCAAGAGTTTGAATTTGTGGTAAAAGATAGAAAAGGGACCGAAAATCAAGTTGTTGGTCACTTGTCCAGATTAGAGCAAGAGGCTATGCTGAAGCTTGGTGATAGGGATGAAATTAATGATGCGTTTCCAGATGAACAGGTATTGGCTTCTTCTCATGATCTGATTCCTTGGTTCGTGACTTTACTAATTATTTGGCAAGCGATATTGTTCCCCCGGATTTTTCTTTTCACCAAAGGAAAATGTTTATGCATGATGTGAAGATATTCTTTTGGGATGAGCCTTACTTGTATCGTAGTTGTGCTGATGGGGATTATTCGTCACTCTGTGCCCGAGGTCGAGTTGTTGAGTGTACTTGAAGCATGCCATTCATCGCCTGTTGGTGGGCATCATAGCGGTATTCGGACTGCGCATAAGATTTTGCAGTGTGGTTAGTACTGGCCTACCATCCACTAAGATGCTCATGATTTCGCCAAGTCTTGTGATCGTTGCCAAAGAGAAGGAGGAATTTCAAAGAGGCAAGAGCTTCCTATGAATCCTATATTGGTGATAAAGTTGTTTGATGTATGGGGCATTGATTTTATGGGTCCATTTGTGAGTTCACATGGGATGAAGTATATTCTTGTTGTGGTTGATTATGTATCGAAATGGGTAGAAGTAGTTGCGCTATTCAACAATGAAGGCAAAAGTGTCACCGCATTTTTGAAAAAGAATATCTTCTCCAGATTTGGTACCCTGAGGGCGATCATCAGTGATGGAGGTTCCCACTTTTGTAATAAGTTGTTCAAGGCGCTACTTAAGAAGTATGGTGTCCGCCACAATGTAGCCACTCCTTACCATCCACAAACTAGTGGACAAGTTGAAGTGTCCAACAGAGAGATCAAACAGATTTTGGCGAAGACTGTGAATGCTAATAGAATGGATTGGTCAAGAAAGCTTGATGATGCTCTATGGGCCTATCGTACTGCATACAAGACCCCCATAGGTATGTCTCCTTACCAACTTGTATATGGGAAGTCTTGTCATTTACCGGTAAAACTAGAGCATAAGGCGATGTGGGCAATGAAGAAGCTAAATTTGGATTGGGGTGCTGCATCTAATCAAAGAATGAATGACTTGAATATGCTTGATGAGTTTCGCCTAAAATCTTATGAAAGTTCAGTCTTGTACAAAGAGAAGATGAAGAGGTATCATGATCAAAGAATTGAAAAGCGAGAATTTGTGGTTGGTGATCTTGTGCTTCTATTCAACTCCAGGTTGCGCTTGTTTCCAGGCAAACTCAAGTCCATTTCTCAAGTCCAAATGGACTGGGCCATTTTTTCTCACAAAAGTGCTCCCCCATGGAGCGGTTGAGCTTGAAAATAGTGCAGGAACTAGGTTCATGGTAAACGGGCAAAGGATCAAGATCTATCTGGAAAATGTTGAAAGTGTGCAAGAAGTTATTGAGGCCTATCATCTTGATGAAGTCTAAGTAATCAAAGAGGGCTTGCGTCATGTCACGACGTTAAATCAAACGCTGCTTGGGAGGCAACCCAAGATGTACAATCTAGCCAACGATAGGTTTTTGTTTTCCATCTAGCAGTATTTCTGTTTAGTTTATTCTCTGTATTAATCTAGATAGGTGTTTTAGTTTTTTAGGGTCCGTGTCTAAGTGTAAGAGTGATCTACAGTCCCAATCTACGGACCGTAGATCGACCCACGGACCATAGACGGGGTCTCGTGGGTCCAGAACCCTAATACTGCCTGACTCGACCCAGACCCATCCTATTTAAAATCCCCCCAATTTTAAATCATTCCACTTCCCTCCATTTACTCCGAAACCGTTTCATAACTTCCCAAACTCCTTAAATCACTCAATAATCACTCCCCAATTAATCTTCCCTTCCTTTTCCCCAAACCCCTAAATTCCCTTTCCTCTCCAAAAATTCCCACAAGGTCCGGTGTTCGGGTTAGTAACGAAGAGGTAATTCTTTGGTCTTGCAAAGCTTAGTGTCGTCACACAATCACCCCACTCCTCGTTGCTTGTAAGGTAATAGACTTTCCCCTCACTTTGAATTTTGGTTCATAGATTGAATATAGAAAGTCGGGAGTCGGGTCTTGACCTTGGGTAATTGTTAGATGTAATTGCATGATAAAATTGGAAATTATGGAATTACAGACCAACCACATACAACATATAACTCATCCAAACCACAATGATTAAGTACATACAAAAATTTTCAAGATCACTCAATGACTATCAATAATTATTAAGAGTCTCTCTATCACATAGGAAAAGTCATAACCTACCTACACCGAAGAACTGAAGTCAATCAAGCTAATTCCCCAATGTTTTTCCTTTTCTCAATGCCTCAGAACGTTTCCAATCTATCAAGTATACAATATTCATAAGCAAACGAGTCTGTAGACACCCATATTACTATATATCTAGCCTTAACTCAATAACTCACTCAAATCTATAATCAAATTTCTAAATCTTGAGGTCAATGAATATGCCAAGTCTCCTATTCCATAAATTTTAAGCCTATGCTTAAGTCTCACTTCCTCCGAATAACATAACTCTAATGAAATCTATATAAAAAAATATAGCTAATATTTAATTATATATAATAATAGTATCAAGACTTATTTTATTCTGTAACCCTAACAAGAACAGAAGAAAAGGAACCAAAAATTATCACCGCGTAACCAAGCAGAAACTTGAATTCACGAGGAGTAAAGTGATCATCCATTCTATAATCCTAAACTATCCTATTCTTTACTAATTATATGACTCTTGATCATGAAGTAATCATTGCTCACATGAAGTTCAAGATTTTGTCCCCTTTCCCCCCCAAAAAAAAACCCCAAAACCAAACTGATACGCTATACCTTTCAATTCCTCACTAACCAACATATTATACCAATAGTAGTATAATTTAAATGTAACAATATTTAGTATCAAGGAATATTTTTCTTCTAACAGTAACCCAAATTCAAGAATTGAAATTCTTACCAAAGATGTAGATGCCGCTCTTCCCCGTTTACAAGCATGTCTTCTCCATAGTTTATTTTATCTAAATTAATTATGAGCCAAAATTGCAAAAAATAATAATCTACATATGGACCTAGTTAGATAGGGTATTAAATAAATAGGAAAACTAGATAAACGGGCCACAAAACACAAAATAATTACAATTGCATAGCCAACTCAAACTAATTCAGCAAATATGCATTGACCCAAAATAAATTGCTGCCCATACCCCCCCCCCCCTTTAGTTTAGGCCAAATTTCCCTTCAGCCCCAGTTAAGTTTAGGCCCAACTTTGCCCTAGCCTTTTACATTTTAGTCCCAATTCGTCCCAACCCAATTTTTTTGTCCTATTATTAATTATTTTTGTTCTTTTTTTTCTCATTTATTGTTTTTGTCTTATCATTAATTACTTTTGTTCTTTCTCATTAATTATTTTTATTTTATCATTTATTATTTTTATTCTTTTTTCATATTTTCATTTATTAGAGATACAATTTAATAATATTTTTATCATTTCTTTCTTCTTCTTTTTTTGGTTAGTTTGTCTTCATTTTATTTATTTATTTCTCTTTTTCCATATCTTTATGTTTTTAAAATTATAAAATAAATTCTTTTGTTCTTTTCTTATTTATTATTTTATTTTCCCTTTGAAATTTTTCTAATTTTTTTTTATATTATCATTTATTAGAGATAACATTTGATAACAATTTTATCATTCTTTCTTTAACTTTTTTTTTTTCATTTTATCCTTTAATAGAGATACCATTCGGTAATATTTTTACTAGATATATTTGTATAGTATCATTATTTAATGAGTAGGCTGTGAACAAGAAATCTTAATCCTAGCAATACATATTATATATATATATATATATAATCTTATATATATATAATCTTATTGTACCATTGACTAATGAGTAATTTCTCAATAAGAAACCTTAATGATACCACAAAAATATATATTGTCATACTATCATTGACTAATGAGTAATTTCTGAACTAGAAACCTTAATGATACCAATACAGTATAATATATTGATTTAGTATCAGTTAAGTGAAATCATCAGCCTTACTGATAACAATACAATATATATAAGTGAAATTATCAGTTTGGGCATCTACTGAAATTATTTAGGTGGGCATCAATATAAGCGGTATATATTTGTAATTAATTTATATTTATAGGGTATTTGCTTAGTTTTCCCTAAATAAATTTAAGAATTGGCTCATTTACAATCAACTAAAATTAAGTAGTTGATAAATACTTAGCAATTAAATAACCATAGTTAAACGAATATACAAGATTCTTATTTAAAATTTACGGGAAGGGTCAAAATAAGTTTAGTACTCAAAATGATCTAATGGGTTGTTACATCAGATACCAATTTACCCATCTTTCGTCCTCAAATGATCAGAAGAAGGTGAGGGTAAGAAAGGGTACCTGAATTGACAAAATGGTGCGGATATCTCCAGTGCATATCATCCTGAGTCTCCCAAGTGGGCTCATCAATCAGATGATTCTTCCATTGGACCTTCAGAGATGCAATATTCTTTGACCTCAACTTGTGGACATCCCTATCTAGGATATCTACATGATCCTCCTCATAAGATAGATTCTCATCAAGTAGGACCAAATTTTAATAAATAATGTAGTTCCAATCACCGTGGTATTTCTTCAGTATAGACACATGAAACACTGGGTGCACTCCTAACAACCCAGGAGGCAAAGCCAATTAATAGGCCACCTCTCCCACACACTTAAGAACTTCAAATGACCCAATGTACCTTGGACCAAGCTTACGTTGCTTACTAAACCTCATCACACCCTTCATGGGTGAAACCTTCAACAATATTTGATCTCTCTCCATGAACTCCAAGTCCCTGACCTTTTGATCTGCATACTCCTTCTGCCTGCTTTGAGCTGCTAGAAGCTTCTCCTGAATGAATTTCACCTTCTTTAATGATTCCCTCAAACGACCAATACCGTAAGGTCTAACCTCAAATGCGTCAAACCAATCAATGAGAGCTTATATCTCCTTCAATACAATGGCTCAAATGGAGCCATAACCATACTCAAGTGACAACTATTGTTGTATGATAACTCTGCCAAAGGTAAGAACTAATCTCAATGACCACCAAAATCTATCACGCACGCATGGAGCATATTCTCTTGCACTTGAATTGTTTGCTCAGACTGCCCATCAATTTGAGGGTGAAATGTGGTACTAAGATCAAATCTAAGTTAGAAGTATAGCGTACCTCTATCTGATATGATGGAAATCAGAACTCCATGCAAGCAAACACTATGCGGATATAGAGTTTTGATAACTTCTCTACATTATAAGTCATCTTGATCGGAATAAAGTGCGCACACTAAGTCAACCTAACAAAAATCACCCATATCGAATCAAACTTACCTATTATCTTTGGAAGACCAACCATGAAGTCCATTGCAATCCTTTTCTACTACCATTTTGGAATGGGCATTATCTGAATTGTCCCTTCAGGCCTCTAGTGCTTATACTTTACCTGCTGATAGTTCAGACGTTGGACAACAAAATCAACAATTTCACGTTTCATTCTACACCACCAATAATGTTATCTTAGATAACGATACATCTTGGTTTCACCATGATGTATAAACTACCTCAAACTCTGAGACTTTACAAGAATAGTCTGAGTCATATCTTCAACACACGACACACATACCCGCCCCTTAATCTTCGAGATGCCTTACTCATCAATCACATTATCCTTGGCCTCTCTTCGCAAAACCATATTGCGAATCCGACTCAACTTCTCATCATTAAACTGCATTCCTTTAATCTTTTCAAGAAGAAAAGATCTTACCTCCACACAAGCAGCCAAGAATCCTACCTTCTCTCAGTTAATTCCAGTCTCATAAGGTCATGAACCAGAGTTTGAACCTCTCTAGACAATGGACATCTGGAAGTGTGCAATTGGGATAAACCTCTATGCTCCTTGCTTTTCTACTCAGGGCATCAGTCAAAATATTAGCATTTCTTGGGTGATAAAAAATGTAACATCATAGTCTTTTTGCAACTCCATCCACCTCCTCTACCTCAAATTCATGTCTTTCTGAGTGAACATATATTGTAAAATGCAATGATTTGTATACACTTCACACTTTATCCCGTATAGATAATGCCTCCACTGCTTCAATGCAAATACTACCGAGCCAACTGTAAATCATGAGTATGATTGTTGTGTTCATGTACTTTAAATTAGCTTGAAGTATAGGAAATTATATTCCATTTCTGCATCAGCGCTACAGTTAAACCAGAATAATAAATAATGAAATTCTTACCTTTCACAGGTAAGGCAAGATCGGTGCAGTAGTCAATAATGTCTTGAGTTTTAGAAAACTCTCCTAACACTCATCCAACCATACAAATGAAACATTCTGTTTGGTAAAATTGGTCAGCTAGGAAGCAATGGAAGAACATTCCTTGATGAACTGATAGTAGTAGCTAGCTAAACCAATAAAGCTCCTTACCTCTAAAACATTAGTGGGTCTTCCCAAACTCTTCAGTACTTCAATCTTCTGGGATCCATCATCACTCCATCCTTAGAAACCATTTGCCCTAAGGAGGAGACTGAATCGAGCCAGAACTCACACTCAGATAACTTGGCATAAAGCCTTTTCTCCCTTAACAATCCTAGGACAATTATGAGATGGTCTTCATGTACTTTTCTGCTCTTTGAGTAGATTAGTAGATCATAAATAAATACAATAACTAAGAGATCCAAATATGGCATAAAATTTCGTTCATCGGGATCATGATAAAAGCAAGGGCATTCATTAGCCCAAAAAACATTACTAAGAACTCATAATGCTCATACCTTTTTCGAAAAGTAGTCTTTGGCACATACGCTGCCCGTATTTTTAGTTGATGATAACCAAAACTCAAACCAATTTTAGAGAAAATATAAGCAATCTGTAATTGATCGAACAAGTCATCAATGCGAGGAATAGGGTACTTGTTCTTAATAGTCATCCTGTTATGTTGTTTGTAGTGTACACACATCCAAAAAATACCATCCTTTTTCTGCACAAATAAAACTCAGGCACCCTAAGGAAAGACCATCGATCCAATAAAACCTTTCCCTAACAAGTCCTGAAGTTGGACCTTTACATAACAGTATCAGATACCTGTCTTTGGCCTCCTGAAGAAAGCATAACATTGGGCTCTATCACCTGTCTGACCATTTCCCCTATTGAGCTTTAACCCCGGCTAAACTGGTTACCATCACTACCTTAGCCACCACGCCCCATAGAATGACGATCTCTGCCATAACCACCCCCCACCTCTACCTATTGGGGATGTGTAACCATGATCATACCGAGCCTAACTCTATCTCGAACAATATATCCTGATATAACCAACCTCACATATCCATAACAAGTCTTGGAGTCGAGAGTAGGTCTTTGTGAAGACAAAGAAGCCTGAACATAACCACCAAAATTAGAAAATGACTGGTTGGTTTATGACGAACCCTTAGCTGAAACGTGCAATGAAGACTGAATAGGACCGGACAGATAACCCCTAGAAATCTGCAATCTAGAGTAAGAACCACTAAACTCGCCTCCCTTTCAAAGCTTCTAGAACGTCATCACCTGGTGAAGTCATCTGGTTTCACCCCCTTTACATCTATCATAAAATCAACCACTTCCTAAAGATATTCTGCAGAAGCAACCACATGTAAAGTTGAAATATGCAAATCTGTTCTTAATCCCTTCACAAAATGGCAAATCTGCTCTTGTGAACTCAAGCAAAGCTGAGTAGCATACCTTGATAAAGAACAAAATTTGACCTCATAGGTTGCACAAAACGACTTCCCTTAGTCTATATTCTAGAACTCATCTCTCCTCTTGTCCCTGAAGGTCCAGGGTATATACTTCTCCATCAAGAAACTATAAAATGTTTCCCAAGTCATAGGTAGTGACTTTGCTGGTCAACACTCAACATGAGACCACCACCACCACATTTTGACAAACTCAACTCCAAATAACTCCATTATGTCCATCTTATGAAGCAACTCATGATAATAAACAGGGAAATCATAAGCATCTTCAGATTAAGTACCATTGAATATTGGAGGTTTCAACTGTAATAAATTAATAAAGAGATCATGTTGGTCACTAGTCATTATAGGACCTTTAGTCAATCGGGAAAATGTGCATGTTTCCAAGTATGCATCTATGTGTGGAGCCACAAATGCTCCACATTGTACTCTATGAACCTGAGATGCTGGTGCAAAAAAATATTAGGGGTGCTTGACCCTGATCGGATAACTTTCTGAGATAAGTGAGAACCTGATTGATCATTTCTAGAGTAGGCTGGGGTGGTGCTTCAATCTCATGAATCTTCTCATCCTCAACCTCATCATTGATAAGTCTGAGATTTCGACTCATTTGGGTAATATTTTGATTGTATAAGTGTTCTCAAATGCCTAATTAATGCTCTAAATTGATGTTAAAGTGTTGATTTGCAGCTATGAAAGCTAAGGAACAAGGAAAGGATATGGCTGGACAAAAAGGAACTAAAACGCTAAAGAAGTAAAGAAAAAAACGAACCTGGTGATCGCCAAGACCACTCAGTTCACCGCTAAGTGGCTTTTTAGTTTGCTCAAAGTTCCAACATGCCAGCCCTGGGGAAGAACCAAGTTGGCGACAAAAAGGAGTAGCCGGTGGATCGACGATCGGTTCCGCGACAACAAATTGGAACTCCCAAAGTTACAGGACCTGAGATGCTGAAGGCCAATGCAAAATGGCGATGGAAGAGGGCAATCGACGGATCTCCAATCCACTCGGCGAGGCACGACTTATTCCGCCAGGTGGACTTTTAGACTAAAACGCACTCAACTATAAATTGAAATTTAAAAGGAATTTTGAGGGGTTCTCAAGTTCTCCCTTTCCCAGATAGTTCTCATCCCCAAGTTTGCGAGTATTTTGAGTTTTTTTCTTAATTTTTGAGTTTCCATTGATGACTTTGAGGATTTCTAAGTGGTTTTTTGAACTTAAACAATTTGGACCATTGTAAATACATGAGTAACTTTACCCATATCATGGCTAATGTATTTTGTAATTGTTTCTCTATTTTTATGATGTGAAGCTAAAACCCCAATTCTTGGGGTGTGGTCATGTGATTATTTGTTTAATTTGCTTATGGGTACTGTTGTTTAATGATTTATTTGTTATTTTAATGTGGGTTTGATTGATAGCTGAGGAGTAATTTATGAAATGTAGTTTCAAATACAATTCTATCTTAGTGTTTTGGGCTTGCTCGAGAGCGAGGTTAGCTAAGGTTATCAATTGATGATTGTAGTGTGTGGGTCATTGTGGGCTTAGATCAAGAGAGTAAATCTTGACTCTTACCTACCTATCTAGCTCGACAGAGTACATAAATTATGGTTTGGGGCTATTTCACAGTGTTAAGCTTGTCGATGTTCAAGAGAAATCGTTTAAATCGTAATAGTTGTTAGAGAGAAAACTATTGAACTTATAGTCCAGCCTACCCATAATGTTTCAGAAAAATATTGTTAAATCTTAAGTACCCATATAGCATGATTAGCTTATAATCGATCACATCCCGAAAATCCTCTTAATCTTGTTGAAACCCCTATTTTTGCATTTGTTTTAGTTGTTAAATGTGCAAACTAATTCTCCCCATCTGACATTTGTTGTCACCCCTTTCAATTTAGCTTCATGTTTTTGATAATTCCTATTCCTATGACCGACTAGATTACATTTGCACTTCATAACTAAATTTAAACACGTACCACTCCCTGTGGGTTCGACGCCAACTCTTCGTTGGATTTTATACTGAATAATGATCGTTTACACCTAGAATCAGATGAGGTGTATTTAAAACGTTAATCAAAATGGCATCGCTGCTGGGGAGTGGTGTTGTTTAAATTCTAGTATTGAAGTTGAATTGTAATCTTTTTGTGTGTAGTTGAATCGACTTATTTTGGTTTTTGTTTGTGTTTCTTGTCTTGAACAGAGAAAGAGATGAGCGTGAACGGGAGTAATGGTAGCTAAGTGGGCCACCAAGACGTTATTGGGAATCTAAATGATTTAAATGACCCAATTCAATCGAGTGGTGTTGGAGTAATACGTCTACCTCCTGTTGAGGGAATGTTGTTTCCATGTGACTAGCACGATGCTACAGCTCCTCCAAATGAAGGGATTATAAGGAAGGATGGCTCACGAAGATCCCTATGAGTATATACGGAACTTCGTGGATGATTGTGGTCCATTCTCATTCAAGAACATGTCACAAGAATCTGCCTGTCTCAGGTTGTTTCCATTCTCCTTGATGGGTGAAGCTACCAAATGGTTAGCTGAGTTACCAAGGGACTCTATCACCTCTTGGGATGATCTTACCACAACGTTCCAAGTGTGATTATTTCCCCCATCGAAAATTATGACGCTAAGGGATAGCATTGTCATGACCTGAGAGCACCCCCAAGTCGTAACATGCATACTCGACCTCTTGGAGGTCTAATACTAGCCCTTAGCAATCAATCATCGCATTCCGTAATAAAAACAGTAAGGAATAAAAACACTTTTTAAAACAAATCCATTATACTCCTAAAATCTTTCAAATGTAAAGAAGTAGAATTTCTAAGTCTCATGTACCATCTTAGACACGAATATAACATCTTAGGGACACGACCCTTTACAACAATAGAAAATATAAGTCTTATACAATGTCTAAATGAAAATACTAGAAAGATAACAACTATGTCCTCGAATATATGAGGACATACTAAGCTTCTTGAGAAGAGTCATTATCCCAAGCTTCCTCAAAAGATCTCCTCACTTTCCACCACCTACACTTGTAACAATAGAGAAATATGGAATTAGTACAATAAGTACTAAGTATGACGACCATGCAAGAAAACATGCACAACGGACATTTGCAAGGAATGTATGCTTTTAAGACCTTCTTTAACAAACCTTTACAACAACAAGCATAAACCCACATTTCAAGTCACCATTCACAAATAAGACCATATTCACATCATTTACAAATCAATTAACACAAGTATACAATACTTAAACAAGATAGCAATGTAATTCCTTCATTACCATTTAAGCCTCTATCTCAAGACACCCTAAGCCACAGTTAAGTGAATAATGAAGTGACCGCCCATACAACCTCTTCATATAAACCTAAGTGTTCCTAAGAGTTACCATAGACAAGTGTTTTATCATTACATTATAACATACTAAGTCAACATTCTTTATAAAACCATTTAAGAGACACACAAGCATATAATGGACAATCACATAATAGCACTAAGGCTAAGTGAACTCACTTTAGCATCTTCTAAGCCTACTCGTGCCATGTGTAGATAGCATCCCATACTACTACCTACACGTTGTAGAACCTATCCAATACTAGAGTGCACATCCCATATGATGGAAATAGGCCTTAACCGACATAGACCACACTAGCAAGGTATGGAATCCAGAGTCTAACCTACTCCGTGGAGGTTGTTCTACTTGCCAAGGGTAGAACTAAAAGCAACCCATGTTGGCACATGGTTTAAGAGATGTCCAAGGATGTTCATTGTGCCTAATCTCATGCTCAACTAGGCCACCATCCAAACCACATCCACTCGGTGCTTAGCCTTGGTTTCCATAGAGTATTCAATCACATATGTACTAGTGAGGGTTCCTTTTCTAGTTCAACCAACTCATACTACCTGTTCCTAAGAAAGGCCCCATTTCTTAGTCATAGTCAATCTAGGCTCATAATGATAGCTTATTTGACTTTCTTAGATAAGGATTTTCATTCTGTTCTAGCTCCATCCATCTCTAAGTGTATCATTTCACTCAAGAAGGGAACATCACCCTAAGGCCTATCCTTCAAGGTTATACATTTACTTAGGGAAGCTAGACTCATGAAAAAGGCACTATGTTTAAGTGTACCGTCATATAGCCTCTCGCTCATAGATGTGTTGTGACTCACACCGATGAACAAGACTCTACTAGACGTGGCATATGAGACTTTGAATCCTAAGGGACAATTTCCAAAACTTTATGCTCTGACACCAAGTTTGTCATGACCCGAGAGCACCCCCAAGTGGTAACATGTGTACTCGACCTCTTGGAGGTCTAATACTAGCCCTTAGTAATCAATCATCACATTCAGTAATAAAAATGGTAAGGAGTAAAAACACTTTTTAAACCAAATCCATAATACTCATAAAATCTTTCAAGTGTAAATAAATAGAATTTCTAAGTCTCATGTACCATCTTAGACACGAATAGAACATCTTAGGGACATGACCCTTTACAACAATAGAAAACATAAGTCTTACACAATGTCTAAATGGAAATACTAGAAAGATAACAACTATGCCCTCGAATATATGAGAACATACCAAGCTTCTTGAGAAGAGTCAATAGCCCAAGCATCCTCAAAAGATCTCCTCACTTTCCACCACTTACACTTTTAACAATAGAGAAATATGGAATTAGTACAGTAAGTACTAAGTATGATGACCATGCAAGAAAACATGCACAACGGACATTTACAAGGAATGTATGCTTTCAAGACCTTCATTAACAAATCTTTACAACCACAAGAAGACACCCACATTTCAAGTCACCATTCACAAATAAGAGCATATTCACATCATTTATAACTCAATTAACACAGGTGTACAATACTTAAACAAGATAGCAATGTAATTCTTTCATTACCATTTAAGCCTCTATCTCAAGTCACCCTAAGCCACACTTAAGTGAATAATAAAGTGACCGCCCATACAACCTCTTCATAGACACCTAAGTGTTCCTAAGAGTACCATAGACAAGGGTTTTATCATTATATTATAACATACTAAGTCAACATTCTTTATAAAACCATTTAAGAGACACACAAGCATATAAGGGTCAATCACATAATTGCACTAAGGCTTAGGGAACTCACTTTAGCATCTTCTTAGACCGCTCGTGCCATGTGTAGATAGAATCCCATACTACTACCTACACGTTGTAGAACCTATCCAATACTAGAGTGCACATCTCATATGATGGAAATAGGTCTTAACTGACATAGACCGCACTAGCAAGGTATGGAATCCGGAGTCTATCCTACTCCGTGGAGGTTGTTCTACTTGCCAAGGATAGAAATAAAAGCAACCCATGTTGGCACATGGTTTAAGAGATGTCAAAGGATGTTCATTGTGCCTAATCTCATGTTCAACTAGGCCACCGTCCTAACTACATCCTCTCGGTGATTAGCCTTGGTTTCCATAGAGTATTCAATAACATATGTACTAGAGAGGGTTCCTTTTCTAGTTCAACCAACTCATAGTACCTTTTCCCAAGAAAGGCCCCATTTCTTAGTCATAGCCAATCTAGGTTCATAGGGATAACTCATTTGACTTTCTTAGATAAGGATTTTCATGCTATTCTGGCTCCATCCTTCTCTAAGTGTATCATTTCACTCAAGAAGGTAACATCACCCTAAGGTCCATCCTTCCAGGTTATACATTTACTTAGGAAAGCTAGACTCATGAAAGAGGCGCTATGCTTAACTGTACCAATTCAAGTCTTGGCCTAGAATTCCTCTTTTAGTATTTATAGGAAGAGCTCCATTACTAAGTCATAGCCCAACCAAACATTCATATATATAATCAAGCTTTCATGACACAAGACAAGATACTAAAGTTTAGCATATGAGCTACAACATTATCTTATAAAGACTCATCATAGTCCATTGATACGCTCAAATTACACCTCCCTAAAGAAGTATAAGCGATCGTTATCAAGTAAAGAACCCAACTTGTAGGTTGGGGTCGATCCCACGAGGAAAATGGTTTAGACTTTACTTTAACCAACAATTATATTCAATTAGTCAAATTTTCCAGCAACAAGTAATAAAAAGGGGGGATTTGTGACATAAATTGTAAGAATTCAGTAAGTAATCAGTAAACAAAAGTAAATTTTAGTTGTTATCAAGATGAGAAAATTAACTAGGGTACACGTGTTCACCACAAGCTCATAACTCAGTAATCCAAGTAATAGCAATCCTTTCCTAGTGTATTACATGCAAAGTGATAAGTTAGGTATCTCTAAATCCTTGGTCCGGCATATAGAGAATTTCACCCCGCACCTTGGTCCGGCTACGTGTGTCTAATTTACTAACCCTTACCTTTACCTCATATTAGACATCATAATCGATGTTTGGCTTAGTTCTTACTTTGCACCAATCGACACTAGCCTATTAGATAGTATCACACTAAATCTATGTTGATAATTCTTTTCTTGTTGATTACCTCCTTGGTTCGGCAAGTAGCAATAAGGCGAGTTCTAACGTGTGCACTCGTTAAAAAGACTTTTGAATGAAAGAATTATTAATGCATGCAAAACATTATTCAAAAATTGCTTATTAATTGTTCATACTTTATTAATCGCTCATGGATCCCACAACCCTAGTTGTGGATTTAGTTACCCATATTAGCAAGAACACAATTCATAGTTTTAGATGAAGAAATCATGAACTTACGTAAAGAGAATAATAAACCCATAAATTCAACTTGAATTGCAAATCCACAATATTCACAACGAACTTAGGAAATCAAAAATTGCTAGGGTTGCAAATTAATCTCCAAAGTCACCAAGTAAAACTAGAATAATAATGTAACGAGGTTTACATGCCCTATTTATAGAAAACAAATCCTAAATTAAAAGGGAAACAAATTAAGGAAAGTTTGTTCAGGCACGCGTCTTCATTCCACGAGACTGACTTACGGATCATCAATGGATCTACGGTTCATAAGTCCCTTCCCTTAGCCAGGACTTGGAAAATATTTCAGTTTCCAAAAATCAGTTTCTCTGAAGCAAACGACGGACTTGCAGTACGGACTGTAGATCGATCTACGGTCCGTCAATCCCCTCCGTAGCTCCACACTTAGAATTTTAAAAAATCAGGTACTGGAACGCTCGCAGTATCAATCTGCGGATCAACAGTACGGTCCGTTGATCAATCTACGGACCGTCAATGGCCACCGTGGTTCCACACTTGGTTAGATTTCCCTGATTTGTCTTCCATACCTTGCCCGCTGATCTACGATCATAACCTACGGACAGTCAATGGACCTACGGTCCTTATATCACCTCCGTGAATGCCCTTTTCTGCATTTCTTTCAGCTGTCTCTATACTTCTGCGCGTGAACATCCTTCCTGCAAAATATGATAAAAACACATAAAAACCAATACAAAAAGGCCCTAGACACACACAACTTGTAAGTGAAATGTATTAGAAATACCGTAAACTCACGGTATATCAACACCCTTAACTTAAATTCATTGTTTGTCCTCAAGCGACGCACTACGACTCTAAACGACACTTGTATAAAATCAAGCATTTCAGGCCCAAGCAATCACATGATCCTCTCCCCCCCTCAATTTTCGGGTGAAAATTCGTTCTCCTAGACTCGACAAGCTAATTCATGCGGATATCACCATGAAACAGATCGACCAACTAACACACAACATACACCTTCTCACTATCACCAAGGTACCAACTTTCTGACAATGTAACTAGTGCCCTTACTTGAAACGAAATTCCCTTTTCACAAAAATGAATGTCATTCATGGTATAAGGATTTATTCAACATTCATGCTCAAAAGTAATTTCAAATACAGTTAGTGCTCAATGCCATAAGCTTGCCCTTATTTTCACTGCTTAGACTCTCCAAACTAGACTCTAGGATCACTATAGGACTTTCTTCGCTTGTAACGTAGGCTCAGGGTCAGGTGTGGTACATTTGGGTACTGCTTAGTGACTTTCTGCCCTCCTTGACATTACACTAGGCTTTCAACCTCTTTTTGCCCTATTTTTGTCATCCTATCGTTTCACCTTCTTTCCCTTAATTTTCTTCAACCACGGATGTGACTTTAGACTTTGTAGCTCTTTTTACTTTTATTTTATTTTTCTTTTAGCTTTCAAAAAGTCACATCCTTTCTTTTCTTTTTCAACATCAGACTCTTTTCATACCCATTTTTTTTCATAGCCACCCTCAAATTATGGATTTTCCATTAGCTGAGGTGTACAATAACCAGTGTTCGGTCAAGGCCAAGATTGAAGTTACTTTTTACATTGGCCACCCTCAACTTAGGCTTTTGGCCTAAGTCGAAGTGCACATGTCCAAGGAGGGACCAGGGTCAACATAGTAGATTGTGGAAGGTGAGTTAGTGGTTTAGAAAGAAAATGGCCAAATTTAGGCTCAAAGTATTTGGATCAAAGGGATCGTTTGGTTGGATTCTTTCAGGTAATTTGTGGACTTATCAGAAACAATGGCCTATGATCACTTCCTAGCCTTTAGAATAGATTGTCTTATCAGGACTAACCGGGCAAGTTCTAGATTGGCACAAAAACTGCTTGAACAATCAACTATTCTCACTCACTCTTGGCACATAGTTTCATATCAGATTATCAGTTTTCCCAGTTCAAGTTTTAGCTTAAGTCATGCCATCAAGTTGGTTCATTATTATGTCATACTCAGAGCCGACACATTCAACTTATCGTAGCCTACAAATTCTAGCACACATCACAAAATCTGACGGGTATTTTTTTTCATTAGCCATCATGCTTTTTTCTTTTTCATGCTTCTACACATACGATCCTAACACATGCCGGTTCAACAGAAATTAAACAATCTCTTGGGGAAAAAGAACACAAGCAAGAAAACCCCAAGAGAGAATTTATGAGTTGGGTTACTCAGACTTCACCCTATCACTCACAATCCATTTACCCCACCCCCAACAAAAAATAGATGTGATTATCCCCAATGCATACAAAAGCAGTAAATAAAATGGATTGGGTGAAGCAAACCTATGGCGCATAGCGCCGGCGAATCAACAAGCGGATGGGTCCGGTTTCCCGGAGCCCGCTGGAACAATAGTGGGGTCACCCTCAGTAGTGCCCACATCATCAATCATAGCACCCTCAGTAGTGCTCTCTATCCCTCTAACCGCACCATCAGTGGTGCTCACAATGTCCCTCACGATAGGATGGACCTCTACAACTGGGGCAGAGCTCGATGCCCCTGCAACTCTCTCACGCACCCTCTGCTGGCACAACTCTTCGTCTAAAATCAAAGCCCTCCTAGCTCATTCTCCTGGCTACACTGTCTCTTTTGAGCTTTCTCCACCTCAGTGCGATGAGAAGGTGCCGCTTGCCTTTGGCATGTGTAGGCAAGACCCTCCTCGGCGGTCCCACTAAATGAAGCATCTAATACTGTGTCATCAGCCAGTGCAGTAGGTGAAACCTGAGGCTCAACTGATGGGGTGGCAAGAATGGCATCAACGTCAGTCCGGAGACTGGCTAATTCAGCTTGCAAAGCAGATAGATCTATGGCCGGGGCTAATCGTTCGAGGCCTCGCAATTCAAAGGTATCAAGACGCTTATTAACAGCCTGGACCTTTCTGTCCATCATCCCCTCCATCCTTCGCTCCATTCTAGCCTCGGACTTGGCTATCGACTTTTGCATCCACAGTTGGATGTGATGCAGCAGTGTGGTCATCTGAGCCTCTAATTTCTGTACTCTGGCCAATGGGACAACAGTAGCTCCTAGCTGTGGTGTGGACCGGGAAGAGCTAGGAGCCATACTAGCTGCCTGAGAAGAGGAGGCCGGGACAATAATGGTGTGATCTGGTATACTTGGGTCATCGCCCTATGCCTGCCCCACTGTGTCTGCAAGAGCAGCACCCAAGGGAGGTACCTCAACCTGGGGCTCGCTGCGAGGTGCCACCACATTTGCCTCATCTCGAATGAGGCCTATGTCCAATGCCCTTGTAGGGTGGACTAACTTGTCACAATGCTAGATCGGCACTCCAGAGTCCCTGCACAATTGAAAAAATTAGACATGGGAAGGGGTAAGTAGTAGAGGTCTTGAATGCCCTCTCGTGAATCTCTGCCAGCAGCATGCGGGCAAAGTCAATCTCCACTCCTGCTACCAATGCCACAACCATGACCGCTCTGTCTCATGTGACTTGGTTGTCAGCTTTTGTAGGCGACACTCTATTATGTACCAGCAGCCAGAGAACTTCGCCAAAAAATTTAATGTGGGCTTTTGGATGCCCAACAGTGGAGCGGTGACCCATTCCGCACTCTCGCCATCTGCAACAATGTACCTAGCCAACCATAGTATAAAAGCCTCTCGCTACTCAGCGTTCCTCTGTAAAGTGCCACTCCTCACGATATCCATCTGTAATCAAACTCTGCTGTGTTAAGAGACCAAGAGTGACCCGTGGTAGGACCATTGAGAAAACGGCTGATAGTGCAGGTGATATGTCCACCGGACAACCTCGAACCAAAGTGGAAGTGAGAGGGTCTTAGGCTAGGGGCTTTGACCGCTTGGAAATCGAACCTCGGAGAGTGGCATCATAGGAGGCGTAGAATGCTTGCATAATATCCTTGCTATACGTCCCTGGGTCTCGAGCCATCCAGTCACACTTGTGAAAGTTAAACAGTTGGTGGATGTCCGGGACAGTATGCAAGCTCCCCGTGAGGACTCTGCACTCCTCTATAATAAGTCGGGCCATCTTCTGTTTGTCATTTATCATCTTGGCATCCCGATAAATTTGCCATTGGCCCTCTACACACCACCTATTTAGCTCGCCGGCTACTGGAGTAGGGTCATCATTCTGTGGTGCAGGTACGAACTCCGAGCTAGTGGCCTCATCAGATGAGGCTGCTTGGTCAATCTCACCGGACCCTGTGGCTGATTTCGCACTGGACCCTACGGCATGGGCAGACTCGGATCCTGAGGCATGAGTAGACTCAGAGCCCGAAGCATGGGCAGACTCGGGTCCGGACATAGACCCCTCCTCTGAATTGGAAGCAGCCCCAGTTGGTGATCCGATCAGTGTGTGCTCCTCATCAGACTGGAGATAGTGACTACATCGGGAAGCACTTTCTGGGGGTGCCTCTGGTGACTCGGGGTGCAGTGGGAGAAGTCCTAGTGTTGGGAGGAACGTATGCTGGATCCTTTTCTGTATCCGTGTCCTCATCGATTAACCTGAAGCTAGGGGCAACATATTTTGACTTCCCCTGTTTTGAGTAGGTGACTAGCTTCTTGGGTGCCATCGTACCTGTGGAAGCGATATTAGTGCCAAAACTAACCATAAACATACTAAGAAAAATTTTAGAACTATAAATGAACAGTAGCAAAGTCCCAAATTTTTTTTAGACAGACGCTACAGTGGTCTTCTACGGTGGGGATCTACGGTCCGTGGATCCCTTCCGTGGGTCAGAGAGCCAATAGTACTGGTCGCAGATGGAAACCACGGATGTGCAGAACGGTCCATAAATTGATCTACGGACCGTAGTCCACATCCGTGGTTTCACACTTGGTGAGATTTTTAAGTGCGTCAACCAACGAACCCAATCAACGGTCCGTAGACGGGGTGTCGTGGATGTGATCTGTGCCAGGTTTCAGCCATTATTTATTTACAAGCCCACATCCTAGACCATTTACAACAATATCCTAGTCTAACCATGTATTTCAACATTTAATCATGCTAGTTTGTCATTCTCAAGATTCCGATTAATCATTTTAACCAAGTATTGAAGACAAACTTTTGGAACCCTAAGTCAAAACTTACATTTTGACTTATAATCACATACAATAAGGCTACACAATGACTATCTATCGTTCCAAGGGCATTGTAATTTTCAAGTTTATCATGCAATTTCATCTAACAATTACCCAAGGTCAAGACCCAACTCCCGACTTTCTATATTCCATCTATGAATCAAAATTCAAAGTGAGGGGAAAGTCTATTACCTTATAAGCAACGAGGAGTGGGGTGATTGCGTGACGACAATAAGCTTAGCAAGACCAAGAAATCACCTCTTCGTTACTAACCAAACACCGAACCCTTTTTGTGGAATATGGAATGAGTTGTATTCGAAATGGAAGGGAATTGGGGGAATTATGGAAGGGTGATATTATAGGGTGATTTAGGGAGGTAATGGGATGGTTGAAACAATTGAGGAGTGAATGGAGGGAAGTGGAAATGATTTGAAATTAGGAGAGTTTTTAAGTAAGGGGGTCTGGGTCGGGTCAGACAGAAATAGGGTTTGGACTCACGAGACCCCGTCTATAGTCCGTGAGTCGATCTACTGTCCGTAGATTAGGACCGTAGATCACTCTTACACTTAGAAAAATTTAGAGGCTTACCTGGGATCTACGGACACCATCCACGGTTCGTGGATTAAACGACGGACCGTAGATGGGGTTGGTAGACCTCTGCACCAGACCATTTTTTGCAGATTTTTTGTGGTGTACCTGCACATGTAGCAACCAATAGGCTATTCTTTTTACATTTTCTGGACACTTTTTAGACACGGACCCTATACTAATTCTAGCCAACACTAAGAACTAAAATACTAAAACACCTACCTAAATTGATACAAAGACACAATTAAACAAAGAAAGCTACTAAATGAAAAACAGAACCCTGTCGTTGGCTAGATTGTACATCTTGGGTTGCTTCCCAAGCAACGCTTAATTTAACATCGCGGCACGACGCAAGTGTCTTGATTACTCAGACTTCATCAAGATTGTAGGCCTCAATCACTTCTTGCACAGTTTCAGCATTTCCTAGATAAATTTTGATCCTTTGCCCGTTTACCATGAACCTTGTTCCATCCCTATTTTCAAGCTCAACCGCTCCATGGGGAAGCACTTTTGTGAGCAAAAATGGCCCGGTCCATTTGGACTTGAGTTTGCTTGGAAACAAGTGCAACCTAGAGTTGAATAGAAGCACAAGATCACCAACCACAAATTCTCGCTTTTCAATTATTTGATCATGATACCTCTTCATCTTCTCTTTGTACAGGGCTGAACTTTCATAAGCTTTTAGGCGAAACTCATCAAGCATATTCAAGTCATTCATTCTTTGATTAGATGCGGCGCCCCAATCCAAATTTAACTTCTTCATTGCCCACATCGCCTTATGCTCTAGCTCTACTGGCAAATGACAAGACTTCCCATATACAAGTTGGTAAAGAGACATACCTATGGGGTCTTGTATGCAGTGCGATATGCCCATAGAGCATCATCAAGCTTCCTTGACCAATTCGTTCTATTAGCATTCACAGTCTTCGCCAATATCTGTTTGATCTCTCTGTTGGATACTTCAACTTGACCGCTAGTCTGTGGATGGTAAGGAGTGGCTACATTGTGACGAACACCATATTTCTCAAGTAGTGCCTTGAACAACTTATTACAAAAGTGAGAACCTCCATCGCTAATAATAGCCCTCGGTGTACCAAATCTGGAGAAGATATTCCTTTTCAAGAATGCGGGGACACTTTTACCTTCATTGTTGGAGAGCGCAACTGCTTCCACCCACTTCGATACATAATCAACCGCAACAAGAATATACTTCATCCCATATGAACTCACAAATGGCCCCATAAAATCAATGCCCCATACATCAAACAACTCTAGCACCAATATAGGATTCATAGGGAGCTCTTGCCTCTTTGAAATCCCTCCTTCTCTTTGGCAACAATCACAAGACTTGGCGAAATCATGAGCATCTTGGTGGATGGTAGACCAGTAGTACCCACATTGCAAAATCTTATGTGCAGTACGAATACCACTATGATGCCCACCAACGGGTGATGAATGGCATGCTTCAAGTACACTCAACATCTCAACCTCGGGCACACAGCGACGAATAATCCCATCAGCACAACTACGATACAAGTAAGGTTCATTCCAAAAGAATTTCTTCACATCATGCATAAACTTTTTCCTTTGGTGAAAAGACAAATCGGGGGGTACAATATCGCTTGCCAAATAATTAGCAAAGTCTGCGAACCAAGGAATCAAATCATGAGAAACAGCCAATACCTGTTCATCTGAAAAAGCATCAATAATTTTAGCCCTATCTCCAAGCTTTAGGATAGCCTCTTCCTCTAATATGGACAAGTGATCTGCAACTTGATTTTCGGTCCCCTTTCTATCTTCTACACAAAATCAAATTCTTGCAGCTACAATACCCATCTAATCAATCTTGGTTTTGCATCCTTTTTCGCCATCAAATACCTCAATGCAGAATGGTCAGTATGTACTATGACCTTAGTACCAAGCAAGTAGGATCGAAATTTCTCGAATGCAAAATCCACCGCAAGAAGTTCTTGTTCGGTCACAGTATAATTCTTCTCGGTTACATTTAGAGCTTTGCTAGCATAGTAAATAGGCTGAAGAATTTTCTCTCACCTTTGTCCCAATACTACACCGAGCGCCACTCCACTCGCATCGCACATTACCTCAAACGGTTGTCCCCAA
This sequence comes from Solanum okadae, assembly GCA_036553675.1. Taxonomy (NCBI): domain Eukaryota; kingdom Viridiplantae; phylum Streptophyta; class Magnoliopsida; order Solanales; family Solanaceae; genus Solanum; species Solanum okadae. The sequence goes on from CM071678.1 coordinate 30,244,519, forward strand.
TCCGGTGAAATAATGATCGGTGCAGTAACCAACTTCTCCTTCAACTCTCCAAATGCTCTAAGACAAGCATCATCAAAATAGAACTTACACTCCTTCTCGAGCAGTTTGCACAATGGATGTGAAATTTTGGAGAAATCTTTGATGAATCTCCTATAAAAACCTGCATGCCCAAAAAAACTTCTAACACCTTTTACAGAAATGGGCGGTGGAAGCTTTTCTATTACCTCAACTTTAGCTCTATCAACCTCAATACCTTTCTCTGAAATTCGATGACCCAACACTATACCTTCTTTAACCATGAAATGACACTTCTCCCAATTCAGCACCAAGTTGCAGTGTTCACACCTTTTAAGCACCTCGGTCAAATGATCTAGACAACGATCAAAAGAATCACCTACAACTAAAAAATCATCCATGAACACTTCAATAGTGTCCTCCACCATATCAGAAAATATCGACATCATACAGCGCTGGAAGGTTGCTGGAGCATTGCACAACCCAAATGACATCCGTTTGAAAGCAAAAGTCCCTTATGGGCAAGTAAAGGTGGTCTTCTCTTGGTCTTCTAGAGCTATAGAAATTTGATTGTAGCCCGAATACCCATCAAGAAAATAATACCAACCCTTTCCTGCAAGTCTATCCAACATCTGGTCCATGAATGGCATAGAAAAGTGGTCCTTTTCTGTCCATGCATTCAACTTTTGATAATCCATACAAACTCTCCATCCAGTAACGGGCGTCATTGGAACAAGCTCATTTCTTTCATTTGGAACCACAGTCATACCCCCATTTTTAGGCACACACTGCACAGGACATACCCAACTACTATTTGCAATGGGATAAATAACTCCCGCATCCAGCCACTTGATGATCTCCTTTTTAACTACTTCTTGCATAGGTGGATTTAATCTTCTCTAGTGCTTGATACTGGGCTTATTATCTGGTATGAGTTGGATTTTGTGAGAGCAAATACCGAGATGAATCTCAATAATATCCGCAATAGTCCACCCAATAGCTCGCTTGAACCTCTATAACACAGTCACCAAGCACTCTACTTGTCTCGCATTCAAATCTGCCGCAATGATGATCGGCAAAGTATTCTCTTTGCCCAAGTATACATACCTCAAATGCGGTGGTAGAGCCTTAAGCTCCAATTTTGGTGCCTCCACAATAGATGGTCTTGCGGGTGGGAACTCGCAATTCTTCATGTCTAACTCATACTTCTTTGGTTTGGACCGATATTCACACCTAATAAGTGCGGCTACCAACTCATCATACTCTTCAATACCATCACTATCGAAATTCATCATAACTGTTGCTAGTGCCTCAACACCTAGTCGCTCTTCAATTTGAACTTTTGTCCCACTCTCCACTCTGTAAGTTATAGCAGATACTGTTTGGAGCTCACCACTCTGCCTCATAGACCTACAAATATTGAAAGTTCCTTCTTCATTGTTCAGTCTGAACTTCATCTGTCCCTTTTCCATATCAACCAAAGCATGCCTTGTGGTAAGAAACGGTCTCCCAAGGATGATGGGAACCTCAAAATCAACCTCACAGTCAAGAATCACAAAATCTGTCGGAAAAATGAAAGACTCCACTTTCACTAGCATATCATGGAGTACACCAATGGGCCTCTTCACAGTTTGATCGGCCATTAGTAACCGCATTGCAGTGGGCTTTGGGTCCCCTAGACCCAACTTCTTGTAAATAGACAAGGGCATGAGGTTGATGCTAGCACCAAGATCACACAATGCCTTAACAAAGTGTAACAACCCTATAGTACATGGGATCGTGAAAGCACCAGGGTCTTCCTTCTTCTGCACAAGAGATCTTGTAGCAATAGCGCTACAATGCTGCAATCTATCATCATCTTCAAAACTCACAGACCTTTTCTTTGTCACCATATCTTTCATAAACTTTGCATACCCAGGCATTTGCTCCAAGGCTTCTATCAAAGGAACATTGATAGAAAGCTGCTTCAACATAGTAATAAACCTGTGATATTTACCATCTTCAGTCTTCTTCACTAACCTCTGTGGAAAAGGTGGTGGAGGTGTAGGTATGGGGACCACTTTTTGAGATATCTCCTCTTCTTGCGTTGTCGCAGTCTCAGACTCTTCTCTAACCTCCACCACATCATCTTCTTTTCTAATCTCAGCATCCACCACAGACGGCATAGGTGGATCTATGGTTTGCTTACCCCCTCGAGTAGTAATTTCCATACAATGACCATCATTCTTTGGATTCTGGATGGTGTTGCTAGGAAGAGTGCCAGGTTGACATGGGTTCACTGTAGTAGACAACTGAGTCATCTGCTCCTCTAGATGCTTTATTGAAACTGCATGGGCATCAACCTTTTGACCAATACCAGACAAGTCATTTCTCATCTCCTTCACATTCTCATCAGTTGCATTAAACCTTCTCATCATCTTCTGAATCATATCTTTAATACGCACCGTATTGCCTCCAGCTTCCCTAGCACCAGATTCCTGATTTTCTGGGGGAACATAAGGTCCAACCCGATCGTTTCTGTTGCCATAGTTATTCATGTTGTAGTTGTTGTCGCGATTGAAGTTCCCATCCCCGACATAGTGACCCTCTCTGTTGTAATTTCCATAGTTCCGACCTTGGTTCCCTTGACCTTGGCGCCAATTTTCCGTGTTGGATTCTTGGGCATTGGTCGGAAACCCCCCATCTGATCATTCACAGCATAAACATCCTCTTCATAGTAACACTCTTCAACTGGGGGTGGCGTTCTAGTCAAGTAATTCATAGCATTTACCTTCTCTGCACCTCCGCTCACATGCTTTAATACCAACCCCAACTTGGTCCTCATCTGAGCCATCTCCTCACGAATATCATCCACAGACTGGGTGTTTGTATTCTGAATGGCAAATGTGTTTCTCCCAGTATCTGACCTCCTAGTGTTCTATGCTTTATTATTGCGAGATATCTTCTCCAGTTTTTCAGAAAGCTGTGCATATGTGCAGTCTCCATATGAACCCTCTGCAATGGTATCAAGCACTGCTTTATTGTTATCATCCTGACCTCGATAGAAATATTCCTTCATCGACTCATCATCAATACGGTAATTTGGGACACCTCTTATGAAGGTAGTGAATCTGTCCCAAGAGCTACTCACAGACTCTCCAGGTAATGCTACAAATTTGTTGACCCTATCTTTGTGATTTAGCTTCTTGGACACTGGATAGTACCTTGCTCGAAACACATCTGTTAGTTGGTCCCATGTAAAGATTGAGTTATAAGGAAGCTCAGTGAACCATACTGCAGCATCGCCTGTCAGTGATAGAGGGAACACTCGTAATCCGATGACATCCATATCCAAGTCTGGTCTACCTACACAAATTTTGCACACCACCCTTAACTTGGCTAAGTGAGCATGTGGGTCCTCCGATGACAATCATGAGAATAAGCCCCTTGCTGTAAGCATCTGCATCAAGCTACTAGTCACCACAAATGTGTGCCCTGGAGGTAGAGTGGGTAGGACAATAGGTCCATCAGAGTCTGCTATATTGATGTTGCCTCGATAGTTGTCATGTTGTCGTGGGCCTAGTGGATCTTGGACCCTCAATGCATCTCCCTATTGATTTTCAGCTAGAACCTGGTTGTCCCCACCAACTACCCTCTGTTGTTGTAACTCAACTGCATCACCTAAATTTCCTTCGATAGGATTAATTGGATCTCTTGGATTGTTCATTCTTCGCAAAGTGCGGTTCAACTCTGGATCGTAAGGCGTAAGTGGTTCACCCTGGCTCCGTGTACTTGGCATACATTAGAGTCAGAACCTGAGAGAGACAAAAACAAAGAGAAAAGGTAAAATTAGGAAATATTTGACTAACGTTCAATAATGTAGTTAAAATAAATCTAAAAGCCAAATCTTCCCCGACAGTGGCGCCAAAAGTTGATACGCTCAAATTACACCTCCCTAAAGAAGTATAAGCGATCGTTATCAAGTAAAGAACCCAACTGTAGGTTGGGGTCGATCCCACGAGGAAAATGGCTTAGATTTTACTTTAACCAACAATTATATTCAATTAGTCAAATTTTCCAGCAACAAGTAATAAAAAGGGGGGATTTGTGAAACAAATTGTAAGAATTCCGTAAGTAATCGGTAAACAAAAGTAAATTTTGTTGTTATCAAGGTGAGAAAATTAACTAGGGTACACGTGTTCACCACAAGCTCATAACTCAGTAATCCAAGTAATAGCAATCCTTTCCTAGTGTATTACATGCAAAGTGATAAGTTAGGTATCTCTAAATCCTTGGTCCGGCATATAGAGAATTTCACCCCGCACCTTGGTCCGGCTACGTGTGTCTAATTTACTAACCCTTACCTTTACCTCATATTAGACATCATAATCGATGTTTGGCTTAGTTCTTACTTTGCACCAATCGACACTAGCCTATTAGATAGTATCACACTAAATCTATGTTGATAATTCTTTTCTTGTTGATTACCTCCTTGGTTCGGCAAGTAGCAATAAGGCGAGTTCTAACGTGTGCACTCGTTAAAAAGACTTTTGAATGAAAGAATTATTAATGCATGCAAAACACTATTCAAAAATTGCTTATTAATTGTTCATACTTTATTAATCGCTCATGGATCCCACAACCCTAGTTGTGGATATAGTTACCCATATTAGCAAGAATACAATTCATAGTTTTAGATGAAGAAATCATGAACTTACGTAAAGAGAATAATAAACCCATAAATTCAACTTGAATTGCAAATCCACAATATTCACAACGAACTTAGGAAATCAAAAATTGCTAGGGTTGCAAATTAATCTCCAAAGTCACCAAGTAAAACTAGAATAATAATGTAACTAGGTTTACATGCCCTATTTATAGAAAACAAATCCTAAATTAAAAGGGAAACAAATTAAGGAAAGTTTGTTCAGGCACGCGTCTTCATTCCACGAGACTGACTTACGGATCATCAATGGATCTACGGTCCGTAAGTCCCTTCCGTCAGACAGGATTTGGAAAATATTTCAGTTTCCAAAAATCAGCTTCTCTGAAGCAAACGACGGACTTGCCGTACGGACCGTAGATCGATCTACGATCCGTCAATCCCCTCCGTAGCTCCACACTTAGAATTTTAAAAAATCAGGTTCTGGAACCCTCGCAGTATCAATCTACGGATCAGCAGTACGGTCGGTAGATCAATCTACAGACCGTCAATGGCCACCGTGGTTCCACAGTTGGTCAGATTTCCCTGATTTGTCTTCCATACCTTGCCCGCTGATCTACGATCATAACCTACGGACCGTCAATGGACCTACGATCCGTAGATCACCTCCGTGAATGCCCTTTTTTGCATTTCTTTCAGCTGTCTCTATACTTTCGCGCATGAACATCCTTCCTGCAAAATATGATAAAAACACATAAAACCCAATACAAAAAGGCCCTAGACACACACAACTTGTAAGTGAAATGTATTAGAAATACCGTAAACTCACGGTATATCATCCATTATCACCACATATCACCATTTCAAGAGAAACATGCTTTCACATTAGCATAATAACACTTTATACAATATCACATTAATACCATTAGAACATCTTCACATTATAGTTTCACACAAAATTTTCATATAGCTTCATATAGGACTTTACATATAGCTTCATATGTGTATAATAATACAACAATATAATAACACTCATATAATGCCCTTCATGGCCTCAATTCACAATAATACAATATTCCAACATTATAGAACAACTTCACCAATGCCTTCATGGCTACAATTCACAATAATACCACACAAGAATAAGATATAACACTTCCACCAAAGGTGGATTCAACCTACCAACAACAATCAATTTAATAAAGAGAGTTCAAGCTTTCTTCCCATAATCCAAAGCCATAGCCAAAATCACCAAAATCTAAGCAATCACCAATACTTCACCCATAAGGCTTACCATCCTTAATTCACCCATTATCAACAAGGAATCATGAATAAACATTAAAAAACACAAGAGATATCAATAAAATTCACTTTACACATAATTCCATCAACTTTGAATTTATAGAAATAGACCCACTTCATAGCGAATTTTAGGGTTTTGTAGAAGACAAGGGTTGATGGAGTATTTCATTCAAAAACCACAAACAAACATCAATTAATCCATATCCAAACGTTTCAAATCATTTTCATGCAAGAACCCTTGATAGAATTGAAAAACAAGCTTTTAGTCACTTTTTGAAAATATTGTAAAAGCCTTTGAAATTGACTCTAGGATGAAGATGAGTCCTAGATGAAGAGCCACCATACCTCACTTGAAGAATCCACTCAAAATTTGATGAAGAACTCACCAATTCCAAGCCCTAGCTCTTCTTCTTCTATGAACTAGAGAGAGTTTTTTTAGAGAGAATGATTTTGGAGGGTGTGATTTGAAGAATGAGTTTAAAACCCTCACTTATATGCTTTAATACACTTAAAATACTAAAAACAACTTAAAATAAATGGCCATACATTTAATTAGCTTGGTCGGTTTTGGACCGCTTTTACAGTGCCCATTGACGACCCATCATTGACGGACCGTCCTGGTGGGCGTCACTTGGGACTATAGCTGCTCAAATGGGGACTTTGCTCCCCAGGCTAAGTGTGGAATGATGCCCACCCTTGACGGGGTGTCAACTGTTTGAAGAGGCGTCAACCCTTCGGTGTCAAACACACTGCCTTGGGCAGTCTCTTGCCAAGGTTTGGGTCCTCTCCAAGGACCCTTAGGTTGGTCCTTAGGGAATCGTACCCAGACGTCGTGACCCTATACCAACCCTCCTAGACACTAGGGTCACTCCCACTAACCTAGGACCTCAAACCACACACAAAACAACACACAAAACTATGACAACACATCACACACACTAGCACCAGCACTAGGCTAGTCTTTGAACGACATGGACATCTCTTGACGTTTGACTTCCAAATACACTAAACTAACATTACACACTGCCTAACTTCCATAGACACTGATTTTAACCACTAAAAACCACATAACCAATCAACAACACACATGAGAGGCTCTAGCTTACCTAGTTCATTTGTTTGGGTTGCTACAAGCATCCAAGGTTTCAAACACTTGGAAGGTGAACCAATCCATGAGACATCGCTGAGATTTAAAAAGTTGGTACTTCAATGCCCGACTCATGGACTTCCAAATGATGTGTTGGTACAATTCTTTTATAGGAGTCTTGACTTGGTGAACAAAGGAGTTGCTGATCAACTTGTTCCCATAGGTATAATGCAAAAACCCTATGAAGTAGCGTCTTAACTCCTTGATTGCATGACCAAGATTAATAGAGCATGGTAGACTCGTGAGGACCAAATGTCTTCTCTCACTTTTAGGATGATGAAAGAGCAGATCGAGAAGGATCAAGACAAAGACCAAAATATGGCCAAAATGATGACCCAACTAGATATCTTGGCGAAAAATGTCATGGGTAGTGGTTCGAAAAGTTTTAATGATGTGGGTGTTGGTAGAGTAAACCCAGATGAAGAACATTTTGAGGCATTGTATAATGAGGAAGTGAACTTTCTTGCAAATCAAGGAGGTGGTTTTCGTGCAAACTATCCAAGGCCGGGTGGAAATCCGGGTTGGAATAGAGATGATGGATGGAGAGATCGTGATACGAAATGGCGTGATCATACGCTACTTGGAAGGAAAGAGAGGGTGACAAAGATAGGTACATCCTACCACATGAGCACCAAAAGCCTAAAGAACCAAGCACTGAATCAGAAAATGTTCGCACTGAAGACATGCTTTCACGCATTCTCAACAAGGTCGAAGGTTCAAACAAAGTGTTGAAAGAGATGAAAGAGGACGTCTCAACTGTCAGTCAGATCGTGACTTCTCATTCAGTCTCTATCAAGCAGCTTGAAACACAAATGGGTCAAATCTTGACTCATCTAAACCTTAGGCCAAAAGGAGGGTTACTTAGTGACACAATGGAAAACCCCAAAAATGAAGCTTGAATTGGTATTTCCATCGTACCACAACGTTAAATAAGGAGCTTCTTGGGAAGTAACCCAAGTTTTTGATGTTTTAAATTTTGTTTTTGAATAACAGGTATTAATTTTGCAGGTTGAAAAGTTAAAAGTGTTGGAAAATAGGCAACTTGGCGAGCCAAAAGTCATGTTGGCGACATGCCAAATAGGTCGATGAGCCTGACTTGGACCACCGTAGAAACCACCCAACTTGATGGGAAATTCTTTAAAACTCAGGAACCTAAAAGCTCTGTCGGCAACTCACCGAACAGGTTGGCGAGCCCAATTTTGTCCACCGTTTGAACCCTCAAATTGCTGTGAGTTCTGTAAAACTCGGTGAGCCAAAATACCACTTGGCGCATCGCTGAGTGGGTCAGCGAGCACAACTTACTCCACTGACTAGCGCGCAAAATAAAAGGTTTAAAAGGCTAAAAAGTTTAAAATTTCAAAATCCTTCATCTTCTCTCATTTTAAACATTCATAATCTTACCCCGATACTATATTGCTCATATTTTCTGCATTTCTACTTTTTTTTCTTTGGGATCTTTGCTCGAGATTAGTTTTGGAACATTACCGCCTAGCATTTCAATTAAATTTTGGCATAAAGGTTGGTTTTCTGAACCCCGTAGTCTAATTGTGGTGGAACTCAAATGAATTCGGTAAATTGTTGTGATAATTGTTGGGTAGTCAGTGATGACGTTCTAGAAGGTTTGAAAGGGAGGCGAGTTTAGTGGTTCTTACTCTAGATTGTAGATTTCTAGGGGTTATCTGTCCGGTCCTATTCAGTCTTCATTGCACGTTTCAGCTAAGGGTTCGTCATAGACCAACCAGTCATTTTCTAATTTTGGTGGTTATGTTCAGGCTTTTTTGTCTTCACAAAGACCTACTCTCGACTCCAAGACTTGTTTTGGATATGTGAGGTTGGCTATATCAGGATATATTGTTCGAGATAGAGTTAGGCTCGGTATGATCATGGTTACACATCCCCAATAGGTAGAGGTGGGGGTGGTTATGGCAGAGGTCGTCATTCTATGGGGCGTGGTGGCTAAGGTGGTGATGGTAACCAGTCTAGCCGGGGTTAAAGCTCAATAGGGGAAATGGTCAGACAGGTGATAGAGCCCAATGTTATGCTTTCTTCAGGAGGCCAAAGACAGGCATCTGATACTGTTATGTAAAGGTCCAACTTCAGGACTTGTTAGGGAAAGGTTTTATTGGATCGATGGTCTTTCCTTAGGGTGCTTGAGTTTTATTTGTGCAGAAAAAGGATGGTATTTTTTGGATGTGTGTACACTACAAACAACATAACAGGATGACTATTAAGAACAAGTACCCTATTCCTCGCATTGATGACTTGTTCGATCAATTACAGATTGCTTATATTTTCTCTAAAATTGGTTTGAGTTTTGGTTATCATCAACTAAAAATACGGGCAACGTATGTGCCAAAGACTACTTTTCGAAAAAGGTATGAGCATTATGAGTTCTTAGTAATGTTTTTTGGGCTAATGAATGCCCTTGCTTTTATCATGATTCCGATGAACTAAATTTTATGCCATATTTAGATCTCTTAGTTATTGTATTTATTTATGATCTACTAATCTAGTCAAAGAGCAGAAAAGTACATGAAGACCATCTCATAATTGTCCTAGGATTGTTAAGGGAGAAAAGGCTTTATGCCAAGTTCTCTGAGTGTGAGTTCTGGCTCGATTCAGTCTCCTCCTTAGGGAAAATGGTTTCTAAGGATGGAGTGATGATGGATCCCAGAAGATTGAAGTACTGAAGAGTTTGGGAAGACCCACTAATGTTTTAGAGGTAAGGAGCTTTATTGGTTTAGCTAGCTACTACTATCAGTTCATCAAGGAATGTTCTTCCATTGCTTCCTAGCTGACCAATTTTACCAAGCAGAATGTTTCATTTGTATGGTTGGATGAGTGTTAGGAGAGTTTTCTAAAACTCAAGACATTATTGACTACTGCACCGATCTTGCCTTATCTGTGAAAGGTAAGAATTTCATTATTTATTATTCTGGTTTAACTGTAGCGCTGATGCAGGAATGGAATATAATTTCCTATACTTCAAGCTAATTTAAAGTACATGAACACAACAATCATACTCATGATTTACAGTTGGCTCGGTAGTATTTGCATTGAAGCAGTGGAGGCATTATCTATACGGGATAAAGTGTGAAGTGTATACAAATCATTGCAGTTTACAATATATGTTCACTCAGAAAGACATGAATTTGAGGTAGAGGAGGTGGATGGAGTTGCAAAAAGACTATGATGTTACATTTTTTATCACCCAAGAAATGCTAATATTGTGACTGATGCGCTGAGTAGAAAAGCAAGGAGCATAGAGGTTTATCCCAATTGCACACTTCCAGATGTCCATTGTCTAGAGAGGTTCAAACTCTAGTTCATGACCTTATGAGACTAGAATTAACTGAGAGAAGGTAGGATTCTTGGCTGCTTGTGTGGAGGCAAGATCTTTTCTTCTTGAAAAGATTAAAGGAATGCAGTTTAATGATGAGAAGTTGAGTCGGATTCGCGATATGGTTTTGCGAAGAGATGCCAAGGATAATGTGATTGATGAGTAAGGCATCTCGAGGATTAAGGGGCGGGTATGTGTGTCGTGTGTTGAAGATATGACTCAGACTATTCTTGTAAAGTCTCAGAGTTTGAGGTAGTTTATACATCATGGTGAAACCAAGATGTATCGTTATCTAAGATAACATTATTGGTGGTGTAGAATGAAACGTGAAATTGTTGATTTTGTTGTCCAACGTCTGAACTGTGAGTAGGTAAAGTATAAGCACTAGAGGCCTGAAGGGACACTTCAGATAATGCCCATTTCAAAATGGTAGTATAATAGGATTGCAATGGACTTCATGGTTGGTCTTCCAAAGATAATAGGTAAGTTTGATTCGATATGGGTGATTTTTGTCAGGTTGACTTAGTGTGCGCACTTTATTCCGGTCAAGATGACTTATAATGTAGAGAAGTTATCAAAACTCTATATCCGCATAGTGTTTGCTTGCATGGAGTTCTGATTTCCATCATATCAGATAGAGGTACGCTATACTTCTAACTTAGATTGGATCTTAGTACCACATTTCACCCTCAAATTGATGGGCAGTCTGAGCAAACAATTCAAGTGCAAGAGAATATGCTCCATGCGTGCGTGATAGATTTTGGTGGTCATTGGGATTAGTTCTTACCCTTGGCAGAGTTATCATACAACAATAGTTGTCACTTGAGTATGGTTATGGCTCCATTTGAGCCATTGTATTGAAGGAGATATAAGCTCTCATTGATTGGTTTGACGCATTTGAGGTTAAACCTTAGGGTATTAGTCGTTTGAGGGAATCATTAAAGAAGGTGAAATTCATTCAGGAGAAGCTTCTAGCAGCTCAAAGAAGGCAGAAGGAGTATGCAGATCAAAAGGTCAGGGACTTGGAGTTCATGGAGAGAGATCAAATGTTGTTGAAGGTTTCATCTATGAAGGGTGTGATGAGGTTTGGTAAGTAAGGTAAGCTTGGTCCAAGGTACATTGGGTCATTTGAAGTTCTTAAGTGTGTGGGAGAGGTGGCCTATTAATTGGCTTTGCCTCCTGGGTTGTTAGGAGTGCACCCAGTGTTTCATGTGTCTATACTGAAGAAATACCACGGTGATTGGAACTACATTATTTATTAAAATTTGGTCCTACTTGATGAGAATCTATCTTATGAGGAGGATCATGTAGATATCCTAGATAGGGATGTCCACAAGTTGAGGTCAAAGAAGATTGCATCTGTGAAGGTCCAATGGAAGAATCATCTGATTGATGAGCCCACTTGGGAGACTCAGGATGATATGCACTGGAGATATCCGCACCATTTTGTCAATTCAGGTACCCTTTCTTACCCTCACCATGTAACAACCCATTAGATCATTTTGAGTACTAAACTTATTTTGACCCTTCCCGTAAATTTTAAATAAGAATCTTGTATATTCGTTTAACTATGGTTATTTAATTGCTAAGTATTTATCAACTAGTTAATTTTAGTTGATTGTAAATGAGCCAATTCTTAAATTTATTTAGGGAAAACTAAGCAAATACCCCATAAATATAAATTAATTACAAATATATACCGCTTATATTGATGCCCACCTAAATAATTTCAATAGATGCCCAAACTGATAATTTCACTTATATATATTGTATTATTATCAGTAAGGCTGATGATTTCACTTAACTGATACTAAATCAATATATTATACTGTATTGGTATCATTAAGGTTTCTAGTTCAGAAATTACTCATTAGTCAATGATAGTATGACAGTATATATATTTTTGTGGTATCATTAAGGTTTCTTATTGAGAAATTACTCATTAGTCAATGGTACAATAAGATTTTATATATATATATATATATATATATATATATATATATATATATATATATATATATATATAAAATATGTATTGCTAGGATTAAGATTTCTTGTTCACACCCTACTCATTAAATAATGATACTATACAAATATATCTAGTAAAAATATTACCGAATGGTATCTCTATTAAAGGATAAAATGAAAAAAAAAAGTTAAAGAAAGAATGAAAAAATTGTTATCAAATGTTATCTCTAATAAATGATAATATAAAAATAAATAAATAAATAAATTAGAAAAATTTCAAAGGGAAAATAAAATAATAAATAAGAAAAGAACAAAAGAATTTATTTTATAATTTTAAAAACATAAAGATATGGAAAAAGAGAAATAAATAAATAAAATGAAGACAAACTAACCAAAAAAAGAAGAAGAAAGAAATGATAAAAATATTATCAAATTGTATCTCTAATAAATGAAAATATGAAAAAAGAATAAAAATAATAAATGATAAAATAAAAATAATTAATGAGAAAGAACAAAAGTAATTAATGATAAGACAAAAACAATAAATGAGAAAAAAAAGAACAAAAATAATTAATAATAGGACAAAAAAATTGGGTTGGGACGAATTGTGACTAAAATGTAAAAGGCTATGGCAAAGTTGGGCCTAAAATTAACTGGGGCTGAAGGGAAATTTGGCCCTTAACTAAAGGGGGGGGGGGGGTATGGGCAACAATTTATTTTGGGTCAATGCATATTTGCTGAATTAGTTTGAGTTGGCTATGCAATTGTAATTATTTTGTGTTTTGTGGCCCGTTTATCTAGTTTTCCTATTTATTTAATACCCTATGTAACTAGGTCCATATGTAGATTATTATTTTTTGCAATTTTGGCTCATAATTAATTTAGATAAAATAAACTATGGAGAAGACATGCTTGTAAACGGGGAAGAGCGGCATCTACATCTTTGGTAAGAATTTCAATTCTTGAATTTGGGTTACTGTTAGAAGAAAAATATACCTTGATACTAAATATTGTTACATTTAAATTATACTACTATTGGTATAATATGTTGGTTAGTGAGGAATTGAAAGGTATAGCGTATCAGTTTGGTTTTGGGGTTTTTTTTGGGGGGGGAGGGGGACAAAATCTTGAACTTCATGTGAGCAATGATTACTTCATGATCAAGAGTCATATAATTAGTAAAGAATAGGATAGTTTAGGATTATAGAATGGATGATCACTTTACTCCTCGTGAATTCAAGTTTCAGCTTGGTTACGCGGTGATAATTTTTGGTTCCTTTTCTTCTGTTCTTGTTAGGGTTACAGAATAAAATAAGTCTTGATACTATTATAAAATATAATTAAATATTAGTTGTATTTTTTTTATATAGATTTCATTAGAGTTATGTTATTTGGAGGAAGTGAGACTTAACCATAGGCTTAAAATTTATGGAATAGGAGACTTGGCATATTCATTGACCTCAAGATTTAGAAATTTGATTATAGATTTGAGTGAGTTATTGAGTTAAGGCTAGATATATAGTAATATGGGTGTCTACAGACTTGTTTGCTTATGAATATTGTATACTTGATAGATTGGAAACGTTCTGAGGCATTGAGAAAAGGAAAAACATTGGGGAATTAGCTTGATTGACTTCAGTTCTTCGGTGTAGGTAGGTTATGACTTTTCCTATATGATAGAGAGACTCTTAATAATTATTGATAGTCATTGAGTGATCTTGAAAATTTTTGTATGTACTTAATCATTGTGGTTTGGATGAGTTATATGTTGTATGTGGTTGGTCTGTAATTCCATAACTTCCAATTTTATCATGCAATTACATCTAACAATTACCCCAGGTCAAGACCCGACTTCCGACTTTCTATATTCAATCTATGAACCAAAATTCAAAGTGAGTGGACATGTATGTTGAGATATGGCGCACCCTCAAATCCCGCAAATTTGAAATTTTCACTAAATCCTGAGGCCCCTTCATTCCTAATTGGGTCAGAGAGTTCTACTCGGCCTACGGAATAAAATTGGTTCCACAAGGGAAGAGGAAGGCCAATGCCTTCAAACCAGTTGATTATGTGATTGTTCGGGGCAAGAAGGTGAAATGTCACATTGAGGACATAAATGTTATTTTGTGGTGTACTTAAAATTTCACGGATGACTACTAGAGTATGATTAAGACACAGACGTTCTATGACTGAAAGAGTTGGCTGGCTCCTCTTCTTTCTGACAAAACCCCTAAGTGGATTAAGGCTGGAGTGCCAATAGAGAAGAAGGATCTCAATGTGGTAGCGAGATATTGGTTCAGATTTATTAGTAGTACGATCCTTCCGTTCTAGAACGAGTCTATTCTCCATCACCCAAAGACAGCCTATCTTGGAGCTATTATTTCTAGTAAGAGCCTTAATTTAGGTACAATGATTGAGCAGGAGATGGCCATGAGGGCCAAGCAGCACCAAAAATCTCTTCCCTTTCCGTTGTTAATCACTGAGCTGTGCAGATGGGCCCATTTTTCTCGTGATAAGAAGACAAATGTGGAGGTGACACCACCTTCTTAACTGACATCTAGCGTATTGAAGCCAAGTAATAAAAGGAAGAAGTAAAAAGGAGGAGAGCAACTACGGTAGACACTGCCCAGGAGGTCGATGTTGCTACACTACATATATAGGCAATCATGACTAGTCAGGTTAGTGGGCCCTTAGGTACATTTGTACCTCCTCCTTCTAAGGCTTTAGATACTTCTACTGTTTGCCATTTCCCTAGATTTGTTGCTGGTACTTTTGTGTCCAGGCCTTCGATCACCTATTCCATGCTTTACAGGATGGGACACTTAGCCCAGACTGCTGATGTGTGTGCCTCCTGGCTAGATACTGTTGTTCCCGGAATGTTTGAGAGAGCTCTTTTTACTGCATTCACACCTCTCAGGGCTTCTATTGATGCCCTCATAGCTAGGATAAAGGTGTGTGAGAGAGGTCAGGGAGCCACTCATGAGGTGACGGCCTTAAAGGCTGCGATTGTTGAGTTGTGGAAATATGTGGATCAACTGAAGTCCACTGATATTTCTGTGATTTTTGGGATGGTAGAGATCCCCGATGATCAAAGTGCAGATATTCCAGCCTGTCATGAGGTGCCTTCGGCTACTACCGTAGATGAGATTAGGACTGATATTGCTGCTGATTATTCCGAGGCTGAAATTGATGAAGAGAAGCTTGGTGGGCGTGATGAAGCTATTTTTGAGGGTCTGACTGATTTAGATGAGGCCATGGTAGATTCAGTTGTGTAGGTCTCTTTGAGATATGTGCCCATGGTGGGCTCCAGTGGAACCAAGATTGTTGAGACCTCGGGCATTGATGCCCCGATAGACGGAGTGACTGAGATGTAGACTTCACCCAGGCTTAGTTTGGTAAGATAACTTTTTGCATCCCTTTCTATTGTTTTATTGACTATTTTGTTGTTTTAGTTGCAATTGGGGACAACTGCTTATTTTATTTGGTGGGGTGACATATTTCCATACCTACCTCTTGTCTTGTGGTTGGTTTTGTGTTGATGATATTTTTGTGAATATTGGGCTTAGATATATACATCTTGATTGTTGAATCTTGTTGTAGATGTTTTTAAATTATGGCCCATTGCTTTGATTGAAAATGGTTTTGAACCATATTTAAAGCCACCTCTTTTGTGTGTGATTGTGGCTGTTCTTGTGCAAATTTGAGTGTCGATTTTGGTCAATACCGATGACTTAAATAGTGCTCCTAATTGAACAATATAGATATGCATCTATGATGAGGCAAACGAAGTTACATAAACAATATGTGAACTTTTAACATCTCGTTGTGACTAGTCAGTTGTCGAATGAGTCTCTTGTGATGAGCATTGCCAGCGGGCTAGAAAGTGTGGAGTCATGTTTGATATGTGTACCAATGCCTTGTGTGATGAGATTACTTTGAACATTGTGTGTGGTGACACATAGAATTTTCCCCATTAGTCTGGTTGATTGAGTTATGCAAGCACTTGAAATGATCTTAGGCAAGAATTTTTAAGAGTGAACCAACTTGACAATATACCTCATTTGTGGCCAACCTAGTGAGATGTGTGAACCTTACTTGGCACCTTTTGAGTCTTACCCCTTTTCTTGAAACAAACTTGCGAAATTATAACCTCTCTTTAGCCCTTCACCCATAACTTTTATGAAGTATGGTTTTTTTGAATAGTTAACTTAGGAAAAAAGCCTACGTCGGTGGTGTGGTGAAAAGAGAAGGAAAGTCAAGAAGTGTGAGAAATCCCCCCTTGTGTTATTGATTTGAAAACGATGGAACCCCTCCATAAAAAAAGGTGAAGAAAAGAAAAAAAGGAATGAAAAAGAAGAAATAAAGAAAAATACCGAAAAAGTTGTGAAATAAAGTAGTGAAAATTGCAAAAGAAATGGGGTATCCGGTGGATCATATAAGAAGTTGAATAATGGGGGTGGATTAGGAGCATGTTTGGAATATTAAAGAAAACAGGGAAAGTGATGTTCAGACCATACTAGAAGGTAGAAGCCACTAAGCCTAAATGACCATCAATTTACACGCAGCCCCGTTACAAGCCTTCAAAAGACATTTTTGATCTTGAACAAGCTAAAACGAATGTTTATTGGAAAATAAGGGCAAGCCTATGGATAGAGTCATGCATGTGCTCATCTTTTTAAGTGTGACAGTTGTTTATGATTTCGTAATCTTCAATTGTTGATTTTTTTTTGTGAATATGGAATAATCTTTGTTGTGAGGGAATTTGAGTATCTTTGTTGAGCTTGAACCTGCTTTAGAGGCAAGCATTGTGAACTTGAGCATCATTGATAATGGTGAGTCACAATTTGAATCTTTGAGTGCACAGTTGATCATTGTATGATAAATTGAACCTTGTTGTGTGCATTTATGTTGAGTCTTATGCAACAATATTTGTAGACAACCTTATTGAACTGCTTATCTTGAGTTTTACTTGAGGACAACCAAAAGTTTAAGTTGGGCATGTTGATGAGTCAGAGATTTGGAATCATTTAGGCCTTTGTTTTGATAGTTCAAGTGTCCTAAAATGCCTTATCTAAGCTATACACTGATGTAAAAGCCTTGATCTTCAGGTATATGAACTAAATAGCAAAGGAAGGACACTAACAAAAAAAAGGAACTAAACAAGATGAAGAAGTGGAGAAGATCAATCTTGGTGATTGCCAAGACCACTCGGCGAACCGCTGAGTGGCTCTTTAAACCACCTAAAGTTCTAGCGTTACAATCTTGAGGGAAGTAACAAAGTCGGGAATGGAAATGGGCAGTCGGTGAATCACCAATCAGTTCCGCGATGATGAAATGGATCACCCAAAGTTATACGACTTAAGGATATTGAGAACCATGCAAAATGGCGATGGAATAGAGCAACAGGTAGATCACCAAACCACTCGGCTAGCCCGACTTACCTCGCCTATTGGCTTTTCAGGTCAAATTTTGGGCAACTATAAATTGGATTTTAAATGTAATTCCGAGGAGTTCTCTCCTAGATATTACAGTTCCCATTATAGACTTAGAGTTTTCTCTAGATTTTTGAGTTGGAAATGTATAATTTTGGAGGATTTGGAGAGTGGGTTTTTGAATTTCATTATGAGAAATCATTGTAAAGGCTGGAGACTCTTACCTAGATCATGGCTAATGCATTTGGTAATCGTTTCTCTGTTTTTACGATGTGTAGCTAAAACCCCAATTCTTGGCTTGTGATCATCTCTTTATTTGTCTAATTATCATATGAGTATTGTTTTATGATGATGAAATAGTTATTTTAGTATGGGTTTAATCATTAGATGAGTTTTAATTTATGAATTGTAGATGCAAATGAAATTCTAAGTTTGAGTTCTTAGCTTGCGTAGGAAAGAGGTTTTGGGACCAAAGCTTTTGATTAATGATTTGTGGGTATTGGGTTAATATGGGTTCAACTCGAGAGAGTGAATCTTAAATCCAATCCTACCAATCTATCTCGAGAGAGTGGATGTATTAAGGTTGTGGGTTGGTTATCTTGTTTAGCTTGTTGATGTTCGAAAGAAATCACTTGAGCCTTAATAGTTGTTCGAGAGAAAACTATTGCACTTAAAGTCCAGCCAACCCACAGTGTTTCAGCAAATCATCATTAGATTTCAATTAACCATATAGCATAATTAGCCTATAGTTGATCATATCCCAAGAACCTCTCTCCATATTGTTATTTTCCCTTGTTTTCATTGTTGTTTTAGCTGTTCATTGCAAAACCAAATCCCCCATCTGACATTAGTTGTCACCTTTTTTGATTTAATTGTATGTTTGTAATAACTTTTATTCCTATAACCGTTTAGAAAACATTTATACTTCTTAGTTGAATTTTAGACATGTACCGCTCACTTTTGGTTTGACCCCAACTCTTCATTGAGTTTTATTCTTATTAACGATCATTTAAACCTAGAATTGGATGAGGTGTGCTTGAAATGTCTAATCAAAATGGTGACGCTTTCGGGAAGTGTTGTAGCTTAAAATTATGTTACTGAAGTTAAATTGTGTTCTTTTCATGTTATAGTTGAACCGACTTAATTTGTTTTGTGTTTTTGTCTTTTTTGTTGAACATCAGAAGAGATGAGTGTAAAGGGAAGCAATGGAAGCCAAGTGGGGCACCAAGACGACATTCGAAAGCTAAATGAAGTAAATGATCCAAATCAATTGGGTGGTGTGATGAGTCCACAAATAGAAATAGTGTCCTCAAATGCTTATTTTGTCTCAATATCGGATGAAAACTCTTAAGTTTCAGGTATTTGAAGTTATAGTGGAAGCATGAACACTTAGGTGCAAAAAGGAACAAAAAAGGTGAAAAGAACGAAGAAGCTGAAGCCAAAGCATCACCAAGCACACTTGGCGATTCGCCGAAGGGATGCACTCCGCCCTTTGTTCCAGTACGCGAAGCCCTGAAGGGGAAGGATTAAAAAGGCGATGAAAGGAGCAGTCGGCGCTTCGCCGAATAGTTTCGTGATGTAGTATTATACCGCCCAATGTTCCAGAACGTGAAGATGGTGAAGGAAAGTACGAAACGGTGATGAGATAGAAGAAGGGCGAGTCGCTGAGTTATTCGGCTGCTTTGACTAACCTCGCCAAGCGATCCGCCAACACTAATTTGTGAAGTCTATAAATACAAAACTATTTATTAATTTTTGGAGAGTCAAATTATTCTGATAATTTGCACAATAGAATAGTACTTTTTTGGGATATTTTCTCTCGAGTTTGGAGAGGATTTTTTGGGAAACTTGAAGAAAGAAGAATTTCATTTTCCCCAAGTTGGAAGTGGGTCTTCTGCATTCTTCTTCCTTTGCTTAAATCAAAGTTTAATTCCTTATACCCATTTGATTTTATTATCATTTTAGGTGTATTTTGTTATTTCTTGATGTGTGGCTAAAAACACCTATTCTTGGGGTATGATTTAGCAAATATGTGTTGATATTATTGTTGGGTCTTGTTTGTTGATATGTTAGATGTATTTTAATGGTGATTTCACCTAGTGGTTGTGGTTTAATTTAATGGGTTTGTAGTTGCAAATACAAAACGACCCATGTGTTTTTGGCTTGCTCGAGAGAGAGGTCGCGAAACCAAGACCGCTAGACTGATGGCCTAAGGAGTGGGTCAACATGATATTCTGCCCGAGAGGGTGAGCCCTAGTCCCATATCCTAACACTCAGCTCCAGAGAGTGAGTGGGGTAAGGCGTAGGCTGGCCTTCATGCGGCAAATCGGTGTCCGAGAGGAACCCATTTGAAATGGGGTAAGTTGCCCGAGAGGGAAATAATTTCCATCTAAAGCCTAGCCTAGTAACTATTATCTTGCAAATTTCCGATCGAAATCATGTACCCAACAATTTATCTCAACCTGTATTGCGGTCACACCCCAAGAGCTTTTCCCCATACTTGATTCTCTTGTTATTTTTGTTGTTTTTCGTACTGGTGACAAAACCCCCAATTATCTCACCCCCTTTAGTTTAATACGTTTTTACTTGTTAATGTCTTTAGCTACAACTAGGTAGAGCCAAACTTTATTTTTCTATCAATTCTCAAAACCACTCCCTTGGGACATGACCCCAACCTTTAGTTGGATTACTATATTATCGATGATTGTAGACACTCGTACCGTAGGTTAGTGTCGTTGGTCACGATAAGCATCAAAATAGTGTCGTTGCCGGGGAATGGTGTTACTTGAGAATTTTTTGTTAAGTAGAACTTATTATTCTTCTTTGTTTTAGTTTTACTAATCTAAATGGTAGTTTTGTTTTGCAAGTTGGAATATCAGAACAGAAAGTAATTATGGAAAATCATTATGGATATCACACGGATCATCACCTTCTGAAACTATAGAACCTCAGGGATAATCTCATGACATTTAAACAGGTAGGGGATAAAACAATTAAGGAAATGTGGCTGAAGTTTAAAGCAGTGCAGCAACCATGCCCATCTCACGGGATGACGGACAAGGGGCTACAAGAGTGCTTCTATAGGGTTCTAGCACTTGAGAATAGAAGCATAGTTGATCAACATTGCGAGGGCGGTATGCTACACCAGCCCTATGAAGTTGTAGCAAAACTCCTTGATGGCATGGTAGAAGCCAACAAAGTAGCAAAAAGAAAGCAGGAATGGGACGCACTAGCCACCCAGCTGGATGTTCTATCCACCCAAGTCACGAAATTGGAAATACAAGCCATGGGAAAAGAAAAGCACATCCTCCCTCCGAGAGTGTAAATATCGGAAGAAGCAGAGAGTTGTGCAAGATGATGAAGCTCTGCTACTCATTAAACAAAAAATTGAGGCACATGATAAGATGTTGAATAAGATGAAGGAGAACATCGAAATGTTAAACGAAGTATCAACCTCTCACTGCATGACTATTCAGCTGCAGGATGCTCAAATTGGCCATTTGATATCAAATCATTACCCACCATTCACGGAAGAATCACCTAAATACAGCATGGGCGACTCCGAGGATGAAGAATAGTTGCTGACTTGCACCGTGCCACGACGTTAACTAAGGCGCTGTTTGGAAGGCAACCCAAAACCCCTTAATATTTTATATTTATGTATGGGTAAAATAATGATATGTTGTGGTATAGGTTGGAATGTGAAAAATGCTCGAAAAGTGCAAGGTGACAAGCAACAGATCCAATTGGCAAGTCGCAAAAGTGGTCAGTGAACTCGACCTTATCTGTAGTTTGACTCCAATCATCTCAAAAATGGAAGCCCATAAGACTCGGCCAGCATGTGAACAAATTGGCGCATTGCCGACTCTGTAGGCGATCTTGTTGGGGACCATTGTTTGAACTCCCATATTTACTGGAAAGATCTGTAAAACTCGCCGTAACAAGTGAATGCTCGGCGACACGCCAACTGATTAGGTGATTTAGACTTATATCGCTGAGTACGCAGAAATTGGTTTGCACTTGAGTAAAGCTAAAACAAAGTGATTGGGAGGCATTTAAGGAAATGGGTTGAAAATAGGCGTGTTGGGTTGTTTAGCAATGCTGTGGAGAGCTTGCTAAATTACTCAATG
Organism: Solanum okadae; assembly: GCA_036553675.1. Lineage (NCBI taxonomy): Eukaryota > Viridiplantae > Streptophyta > Magnoliopsida > Solanales > Solanaceae > Solanum > Solanum okadae. The sequence continues at coordinate 30,266,495 of CM071678.1, forward strand.
AATCGCTTAACGTCCCCACCTCGCCTTCTTTCTAATGCTAATATTGTGGAAAATCTACACCCAAGAGTCGTTGAAGAACCATGCCACCATGACAGATGGAGCAACCGCATAGCCAGAATCACTTCTTTACCTCTGTATTTGTCTTACTTACATCTACTTTGGAGTACTTTTATTTGCATTTTAGGACAAATGATTTTTATTTCTGGTGGGGTGAGTCCCACCTTTTGTGTGCTATTTCATGTTCGTATATTTGGGATGTTTTTATTTCGAATTGTGTTTATAGTGCTTTTTGTGGATGTTTGAGCTCATGGCTCCATTTATTTTTAATTGCAAAATAATTTTGACCCTTCCGATTTTTTTTTGAATATTTCACACATTTTTGCCACCCCTCGTAAGCTGAATGTAGCTGTTCTTTTGCAAAAATTTGAGTCTCGATTTCGGTCAATACCAATGACTTGAATAGTGCTCTCAATTGAACGAACTTGAATGCGCGGCTACGATGAGTCCAAATGAAGGTGCATAAACAATATGTGAACTCCTTGCATCTCATTGTAATTAGCTATTTATCAAATTGATTCACTTGTAATGACCGTTGCACACTAGCGAAAGTGTGTAGTCTTGTTTGACTTAAGTGTCGATGCCTTGTGTGATTAGCTTGCTTTGAACCATGCATGAATAAACCTAGAATTTACCCCGTTAGTCTGATTGGTTTAGAAAGTTGTTCTCTTGAGATGATCTTAGGCAACTTTAAAGAGTGTGAGCCAAATTTGACATATACTTCTTTTGTGGTATACCCGTGATCGTGTGAAACTCTTTTGAACACCCTTTGAACCTTACCTTTCTTTGGAAGAACCTTGATGAACCTTAGACCTTACTTGACCCACTACCTATAGTCCTCTTGATTTGTGGTTTAGAGAATAGCCAACTTATTCCAAAAACCTAAGTAGGGTGTGTGGTGAAAAGGAAAAGGAGAAGTCAAGAAGTGCAAGAAAAGTCCCCCTAAACCCATGCTGTTGCAGAACAATGGAAACCCATAAAAAAAATATTGTGTGGAATAAAGTACAAAGGAAATCAGGTTTCCACCAATCCATGGAGGTGAATAAAAAGATGAATTAGAAGCACTAGAAAAAGAATTAATAAAGGATAAGAAGGTAATGCCTTGAGAATACCATATTTCACGACAAAAAAGTCACTGAGCCTAAATGACCACTCATCCCCATTACAAGCCGTAGAAAGACCTTTTTGATCTTGAATGAGCTGGACCGAAGATCGATCGGAAAATAAGGGTAAACCTATAGGTGAAAACATGCATTGTGTTCCTCTTTTTGAGTGTGAGCATTGCATTTGATTCATGATCTTGAATTGATTAACCTCTATGTGAAGATGGAATCATTCTTTATGTGAGGGCATTTAGATACTTTTTGTTGAGCTTGAACCTGCACAAGTAACAAGTAGTGCGAGCATGAGAATCTTTGGTAAAGGTATGTCACAACTTGAATCTTTGAGTTCACAATTGATCTTTCATTAGTAAATTGAGTCTTGTTGTGTGTATTCATGATTGAGTCTTGTGTATTATTGTTTGAGATACTCTTTTGGAATGGCTGAACTCAAGTTTACTTGAGGACAAGCAAAAGTTTAAGTTGGGGTGTTGATGAGTCCACAAATTGGACTCATTTAGGGCTTTCTTTTGATAGAAATAGTTTCCTCAAATGCTTATTTTGTTTTAATATCTGATGAAAACTTTTAAGTATCAGGTATTTGAAGTTTTAATGGAAGCATGAACACTTAGGAGCAAAAATGAACAAAAAGGCTGAAAAGAACGAAGAAGCTGAAGTATGAGCATCGCCAAGCACACTTGGCGATTCACCGAAGGGACGCACTACGCCCTTTGTTCCAGTACACGAAGACCTAAAGGGAAGGATAAAAAAGGCGATGAAAGGAGCAGTCGACGCTTCGCCGAATAGTTTCGTGAAGCAGTACTATACCGCCCAATGGTCCAGAATGTGATGATATTGAAGGCAGCACAAACGGCAATGAGATAGAAGAAGGGAGAGTCTTCGAGTTATTTGACAGCTTCGACTAACCTCGCCGAGCGTTCCGCCAACACTTATTTCTGAAGTCTATAAATACTAAACTCCTTATTAATTTTAGGATAGTCGAATTATTATTATAATTTTCATAATAGAACAATACTTTTTTGGATATTTTCTCTCAAGTTTGGAGAGGGTTTTTTAGGAGACTTGAAGAAAGAAGAATTTCATCTTTCCCAAGTTGGAAGTGGGTCTTCTCTATTCTTCTTCCTTTTCTTAAATCAAGATTTAATTCCTTATACCCATTTGATTTTAGTATCATTTTAGGTGTATTTTGTTATTTCTTGATGTGTGGCTAAAAACACCTATTCTTGGGGTGTGATTTAGCAAATATGTGTTGATATTATTGTTAGGTCTTGTTTGCTGATAGGTTAGACGTATTTTAATGGTCATTTCAACGAGTGGTTGTGGTTTAATTTAATGGGTTTGTAGTTGCAAATACAAAACCACCCATATGTTTTCGGCTTGCTCGAGAGAGATGTCGCAAAACCAAGACCGCTAGATTGATGGCCTAAGGAGTGGGTTGACATGAGGTTCTACCCGAGAGGGTGAGCCCTAGTCCCATATCCTAACACTCAGCTCGAGAGAGTGACTGGGGTAAGGGGTAGGCTTCATTCGGCAAATGGGTGTCCGAGAGGAACCCATTGGAAACAGGGTAAGTTACCCGAGAGGGAACTTATTTCCATCTAAATCTTAGCCTAGTCACTATTATCTTTTAAATTTCCTATCGAAAGCATGTAACCAATGATTTATCTCAACTTGTATTGCGGTCAAGCCCCAAGAACTTTTCCCCATACTTGATTTGTTTGTTATTTTTGTTGTTTTTACTACTTGTGACAAAACCCCTAATTGATATTTGACACTTTTGTGTCACCCCTTTTAATTTACTATGTTTTTATTCGTTAATGTCTCTAGCTACAACTAGTTTGAGCTAAATTTTATTTTTCTATGAATTCTCAAAACCACTCCCTTGGGACACGACCCCAACCTTAAGTTGGGTTACTATACTATCGACGATCGTAGACACTCGTACCGTAGGTTAGTGTCGTTGGTCACGATAAGCATCATGGTGTAAACACAATTAATGTTTTGATAATAAGAATTCATGAACTTACATTTAGAGTAGAAGAAACTCGATATCTCGAACTGAACTTCAAAGTAAAAATCTTATAAACCGAAATCTAGAAATGAAATTGCCAAAGTTTGCAAGTTAATTCCCAAGGAAAATATCAAGAACTAAAAGTAAACAATAATGTCTAACCACTAAAAATGAGGTTTACATACCCCATTTATAGAAAAATTTGTCCTAAAAAAAAAGGAAATAAAACAAGGAAATAAACTTCTGCGACACGGCTTTTATCGATGACTTGACCTACGGACCATGGTTTGCCTATGGCCCTTAGGTCCCTTCCGTTGGTCAACACTTAGAACTTTTCAACAGAGGTTGGAGCCTTCAACTCCCAGTCTATCATATACAGACGTGCAGGATGGAGCGTAGGTTAATCTATGGTCCGTGGGTCCTCTTCCGTGGCTCCACACTTAGAATTTTCATCAGGTACTAGAACTTCAACTCCCAATTCACATTCGACGGATGTACAGGATGGCCCGTTGGTCGACCTATGGTCTGTGGATCACTTCATAGTTCCACACTTGGTCAGAATTCCTTGATACTCCTATCTACGCTTACCCATCGACGGACCATCACAGGACCTACTCTTCGTAGGTTCCTCCGTGGATGGTCACTTCTGTAGAATTTCAGCTGTCATCTCACTCAGCCGTATCAAAGCTTATTTTCTGCAAACATAGCACATAAAACATTATTTCTAATACCAAATGGCCCTCGACATACAAAACTCTTAAGTGAAATGTATCGAAAATACTGTAAACTCACGGTATATCAACACCCTAAACGTTAAACATGTTGTTTGTCCTGAAGTGACACACTAACACTCTAAACGACACTTGTGTAGAAGCAGACATACAAACTCTAGCAAACACATGACCATTTCAATCCATTCCATTTTCTTAGTGTGAATCTTTTCTCTTAGACTCACCAAGCCAACTCATACGGATCAAAAAAATGACATAGATCGACCAACAAACACCACAACATACACCATTCACAATCACCAAGGTATCAATTTTCCAACAATGTAACTAGTGCCCTCACTTAAAAAAAAATCCTTTTTCACACACAATAGATATGAATTTTAAAGTTTTAGGATTCATTCAACACTCACGCTCATAAGTGAGTTCAAGTACAGTTAGTGCTCAATACCATAGGCTTCCTCTTATTTTCACTTCATAGATTCTAAAAACTAGTCACTAGGATCACTATAGGACTTTCTTGGCTTGTAACGTAGGCTCAGGGTTAGGTGTGGTACATTTGGGTACTTTTTAGTGACTTTCTGTCCTCCTTGACAATACATTTGCTACTTACCTCTTTTCTCAACCTATTCTTGATATCCTTTTATTTTACTTTCTTTCCCTTGACTATTTTCAACTTTGACGTGACTTTTGACTTTGTGGCTCTTATTTTTCACTTTATTCTTTTTCTTTCACTTTGATTTTTTCTTTCAGCACTTTTGTATATCATTTTTTTCTTCTTTTGCACAAAGTCACATCTTTTGTTTTCTGTTTCCTCTTCAACACAAAAATCTTTTCGTACCCTTTATCTTTCGATTTCCTTTTTTTTCATAGCCACACTCAACTTATGTATTTTGCATGAGTTGAGGTGCATAATATCCTATGTCGGACTAGGGCCAAGATCAAGGTAAGTTTTAAATTATCCACCCTCAACTTAGATTTTTGGCCTAATTCAAGGTGCACATTTCCAAGGTGGGACCGGGGCCAAAACAATTATTTTAGGGAAGGTGAGTTGGGTGAATCGAAAGAAGTTGTCTATTTTAGGCTCAAATATTTGGATCAAAGGGAACATTGATTTCATTTGGTTGGATAATTTAAGGCTTGCGTGGACTTAATTTTAACAAGGGCCTATGATCACTTCCCAACTTCTAGCCTAGATTATCTTAGCAAGACCAATGGGGTAAGTTCTAGATTTTCACATATTGTCTTAACATTCAACTTTTCTCACACACTCTTGGCACATTGTTTCATTATCAGATTATAAGATTACCTAGTTCAAGTTTTAGCTTAAGTTATGAGGTCAAATCGGTTCTTTATCATGCCGATTTGAGATCCAATACATTCAACTCATCAAGACTATTGATCTAGCACATTTCAACATTTTTGGACAAGGTTCATTTTTCTCATGCTTTTGATGCCATCATGCTTTCATTTTGCTACTTACTCCTACACATACATTCCTAAACATGTCGGTTCAAAAGAAATTAAAACAGTCTCTAGGGGGACAAGAACATAGGCAAGAAAACCCCAAGAGAGGAATATTAGTTGGGTTAATCAGACTTCACCCTATTACTCACAATCCATTTACCCCACCCCCAAAAAATTAAAGTACAATTGTCCCCAATGCATAAAAAAATAAAAAGTAAAGGATCGGGTGAGGCAAACCTATGGCTCTTATGCACCGAAGACAACTCAAGAAGCGGGTGTGTCGGGTTTCCTGGATCTCGCTGTATCAACACTCGGAATGCCATCAGTAGCGCTCCCATCTACTATCCCAGCACTCTCAGTAGTGCTCACATCAACCTACACAACACCCTCAGTAGTGCTCCCATCAACTCTCACAACACCCTTAGTAGTGCTCACACCGCTAAATGGGCCTACATCTCATTCTCGGCCCCACTTCTGTCTATACTCCTCATCAACAATGGATGCCCTACAAGCCACCTCAGTCTGTTGCCGTTCCCTCTCCCTTGATCTCTGAGCCTCTGCATCATAAGAAGTACGACCAGAGGGGGGACTCTTCCCTGCAGCATGGGAGGAATCAGGTGCCGGTATAGCATCGCTGAAGATGATTTCCAACACCCCCATCATCCTCCATGTCTGTAGGGGAGGAATCTGGCACAGTCACTGGTGGAGCTACGAGTGCCTTAATATCCGTACAAAGGCTAGCCAACTCCTACTGGAAGGTGGTCACATCAACAGTTGGGGCCGTCCTCTCTAGGAGTCGCAACTTAAAGGCATCAAGGCACTTATGAACGGCCTGGACCTTCTGGTCCATCAACTTCTCCATCCTCTGCTCAACCCTCACCTCTGACTCTGCTATTGAATGTTACATCAAAGACTTCACATGTTGAAGCAAAATAGCCATTTGTGCCTTCAGGTTTTGGACTCGGGCTAGAGGGATGACAGTGGGCCCTGAAGAGGGTGTGACTCTGGATGAGGTAGGGGCCTGAATGGCGGCCGGTGATGGAGGAGACTGGGAATCTGCTATAGGGGTTAGAGGGGCAGTAGCATCAACCTGCATCTGCTACACATCCGCAGCAAGATCATCTCCCAATTGGTGGTACCTTGACCTGTGGCTCCCTGCGAGGTGTGGCTTCATTGGCATCATCTCTGATCTGCCTAATATCCAGATTCTTGGTGGCTTGAAGCAACTTGTCACAGTGCCAAACTGATACACCAGTGTTCCTGCTGAGCTAGAAGATGAGGCTGGGGAAAGGCAAAGTGGTCGTGGCCTTAAAGGCCCTCTCGTGGATCTCCGCATTCAGTATGCGGACAAAATCTACCTCAAGTACCGCCACTATAGCTGCAAGTATGACCGCACGGTCCCATGTGACCAGGTTGTCCACCTGAGTAGGGGGACAATCTGCTTCGCATCAGCAGTCAGAAATATTTTGCAGCAAAATTCAGGTTAGCATTCCTAATGCCCAGGCTTACTGTACTGACCCAATCTGCAAGCTCCCCATCCATGGCAAGATGTTGTCCTAACAAACTAATAAGTGACTCCCGCTGCTCATCATTCCTCTGAAATGCCCCACTGTGGATGATGCCTATGCGATAGTCTAACTTTGTTGTATTGATGGGCAGAGTCTGGTCCGGGCCATAGATAAACCAGCGAAGGGTGGTATCATAGAGGTCCATAAAAAAACCCTAGACTAGTGTAGCCTCAAGTGGAGGGTGAGTTGCGAGCTTGGTCCACTTGGAGATAGACCCACTAACAGTGCCGGTATAGGAAACGTAGAACTCCCTGACTATCTCTTTGCTATACGTGCTTAGGGTCGTGCCATCCAATCACACCTATGTCTACGAAAGAGCCCCTCAATGACAGGAGCGGTGTGGAGGCTACCTGTGAGAGCCCAGCGCTCCTCTGTGATCAATCTGGCCATCTTATCATTCTTGTTCAGCATACGAGCATCCTTGTACATTTGGTATTAGCCATCCACACAACACCTGTTAGGCTCTGTAGCATCGGCTGGAGGCTCAGAATGGGGGGGGGGCACTATGGTATCCTCTGTACTATCAGACTCGTATGAAGAGGTGGTGCTACCTTTGGGGCTAGAGCTAGAGCTGGAGCCGGATGGGGACTCTGAGCCAGCCAATGAATTCATTGGTATAGCCCCCTCCTCAGACTGGGGGGCAGTGACCACATTGGAAATCACCAACTAGGCTCGGTTCCTTGTAGTGCGAGGGGATGTCCTGATGTTGGGAGGAATGTATGGAGTTTCCTCTGTGTCCTCCTCAACTATTATACTTCGTAAAGAAGCGATGAATTTGGATTTTGCCTTCGCGTCATAGGTCAGATCTTGCTTGGTGCGATGGTAACTGTGGAAGCTTAGTTAGTACCAAAACAAGCAAATAAAACACACAGAAGAGTTTTAGAACAAGAAATGAACCAAATCAAAAAATAAATTAAAAATAGATGGTAGCGGAACTGTCCACCTACGGTGGGTACATACCGTCTGTTGATGGACCTAGGGTCCATAGGTCCCCTCCGTAGGTCTCTGATGTGAACCACAGATGCGCAAAATGGTTCGTTGATGGAACGACAGACCGTAGTCCACCTCCGTTGTTCAACACTTAGCGACTACTTGATGTTCAACTGACCCACGGCACTGACCAACGGTCCGTGGACGGGGTCTTGTGAGTCATTTCTGTGCCAGGTATTAGACATGACTCATACTTTACGCATTAGTTTTACATGTGAATCATTCAACCTAGGTCTAATCATGCATTTCAACACAATATATGGTAGTCCTTCATCCTTACGGTTCTAATTACACACAATTTTGACCTTTTAACATACCGAAACTAGGAACCCTAAGTCAAAACTGCCATTTAGACCTTTTACCCTTATTTAATTGGTTGTAATTAACTACACACTCACATTCTATCGTTCGAAGGGTGATTTTCACAAATTTTTAACATGCATTTAATGTATGTACAACCCAAGGTCAAGATCCACTTTGTGACTTCATGGAATAAACAATGAACAACGAAACTCAAAGTTAGGGTGAAGTCGTTTTACCTTACAAGTAATCGAAGCGGGTGAGTGTGTGATAGCAATGAATTCTTTAGACCTTTGTTAGCCCTTTGACGCCGAACCCGGACAATGAAATCATAGGGAAATGAGAATGGGGAATGGGACAGATTCTTTGGAAAGAAGGGGAGATGAACAGGATATGGGGAATGGATTTGGATGGTGATATGGGAGTGATTAGGGGGAATTGATATATGGTAATGGTTATTTGGAGGGTTTAAAAATGATTGGGAGGGAGTTTTGAATGTGGGGAATGAATATAAAATGAAGAGTTTCATTTAAAAGTGGGTTCGGGTCGGGTGAGAAGAAACCCTAGGTTGGACCCACAAGACCCCGTCTATGGTCCGTAGGTCGACCTACGAACCGTAGGTCAGGTTTGTAGGTCCCTCTAACTCTTATAAATAATTATGAAATATACCTGGGGTCTACGAACCAATAGGACTTTTTTTACATTTTCTAGACACTTTTTAGACACGGACCCTATGCTATATATAGCCAACACTAGTACAAAACTAACACAACGAACTAAAGTACTACAAAATCAAAATTAAAGAATAAAAACTCCTATGTCGAAAAGAAAAAGCTATATTTGGATAGATGATACATCTTGGGTTGCCTCCCAAGCAACGCTTGATTTAACGTTGCAGCACAACTCAGACACCTTGATTACTCAGACTTCATCAAGATAGTAGGCCTTAATCAATTCTCGCATACTCTCTGATTGCCTCATGTAGACCTTTATTCTCTGCCCATTCACTTTGAACTTCGTTCCCTCCTTGTGCTCAACCTCAATCGCTCAATGTGGAAATACTTGTGTGACTCTTATTTGCCCGGTCCATTTGGATTTGAGTAGAAGCACCAAATCACCAACAACAAATTCCCTCTGTTCAATCTTTTGATCATGATACTTTTTCATCTTCTCCTTGTACAAGGCTAAACTCTCATATCCTTTTAGGCGAAACTCATCAATCTCGTTGAAGTCATTCACTCTTTGACTCTATGCGGCGCCCCAATCCATATTCAACTTCTTTAGTGCCCATATGGCCTTATGCTCTAACTCTACCGGCAAATAGCATGACTTTCTTTATTCAACTTGGTAGGGGGACATACCTATGGGAATCTTCAAGGCGGTGCGATAGGACCATAGAGCATCATCAAACCTCCTTGACCATAGTTGTTCTAGTTGTAGTTGTTGTCGCGATTGTAGTTCCCATCCCGGACATAGTTTCCTTCTTTATTGTAGTTTCTATAGTTCTGACCTTGGTTTTCTTGACCTCGGAGCCAATTTTCCTAGTTGGAGCCTTGGGTGTTGTCTTGGAAACCCCCTGTCTGATCATTCACTAAATAAGCATCCTCCTCATAGTAGCATTCTTCAACTGGTGGTGGTGGAGTTCTAGTAAGATAGTTTACTGCATTCACTTTCTCTGCACCTCTGATCACATGCTTCAATACCACCCCAAGTTTTGTCCTCATCTGAGCCATTTCCTCATGAATGCCATCACTGGATTGATCTAGTGTTGCTTGAACAACGAATGTGCTTCTTACATTATTAGCTTTTGTAGTGCTCCATGCCTTATTATTCTGGGAAATCTTCTCTTATGTTTCAGCGATTTCCTCAAAAGTGTAGTCACCATAGGATCCTCCAGTGATAATATCTAGCACAACCTTTTCGTTGTCATCTTGCCCTCGGTAGAAATACTCATTTAATGACTCATCATCTATGCGGTGATTTGGAAAACTTCTGATGAACGCAGTTAATCTATCCCAAGAACTGTTCACAGACTCTCCAGGTAGTGCAACGAAATTATTCAACTTGTCCTTGTGGTTAAGCTTCTTATACACTGGGAAATACTTTCCCATGAACACTCGACGCAATTGGTCCCATGTATGAATTTAATTATATGGAAGCTTAACAAACCACACTGCAACATTATCGGTCAATGATAGAGGGAAGACTCTGAACCTGATGACATGCATATCCAACTCTGGTTGCCCCACACAACTCTTACAGACACTTCTCAATTTAGCCATGTGAGCACGCGTATCTTCCAAAACTAGCCAAGAAAAAAACCCTCTCTCTGGAAGCATCTACATCAGACTGCTCGTTACCACGAATGTATGCCCTGGAGGTAGAGGATGGAGAACAATAGGTCCTTCTGATTCAATTGTATTGAAGTCAACCCTATAGTTATCACAGAACCTCGGTTCTGGCAGATTTTGTACCCTCATTGCATCTCCAAGTAGATTACCACCACGAACCCTGATCATTCTCATTACCAAATCTATGAGGTTGCAAGTCAACTCCATCCTCGTGTTCATCAATGATTGGATTATTATGGACTCCTTGGTTATTCATTTTTCTCAATGTTTTGCTTAATTTCAGATCGTTTGGGATAAATGGTTCGCCTCGACACTGTGTATTTGGCATACACTAGAGTAGAAACCTGTAGAAAAGAAAAACAAAAGAAAATGTAAAATTAGGAAATAATCGACTAAATTTCAATAATGTAGTTAAACTTAATATAAAAGCCTTAGTCCCCGGCAGCGGTGCCAAATTTTGATACACTAAAATTACACCTCCCTAGAGAAGTATAAGCGATCGTTGTCAAATAGAGAACCCAACTTGTAGGTAATTAGAGTCGATCCTATGAGGTATATGGTCTAGACATAAACTTAACTCACGATTAATTCCGTTTAGTCAAACTAATTCCAAAAACAAGTAATTAAAGGGGGGCGGGGGGTTTGTGAAAGAAATAACTGATTGTTGTTTATGTAAAAAAATGAGCAAGATTTAAATTTCGAGGTATCAATAAGAGAGAGAAAATATGGTGTATGTGTTCCCCATAAGCTCTTAACGTGGTAATCCTAATAATAGTAATCCTTTCCTAGTGTTTTACATGCGAAGTTGGTAAGGTAGGTATCCCTAAGTGATTGGTCCTTAAAATAGGGAATTTCACCCCGCACCTTGGTCCAGCTATGTGTTTATAATTTACTAACCCTTACCTTTACCACATATTAGATATCACATCAATGTATGTCTTAGTTTTTACCCTCGCACCAATTGACATTAGACTATTAGATAGTATCACACTAAATCTCTGTTGATAATTCTTTACTTATTAACTACCTCCTTGGTGCGGCAAGTAGCAACAAGGCGAGTTCTAACGTGTACACTCATTAAAAATACTTCTAAGCGAAAGAATTACCAATGCATGAATAAAAAATATTCAATAGTTACTTAGTTATTATTCATATGTTGTTAATTGCTCATGGTTCCCACAACCCTAGTTGTGGATTTAACAACTCATGCTTGAATAAACACAATTCATGTTTTCATTATAAGAATCCATGAACTTACACTTAGAGTAGAAGAGCCCGAAATCTCAAACTGAATTTCAAAGAAATAAGCTTATAAATCGAAATCTGGAAATCAAATTGCCAAATTTTGCAAGTTAATTCCCAAGAAAAATATCAAGACCTAAAAGTAAACAATAATGTCTAACCCCCAAAAATGAGGTTTACATACCCTATTTATAAAAAAAACATGTCCTAAACAAAAAGTAAACAAAATAAGGAAATAAACTTATGGGATGCGGCTTTGATCGACGAATCGACCTACGGACCCTGGGTTGACCTACAGTCCGTAGGTCCCCTACGTTGGTCAACACTTAGAACTTTTCAGCGGAGGCTGGAACCTTCAACTCCCAGTCTATCATCTACGGACGTGCAGGACGGACCGTAAGTTGATCTATAGTCTGTGGGTCCTCTTTCGTGGCTCCACACTTAGGATTTTCATCAGGTACTAGAACCTCAACTCCCAGTTCAGATTTGACGAATGTGTAGGACGGCCCGTATGTTGACCTACGGTCCGTGGATCACTTTGTAGTTCCACACTTGGTTAGAATTCCCTGATGCTCCTCTCTACGCCTACCTATCGACGGACCATCACAGTACCTACGGTTTATAGGTCCCTCCGTGGGTGGTCACTTATGCAAAATTTTAGACGTCATCTTACTCAACCGCGTCAAAGCCTATTTCCTGCAAACATAGCACACAAAAGTTATTTCCAATACAAAATGGCCCTTGACACATACAACTCTTAAGCGAAATGTATCGAAAATACCATAAACTCACGTTATATCACTCCAGCTGAAGGAAAAGCTAATTTCCACATTACTAGCACACTGCTTCAGCTCCTACAACTTAAAGGATTATTTGGGGGGCTGCCTCATGAGGAACCCCATGAGCATATTAGGGACTTAAATGATGTCTATGGTTCGTTCCCATTTAAGAACATATCACAAGAATTATTCTGTCCCAGGTTTTTTCCATTCTCTTTGATGGGTGAAGCTACTAAATGGTTGTTTGGGTTACCGAGGGTCTCCATCACCTCTTGGGATGAGCTTAACACAGAATTCCAAGTGACATTCTTCCCCCCATTAAAGATGATGACCCTAAGAGATGACATCCAAGTTTTCAAACGCTTAGAAGATGAGCCAATCCATGAGACTTAGCTGAGATTTAAGAATTTGGTGCTTCAGTGCCCAACTGGTGGATTTCCAAATAATGTGCTACTGAAACACTTCTATAGGAGTCTAGATTCAGTGAACAAAGGAATGGTTGATCAACTTTCTCCTGGTGGTATGATGCAACAATCATATGAAGTAGCGTCCCAACTCTTTGATTGCATGAATAAGATCAATAGGGTGTGGCACACTCGTGAAGATCAAGTGTCTTCTCTCATGTTTAGAATGATAAAAGAGAAAATTGAAATAAACCAAGAGAGAGACCAGAACATGGTTAAACTGATGACCCAACTGTATATCTTGGTCAAAAATGTCATGGGCAGTGGTGCAAAGAGTGTAAATGTTATGGGTGTCAGGGGACTAAACCTCGATGAAGCACATATTGAAGCATTGTTGATATATAATGAATTTATGGTATTTTTAATATATTTCACTTAAGAGTTATGTCTGTCTATGGCCTTTTTGTATTGGCTTTTATGTGTTTTTATCATGTTTCGCAAGAAAGATGTTTAGGCGCGGATGTAAAGAGACAACTGAAAGTAATGCAGAAAAGGGCATCTACGGAGGTGATCTACGGACCGTATATCCATTGACGCTCGGTAGATAGTGATCGTAGATCAGCAGGCAAGGCATGGAAGGCAAATCAAGGAAATCTGACCAAGTGTGGAACCACTGTGGCCATTGACGGTCCGTAGATTGAACTACAGACCATACTGTTGATCCGTAGAATGATACTGCGAGGGTTCCAGTACCTAATTTTAGAAGATTCTAAGTGTGGAGCTACGGAGAGGGATCAACAGACTTTAAATCGATCTACGGTCCGTACTGGGGTTCCGTTATTTGCTTCATAAAAGCTGATTTTTAGAAGCTGAAATATTTTCTATGTCCTGGCTGATGGAATGCACTCACGGACCGTTGATCCATTTACGGTCTGTGGGTCAGAGTCATGGAATGAAGACGCATGCTTGAACAAACTTTCCTTATTTTGTTTCCCTTTTAATTTGGGACTTGTTTTCTATAAATAGGGCATGTAAACCTTGTTTTTGGGGGTTAGACCTTATTACTTTTATTCTAGTTCTTGACTTGCGAGATTAACTTGCAACTTTAGAAATTCTTAATTTCCTAAGTTCGTTTTGAAGATTTTGGTGTTGCAATTCAAGTTGAATTTCTGGGTTTATTATTCTTCTTACGTAAGTTCATGATTTCTTCTTCTAAAAGTATGAATGGTGTTCCTACTATTATGGGTAACTAAACTCCCCAACTAGGGTTGTGGGAACCATGAACGATTAACAATTCTTGAATAGTATTTTTCATGCATTGATAATTCTTTCGTTTAAAAGTCTTTTTAACGGTGCGTAACGTTAGAACTCGTCTTGTTGCTACTTGTCGGACGAAGGACGTAATCAACAAAAAAAGAATTATCAACATATATTTAGTGTGATACTATCTAATAGTCTAGTGTCGATTGGTGCAAAGTAATAACTAAGCCAAAAATCGATGTGATGTCTAATATTAGGTAAAGGTAAGGGTTAGTAAATTATACACACGTAGCCGGACCAAGGTGCGGGGTAAAATTCTCTAGATACCAGACCAAGGACTTAGAGATACCTAGCTTATTACTTTGCATGTAGTACACTAGGAAAGGATTGCTATTACTAGGATTACTGCGTTATGAGCTTGTGGTGATCACGTATAGCCTAGTTAATTCTCTCATCTTGATAACAACCAAAATTGAGTTTTGTTTACTGATTACCTACTGAATTCTTACAATTTGTTTCACAAACCCACCTTTTTTAATTACTTGTTTCTGGAAATAATTTGACTAAACAAATATAATTGTTGGTTAAAGTTAAGTCTAAACCATTTTCTTTGTGGCATCGACCCCAATCTACAAGTTGGGTTCTTTACTTGATAACGATCGTTTATGCTTCTTTAGGAAGGTGTAATTTGAGAGTATCAATTGTACAATGAGGAGGTGAACTTCCTAGATAATCAAGGAGGAGGTTATCGTGTAAACTACCCAAGACCGGGTGGAAATCAAGGTTGGAACAGAGATAAGGGGTGGAGAGATTGTGACAGAGATTAGCGTGATCGTAACGCCACCTGAAAGGATAGAGAGGGGGACAACGACATGTAAGTCTCTCCCATGAGCGTCAAAAGCCCAAGGAATCCAAAGGTGGCCGTACAGAATAAATGCTCTCACGCATTCTCAACAAAGTTTAAGGGTCAGACAAGGTGTTAAAAGAGATGAAAGAAGCTGTCTCAACTCTCAATCATATGGTGACCTCTCACTCAGTCTGTATTAAGCAGCTGGAGAACAAAATGGGTCAAATTTCTTCTCATTTGAATCCAAGACAACAAGGGGGGTTGCTTAGTGACACAATGGCAAACCCCAAAAATGAAGCTTGATTTGGTATCCTCGTTGTGCCACGACATTAACTTAGGCTCTTCTTGGGAGGCAACACAAGTATTTTGATGTTTTTAAAGTTTTCTTGTGAATAACGGCTGTTGATTGTGCAGGTTGAAAAGTAAAATTTTTGGAAAAGTGAGTAATTTGGCGAGCCAAAGTCTAGTCGGCACCACGCCAAACAGGTCAATCAACCCCGACTTGGACCATCGATGGAATTACCAAAATTACTGGCAGCCCTGCAAAACTCGACAAGGAAAATAACACTCGGTGCGTCATTGAATGGTTCAGCGAGGGAGACTTACACCGCCGAATGTGCCGTGAACTGCAAGGTTTTAAAGGCCAAATAGTTTAAAACTTCAGAATCCTTAAACTTCTCATAGTTTTAACTCCCATACCCTATCACCCAACTTTAGGTCTTTCATATTTTATTGGTTTTACCCATTTTTTGTGTGAAATTGTTGATAGGAATTGTGGAACTTTGCAGCCTAACTTTTAAAATTGAAATTTCAGCATAAAGGTAGGTTATCAGAACCCCACCCTATTCTTTAATTTTGTGGTTGAAATCAAATGCAATAGAAAAATTTATTGTTGTTTGGTATTGTTTAATTGTTATAATATTCTTTAAGTGTTGTATTGCCTGTAATGAATTGAATTGCGTGCCTAATTTCCTTACCTTGATTGATTCCCGCGTTCTTGCTTGTAAAATCATGTTTAAATTGTTGGGTGGCGGTGTAAATTTGTTGGGTCTAGTGGAGTGAAGTTTAAGTAACCCCAAATTGTGTTAAATGATGTAATTTTGCTAATGATGGAGCGTCTGACATCATTCTTAAGGGAAAAAGTCATCAAATGGCCAATTTTGGCCAAATCAGGGGAAGTCTGAGTACCCCGAAGGCATGGTTATTATGGGTCTAGCCTTTATTGAATAGTGTATGTGTTAATTTTTAATTCGGAGGCTTTGGGCCTGATTTGGAAGTTTGGGGTTCAAAACTGGCACGTTGGGCTGTTTGGCGAGCTAAGTCGAGCTAGCCAAATGATTAAGCGGTTCACAAAATTCCCTCTTAGATCCTCCTTAATTTTTATAATTGGTTGAAATTGTTCTGTAACTTTTGGCGAGAAGCCTGACTTTGCTGAGTTCACTTGCGACTCGCCGAAAAGCCTTCTTGATCACCCTGTCTGTGCCCCAAACCCCTAAAATGCATTGTAACATTAGGTGAACCACTTTTAGCTCACCGATTGGTGTCAGCGATTCTCTAAATGGCCTTGAACATCGCAGACTTGTCTTGATTTTTGAAATTTTTTGCGCTGGTACTTTTGGCGAGCCCTATCTGGCTCACCAAAGTTACTTGACGACTCGCCGACTGGGGGAGAGTCTTTCTGCAACTAAATATCTGCATTTTTTTGAGAAATTTTCTAACGTTTTTCTATGTGTTTTGCAGGAATGGCTAGACCCAAAGTGTAGGGGAAGAGACATGCCGCCCCACAAGCGGGCACAAGGAGTAGTTATAAATGAGGACACATTTGCATCCAGGGCAAAGGTATCCAAACTCCCTACAAAGGGAGGAAAAAGCAAGGCGCCTGTGGTGTTGTCAGCGGAGGCCAGATCCGACATTGAGAGAGTCTATGACACTCACCTCATTTCATTAGACAGTGAGGGAGAGTCCCAGGATTTTAAGGCTTCCATACTTGAGCTTGATGATGACCAACTTTTACATGCTCGGAGAGCAGAGCTTCGCTCCAATGGGACGCATGCTCCGTGTAGGATCCCGGGCCTCAGACTAGTCTTTTTGCTCTAGCTCCAGCTCAGACTGTAGACCCCGCGCCACCTGTATAAGGTTCCTTCCCTTGTCTCTCAAAAGACTAAAGGCCGAGGTTTTGAGGACTATTATTGAGGAGAAGAGACTGTCCGCATATGGCGTGGTTAACTGGTATCCTCAGATATGGCACACCCTCAAATCCCGCATATTCAAAATTTTCACTAAACCCTGAGGCCCCCTTCATTCCTAATTGGGTTAGGGAGTTCTACTCGGCCTACGAAGAATTGGTGCCACAAGGGAAGAGGAAGGCCAATGCCTTAAAACCAGTTGATTTTGTGATTGTCTGAGGTAAGAAGGTTAAATGTGATAGTGAGGACATAAATGTTGTTTTGGGGTGTACTTATAATTTCATGGATGACTACCATAGTATGATGAAGACATAGACGTTGGATGACTTAAAAGGTTGGCTGGCTCCTCTTCTTTCTAACAGTACCCCTAGGTATATTAAGGCCGAAGTGCCAATACCGAAGAGGGATCTCAATATGGCGATCAGGTATTGGTTCAGGTTTATTAGTTGTACGATCATGCTATTCCAAAATGAGTCTATCCTCTGCCACCCAAAGGCGGCCTGTCTTGGATTTATTATTTCTAGGAAGAGCCTTAATTTAGATGCAATGATTGAGCAGGAGATGGCCACGAGGGCCAAGCAGCGCCAGATATCTCTTCCTTTTCCGATATTGATCACCGAGCTATGCATACGGGCCCATGTTCCTCATGATAAGAAGACAGATATGGAGGTGACACCCACCTCCTCTACTGACATCCAAGGTATTGAAGTCGAGTACTAGAAGGATGAAGCTGAAAGGAGGAGAGCAGCTCCTATAGACACTACCCCCGAGGTCGATGTTGCTACGCTACATACACAGGAAATCAAGCCTAATCAAGATAGTGGGCTCTTAGGTACATCTTTACCTCTTCCTTATGAGACTTCAGATACTTCTACAATTTTCCATCCCCCTAGATCTGCTGCTGGTACTTCTATATTCAGGCCTCCGATCATAAAAATTTTGCTTTACAAGATGGGACACTTAGCCCAGACTGTTGATGTACATGCCTCATGGCTAGAGGCTGTTGTTCCAGAGATGTTTGAGAGAGCTCTTGCTGCTGCATTAGCACCGCTCAGGGCTTCTATTGATGCCCTCACAACGAGGATAAATATGTGTGAGAGAGGTCAGGGAGCTACTCATGAGATGATAGCCTTAAAGGCCGCGATTGCTAAGTTGAGGAAATATGTGGATCTACTGAAGTCCACTGATATGTCTCTAATTTTTGGGATGGTGGAGATCCCCGACGATCAAGCTACTACCGGAGATGAGATTAGGACTGACGGTGCTGTTGATGATTCTGAGGCTGAGACTGATGAGGAGCTGTTTGGTGGGCGTGAGTAGGCTACTTTTTAGGACATGACTAATTTAGAGGAGGCCATGGTAGATTCAGCTGTGCAGGCCTTTCTAAGAGATGTGTCCATAGAGGGCCCCAGTGGAGCCAAGATTGATGAGACCCCGGGCACTGATGCCCTGACAGATGGAGTGACTTAGATGCAGATTTCACCCTGGCCTAGCCTGGCTGAATGACTTTTTACCTCCCTCTCTGTTGTTTTACTGACTATTTTGTTGTTTTAATTGTATTTGAGGACAACTGCTTATTTTATTGGGTGGGTGAGGTATTTCCATAACTACCTATTGTCTCGTGATTGCTTTTGTGTATTTGTTTTGGGTTGATGATTTTTTTGTGAATATTGGGCTTTGATATATGCATCTTGATAGTTGAATTGTGTTGTTGATGTTTTTAGCATGTGGCCCACTGCTTTGATTGAAAATGGTAAAAATGGTTTTGAACCTAATATAAAGCCACCTCATTTGTGTGTGATTGCGGTTGCTCTTGAGCAAATTTGAGGGTCGGTTGTGGTCAATACTGATGACTTGAATAGTGCTCCTAATTGAACAAAATGAATGTGCAACTACAATTAGGCAAACGAAGTTTCATAGACAAATATGTGAATTTAAGCATCTTGTTATGACTAGTCGGTTATCGAATGAGTCTCTTGTGATTAGTATTACACGTGGGCTAGAAAGTACGGAGTCTTGTTTGATATTGGTACCATTGCCATGTGTGATGAGATTACCTTGAACATTGTGTGTGGTGACACATAAAATTTGCCCCGTTTGTCTGGTTGATTGAGTGATGCAAGCACTTGAAATGATCGTAGGCAAGAATTTTTTAAGAGTGAACCAACTTGACAATATACCTCTTTTGTGGCAAACCTTGTGAGATGTGTGAACCTTTCTTGGCACCTTTTGAGTCTTACCCCTTTTCTTGGAAGAAACATGAGAAATTCTAACCTCTCTTTAGCCATTCACCCATAAATTTCATGATGTATGGTTTGTTTGAATAGCCAACTTAGGCCAAAAGCCTAAGTCAGGGGTCTGGTGAAAAGAGAAGGAAAGTCAAGAAAAGTGAGAAATCCCTTCTTGTGTGATTGATTCGAAAAGGATGGAACCCCTCCATAAAAAAAGGTGAAGAAAAGAGAAAAAGGAATAAAAAAGAAGAAAGCAAGGAAAAAGACCTAAAAAGTTGTGAAATAAAGTAGTGAAAATTGCAAATTAAATGGGGTATTGGGTTGATTATATAAATATTTGAATAATGGGGTGGATTACGAGCATGTTTGGAATGTTAAAGAAAAGATAAAAAGTGATGTTCAGGCCATACTTAATGAAGGTAGAGGTCAATAAGCCTAAATGACCATTCATTTACACTCAGCCCCGTTATAAGCTTTGAAAAGACCTTTTTGATCTTGAGCAAGCTGAAACGAATGTTGATTTGAAAATAAGGGCAAGCTTACGGGTAGAGTCATGCATATGTTCATTTTTGTGAGTGTGAGGGTTGTATGTGATTATGGAATCTTCAATTATTGAGAAATTTTGTGTGAATATGGAATCATCTTGTTTGTGAGGGCATATGAATATCTTTGTTGAGCTTGAAATTGCATTTGAAGCAAACATTGTGAACTTGAGATCATTGATGATGGTGAGTCGCAATTTGAAACTTTGAGTGCACAATTGTTCATTGTATGAGTAATTGAACTTTGTTGTGTGCATTTATGTTGAGTCTTATGCACCACTATTTGTAGACAACCTCATTGAACTGTTGATCTTGAGTTTTATATGAGGACAAGCAAAATTTTATGTTGTGGGTGTTGATGATTCTGAGATTTGGACTCCTTTAGGGTTTTGTTTTGATAATTTTAGTGTCCTCAAATGCTAAACTATGCTTTAAACTGATGTTAAAGCCTTGTTTTCAGGTGTGTGGACTAAATAGCAAAGCAAGGACACTAAGAGGCAAAAAGGAACTAAACAAGATGAAGAAATGGAGAAGATCAATCGAGGTGACCGCCAAGACAAATAACCAACCGCTGAGTGGCTCTTCAGACCACCTAAAGTTCCACCGTGATAGCCCAATGAAGAAACCAAGTCGGCGACATAAATGGGCAGTCGACAAATCACCGATCGATTCCACGATGACAAAATGGATCGCCCAAAGTTATAGGACTTGAGGATGCTGAGAACCAATGCAAAATGGTGATGGACAAGAGCAACGGGTGGATCGCCGAACCACCCGGCGGCCCGACTTACGTCTCCTACTTGCTTTTCAGGTCAAATTTTGGGCAACTATAAATTGGATGTTAAATGTAATTTTGAGGAGTTCTCTCCCAAATAGTACAGTTCCCATTCTAGAGGTAGAGTTTTATCTGGATTTTTTAGTATAATTTTGGACGATTTGGAAAGTGGGTCTTTTCAGGATAGATCATGGCTAATGCATTTGGTAATCGTTTCTCTATTTTTATGAAGCGTAGCTAAAACCCCAATTCTTAGGGTGTGATCATGTGTTTATTTGTCTAATTATCGTATGGGTATTGTTGTTTGATGATGAAATTGTTGTTTTAATATTGGTTTAATCATTAGCTGAGTTTTAATTTATGAAATGTTGTTGCAAATGCAATTCTAATTTGGAGTTCTTAGCTTGCTTGAGAAAGAGGTTTTGGGACCAAAGCTTTTGATTAATGATTTGTGGGTATTGGGTTAATATTGGTTCAACTCGAGAGAGTGAATCTTAAATCCAATCCTACCCATATAGCTCGAGAGAATAGATGTATTAAGGTTATGGGTTGGTTATAATGTTAATCTTGTTGATGTTCAAAAGAAATCACTTGAGTGGTAATAGTTGTTCGAGTGAAAACTATTGCACTTAAAGTCCAACCTACCCACAGTGTTTGAGCAAATCATCGTTAGATTTCAATTACCTATATAGCATAATTAGCCTATAATTCATCACATCCCAAGAACTCCTCTCCATGATATTTTCCTTTTTTTCATTGTTGTTTCAGTTGTTCATTGCAAAACTAAACCCCTCATCTGACATTAGTTGTCACCCTTTTAGATGTAATTGTATGTTTTTGATAACTTTTATTCCTGTAACTGTTTGAACATGTTTATACTTCTTAATTGAATTTTAGACATGTACTGCTCCATGTGGGTTTGACCCCAACTTTTCGTTGGGTTTTATACTGATTAATGATCGTTTACACCTAGAATTTGATGAGGTGTGCTTCAAACGTCTAATCAGATTTACCTGGTATTTCTCCGAAAGGGAAATAGACTTTGGTATTGACCTTCTGCCAAATACACAACCTATTGTTATTCCTCTTTATATGATGACTCCTATAGAACTTAAGGAGTTGAAAGAAAAATTGAAAGATTTGTTGGATAAGGGTTTCATCCGATCGAGTATCTCTCCATGGGGTGCTCCAGTTTTATATGTTATGAAGATGGATGGTTCACTCCGAATGTGTATTGACTATCGCCAATTGAATAGGGTGACCATTAAGAATAAGTATCCTCTTCCAAGGATAGATGATTTGCTTCACCAACTCCAAGGTACAAGTTACTTCTCTAAGATTGACCTTAGGTCTGGTTATCACCAATTGAGGGTGAAAGATGATGGTATTTTTAACACAACTTTGAGAACCGTGTATGGTCATTATGAGTTTTTGGTGATATCGTTTGTCTTAAATAATGCTCCGGCGTCATTCATTTATTTAATGAATAGGTTGTTTAGACAATACCTTGATATGTTTGTAATTGTGTTCATTGATTATATTTTAATCTATTCAAGGAGAGAGGATGACCACGTTAATCATTTGAGGATTGTATTGTAAATCCTTAAGGAACAATAGGTGTTTGCAAAGTTTAACAAGTGTGAGTTTTGGCTATGGTTTGTAGGTTTCCTTGTTCATATGGTTTTAAGTAAGGGTATTGAGGTAGATCCTAAGAAGATGGATGCGGTCAAGAGTTGTCCTAGACCGCTATCACCTTCAGACATTAGAAGTTTAATGGGTTTAGCCGGTTATTACCGAAGGTTTGCTGAGGGATTTTCTTCCATTACCTCTTTATTGACGACTTTGACTCACATGGTCCGAATTATGTGAGAAGAATTTCCAAGAGTTGAAAGATAGACTTACTTTTGCTCCACTTTTTACTTTACCGGAAGCGACAAATGGTTTTGTTGTATATTGTGATGCCTCAATAATTGGGATGGGATGTGTACTTATGTAGAATGGTAAAGTTATTGCCTATGCTTGAAGGAAACATAAGGTCCATGAGAAGAATTATCTGACCCATGATCTTGAATTAGCGGTGGTGGTTTTTTCCTTAAAGATATGGAGGAACTATTTTATGGTGTTCACGTAGATGTGTTCACCGACCACAATAGCTTACGATAACTGTTCAAGTCGGAAAGATATGAATCTTCTCCAAAGAAGATGGCTTGAGTTATTGAAAAATTATGATATGAGTGTTCTCTATCACCCCCGGTAAGGTGAATCTAGTAGTGGATGCTCTTAGCCGATTATCAATGGGTAGTGTTGCCCATATAGAAGAATATAACAAGTAATTGGTACGAGATATACATAGATTGGCCCGTTTGGGTGTTCAGTTAGTGGATTCCCCCAAGGGTAGTGTTATGGTTCATAATGGTTCTGAATAGTCTTTTGTGAGTGATGTGTATGTTAAGCAATGTCTAGATCTGGCTTTAGTAGAATTGAAAGAAGTAGTGCACAAGAAGTCCATTGAGGATTTATCCCAAGGGGGAGATGTTGTACTTTGATATCAAGGTCGTTTATGTGTTCCAAACATTGATGACTTAAGGTAACATATATTTATAGAATCCCATAGTTCTCGGTGTTCCATTAACTCGGGAGCCACCTAGATGTACTGTGACATGCATGAGGCCTATTGGTTGAATGGGATGAAGAAGGATATTGCGTGATTTGTAGCTAAGTTTCCAAATTACCAACAAGTAAAAGTTGAGCATCAAAACTAGGGGGTTTATCCTAAGACATTAGCATTCCTACTTGGAAGTGGGAAGAATTGAATATGAACTTTATTGTTGGGTTACAACGTAGTCGGTGACAATATGATTCAATTTGGGTTATAGTAGACAAAATGAAGAAGTAGTCCCATTTCATTCCTATCAAAGTTTCTTATGCGGTGGAAGATTTTGCTAAGTTATATTTTAATAAAACGGTAAGGTTGAATGGAGTTCCCTTGTTCATTATCTCAGATAGAGGTACTTAGCTTACTTCTCAGTTTTGGAATTCATACCAAAAGGGTCTTGGCACTAAAGTGAACCTTAGCACGACATTGCACCCACAAACCTATGGGCAAGCGGAGCAAACTATCAAAAATTTAGAGGATATGTTGAGAGCATGTGTCATCGATCTCTAGGAAAATTGGGATGATCACTTGCCATTGATTGAGTTTGCTTATAATAATAGCTACCATTATAGTATTGGTATGGCTCCCTTTGAAGCTCTTTATGGTAAGAGATGCAGATCTCCTAGAGGTTGGTTTAAGGTGGGTGAAGTTTCCTTGATAGGACCCGAGTTAGTTCATGACGCTATAAAGAGAGTAAGACTTATTAGACAGAGGTTGAGAACAACCCAAAGTCGATAAAAGTCCTATGTTGATATGAGAAGAAAATGCCGTGAGTTTGATGTTAGTGATTGGGTCTACTTGAAAATCTCTCCCATGAAGGGTGTGATAAGATTTGGGAAGAAAGGGAAGCTTACTCCCGATACGTAAGTCCGTATCAAATTTTGAGACGTGTTGGTAAGGTCACTTATGAGCTTGATTTTCCTAATGAATTGGCAATGGTGCATTCGGTTTTCTATGTATCTATGCTTAAAAGTGTGTTGGAGATCCGACATCCATGGATGAAAGTCTCTCTTATGAAGAGGTAACAGTTGAGATCCTAGACCAGCAAGTTAAGAAGTTGAGAAACAAGGAAGTTGCTTCTGTAAAAGTATTGTGGAAGAATCATTTAGTTGATGGTTCTACTTGGGAGGTTTAGGCCGATATGATGTCCTGATATCCTCACCTCTTTCCTTCTACTTCTACTCTAGCTTGAGGTAATTGGTTCCTCCTTGTGTGAAGTCCTGTGTGTTTTAGATGTTCCCATGATTTCCTTATGTTTTGCATGTTCATGAAAACTTGTGTTTTGAAAGAAAAATTGAGTTTACGTGATTGACTTTTCTCATGTTATTGTGCATTGAGTTTGAGTTGCCTATGGACTTCATGAATTGAATTGATGAACATGCTTTATGTATGCTTTTTGAGAACAAATTGCATATGGGCTCCATGAGATTGTGTTGATCATGCTTTTAGCTTCGAGAAGGTAGTTCCTCCTTGAATATGAGCAATTTGGAAAATTCATGCATATTGGGTCAGTAGATGTAGTTCCTACCTCATTATGATGCATTGAGTATGTTTTGCTTAGAGTTGATATTTCCTCCTTGGTTGTGTGCATTTAAATGAGTTGCCTGCATGATGGGCTGCTAGTATTGAGTCTTTTCTTCCGAAAGGTGTCTAGAAATTCCATTCGAGGATGAATGTTCCCAAGGGGGAGATAATGTAACACCTTGGAAATCTAGTAGACTAAGTTAGGGGTAAAGTGATAGGTTAAGACCTTAGAAACTAAGCCTGGGCACCTTCATGAGGACCCAAACGGGTCGTGAAGGGCACCACGAGTTGTGGTGCAGGCCATGGTGGCTTCCAGTAGCCAACCAACGTTTGCTCAGCTCCCATGACCACCATGACGCCTCGTGGTGGGGACAACAGGTAATGTTGGCACTCGTGAAGGGCTAGGCACTACCTAGGCAAGGCTTCCCAAAACAAGAGACACTCCCACGAGCCACTTGACGGCTCGTGAAGGCTAGCACTGGCCGTGGGAGTGCTCGTGGTGATGAGTTAGATTTTATGAGGTCAAGGGGTGGTTGCCAAGCCACAGTTCCAAGACCATGGAGGGCACCACAACTCGTGGTAAGGACCATGGCACGTGGATCCTCTCGTGGCAAGGAGGCAGATCTTGTATGATGCCCGCTTAAGGGTCTTTTCCAGTTTTAATTATATTAGTACTAGGTCGTTTTACCCAAGCCTAAGACCCCTATATGAGTCATTTTATCCCAAAAACTCACCCATTCAAGTCATTATTTCC
This sequence comes from Solanum okadae, assembly GCA_036553675.1. NCBI lineage: Eukaryota > Viridiplantae > Streptophyta > Magnoliopsida > Solanales > Solanaceae > Solanum > Solanum okadae. The sequence continues at coordinate 30,292,288 of CM071678.1, forward strand.
AAAAACCCAAAAGAAATCCAAATGTCTTCCTCTCAAATATCTCTCTCTAGAAGTTGAAGAAGAAGAGAGAGTTGGAGCTAGGATAGAGGTCAAGTCTCCATTCCTCAAGCATTTGTGGGCTTTGTAATCAAGGTATGATGGATTTTCATCCATGGAATCCTTTCTTCCATGGAGTCCTTAAGATTCCCAATTGAATAGATGAAATTCCCCAATTTGAGTTAGGGTTTTCTTCCAATGGTTTGGTATTGATGAATATTGATCCAATTGTGTGGATTATGATTTTTTATGATTGAATTGATACGAATACATGTTTTAGGGTGAATTTACATGTACCCATGCTTAACCCTTTTCTAGAAATATAAAATTGATGTAACTGGGTTTTATGCCATTAAAGGAGAATTTGTGGGTTTAGAAGTATGCTATCTAGGATTGATGAGATACATTAGTATTGAAGCTTATATGATGAATCATGATTAAAATTTATTTGATATTGAAGCTTATGATATGATTATGATATTGAATATTTTGCGAGTGAAACATATAGAATGACTATGAGACATAGTGCTTTGAGAGTAAAGCTTATGTTGTCAATTGTTGATTATTGATGTAATTGTTGTGGAAGGGATAGTTCCCACATGAAATGATTATGTTACCAATGTAAATGGATTTTTCACATTGAATGATTCTAGGTTGAAAGGATTGCTTACCTAAAAAGAATCTAATGCTAAAGACTAAGAAATTGATGAGGCTAGAGGCGGAAACCCATGACCTCTAAATGAGATGGATATGAGACAGTTACCCGTATTCCCTAGAATAGAATAAAGTGGTGATTATCCTTATTCCTCAAAGTTGAACAAAAGGCGACTCCCCACGTTCTTAAGATATGATTTGGACAAGAGGCGAATACCCATGATCCCTATAGAACGACAAGAGGCGAATACCCAAGTCACGTGATGTTGGACTAGAGAAAAGTACCCATAATCCGTATGTTAAGAAGGACTAGAGAAGACTACCCATGTTCCTTTATAGGAAGGCAAGAGGCGGTTCCCCATGTCGATAAAAGATAAGCTAGACTATGTTATGATGAATGATGAGCTTTGATTGTTGCTTGAGTTGCCTTCCATGATGTGTAAGGTTTATTTGAGGTTAATTCAAGAAGTATTCCTTGTATGTTGATATGATCTATTATGTGCATTGATTATGCTTTATGACCTATATTGTCTAACTCTTATGTTTATGTTGATCTTTATACTACCTATCATATTTAGTACATGTTCGTACTAACGCATACTCTTGCCTACATTTTTTATCCAAATGTAGGGTCCGACGATCTCCACTCTCATCCCCGTGACTAGGATCTTAGTAAAAGCAAGAGTTGAAGATTTGTGAGTCCTCATAGAATTTGAGGATTCGGCCACCATTTCTCTTATGTTCCTTCATTTTATGTCCTGAACATTGTTGCATGGGTTGTCCCAAGATATTCATGTTTTAGATGGTTTGAGACAAGGTGTAATAGACTTTTGCTTTTGATATAAAACTTTGATGTTTTTGAAAAATGTTTTAAATTTCCGCTCATTTCTACTATCTTATGTTACGAAAGCTAAGTGGCTTATATGAGGCCTCTCGGGGTCTTGTATGCCATGTTAATTCTGGGTGTACACCTGGTCGTGACATATTCGTGGTTTTTATAGTGTGTAGCTAAAACCCCCATTCTTGGAGGTGTGATTATGTGATTAATTGTCTCAATTAGCTTATGGGTGTTAGTAATTACTGATTTAATTGTTGTTTTGAAGTGGGTTCGATTGATAACTGAGTTTTAAGTCATGAATTGTAGTTGCAAATGCACTTCTAGTCAAGTATTCTATGCTTGCTTGATAAGGAGGTCTTAGAATTAAAGTTATACATTGATGATTATAGTGATTGAGTTGTTGTGGATTCAACTCGAGACAGTGAGTTTTAATTCGGTCCTACCAATCTAGCTCGAGAGAGTAGATTAATTAAGGTTTTTATGTTGTTCATAATTGTTATGCTTGTCGAGGTTCAAGAGAACTCGCCTAAGTTGTGATAGTTTATCGAGAGATAGCTATTTCATTTAAAGTTTAGACTACCCACTTAGATTAAATGGTTTTTAGTAAATAGTAATCACCCGTATAGCGAAATTAGCAATTAATCGATCACCTCTCCAAGGATCCCTCTCTACTTGATTACTCCCTTGTTTTCATAGTAGTTAGTCGATAAATCCAATCCCCTCATTTAATACTTGTTCTCAATCCCTTCGATCTACCTTAATTGTTTCGATAATTTCTATTCCTACAACCGATTAGAACATGTCTTTCACTTCATAATTGAATTCTCTATCGTATCACTCCCTGTGTGATCGACCCCAACACTTCGTTGGGTTTATACTTGATTGAGATCGCCTGCACATAGAATTGAATGAAGTGTAGTTGAGACTTATCATATTCCTACATGGAAGTGGGAAGATTTGAACGTAGACTTTATTGTTGGTTTACCTTGCACTCGGTGACAAAATGACTCAATTTGGGTTATAGTAGATCAGATGACGAAATTGGCTAATTTGTTTGCCGTCAAGGTTACCTATTCGGCGGAGGATTATGTTAATTAGTTGTACTTGAGAGAAATGGGAAAGTTGCATAGAGTGGCTTTGTCCATTATTTCCGATCGTTGTACCCAATTCACTTCTCAATTTTGGAAATCTTTCCAAAAGGGTCTTGGTACTCGTGTTAAGCTAAGTATGACCTTTCATCCCCAAACCGATGGGCAAGTGGAGCGTACTATCAAAACTTTGGAAGACATGTTGAGAGGTTGTTGTGAAGGAAGAGTTTTATGAAATCAAGCATGTAGTGATAGCATTACATGAATTTATGATGAAATCCATATCTAACCCATGTTTTCTAAATGTTAATGATTGAAAGATAAATTATGAAATTTTGCATGTTCTTATGAAATCTATGCAAATGTTTCAAGGATGCTTTGAAAGTAAAGGGTCAATGATGATGTTGTTATGTTGTTAAACTGATTTTCTCTTATACACATGAAAGCATGATGTGAAAGGTTTTCTCACATAATAAGGATTCTAAGGTTGAAAGGTCTTCTCACCTAATTGAATCAAAGATAAAGAGCCATCCTAATGAAACCTAGTTTGGATTAGTTATTGAATGATACCTTTCCATGGTTGACTAATGACTTAGCTTGGATTGGCAAGATGGCGTGCCCTTCCTTGGATAATAATAACAAGTATGAAATGACTTTTCCATGGGATTTATGCTTAGCACCGAGAGGACATTGAGATGGAAGCTCTCCCGTTAGTAGAGGTTGGGTTTCTAGAAGCAATCTCCTTATCCCTTACTTATATGACCCCATAGAATTATTGTCTAGATAGACATTAGCCAATTGATCCACTTAAGCTAGAAGTTCATGGTCCTTACCTTGGCAAGTAGGACAACCCTTTTCGGTGTGGGAGACACTGAGGGAACATGTTATAGCTCACATGGTCTGTATGACGGTTAAGGATACTTCCCACAATAATAATGAAATAAGGTTATTTCAAGAAGTATATCATATGTGTTCAAAGGTTTTAATCATGTTGGCTTGCATTGACCATGTTTTTTTACTTATGTTTTGTAACCCTTTTATATTATGGTTTAGCTTGGTCAATTGCATGTCATGAAATTTCCTCTTTTAGCATGATTTAAATGTTTTATGCGTAGCTATTAGACTTGGTACATTGTTTTGTACTAACACATACTATTTCCTACATTTCCCCAAATGTAGGGTCCGACGGTCATGTTTCTCAGTTTCGTGGCTAGTGGTTGATTACGAGGTTCTCGAGCTTTGGTCAGTCCTCATGCTTCGAGGACAGATTTTCATTGTTCTTAGTTTTCTTTCATATTTCAAGTTTTGGACATGATGTATGGGATAGGTCCAATTTCATTCTATTGTACTAGATGGGTAATTGGACAAGTGTTATACACTTCCGCTTTAGTTTTATAAAACTTTTGGACTTCAAATGCTGTGTTTACCTATTTTGTTTTCTTTCTTATGTTAGGAATGCTAAGTGGCTTGTATGGATTCTCTCGGAGTCCTATACACCAAGTTACATCTAGGGTGTACCTCTGGGTCATGACACCTACGCTCTAGATTCACATTTCCGTGGCTAGGGATCTCTTAGTAGAAGTTCAAAGATTGGTGAGTCCTCATATTCTGAGGACCAAGATTTCATTTCTTATTGCCTTTACTTTTTAGATTGTATGTGAAGTACGGTGTCACGACCCAATCCTAAACTCTGAACGTGACACGACATACAAGACTCCAAAAAGCCTCATTCAAGCCTCACAACATTCATAACATAAGCAAATCGAAATAGTGCGGAATTAAAACCTTCCTTTAAATCCATACAATCGAAAAAATTCCATTTAAAATAGCGGAAGTCTACTAATATCACATGGCCATCTAAAAACAATCTTTGAAACAAAAGTAGGGACACGGCCCTTTACAATCGAAAGTCTAAAATAGTCTATTACAATAGAAGACATGAAACATCAAAAGTACTTGTCATAGAATCCATGAGGACATACCACTAGTCTTGGAAGAACTCAATCCAAGCCTTTAACCACAAGGGGAATCAAATTGAGTGCCAATCCGTACACTTTGTAGAAGATAGAAGAATATGGGTTCGCACATTTAATGTACTAAGTATGATAGCCATAAAAAAACCATGCTTGAAAGGACATTTTTGTTGAAAACCATGCATATGCCAATTTTGAGAAAATAGCATGAACTTTAGCAAAAAGGCATAAGATACAAGTATAAACATCATATAAGTCATTTCATCATATTAGAACATAATCCACATATAAACCATTTCATCACATTAGAACATAATCCACATATAAGCCATTTCATCACATTAGAGCCTTCACCTTAAGCAACCCCAAGCCATACTTTGTGCAATGTATGAATAGCGTCCCATACCACCATCCACACTAAGTATCACATTAAGGTCACCAAAAGTGAACTTACCATTCATCCATTTCACCTTTAGACAATACACATACATAAAGAACCCAAACATTCAATAAGTCATGACAAGGAAGTAACTCATAATACAATCCAAGTAAGGCATGCATAATTACATTAAGTACATAAGTCAACATTCTTCTTTAGCTTCATTAAGAGCACATTCATTTCGTTTAACATTATAACATAAAGAACACACCATGACTACTCTCAAAGCCTACTTGTGCAATGCGTGGATGTCATCTCATACTACCACCCACACTAAGTAGTGCATTCTTGAGAAGCCATAGTTCATTATCATTCTTTGTGGGGGTAAGACTTAGCCGACATAGACCAAGTGAGCAATTCATGGAATCCCGGTGTCACCCTTATCGGATAAAGAATTCCTACTTGCCTAAGGTAGGACCATTACTTTTTAGCTTAGGTGGATCCACTAGCTAATATCCTATGTGGGCACATAGTTATAGGATAGGGAGATTGCTTTTAGATCCCGCCTTAACTCAAGGATGAGCATCCATCTCAAGAGATTGTTACTAGATACCCCTACTTAACTCCTAGATGAGCATCCATCGCAATTAATATTCACTAGGTCCTTAGTGTTATTCCCTACGCTGTACTTAAAATTTATTACTTTAGCCATCATTATGGGAAAAGAGATTGTTACTAGATACCCCGCCTCAACTCTCGGATAAGCATCCATACATTGCACAAGGCATAGCATACGGGTTGCTTGAGGTGAAGGTCCAAGGTAAAAGTGATGGTTTCCATGTGATATTGTATAAGTGTGAAGTTATGACTTATATGATGTTAATATTTGTATATGATGTCTTTTACTCTATTGTCCATGATATTTCAAAAAGTGGCATAATGCATGGTTTCCAACCAAAATTTCCCCTTTTAAAGCATGTTTTGTATGGTCATCATACATAGTACATATTTGTGTACTAACCCATATTCTACATGTTTTAACTACAAGTGTAGGTTCCGGCAAGTGATTCGTCATAGCTAGTTTGAAGTGTTGGATTGCTTTCCTCCAAGACTTGGTAAGTCTTCATGATTCGGGGACAAGACTTATGTTTCCTTATTTAATGTAATAGACATTTTAGTAGTTGTTTTGAATTGGAAAGGGTTGTGTCCCTTGCATGTTTTAATATTGTGTCTATGTTAGCCACGTGAGATTTAGACTTCCGTTGTATTTCAAGTTCCTCTTTTAATGAAGTTTGATATTTTGGATTTAAATAAGGTTTTATTTTGCACTATTTCTATATCGAATGCAATGAAATGATATGAGGCTTGTATGAGACCCCTTCGGGGTCGAGTACGTTGTGTCACAAGCTGGGCATAGACTCAGGTCGTGAGAAACAAGGTATCAGAGCACAAGATTTTGGAAAAAGTTTTTAGGATCAAAGTCTCAAAAGCCACGTCTAGTAGAATCTTGTTCATCAGTGTAAGTCGCGACACATCTATCAGCGAGAGGCTATAAGACGTTAGAAGTTACACTTCTTTCATATTCTTGAAGTCGTGCCTTAGAGTTTAGTTCTGTAAGTGTTCTTTTCCTAACCCTTCTCTTGTGTTAATAGGATATGAATACAACAAGGAGACCCTCATGGAGAGTAGGAGAAGATAAGGTCAATGAGGGAGTTCATCCCCAAGGTCATCAAGATGTCCAAGTTCCAGTAGAAGTTCTGGATATGACCAATAAAGAGAAAAGGCCAGCTTTCTTAATCTTGGCCCGAGCTATGGCGGCTCAAGCGACTAGAGATGTGGGCCCTAGGGTTATTGCTAATGAGGGTACTATGGCTTCTAAGTTGAGAGACTTTGTGAAGATGAATCCTTCGGTGTTTCTAGGTTCTAAGGTGGGAGAGGATCCCCAAGAATTTTTGGATGAAGTGTATAAGGTAGTGAGTGCTATGGGGTGACTTCAATTGAAAGATATTGCCCAAGTTTGGTTCACTAAATGGAAGGCCAATAGGCCGGTGGGGGAGGATCCTATAGAATGGAAGGAGTTTAAGGAAGCTTTCCTTGGTAGGTACTTTTCCCGTGAGAAGAGGGAGTGTAAGGTTGAGGAGTTTATCAACCTTAGGCAAGGTAATACGAATGTACAAGGGTACTCCTTGAGGTTTACCCAATTGTCTAAGTATGCTCCATCTTTGGTGTCAAACCCTAGGGATGAGATGAGTAGGTTTGTGACTGGTGTATCCGACCTAGTCAAGGAAGAGTGCCATACGGCAATGCTCCATAATGACATGAACATTTCTAGGCTCATAGTGTATGCTCAATCCATTGAGGAGTCCAAGCTTAAGAGAATGAATAGGGATGTGAAGAGGGGTAGATCCGATGAGCAAGGTCAACCTAGGTTCAAGAAGAGGGCTCAAAACCAAGATTCTTCAAGTGCTCCTAAGGTTAACCATGAGAAAGGTGGTGGATCTCAATTTTCAAAACCTACTTGCACCACCTGTGGCAAGAGGCACTATTGGAGTGTCTAGCCGGTACAAATGGGTGCTATGGTTGTGGGAAGAATGATCACAAGGTGAATGACTGTCCAACTCTTACGGCTAGAGGAAGGGAGGCCAAGCAAGATTCTAAAGATGGTACGGTTCCTATCCCTACAAATTATGGTCTTTTTTATGCTCTCCAAGCTAACAAGGACAAAGAAACTAATCCGGATTAAAGCATCGGTAAGTGACAGTTCCGTATGTTCATGAATATCTTGATGAGGTTCCTATGTTGTTTTTCATGGTTGCCTTAGTTGTGTTTTCTCCAAAGTGGGTGATGGTATGATGAATAGTAGGTTGTGGTGAGTTTTGATATCCTTGTCACTTTCTTCTATTCCTATTCAAGCTTGAGACCAAGAGCTCCTAGTAGCTTGTTCATGTTTTTGGAGTCTTATGTGAAAATGAGTTTTCCATGGTTTCCTTATGTTATGGATGTTTTCATGAGTTTTTGTGTACATGAGAAAATGATCTTTCATGATTTTATTCCTCATGTTGATCTGCATCTGTAATGAATTGCCTAATTACTTCACGAGTTGAATTGATGAGCATGCTTAAATGTGGTTTCAGGAAAGGTTGCATAATGGCCTTATGATGTTGTAATGAATATGATGTGATGCGGAGAATGAAGTTCCTCCAATTAAATGATACATGCTATTGTTTTGTGCATAATGAGTTTTTAGATGTAGTCCCTACCTTCTTGTATTGCATTGAGCTTATTGATGTGGAATTGATGTTTCCTCCTATGTTGATGCATCGTTTATGATGTTACATGATTGTTGGGTTGCTAGTCTTGAGTGGTTTTTCCCTTGAAGTGTTTAAAGTGTCATTCGAGGATGAATGTTTGAAAGTGGGGGATAATGTAACAACTCGGAAAATGATAGGTTTAACTAGAGCCTAAATATGGGGTTAATGTCAAGAGTTAAGGGCAAAGGCTAAGGACTTTGGGTGTAGGCCATGGTTTGGGAACCTAGGCTACCTAAAATTTAGCCTAGCTATTGCCTCCCTAGGCCACGAGGGCCTTCACGACCCGCGGTGGTCACGACGAGCAGTGGTGCCACCCATGGTGGGTAGGCAGTAAGCCGTAGAAATGTGCCAAGCCAAGGCTCCCCTTCACGAGCCACTTCACGACTCGTGGTCATGACCACGGGTCGTGGGAAGGCTCGTAGAGTTACCTTGGTTTTGTGGGAGATGTTGCAAGTTGAGGGAGCTACTATCCCAAAGTTCATTGGCACCACCATGAGCCGTGGTGCCCTAGACGGTCTGTGAAAGTGAACTTGGAGTTCACTTAGGCTCAAGGGAGGCAAGGCAACTTTGCCTAGGTGCCACCCCATGACCATGACCTTCACCACGACTCATGGTGTGAACCACGGATCGTGGGAGGTTCCGTGGAATTTCCTTGGCCTTGGAGGGCTTGCCAAGGATGGGAGGCACACTGCCTCAAGGACCACAGGCACCACCACGAGCCATGGTGGCCCTCACAACTCGTTTAGTTGTGCGTGGTCCCTGTTGGGCTGCCTCAAGTTGGGGGTTTTTGGTAATTACGCTTTAATATTTTATTATGTAGGGTTGATTTTAAATGGTTTATATGATAAATATATAAGATTTTAAGTCTTTTAAACTAGCCATTCTTTCATTATTTCCCCAAATAAAATCCCAAAGTTCTCTGTCTATATATTTTTCTCTAACTCACTGAAGAAGAAGAAGAAGTAGGAGCTAGGGTTTTGGATTCAAGGTTTTCTTCATCAAATTTCAAAGGAAATCTTAGCAAAGGTATGGTGATCCTTCAACTAGGGTTAGCTTTCACTCTAGAGCCAATTCCAAATTAAACTTTTAAAGATTTCAAGTTCATGAAAACCTAGGGTTTTACTTAATCTCATGGGCTCTTTCACCAAGTGGTTTTAAAAGGTTTCTAATGGCATATTATGGTTGTATTGTTGTTATATTTATGATTGAAGATGAAAACACTCCATGAACCTATGATTTCTCTCTATTTCCAAGTTTATGCATTTATGAAGTGGGTTGCTTGATAATGAATGTATATGAATAGAACTTGTTTAAATGGCTTTAGATTGTTGATGTATGTCATTACCCATGCTTATTTTATGGTTTATTGTTGGTGTATTGGTATGTGAGGTTTATGGCCTTGAAGGCAAGATATGAGAAGCTACTTGTTGATTTAGAATGATTAGGTTGATGTTGATCCACTTGAAAGGTGGATGTGTTTACTTATTACATACATTGTGACCATGGCCTAGAAGGCATAATATGAAAAATTGAAGTGTTATCATAACATTTTATGAATGAGAATTCAATGAAGATAATGTGATCATATTATGAATGTAAATGCGTTATTATTGAAAGACTATTTCTCAATTTGACACTCATGAATGTTGATGATAGAATATGAAGGGATTATTCAATATAAAGTATACCTTGAATTGGTAAGGCATATGCATCCTGTTCTTGTATAAATGATTATATTGTTGGCTGTTAAATCCTTGGATCGGTAGGCTAGTGGCACCCTTCCACGCAAGCTTATAATGAACCTTGGGATGGGTAGGCTTACGACACCCTTCCATAAATGATGGTAATGAACCTTGGAAACGGTAGGCTTATGGCACCTTTCCATGAAGGTTAATGATGACACTTGAACGGTTGGCCTATGGCTCCCTTTCAAGAGGAGTTAATGAGCTTTCCTAAATAGACCTTGAATCGGTAGGCTTAAGGCACCCATTTAGGTGTTAATGAATGTAATTGGAGTCGGTAGGCCAATGGCACCTCGCATATGTGATAATGTCAAAGTAATGAACTATTCTATGAGAATGTAGGCTAAGCACTGAATGGATTTGGTTAGATGGAAACTCCCCCAAAGTTAGTACTGAGTTTCAATGATCGTCTAACTTATACCATAAACTATGTGCCCGAATAGGTCTAGCTAGTGGATCCACCTAATCTTTATGAACTGATCTTCCTTAGGCAAGTAGACCACTTCTTTACGGTGTGGGGATTTATGACACCGGATTCGATGACAAGCTCTCACAGTCTATGTCGGTTAAATGCTTACTTCCCATCATGTGAGATTTCATTGTGGGTTGTTGATAGGTTCTACAAAGTGTAGGTAGTAGTATGGGATGCTACCTATATACATTGCACGAGTAGGCTTTGAGAGTGTCATAGTGAGTTTTCTCTAAATCCTAATGATTATGACATGAATGTGTTCTAAATGAAGTTATTTAAGAATGTTGGCTCTAAAATGCTTAATGTGATATGCATGCTACACTTGGGTTATATTATGAGTTATTTTCCCTTGTCATGCCTTATGAAATGATATGTCTCTTTTGAATGGATATTCTGCAAATGTGAAAACAAAGGAGTGATGAGTTCACTTTTGGTGACCTTAATGAGATGCCCTAGTGTGGATGGTGGTATGGGATGCTATCCATACATTGCACAAGGCATGGCAGAAAGGTTGCTTTAGGTGAAGGTCCAAGGTAAAGGTAATGGTTTCCATGTGTTATTGTTTAAGTGTGAAGTTATGACTTATATGATGTTAATGTTTGTATATGATGTCTTTTAGACTATTGTCCATGATATTTCAAAAAGTAGCATAATGCATGGTTTCCAACAAAAATGTCCCCTTTTAAAGCATATTTTGCATGGTGATCATACTTAGTACATTTCTGTGTACTAACCCATATTCTCCATGTTTTTACTACAAGTGTAGGTTCCAGCAAGTGATTCATCCTAGCTAGTTTGAAGTGTTGGATTGCTTTCCTCCAAGACTTGGTATGTCCTCATGATTCCGGGACAAGACTGATGTTTCCTTATTTCATGTAATAGACATTTTAGTTGTTGTTTTGAATTGGAAAGGGTTGTGTCCCTAGTATGTTTTAGGATTGTGTCTAAGTTGGCCATGTGAGATTTAGACTTCCGCTTTATTTCAAGTTCCACTTTTAATGAATTTTGATATTTTAGATTTAAATGAGTTTTAATTCTGCACTATTTCTATATCGAATGCAATGAAATGCTATGAGGCTTGTATGAGACCCCTTCGAGGTCGAGTACGCCGTGTCGCATCCGGTGCCTAGACTCGGGTCGTGACAATAGCTCAAAGATTCATAGATGAGAATAGCCTTTCAACTAAGAATCCCCATATTGTAAGAAAGACCTTTCACAACATGTCATTATCATGCATGAGTGTACAATTGAGAATAGTCTTTCAATAAACACATCATCATTAACATAATCTTAGAAACTTCATTCATGAGTGTGTGTATGTGAGAATAACCTTTCACAGATATCATCATCATTAATAAGTGTTAAATTGAGAAATAATCTTTCAATAATAACACAATTTTATTCTAAACATGATGATAACACTTTCATAGAGATCACACATATATACTTCACATCATAATCATACATAATCGTTCATGAAATTGCCCTTCAAGGGTATCAGTCAATCTAAATCCAAATATCTAGAATAATACATTAGATAAGGGAATTAACATGATTCCATAGCTAATCCAATATAAATATAAACAATTCAACAAACATTCATGATCAATCAATTCCCAATCACAATTCACAACTTAGGATTATGGGGAAAACATGGGTTCATAGAGGAATTCCATCTTAATTCATAATTAATTCATCAATTCCATCTTAAATCATCATATATAAATCTTTGAAAACGTTTTGCAATTGAACCCATGCATTGATTGAAAACCCTAGCTTTTGGGGGGATTTTGAAAACTTGAAATAATATTTTGATAGTGCTTCTTGAATGAAACTTAATCAAAGATGAAAACTACCATACCTTTAGGAAATAACTCCACGAAAATTGAGTTAGAATGGTGAGATCTTGAGCTTGAAAGCTTGAATCCTTCACCTCCAATGGTGGTTTCTAGAGAGAGAATATATATTTGGAGAGGTAGTTTCTATTCTTTGAGTGTTTTGAAATAATGAATTCTAAACAGGAGTTTAATAACTTTAAAAGCTATAAAAAAACCTTAGTAACAACCATTCCCAACCCCTAACTAAATATTTAGGAATTTACCAAACCACTCCTACATTGGCCGAAACTTAAACAACTTTTATAGGCATGACCTACGGACTGTAGGTGGACTCACGCCCCGTCCTGCAGGTCCGTGGTTTGGATCTGAGTCTTTCCATTTGGGACCTTGACCCACGGAGGCCATCCATGGGTTGTGGATTGACCTACGGGGCGTAGGTCCCATCCATGAGTCACTATATTTTGACAGCCTTTTGGTTTCTTGGGGTCTTGGGGGTTAGGCTTTAGGGTCCTCCTCAAGGACCCCTTGGTTGGTCCTTGGGGGGTAATACCTTAACATTTAACCCTTAAACCCCTCAACCTATGCTCGGGACCTCATTTAACAACTCAAAACCTCATGTCAAACTCAAAACAAAACTCGTTAGGCTCTAGTTTCACTTACTAGTTATACGGGTTGTTACATTATCTCCCCCATAGGAACATTCATCCTCGAATGACACTTTAAAAACATTAAGGGATAATGACTCAAGACTAGCAGCCCATCAAGCATGCAACATCATAATAATGCACAAAACTAGGAGGAACGTCAACTCCATCTCAAACACACTCCATGCAACACAAGAAAGTAGGAACTACATCTACAAACTCATTATACATGAAAACTTCAACATTTCTCATTTCATTAGAGGAATTACCTTCTCCAACTCACATCATGCTCATCATAACATCATTAAGCACATTATGAAATTTCTCTTAAAAGCACATTTAGGCATGTTTAACAATTCAACTCATGAAGCATATAGGCAAGTCATACTAAATGCATATCAACATGAGGAACATAATTCAGAAAACTCATTTTCTCATTTAAATATAAATTCATCAATAACATGCATAACATAAGGAAACCCTGGAAACACATAATAACACATGACTCTAAAACATGAAACAAGCTACAAGGAACTCTTGGTCTCAAGCATGAATAGGAATAGAAGAAAAGAGATAAGGATTTTGGAACTCTCAACAACCTTACTATCCAACATACCATCTCCCCCTTAGGAGTAAACCCATCTAAGGCTAACATGAAAACAACATAAGGACAGTAACAAGACATTCACAACTATAAGGAACCATCAACATACCGGTGCCTTCATCAGGAAGAGCTCATTTTCCCTCTCTAGACCGAAGTGCATAGAAACGACCATGATTTGGAGGGATACGAACCATACCATCATTAGAAGTTTGCTTGGCCTCTCTTCCTTTTGCCGAGAGTGTTGGGAAATCTCTCATATTATGACCCTTCTTATCACACCCAAAGCAACCATCTGTGCCGGTAAGGCACTTACCCAAATGTTTCTTCCCACACTTGGCATATATAGATCTTTCAAAAGAAGAACCACCTCCATTTCTTCCTTGAGAATTAGGGTTAAACACCCTACCCTTGTTGATCATTGGGGAATCTTGGTTGTAGAACCTCTTTTTGTACCTTGGTTGACCTTGCTCATCGGGCCTAGTTCTCTTCAACTCCCTATTATTTCTCTTAGATTGGACTCCTCAATAGATTGAGCATATACCATAAGCCTAGAGATATTCATGTCATTATGGAGCATCGCCGTATGGCACTCTTCCTCAACTAGGTTGGACACACCCGTCCTCACAAATCGAATCATCTCATCCCTTGTGTAAGACACCAAAGATGGAACATACTTAGACAATTTGGTAAATTTCAAGGAGTACTCTTGCACACTCATGCTACCTTGCCTAGGGTTGATAAACTCCTCCATCTTAACCTCTCACTTATCATGGGGGAAAAACCTACCAAGGAATGCTTCCTTAAACACCTCCCCTTCTATGGGACCCTCTCCAACCGGCCTATTGTTCTTTCATTGAGTAAACCAAACTTGGGCAACATCTTTCAATTGATAAGAGGCAAGTTCAACTTTTTCTCTAGAAGGAACCCCCATAGAATTTACTACCTTATACACCTCATCCACAAACTCTTGAGGATCCTCTCCCACCTTAGAACCTAGAAACACCAAAGGATTCATCATCACAAAATCCCTCATCCTAGAAGCCATAGTGCTCACAATAGGGTTCCCATGAGCCTCAACACCCCTAGTAGCTTGGGCTTGAGTAGTTACGGCTTGAGCCATCATCAAAAGAGAGGACCTAACTTCTTTATTCGTCATGGCCGACGATTCAACCGGAACTTGATTGCCTTGAGGAACTTTGTCACCTTGAGGACCTTGGGGAGGAACTCCCTCATTCACATTCTTCTCTTCCATCCTTCTTGCGTTTGCCCTTGTATTCATATCCTATAACCACAAGAGAAGGCTTAGGAAAAGGACTTTTCTAGAGCTAAACTCTAGGGCACAACTTCAAGAATAATGAAAGAAGTGTAGCTTTATAACGTCCTATAGCCTCTCATTTATAAATGTGTTGCGACTCACACCCATGAACAAGACTATGATTAGACTTTTGCATTATGTCAAATTCTTTTATGATATGAGATATACTATTTTAAATTCTCATATTTTTATTATATTTTGTTGCATGTATGTAAAGTGACTTGTGTAGGGCCTCTCTGGGTCTTATACGTCATGTCACGTCTAGGATATACTTTGGGTCATGAAAACATAGTATTTAGAGCATAAGATTTTGGTGAATGTCCTAGGATGTTTGAAAAGTTGTGTTGAGTAAAGTGTTGTTCATGAGTGTGAAACACACCACATTTATGAATAGGAGCCAACAAATTATTTAGGAAAATTCATTTTTCTCACTCATCTAAAGTAATGCTATAGAGTTCATCTCAATAAAGGTCCTTTTCGCAACTTTTTGATGAGTCCGAGTTTTGGACACATTTAGTGCTTTGTTAAGATAGGTTTAGCGTCTTCAAATGCCTAAATTGTGCCATGAACTGATAAAAAATCCTTGATTTTCAGGTACATGAGTGGACAAACAAAGCAAGGACATTAATAGGCAAAAAGGGCAACACAAGCTGAAAAAGAGATAGAAAAGCAAGCCTAAAGATCACCGAGAGAACTCGGTGGATCGCCAAATCACCCTTTGATCACCTAAATTTATAGAACACCGAGCCTGGAACAGGAAGAACTTAGGCGAACTATATCCTCTATCGGCGACTCATCGATTGCATTGTTGATTTCAAGTAATTTTAGCAAGGTTTTTCAATTGGGTTTTGTAATAGATAAGATATTATTCGTTCTTTCGAATATCATTTACCTAGCTATGGAAAACGTGGAAGGTATTGTATTTCATCTTTTTACTATGATTGGCTAAACCCTAATCTTGGGGTTTTGACAATGTGACCCATTGTGGTGATTGGCTTAATGGGTGTTATCAACTAGTGAATTTTGGTATTAATTTGAAGTGGGTCGGAGTTATTATTGTGGTTTAACTTCATTATTGCATTTTTAGTGTAATATACTTCTGAGTTTTGTGCTTGCTCGAGAGAGAAGTATAGAGCTAAGGTACTAATTTGGCATCCTTAGTTAGTCAGTCATCTCAATTTCAGCTTGAGAGAGTTAAACTTGAGATTCAGCCTTTGTATCTGTCTCGAAAGAGAAGATTTGATGAGAATGTGGGCTGGTATTTCTACAGATAGTGTTGACATTCGAGAGAACTCAAAAGAAATAAGGTAGTTGTTTGAGAGAAAAGTATCTTACCTATAGCCCATGCTACCCATGACGAATTAACATTGTTGGTAATGATATACACCCATTGAGTTGAACGCTGCAGTTGGTTAGTCAATCCCCCAAGTGTTACCTCTTTGTTTGATTGTTCCTTGTGGACTGTTCGTTTGGATTGGTAACAACATCCTAGAGTTTAACCTACATATTTTTAAACATTGTGTTTATTCAGCTGCAAAGGTCACCGTCATAATTTCATAGTTGAAATCAAAAGAAAGCTACTCTTTGTGGGATCGACCCCAACTCATTTAGTTGGGTTTATACTAATTTAGGATCGTTGACACTTAGAATTGGTTGGAGTGTCTTTGAAATGTTAATCAAAATGGCACCGCTGCCAGGGAGTTGCATTGCTTAGAGTGCCTTTATCAAAGTTACACGTGTGAGATAGTTGGTTGTAGTTAAATCAATTTAGACTGCATTGTATTAGTGTTGATTGGGATGAATAGAAGTAAGAATGAGTGAAGAAGACGTGAATGGTAGCCTAGAAGGCCACCGAGATGGTATAGATGATATTAACAGTGCATCCAACTCAACCTAATCGGGTGAAATGGGTGCAATATGCCTACCATCAGTACAAGAGAATGCAATATTTGAGGTCACGAGTACAAGTCTTCATCTCCTCCAAATGAAGGGATTTTATGGTGGGCTGGCTCATGAAGATCCACATGATCATGTGAGGAATTTTATAGATCTGTTCAACCCGTTTTCATTCAAGAATGTTCCACAAGAATTAGTTTGGCTCAAATTATTTCCACTATCTCTAACGGGGGAACCTAGCACGTGGTTGGCCGAGTTACCAAAGAATTTTATCACGTCATTGGATGAGCTTATCATGACATTTAATGCATGATTCTTCCCTCCGTCCAAGATGATGAAACTCAGGGATAACATTCAAGGTTTTAAGCGATTGGAGGGTGTACCCATCCATGAAACGTGGTTGAGGTTTAAGAAACTCCTACTTCAATGCCGAACACACGGGCTACCAAACGATTTGCTACTCCAATATTTTTACCGGAGTCTTGATTCAACTAATAAAAGAGTGGCTGATAAATTGGTTCGAGAGGGAATATGTTGTAATCATTTGAGGTGGCTTCATTTCTTCTTGACAACATGATGAAAATAAATCAAGCTTGGTACATTCAAGAAGATCAAGTTTCTCCTTTTTGTTTTAGAATGACCCAAGAACAACTTCATAAGGAAAGAGAAAGGGATGAAAACATCAAGAAGATGTTGGCCCAAATGGAGCTACTACAAGAGAATGTGTTGGACAATGTGAGAAAGCTCAAGGGAGCAAGGGGAGTGTTTAGAGTTGCGGAGGGTTCTTTCTTAGGTTATTCAAAGCCTGGGAGAATCAAGGTTGGAATTCCAAGAAATCGAGGAGGGTTTCCGCCCATGCTATCTACAACGACGTGGGAATCAAGGTTGGAACTATCACAAAGAGGAAGAACAAAGAAGATACTATCAAGAATGGGCTGAGCAAAGTGATTTTTGGAGAGGAGAGGATGTCCATGAAGAAGACCACACTCAATCGAGTGAGAGCCCAAATTCAAAAGGGAGTGCAAGTAGTCCTCAGGTGAATGACTTGCTATCACGCATGCTAGACAAAGTTGGAGGTTTAGATGATTTGTTAAAAGGGATGAAAGTCAATTTTTTGTCATTGAACAATAAAGTGAACTCTCACTCATATGAAATCAAGCTTCTTGAAGGTGAGTTGAGTTTAGTTTCAACACAATTGGAACCAAATATGACAAGGGAAAATAGCGATAGAGGTCTAGTTGTAGTTACTCGTAGTGGAAAGGTAGAGGTAGGCGAGGTGACAGGAAATGACAAAGTTCAAGTGCATGAACAAGACAAAGGTATTGAGGAAGAAGAAATATCAATCCATCAAAGCATTGCTAAAGGGTCACAAAAAGATGCGGAAAAACACAATCCAATCCCAAAATTTGTGTAGCCTCTACCAAAAATATCTCATCCATTTCCCAAACGCCACAAGAAGAAGAACGAGGATGAGAAGTTCATGAAGTTCCTATCGGTGTTCAAGAATTATGGATTAATCTTCCTCCAGCGGAGGCATTGTTTGAGATGATGGGTTATGCCAAGTTTATGAAGGAGTTAGTCACAAAGAAAAGAAGCGTGGACTTTGAAACAATCGAAGTTTCTCATAGTTGCAATGCAATTATGACTAAGGAGATAATCAAAAAGAAAGAAGATCCTGATGCGTTTACCATCCCTTGCACCATCAGCATGCTCCAATTTGCCAAAGCCCTATGTGATTTAGGAGAAAGCATCAACCTAATGCCATATGCAATTTACAAACAATTTGGGTGGGGTGAACCGAAATCCACAACAATGAGACTATAGATGTGGAGATTGCTACTAGAAACCCAAACTCAACTAGCGTAAAAGGCCTCCATCTCATATTCATGGTAGAATGTCTTGACACTCATTCCATGCTCAATTCATAAAGTAACTCTTAGATCATTCATTCATACATTCTCAAGGTACATTATGTGGGTAAAGTCCTTCCACAACAATTCTATCTACTATTCTACCATTATCATATAGGCTTTACACTAAAGCCTTAACATTCATAATTGATCATATTAGCTTTACTCTCAAAGCCCTAGAAATCAACATTCATAACTACAAGCCTTACTCTAAAAGAAATACTTCTCATAGGCCTAAATCTCAAGACATTCTAATCACATGCTTCATTCTTTAGCAATTCTTGTCATATATTATCATATAAGCTTAAACCCAACATTACTAAACATGATTCAACATATATACTTTAGCTTCATTCAATTCGTATCTAAATGACCTAATTTCAAGCAATCTACTATACATATTATCAATCCTAAAAGATTATCTCTAAATCCTCAATTTCCCCCTTCAAGGTACAAAACCCACTTACTTAAATTTCATCTTTCTAGACATAGGTTAGGCATGTAAACATGTAATTTCATCTTTAAAACATGATTGACTACGGATTTAATCATAAACTATCATTATCCACTCGATTGGATCAACATACATCAATACCCATAATATTGGAAGGAATCCTAACTTGAATTGGGGATTTCATCTTCACAAATAGGGAAATCTAGGGAACTCCATGGATGAAGAGTTGTCATAACTTAGTCACAATGCCCTCAAAAGCTTGGGGAATGGGTTCCTTGTTCTTGACCTAGCTTCAAACTCTATCTTCTTCTTCAAGTTCTAGAGAGAGAAATATTTGAGAGGATGAACTTTAGGATTCTTTTGGGGTTTTGGAAATAATGACTTAATTGGGGAGGTTAAAGGGTTGAAATATCTTATAGAGGTGTACTAAGTCTAGGCAAAACGACCTCACTTAAACCTAACTTTATTTGGAATTTACCAAACAACCTTCATTAGGAAGCCTAGTGCCAGGCACCACGGCAGAATCCACGAGCTGTGGTCCTCACCACTGGCCATAGTCCATAGTCCAGTGGCTAGGCCACAAGGTTTTGGCCACCATAATTTGAAGGCATCTTCATGAGTCATGGTCTTCACCACTGGCCGTGAAGTGGCTCGTGAAGGAGACCCATTCTTGGGCACCCTCAAGATAGCTACTAACTTAGCCACCATGAGTCATGGTCCTCACCACTGGCCATGGTGGTGGTCGTGAAGTGGGGTTGTGCTTGGCAAGTTTGGGGAAGCCTTGGCCCTTGGCTTTGGCCTTGCCCTTTTGGCTTGCCTTTTTCCCATTTGCCTTGGCTCTTGTTGCCCTCATACGTAGCCCTAGTTGGCCTTCTAAACTATGGGGTTTTACAGATTATGGGAGTGTCACTAGTGGAATTGGCTGCTTATAAACTTAAGGGTGTTCCTCAGTTTGGTTCAAACAATGGAAGGAAGAGAGGGCAATTGATACAGGTCCTCTTGATTGGAAGAAATTCAAAGGAATGTTTCTTGATCATTTCTTTCTCTTAAAATAAGAAAAGGAAAGGTACTTAAGTTCATTAATATCCATCAAGGATATTTGAGTGTGAACGAGTATGCTCTGAAATTCACTCAATTGGATAAAAACGCTCCGACTATGTTTGTCGACTCTAGGGAAATGATTAGTAAGTTTGTGTTAGGTGTGTCCAAAATGGTGGTCAAAGAGTGTCGTACCTCCATGATAACTAATGAGATTGATATCTCCCTTTTGTTGATACATGCCCAACAAACAGATGAGGAAAAGCTAAATGACAGGTCTAGGGAGTCCAAGAAGTCAAGGACTAGTGATGATAAATTTTCTCATTCTAGATCTGGTGGATAGGATCGTCTTCAATTCTAGTAAATTTTTTCTGTCAAGATTCTTCCAATTCTCCGACCTCTTTGTTCAACAAAGAGTCTAATCCTAAGCCTCAAAGAAGTGATGGAAATAGATCTTCTATTACCGTATTCCAAAGGTGTGCTAAGAGTAAATCGGGAAAATATTTAGCCAGTACAAATGGTTGCTTTGGTTGTGGGAAGAGTGTTCACAAAGTCAAGGATTTTCTATTGCAAGCTAGAAAGAGTAAGGATTGTAGGCAAGCTCAACCTAGTGGTTGTGGTTTAGGTGCTCCTCATCATAATAGATTCTATGCACTTCAGTGTCACGACCCAGGGGTACACCCTAGATGTTACATGGCATATAGGACCCCGAGAAGCCCTATACATGCCACTTAGCTTTCATAACATAACAAATATAGAAAAGAAAATATAGACAACATTTCAAGTCCAAATATTATAAAAACAAAGCAGAAGTCTAAACACTTGTCACGTTAGCCATCTAATACAATGGAATGAAATTGGGCCTAGCCCATACATCAAGCCACAATCTGAAACTAAGAAAGAAAACTTGAAAATAATTAAATTTTGTCCTCGAAGCATGAGGAATCACCAAAGCTCAAAAATCTCGCAAAATCAGCCTCTAGCCATGAAACTAATAACCCTGACTATCGAACCCTACATTTGGGGAAATGTAGGCAAGAGTATGCGTCAGTACAAAACAATGTACAAAGTAGGCCATCCATATAACATTAAAATCATGCTAAAAGGGACATTTTAATATGCAAGCAATGATCAAGCTAAAACACGTATCTTTAGGGTTTAGAAACCATAAGTCATAAAACCATGATCAATGCAAGTGAACATCATCTTAAAACACACTTACGATAGTTCCTTGAAGTAACCTTGTTTCGTCATAACATATGCTTATTTGTGGGAAATAGCCTTAACCGACATATAAGACCATGAGAGCTAGCAATATGGAATTTGGTGTCTACCCCACACCAAAAAGTGTTGTTCTACTTGCCACAGTAAGGACCATGAACTTCTAGCTATTGTGGATGAACTTGCTAATGTCTTTCTAGAAATTCCTATGGTGGCACATAGGTACGGGACTTGGGCAATCGCCACTTGGCCACTTACTGCTAAGCTTAACTTCCACCGAATAGTTCTTAATCCTATTTATCAAAGCTCATAAAGGAACATGGGTAATCGTCTTTTGTCCTTACATCACATGACGTGGGTAATCGCCTCTTGTCATTCAACGGAGAGCATGGGTAGTCGCCTCTTGGCTCAACATTTATATAATTCCTTAATCATTGGTTCATTTCAGGTGAGAATTACCTTTCAACTATAGGAACCCTTATTATGTGAGAATACCTTTCACAATCATTCATACATGTGTATATGATAAAATCCATTCAACAACACAACAACAACAAGAACATCATTGATAGTTCCCTCTCAAAGCATCCTTAAAGAATTAACATCAATTTCATAGGATCATGCATAATTCCATAATTCACCTTTGAAGGTTCAAAACCCAATTTCAATCATTAACATCTAGAAAACATGGGTTAGACTTAAGTTCATGAAAATTCATCATAACTTCATATAATTCCATCAATTCATGCTTGATTTCACATAATCTTCCTTGATAATTCAAAACCCACATTATATTCTCATAATTGGAAAACATTGGATTTACATGGGTTCATGGGGGATCATCATAAAAACTATAGTATTTCATCAATTCTTGCATAAGAGATCATAATCCAATCATTTGAGTCAACATTGAAGAGAACCCAAGGCAATTGAAGAAAACCCTAACTTAATTGGGGATTTCTAACTTTGAAAATAGGAGAATTGGGAATTCCATGAATGGAAGGAATCCATGGATAAAAACAATCACACCTCAATGCCAATTGCTTAACTTAAATGGAGGAATGGAGACTCGAATTGCAAACCGTAGCTTGGACCTTTCTTCTTCAAGATTTCTAGAGAGAGAAATATTTGGGAGGAAGAATTTTATTTCTTTTGGTGAATTTGAGAGAATGACTTTCAATAGGAAAACTTTACATTTAAAACACTTATTTAGTGGTTTAGTAAAGGGTAAAATGACGTAGTATTAGGCTAAGCTAATAAGGAAAATACCAAACTACCCTTTAAAATAACTTCTGACCCATGACCTATGGACCTTGAACGACAGACCATGGTCTGACCGACGGTTTGTCTTGCATGTCCGCCGACCGGCATCAAAAACTACGATTTGAGGCCCTAGACCACAGACCTCATCCATGGACCATTGACCCAATGATGGTCCGCTGGCCCAAACTGTGGTTCCTTCTTTCTGGTCAACTTTGGTTGGCCAATGCACTGACCAGTCCCACGGTCCGTGGTTCACTTTACGGGACAGGGGTTGCTTCCATCGAATCGCATCATGAATTTCTGAAAACTGATATCTTGCCCTTTCTTGAATCTGAGGTGTTACATTATCTTCCCCTTCAGATAATTCACCCTTGGATGAGATTCGAGACGTCATAAAAGGTAAAGAGGCGGGGAAACTAAATCTAACAGCCCACCATGAGTGCAATACACATATTCGAGTAGGAAACATTACTCAAACTAAAATATATTAAAAAAATCAAACCATGAAGTCTATATTCAACTAATACTAAAATGCACATAAACATGTAGACTTCAACCAAATAAACTCATTTTCTGAAAATTTATACTTTTTCATGAACATGCATAATATGAAAAAATGATGGCGATGTCTAAGAGACATGACACCAAACAAAGAGTAAACCATGAGGAACTCATTACCTCAAGCTAGAGTAGGGGTAGAAGGAAAGAGATGGGGATAGAAGGACATCATATCGACCTCGGCCTCCCAAGTGGCTCCCTCAACTAACTGATTCCTCCACAACACTTTCACGGAATTGACTTCTTTATTTCTCAACTTCTTGACTTGTCGGCCTAAAAATTCGACTGGAACTTATTCGTAAGAAAGATTATCCTTACCTCTCACACCTTCTAAAAGAAATATATATGTCGGATCTCCAACACAATTCTTCAACATAAAGACATGGAAAACCGGATGCAGCGGTGCCAATTCATTAGGAAATTCAAGTTCATAAGCAACCTTACCAATACACCTCAAAATCTTATATGGGCCTACATAACCAGGACTAAGCTTCCCTTTCTTAACAAACCTCATTACACTTTTCATGGGTGAAATTTTCAAGTAAACCCAATCACTAACATCAAACTCAAGATCTCTTCTTCTTACATTAGCACATGACTTTTGCAAACTTTGAGCTGTTTTGAACCTTTCTCTAATAAGTCAAACTTTTTCCATGGCCTCATGTACCAACTTGGGACCTGTTAGGGCAACTTCATCCACCTCAAACCAACCTATAAAAGATCTAGACCTCCTACCATACAATACCTCCAATGGACTCTTATCGATAATTGAATGATAGCTATTGTTATAAGCAAACTCAATCAAAGGCAAATGATCATCCCAATTACCCTTGAAATCAATCACACAAGCCAAAATATCTTCGAAAGTTTGGATAGTACGCTATGCTTTCCCATCAGTTTGGGGATGAATGGTCGTACTAAGCTTAACACAAGTACCAAGATCCTTTTGAAAGGATCTCCAAAACTGAGAAATGAATTGGGTACCAGGATTGAAAATAATGGAAAAAGGCACTCCATGAGAATTTACCATCTCTCTCAAGTGCAACTTAGAATAATCTTCTGTGGAATAGGAAATCCTGACAGGAATGAAATGAGCCGATTTCGTCTTTCGGTCCGCTATAACCCAGATTGAGTCATATTGTCACCGACTGCGAGGCAGACAAACAATAAAGTCCATATTCAAATCTTCCCTCTTCCAAGTAGGAATTTTAATGTCTTGGGATAAACCTCCCAGTTTATGATGCTCAACTTTCACCTGTTGATAATTAGGACACTTAGCCATAAATCCTGTAATATCCTTCTTCATCACATTCCACCAATAGATCTCTCGCAAATCACAGTACATCATGGTGGCTCCCGGGTCAATGTAATAACAAGAAATATGGGTTTCAAACAAGATATGTTCCCTCAAGTCATCCATATTAGGAACACACAAATGACCTTGATATCTAAGTATACCATCTCCCCCTTGGAAGAAAGCCTCTACGGACCTTTTAAGTACCGCTTTTTTCAAGTCAGCCAAAATTGGATCAACAGCCTGCAGAGCTTTCACATCAGACAAAAACGATGATTCAGAGCCAATGTGCACCATAACACGACCCTTGTTCGAGTCCACTAGCTGAACACTCAACTGGGAAAATCTATGAACATCTCAAATCAGTTCCTTCTTATCTTCCTCACTGTGAGCAACACTTCCCATAGATAACTGACTAAGAGCATCGACCACCACATCCGTGTTACTGGGATCGTAGAGAACACTCATATCATAATCTCTCAATAATTCAAGCCACTTTCTTTGGCAAAAATTTATATCCTTCGAATTTAACACATTTCAAACTCTAGTGGTCGGAAAACACATCAACATGAACACCATACAGATAATTCCTCCAAATATTTACGGAAATAAAAACCGCCGCTAGTTCAAGGTCATGGGTAGGATAATTCTTCTCATAAATCTTAAGATGCCTTGAGGCATAGGCAATGACTTTCCAATTTTGCATAAGCACATATCCTAGCCTAATTCTCGAGGCATCGCAATAAACAACAAGACCATCAGTCCCTTCTGGTAAAGTCAACACCGAAGTAAAAGTAAGACTATCCTTCAACTCCTGAAATCTCTTTTCACAAGATTTGGACCATATGAAATTAGCCCTTTTTTGAGTCAAATACGTTAAAAGAGAGGTGCTAGAGGAAAATCCCTCAACAAACCTTCTGCAGTAACCAGCTAAACCCAAGAAACTTCTAATATCCGAAGTGGATAGAGATATAGGACAACTCCTTACCACATTTGTATTTCTTAGAATCTACCTCAATACCCTTACTTGAAACAATGTGACTAAGAAAAGCTACGGACCTTAGCTAAAACTCACATTTACTAAACTTCGTAAAGAGTAGCCAATTTTGAGAATTTGCAACATAATCCTCAAATGATCAATATTCTCATCCTCACCTCTCGAATAGATCAAATATCATCAATGAACACAATCACAAACATGTCAATGTATTGTCTAAACACCCTATTAATCAAATCCATAAATGTTGTCGGAGCATTAGTCAAACAAAAATGACATTAACAAAAATTCATAATGACCATACAAAGTTCTAAAAGACGTCTTCAGAATATCATCTTCCTTCACCCTCAATTGTCTATAACCGGACCGAAGGTCAATCTTAGAAAAGTAACTTGCTCCTTGAAGTTGGTCAAACAAATCATCTATCCTTGGTAGAGGATATTTATTTTTAATTATGATCTTGTTAAACAGACAATAGTCAATACACATACGAAGAGCTATGTTTATTTCTAACAAAAAAATTGGAGCACCCCATGGAGAGATACTCGGTCGGATGAAAACCTTATCCAACAAATCTTTCAATTGTTCCTTCAACTTCTTTAGTTCTATCAGAGCCATTCGGTAAGAAGGAATAGAAATAGGTTGCATATCTGGGAGAAGGTCAATACCGAAGTATATTTCCCTTTTGGGAGGAATACCGTGTAAGTCATCTGGGAACATTTCTAGAAACTCATTAACAACGGGGACTGACTGAAGAGTAGGGATTTCAGAATCCACATCCCTCACCCTAACTAGATGGTAAATGCAACCCTTAGAAATTATCTTTTTAGCTTTAAGACACGAGACGAACTGACCCTTAGGCATATAATTTCCCCCTTTCCACTCTAGGATTGGCTTATTTGGAAACTGAAACTTAACTACACGAGTTCTACAGTCAATATAAGCATAACATGAGTGCAACCAATCCATACCGAGGATAAAATCAAAATCTAGTATATCAAGATCTACCAAGTCAACAAGAGTAACTCTATGGGACAAGGAAATATGACACTTTCTATAGACCCTCTTAGCCACAATAGAATCGCAAACATGAGTAGAGACACAAAATAGATCTAGTAACACATTCGAAAGAACATCAAACCTCATAGCTACATATGGCGTCACAAAAGATAAGGTAGCACTGGAATCAAGTAAAGAATAAATATTAAGTTGGAAGACTTTCAACATACCGGTAACCACATCAGGAGAACCCTCTTATTCACCACAAATCTAAAGTGCATAGAATCTATTTTGCTTGGGAGCATTGGAGACCAAATTACTTGGAACAAATAATGGATTTTGTTGACCCATTCTGTGGTTATCTCCTTCATTATTTGCAACTGAAGGACAATACCTTACCTTAGTTGTGGTCCATCTTATCACAACCAAAACAAACATTGGAACCAGTTAGACATTTACCTTCATTCTTTCTTCCACACCTAGAATGATTAGGCAATACGGATCTACTACTATTCCCTCCATGAGGCTTAGTGTTAGCCACCTTATATTTGTTGAACCTAGTAGGAGCATTGAAGGAACCTTGACCAAAAAACCTTGGTTAAAATCTACAATGATAATGTCCATCGGACCTTGCATGAGAGAAATTACCATCACCGGTTTTAGCCCTCTTTGTCTCCCTAGACTTTTCCTTAAGTTTCTCCTCTTTTATCTGTTAGGAATGAACCATGAGACGAGAGATGTCCATGTTATTAACAACCATAGCGGTATGATATTCTTTAACCACCATTTCGAACACACCCAAAATGAACTTACTCATCCTTGCCCCAGGGTCGGCAATTATAGTGGGAGCATATCTAGATAGTTGTGTGATCATCAAAGCATATTCCTTCACACTCATACTTCCTTGATGTAGTTTGATGAATTGAAGAACCTTTGCCTCTCTCATCTAAAGGGGAAAGAACTTATCAAGGAAAGCAACTTTGAACTTTTCCCGATCAAGAGGACTCGTACCTTTCGATCTCCCTTCCTTCCATTGGTTGAACCAAATTTGAGCAACACCTTTAAGTTGATCAGCGGTCAACTCCACCTTTTCCACCGGTGTCACTCCCATGATCATTAACACCTTATAAACCTCATCAATGAACTCTTGGGGATATTCCTTAACCTTAGAACCATGAAACTCAGGAGGATTCATCCTAGTGCAGTCCCTCACTCTCAATGCCGACGTACCCACACTTATGTTCACGGGACCCAAAACCTCCCTATTGGCTTTGGCCATCACGGCTTGAGCCAACACTTGAAAAGCAGCACAAGACTCCACATTAGTCACTTTCTAGACCAAAGGGTCGACCGGAACTTGAGGATCTTGGGGACGAGCTTCTTGTTCCGCATTCTCCCTCACATTCGTTCTAGCATAAGCTCTTCCAGTAGACATATGCTGTCAAGCAATGGATAAGGATTAGAAGAGATACATTATAGTGTTAAACTTTTATCTCACTACTTTAGAGTAAAGAAAGAAATAGAGTTTCCTAATCATGTTGTAGCCTCTCATTCATAAATGTGGCACGCTTCAGACTCATGAACAAGACTCTACTCGACTTGGCTTATGAGACATCCTAGGACCTTTCTAAACTTGGTGCTCTGATTACCAAGTTTGTCACGACCTAGGGGTACACCCTAGATGTAACATGGCGTTTAGGACCTTCAGAGGCCCCATACAAGCCACGTAGTATTCCTAACATAACAAATAGAGAAAAGAAAATAAAGATAACATTTCAAGTCCAAAGTTTTATAATATATAGGAAGGTGGAAGTCTAAAAATTTGTCTCATTAGCCATCTAATACAATACAATGAAATTGGGCCTAGCCCATACATCATATCCAAAACTTAAATTAAGAAAGAAAACTTGAAAACAATGAAAATCCATCCTCAAAGCATGAGGACTCACCAAAGCTCAAAAATCTCAAAAAATCAACCTCTAGCCACAAAACTGAGAATCCTGACTATCGGACCTACATTTGGAGAAATGTAGGTAACAGTATGTGTTAGTACAAAACAATGTGCCAAGTATGATAGCCATGCATAAAACATTTAAATCATGCTAAAAAGGGAAATCTTCATAAGTATGCAATGATCAAGCTAAAACATGTATCTGGAGAGTTTAGAAACCATAAGTCATAAAACCATGATAAATGCAAGCGACATCATCTTAAAACATACTTACGATACTTCCTTGAAGTAACCTTATTTCGTCATAACATATTCTTATTTGTGGGAAGTAACCTTAACAGACATATAAGACCATGTGAGCCAGCAACATGGAATATGGTGTCTGCCCCACACAAAAAATGGGTGTCCTACTTGCCACGGTAAGGACCATGAAATTCTAGCTATTATGGAACACTAGCTAATGTCTTTCTAGACAATCCTATGGGGGCACGTAGGTACAAGACTTGGATAATCGCCACTTGTCCACTTGGTGCTAAGCTTAACTTCCACATAATAGTTCTTAATCCTTTTCATCATATCTCATAGAGGAATATGGGTAATTGTCTCTTGTTCTTACATCATATGACGTGGGTAATATCCTCTTGTCATTCAATGGAAATCATGGGTAGTCGCCTCTTGCCTCAACATTTACATAATGCCATAATCATTGGTTCGTTTTAGGTGAGAATAGATTTTCTACCTTAGGAACCCTTATTATGTGAAAATACCTTTCACAATCATGCATAGATGTGTATATTAGGAAATCCTTTCAGCAACACAACAACAACAACAACAATATCATCATTGATACTTCACTCTCAAAGCATCCTTAAAGCATTCACATCAATTTAGTAGGATCATGCATAATTCCATTAATCACCATTCACGGTTCAAAACCAACTTTCAATCATTAACATCTAGAAAACATGAGTTAGGCTTGAGTTCATGGAAATTTATCATAACTTCATAGAATTCCATCAATTGATGCTTGATTTCACATTATCTTTCTTCATAATTAAAAACCCACATTATATTATCATAATTAGAGAACATGGGATTTACATTGGTTCATGGGGGATCATCATAAAAACCGTAGTATTTCATCCATTCATGAATACGAGATCAGAATTCAATCATTTGACTCAACATTGAAGAGAACCCAGCGCAATTAAAGAAAACCCTAACTCAATTGTGGATTTCTAACTTTGTAAATAAGAGAATTGGGAACTCCATGAATGGAAGGAATCCATGGATGAATACTATCATACCTCAATACCAATTGCTTAACTTCAATGGAGGAATGGAGACTTGACTTGCAAACCCTAGCTTTGATCCTTCTTCTTCAAGTTTTGTAGAGAGAAAAATATTTGGGAGGAAGAACTTGATTTGTTATGGTGAATTTACGAGAATGACTTTCAATAGGGAAATATTAGGGTTAAAACACTTATATAGGGTTTTTGGTTAAGTGTAAACTGACATAGTCTTAGGCTAAACTAATTAGGTAAAGACCCTCTCTAAAATAACTGCCGACCCATGACCTACGGACCTTGACCGACAAATGGTGGTTTGACCGACAGTCTGTCCTTCACGTCCGTCGTCCGATGTTAGAAATTGGGATTTGAAGCCTTGTACCGCGGACCTCATCCACGGACCAAGGACCCAACGATGATTCATTTGTCCAAGTCGTGGTTCATTCTTTCTTGGCAACTTTGGCTGGCCTATATACGGATTAGTCCCATGGTCTATGGTTCACTTCACGGGCCGTGGTTGGCCTCCATTGGATGGCACCAGGTATTTCTGAAAACTTCTATCTTTCCCTTTCTGGAATCTGAGGTGTTACATTTAGACTCGACAAGATGAAGAGGGTTCTACGAAAGTTGTGATAATGTTTAAAGTGTTTTACTTTTATGTGTATGTTTTTCTTGATCCGTCTCACAACCTGAATCCTCGAGTCATGATGGCACTTACTAAAACCCACCACTAGGTAAGCCGACCCATACCTAGAATGACAAGTGGTGAGTACAAGGGTAGAATTAAATGGAGAATAATACAAACAATAAGAAAAGATAGGAATGAAAAGCAACCCAAAACTAAATAAAATAGATACCCTCCCAGAACCTATAAGTCATAAGTATATAGCTATCTAACAACAGTAAATGCAAGTTCCAATAGTGTACCACAAAAAACCATCTCAAAAGCAAAAGACAAGCTAACATATCTAAAGAAAGAGACAAGATGATCTAGGACGCCAAGGGTTCACGCTGGTCGCCGATATCCTCAAGGTGCAAAAGATGGCACGAAAAATAACCACTGGTAGCTAGTACTAGGACCTGCATCACGAAAAGATTCATAGTGTAGCATAAGTACCAAAATAAGGAACTCAACAACATCGAAGGCCAGCCGAGCAAGAAAGGGGGAAAAACAATAAAAAAAATAGAATCTAAACACTAACAGAGGTCACAACGGATAAGGAAACAAGGAGCACGAGCATACCAAAGTAAATCTATGTACACCTCTGTTAAATCTAACTGGACCCCATAAGCCCAGAAGGTACACTTGTGCGCATGTTTTAAAAGAACCTGAACCGACCTCCACATATCTAAAAGGTATATAAAAAAGTTAAGTTTAGAAGACAGATGAGAAATCCTTATCCGAATCCTAAAACTAGTGATAACACCAAGGTTAAGGGAGATCACAAATAGAGAATTGAATATTAGAATGCGGAAGCACAAAGAAAAGAAATAAAAAAAACTAACTAAAGATATGGGAAATTCGAAGGAAAGATCCACGAATTTCCAAGGATTAGATGTTCTAAGGCCTTGAAAAGATCCAAGTAACAACGTATAGATTTATGAAAGAAATCTAACGCCTTTACTTGAGAAAACGAATCAAAACGATAGATTCGGATCTTGACGGCTTTATGAGTAACTAAAGACAATAATTAGTATGTAGAAACTAATCACCTTCTAAAGAATACCAAAAAGAAACCAAAGATATCACAATAAGAAATTACTTTATACCTTAAACTATGAAACTAGTAAAGGTTTAAAGATAAATTCTCAAAGAACAAGTCACAAAGGTTCAAAGAACTCTCTCAAATATTATTAATATCAATGTAAATTGTCTTTAATGAATAAAAAGGACTCCTATATATAGGAGAAGGGGGGAAAAACGTCCAAGACCCCTTATGCCAAACCCTAAAACGACAATTACAAGGAATCCTACTCTAGAAAGGAAATAAAGTAACCTAACTAGGAACAAATTTGGTACTTCTAGGAAAGCATTAAATGGTACTTAGGAGACCATAAATAGACTAAGGAAAATATTAATAACCTATTTATAAATAAACAAATAAGGTAAATCCCAACTAGGAAAAGAATCTTGACAATCTTGGAAAGTTTGACTAGTCTTCTCTCAAAACTTGGGCAGAAAGCAACTCTTGTTGTGGCTGATTCTTGGACTTTTCTTGACCTTATTTGCACGAAATTGGACCTTAAAATTCCTCATCTTGGGCTTGAATTTGGGCCACCAAATAATTGTAGCATTTGGACAATTCCTCTTCCTTGGGCTTGAGCTCTTCTTCCCCAATAAGAAACCTTTGGATCAACGATTGAAGCCCATTGAGCTTATCATTGAACTCCTTGGTTTGAGATCTTGTTATGGGCCTCCTTGGAGTTTCTAAAGCTTCATACTTGACCTTCAATGGAGTAGAGCATCCTTGGATGCTATCAACTAGTTAACTCCAAGCCCATCTAGCAAGAGTGGCAATCAACTGAACCAACCAACTCCCAACCCGGCTATTAAGAGTGACTATCAACCAAAAAGTATGTTAGTTATTAGTATCTCCTACAATTTAGACTCAAATATTTCATGAACTCATATTCAGTTTATTTTAAACAGGATTGGTAAGTTATGTGTTTATTTTTTATCAGGAAATCTACTTATATGTGTTAGTTCCATATCTAGTTTTGCATCTCAGGTTCATCATATTCAACTATATAGATTACAGTATCATATGCCACATACTTAGAATATTCAAAGTACTGATCGCATACTTTTTTGTGCTATATTGTTTATAATATATGTTTAGGCGCTCAACATCCAACTCGTGATTAGTACATTTTTGTATCATCTCAGACAAAATAGTTTGGTGAGTCCTTATCCTTCAAGGATAAGACCTATATTTGATTTCTTTGTTTCAGTCATTCAGTTTTCAGACAGTCAGAGTTAGCTAGAGAACTTTCCCAGCAACTCATCTTAGTAGAGGTAGTTTCAATCTTTACAATTTGTTAAGATGATTTCTATTATTTACTTCTATGTTTTGTTTTTGATTTACTTATATCATTTTAGATTTTGCTATCTCTCACATATTCTTAATTTTATACAACAATCTTAGTGTCGTGTCACGCCATGGGTTAGCCTGGGCTCACTTGTGACTATAAGAACCTTGTTACGACTAGGAAGTAGTCCCAGATCGTGGTAGCTATCTTGGATATGAAAGTTCCCAATCACCCAAGGAAGTCTTAAAGTTTAATGGAAGATTTTTATAAGAGATTTTAAAGTTCAAAACATGCTCAAATGATTTTATATGGGAAGAGATAACAATCACAGAGGTCATCAAAGACTTTGGAGTTTTCTTCGATTATCATGATCATGAAAGAGTTAAAAGAAACATTCAAGGAAAGGACACTAATATTCTCAAATGATTATTTTAATAATACATCCATTCTTGTAATTTGACTATTTTTACAAAACTAGTACAAAGTCTTTAAGGTCTTTATTTGAGTAGCTAAATATGAAGAGAGGGAAAAATACTCTTTGTGTGAGTTTATGAGAGATTCCTTTTTATCTATTCAATGAACCTCTCTTTTATACTATACTTAATATTTTCATGTATGAGTTAACTCATCTTTCCCCTTGAATTTATTCTAGTGATTAGTGTGATAGAATATCCTCTTTTTTTTCTAAATCGTGTCCCTTCTTGCTTTATTTTTTAATCATATCTTGTTATCTTATCGTTACTTGTTTGATTGTGCCTCAAAATATTTACTTGATCGTTGCCTACTTTAGAATCATGGAATTTTGAAGGATTCATCCAAGTGAAGTCTCAGACTCTAGTTGTTTTCTCACCCACATTTGGGTTCATCGGAACTACAACCTTATATTTGTCTTAAGCAGTCCTGTCTTGGGTTAGCACTTCAAAAGCAGCCCTAAATTATGCATGAGTGACTTGCTAGGCGAAGTAATCAACCAAATTTTGTGGTGCTTCTTTCTCCACATTATGATTCCTCGTTTTATAAGCTCTTCTTGGTGGCATTGCTCTGAAATGCATAGAACATGAGTTAGAAGGTAAATTTATAGAGTTCAACTTTATCAAACAACTTAAGAGTTGAAAGAAGTAAAGTTTCTTAAATGTCTCATAGCTTCTTTTCATAAATGTGGCACACTACATACCCATGAACAAGACTGTACTTAATGCGGATTTCAGACACCCTATGATACTTAAACTTGATGCTCTAAATACCAGAATTTTCATGACCTAAGACTACCATAAACGTAAAAAGATTCCTAGAATCTCGAGAGACTTTAATCGAACCATATGATATAGCATGGCACTAAGAAAATATTCATAACTTAATAAACATGATAAGCGGAATAAAAGTATCAAATGGTACTTTCAATATGTAGGGAAAATCTGAATACAAAGACTCATAAGTGGAAATTCTATTGTCTGAATAAGCCTATAGCTTACATTATTAACAAGGAGATGCCCCAAATCACTTGAATAATCTGAAACTAAAATGTAATGTCTGAACTGAATCATAAGATGACATAAGTAGTATGTCCCCGAACCATGATGACTCACAAAAATTTGTGTAGGCTAATACTTCTAATCGCGAGCTTCATAGGATGCGTAATCACCTATATTATAAAATAATATAGGCACAAGAACGTATGTGGTCGGTTCTAAATATATACAAAATATGAGGAGGATGCATAACATGACAAAATAGCATGATATTTCTGAAAACATAATAATGTAATGACCAACTAAAAACAACATAGAGTTGAGAATATGATTTCATAAAACATAGTACAAGGCCATGCATTCTTCTTTCAATCATAATCATAACATATGTGCTAATCATAAGCTTTTTTGGGAGATACCCTTAACCTATATAAACCTGGTGAGCTATAACATGGAGTTTATGTCACGACCCAAGGGTACACCCTAGGTGTAACATGGCGTACTTGACCCCGAAGGGGTCTCATACATGCCCTTAGCACATCATAGCATAAGATAATAGAAAAGTATGGAAATTTTAAAAAATTTTATTCATACAATCGAAAACTTTTCATAAAAACAAGTGGAAGTCTTTACTACACTTTTGTCTCAAACCATCTAAGATAACTCTCGAATAAAACTCTTGGGATGCAGCCCATATGAAAGTCTAAAACACAAAGAAATGAAATAAAGGGAAATAATAGTTTTGTTCTCGAAGCTATGAGGTCTCACCAAATCTTCCACTCCTTGCTACTTAGAAATCTAGCCTCCAAAATAGAACTCAAGTATCCTAACCCTACATTTGATTAGAATGTAGACAAAAAATGCATTCATACAAAATGTACTAAATATGTTAACTAGCACAACATCATAAGAGAATCTCAAAACGGTTAGTCAACATAAGACATAAGCATAAGAAGTAATAACATCATCATACCATAATTTCCAACATAAGCATCATATTGCCATAAGTCAACATAAGACATAATTAATGAGCATAGGAGATACATCATGTTCATGGCATGGTCTTTACTTAGACCTTTTTACTAACATTATTCAACCCCTAGTTTTTCATATTATAAGAGAACTACTTCACAAGCCACCTCAAAGCATACTTGTGCAATGCATGAATGACATCCCTTAATTGAATCAAGCATGTGGGAGAAAACCTTTTACCAAACCATATTACCTTAATGTAAGAAAACCTTTCACACTTTCTTTGATGCCTATCTTAAGGCAACTTAGATCACAAACCTCTCTTTTCATAAATCATGCACAAGTTCATGAAAGCATCTTTTATAATTTCATAGTTAAAATTATTGTTAATGCATCAGTTCATGTAAAATCAATTGGAAAGCATTTAATTGAGTAAAAAATGATAATAAGATCAAATAATACAATTGAATCCATACAAATGGAACTCATGAGGAATTCAAAAAGAACTTAACCAATTTTTGGAAATTGAATTAGAGAATCTGAGAAATCGTTTGGACTCAATCGGTGAATGGAGCCCATTTATAAACTCCCACATACCTTGAGCTTGAAGACCAAAATAATGGTGAAAAAAGAGGCTTGATTTGGAAACCCTAGCTTTTTCTTCCATGATCTTGATAGAGAAGACTTGAGAGGATATTTTGGGGATTTTTTGGAATGCAAGAGGATAGGAAGAATTTAGGAGTAAGACTAGTTATAGGGGTCCCTTTTTATAGGCAAAATGACTATCACGGCCTAATCCCTCGAGTCATGATGTCACCTACCATAACCCACCGGTAGGTAAGCCAACCCCTACCTAAAGGATGACTAATAGGTGTAAGCGCAGAACTAAATTTAAAATAATTCAACAATAAGACACGATAGACACAGAAATCAAACAAAAATCTATATATAATAAACCTGGAAGTCACGAGTACACAGTTGCCTAATAAAAATAAATACAATTACAAAAAGTGGACCACAACAAGTCGTCTCAAAGGCAAAAGCTAACATATGTGCAGAAGGAGACATTTTGGTCTAGGACACCAAGTGCTCACCCTCATCTTTGATATCCACAAGCTATAAAAGATGGCACGATCCATCACCGCTGGTAGCTTGTACTAGGACATGCATCATGAAAAAGATGTAGAGTACAACATAAGTACAAAAATAAGGTACTCAGTATGAATCATAGGCTGCTTAATCAAGAAAGGTAAAAAGGCAATCACAAAACATCGATCTAGACACAAAGAAAGGTCAAAGCAAGGAAGAAAGAAGGCACACGAACATACCAAACGTAAATCTAGGTACAACTAAACTAAACCTAACTTGACCCAAGGTTCATTCGTGTGCAAGTTTAAAGAAAATTGGAATAGACCCCTATAAGCTCGATAGGTACAAAGAATAGCTAAGTCTAAAAGTAAGAAGAGTAACACAGATTTGAATCCTCAAACAAGTCAACTCCAAGCCCATATAGAAAGAGTGAAATGCAATGCAATTGGACAACTCCCAGCCCCGCTATCAAGAGTGAGCACTAATCAAGGCCGCCCAGCGAAAAGGCCACTCCCAAGGGTGGACAACTAAACTAGCATGAGCGACCGGGGGTGTATCAACCCCGTTGAGGATCTCAAATACAAAGGCTACCCCGCAAACAATCCACTACCAGGGGCGTACCTCTGATGAGTCCACAAATTGAACTCATTTAGGGCTTTATTTTAATAGAAATAGTGTCCTCAAATGCTTTTTTATCATAAATATCTGATGAAAACACTTAAGTTTCAGGTATTTGAAGTTTTAGTGGAAGCATGGACACTTAGGCACAAAAAGAAACAAAAAGGCTAAAAAGAATGAAGAAGCTGAAGCCTGAGCATAGCCAAGCACGCTTGGGGATTCACCGAAGGGACTCACTCCGCCATTTGTTCCAGTAAGTGAAGCCCTGAAGGAGCAGTCGGTGTTTCGCCGAATAGTCCCGCGAAGAAGTGAAAGAAGGCGATGAACTACACCAAACGGAGAATCACCGAGTTAATCAGCGATTCGGACTAACCTCGCCG
This sequence comes from Solanum okadae, assembly GCA_036553675.1. Lineage (NCBI taxonomy): Eukaryota > Viridiplantae > Streptophyta > Magnoliopsida > Solanales > Solanaceae > Solanum > Solanum okadae. The sequence continues at coordinate 30,329,610 of CM071678.1, forward strand.
AATGATCCGCCAGGACTATTTTCTAAAGTCTATAAATACTAACCTCTTTATTAATTTTAAGGGAGTCGATCATTATAAGAAATTTCGCAATAGAATATTACTTTTTGCTGTTAGCTTGAAAGGGTTTTGGAGATTTGAAGGAAAATAGGGTTTTCATCTTCTAGATTTGGAGTTGGGTCTCTTGGATTCTTCCTTCTTGGCCTGTAACAATACTTAAATCTTCATACCATTTGAATGCAAGCTCATTTAGGTATAAATTTCTATCTATTGTTCATGTCTAGCTAAAACCCCCATACTTGGGGTGTGATTTAGCGAATATGTGTTGATATTATTGCTGGGTCTTGTTTGGTGATAGGTTAGATGTATTTTAATGGTGATTTCACCTAGTAGTTGTGGTTTAATTTAATGGGTTTGTAGTTGTAAATACAAAACCACCCATGTGTTTTCGGCTTGCCGGAGAGAGAGGTCGTGAAACCAAGACCGCTAGACTGATGGCCTACGGAGTGGGTCGACATGAGGCTCAACCCGAGAGGGTGAGCCCTAGTCCCATATCCTAACACTCCACTCGAGAGAGTGAGTGGGGTAAGGCATAGGCTGTCCTTCATGCGGGAAATGGGTGTCTGAGAAAAACCCATTTGAAACGGGCTAAGTTGCCCAAGAGAGAACTTATTTCCATCTAAAGCTTAGCCTAGTGAACATTAGCTTGCAAATTTCCAATCGAAAACATGTACCCAACAATTGATATCAATTTATATTGTGGTCACACCCCAAGGATTTCTCCCCATACTTGTTCTCCCCTTAAATTTTGTTGTTTTTATTACACTTGTGACAAACCCCTATTTTATATTTGACACTTTTTGTGTCACCCCCTTTAATTTACTATGTTTTTACTCGTTAATGTCTTTAGCTATGACTAATTAGAACTAAGTTTTATTCTTCTATTAATTCTCAAAACCACTCCCTTGGGACACGACCCCAAACCTTGGTTGGGTTACTATATTATCGATGATCATAGACACTCCTACTATAAGTTAGTGTAGTTGGTCACGATAAGCATCAAAATGGCATCGTTGCAATATACCTCAAACATATGCCATGGTATGCAGATTTTGTAAAATACATTGTGTGTGGGTTGATGCGCGATGAGTTGACCTTTTACAAACAGAAAATATTCATGTTCGATGTTAAAAAGTACTTTTGGTACGAATCATACTTGTTCTGAGAGTGTGCTGACCATGTCATCAGAAGGTGTGTTCCGGAAAAAGAAGCGGTAGAAATTCTCCATGCTTAACCACATGAATGTCTCTTGAAAACAACCGCCACACATATCTGGCAAGAATAACTATTGATTCCTCCGTAAAGGTCAAGTAATCATCCAACTCTATTGCAGAATACCGGATCACATGAGACTTAACTAGAACATACCGGCAGAGCATAGAAACACATATGACTAGGTGGATTGCCGAGAATATTGGAGGTAAAGCTAACTTATATGCAACCTCCCCAACCATCTCGAAGATCTCAAAAGGCCCAATATTCCTAGGGCAAATCTTGGCCCACCTCCAAATCTCATGACGCCTTTCATAGATGATAGATAGAGAAAATTTTTGTCATAAACTGAGAACCTCAAAGGTCATGGCCTACAATCTGCATAACACCCATGCCTACTTTGAGCTATGTGAAGCCAATCCTGACTCATAATCACCTACTCCAAAGCCTCCTGGATCAAGTTTGTACCATGCATTCTACGCTCTGTAGTCTCAAACCAACCGAGTCGAGAGTAACAACACCTACCATATAACGCCTTAAATGGGACCATCTAAATGCTAGATTGGTAGTTGTTATTGTACGAAAACTCTGTCAAAGGCAAAACTGGTCCTTTCAACCTCCAAACTCTAATATACAATCCTGTAACTTGTCATTAAGAACCTGAGTAGTACATCTGACTGAACATCAGTCTTTGGGTGGATGGGGTGTTTTATGGTAAACACGAGTGTCAAATTCATACTAAAAAGTCCACTTAAAGCAAGAAGTAAACTCAGCACCTCGATTCGATATTATAGACACAGGCACACCATGGAGACAAACCACCTGATAAATTTAGATACAGGCTTACCTCTTGGTACCGAATGATGAGTGAATAGGGAGGAAGTAAGCTATCAAAATGCTATCAACACCTCTAGAAATCCAAGGAAAACCTGCCACAAAGTCCATAACTATGCAATCCCACTTCCAATCCAAAATGGGTAATCTCAAAACTTACCACCAGGTCTCAAATGATTGGCCTTCATATTCTAGCAACTAAAGCAATGGGATAAATACTTTGCAATATCTCTCCTCATACTGCCCCACTAGTAATGATGCTTCAATTAACGATACCTCTTTGTGGTGCAAGGATGAATAGAATATCTAAAATCATGGGCCTCACAAAGTATCAGTTGTATCAACCCACAAATTCTAAAAACACAAATACGGCCTGTAAACCTCAACACCCCTTCAAAATCAAAGGTAACCTGACCAGAGTCACCTGCTAACACCCAATCTCGAAGTGCCACAAAGACCCCATCCTAAAACTGGCAACTACATAATTAATCAAGAAGAGAGGATTGAAATCCCACATAGGCTGAAACATACCTTGAATTTGATACATCCAATCGACCCATCGGATTAGCTAAGAAATGAATGCCCAAAGCTTAGGGACGCTCTTTAATAGATATGAAGGCTATATTATCCATACTCATTGCCTTCAGATTCAAGGCGTGCGCTAGTACATATGGTAGAGAATTGAAAGGTTAGAGTCCTTCAAAATCTCAATCTGGTGACACTACCCCAAATTAAGGTCCATCTGGCTCATAATATACTAAAGACTCTTGGGATCAGTGAAGATATTAGAATGAACTCCATACAAGTAGTTACTAAAATCTTAAGAATGAAAACTAATACCGCCAACTCCAAGCCATGGGTGGAGAAGTTAAGATAATGTAGTCTAAGTTGTCTTAACGCATAGGCAATAACCTAGCGTCATTGCAAATCATAAAAAAAAAACTGACACCAGATGTGTCACAACAAACTGTGAAGCCCTCCCATTGAACTAGAAGAGTCAATATAGGAACAGTGGTCAACAACTCCTTGAGCTTTTGAAAGCTTAACTCATACTCCTTAAACCACTGAAAATGCACATCAATGTAATTCAACTAGGTTGGAGGTGTTGAAATGGTTGGGAAGTTCTCTGATACGCCAAAACTATACCTCCCGAAAGAAGTATAAGTTGTCGTTGCCAAATAAAGAATCAAATTTTCAGGTTAGGGTCGATCCTACAAGGAATATTGTTTACACTTAATCTAACTTACACTTATCTGTGTTTAGTCAAACTATTTCCGAGAAATGTAACAAAAGGGGGGATTTGTAAATAAAATAATAGATAGTTGAATTGTTTCACTAAGTTACGAGTAAACAAGATTTGTAGTTTGAGATATCAATATGAGATGAAAACTAGGGCATGTGTGTTGCCTACAAGCTCTTAACGTAGTATTCCGAATAATAGTAACTCTATCGTAGTGTTTGACATGCAAGGTTGATACACTGGGTATCCCTAAGTGATTGGCACTTCAAGTAGAGAATTTCACCATACAACTTGGTCTGTGTACGGGTGTGCTTTTACTAACCCTTACCTTTAACCCCAAATTAGCCCTCGTGTCAATTAAATTGGAAATTAGCCCTCACATCAATTGATTAAGGTCATGCTATTAGATAACATCTACTCTTAACTAAATCTATGTTGTTTAATCCTTTTCTCATTCATTACCTCCTTGGTTCGGCAAGTAGGAACGAGGCAAGTTCAAACGTTGCCTATCGTTAAAAAGCATTCTAATTGAAAAGATTAACAATACATGCATAAACATAATTAAAGAATTACTTAATTATTAGTCCCACCTTGTTAATTGCTCATGGTTAGCTACTCATCCTTGAGAATTCAGAATTCATATTGTTCTTAATAAGAAGAATCATGAACTTACAATCAAAGTAAACGAATACCAAAATCTTGAATTTAAAGTCAAAAGCAAATTGCATAAACATGCTTCGAGAATTAAATTGCTAAAAAGTTTGCAAAATAACTCCAAAAGCTTTGAAAAATAGTCTCCAAAAAGGCCTAACCCTTAAAATATAAATTACAACTTATATTTATAGTATTTAAATCCTAAACCAAGTAGGAAAATAAAATAAGGGAAATTCCAGTTTGGCAGTTTCGAATGACAGTGACCAATGACGTACCGTAGATCAGCCAATGGTCTGTGGGTCACCTCCGTAGTTCAGCAGTTAGATAATATTGTCCTTCTCATCAACATTTTCCACCTACGGTCCATAGGTCCACAACGATCCATCCTGCACAACCGTGGTTCAAGTACTGGAACTCATATTTCTAAATCAAGCGACGACTCCCATCGACGGTCCGTCACTCGAGCTACGGGGCCTAGGTTGCCTCAATGGTTTCACACTTAGGTCAAACTTTCTTGTACCACTGACCCACGGCTCCCACCTACGGCTCATCAGTAGAATGATGGCTCATTGGTGAGCACGTTGGTTGCAAACATCCTGCTGCTTCAGCTCTTTTCAATGTCAACTACTTTAAACCGATTTCCTGCAAAATGAGATCAAATACCAAGATATCTAATAACAACGTTCCCAAGACTCACACAAACTCGAAGTGAAATGGATAAAAAAAATCTGTAAACTCATGGTATATCAACACCTTCTACTTACAATTATTGTTTGTCCTCAAGCGATACACTAAAATTCTAAAGGACACTTATGAAGAAGCAAACATACAAACTCAAGAAATGACATGGCTTTCTAAATCAATTCTTTCACTTAGTGAAAATCTTTCCATTTAGACTCAAATAGGCTAACTCAAGCGGATCAAAACATGACATAGACAAACCAATATATATCACCACATACATTTTCATCAATCACCAAGGTGCCAACTTTCCAACAATGTAACTACTGCCCTTACCACAAAGAAATCCTTTCTCACACAAAATCTGACTTTTAAGCTGAAGGATTCAGTAAACACTCATGCTTAGAAGTGAATTCAAATACAGTTAGTTCTCACCCGAAGTTGACTCCAAAACAATTATAATATACGGTAAAATATACTCCCTCCTCGAGTATATTTAAAAAAAGAGCCGAAGTTAACAAGGTCTAAGCTTTAGCAAGCTCCCTTTACACTTCCCAAACCACTGAAAGCTTACACTCTACCGCATCAACACCATCAAGGGAGAAGCAATAGTAAAGAAGCTCTGAACAAACCTCATGTAATAACCTGCAATTCCTACAAAACTCTGAAACTCGGTAACTAAAGTAGGCCTGATCCAACCTCTAACTACCTTAATATTTGTTGGATCCACCCGAATACCCTTCTTGGACACGACGTGTCCCATAAATGCAAAAGAATCAAAACAAAACTCCTATTTCAATAAATTGGTACACATTTGATCCTACCTCATATCTATGGAGCAAAACCCTCAAATGTCGATCATAGTCCTGCTAGTCTTGAAGTACACCAAGATCTCATCAATAAACACTATCATAAAATATTTAAATACAATTGAAACAGCCCATTCATGAAATCTATGAACACGCAAAGTAATTAGTCAAACCGAAAGATACAGTTAGTTCTCACCATAGGGTTTCCCCTATTTTCACTGCATATATTCTCTAGACTGGTCACTAGGATCACTATAGAACTTTCTTAGTTTGTAACGTAGCCTCAGGGTCAAGTAGGATACATTTGGATATTTTTAGTGACTTTTTTGCCCTCCTTTGCATTATATTAGTTGTTTACCTATTTTTCAACAAATTCTGACATCTTTTTGTTTTCTGCTCTTTTCTTTGGCTTATTTCAACAAAAATGTGACCTTGACTTTTTCATTCTTCTTTTTCGCTTTTCTTTTTCTTTTACTTCTCCATTCTTTGTTATTGAGCATCATTATCACTCTTTTTTTCCTTTGGATTAAGACACACCCTTTTTCTTTCTTTTTATTCTTCTACATGGACCTCTTTTCTTACCCTTTTATTTAAGTTTTATTTTTCATAGCCACCCTTAACTTATGTATTTTGCATGAGTTAAGGTGCACGATGTTTTAGGTCGGACCAGGGCTGAGAATAAGATAACTTCTGAGTTAGCCACCCTCAACTTAGGCTTTTGGCGTATGTTAAGGTGCACAATGTCCAAGGAAGGACTAGGGCCAAAACAGACTTTTAGGAAGGTGAGTTAGGTGTATTGAAAGAAGTGGTATACAATAGGCTCAAACATTTGGATCGAAGGGAGGAGTAAATTTTTTGGGCAGGATCCTTTTAGGCTTAAGTGTACTTATTTGAACAAGGGCCTATGATCATTTGCCAATGCCCAGCCTAGATTATCTTAACAGGACCAATGAGGCAAGTTCTATATTATCACACACTGCATGAACATAAAAAATCACCTCACACACACTTGGCACATTGTTCCATTATAGAATTATTAAAGCACCTAGTTCAAGTTTTAGCTTAAGCCATTCTGTCATACCGGTTCCTGTCATGTCACATGAAGATCCAACACATTCAACCCATTAAGCCTATATATACAACTCATTTCAACATTTTGGACATGTATCAATTTCATGCTCTTATGCCATCATGCTTTCTCTCTTTCAATCGACCTCTACACTTATACAATCCTACACATGTCAGTTCAACATAAATAAAAAATAGTCCCTTGGGGGAAAAGAACACACGCAAGAAAAATCCAACTGAGGGTTATGAGTTGGCTTACTCAGACTTCACCCTACCACTCACAACCCATTTACCTCACTCCCACAGAAAATTGTTGCAATTGTCCTCAATGCACAAAAAAAAAGAAAATATGTAAAACAAAGCATGAAGCAAACCTGTGGTGCATAAGCGTTGACGATCCATCAAGACGCGGGTGGGTCCGATTTACCATAACCCGCTAGATCAGCAATAGGGACGCCCTCATCAACAGTGGGAACACCATTAGTAGTGCTCCTCGAACCTGATGCCCCCACAAACTCTATCTCACGGGCTCTCCTCAGTCAAAACTCCTCCTCAAATAGAGATTGTCTCTGGGCAGCCTCAACCTGATGCCTCTATTTTTCTTAGCTTGTTAGGCCTTCTCAGCATCTGATGTCTACTCAAAAAGAGTAGGTGCACTTCCCAATTGACTAAAAAGGGTCGGGTGGTGTCATAGAATCACCAAATAGTTCAGTCATCACCACATCATCCGCCCAACCTCAGGTAGTCTCGGGGACGGCCCTATGAAGGGAAAGAAGGGCATCAACATCAGATCGAAGGGTAGGCAACTTCGTGTGGAAGGTAGTAACTTCAAAAGTGGTCAAAGGCCTCTCTAATACGCGAACCTTGAGTGCATATAAATGATTATGGACTGCCTGAATATTTTCATTTATCATTTTCTCCATACGAGCCATAGACTACTCTACTTACCTCTACATCCATGGATACATTTACTGCAACAGGGTGACTATCTGTGTCTCCAACTTCTGGACTCAGGCCAGAGGTAATAAAGCAAGGTGAAGAACTAGCAGCATGGCCGGTGGAAGTGGTGGGGGGATCCCGTGCATCTGCTCTAGTGGTAAGCATAGTAGTGTTAGAACGCTACTCACCGGGAAGCTGCTCCACATTGCCAACCAGATCAGCACTTAAAGAAGGTAGGTCAGTCTGTGATCCCTTCCGTGGTGCTACGGGGTTAGCATCATCTCTAATGAGGCCATTCTCCACAGTGTTCATCTCCCCTGTTAATCCGTCACAATGCCAAATAAATACTAAAGCCTCCCTCCACAGCTGAAAAATATGGCAAGGGAAAGGCAACGTAGTAGTCGTCTTGAATGCCCTCTCATTAATCTGGGCAATCAAAATACGAGAGCAATCACCCTCGAGCCCCACCATATTAGTTTTAAATATCACAACCCTATCCCAAGTCACGATCTTATCTACATGTGTAGGGGACAATCTATTATGCACAATGGACCAAAAGAACTTCATGGCAAACCTTAGAGTTGCCTTTCTGATAAGCAAGGTAGTACTAGCACCCACTCGATGCTTTCTCCATCCTCGGCGATGTGACTGACCATCAATCTCAATAAGGCCTCTCACCTTTGTTATATTAATTGGTAGAGTGTGGGCTGGGCAGTAAATAAAATAGTGAATAGTAGTCTCAGAGATATCTACGGAGAAGTTCCGCACCTATATGGCCTGTAGTAGAGCTTCATCTAGTGGCTTAACCCATTTTGGCATAGTGTTCTGTACGGTGCTGGCGTAGAACTCATGTGCCATCTCCTTGCTAAACTTGCTCAGAGTCAGTGCCATCTAGTCACACTTATGCATTTTGAACAGTTCCTCAATGGCTGGCATAGTGTGGAGACTCCCAGTAAGTACCTGTCGCTCTTTAGTAATGGTCCTGGCCTGTTTCTGCTGCTCGTTCTGGTTGTGCCCATCTTAGTACATCTGGAACTGGTCCTCCACACACCACATGTTCAGCTCGGTGGTTAGAATAACGGGGAACATTGGTATGCCTGGTGGTTCATGAACCTCTTTGAAGTTAGTTGCAATGGATGCGGAGGGTGGTGTGCGGCTGGAACTTCAACTAGTGTGCAAATTTGAGCTAGACTATGACTCGCCAAAAATGATGGGCCCCTCCTCAGACTATGGGGCAAGTGCGGGACTAGGTGGTTCCTCCTACGCTACTACCACCCGCCTATTCTGTTGCCTCGTGGTCAAGGGGATAGTGGGGGAGCCTTTAGTGTGCTTTGGTGCATAGTCCTCCCCACTAGATTCATTGATGAGTCGGAGCGAGGGTGCTACCGACTTCGACTAGCCCTTCCTCGATTAAGCGGGTACTTTTTAAGTGTCATTGAACATGTGGAAACTTAGTTAGTAAACAAAGAACTTAAAAATAACCAAGGAATATTTTTAGAACACTATTTGGACTGAGACCAAAATATAAAAAATTTGTGGCAGTAACTGTTTTTGAGACCTACAGTGGGTACCTAGACACCGTCGATGGAGTCACGAACCGTGGGTCCCCTCCATAGGTCAAGGAGTCCATTTTTGGTCTCTTAAGTTGGAACCACAGACGTGCAGAACGGTTCGTCGATTGAATACCGAACCGTAGTCCATGTCGTGGTTCACAACATAACTATTTTTATGTTCATTCGATCAACAGACAACTACCTGCAGTCCATAGGGTGAACCACGATTTGTGGGTTGAGGTTGTCGATCAGTGTTGTATGGAGGCATATGGTAATCTATCATACCTAGGGTTTCAGTCTTCCAATTTTCACATTCCATTTAGTTAAATTTTGAAAACCCTAAGTCAAGACACCCACTTAGACATATAACCCACGTTATTGACTTTAAATAAGCAACACACTCACAATACCATCGTCCCAAGAGTAAAGTAGAACTAGAGTTACAGATTTACATGGAAGTCAATACCCAAGGTCAAGTACAACTTTGTGACTTCAAATTAAACAATGAAAAATTCAATGTTTTGGTGCAATCAATTACCTTACAACTAAACAAAGTTTGTGAGTTATTCATGCACTGATTTCTTCTTATGATGCAACAAAACTTGACACTGAACTCGGACTTTGATAATTTTTGGAATGGAGAAAATTTAGAAAGAAATAGAGTTTTAGGAAGTGAAGGAGATTTGTGGGAAGATGTGGGGAAGTGGAAATGGAAGAGGGGGATATATGGGAGTAATGGGGGAGTTTAATTGGTGTGTGATTGGAGAAATTAACAATTTGAAACGGTTGGGGAAAAGAGTGAAATGGGGGAAGTGTTTAAAAATGAAGGGGTTTTATTTAAATTGGGTCCAGGTTGGGACAACAGCAACCTTAACTTTTACCCACGAAACCCCGTCGACAGTCCGTGGGTCGATCGATGGTCCCTGGGTAGATTGATGGTCTATCGATGAGCATCGTGGTTTAGTTTTATACGCAGTGAATTTTATAAAATATACATGTGGTCTACGGATGGTATCTACAGTCAGTCGATTGAATGACGGACCGTTTATGGGAACCGTAGACCACTTCATCAGCAAAAATTCTGGAGATTTTATTTCTCTTTCCTGGATACAGAGCAAACATTAGGACTTCCTTTATATATTTTTTGGACTTTTTCTAAACACGGACCCTATTCTACTCTACTCTAGCCAACACTAAGATTCAAACAAAGAATTCTATCTAAACTACTAAAATTTCGAAACCGGACTCTATAGAAAAGAAACTTATATTGTTGGCTAGATTGTACATCCTGGGTTGCCTCCGAAGTAGCACTTGATTTAACATCGCGGCACAACGCGGACATCTTGATTACCTATACTTAATCAACACCCCATTTCTCTATCAATTCATTGACAATCTCCTATTTCCCCAAGTGAATTTTTATCCACTGACCGTTCACCTTGAACCTCGTCCCTTCCTTGTTCTCGAGTTCAACCGCTCCATGTTGAAATACTGGAACTCATATTTCTGAATCAAGCGACGACTACCATCGACGGTCCGTCACTCGAGCTACGGGGCCTAGGTTGCGTCAATGGTTTCACACTTAGGTCAGACTTTCTTGTATCACTGACCCACGGCTCCCACCTACGGCTCATCAGTAGAATGATGGCTCATTGGTGAGCTCATTGGTTGCAAACATCCTGCTGCTTCAGCTCTTTTCAATGTCAACTACTTTAAACCGATTTCCTGCAAATGAGATGAAATACCAAGATATCTAATAACAACGTTCCCAAGACTCACACAAACTCGAAGTGAAATAGATAAAAAAAATCTGTAAACTCATGGTATATCAACACCCTCTACTTACAATTATTGTTTGTCCTCAAGCGATACACTAAAATTCTAAAGGACACTTATGAAGAAGCAAACATACAAACTCAAGAAATGACATGGCTTTCTAAATCAATTCTTTCACTTAGTGAAATTTTTTACATTTAGACTCAAATAGGCTAACTCATGCGGATCAAAACATGACATAGACAGACCAATATATATCACCATATACATTTTCATCAATCACCAAAGTGCCAACTTTCCAACAATGTAACGAGTGCCCTTACCACAAAAAAATCCTTTTTCACACAAAATCTAACTTTTAAGCTTAAGGATTCAGTAAACATTCATGCTTAGAAGTGAATTCAAATACAGTTAGTTCTCACCCGAAGTCGACTCCAAAACAATTATAATATACGGTAAAATATACTCCCTCCTTGAGTATATTTAAAAAAAGAGCCGAAGTTAACAAGGTCTAAGCTTTAGCAAGCTCCCCTTACACTTACCAAACCACTGAAAGCTTACACTCTACCGCATCAACACCATCAAGGGAGATGCAATAGTAAAGAAGCTCTGAACAAATCTCATGTAATAACCTGCAATTCCTACAAGACTCTGAAACTCGGTAACTAAAGTAGGCCTGATCCAACCTCTAACTACCTTAATATTTGTTGGATCCACCCGAATACCCTCCTTGGACACGACGTGTCCCATAAATGCAAAAGAATCAAAACAAAACTCCTATTTCAATAACTTGGTACACATTTTATCCTCCCTCATATCTCTGGAGCAAAACCCTCAAATGTCGATCATAGTCCTGCTAGTCTTGAAGTACACCAAGATCTCATCAATAAACACTATCATAAATATTTAAATACAATTGAAATAACCCATTCATGAACTCTATGAACGCTGCAAAGTAGTTAGTCAAACCGAAAGATACAGTTAGTTCTCACCATAGGGTTTCCCCTATTTTCACTGCATATATTCTCTAGACTGGTCACTAGGATCACTATAGAACTTTCTTAGCTTGTAACATAGCCTCAGGGTCAGGTAGGATACATTTGGATATTTTTAGTGACTTTTTTGCCCTCCTTTTGCATTATATTAGCTGTTTACCTATTTTTCAACAAATTCTGACATCTTTTTGTTTTCTGCTCTTTTCCTTGGCTTTTTTCAGCACAGATGTGACCTTGACTTTTTCATTCTTCTTTTTCTTTTACTTCTCCTTTCTTTGTTATTGAGCTTCATTATCACTCTTTTTTTCCTTTGGATTAAGACACACCCTTTTTCTTTATTTTTATTCTTCTACATGCACCTCTTTTCTTACCCTTTTATTTAAGTTTTATTTTTCATAGCCACCCTCAACTTATGTATTTTGCATGAGTTAAGGTGCACGATGTTTTAGGTCGCACTAGGGCTGAGATTAAGATAACTTCTTAATTAGCCACCCTCAACTTAGGCTTGTGGCGTAAGTTAAGGTGCACAATGTCCAAGGAAGGACTAGGGCCAAAATACACTTTTAGGAAGCTGATTTAGGTGTATTGAAAGAAGTGGTATACAATAGGCTCAAACATTTGGATCGAAGGGAGGAGTAAATTTTTTGGGCAGGATCCTTTTAGGCTTAAGTGTACTTATTTGAACAAGGGCCTATGATCATTTGCCAATGCCCAGCCTAGATTATCTTAACAGGACCAATGAGGCAAGTTCTATATTATCACACACTGCATGAACATAAAAAATCACCTCACACACACTTGGCACATTGTTCCGTTATAGAATTATTAAAGCACCTAGTTCAAGTTTTAGCTTAAGCCATTCTGTCATACCGGTTCCTGTCATGTCACATGAAGATCCAACACATTCAACCCATTAAGCCTATATATACAACTCATTTCAAAATTTTGGACATGTATCAATTTTATTCTCTTATGCCATCATGCTTTCTCTCTTTCAATCGACCTCTACACTTATACAATCCTACACATGTCGGTTCAACATAAATAAAAAATAGTCCCTTGGGGGAAAAGAACACACGCAAGAAAAATCCAAATGAGGGTTATGAGTTGGCTTACTCAGACTTCACCCTACCACTCACAACCCATTTATCTCACTCCCACAGAAAATTGTTGCAATTGTCCTCAATGCATAAAAAAAAAAGGAAATATGTAAGACAAAGCATGAAGCAAACCTGTGGTGCATAAGCGTTGACGATCCATCAAGACGCGGGTGGGTCCGATTTACCATAACTCGCTAGATCATCAATAGGGACGCTCTCATCAACAGTGGGAACACCATCAGTAATGCTCCCCGAACCTGATGCACCCACAAACTCCATCTCACGGGCTCTCCTGAGTCACAACTCCTCCTCAAATAGAGATTGTCTCTGGGCAGCCTCAACCTGCTACCTCTTTTTTTCTTAGTTTGTTAGGCCTTCTCAGCATCTGATGTCTACTCAAAAAGAGTGGGTGCACTTCCCAATTGACTAAAAAGGGTCGGGTGGTGTCATAGTATCACCAAATAGTTCAGTCATCACCACATCATCCCCATCAACCTCAGGTAGTCTCGGGGACGGCCCTATCAAGGGAAAGAAGGGCATCAACATCAGATCGAAGGGTAGGCAACTTTGTGTGGAAGGTAGTAACTTCAATAGTGGTCAAAGGCCTCTCTAATACGCGAACCTTGAGTGCATATAAATGATTGTGGACTGCCTGAATATTTTCATTTATCATTTTCTCCATACGAGCCACAGACTACTCTACTGACCTCTGCATCCAGGGATACATTTGCTGCAACAGGGTGACTATCTGTGTCTCCAACTTCTGGACTCAGGCCAGAGGTAATAAAGCAAGCCCCAAATGGGTAGTGGCTCGTGAAGAATTAGCAACATGGCCGGCGGAAGTGATGGGGGGATCCCGCGCATCTACTCTAGTGGTAAGCATAGTAGTGTCAGAACCCTACTCACCGTGAAGATGCTCCACATTGCCGACCAGATCAGCACTTAAAGAAGGTAGGTCAACCTGTGATCTCTTCCATGGTGCTACGGGGTTAGCATCATCTCTAATGAGGCCATTCTCCACAGTGTTCATCTCCCCTGTTAATCCGTCACAATGCCAAATAAATACTAAAGCCTCCCTGCACAGCTGAAAAATATGGCAAGGGTAAGTCAAGGTAGTAGTAGTATTGAATGCCCTCTCATTAATCTGGGCAATCAAAATACGAGAGTAATCACCCTCGAGCCCCACCATATTAGTTTTAAATATCACAACCCTATCCCAAGTCACGATGTTATCTACATGTGTAGGGGACTATCTATTACGCACAATGGACCAAAAAAACTTCATGGCAACCCACTCCGTGCTTTCTCCATCCTCGGCGATGTGACTGATCATCAATCTCAATAAGGCCTCTCACCTTTGTTATATTAATTGGTAGAGTGTGGGCCGGGCAGTAAATAAAATAGTGAATAGTAGTCTCAGAGATGTCTGCGGCGAAGTTCCGCATCAATATGGCCTGTAGTAGAGCTTCATCTAGTGGCTTAACCCATTTTGGCATAGTGTTCTGTACGGTGCTGGCGTAGAACTCACGTGCCATCTCCTTGCTAAACTTGCTCAGAGTAAGTGCCATCTAGTCACACTTATGCATTTTGAACAGTTCCTCAATGGCTGGCATAGCGTGGAGACTCCCAGTAAGTACCTGGCGCTCCTTAGTAATGGTCCTGGCCTGTTTCTGCTGCTCGTTCTGGTTGTACCCATCTTAGTACATCTGGAACTGGTCCTCCACACACCACATGTTCAGCTCAGTGGTTAGAACAACGGGGAACATCGGTATGCCTGGTGGTTCATGAACCTCTTTAAAGTTAGTTGCAATGGATGCGGAGGGTGGTGTGCAGCTAGAACTTGAACTAGTGTGCAACTTTGAGTTAGACTTTAACTCGCCAAAAATGATGGGCCCTTCCTCAGACTGTGGGGCAAGTGCGGGACTGGGTGGTTCCTCCTACGCTACTACCACCCGCCTATTCTGTTGCCTCATGGTCAAGGGGATAGTGGGGGAGCCTTTAGTGTACTTTTGGTGCATAGTCCTCCCCACTAGATTCATTGATAAGTCGGAGCGAGGGTGCTACCGACTTCGACTAGCCCTTCCTCGATTAAATGGGTACTTTTTAAGTGTCATTGAACAAGTGGAAACTTAGTTAGTAAACAAAGAACTTAAAAATAACCAAGGAATATTTTTAGAACACTATTTGGACTGAGACCAAAATATAAAAAATTTGTGGCAGTAACTGTTTTTGAGACCTACAGTGGGTACCTAGACAACGTCGATGGAGTCATGAACCGTGGGTCCCCTCCATAGGTCAAGGAGTCCATTTTTGGGTCTCTTATGTTTGAACCACGGACGTGCTGAACGGTTCGTCGATTGAATATAGAACCTTAGTCCATGTCGTGGTTCACAACATAACTATTTTTATGTGCATTTGATCAACAGACAATGACCTACAGTCCATAGGGTGAACCACGATCTGTGGGTTGAGGTTGTCGATCAGTGTTGTATGCAGGCATATGGTTTAAAAAAAAATTTACATGCTCAACACAACCAACAACACAATTTAACACCAAAACAATATCTAAAACATGTAATTCCACACATTACATTGTAATCTATCATACCTAGGGTTTCAGTCTTCAAATTTTCACATTCCATTTAGTTAAATTTTGAAAACCCTAAGTCAAGACACCCACTTAGACATATAACCCACGTTATTGACTTTAAATAAGCAACACACTCACAATACCATCGTCCCAAGAGTAAAGTAGAACTAGAGTTACAGATTTACATGGAAGTCAATACCCAAGGTCAAGTACAACTTTGTGACTTCAAATTAAACAATGAAAAATTCAATGTTTTGGTGCAATCAATTACCTTACAACTAAACAAAGTTTGTGAGTTATTCATGCACTGATTTCTTCTTATGATGCAACAAAACTTGACACTGAACTCGGACTTTGATAATTTTTGGAATGGAGAAAATTTAGAGAGAAATAGAGTTTTAGGAAGTGAAGGAGATTTGGGGGAAGATGTGGGGAAGTGGAAATGGAAGAGGAGGATATATGTGAGTAATGGGGGAGTTTAATTGGTGTGTGATTTGAGAAATTAACAATTTGAAACGGTTGGGGAAAAGAGTGAAATGGGGGAAGTGTTTAAAAATGAAGGGGTTTTATTTAAATTGGGTCCAGGTTGGGACAACTGCAACCTTAACTTTTACCCACGAAACCCCGTCGACAGTCCGTGGGTCAATCGATGGTCCCTGGGTAGATCGATGGTCTATCGATGAGCATCGTGGTTTAGTTTTATACGCAGTGAATTTTATAAAATATACATGTGGTCTACGGATGGCATCTACAGTCAGTCGATTGAATGACGGACCGTTTATGGGAACCGTAGACCACTTCATCAGCAAAAATTCTGGAGATTTTATTTCTCTTTCCTGCATACAAAGCAATCATTAGGACTTCCTTTATATATTTTTTGGACTTTTTCTAAACACGGACCCTATTCTACTCTACTCTAGCCAACACTAAGATTCAAACAAAGAATTCTATCTAAACCACTAAAATTTCAAAACCCGACACTGTAGAAAAGAAACTTATATTGTTGGCTAGATTGTACATCCTAGGTTGCCTCCGAAGTAGCACTTGATTTAACATCGCGGCACAATGCGGACATCTTGATTACCTAGACTTAATCAACACCCCATTTCTCTATCAATTCATTGACAATCTCCTATTTGCCCAAGTGAATTCTTATCCACTGACCGTTCACCTTGAACCTCGTCCCTTCCTTGTTCTCGAGTTCAATTGCTCCATGTTGAAATACTTGAGTAACTTTGAGTGGCCCAATCCACTTGGACTTGAGTTTGCCAGTAAACAAGCGCAATCTTGAGTTAAATAATAACACAACATCACCGAGAGCAAATTCAGGATTTTTGATCTTTTGATCATGGTGCTTCTTCATCTTGTCCTTTTACAACACTGTACTTTCATATGCTTTTAGGAAATATTCGCTGAGCTCATTCATTGTTTGACTTGATGCGACACACCTATCAAAATATACCTTCTTGAGTGCCTACATAGCTTTATTCTCTACAGGTAAATGAAAAGACTTCCCATATACTAGTTGGTAAAGGGACATACCTACGGTAGTCCTCAATGCACTGCGATAAGCCCATAGTGAATCAGCAATCCCTCTTGACCAATCAATTTTGTTGGAATTCTCATTCTTCACAAGGATTTTCTTTATCTCTCGATTTGACACTTCAATTTGCCCACTCGACTGCGGATGATAAGAGGTTGCTACGCTATGAAGAACACCATACTTCTAAAGAAACGCCTTGAACAACTTATTACAAAAGTGTTAACCTCCAACACTGATAATTTCCCATGGTGTACCAACTATGGAGAAGATATTCTTTTTCAAGAATGCGGTGACACTATTTCCCACGTGATTTGAAAGCGCAATTGCTTCCACCCATTTAGATACATAGTCAACCGCCATGAGAATATAGTGTATCCCATTCGAAATCATAAACAGACCCATGAAGTCAAGACCTTAAACATCCAAAATCTCAATCACTATTATTGGGTTCATTGGTAGTCCTTGCTTCCTTGAAATTACTCATTCACGCTGGAAATGATCATAAGACTTTGCGAAATTATGAGAATCTTTGTGGATTGTAGGCCAGTAAAAAACACACTATAGAATCTTATGGGTAGTTCAGATACCACTATGTTGCCCACCAACAGGCGATGAATGACACACCTTTAGTATACTCATCATCTCAACCTTGGGAACACAATGACTAATAATCCCATCAGCACAAATCCGAATCAAGTAAGACTTTTCCCAAACGATATTTATCACATAAGACATGAACATAGATGGTGATGCTGGTCATGTTACCTTGAATTCAGATGGGGTTTTTAGGTTTTTAAGGTCATATTTATGTTCGGAGATTTGGGCATTTGATTCAGGTTATATTTCAGAAGGCCCATGATTCTAGATATTCTATTCATAAGGACACTACAAAAATAAACCATGACTTGAGGTAGCATTACTGGTGGAGCGGTATGAGGAGAAATATTACAGACTATGTATCTCGTTTCCTTAGTTTCCTACAGGTGAAGGCCTAGCATTTGAGACATGGTGGTAAGTTTCATAGATTACCCATTAAGGAGTGGAAGTGAGATCGCATCACTATGGACTTTGTGGTAAGTTTCCTTCCGACTTCTAGATGTATTGATAGCATTTGGGTCATCGTTGATTAACTCACAAAGTAAGAACATTTCCTTCCTATTCCCATTCAGCGCCGAGAGGTTTGCCCATATCTACATTCATGATGTGGTTCTTCGTCACGGTGTGCCAGTCTCTATTATATCAGATCGGGGTGTTTATTTCACTTCTAGCTTCTAGAAGGCATCTCAGGATGAGTTGGGTTCTTCTGATTACCTAGGCACAAATTTCTACACGCAGACTGCTAGTCTATCAAAGCATACTATTTAGGTTCTTGAGGACATATTGCAGGCTTGTGTATAAGATTTTGGAGGTCAACGAGACTACATCTTGCCTTTGGAAGAGTTTGTGTACAAAAATAGCTATTATTCTAGCATTTAGATGGCCCTATATGAGGCCTTACATAGTAGGCATTGTATCACATCAGTTTTTGGTTTGATACTACAAAGCCTAGACCGCGCGGCATAGACTTATTTCATGAGGCTTTAGAGCAGGTGAGGGTGATTCAGGATTGGCTTTGGACAGCTCACAATAGGCACCAGAGTTATGGGGATCGTAGGCGGCGACCTTTGGGATTCTTAGTTGGTGATAGAGCTTTTCTCTGTGTGTCGCCCAAGAATGGAGTGAGAAGATTTGGGAGGTGTGGCAAGCTTATCCCATGTATATTAGGCTTTTCGAGATCCTCCGAACGATTGGGGAGGTAGCATATGAGTTAGTTTTGCCTGTGATGTTCTTAGCTATTCATGCAATCTTTCATGTCTCGATGTTGTGCCGGTATGATCCAGATAAGTCTTATGTGCTCTAGTAAGATGCAATTAAATTGGATGATCGCTACACCTTTGTGGAGAAGCTAGTTTTTACTCCTGCTAGAGATATGCGACGGTAGCACTCGAGATCCATTCATGTGGTTACGGTTCATTTGAGGAATCGTCTAGTTTAGGAGGCTACCTTGGAGACTGAGCATGATATGTAGGAGCAGCTTCCTGGGTTGTTTAAGCCTTCAAGTACTTCTTGACTCTAACTGTTGCGGGCGAAAGTTCTTTTTAGTAGTGAATGTTGTAATGAGCTTCACGTCACTTTTGTATTGATGCCTCCTGTTTGTCGTGTAGAGCTTTCCTGCGATGATCCCAATTCATTTATAACTCGCTGGGACTGATAGTTTGGTCATCTGGTCATTCGTTTGGTTTATATACAAATTTTAGTGTATTGGGAGCTTTTGAACCTTGAACAGTCAATTTTGATCAAAAGTTCAGGAAGATTACCTTAGAATCTAATTCTAACGATTCCATCAACTTTGGAGGATCATTTTAGGCTAGTAGCATGGTCAGTATGATTTCTGAGGTTTTCAGTGTGAGTTTGTGCGATTAGGCCTTTTAACTTTAAAGTTTAAGCCTAAATTTATCTTTAGTCAACATTCTGAGTAAACACGCTCGGATGAGAATTCCGTCAGTTTTTGTCATGACCCAGGGGTACATCCTAGATGTAACATGCCGTACTTGACCCCAAATGGGTCTCATACAATCCCTTAGCATAATCATAACATAAGATAATAGAATGTACAAGAAAATTAAAAACTTCTTTAAACCATACAATCGAAACACATTTTCATAAGCAAGTGGAAGTCTTTACTACAACTTTGTCTCAAACCATCTAGTAAACTTATAGAATAAAAATCTTGGGACGTAACCCATATAATGTCTAAAACATTAAGAAATGACATAAAGGAATAATGGGTTTGTCCTCGAAGCTATGACTCACCAAGATCTTCAACTCTTCGTGCTCCTTAGAAACTTAGCCTTCAAAGGAACTCAACCTCGGAAACCCTACATTTGATTAGAATATAGGCAATATGCTTTAGTATAAAATGTACCAAGTATGATAGCTAGAACAACATCATCAGAGCATCTCAAAGTGGTTAGTCAACATAATACATAAACAGATGAGATAATAACATCGCCATAGTATAATCTCCAACATTAGCATCATATAATCATAAGATAACATAAGACATAATAAATGAACATAGGAGATATATCATAATCATATAGGCATAATTGACTCTTAGTCATCTATACCATAACAACACCATTCTCAAGTAACCTCAAAAGCATACAAGTGCAAAGCAAGAATATCATCCCATAATTCTACCCAAGCCAAGTATCCCTTTATGGTCATCTTGATCATAGTCTTTATACATGGTCTAAGTCTAAAACTTTTCTACTATAAGGGCACCATACTTCTACGTGACATGAAGGCACACTTGTGAAATGCATGAAAGGCATCCCATACGACCCTTCACACTACGCATAACCTTTAAGTCATCTTAGTCGTATTCACCATACTTTGGTCTTACTATTGGCTTACTACATATGGACAAAGGAACTATCACCCTTAGTCAAATATATCATGGAAGGTCACTATAGCACAACCCTATCTTAAAATACATCACTCATAAGAACTCTTTTTTGAATGAACCTAAGTCATACTTGTGCAATGCACGAATATCTTCCCATAATACTACTCATGCTAAGTACTAATTTTAGGTCCTCATACTAATGCTTCATGATTTGGAACCTAGTTCCTTTCCTTAAATTTAGAACACTAGGAGGTACTCTCTTAAGCAAATCTTAGTTCATTAATAAATTGAACCCTATGAGATACTACTTTTAGCATGTCTAGGTTCATCATTAATATGGATCCTATGAGATACTACTTTAAGCATTTCTAAGTCCATTCATACTCTTGAACACTATGAGGTACTTCATGAAGTAAGTCTTAGTTCAATTATACTTTAGAACACTATGAGATGCTTCTTCAAGCATGTCTTAGTTCATGGATATGGAGATTGCTACTAGAAACCTTAACTCAACTATGTGAACACTTCCATCTCAAGATACCTAACTTTGGGGAAACCCACACTCTACAACAGTAGAGTTCCCCCTTTTTCTTAGATAGTCCTCACATCAACTAGGTGTGGTTCTCCTTTCTACTTGGAGCCCAAACCCTATCTTGTGTGCCACTCCATCTCATCTTCAATATCCACTTGGAGCCGAGCATATGGATATGGAGATTGCTACTAGAAACCTTAACTCAACTATGTGAACACTTCCATCTCAAGATACCTAACTTTGGGGAAACCCACACTCTACAACAGTAGAGTTCCCCCTTTTTCTTAGATAGTCCTCACATCAACTAGGTGTGGTTCTCCTTTCTACTTGGAGCCCAAACCCTATCTTGTGTGCCCCTCCATCTCATCTTCAATATCCACTTGGAGCCGAGCATGTACCCCAAGGTTTACTTATTGAGCTTGGATTTATACTCATCTCTCATAGAAGGATGTCCTTGACAACCAATCCATGTTCAAGTGATTCTATCACTTCATACTTTCACGCATTGATAAAGTAGATTAGGTGAGTATAGAACTTTCACCACAATTCCACCTATTAGACTTCTATTCATCATATTGACTCTACTCTCAAAGCCCTAGTGATTCAAATTTCATGACTACAAACCTTACTCTCAAAGTTGTACTTCATTCTATTATCATTCGTCTCTACATTACACGACATTCAAGTCATAAGATTCATTTTTATGCAATTCTAGTCATATTATTCCTTACCAAGAGACTCTAGTCATAATTCATCATGTATGGTCAATATCAAGTATTACTACTCAAGAACCGTCATATTCTCATTATTATAAAGCAATTCATTCATATAGGTTCTAGCCCCAGACAATTACTAGTCAAAGCATTAATTCTAGAAGATCACCTTGACCTTCAATTTGACCATCCATGGGAATAACCCACATAACTCATCTTCATCAATTAGACTAATGTAATCATTGAAATCACATAAATTCATCATAATATCATGAATTAACAGTAAATTAATCATAAATAAGTATTATCCAACCAATTGGAGATATACCTAACTATACCCACACATTGGAAGAAACCCTAGCTTAGATTGGGGTTCTTGTTCACAAATCTTGGGGAATTCTAGGGGACTCTATGGGTCGAAGAACCCATAGATGAAAAGCTAAACCTTCCTTTAATCATAGACATAGCACAAGCTTTCTAAAGTGGAAGTTTGTTCTTGGTCCAAGCTTCAAGCTCTATTTTCTTCTTTAATGGAGGCTTTCTAGAGAGAGAAATATTCTTTGGAGTGGATGCGGTTTTGGGTTTCTTCGGATTCTAGGGAGAATGACTTAATTGAGGTAAACTTAGGTCTAATAAACTTTTGTACTTGCTAGGAAGGAAATAAAATAATGTACGATCAAATTTCGAAAGAACTAATGATCCTTAAAGTTTTAACTTAAACTTCACTAGCCCTCACGACTTTGCTCGCCCTTCTGCCCCTCATGGCTCGCCAAGGGTACTAGGCGACTCGCCTGGTGGGCCCTTCGCTCGCCTAAATTTCCAGTAGGCTCCCTAAAAGGGTAGTTCCCTAGGCGATGAAGATGGTCTATGGGCGCATTGCCAATCCAACAAGGGAGCCATGACTTAGCTCGCACAAATTTCCGGAACCTAGGCCAAGGGTATTACCCAATAGGCGACCCCAAGTGCACTTTGGCGCCTCGCCAACTCACTCGGTCCATCATGCGGCCCAATCGCTAACAAGACCCAAAGAAGATCAAGTTCTCATTCACTCTACCTTGATAGCTTAGGCCTCTGCTCACTCCCTAGCCTTGACAACCCCACAAACTAAGACCTAGGTTAGTCTATAAGATTACGGGGTGTAAGACGTGTCTTGATGTTCAACCATTAAACCTTTCATCCTTAGCACATAAAGTCTCATCTATGACTCTAATCTTTAACATCTCACTCTAGAACCCTAGCTCTTGGCTCTAGTTTAGTCTACTAATTTCCGGGGCGTTACAATATCTCCCCCTTGGGAACATTCATCCTCAAATGACAATTTTAAACACTTCTTAAAGGAAACGACTCCAGACTACCAACCCATCATGCATGCAACATATCTAATGCACATAGACAAGGAGGAAAACTTCAACTCCCATTAAACATATTCAATGCAACAAAAGGAAGTAGGAACTTCATCAAACAATCCATGTAAGCAAGACATTCTCATAACTAGTCAGATTCAAGGAGGAACTACCATCTGTTAATCATGTCATGTTCAACATACTCTCACGGAGCCCATATGCAATTTACTCTCAAAAAGAATTCATTTCAAGGAGGAATCTCTCAACTCCAAAAACTAGGGTATGCTCATATATTCATCTCATGAAGTGTATATGCAACTCTAGTTAGTGCACTACAACATGAGGAAAATAATGCATATAGTCATTTCTAACAAGACCTAAGCATTTTCATGAACATGAATGTAAGGAAATCATGGCAACACATAATCACATAATGACCTCCTTAGATAGGCATACTATCTCCCCCTTGGGAGTAATCCTACACAAGTTCCTCTAAACATAATTCATAACATAAGGCCACAATGAAATATCATTCATATTATAGACAACTTGAAGTCCATCATAACAAGTCACACAAGATAAGAAATCCGGAAAGTTACTAAAGCATAAAAACACATACCGGAAGGGACATGAGGAGAGCACTCTTATTCTTCTCTAGATTGGAGAGAATAAGACCTATTCTTCTTTGGAGGCTCCTCATCAACACTACTAGACTCAACTTTCTTACCCTCTCTTCCTTTAGCTTTAGAACTGGGAAATCTCTCATTTTGTACCCATCATTTCCACACCCATAGCAACCATCCAGGCCAACTAGGTACTTACAATAGTGACTCCTTCCACAGTTGGTGCAAGTATATTTAGGAAATGGAGAGTCTTGGTCGGAATTCTTTTGTCTAGACTTAGACCTACCTTGCTCATCGGACTTAGCATTGGGACAGTTCCCCGCATCGGCTCTAGCTCTCATCACCTCCTTATTTATTTTCTTAAGATTTGTCTCCTCAATTTGTTGAGCATGCACCATGAGACGGGAAATATTCATACTAGGGATAAGCATTGCCGAATGACATTCATTGACCACTAATTCGGACACTCCCATCACAAACTTATTCATCTTGGCCCTTGAATCCACCACTATGGTTGGAGCATATTTCGATAGTTGGGTTAACTTAAGGGAATAATCCTTCACACTCATACCCCCTTGCTTAAGATTTATGAACTCTTTCATCTTTAGCCCCCTCAACTCTAGGGGAAAGAACCTATCAAGGAATTCCTCTTTAAACCATTCCCACTCTATTAGGCCTTATTTTACTGGTCTACTATCTTTCCATTGCTCATACCAAATTTGTGCTACATCCCTCAATTGATAAGCAGCTACTTCCGCTTTATCTACCGTAGCAAAGCCCATTATGGCAAGCATGTTTATACACCTCATCTATAAAACCTTAAGGATCTTCCTCCACCTTGGGGCCATAAATCATCGAAGGGTTCATCCTCAAAAACTCCCTTACTCTAGATGCACCCATCCCCCTTATTGGGTTAGCCGGAGCCACAACATCTCTATTTGCTTGTGCCGTCAACGCTTGAGCCAACAATTGCATAGAAGCCTTAAAATCCGCTAGGGTGGCATTCCCAATCGGAGGGTCATTTAGAACTTGACGAGGAGCTTGGTTTGGGACTTGAAGAGGAACCTATGGTTCACAATTATCTTCCTCATTCCTCCAAGCATTAGCCCTTGTATTAGCCATAACCTGAAAAACAATAGGGTAAAGGTTAGGAAAAAGATCTACTAGATCTAAACTCTATAGCACGACTTAGAGAATAAAGAAATGGGATTTCCAAAGCATCAAACTGCTTCCTATTCATAAAAGTGTCGCGCTTCACATTTATGAACAACACTCTACTAACGTGGATTGAGACAATCCTAGAACCACTCTAAACCTTCTGCTCTGATTACCGAGTTTGTCACGACCCAGGGTACCCTCTAGACGTAACATGGCATACTTGACCCCGAAGGGGTCTCATATAAGCCCTTAGCATAATCATAAAATAAGATATTAGAAAGTACGGGAAAATTTAAAACTTCTTTAAACCATACAATCGAAATCATTTTCATAAGCAAGCGGACGTCTTTACTACAACTTTGTCTCAAACCATGTATTAAACTTCTAGAATAAAATTCTTGCGACGTAGCCCATACAATGTCTAAAATATAAAAAAATGACGTAAAGGAATAATGGGTTTGTCCTCGAAGCTATGGGGACTCACCAAACTCTTCAACTCTTCTTGCTCCTTAGAAAGCTAGCCTTTAAAGGAACTCAACCTCTGAAACCCTAAATTTGATTATAATGTAGGCAATATGCATTAGTAAAAATGTACCAAGTATGATAGCTAGCACAACATAATCAGAGCATCTCAAAATGGTTAGTCAACATTAGACATAAACATAAGAGATAATAACATCGCCATAGCATAATCTCCAACATAAGCATCATATAATCATAAGTCAACATAAGACGTAATAAATGAGCATAGGAGATACAACATAATCATATAAGCATAATTGACTCTTAGTCATCTATATCATAATAGCACCATTCTCAAGTAACCTCAAAAGCATACAAGTGCAAAGCAAGAATATCATCCCATAATACCACCCAAGCCAAGTATCCCTTTTTGGTCATCTTGATCATAGTTTTTATAAATGGTCTAAGTCTTAAGTTTTTATACTATAAGGGCACCATATTTCTAAGTGACTTCAAAGCACAATTGTGTAATTCATGAAAGAAAACACATATTACCCTTCACATTAAGAATAACCTTGAAGTCATCTTAGTCATAATAAACCTACTTTGGTCTTACTATTGGCTTACTTCATATGGACAAGGGAACTATCACCTTTAGTCAAACATATCATGGAAGACCACTATAGTACAACCCTATCTCAAAATACACCACTCACAAGATAATACTACTCATGCTAAGTACTACTTTTAGGTCCTCATACTAATTCTTCTTGATTTGGAACCTAGTTCCTCTCCTTAACTTTAGAACACTACGAGGTTCTCTCTTAAGCACATCTTTGTTCATTGTTAAATTGAACCCTTTGAGATACTACGTTTAGCAAGTCTAGGTTCATCATTAATATGGACCCTATGAAATACTACTTTAAGCATATATAAGTCCATTCATACTCTTGAATACTATGAGGTACTTCATTAAATAAGTCTTAGTTCAATTCTGCGTTAGAATACTATGAGATACTTCTTCAAGCATGTCTTAGTTCATTGGATATGGAGATTGCTACTAGAAACCTTAACTAAACTATGTGAAAGGTTCTATCTCATAAGATCTAACTTTGAAGAAACCCACACTCTACTACGTAAGAGTTCCCCCTTTTTCTTGGGTAGTCCTCACATCAACTAGGTGTGGTTCTCCTTTCTACTTTGAGCACGGACCTAATCTTGTGTGACACTCCATCTCATCTTCAATTTCCACTTGAAGCCAAGCATACACCCCAAGGTTTACTTGTTAATCCTTGCTTAACACTCATCTCTCATAGAAGGATGTCCTTGACAACCAATCCATGTTCAAGTGATTCTAAAAGTGTATACTTTCAAGCGTTCATAAAGTAGATTAGGTGAGTATAGGCCTTTCACCAGAATTCCACCTATTAGACTTCTATTCATCACAATGACTCTACTCTCAAAGCACTAGTTATTCAACTTTAATGACTACAAGCCTTAATCTCAAAGATTTACTTCATTGTATCATCATTCGTATCTAGATTACATGACATTCAAGTCATAAGATTCATCTTTAAGCAATTCTAGTCATATTCTTCCTTATCAAGAGACACTAGTCATAATTAATCATGTAAGTTCAATCTAAATTATTACTACTCAAGAACCATCATATTCTCATTATTATAAAGCAATTCCTGCATATAGTTTTTAGCCCTAGACAATTACTAGTCAAAGCATTAATTCTAGAAGATCACTTTGACCTTCAATTTGACCATCTATGGCAATAACCTACATAACTCATCTTCATCAATTAGACTAGGGTAATCATTGAAATCACATAAATTCATCATGATATCATTAATTAACACTAAATTAATAATATATAAGTATTATCCAACAAATTGGAGTCATACCCAACTATACCCACACATTGGAAGAAACCCTAGCTTAGATTAGGGTTTTTTTCACAAATCTTGGGGAATTCTAGGGCAAACTATGAGTGAAAGAAACCATAGATGAAAAGATAAACATACCTTTAATCTAATACCTTAGACAACCTTTCAACAATGAAGGTTTGTTCTTGGTCTAAGCTTCAAGCTCTATCTTCTTCTTTGATCGAAGTTTTCTAGAGAGAGAAATATTCTTTGTAGGGGATGAGGTTTTGGGTTTCTTCGGATTCTAAGGGAGAATGACTTAAATTAGGTAAACTTGGGTCTAATAAAATTGTATACTTGCTAGGAAGGGAATAAAATAATGTAGGGTTGACTTTGGAAAAGAACTAAGGACCCTTAAAGTGTTAACTTAAACTTCACTAGCCCTCGCGACTTTGCTCGCCCTTTTGCCCTTGATGGCTTGCCATGGGCACTAGGCAACTCGCCTAATGGGCCCTTGACTCGCCTAAATTTCCAGTAAGCTCTCTAAAAGGGAAGCTCACTAGGTGACCCCAAGTGCACTTTGGCACCTCGCCAAGTCACTTGGGCGATCATGCTTCCCAATTGCCAACAAGACCCAAACAAGAACAAGCTCTCCTTCACTCTACCTTGATAGCTTAGGACCCTGCCCACTCCCTAGGCTTGACAAACCCACAAACTAAGACCTAGGTTAGTCTATAAGGTCTTGTTAGGAATCACTTATATGCATTGTTTTGCTTCATGTTATAGTACACTTAAGTCAATTTCCATTTAGGCTCCATGAGTGTATGTTGAGCATGTCTTAGCTAAGAAATGTTAGTTCCTCCTTAAAAATGAATATATATAAAATTTCATGCATTTTGAGTTATTAGATGTAGTTCCCACTCCATTGTGTTGCATTGAGTATGTTTATCTTGGAGGGCAAGTTTTCCTCCTTGATTGTGTGCATTTAGATTTATTGCATGCACGATGGGCTGCTAGTTTAGATCCGTTTCCTTTAAGAAGTGTTTAGAATCATCATTTGAGGATGAATGTTCCCAAGGGGGAGATATTGTAATGCCCCGGAACCTAGTAGACTAAACTAGAGACTTCAACTAGGGTTCTAGAGTCTAATGTTGAGGTTTAGAGTCGTAATGAGACTTCCCATGCTTAGAATGAAGAGTTAGGACGTCAAACATCAAGGCACGTGTTATACCCCGTATTTTAGAAGAACATTTAGAGTTGGGTTGTGCAGGGCAAGGGCAAGTGCCAAGGCAAATGGGCAACGCCTAAGCCAAAGGCCAAAGCTTGCCCTAACCTTGGCAAGCTACTACTCAAGGTACACAACCACCTTCACGACAAGTGGTCTTGACCATGGTCTGTGAAGGGGCTCGTGAAGACCCCATACGTATGTGGGTGGCAAGGCCTTGAGGCCAAGCTACTATCCCAAGACCACAAACATCACCACGACTCATGGTCTTGACCACCGATCATGGGAGGTATCGTGGTCATGCCTTAGTCTTGGGAGGACAAAACTCATTGGCCAAACCACTGCCCAAGGGATCACCTGCAGGAGCATGGCTTGTGGTCATCACCACGTCTCGTGAACCCTGTCGTGGGGCCTAGCACCATGGTTGCCAAATGAGGGTTAAAATAGGAAATTCCTATTTAACTAGTTTTAAGTGGGGGTCATTTTATATGGTTTTTATACACCTATTAAAAGTATTTTAAGTCATTAACCACCCCAAATAAGTCATTTAGAATCAAAACCCCAACTCACTCCCCTCTCAAATGTTTCTCTCTCTAGAAAACCTTTGTTGAAGAACAAGCTAGAGCTTGAAGCTAAGGTCAAAAACAAAGGCGGCGTTGTTGAGAGCTTGTGTTAGATCTTTGATTAAAGTATGTTTATCTTTACATCTATGGGTTCTTCCACCCATAGAGTCCCCTAGAATTCCGCCAAATTTGTGAAGAAGAACCCCAATCTAAGCTATTGGGTTTCTTCCAATGTGTGGATATAGTTGGGTATGACTTCAATTGGTTAGATAATACTTATTTATGGTTAATTTAGTGTTGATTCATGATATTATGATGAATTTATGTGAATTTCATGGTTAACCGAAGAAATCAATGTATGTGGGTTTGTACCTTGTGAAGAGAAATTGATTATTCTTGATAGATCTTCTAAATTGTCATCATGTTTAGAACTTGTTCAAGAATAGGAATATGAAATCATGAATTGAACTAGATTGAGGAATGTATGATAGATCATGAGTAGTAATGAATAAATTTGGGACTTTATGATGAATTATGCCTAGAATTGCCTATGATTAAGGCTTGTGATTAATATGTATTGTGTTCTAGCCTAATATGAGGATTATAAAGTAAATCTTGAATGTAGGGCTTGAAATAAAAGATGATGATCACTAGGGCTTTAGAGTAAGTCTAATATAAAGATATAACTTGCATAACATGAGTATACTAGTGTGTTGGGTTATTGTTAAAGGCTTCTATTCTCCTAATCTACCTAGTAATGAATACTTGTATGTAGAATGGGAATGGTTTTCTCATATAGCATGGTTCTAGATTGAAAGGCTAATCACCTAAAAGGAATCATTGCCTGTTAGAATAAAATAGCTTGAAGTTGTTACTTATGATCCCTTTATGTATAGTTCACTTAGGTGGCATGAGTTAGGAGTTCTCATGGTAGCTTGGGATGGAGGATTTATACTCTCCTAAGGTTTGATTGAATTAGTATTGGTAGGATGTTTTTCATGGTAGCTTTAATTAGTACAGACATGGTAGCCTAGGATTAAAGATCAATACTCTCCTAAGTGTAGCTTGTACTAGCATTGTTAGATTGCCTTCAGGGTAGCATGACTTGGTTAGGCCAAGACCATTCCATGGTAGCTTAGGATAGAGGACTTATACTCTACTAAGGGTAGCTTAGGGTTGAGGATACACACTCCCCTAAGGGTAACTTAGGGTTGAGGATACACAGTCCCTTAAGGGTAGCATGTATTAGCATTGTTGAATGCTTTCATGTTAGATAGATTGGAATACTTATACTTTTCCTTCTATAGCTTAGTTTTGCATGATAGTGTGTTTTCCATGGTAGTTAGGTCTAGCCTAGTAGGGTGCTATTCTTTGATACTGTTAGATGATAAATAGTAAGCATTGAGTAAGATAGCCTAAGGAAGTACTTAGTGTGGATGGTAGTGTGGGATGCCATTCACACATGGCACAAGTATGACTTGAAGCTACTTATGAAGTGTTCTCTTATGTGATGTAGGCTTAGCTTGGATTGTTGCTATGGTTTCCTTCCATGATATGATTGTCTTAAGATGATAGTTCCTTGTCAATATGAAATAGGTCTAGAATGACACCTATGAGTAGTAAGCATGGATAGAGTGATTTCAAAGATATGCTTAGTGTGTGTGGTAGTATGGAATACCACACATGCATTGCACAAGTGTGCTTTGAGGTTACTTTGGAGTATACTCCTCTTATGACATGAAAACCTAGGTCTTGACTATGAATGGGAACTATACCCAAGAATGACCAAAAAGGGGTACTTAGCTTGGATGGTATTATGGGATGATATCCTTGCCTTGCACAAGTATGCTTTGAGGTGGCTTGTGAAGTAGTTCTCTTGTAATATGAGAGACTAGAGGTTGAAGTATGTAAATGTGATAGTCTAAGTAAAGACTATGCTATGAACATGATGTATCTCCTATGCTCATTTATTATGTCTTATGTTGACTTATGATTATATGATGATTATGTTGAAGATTTTGGGTAATTTCCGAAAATCGAGCATGTCTACCTTTGTTTGCAATTGTATCAAGCCTTGTTTATCTTTATGGTTGATCGTATTGATAATTGTGTCTTGTTCTTTGTATTATCTTATGTGTAGGCTAGTATCTGCCTTAGACTTGTGATTTGGTGTAGAGAAGCCTTAGAAATCCTCTGATGTCACTTTTACCGACTAAGCTCCTTGCAAACTGATAAGCATACTTTGGTCTAATAGTATGAATCGTTAGCTAGGCGACAACTCAGCTCGTGTGACCATAGATCCATACTTTCCTTATGTTTTGGGCCTGAGGTATCTCTTTTGCGATTTCAGTCCTTGTTGGTTCTATTTGATCGTGTCTTAGATTTTGAGTTAGAGTGGGTCTTCACTGACTTTGAAACTTTTATCTATATACACTTTATTCGCGCATGAAGAAGAGTGTTTAATTTGGAGGCATTCATAGTCATCTAGCCACAATATGATGTCATAAAATATCTTATTTTTGCCACGGTTTGAGGCTTTGGACCATCTCTATTAGCCTCAATTTTTGTCGAGACGCACTTCTGTTAGTCGTGTTCAAGCTCCAACATGGTGGTTCTATTGAGATCTTTGGGGTTCCTTCAACACAGTTTTAGTCCAGGGTCAGACTGTCACGACCCAAGACTACCCCTAGACATGACACGGCGTACTCGACCCTGAAGGGGTCTCATACAAGCCTCATAGCATTCTTGAACATCAGAACATAGGAAAATAAAGAAGAATTAAAACTTTCATTTACATTCAAAGATATTTTTCATTAAAAATCAAGCAGAAGACTTTCTAAACATTGTCTCAAACCATCTAATACTTTGAATACAACATTTAGACTTAGCACATACAAAATCTTTAACATAAACTAGAAGACATAAAGGGAACAAAGAAGATTTTGTCCTTGAAACTATGAGGACTCACCAAGTCTTCAACTCCAAGGTCCTTAGAAACCTATTCTTCAAGTAAGGAACACGAAATCTCCACAACCCTACACTTCGGTAAAAATGGAGAAATATGGGTTAGCACAATTAAGTACTAAGTATGGAAGCCATGCAAAAACCATTCTTAAAACGGACATTTCATTTGAAAGTCATGCTTGTATGCCATTTTGATAAAACTTCATGAACATAAGCATAAGAGGCACAATATTGAAACATAACCCACTTAAAAGTAATTTAACCACATTAGAACATAATCAAACATGTAAACCATTACCTTCCCTTTATGCCTTCACCTCTAGTAACCCTCAAGCTATACCTTGTGCAATGTATGGATAGCGTCCCATACCACCTTCCACACTAAAGAACTACCTTAAGGTCACCAAAATTGAACTTACCATTCAACCTTTTCATCTTCATACAATACTCATACATAAGAGACATAAACATTACCTAAGTCATAGCATGACATAAGGACCGTCATCTAAGGCAACCCTAAGTCATACTTGTGCAATGTATGAGTAGCATCCCATACTACTATTCACACTAAGTATTCCTTTGAAGCCACCATAGACAAGGCACATTCATACTCAATACATCATGACAAGGAAGTAACTCATAATACAATCCAAGTACAACATGCATCATTACATTTAAGCATATGAGAGTCAACATTCTTCATTAGCTTCATTTAGAGGACTTTCATACTTTAGACATTAAATCATTACTCTCATTACCTTTATCATAAGAGGACATTCATACATTAGCCATTAAGACTTTGAGAACTCACTATGACCCTCTCAAAGCCTACTCGTGCAATGCATGGATGGTACCCCATACTACCACCCACACTCCATAGAACTCAGAAAGAAACCATAAAGCACATCTCACATGACGGGAACAGGCATTAACTGACATAGCATGGAATTCGGTGTCATATGATCCCATACCGTAAAAAGGTGTTCTACTTACCTAAGGTAGAACTAGTAACATTTTAGCTTGGATGAAATCCACTAGCAAATATCCTATGTGGGCACATAGTTATGGGATATGAAAGATGTTCATTGAAATCCGGCATAACGTAGGGAGAACCTCCATCTAACCATATCCTATTGGTGCTTAGCCTCCATTCCCATAGAGTATTTCATTTTCATCAACATTATTGTAGTTGAGAGGGCCACCAACATTAGGTCTACCGACCCAAGGTACATTACACAAGAAAGGGCCACCACCATTAGGTCTACCGATTATAGGTACATTAATGATAGCTCATTACCTTTCCAAGAAGGGCCACCAACATTAGGTTTACCGATACAAGGTTCATCATTTCACCCAATGATGAGTCACCACCATTAAGTCTACCGATTCAAGGTTTACATCACAGTAGGTCCTAGACTCCTCATGAAGGGCCACCACCATTAGGTCTACTGATCTAAGGTTTAGCCTAGAATACTTTATCATTCACTCATTCATGAAAGGCTACCAACATTAGGTCTATCGATTCAAGACATTAAGACAAGATACATTTATTACATAAGAAGAGGATGCCTAAGCCTACCAATTCAAGAATAACATCACATTATAGAACCCTTCACATTCTATCGTCATCATTCATGAGTGTTAATTGAGAATACACTATCAACAATAACACAATTACATTCTAAACATGATCATTATACATTCATTGAAATCACACACATCTAATTTACATCATGATCATACATAGATCCTTCATATATTGAGGTACAAGGAAGATATCCGTCAATTCAATACCACAATATACATAGTAAGTAAACACCTCCACCTTTCAAGTGGATCAATAGATCAAGCACAATTCTACTTCAATATGTAATTTGATCATAAATTGCCCTTCAAGGTTCATGGATCACATTCACCCACACACCTTAGATCAATACAATTTGGCAAGAGCAATAACATAATTTCAACATTATATATCCATATACACATAAATAACCCACATACTTCATAATCAACCAAATCCAAATCGCAAATCACAACTTAGGAATTTCAGGGAAAACATGGGTTCTAGGATGAAATCATATTTATTCGTATTTAGATCCACAATTAATTCATAATTCAATGCAATAATGCCTTCGAAAATCGTTTAGAATCGAACCCATGCTAAGATTGAAAACTAGGATTTTTAGGTAAACATTGGAGATTTGAAATGACTTTTGAAATTGGTTCCTTGAAAGATAATAAGTCAAGGATGAAGACCACCATACCTTTTATGGAAGAATCCCACGGAAATTCCTTGAAAAACTTGAAGTCTTGACCTTGGAAGCTTGAAGTCTTGACCTTGGAAGCTTGAAGTCTTCACCTCCAATGGAGGTTTCTAGAGAGAGGACTTTTGAGAAGAAAAGTGGGTTCTATTTTGTGATTTTGAATAATGAGTTGAAAATTAGAGTTTAATACTTTTAATACTCCTAAAATACTTTAATTAACCTAAATTAACCATCCCCCCAACTTAACTCGACTTAAAATGATTTTACCAAAAGACCCTCACCTTGGCCGAACCTAATCAACAACACAGGTGGGGACTCAGGACACCAAACCACGGACCGTGGTCTGGGTCACACCCCGTCCTTGTCAAGTGTGGTTTGGGGCTGTGGATTTGTTTTGGGGGCCATGACCTATGGAGGGCATCCACGGAGTGTGGATGGACCTACGGGGTGTGGTCTCCTTCCCTAGGTAACCAAGTTTTAGCAACTTTCCTCTATTTGGGGCAGCCTTGGTGTTAGGCGAAGGGTCCTCCTCAAGGACCCCTAGGGTGGTCCTTGGGGATTCGTACCTTGAAGTTTAACCCCTATCCCGTTCAACCATAGTTCAGGATAACATTATACACCCTGAAACCTCACATCAACTCAAATACACACATTTTAGGCTCTAGTTTCACTTATTCATTTTACGGGTCGTTACATTATCCCCCACTTAGGAACATTCGTCCTCGAATGACACTTTTAAACACATTAAGGGATTAACGACTCAACACTAGCAGCCCATCATTCACGAAACATTATAACCAATGCACAAAACTATGAGGAAACATCAACTCCACATCAAAAAGCTCAATGCAATGCAAGAAAGTAGGAACTACATCTACAAACTCATTATGCCTCATAACTTTAACATTTATAATTACATTGGAGGAATTACCTTCTCCAACTCATATCACGCTCATCATGAAATCATTAAGCACATGATGCAATTGCACTCAAAAACACATTTAGGCATATTCAATATTTATCCTCATGAAGCATATAGACAACTCATACTAAATGCACATTAACATGAGGAACATAATTAATGAAAACTCATTTTCTCATATAAATAAGAATTCAACTAGAACATGCATAACATAAGGAGACCCTGGAAACACATGTTCACACATGATTCCAAAACATGAAACAAGCCAAAAAGGAACTCTTTGTCTTAGCCATGAATAGGCATAGAAAGAAAGAGATAAGGATATTGTAACTCTCAACAACCATACTATTCAACATACTGTCCCCCACATAGGTGTAAGCCTATACAAACTCTTTACAACATCACTTCTTTCAATTCTATGGTCGGAGCAAGTCATCACTAAACCTCCATCCTCATCACACAAGATGATTCTAAAACACCGCATTTCATCAACTCTTGCAACATACCTCAAAACTCATCATAACTAAGTCAGATTCTACCAGCAACACACATAACCATAAAGCAACCAATTCATACTAAAGTCAACATCACAATCTATCAAGTCACATAGCGATAATTGGCTTCACAACCATCCTTCCTCCCTCACACCATCTAGCATACTCCTTTGAAGTAGTCATACCCTAAAGACCATCGGATAAGGAATAAGAGAGAGACATTATAGAGTTACACTCTATGACACGACTTGAAGAATAAAGAAGTGAGACTTTCTTAACACCCAATAGCCTCCTATTCATAATGTGGCGCGCTTCACATTATGAACAATACTCTATTAGATGTGGTTTGAGAAATCCTAAGACCATTCAAAAATCTTATGCTCTGATACCATATTTGTCACGACCCAAGGTTACCCCCTAGCGTGACACCGCATACTCGACCCCAAAGGGTCTCATACAAGCCTCATAGCATTCTTGAACAAAAGAACATAGGAAAATAGAGAATAATTAAAACTTTCCTTTACAATCGAAGACATTTTTCATTAAAAAGCAAGCGGAAGACTTTCTAGACTATCTCAAACCATCTAATACTTTGAATACAACATTGGGACTTAGCCCTTACAAAAGCTTTAACATAAACAAAAATACATAAAGGGAACATAGTGGATTTTGTCTTCGAAACTATGAGGACTCACCAAGTCTTCATCTCTAAGCTCCTTAGAAACCTATTCTTCGAGTAAAGAACACCAAATCTCCACAACCCTAAAGTTTGGTAAAAATGGAGAAATATGGGTTAGCACAATTAAGTAGTAAGTATGGAAGCCATGCAAAAACCATGCTTAAAACGGATATTTTATTTGAAAGTCATGCTTCTATGCCATTTTGATAAAACTTCATGAACATAAGCATAAAAGGGATAATATTCAAACATACCCACTGTACAAGTCATTTAACCACAACACAACATAATCAAACATGTAAAACATTACTATGCCTTGTGTAATGCATGGATAGCGTCCCATACCACCATCCACGCTGAAGTACCACATTAAGGTCACCAAAAGTGAACTTACCATTCAACCTTTTCATCTTCATAAAATACTCATACATAAGAGACATAAACATTACCTAAGTCATATAATCACATAAGGACCAACATCTAAGGCAGCCCTAAGTCATACTTGTGCAATGTATGTGTAGCATCCCGTACTACTACTACACTAAGTACTCCTTTGAAGCCACCATAGACAAGGCACATTCATACTCAATACATCATGACAAGGAACTAACTCATAATACAATCCAAGTATAGCATGCATCATTACATTTAAGCATATAAGAGTCAACATTCTTCATTAGCTTCATTTAGAGGACTTTCATACATTAGACATTAGATCATCATTCTCATTAACTTTATCATAAGAGGACATTCATATATTAGCCATTAAGACATTGAAAACTCACTATGACCCTCTCAAAGCCTACTCGTGCAATGCATGGATGGCATCCCATACCACCACCCACACTTCATAGAACTCATCAAGAAACCATAATGCACATCTCACATGATGGTAATATTCATTAACTGACATAGACCATGAGAGCTAAATTATAAATCCGGTGTCATATGACCCCACACTGTAAAAAGGTGTTCTACTTGCCTAAGGTAGAACTACTAACATTTTAACTTGGATGAAATCCATAAGCTAATATCCTATCTCGGCACACTGTTATGGGATATGAAAGTTGTTCAATGAAATTCGGCCTAATGTAGGGAGAACCTCCACTAACCATATCATCTAGGTGCTTAGCCTCCATTCACAAAGAGTATTACATTTTCATCAACATTACTGTACTAAAGAGGGCCACCAACATTAGGCCTACCAACCCAAGGTACAATACACAAGAAAGGACAACCACCATTAGGTCTACCGATTGAAAGTACATTAAGGATAGCTCATTGACTTTTTAAGAAGGGCTACTAGAATTAGGTCTACCACTACAAGGTTTATCATTTCAGACAAGGAAGCGCGACAAGCATTAGGTATACCAATCCAAGGTTTACATCACATTAGTTTCTAGACTCCTCAAAATGGGCCACCACCATCAGGTCTACGAATCCAAGGTTTAGCCTGGAATACTTTATCATTCGTTCATTCATGAAAGGCTACCAACATTAGGTCTACCAATTCAACACATTAAGATATTAAGTCAAGATACATTCATTAGATAAGATGAGGATGCCTAATCCTACCAATTCAAGAATAACATCACATTATAGAATCCTTCACATTCTGTCATCATCATTCATGAGTGTTAATTGAGAATACACTATCAACAATAACACAATTACATTCTAAACATGATCATTATACATTCATTGAAATCACACACATATACTTTACATCATGATCATACATAGATCCTTCATATATAGAGGCGCAAGGAAGATATCCATAAATTCAATACCACAATATACATAGTAGGTAAACACCGCCACCTAACAAGTGGATCAATAGATCAAGCACAATTCTACTGCAATACGTAATTGGATCATAACTCGCCCTTCAAGGGTCGTGGATCACATTTACCCACATACCTTAGATCAATACAATTTGGCATGAGCAATAATATAATTTCAACATTTTATATCCATATACACATAAACAACCCACATACTTCATAATCAACCAAATCCTATTCACAAATCACAACTTAGGAATTTGGAGGAAAACACGGGTTCTAGGAAGAATCATCTTAATTCATATTTAAATCCAAAATTCATTCATAATTCAATTCAATAATGCCTTTGAAAATCGTTTAGGATCGAACACATGCAAAGATAGAAAACTAGAGTTTTTGGGTAAACATTGGAGATTTGAAATCACTTTTGAAATTGGCTCCTTGAAACATAATAAGACAAAGATTAATACCACCATACCTTTTATTGAAGAATCCCATGAAAATCCCTTAAAAATTGAAGTTTTTACCTTGGAAGCTTGAAGTCTTCACCTCCAATGGAGGTTTCTAGAGAGAGAACTTTTGAAAAGAGAGCTGGGTTCTATTTTGTGATTTTTAATAATGAGTTGAAAAATGGATTTTAATACTTTTAATAGTCTTAAAACACTTTAATTAACCTAAAATAACCGTCCCCCCAACTTAACTCAACTTTAAATGATTTTACCAAAAGACCCTCACCTTGACCAAACTAAACCTGCAACACATGTGGGGACTCACGACACCAAACCAGAGATTGTGGTCTGGGTCACACCCCATCCTGGTAAGGCATGGTTTGGGGTTGTGGCTTGGTTTTGGGGGCCATAAACAACAGAGACGATCCACGGGGCTTAAATGGACCTACGTGGCGTGGTCTCCTTTCATAGGTCACCAAGTTTTGGCAATTTTCCTCTTTTTGAGGCAGCCTTGGGGTTAGGCTAAGGGTCCTTCTCAATGACCCCTAGGGTGTTCCTTGGGCAGTCGTACGTTGATGGTTAACCCCTAAACCCCTCAACCCCTTAACCATAGCTTGAGACAACATTATACACCCTCAAACCTAACATTAACTCAAAACACACATGTTAGGCTCTAGTTTCACTTATTCGTTTTACGGGTCATTACACAGACATTTCACTTTTAAAATACTTGGGTCTTGATAGTGTTATCTTTAGCTCTTCTGTATAATCATCAGGCAAATAGAGATCCGTTTTAGTTATTTACTTTAAATTTTGCACAAGTGTACCTTCTAATCTTATGGAGTCTAGTTAGGTTATAGATAGCTACTTTACACACTCCTTCAATCTCTTTTGACTCATGAGCTTTGTAGTTAGATTCTCTATTGTTGCTTTGTTAATATAACCTTTTCTCACCATTTATTTCCTCAGTTTTCATATGTTTTTACTTCCCAAGCTCACTCGGCCTATGATGCCTATTGGTTACATATTGTTTTTGTACTCATGCTATACTTTGCATCTATTTTGTTAATGGGGATCTAAGCACCAACCAACAACCATGATTTGAGCTTGTTGTGGAGATTTTCAGAGATAGAGGGTATGTTAATGGAATCCTAGTTTTTAACGACCTCACCTGATTGATATGGGTAGGTCTATAAGGAAAGAAATTGGGCTAGAAAACATTCCTGTATTTCACTTGTTTTTTTGGCTAGGCTAGTCTTAGATGGAATCTAGGCTAGGT
This sequence comes from Solanum okadae, assembly GCA_036553675.1. Lineage (NCBI taxonomy): Eukaryota > Viridiplantae > Streptophyta > Magnoliopsida > Solanales > Solanaceae > Solanum > Solanum okadae. The sequence continues at coordinate 30,369,443 of CM071678.1, forward strand.
GAGGTCTAGGGATATTCAGGATTAGATGGGGTGTAATTTTAAGGTTTGGCTTTTATTTTCTTGTAAACAAGACATTACGAAGTCCATAGAGCCTTTCAGAATAAAATTCAGTTAAGTAAAACTTCCAAAATTTAACTTGGCATGAATGGTATGTGTTATAACGGTAAGGGAAGTGATTGTGTTAAAAAAAGAGCCTTGTTCTGGAATTGAGGTTTCTGAAGTTGCATCAAGATTGCTTTAGTAGATGGGGTACCACTATAAGGGCAGACCGCTATAGCGAGATAAGTTACTGTTGTAGAGGCACTGCTATTACAAGATTAGGGCAAGTGTAGCGACAAAATTGGGATTTTATGAGGAAAACAACCCAAACCTCCTATTTTATACAATTTGAATTTATCATTTGTGGAGGGGCGATTTTGGGTAGTTTGCATTACTTTTCTTGTGGAATTCATCGTTAAAGATAAGGATTCTACTCCCCAACCTTGTAAATTGATTCTTAAGACTTAGAATCTACGTTATTACTATTAAGGAAACATTTTTGCATTATTCCATGGTGGGAAAGAGCCTTAAGTTGGGGTCGATGATCATATTTATTTCAGGGTTAGGATTTTTAAATATTATAGGTATTAATTAATAAGCTAATAAAAAGCCAATGCACTGTGCAAGGGGAAAACCTGGGTTATTTAGTATTTCAAATAGTTTTAATTCGAGGTCTGACTATTGTATATTTATGATATATGTATTTATGCATGTCTACTTGTTCGAGTATCATTGGTCCAATGCATGGTATGAATACATATGAAATGACATCATATAGGTAATCTTATGCAATGAACTTGTGATTGTGACTTGTGGTTTTCAAGTGGTCTCATTCATTGTGCTATGTGATTATGCATGTTTGTTTCTAATTGTATATTTACTCAGGTACCATTCTACTATGCTAACTATGGAAGGCTCGGGTACCACGCCGGTACACTAACTATGGATGATTGAGGTGTCACGCCTCGAAGCCCATTAAGAAGGACAGGCACCCGATGCCCTAAAGGCCCGAGAGAATCAACATGTAACATGTGCTTACTATGCATATAACTATGAAAATGTTGTAACAAGTTCACATAGGATGCAACGATACGAACCAACATAAGTAGACCTAAAACTTATATACAAGACTTGGCCGTTGAGGCCACAACTTGTTAAGACGCAACTGAACCGTATACATAAGTCTACCAAGCCTCTAAAAGATAGAAAACCTTAGAGTAGTCGGGACATACCCCGCCTTACTCTTAACTACGATACAATACCAAAATGAATCTACTAAGGACTCAGTAAAGCACCGAATCAATATGGAGCTCACCAAACGTAGTTGAGTGTCATGTGCTCCTACTGAGGAGGTCTACTAGCTGAAGTACATATGCCTGCATCATGAAATGCAGCGTCCCCCGCGAAGGACGTCAGTACGAGAAAATGTAAGGCAATAACATATATAAATAAGATTTCGGATGAAACCATGTATAAATATATGTGTGCATAAATCAGTACAGAAAACCACCTTTGTTAACTCTTGTGGAATCATGTATCTTACATTCTTGTTTTTACCTTTCTGTGTGATATGATCTTGATAAGGCATGTGATACAAATGACCAGCTGATTAGTGGTAGAAGAGAATGACCCATGCTACACATTTTAACCCCTGGGATGCGGTCCTTATAATTACACAAATTGGGATCGGCCCATTCTAGGCTTTCGCCGCTGAGCTGCCACCCTTCTATACCAATTGGGATCGGCCCATGCTAGGCTTTCGCCCCTGAGCTGCCACCCTTAATTATACAGATTGCTTTACTTAGATTCTTAATCTTTGAGAATGTTGTTGTGGTGGTCATAATCATGTTTTATATTTGGGACTAAGAACTAATAGTTGAAGACATGAAAATAATACTTCAAGGCAGTAACAGTAACATAAGGAGCTATGTAACATCAATGCATTACTTGTGAACTTAAATGATACAATCGACTTCAACTGACTAAGAGGAGGATTCACCAAACTTGCTTTTGCAAATACCATTTCAATACCAGCACATAGGAGGATAATTACACAAGTATAGAGTAGTGAACATATAATGAAGTAAATATATACACTAAGGAGAGGGGGAAATATTGTTAGCTATTTGGAGATCGTACGTTGTCACTATGTTTCCTTTACTAGGAATAGAACTTGGGAAATTCCCTTATTGATATTGATTGCATGTATCAGATTTCATGCCGAAGAATATTGAGTCGAATAGCCTTACATACATTATCCTTTGACCAATACAACTATCACCATTCAGCCTCCCATTTTAGGTTTTAATCTACAATATAAGTCATGATTAACTAAAATTAGCAGCCATCACACTGTGAGCCCCGTAAAATAGTAGCTAACATTGACGGATAATGAGCCCATACAACTCTTAAAATAATGTGTATCACGACACCCTCCTTCTCTGCCCAATACATACATTATATATCCTTTTCCAAGATTACCCAAGCTGCACCAACAACAATACACATAAAACAACCTCAAATATTCTTTATCATACAACGAATTATTGAACTCACCACCCCCTTGAGTTCTTTATGACAACACACCCATAATTCCTCACTCAAACTCATACATACGGAGGAAGAAAATGGAGTAGTCACCTTACCTCAATTTCTGCAACTTCTCCTTATAACTTGAATTCCTCTAGAACTTCAACTTCCATTCACACTTAAACCAAAGAAGAAGAGAAAAGTATTTTAATAATTAAGGAGAGTGAGTAGTAGCTTGTGGGAACTTATGCCTTCTACTTATAATTGAGCATGAATAACATGTTTTCTAGTCTTCCATGGGAGAATTACGCTAAACCCATAAGTGTTTTCACTTACCTTGTCTTGCAGAGATGAGGGTTTCTTCAAGAACCCTAGAAGAACTCTAACGCTGTTGTTTTAATCCTTAAGAGAACAGAGAGAGAGTTGGAGTTAATCCTCAATATTGTGTGTTAAAATGAGTGAGAATTGCAGCCAATATATTTTATATTGTACTTTCTTCACCTTTAAGAATATCCTCTAGAAAGCTTCATTTTTAGCCACTAATTGGTCAAGTAGGTGATGCACCTCCTTGTCACCTGCTAGCTTAGTTAAATCAAGCAAGCAGCTCACTTATTTTATTCCATTTTCTAAATATTAATCCTTTTTTCTTTAACTTTGCACTTAACTTCCAACTTTAATCTCAATTACCACGTTACTATCTCTTTAAATACTCCCATTGGAGTTAACTTGCGGTACACATGCTGAAACGTGCAAGGCATCATATCACTTTTCGATCTAGTTTAAACCAATGCTAATCATATAAGAAACATGCTCCATCGCCTATACTATAAGGCTATGTCAAGTATCACAACAATATAACAAGAATATGCATAAAATGAGTCGTTACATCCTTCCCCCCTTAAAACATTCGTCCTCGAATTTAGCATGGTTATCCAGCCCAAACATGTTCAAGCCTAAGTTAGTACTACTAATAATCACATAATACATATAGACTTATACTTACTTGTTAATGCCTCAACTCCACATTTTCATCTTTCTCGTTGGTCTGGAAGAGATGAGAATACTTTAGTTTCATTGTTTCTTCCGCTTCCCATGTAACTTCTTCTATTTGTTAGTTCCTCCATAATACTTTTACAGAAGCTACTTCTTTATTTCCTAACTTGCTAACTTGTCGATTCAGAATAGCAATGGGTACTTCTTCATAAGTGAGATCTCTCGTAACTTGTACATCTTCAGTAGGAGTAATACGAGATGGGTCACCTACGCATTTTCAAAGCATTGAGACATGAAACACCGAATGAACGATTGAAAGATCTTGACGTAGCTCTAACTCATACGGAATATGGCCAATTCTTTGGATAATCTTATATGGCCCTACTTAGCGTGGACTCAACTTTCTCTTCTTACCAAACCTCATTACCCCTTTCATTGGTGACACCTTCAAGAACACCCAATCCCCTATAGAAAATTCTAGTCCTCTCATTCTAACATCCGCATATAATTTATGTCAACTTTGAGCTATTTCTAGCCGCTGCTGTATCACTTTGACTTTTTCCATAGCTTGATGAACAAGGTCTGGCCCATATAAGGCAGTTTCACCTATTTCCAACCAGCCAATCGGGGATCTACATTTTCTACCACATAAAGCTTCATAAGTTGCCATTTTAGTACTTGAATGGTAGCTATTGTTATAAGCGAATTCAATAAGCGGTAGATGATCATCCCAGCTACCCTTGAAGTCTAATACACAATGTCGTAGCATAACCTCAAGTGCTTGAATTATACACTATTCCTGACCATCTATGTGGGGGTGAAAGGCTGTAAATAAATTCACTTGTGTTCCCAAACTCTACTGAAATGACTTCCGAAAATTTGTAGTGAATTGAGCTCCTCTATTAGATATTATAGAGATTGGCACTCTATGTAGTCGAACTATCTCTTTAATATACAACCTTGCATACTCTTCAACAGTATAAGTAGTGTTCACCGGCAAGAAGTGTTCTGGTTTGGTGAGTCTGTCAATTATTACCCATATGGAATCAAACTTCCGAAATGATCGAGGCAAACCAGTGACAAAATCCGTATTGATCATGTCCCACTTCCAAATTGGATTTTCTATACACTGCATATAACCTCCGGGCTTTTGGTGCTCTACTTTTACTTGTTGACAATTTGGACATTGAGCCATAAATTCCGCAATGTTCTTCATGTCCCCCCACCAATACATTTCTTTTAAGTCATGATATATTTTAGTTGACCCTGGATGACATAATATCTCGAATGACGTGCTTCCATCATAATTGTGTTTCTTAATTCATCCACATTAGGTACACACAATCTGTTTTGGCATCAAAGTACTCCCTCTTGCGTAAGCTAAAATGCCTTTGTCATACCCTATTATACATTTTCCTTTAGCTTTAATAGAACAGGATCAGTGTACTACTTCTCTTTCACTTCCACTGCTAATGAGGATTCTGTCGCATTTAGCACAATAACCCCTTCGTCTGGAGATTCAAGAAGGCGAACCCCAAGCTAGCTATTTGACATAGATCCTTAGTTATTTCTTGTCTTTCCACTGACTGCCCATAAGTGCTTGCCATTATTTTACGACTTAACGCATCAGCTACTACATTTGCTTTCCCGGGATGATACAAGAAATCAATGTCATAATCGTTTAAAAGTTCCAGCCATCTTCGTTGCCTCAGATTTAGGTCCTTTTGCTTCAAGATATATTGCAAAATCTTGTGATCAATGTATATGTCAACATGAACTCCATACAAGTAGTGGCACCATATCTTCAGAGCAAATACAACTGTTGCTAGATCTAGATCATGAGTTGGATAATTTTTCTCATGTGGCCACAGCTGCCTTGAGCCATAAGCTATTACTTTACCATGCTGCATCAATACACATCATAGGCCCACTCTCGAAGTATCACAATACACTGCATACCCTTATGTTTCTTCTGAAGTACCAACACAGGGGTAGAAGTTAATATATTCCTTAGATCTTGGAAGTTTCTTTCACATTCATCACTCCACTGAAACTTGGTTTATTTGTGTGTTAGCTTTGTTAAGGGTCCAGCAATGGAAGAGAATCCTTCAACGAACCTTCTGTAATAACCTACCAATCTAAGAAAACTATGGATCTCCGTAGGTGTTGTAGGTCTTGCCAGTTTTTCACAGCTTCTATCTTCTGGTTATCAACCCTTATTCCTTCATCGTATACAATATGTCCTAAGAATGCCACAAATTTAAACCAGAAGTCCCATTTAGAGAACTTCGCATACAACTTACTATCACGAAGAATTTGTAAAACCGCAAGTGATTAGCATGGTCATCTTCCGATCTTGAATACACCAAAATGTCATCTATGAATAATATCACGAACACATCTAGAAATGGCTTGAACACCCTATTCATCAAATCCATAAAAGCTGCTGGTGCATTTGTTAGCCCGAATGACATGACTAAAAACTCAAAATGACCATATCGTGTCCAAAAAGTTGTCTTGGGAATATCTTTGTCTTTGACCCTTGCTTGGTGATACCCCGACCTCAAATCGATCTTTGAAAAACACTTAGCACCTTGTAACTGATCAAACAACTCATCAATTCTAGTAATGGGATATTTGTTCTTAATCATTACCTTACTCAACTACCGGTAGTCAATACACATTCTTAACGAGCCATCTCTCTTACGTACAAACAGAACTGGTGCCCCCCATGGGGACATACTAGGCCTTATGAGTCCTTTTTCTAGTAAGTCTTTAAATTGCTCCTTCAATTCTCGTAATTCTGCCGGTGCCATTCTATATGGAGGGATGGATATAGGTTGAGTATCTGGAATCACATCAATACAAAACTCTACTTCTCGTTCTGGAGGCAAACCCGGAAGATCTTCAGGAAATTCATTTACCACTGAAATGGATTGAAGAGTTGGTGGCTCCGCATCTATATTTTTCACTCTCACTAGATGATATATGTATCCTTTGGACATCATCTTCTTTGCCTTAAGATAAGAAATAAATTCACCGCTTGGTGTCCCAATATTACTTTTCCATTCAAGGACGACCTCTTTTGGAAAATGGAAATGCACCATCTTAGTTCGACAATCTACCGTGGCATAACAAAAAGCTAACCAATCCATACCCATTATAACATCAAAATCCACCATTTCTAGCTCAACAAGGTCAGCCAATGTATCACGATCACAAACAGTTACAATGCATTTACGATAAACCCTTCTAGCTATAATAGACTCTCCAATCGGTGTAGACACTTCAAATGGATTCACTAATAATTCTTGTGTTCTTTTGAACTTTTCAGCAATCAATGGAGTAGCATATGATAGTGTAGACCCCGGATCAATTAATACGTATACAATATGTGAAAATATGGACAATGTACCTGTAACCACATCTGGTGAGGCTTCTAAATTTTGTCGATCCCCGAGAGCATATGTGCCATTCTGAACTCCACTAGAACTAGCTGCCCCCCTAGCTCCTCTACCACGACCAGTAGGCATTTGTCCCCTACCTAAAGAATGTGCAGATAATGAGGATGCAACAACTAATCTAGTAGGTTGTCTCACACCACCCACACCCCTATGAGGGCAATTTCTCATCATATGACCCGGTGTAGCACACCAAAAACAAACATTTTTCCCAAATCAACATGCACCTAAATGATTTCTTCCACATTGTTTACTAGACTGTCGAGGAGGTCTTGATTGGCTCATACTTCCCTGCTCTTGGTACCCCGCTGTTCGTGAACCTTGTTTTTCACCTTTTTGCCCAAACTAATTGCCCCTAGGCTCTTGAAATCGAGGTGGGCCACTAGCTATAGAGTAGGAATATGATGGCCTAGGCGGTCTGTTAAAGAATTGAGGCCTAAACTCACATTGGGATGGTGTAAAATGCCCCATAGATCTGGCCCTCTTAGAATGCCCCCGTTTCTGACTCTTGCATTCTTATTCTTTGCCTTTGATCCTCCACCTTTTGCGCAATAGTTTGCATCCTTGCTATATCCATATCTTTATTCAACGAAGCAATGGTACAATCTCTAACCATATATAAATCTAATCTTTCCACATATTGATGACTCTATCATTCATTGTAGTTACTACATTAGGAGCATACCTGGACAAGGAATTAAATTTGAGACTGTACTCTCTCACGCTCATACTTCCTTAGTGGAGATTCAAGAACTGATCTACACTGGCCTCTCGGATCTCCAATAGCAGGTAATGGTCAAGGAATTCCTTTTTAAAATCTTTCCAGATAGCTGAAGGTGCACATGTTCCCCTAGATTGCTTCCAAGCTTCATACCACCTTATAGCCACACCCTTTAATCTATATACTGCTATCTCAAGCGCTTCTTCACCACTTACATGCATCACTTCGAAAGTGCTTTGGATCTGATCTATCAAGTCCTGTGGATCTTCATTAGGATGTGACCCAGTGAATGATGGAGGGTCCAAATTAAGGAAATCACGTATCCGCGTGCCAGCTGCTCTATGTACACCACTAGTACCTGCAGCTAGACCTTCTTGCCTTTGGCCGTGGCTAGCAACTTTACGAGTCAATAATTGTACTGTGCTCCTCAAATCTTGCTCGGTAGCATTAATAGGGGGCTTTTGAGGTGCAGTTTCCCTCCTTAGATATTTTGGAAATGGAGGGGTTTGGGAAGTTTGTGATAGAGACTCATCTTGAGCCTCACCTTGAACAACTTGACTAGATGGTGGTTGGCTGGTCCCTTCTTGGGCAGCCACATCTACTCGCTTACCAGTACTTTTACTCATTCTCATCACCGGCATCTTTGCTATGATAGAACAATTTAGACATTAAATATGATTCACCTACAACACTGGTTCTATCGCACGATCTAAGAAATTAAAAAAAGACACAACTCTTACAGGCCCCGTAGCCTCCTATTTATAAATGTGGTACACACACATCCATAAGCAAAATTCTACATAGACACGGCTTTGTAGACTCCCTAAGAAGACCTGCTCTGACACCACTTTTGTCACGCCTCAAATCCCATCAAGACAGACATGCACCCGATGCCCTAAAGGCCCGAGAGAACTAACACGTAACCTGTGCTTACTATGCATATAACTATGACCATCTTGTAACAAGTTCACATAGGATGTAGCGATACGAACCAACATAAGTAGACCCAAAACTAATATACAAGACTTGGCCATTGAGGCCACAACCTGTTAAGATGCAACTGAACCATATACATAAGTCTACAAAGCCTCTAAAAGATAGAAAACCTTAGAGTAGGTTGGGACAAACCCCGCCTAACTCTTAACTACTATACAATACCAAAATGAATCTACTAAGAACTCAGCAAAGCTCCGAATCAATCTGGAGCTCACCAAAAGTAGCTGAGTGTCGTGTGCTCTTACTAAGGAGGTCTACTAGTTGAAGTACTTGTGCCTGCGTCCCCAACGAGACGTCAGTATGAAAAAATCTACTGAATACGTAAGGCAATAACATATATAAATAAGAGTTCGAATGAAACCATGTATCAATATATGTGTGCATAAATAAGAACAGAAGACCATCTTTGTTAACTCTTGTGGAATCATGTATCTTACATTCTTGTTTTTACCTTTCTGTGTGTTATGATCTTGATAAGTCACGTGATACGAATGACCAGCTGATCAGTGGTAGAAGAGGATGACCCATGCTACGCATTTTAACCCCTGGGATGTGGTCCTCATAATTACACAAATTGGGATCGGCCCAAGCTAGGCTTTCGCCCCTGAGCTACCAACCTTCTATACCAATTGGGATTGGCCCATGCTAGGCTTTCGCCCCTGAGCTGCCACCCTTAATTATACAGATTTCTTTACTTAGATTCTTTAATCTTTGAGATTGTTGTTTTGGTGCTCATAATCATTTTTGATATTTTGGACTATGAACCAATAGTAGAAGACATGAAAATAATACTTCAAGGCAAGGTGAGGTCTAGGGATACTTGGGTCTTGCTAGTGTTAACTTTAGCTCTTCTGTATAATCATTGGACATATGGAGATCCATTTTAGTTATTTACTTTAAATTTTGCACAAGTGTAGCTTCTAAGCTTATGGGAATCTAGTTAGGTTAAAGATAGCTAGTTTACATACTCCTTAAATCTTTTTTCACTCATGAGCTTTGTAGTTAGATTCTCTGTTGTTGCTTTGTTAATATAAACTCTTTTCACCATTTATTTCCTCAGTTTTCATATGTTTTTACTTCCCACAATCACTAGACCTATCATGCCTATTGGTTACGTCTTGTTTTTGTACTCATGCTATACTTTGCATCTATTTGGTTGATGGGGATCTAAGCACCAACCAACAACCATGATTTATGCATGTTGTGGAGATGTTCAGAGATGGAGGGTATCTTAATTGAATCCTAGTTTTTAACGACTTGACCTGATTGATACGGGTAGGTCTATAAGGAAAGAAATTGGGCTAGAAAACATTACTGTTATTCACTTGAATTTTTTGGCTAGGCTAGTCTTAGATGGATTCTAGGCTAGGTGAGGTCTAGGGATATTCAGGATTAGATGGGATGTAATTTTAAGATTTGGCTTTTATTTTCCTGTAAACAAGACATTACGAAATCCATAGAGCCTTTCAAAATAAAATTTAGTTAAGTAGAACATCCGGAATTGAAGTTGGCGTGAATGGTATGTGTTAGAACGTCAAGGGAATTTATTGTGTTAAAAAAAAAGCCTTTTTCTGGAGTTGAGGTTTTTGAAGTTGCATCAAGATTGCTATAGTAGATGGGGTGCCACTATAACGGATTGGGCAGACCGCTATAGCAAGATATGTTACTGCTGTAGTGGCGCTGCTATTGCAAGATTAGGGCAAGTGTAGCGACAAAATTGGGATTTTATGAGGAAAACAACCCAAACCTCCTATTTTCTACAATTTGAATTTTTCAATTGTGAAGGGGAGATTTTGGGCAGTTTGCATCAGTTTTCTTATGGAATTCATCGTTAAAGGTAAGGATTCTACTCCCCAAACTTGTAAATTGATTCTTAAGCCTTAGAATCTAGGTTATTACTATTGAGGAAACGTTTTTACCTGATTCCATGGTGGGAAAGAGCCTTAAGTTGGGGTCGATGATCATATTTCTTTCGGGGTTAGGATTTTTAAATATTTCAGGTATTAATTAATAACCTAATAGTGATTTATTGTTGTTTATATTGTTTGTTTTAGAATAAGAATAAGACAAGGCATTGTGCAAGGGGAAAACCTAGGTTATTTAGTGTTTCAAATAGTTTTAATTTGAAGTCTGACTATTGTATATTTTTTATTTATGTATTTATGCATGTCTACTAGTTCGAGTATCATTGGTGCATATGCATGGTATGAAGACATATGAAATGACATCATATAGGTAATCTCATGCAATGAACTTGTGATTGTGACTTGTGGTTTTCAAGTGGTCTCATTCACTGTGCTATGTGATTGTGCATGTTTGTTTCTAATTTTATATTTACTCAGGTACCGCTCTAGTATGCTAACTATGGAAGGCTCGGCTACCATGCCGGTACACTAACTGTGGATGACTCAGGTGTCACGCGTCCAATCCCATTAAGAAGGACACGCACCCGATGCCCTAAAGGCCCGAGAGAACCAACATGTAACATGCGCTTACTATGCATATAACTATGACCATCTTGTAACAAGTTCACATAGGATGCAGCGATACGAACCAACATAAGTAGACCTTAAACTTATATACAAGACTTGGTCGTTGAGGCCACAACTTGTTAAGATGCAACTGAACCATATACATAAGTCTACAAAGCCTCTAAAAGATAGAAAACCTTAGAATAGTCGGGAAATACCCCACCTTACTCTTAACTACGATACAATACCAAAATGAACCTACTGAGGACTCAGTAAACCTCCGAATCAATCTGGAGCTCACCAAAAGTAGCTGAGTGTCGTGTGCTCCTACTGAGGAGGTCTACTAGCTGAAGTAGTTGTGCCTGCAGCATGAAATGCTGCGTCCCCCGCGAAGGATTTCAGTACGAGAAAATATACTGAATTTGTAAGGCAATAACATAGATAAATAAGAGTTTGGATGAAACCATGTATAAATATATGTGTGCATAAATGAGAATAGAAGACCACCTTTGTTAACTCTTGTGGAATCATGTATGTAACATTCTTGTTTTTACCTTTATGTTTGTTATGATATTTATAAGGCATGTGATATGAATGACCAGCTGATCAGTGGTAGAAGAGGATGACCCTTGCTAGGCATTTTAACCCTTGGGATGCGGTCCTCATACTTACACAAATTGGGATCGGCCCATGCTAGGCTTTCGCCACTGAGCTGCCACCCTTCTATACCAATTCGGATCGGCCCATGCTAGGCTTTCGCCCCTAAGCTACCACCCTTAATTATACAGATTGCTTTACTTAGATTCTTTAATATTTGAGATTGTTGTTCTGGTGGTCATAATCATTTTTTTATATTTGGGACTATGAACCAATAGTAGAAAACCTGAAAATAATACTTTAAGGCAGTAAAAATCACATAAGGAGCTACGTAACATCAATGCATTACATGTGAACTTAAATGACACAATCGACTTCAACTGACTAAGAAGAGGATTCACCAAACTTGCTTTTGCAAATACCCTTTTTACACCAGCACATAGGAGGATAATTACACAAGTATAGAGTAGTGAACATATAATGAAGTAATTCTATACACTAAGGAGAGGGGGAAATATTGTTAGCTATTTGGAGATCCTGTGCTGCCACTATGTTTCCTTTACTAGGAATAGATCTTGGGAAATTCCCTTATTGATATTGATTGCAAGTATCATATTTCATGCCAAAGAATATTGAATCGAATAGCCTTACATACCTTATCGTCTGACCAATACTGTTATCACGATTCAGCCTCCCATTTTAGGTTTTAATCTACAATATAAGTCATGATAAACTAAAATTAGCAGCCATCACACCGTGAGCCCCGTAAAACAGTAGCTAACATTGACGGATAATGAGCCCATACAACCCTTAAAATAATGTGTACCACCACACCCTCCTTCTCTGCCCAATACATACATTATATATCCTTTTCCAAGATTACCCTAGTTACACGAACAACAATATACATAAAACAGCCTCAAATATTCTTTATCATAAAAGCAATTATTGAACTCACCACCCCTTGAGTTCTTTATGAAAACACACCTATAATTCCTCACTCAAACTCATACATAAGGAGGAAGAAAATGGAGCAGCCACCTTACCTCAATTTCTGCAACTTCTTTTTATAACTTGAATTCCTCTAGAACTTCAACTTCCCTTCACACTTAAACCAAAGAAGAAGAGAAAAATATCTTAATAATTAAGGAAAGTGAGTAGTAGCTTGTGGGAACTTCTGCCTTGTACTTATAATTAAGCATAAATAACATGTTTTCTAGTCTTCCATGGGAGAATTAAGCTAAACCGATAAGTGTTTTCACTTACCTTGTCTTGCAGAGATGAGAGTTTCTTCAAGAACCCTAGAAGAACTTTAAGGCTGCTATTTTAATCCTTAAGAGAAAAGAGAGAGAGAGAGTTGGAGTTATTCCTCAATATTGTGTGTTAAAATGAGTGAGAATAGCAGCCAATATATTTTATATTGAGCTTTCTTCACCTTTAAGAATATCCTCTAGAAAGCTTCATTTTCAGCCACTAATTGGTCAAGTAGGTGATGCACCTGCTTATGTACATCAAGCAGCTCAAAAGGTCAAGCTAGGTGATGCACCTACTTGTCATCTGCTAGCTTAGTTAAGTCAAGCAAGTAGCTCACTTAATTTATTCCGTTTTCTAAATATTAATCCCTTTTGCTTTAACTTAGCACCTAAATTCCAACTTTAAGCTCAATTATCACCTTACTGTCTCTTTAAATACTCCTGTTGGAGTTAACTTTGCAGTACACATGCTGAAACGTGCAAGGCATCACATCACCTTCCGAGCTAGTTTAAACCAACTCTAATCATATAAGAAACATGGTCCCTCGCCTATACTATAAGGCTATGTCAAGTATCACAAGAATAGAACAAGAATATGCATAATATGAGCTGTTAAATCAGGTACAACGTTGGTACACTAACAACTTGGGTTTATGTTCCATGAGAGGACTAGGAATCTTATCGTGGTTCCATAAGAGGACCCGATATTTACATTGTGATCATGTGGGACATATAGTTATGCATTGTTTGACCCAAGTGTGGTTATTTCATGATATGTGATGAAGAATATATGTGGTTGATGATTAATGTATGCTATACATTATTTTGTGTTACAGTCTTGTGGTGACTGTTTACATTTATAACTTAGACTTGTAACGTGAGCCTACGAGTACACAATGATTTGTGGACTGATAATGCACCTGTTCGTTTCCTTGTTGAGTACAGGACATCTTTTGGTGGCTAATCCGAGACATCAGTCGAGCAATGCCTGATTTCGAGTACAAGGGTGAGCTTCGTTGATCAGGCTACAATGGATTCTTTTGCATCTTCTTGTCTATTGTTTTGGACATTGACTTATATACTTCAGTTTAAGTTTGTTTTCAGGGTCGCACTCCCAAGTTGACTGTGTTAGAGTTTTGAGTATGATGACTTTTCTTTCGTATGGGTATATCCGCATTGAATGTTTTTAAACTATAGGGTTGAGATTATGGTGACTTACTTCTTTAGTAACTAAACTATTTTTTCTTTTTTATATTCTAAACTTGTTTTTGTAGTGATGGTTTTGGGTACATTCGGGTTAGTATTTGGTTCTCTCACTGACTTGTTTATTGTGGTTCGGGGTCATGACATAGTTCGACTTATATGTACGTGTGTTTTGACTAATTTTTTTGTATTCGAGACAAGTCTTTACACTTTGGTCAATATTTTGGACTTGTACTCTTATAGAAGCTTGGAACTCTTGTCGACCAGGTCATGGAATGGGATCTTGTACACTTGTTTTTATTTATTGATTTATTCCTCATTTTTGTTGTGTTTTCCTTAATATACACTACACCATTTTAGGTCTACGGCCACACTAAATCTGGACAACGTTTATAAAGTGTTGCCTAAAATACTTTTGGGAACGCTTTGAAAGCGTGCCCAAGTTTTTTACTTTTGGCTTCAATAATATTGACAACACTTGTAAAGTGTTGCCTAAAATGGTATAGGCTACATTTTATAAGTGTTGTTACAGTATGATATAATTGGCAACACTTATTTACATATATGACCACACTTTTAAAATGTCCTATTTTTATAATTGTAAAAACAACACATTACAAGTGTTGCTTAAAATTTTCACTAAAATTTTAACTCTCCCTCCACATTTTTAACTCTCCCTCCCATTTTTATTGGCCAAAAAAAATAATTCATGAAACATTAATAATTAATAAAACATTAATCAGAAAAACAACATACTACTTTTCTATGGAGAACTGAAGAGGGAGCTGAAGAACATTGAGCTGAAGAGCTGAAACCCCAAATCAGAATCGAAGAATTGATGAAGAGCTGAAGATCGCTTTTCTCACGGAACCGCTGAAGAGCTGAAGATCGAAAACAGAGCTGAAGAGCACTTATAGGATTCCATTTTTCTCACTGCACTTTTAGTCTTTCTGATTCAATTACTTTTTTGTTTGTTTGTTGATTCGTTGTATTCACTTTAGTGTTAATCTCTTGAAACTTCATTGTTGAAATCCCTTTTTGGGATGTGGGTTTTTGTGCTTTTGCCATTCTTGTTTTTCTGATAGCTTAAATTACATGGGTGTAGAATTTGAGCTACAGTAGGTTCATTTATTTTGCATTCACTTCAGTGATAATCTATTGAAACTTCATTGTGAATAATCTGTTTTTGGGATGTGGGTTTGTTTGCTTTTACCATTGTTATTGTTCTGATAGCTTAAATGACATGAGTATATAATTTAAGCTGGAGTAGATTCATGTATGTTGTATTTACTTCAGTGTTAATCTCTTCGAAGCTCATTGTGAAATCCTTCTTTTTTTTGTGTGAGAATGGTAACTCGATTGTGACAATTCCTTTTTGGGATGTGGGTTTTTTTCTTTTAAAATTCCATGTTGTTTTGTTTGTTTAAGGTGCATAGGTATAGGATTTGAGCTGGAATGAGTTCATGTATCTAGTATTCACTTTAGTGCTAATCTCTTCAAAGTTCATAGTGGCAATTTCTTTTCCGGGTGTGGTTTTTTCTTTTCTTTTTCCTTGCCTGTCGTTCTGTTAGTTTAAATTACATGGATTTAGAATTTGGGCTGGAATAGGGACAATATGTTGATGCATTCTGCCAACCACAAATTTGATAGGCCTGGCGAAGCTGAAGCCTCCATTCAAAAGAGACAGAGCAACAACTACCGGTACTAGTTTCCCACTATGTTAAAATATTTATTCTACTTTGAATTTGGAACTATTGCTAGAAAGAAACATAATGATTTACTGTTGTAGCTGCCAGCTTGAGTCCTTTAATTTCCTCTCCACCTTGATCTCACACAACTTGTATTATCTATGCTATAACTTTGGATTGGATTTAAAGGATTGTTATTCTGTAAATAGTATTGACACCATGATGCTCAATACACCATTAGTCAGGTAATCTGCACGTAGTTATGTGATGTCCAGTTCTGCTCTTGTTTCCCTGATGCTCAAAGAGGAATGGTGATATCTGAGGCTGAAGGCCATCATAATGTAGGTATCCTATGTTCAAAATTCTCCAAAACTTGATGAATGGTACACTGGAAAATTGCAGTCAGACTGTCGAGACATGAAATCGATCTCCAGCAGTCCAAGCCATTACATTTGCGGAAAGAAATAGATTTTTGAGATGAAAACTATTTCCTCTATCCTACTAAGCCTGAAATTAGAGCAAAAACTAACATCAGCTGCTGATCATCTTGTTCAGGAATTCAGCTTGATCGGGAAAGTATTCCAATACGGACTCGAAAGTTTAACCCGGTAGGACCACAACAGTTCTTTTCCAATCATTACTAATGATACTTGCTTACTTTAATTTTCACATGCGATTTCTGGTATTTTTATATGAAGTAAGTGAAGAGTGTAATGTTTCACGGGTCTCAAGGACAATGGCAGTTGTGTGTGAAGATCATGAAATTTATGTGAAGATAATGAAATTTCCTTGAAATGACCCCAAAAATGCCCAAAAATGTGCTTCGGAAACACCTATAATTGTATTTTCCATATATCTCAAAATACATACATAATTGTGGAAATTCGACTTCATATTCTTATTCAGGGGGTCAAATTGAGTGGGAAATGGGTCTAACCATAATTTTAGAGCAACCGTATCAAAATTCGAAAATCGCAAAAAATGCGATTTGGAGGGTCAACTTTAAAGGGGAATATCTCTTAGCACACAATGAACTGGAAGGTCCACAACCTATTAAATTAAAGCTCTTTGAGTTAGCTTTCCAACGCACTTGGTTTCACCTCATTCCGAGTTAGGATGAGGGAGTTATGACCATTTTCGTAAAACCTGTCTGTGCAGATTTGCAATTTCCAGTGAGCTTTTTTTTTAGCGGGTTGGGGACGTTTTTTATAAATGTCCCATACTTAGTCATTTTTTTTAACTTCAAAAACACTCTCTAAGCCCTCTCCAAAATTCCTCCAAGATCTTCAACTAAATTCAAACATCTCAAGCTCTAATTTCGGATTCAAGACTCAATCTCAAGCTTCAATTCTCCATTCCAATCTTCATCAAGGATTCTCCAAAGTTGAGGTATGTGGGTTTGATTGTGGAAACCTTCCTTTCCAGAAGTCCAACCATTTATCCTCTATTTTTACTTCAAGTTTATGGGTCCTTATGGTTATTTATGAACTCTTGAAGTATGGAATTATTACTACACACCCTATTATGGTCTATTTTGCATATTATCATGAAATGGAATTATTATGTGATGTTTATGGTTTTCATGCTTCCATGATCAAATTATGAAGGTTGATTTATATATATGTATGGTGTTGGTGGGCTGATTTATATGGATTTTGGAATTGGTTGGACTTAGTACTCTTGAAATACATGATTTTATTTACATGAACAATAGCCTACCATGTGTTTGATAAAATGCCCATTTATAGAATTCTTAGGAAATGGAAGGTCCAATGTACGTCCTATGAGTCGGATGGTCATATAATCATTGAAATGATGATGAAATGGATACATGTATATGATTTTCTCTATATAAGTGTTGTGAGTCGACCAAGCCTAGCTCGGGGGTTGTAGGCCAGGGTAACCGTATCGAGGGGTTGGTACCTTGGTTGCCTAGTACGGGGGGTAGTAGGCCCGTATAACCACATCGAGGGGTTTGAACCTTGGTCCCTAGCTCGGGGGTGGTAGGCCCGGGTAACCACATTGAGGGGTTTCTACCTCTTTCGCCTCTCCAAAGGGGTGGTAAGCCTTGGAAATACTATATTGATGGTCACTCGCCACACATGTACTACGCCCCACTAAATATGATTTTTATGTAAGCATCATTATACATATCATCTCATTAATATGCTATCTATCGGGTATGATTATGCATTTTTCCTATGATGACCATCTATTGTAGCATTGATTGCATCCCATATACTTAGTACATTCAAACGTACTAATGCATAATACTTGCCTACATGAGGTCACCATGTAGGGACCGGAGCCCCGCTTGACCATCCTCCTCCGCGTGGCTAATACGATTTTCTATCAAGGTTATTGGTGAGTCCTCCATTCCGGGGACGTTGCTTATGATCTTTTGCTATGTATAAGACTTTTCCTTTTTAGTTATGTTTTGACTTTGAGGGTGAGCCCGGTAGTTTGCCTTGGCCCCCGCTAAGTACCCATATTTAGAGGTAGTGTTGGACAAGTTGTGTATTATACTTGAGATTGACTCATCTATGGTATTTATGTGTCATTCCTTTTTTTTTTCTCTTGCTCCCTTGATTATGCTTATCGCTTATGGTCATTTTAATTGCTTCCGCAACCAAGGATGTGTAATGATACGCTATGAGGCTTGTTTGGGGTTCCTTCGGGTTCCCCATTCGCCGGTCACGTCTAGGCCCTAGGCTTGGGTCGTGACATTCGTACTATCAATTATTAGTTTGGACGTAAATGATCAACACAAGTATATTGAATATTGCTTATTTTTTGCCAGCTGGTGCATCTATAGACTACAAGATTATAGGATTTGGATTATAATATTAGCACATCCAGCTTACTATATGACCTTTAAATATTCATGTATATTTTGTCCACTCACCTTTTATTTCTTCTTTATTTTACAGGCTTCCCCTGGCCCCAAAAAGATTGTGGATGTTTTCTACAAAGCAAATGAATATGCTGAAATGAACCACAACTTTTTGGGCCGTGCAGAAAATGCCTTGGGGATACGTGAATGGTTAGAATATAAAGGTCATCAGTACATAGTCACTCCTGAAAAAGAAGGACCAGATTGTGGTCAGTTACTGCTAATCTATAATCTCTCATGTTCTATCCATTACTCCACTGAAGCCTATGCATTTCTAACGATAGTCCCTTTACCGATTTACTCTTCATGCTTGTACAACTAAACACATCTGGAAAGGAGTAGTTTTTTTTCGTTTAAAACATGCATGTATGTGTTTAGGTTTTAAAAAATAAATGGCTTACGCAAGGAGAATTTAACGGTCATAGCAGGAACATTTATTTCGAATCTCCATGTGTTGATTTCGACCCCTTTTCATCCTGCCTATGTCACGACTGAAAGGATCAAGAAGGCAAAAAATCTACAACTTCTGCTGACAGGTGGAATTGGATCAGATCATGTTGATCTGAAGCGGCTGCTACTACTGGATTGACAGTAGCAGAGGTCACTGGAAGCAATACTGTCTCAGTTGCGGATTAAGATGGATTCTGAGCTAGAGAATCAAATTGGAGCAAAATTTGAGGAAGATCTCGATAAGATGATGTCGAAATGTGACATAGTGGTGATCAATACGCCTTTGGCATGATGCAAAAACATTTGATATTCTTTCTGTGTGAACCACTGCTACGAGTAATATGTTGTTAGAGATCATGTTTTCTTTACCTTCTTCCTTTAATTTTCTATTTCGAACTTTGTCATCAGTTAGATGTCATCAATAGGATGATAGATGTTCTCAGCAACTTGTGTTGCCAGAATAATATGATTGCCAATGAAGTATTTTTAAGATTCTTGGAGATGTAAGAGTAGTTCCATATCTTGGTGAATTGCCGAATCCTTTGAAGAAAGAAATACTTCTAAAACTTTATTGAGTGCTTTCTTTTAGTTATTTTCCCTCAAATTTAGGATACAGTGGAGATATTTGGTACCCACAACCAGCTCCCAAGGACCATCTGTGGCGCTACATGCCAAACCAAGCTATGACTCCTCACATTCTGGGACTACCATTGATGCACAGGTTTGTAAATACTCTGTTTTCTCCAATTTCTTTAGGCTTTTCTTAGTCTTTACTTTCACGACATTATAATTGTGAGCAAACTGAGAGAAGCTTGTTACTAGCAATTTTGCAGTTGAAGTATGCAGCTAGAACAAAGGATATGTTGGACAGGTACTACAAGGGTAAGGATTTCCTTGTGTTTGGGCTGCAAGTGGTCATATCATAATTGTTGTTATTGGTTCAAGAGTTTTATCTTTGGCATGCTATTGCTCAACTTGGTTGTATTGATGGTACTATTGTTATGCTTTTATTCTCTTTTGTTACTTATTACATCATATTTGGAGTAATAGAAATCCATCTTCTCACAAAATCCAGATTTTGATCAAATTTGACGGCTTTCAATTGTTGTTGTTGTACTTTCTTTCACTTTCTCGACGATAGGTCTAGGTTTAGGCATTGCTCAAGTAGCAAGTTTGTCACCTTCTAGCCTACTATTGCTACATTTTTGGAGGGTCCGGGAAACATTGCAAGTTCTAAATTTTATGTACCTTTTTTATTTGAAGAAACTAAAAAATTGGAGGAAGTTTAACTGGAGTTAGCATTGGAACTGTGACTAAAATGTAAAAAGTTTGGAGAACTTTACAAGCACTGTGAGCTATTGCTTTTGCCAATTCTTACTCCCTCATCCTTATGGAGATTCAGGAAACGATATGGAGCATTTTTCACTCATTCCTCGTAGTTTAACTTGATGTCCTATGGTTGGTTTGGCTATGCAGCATTTGGAGACCATACTCCTGAAAATTTATTAACTGATTTTGGATTATACGACCCTTATTGGCTACTCGATATAGCTGTCATTTGACCTTTTAGTTAATTAGAGTGGCTCAAGAGTACCAACTTCATTTGAATCTTCGCTTTTACATAGTTTTAACTAATACAGTGCATACTTGCAACACCTTTTGTAGGATTTTGGAACTCCGACTTCTCCAGCTGACGAAATAGAGAACAAACTTCTTCTGGCATGACGCCGAGCAGAATACCCTGCTCGAACGCATGCTCTTACCTAAAATCTTGTTGCTGTCCATTTTACACAAGCTGAATCTGACCGTACACGTATAACTCCACCGCAACCTACTGTGTTCCTTCAAAACAAAGCAAGTTAGCATAAGCAGGAAGAAGTACGAGCATTAACAAGCAAGCAAATGTTGTTCTTCTGCCACATCTTTGCCCCAGGGAGCTGCAAGTTGGTTAGTTCTGGCTACTCCAAGAAACACTACCTCAGATGAACTATGGTGTACATATATGTTGAATATTGCTTTATAAGTATGTGTACAAGTACGTGTATGTACACAAGACATACTATCTTTTGAAATTTATTGCAAATTTATATATTTGAATTACTTATTAGCCAATTTAATGCTTGAGATTACTTAAGAGTGTAGTCATAGGGCTGTAAATTATGGTATGCACATGGGCAAGGACTACATTTCAAAGTGTTGTCATACATTAGATAGAAAAGGCAACACTTTAAAATCGTTGTCACACATTAGATAGAAAAGGCAACACTTTAAAATCGTTGGCAATAAGGAAGCTAAGGCCACGCTTAAAAGTGTTGTTGTATGAGATAGAAATGTTGCTATATGAGGTACATAAAAGCGTGGCCATTTTGCTATTTAGGCTACACTTTTAAGCATCGCTAATTAGGCAACACTTGAAAAGTGTTGCCTAAACTCTAAGGTTACGCTTCTTTTGGGCAGCCCAGGAAAAGTGCTGCTTAAAGTCCAAAAGTGTAGCCTTTTATCAAAGGCCACACTTTTCGGTAGTTTAGGCTACACTTTACTGGGGTCACCGGACAACCCTCTAATGAGTCGCATGTTTTTCCTCATTCCTAGAGTAAATGGGATATTATCAATAAAGACGATAACAAACAAGTCAAAATAGTACTTGAAAACCCTATACATCAAATCCATGAAAGTTGTAGGAGTATTGGTTAGTCCAATAGACAGAACTACAAATTCATAATAACTATACCGAGTTCTAAAGGCTATTTTCAGGATGTCACTATCTCTGACTCTAAGCTGATAATAACCACATCTGAGGATTATTTTCACAAATTAACTAGAACCCTTAAGTTGGTCGAACAACTCATCAGTCCTGGGGATAGGGTAGTTATTCTTGATTGTGACTTTGTTCAACTTCCGATAGTCAATGCACATCCTGAGAGAACCATCTTCTTTTTTCACGAACAATATTGGCGCACCCCATGGGGAAATATTGGGTTTGATGGAGCCCTTATGTAGAAGGTTATTCAACTGCTCTTTCAATTCCTTAAGGTAAGCTGGAGCCATTATGTAAGGAGGAATAGAAATATGTTAGATATCTTGAAGGAGATCAATTCTGAAGTCAATTTACCTTTTGGAAGGAAATCCAGGAATATCTTCTAGAAACACTTTTGGAAACTCCTTTACTACAGGAACTGACTCATGAGTGGGGGTTTCGGAGCTTGAATCCTTAATCCAAACTAGATGATAGAGATACCCTTTAAAGATCATCTTTCTGGCCTTAAGGTAAGAGATAAATCGACCCAATGGCACTGAGCTACTACCCTTAAATTCTAAGATTGGCTTAATTAGAAAATGGAAATGAAAGATCCTAGTTATACAATCGACTGAGGAATAACAAGAATGTAACCAATCCATGCCTATAATGACATCAAAGTTGACCATTTCAAACTCTAAAAGATTTGCTGAGGTGACTTTTTGAGACTGTGACAGGGCAGTTTCTATATAACCGTCTAGCTAAAATTGATCACCAACTAGCATAGAAACTGAGAAGGGTTATGAAGGATTTTTTGGACCAACACCGAAGTTCACTTCTATATAAGGAGTTACAAAGGAAAGAGTATCCCCTGGATCTAACAAAGCATATATATCTAACTGAAAGACTCACAGTGTACCAGTGACCACGTCAGGAGAATCTTCCTGATCCTGGTGAGCCTGAAGAGCATACAACCTATTCTCGCGCTGACCGCCAACTGTACCAGATAAGGCACCCTTCTAGGTTGGGTGACCTGTTGACTCTGCTGAAGCTTTGGACTGAGACCTATTGTTGTTACCTCCTTGCCCTTACTTGGCAGAAGGGCAATCCCTCAATCCATGGCCAGACTGACCACATCTAAAACACCGTTCTTTCCATGAAATACACTTGCCCAAATTGTTCTTACCACATTTGTGATAAGTTGGATATGTCCTTCTACCTGGAGCACTCCCATGTGACTTAGAACCTGATGCACAACCTTTCTGATCCCGTCTAAACCTGGGGGTGGAGCACTACCTGATGAAGGTGCTGGTGCTAAAAAATTTTTGCTGAAACTGCGAGTGATTCCACCACCCGATTTCTACTGAGAGTACTTATAGTTACTTGTCCTAGCCTTCTTGTTATCCTTAGCCATTTTCATAAGATTATCTCCCTCAACCTACTAAGCATGAGTCATGAGCCTAGAGATGTTCCTTTTTTCTGACAACATAGTATTCCTGCTCTCTGTCTTCACTAAATCGGACACACCATACAAAATCTTAGACATTTGCGCCCTCGAATTATCAACCATATATGGGGAATACCTAGAGAGCTAAGTGAACTTAAGCCCGTACTCTTGGACTAACATGAAACCCTTCCTCAAATTCATAAACTCCTGAGCCTTAGCCTCCCTCAACTTTCTCGAGAATAATCTGTCCAGAATAGCTCTAGTAAAGCATTCCCAAGTCACAGGAGCTTCTTCAGTATCTCTGTATTCCTTGCATTGAGTATACCAAATGTGAGCTACATCCTTGAGCTGGTAGGATGCCAACTCTACCCTGTCATTCCCACTTACCTGCATCACTCCAAAAATAATTTTGACCTCATCAATGAAACTCTGTGGCTCCTCATCAACCCTTGACCCTATAAATTCTGGTGGATTCATCCGAATAAAGTCTCGAACCCTGGTTGTTCATGACCCATTATTAGCATTAGTAGGAACTGGGGCTTGCTGATTATTCTGGTTAGTCACATTCTAAGCCAAAAGTTGAATCGCATTTCAAAACTCTACATTTGAAACCTCCTGATTTGGGACCTGAGGAGCTGTGTTATCATTCCTTGTGTTAGCTCCACTAGGAGGCAAGATGTGCAACACATAATGATTAGTTAGAAGCGAGAAGTTGGATCATACCTTATGCACTATAGGAGTTGCAAAGAAAGTGAAATTTTCCTAAAACACTTCGTAGCCTCCCTCTCATCAGATGTGGTGCACTTCACACCCATGAAAGAGACTCTACTTAGTGCGGAATTTCAGACATCCTAGGACTCTTAAAACTGATGCTTTAATACCAAGTTTGTCACGCCCCAAGGCTACCCCTGCATGTAAACACGGGACCTAAGATCACGAGTAACGCCAAGCTATCGTTGAGCTGGCATTTCATAAGTATACTTAAAATACTAAATGAGAGATATTATGCAGAAGATTAAAACATGGGATAAACTACATGATGGGGAATACCCAATCTATCTGAATATATAAATATTGGAAAAGAGTTTAGAATATTGAATTATAACTCAAAAGCTAAAGATGAATCTGTCTATGTCTGAAATATGCCTCAAACTGACTAGAGATGCTAGGACATGCCCCTAGCTAACGCAAGTAAGACTGAAACTAAAATGAAAGACTGAATGTAAAGGAGCATGTCTATCATACATGAATAATGAGGAGTCACCACTGAAGCTGTTGAATTGGAGATCAGGATCCGATCTATGCATGGTTTTTATGTTGACTACCTGAACCTACATCATGAAAGGATGTAGCTCAGAGTATGTGTGAGTACTTGAAATGTACTGACCATGCAGTTTAGGATAAAAGCTGAACAAAACATACTAAGCAAAGACATAATCTGAACATGTTGGAAAATATGGAAATATACTAAAATAAGTTGAATTGAATACAATGACCAAGTACATAACATGCTAAAACCTCATACTTAAGTAGAACTGGAAACCTGGTCAAATGCACTAAAGTCTGACGGTGGGAGCTACTAATAACCAACATAAAACCATGTGATCCAAACGTGGAGTCCAATGTATACGCTCCATCGAGAGGACCCAATATACCTTGCCAAGGGTATAAAGGCATGTCTAGCATGATTACTAAATGTAATGCCCAGAGAGGGGACTTATAATTCTATGGGGCACATAGTTCTGGGATTATACGGGTACACTGAACCCTAGTCCACTAGGTCTAAGACTATTTCCAACTAGAAATTTGAACAATATATCATAAGATAATTATACTGGATAGTTCAATATTCTGACATGCAAATATGAGAATGCAACATTTATAACTGAACATGAAACATTCGAAATTTGAGTCATGTATATCTGTTTAAACTGACCTAGCTAGTGTAATTCATGAACAAAACGAATCAATACAACTAGGGTTCTAAATTTCATGCAGCGAACTAAGTAACGGTGATATAAGAACATGAAAATCTGATTTGGAAAATCCTAACAGCTAAATCATAACAATTTCTAAAGTTCAAGAAAACCCTAGGTGTAGATAATATGAAGGGAATCGAGAATCTGAATGAATTCTAGGGACCTAGTGGATGAAAGGAATCCACTAGTGAAATCTCACATACATGGTGACAAAATTCATGGAGAAATCTTTAGATTTCGGAGTTGGAACTGATAAAACCTTACTGCGTTATTGGAAGGGCTTGGTCAACTCTTTCTCCTCTCTTCGTTCTAGGTTTGATGAAATTTTGGAGAATGATCGATTAGGGATGGATATGACTAATATAAGTTACTAGGATTAAACTGACCAAAACTATTTACTTTAGGGGTTAAATGACGTAGTTTATGTTCCCAACACAGAGGGGAAAAGACCAAAACTACCCCAACATAAAAGCTGTTGGGGCCGACTACGGGCCTGACCAACTGTCCGTCCTGGCAAGCGTTGTTTGGTGTCTAGGGGTGGGGTCCACGGACCACACTCCATGAACCTGGACACGTACCGTGGTCCCACCTACGGTCCATAGGTCCTGGCTGTGGGTCGGGATTTTCTGAGTGGAGTTGGGGTGGGCAACAACGAACACAATCTACGGTCCGTGGCTCACCCTACAGTCCATAGGTGGCACCCATCGGTGGCCCCTGCAATTCTGAAAATCTGTTGTTTGGTCTATTTTTGGATACGGGGTGTTTTATATACCACGATAAAATCAAGGTCTACCTTCCCCAAAATGATCAAGTCAGCCAATGTATCATACCCATTCAAAGAAACAAGAAATGATCGATAAACTTGATCCATCACTAATGACCCATCCACTATTGTAGAAACATGAATAGGCATATGCAAGCTATTAAAAATCATATGAAATATTGTAACAAAATGAGTACACACATACGAGAAAGTAGACTGCGGATCAAATAATATGGATGCATGTCAATGAAAAATTGGGATGATACATGTAATCACAACATTAGAAGTGTCGGTGTCAGGCCTCCCTGGAAAAGTATAACACTTTCCCTCTCAACCGCTTGTCGTCTAAGTAGGAACCCTAACGTTATTCTATGGAGATATAACACCCCTACCAGAAGTCCTACCACCCCTATCAGACTGACCTCTACCTCAACCCGTAGCCGGAGGCACCAAATATATAGTTGGAGCAGTTAAATATGTATGTTGGGGTCCTGAGTGTGTCTTTAGAAGAAATTACTGAATCATATGATCTATATCTCCAACTCCAAAACAAAACCTTGGTGTGAATGACTGTTGTTGTGAACAATATGATCTATTATGGACATATTAGCTAGAACCATATCATCCTCGGGATGTCTGTGTGTCACGACCCAAAGTATAGCCTAGCTGTAACATGGCATAAAGAAATTTGAAAGGTCTTACACAAGACACTTAGCATACATCATGCAAGATAATGGAATTAATGAATTCAAAAATTGGAATCTTATATCATAAAAGAGTTTCACAAAGCGGAAGTCTAACATAGTCTCAAAAAGCCATCTAAACATCAAAAGGAGTGGTCGGGACGTAACCCATACACCACATACATCATCCTTAAACTAGAAAATCATAAAGTAAGTAAATGTGTCTCGGTCCTCAGAACATGGGGACTCACCAACTCTTGAATCCAGTAGAATAATCAACTAGCCAGGAGTGTGAGAGGTACGAGCGTTGGTCCTTACATTAGTGAAACAATGTAGGCACATGTACGCATTAGTAAATGGAATGTACTAAGTATGAGGAAACACGCATAAATATACATGATGACATAACTAGCCTAAGCATGTAGTACATTACCAATATTTGAAAATTTGGAAGCCTTAAAGAAGCAATAACACATAACTCATGTAATATGGTCAACACATTTAAAAGAAGACATATAGGAAATCTTTGAATAAACATACTCGTTTTGTGGGATATTAGCTCTATTTGACAATAAGACCATGATAGTTATGTAATCTGGTATATCCCTTATAACAAAGAAAGGGATTCTACTTGCTAAGGTAGCATCCGCACACATCATCTTTTGCTAAAGTGGATCATCTATCTATGTTATTTAAGACAATCCTACTGGGGAATAGTTAGGGACTAGAAGTTTCTACTAGAGACCACCCTATTTGAACTTCCACCTCAAATCCTCTAGGTGCTAAGTCTAAATCCCAACAGAATAGATAAAAGTCAAATATCATTATAACATAGGAAAGGAAATGAATAATACCTATCTACATCATTAATATTAAAACATAGAATAGCTCTTTAAAAATCAATTTAAGCGTAGGTGAGAAAACCTTACACCAATGTGAATCCATATGTGAGAAATACATTTTATAATCATGATCATATTCATATGTGAGAAAGACTTTTACCATAACATTGATACTTTCATCTTAAAGCACCCTATCATCATAAACATCATTTTTATAACACATGCATCATCCTTAAAAATTCATAGTTCATATGTTCATGAGTTCTTCACAAGTTCATAGTTAAAAAGCAAGGATCATGTATAGGTTCATATGAGTTCAACTTAATATCATGTAATAACATTAAACTATGCAATAGTGTAACGACTCACAAAATGATAGGTTGAACTAGAGCCTTATCGTGTGGGTTAATGTAACCTTAAGTGGATATCTAGCCTATTTTAGAACTTAATTGAGCAAGGAAGAAGTCTAGCATGCAAGTAAGGACCTATGCTAACAAGATAGAGTGAAAGAAACCTTGTTCTTTGATGGACCTCTTGGCGATGGGGACTACTTGATCACCCACAAAACTTGGCAATTCAACAAAGTGCACTTGGGGTCGCCTATAGGCCTAGGTTCTAGAACAAAGGGTGAGCTAAGTCGTACCTCGCCAACCAGGTAGGCAAATCGCCCATTAGACCCCTAGATCGCCTAGTGAACTGCCCATTTTGTGAGCGTATTGAAAAATAGTCTAGCCAAGGGTGCACTTGGCGAGTCGCCTAGTGCCCTTGGCAAGCCATGAGGTCCAAAGGGCGAGCTTAGTCGGGTATGGTGCAAAATTTTATGTTTAAACTTTGTGGGTCCTTAGTTCTTTTCCAAAGTTGGGTTCTCATTATTCTATTCCTTTCCTAGTAACTATATAACCCTTTTTTATTTGAATTCTTTCAATTAAGTCACTCCAAATAGAATTAAAAGAAGACCCATCTACTGTCAAGGATTTATCTCTCTAAAACTCAAGAAGAAGAAGGGATCCATTGAAGCTAGTGTTTGTGGATTCAAGGTGGTTCTTCCTCAAATTTCATGGGGGATTCAATAGCAAGTTATGGTAGTATTCATCCTTGTTTAACTTTTTATTCAAGGAGCCAGTTCCAAAGGTGATTTCAATAATAAAAAACCTAGGGTTTTACTCAATCTCATGGGCTCTTTCATCACACATTTTCAAATGGTTTCTAATGACATATTATGATTGTATTAGTGTTTAGTTGATTATTTATTATCAAAATACTCTATGAACCCATGAATTCTCTAAATTTCTAAATTGTACCTTTATGAAGTGGGTTTGTTGATAATAAATGAATGTTGATGGATTATGCCTAAATTGATTTAGATTGTTGAATTGAATCATTACTCATGCCTTAATTATAGTGAATTGTTTGTGTGTTGGTGATTGGAGACTCATGGCCTTGAAGGGCATATTATGACGAATTGAGTTATTATCATGATGTCTTTTATATGAATGTGAATCTAATGAGGTTAATGTGATCATGTTTAGAATGTAATTATGTTGTGAATAATGATACTGTATGTGAAAGGTTATTCTCACATACTCACACACACACTCATAAATGAATAATGAATGAAGTTCTGTGATTATGTTAATGATGAAGTACTTATTGAAAGGCTATTCTCAATTGCACTCTAATGAATGATAATGACTTGTTGTGAAAGGAATTTCTCATAATAAGGGGAGTCTTAGGTGAAAGGTTGTTCTCATCTTTGAATTTATGATCTTTTCAAGGAACAAATGTTGGGTTTGAGATGGATACTCATATATGAGTTGAGGTGGGGTATCTAGTAACAATATCTTGTCTCATAATTAACTAATGTAATGAATGTCAAGTACTCTGTAGGGAATATTGTTAAGCACCGACTGGATACGAATTGGGGTGGATGTTTATCCGTGAGTTGAGGTGGGGTATCTAGTAGCAACCTCTTGAGATGGATGCTCATTCATGAGTTGAGGCGGGGTATCTAGTAGCAATCTCCCTATCCCATAACTATGTGCCCACATAGGTCTAGCTAGTGGGTCCACTTAAGCTATAAAATAATGGTCCTACCTTAGGCAAGCAGGAATCCCTTATCCGATAAGGGTGACACCGAGATTCCATGAATTTCTCACATGTTCTATGTTGGTTAAGTTTTACCCCCACAATGAATGTTAATGAACTATGGTTTCTTAGGAATGCACTACTTAGTGTGGGTGGTGGTATGGGACGCCATCTATGCATTGCACAAGTAGGCTTTCAGAGCGGTTGTGGTGTGTTCCTTTATAATGTTAAGTGTAATGAATGTGCTCTTATGATAATATTAATAAATAATGTTGATCTAATGTGTAAATGAATAAAGGTTCTCTTAATGAAATGAGGCTAATGAAGAATGTGACTTATGCTTGAATGAGATGATGCATGCTATACTTGGATTCTATTAAGAGTTACTTCCTTGTCGTGACTTATTGAATATGAATATGTCTTGTCTATGGTGGCTTCAAGGAGTACTTAGTGTGAGTAGTACTACGGGATGCTACTCATACATTGCACAGGTATGACTTAGAGTTGTCTTAGGTGATGGTCCTTATGAGATGATATGGCTTATGTAATGTTTATGTCTCTTATGTATAAGTATTGTGCAAGGATGGAAAGGTTGAATGATAATTTCCTGTTTGGTGATCTTAAGGTGGTACTTTGGTGTGGATGGTGGTATGGGACACTATCCATACATTGCACAAAGTATAGCTTGAGGGTTACTTGAGGTGAAGGCTTAATGTGAAGGTAATGGTTTATATGTGATTATGTACTAATGTGTTTAAATTACTTGTATGTTGGTTATGGTTGAATATTATGCCTCTTATGCTCATGTTCATGAATTTTTATCAAAATGGCATATACCATGACTTTGAAAAACAAAATGTCCATTTTAAGCATGTTTTTGCATGGATATCGTACTTGGTACTTAATTGTGCTAACCCATTCTTCTTCTATGTTTACTACAAGTGTAGGTTCCAGCAATTGAGTGGATTTCTCTAGTAAATCTTGGATTTGAGTTCCCCAAGACTAAGTTGTATGTCCTCATAGATCAAGGAGAAGTAGTTGATATTTCTTTTCTTTTCATGTAATAGACTATTGTTAAGACTTCGATTGTAAGAGGCCGTGACCCTATTTTGTTTCAAGTATGTTGTTTAGAAGGCCATGTGAGATGATAGAATTTCACTTGCTTTTAATGTTTTCGAATGTTGGATTTATAAAAGAAAAGTTTCAAATTCTGCACTATTTCTAAGTATCTTTTGTAATAAATATGCTATGAGGCTTATATGAGACCCCTTCGAGGTCGAGTATGCCGTATCGCTTCCGGGGTGTAGGCTCGGGTCGTGACAAATAGAATCTTGAAAAACAAAAATGAAATAATATTTGAATAGAACCCATGGAGAATTAAAAGGAGCCCAAATCTGATCAATTGAAATTAAATTGAGAAATTGAAAACCTTGGGGACTCCGTTGAATGGACTCCATAAGTGAATACCGATATACATTTCTACTCAAAGCCCAAGATGAATTATGAATTGAAGAACTTAGAGTGAATCCTAGCTTCTACGTCTTTCTTAGGTTGAGAGGAATTTAGGAGAATGAATTTTGTTGGGTTTTGGGGAAAATAGGACAATGGTTTAAAGTGGGTAGATTTAGGGCTTAAAAGTTTATACAGTTCTTAGTATAGAGGGTAAAACGACATATCATAGGCTTAAAATATTTTGGAAAAGACCCAAAAATCCCTTAAAATATTTGTCGAACCCTTCTACGATTTGGACCTATGTTCCGCAGACCCCAACCATAGAAACCAACTTTGACCCTTAAATTTCAGTTAGTCTAGGACCTTCCTACGAGACATATCTATGACTCGTATATTATTCGATAGACCATCCTACTGACTCGTAGAAAAGTACAGAAACTTGACTTTTAAAAAAATTCCCTTTCTACGAGATTTGTCTACGACCTCTAATAAGTTCTAAGAATTGTAGACTAGTCTCGTAGATCTGAACTAGTAAACAACATTGATGCAACCTTTTCCATCTTCCGAAACTCAAGGTATTATAATATCTCTCCCTTGGGAACATTCATCCTCATATAGTACTAAGGGAAACATTAAGAGGTGAGGAGAAGATATCTAACAACCCAACATTCATGCAATCATATAAATGCATATAATCGAAGAGAAAATCAACTCCAAGCTAACATATATCTTACAACATTTTTCCAAAAAAACATACATACATGCATAAGGAAACATGAGACTAAGTAGAACATATAAATCTGCAAGAATGAATCATGACGGGCTGAATACCTTAAGTTAGACTAGGTTTAGAGGGAAAGAGATGACGATATTGGAACATCATATCGGCCTCAGCCTCCCAAGTGGCACCCTCCCCCATTTGATTCCTCCAAAACAACATCAGGTATGCAACTTCTTTATTCATAAACTTTCTAACTTGGCGGTCCAAAATCTCAGCCAGAACTTCTTCAAAAGAAATATTTTCCTTTATATAAACTCTCTAATGGTACAATTGATGTCGGATCACCAATAGTTTTTTCCAATAAAGATATATAGAATACCACATATACCGACTATAATTTGGAGGGCAAGTCTAATTCATAAGTCACCTTGACTATCCCCTTCAACACTTGATAAGGACCAACATAACAGGTACTAAACTTCACTTTCTTACCAAACATCATTACACCCTTCATTGGTGAAATTTTCAGGTAAACCCAATCATTAATATCAAACTGAAGATCTATTCTTCTAACATAGGGATAGGATTTTTGTCAACTTTTAGCCATTTTCAACCTTTCTCTAATAAGCCAAACTTTCTCCATACCCATATGTACCAACTCATGACCTATCAAAGCAACCTCATCCACATCAAATCAACCTATCGGGGATCAACACATCGTATCCTAAATAGATTTATATGGAGTAATACCAATACTTAAATAAAAACTAATATTATATGCAAACTCAATCAAAGGGAAGTGATCATCCCAATTACCCTTAAAATCAATAACACAAGCTCTCAACATATCTTCCAATGTTTGGATTGTACGCTCTATTTATCCAAAAGTTTGAGGATGAAAGGTCGTACTAAGCTTAACATTGGTACCAAGGTCTTTTTGGAAAGACTTCAAAAATTCAGAAGTAAATTTGGTACCACGGTCAGAAGTAATGAATAGGGGCACCCCATACAACCTAACCAGTTTCTGTAGATATAACTTAGCATAATCTTCAATCGAATAAGAAACCTTTACGGGAGTGCAATGAGACAATTTCGTCATATGATCAACAATAACCCAAATTGAGTCATGTTGCCGCCGTGTGGAATAAACAAACCATAAAGTTCATATTCAAATCTTCCCACTTGCAACTAGGAATATGAATATCATTGGACAAACCTCTATCTTTTGATGTTCAACTTTTACTTTTTGACAGTTACGACACTTAGTCACGAATTTTGAATTATCCTTCTTCATTCCATTCTACTAATAGACTTCCCGCAAGTCACGGTACTTCTGTGTTTCACTTGGGTGAACTATAAATCAAGTACTATGGGCTTCTAATAAAATTTTCTCCCTCAATTCATTAACATTATGAACATACAAACGACCTTAGTCGACTATAATCATCCGCCACTACATTCCCCTTACCAAGGTGATAGAGGAAACTCATTTCATTTCTTAATCCTTTAACAACTTAAGCCACCTCCTTTGGAAAAGATTTAGATCATCTTGCTTGAACACATATAGAAAACATTTTTGGTCGGTAAAGACATCAACATGGACACCATACAAATAACGCTTCAAAATATTTAAGGAAAAAACAACCGCCTCTAATTCCAAATCACGGGTAAGAAAGTTCTTTTCGTGAATCTTAAGTTGGCTTGAAGCATAAGCAATAACATTCCCATTTTGCATAAAAACACACCCTAGCACAATCGTTGCACGAATCACAATGAACAATGAACTAGCAGAGCCTTCCAGTAAAGTCAACACCGGAGCACAGGTAAGCCTATCTTTCAACTCTTAAAAACTCTTTTCACATGCTTTGGAGCATAATTACTTAACCTTATTTTGTGTCAATGTCATCAATAGAGAGGAAATTGAAGAAAACCCTTCAACAAACCTTATAATAAATGGCCAAACCAAAGAAATATCAAATGTCCAAAGGAGATAGAGGTCTAGGCCAATTTTTAAACACTTATGTCTTCTTAGAATCTACCTTAATTCGCTCACCAGAAACAATGTACCTAAGAAAAGACACAGAACTCAACAAAAAATTGCATTTATAAAACATAACATATAACTCACGATCCTTCAAAATTTAAAGCACAATCCTTAAATGATTTTCATGCTCATCCTCACTCCAAGAGTAAATTAAGATATCATTGATAAACACTATCACAAACATATCAAGATATTGTCTAAACACTTTATTCATCAAATCCATGAATACAACCAGAATGTTAGTCGAACTAAATGACATCACTAAGAATTCATAGTAACCAAACTGAGTTTGAAAAGTCATCTTTGTAATGTCACTCTCTTTTACCCTCAATTGATGATAATCCAATCGGAAGTCAATATTAAATAAATAAATTACTCTTTGGAGTTAATCAAAGAAATCATCAATCCTTGGAAGAGGATACTTATTCTTGATTGTAAACTTGTCCGATTTCTGGTAATCAATACACATGTGAAGTGAACCATGAACCATCCTTCTTATGAAAAAACAAAACTTCAGCTCATCATTGAGAGATATTAAGTCGGATGAAACCCTTATCTAACAAATCTTTCAATTGCTCATTTAAATCCTTAAGTTATGTTGGAGTCATACAGTAAGGGGGGATGGCGATAGGTTGTCTATCTTTGAGAAGGTCAACCCTGAAGTCGATTTCCATCTAGGGAGCAACACCGGGAGATCATCGGGAAACACTTCTGGAAACTCATTTACAATGGGAACTGACACAAGAATAGGGGTTTTAGAATCTATATCCCTAACCCGAATAAGAAGATATAAGCAACCCTTAGAAATAATTTTACTATCATTAAGACAAGAAATAAACTGACCTTTAGGCATATATTTTCCCTCTTTCAACTCTAGGAAGGGTTCATTAGGAAACTTAAACTTAACCACAAAGGTTCTACAATCAACAGAAGCATAAAAAGAATGGAGCCAATCCATACAAGGAATAACATCGAAGTCCAACATATCAAGCTCTACAAGATCAACATGAGTGACTCTATAGGATAAGGAGATGAGACAATTTCTATAGACGTTCTTAGCCACAATAGATTCACCAATAGGCACAGAGACAAAAAAAAGATCTAACAACACATCCATAAAAACAACAAATTGCATAGCCACATATTGCATCACAAAAGACAAAGTAGTACTGGGATCAACCAAATAAGAAACATCAAGTTGAAAGAATATTAATATAAAGGTAAAATCATTAGGAGAACCCTCTTGATCAGGCCGAGTTTGTAGTGCGTAGAATCACTTTTTTTTAGAGCACTTGGACTTAAACAACTAAGCGTAGCTTGCCTTCCATCCATCCCTTAGTCGATTCAAGATGGAAAATATCTCAAGCGATTACCATTTTTACCACAACCAAAACAATTATCCATACCGATCAAACGCTCTGAACTAGGTACTTTTCGACCAACTGCCCAAACTCCAACTAGCTTTTTTGAAGATGTCTGTTGCGGATGTTTCCTATGGTTTACGGGAGAGAGAAGATAGCATCACATCAAGTCAATATCAATAGAAAGAGGTGCTTCTTACTAATTTTGTCTGAGCCTTGAATGAACTACATTCTCTTCGATCCCTTTCTGGAACCAGCCCTAAACCTCTTATTTTGAATGTTTTCCGGGGCTACTTTTTCAGTCGTAGGTGCTGCTACAACTAATTGGTTCTTCAGTTGATTGGTGAACAAAGGAATTTAGTACAGAACAGTAAAGAAATATAAGAACATGACTGTCGACAGCTTGAAAAACAAAAAAAGAGTTCAACCGTTCCCTAAATATGGAGTCAATGACTTTGAAGGGCCATTGCTTTCCCAAATGACTCTTGCCACAGTTTTTGCATAAAGGAATCGAAGCTCAATTTCCACCACTAGTTACTCCTTGAGGCATAGGGTTAGAAACTTACTCATCTTTGCCCTAAAGTCAACAACCATAGTTTGAGCATACCTAGCCAATTGTGTGCCATTGAAAGAATTCTCTTTCACAGTCATATTTCCTTGATGATGGTTGATAAATTCAAGTACATTTGTCTCCCTCATCTCAGTGGGAAAGAACCAATCAACGAAAGCAACCTTAATGTTCTTCTAATGAAAAGGACCCGCATCAACCACCCTTTCTTCCTTCCATTTGTTAAACCAAACTTGAGAAACACCCTTAAGTTGAAAAGTGGCCAACACTTCTTTCTCAACAGTAGTCACTCCAATAATTCACACTATCTTGTAAACTTGATCAATGAACTCTTCAGGATCCTCATCTACCTTGGAACCATGGAATTCTATGAGGATTCATCCCACTAAAGTCCACTATCGTTGTTGCCATTCTACCCACATTTGGGTTCCTGGAAACTTCATCCTCTCTATTAGCTTGAGTGGTCATCGCTTGAGCCAATGTGGAAAGGAGCTTGGCATTTGTCATGAGTCACTTCCTTCATCAAATGATCAACCAAAACTTTAGGAGCTTATTTTCCACATCCTCACCTTCATTTCTTCTAAAATATGCTTTTCTCGGCGTCATATCTTGAAAAGCACCGAATAAGGATTATGAGAGAAATATATAGATTTACACTCTATAATACGACCTTAGAATGATGAAAGAAGTGGAATTTCCTAAGCATCTTCTATCCTCCTATTCAAATGTGTGTCGCACTTTAAACTCCTGAACAAGACTCTACTCGACGTGGTTTGTGAGACATTCTAGGACCTTTCTAAACCTTGTGCTCTGAATACCAAGTTTGCCACGACCCTAAGTAAACCCTATGTGTAACATAGAATATAGAACTCCAAAAAGTTCCTCCAAAAGCCACTTAGCATACATCATATAAGATAATAGAATTCCAAATTTGAAAAGTAGCAATCATATATCATGAAAGAGTTTAACATACAAAAGTCTAACATAGTCTCAATAAGCCCTCTAAGCATCAAAATGTATGGTTGGGAAGTAACCCATACACCACAGTAACACCTCAGAATCATGAAGTTTAGAAAATAGGCCAAGTGGGAGGTCACTAGCCCATAACAAAGCCATGGCACACTTCATGGAGCCCTTGATGGGCCGTGAAGGGCATCATGGCCCGTGGTAATGCTCTTGGAGCCTTCCAGTGCTTGTCCAAGAGGGCCTCCCTTACCACGAGCCCTTAGAAAGTTTTGGTGAGCCTCACGCACCGTGGTGGTGGTCATTGAGGGAAAGCAGAAACAGCCCAAAGGCAAGCTCCTTCCTACAGACCTCTATATGCGTCATGAAAGGGAAAACAACCCGTGAAGCTGGTCGTGAGGTAAGAAGAGGTTCAAGGGTCCTTCCCAAGCCACTGGTCTAGGGTCATGACTGCCCAGACAGCTCGTGAAGGCCTCTATCTGGTGTTCGCGTCAGTTGTAAGTCAGCGCTATTGGGTCTTTTCCTAATTATTTTATCTTGATACTATGTCATTTTTCCCTTACCTAGAACACCTATATAAGTATTTTTAACCCAAAATTTAACCTATTCAAGTCATTCTCTAAAACTACCAAAAAGAAGAGCAAGTCTTTCTCTCCCAAATATTTCTCTCTCTAGAAAGCTTGAAGAAGAAGGGTTTAACCTAGGACTTCAAGTCAAGTCTCCAATTCTACAATTGAAGTTAAGAAATTGGCATTGAGGTATAATAGTTTTCATCCATGGAGTTCCAAACTTCTCCAATTTTCAAAGTTAGAAATCCCAAATTGAGTTAGGGGTTTTATTTTATGTTATGGGTTCTCTTGATTATTGATTGATTTATGATCTCTTATGTATGAATTGAGTTAATCTCATGTTTTTATGATGATCCCCCATGAGCCCATGTGATTCCCATATTTTCCAAGTTATGATTATATAATGTGAGTTTTGGATTATGAAAGAAGAGTTTATGAAATCAAGCATGTTGTCATGAAAGTTATGTAAATTTTTTAAGGATTCTTTGAGAGTTAAGTATCAATGATTTTGTTGTTGTTGTTGTGTTGTTGAAAGTATTTCTCATATACACATGAAAGCATGATTGTGAAAGGTTTTCTCATATAATAAGGTTTAATAGGGTTGAAAGGTCTTCTCATATAAAATGAACCAATGTTAACGAGCTACTATAATGTTGAGGCAAGAGGCAATTACCAATGCTCTCTAATTGAATTTCAAGAGATGATTGCCCATGTCATATGATATAAGGACAAGAGGCGATTACCCATGTTCATTTATGAGCTAAGATGAATATGATTAAGAACCATTCTGTGGAAGTTAAGCTTAGTACGGAGTACAAAAGTGGTGATTACCCATGTTCCATAAACTATGTGCCTACATAGGATTTTATAGATAGGCATTAGCTAGTGGATCCACATAAGCTAGATGTTCATGGTCCTTACCTTGGTAGGTAGGATAACTATTTACGGTGTGGGAGACACCAAATTCCATGTTGATAGCTCACATGGTCTTATATTTCGATTAAGGTACTTTGCACAAGAAAGTTAAGCTTAACCAAGGTTACTTCAAGAAATTATCTCATACATGTTTTAAGATGATGTTCCCCTGCATTGATCATGTTTTATGACTCATTTATCTAACTCTTATCTCATGTTTTAGCTTTGATTATTGCATGCTCATGAAAATGTCCCTTTTTAGAATGACTTTATATGTTTTCATGCATGGCTATCATACTTGGTACATATTTTGTACTAACGCATCTTGTTGCCTATATTTCCCCAAATGTAGTGTCCGACAGTTAGGGTTCTCAGTTTCGTGGCTAGAGTTTTTATTGGATATTTTGAGCTTTGGTGAGTCCTCATGCTTCCAGAATGGATTTTCATTATTTTAAGTTTTTCTTACTTCACTGTCAGTTTTGGAAAATGATGTACGGTCTACGCCCAGATTTATTTATATGTTCTAGATGGCTTTGAGACAATGTATTAGACTTCCGCTTTACTTTTATAATATTTTTGGAGTTGAAATATTTCTCTTTATCTCTGTTAATATATCCCTTGTATGATGAATGCAAATTGTCTTGTATGGGCCCCTCGGGGTCTTATACGCCATGTTACGCCAAGGGGCTAGCTTGGGTCATGGCAAACTTGGTAATTAGAGCACAATGTTTAAAAGGTCATATGAAGGCTCATAAGCCACGTCGACTAGTGTCTTGTTTGTGAGTGTGAAGCGCGCCACATTTATGAATGAGAGGCTACAAGATATCTAGGAAACTCCACTTCTCTCATAACTCAAAGTCGTGTGATAGAGTTTAACTCTACCATGTCTCTGTCCTAATCATTAACCGATGCTCTACATGATATGGCTACTCAAAGAGCATATGCTAGAAGGAATATGAGGGAGAATGTAGAATAAGAAGCTCATCCTCAAGCTCCGGCCAACCCTTTGTCTGAACAAGTAACAAATGAGGAATTTAGGTGGCTTGTGTATAGCCTTTCAGGGTTCATATGCCAGGTTACACTTAGGATATACTTTGGGTTGTGACACTCTTGGATTTAACAACTTAAAGAATGAACCACTAACTTCCACCTTGAGAGTTTTTGGAAAGGAAGACATGAAAATTTAGGAGAATTGCGTGAATGAAAGAATTTATGCTTAGTCTTAGGAGTAAAACGGTTATAAGGGTAGTTATTGCATCAAACCGATTTAGTTTAGGGGTTAACTGGCTAGGAAAATACCAAAACACTCTTAATTGAAACCTATTAGATGGGTTCTATAGTTTGGACGACCATCCGTAGAATTTTTGGACTGTCTTGGTCAACCATAGAACTTGCTACTTGGGTTCAATCTTCTGAACCATTCCTATTAGACATTCCTATAGACCATCAACAACTCTATGGTCAGTAGAATCCCTTCCTTAGAGTCCAAGTTTAAGAAAATTTCACCAAGTATGGATAACATCTATGAATCACACCTAGGACACATAGACCATATTACGACTCATCCTATTCATTTGTAGGTCAACTAATGAAACTTGACATTTTCTAATTTCTCAAGATCATTTCTATGACAACATTCTACGGACTGTAGGCCCTTCTATGCGTCGTAGACTGATCTATAGAACCTGGCATTAGGTCTGTGATGAGTCCACAAATTGGACTCATTTAGGGCTTTATTTTAATAGAAATAGTCTCCTCGAATGCTTGTTTTATCTCAATACCTGATTAAAATGCTTAAGTTTCAGGTATTTGAAGTTTTACTGGAAGCATGGACATTTAGGCACAAAACGGAGCAGAAAGGGGCTGAAAAGAACAAGAAATGAAATTCTGCAGATCACCGAGTCTAACTTGGTGAGTCGCCAAATTGACATGCACCGCCCTATGTTCCAGTACATGAAACCTTGAAGAAATTGGATCGAAAGGCGAGGAAAGGAGCTGTCGGTGACTCACTGATTAGTTCTGCGATGCAGTACTGTACCACCCAATGATCAAGAATACGAGGATGCTGAAGGCAAGACACTGAAGGCGATGAGTTGATTAAAAAGCGGATCTCCGAGTTCAACATCGATATCGACTAATGTCGCCGACAATCCTCCGCATCACAATCTATGAAAACTATAAATATTAGTTAGAGTTGTAGTCTTACTGTGGAACATTTTAGAGTAAAAATTATTATTAGTCTATAGTATTTTTATGTATTTTTTCTCTCAAGTTTGGAAGGGGTTTTGTGGAGACTTGAAGAAAGGAGTTCATCTTCCCCAAGTTGGAAGTGGATCTTCTTTATTCTTCTTCCGTAGCTTAATTCAAGGTTTAATTTCTTATACCCAGTTGATTCCTTATCATGTTAGGTATAATTTCTTATTTCTTGATGTGTGGCTAAAAAACCCCATTCTTGGGGTGTGATTTAGCAAATATGGGTTGATATTCTTATTGGGTTATGCTTGCTGATAGGCTAGATGTATTTTAATGGTGATTTCGCCTAGTTGTTGTGGTTTAATCTAAAGGGTTTGTAGTTAAAAATACAAAGCCAATCATGTGTTTTCGGCTTGCCCGAGAGGGAGGTCGCGAAACCAAAACCACTAGATTGATAGACTAAGGAGTGGGTCGACATGAGGTTCAGCCCGAGAGGGTGAGCCCTTGTGCCATATCCTAACACTTAGCTCGAGAGAGTGAGTGGGGTAAGGCGTAGGCAGGTCTTCATGCGACAAATGGGTGTCCGAGAGCAACACATTTGAAACGGGGTAAGTTGCTCAAGAGGGAACTTATTTCCATTTAAAGCTTAGCCTAGTCACTATTGTCTTGCAAATTTCCTATTGAAAGCATGTACCCAACTATTTATCTCAACTTGTATTGCGGTCACATCCCAAGAACCTTCCCCATACTTGATTTTCTTGTTTGTTTTACTGTTTTACTATTTGTAACAAAACCACCATTTGATAATTGACACTTTTGTATAACCCCGTTTAATTTAGTATGTTTTTGTTCGTTAATATCTTTAGCTACGACTAGTTAGAATGTAATTTTATTTTTCTATCAATTCTCAAAACTGCTCCCTTGGGACACGACCCCAACCCTTGGTTGGATTACTATATTTTTGACGATCGTAGACACTCATACCGTAGGATAGTGTCGTTGGTTACGATACATATCAAAATGGCGCCAATGCCGGGGACTGGTGTTATTTGAGAATTTTTAGTTTAATAGAATTTTTGTTCTTATTAGTAGTAGTTTACTTACCTAATACTTAGTTTTGTTTTTCTTTGAGTTTTGGATTGTATGTAATCCCAAGGATCATTGGCAAGAATTTCTGTTTTCCTTAGTTTTAGCTTTACTAATCTTAGTAGTACTTTTGCTTTGCTTGTTTGAACATCACAGCAGGGAACAAACGATTGATGATCATTATGGATACCACACGAATCATCCCCTGCTGAAACTATTGAACCTCAGGGACAACCTCTTAACATTTAAACAGGTAAGGGATGAAACAATTCAGGACATGTGGTTGAAGTTTCAAGCAGTGCTGCAACCATGCCCATCTCATGGGATGACGGATAAGGCACTACTGGAGTGCTTCTATAGGGGTATTGGACCCGAGAATAGATGCATAGCCGATCAGATTTGCGAGGGAGGCATGCTATACCAGCCCTATGAAGTCGTCGAAAAACTCCATCATGGTGTGGTAGCAACTAGCAAAAAAACCAAAAAGAAACAGGAGTGGGAGGCACTAATTACCCAGTTGGATGATCTATCCAACCGAGTCACCAAATTGGAAGTACAAACCATGGGTAAAGAAAAGCACCTCTCCCTCTGTGAGTGTAGTCATGGGAAGAAGCAGAGAGGTGTGCAAGGAGATGAAGCTCCTTCACTCATTCAAAAGAAAATGGAGGCACACGAGGAGATGTTGAATGAGATAAAGGAAAACATCGCAATGCCAAATGAAGCACCAGACTCTCACTTCATGACCATCCAACTGCAAGATGCTTAAATCGGCCTTTTGATATTAGGCCATTACCCACCATTCGCCGAAGACTCGCCTAATGACAACATGGGCGACTCCGAAGATAAAGAATAGTTGTTGATTTACGTCGTGCCACGACGTTAACTAAGGCGCTATTTCGGAGGCAACCCAAAACCAATTACTTGCTTTTAAATTTTCTTGATAAAATAATAGTGTTTTGTTTGAACAGGTTGAAGCTAGGGAAGTGCTTGAAAGGATGTATGAAAGCGAGCAACAGGTTCAGTTGGCAGGTCGCCGACAAGTTCGGCGAACCAAATTTCTTCTGCGGTTTGACCGAAGGCATCCTCAGATGAGATTCTGTAAAGCTCAGCGGTCTAGACAAATTACTGGCTCATTGCCAACCACGTTGGCGAACTTACAGAGACCGTTGTTGGGATCCCTACATAAAATAAAGGTTATGCTAACTTCGGCGAGGAAATTAGACATTCGGCGTGTCACCAATGAATAGGCAAACTTTACTCACATCGTTGAACGGGCGGGAACTGGACGGTTTTTAAAAACCACAAGTTTAAAAGTCCTATTTCACTCACTTTCTCTCATTTCTTCATCCTACGAAACTCACACCTACACCATAGTTTTATATTTCTTGCACATTTGGAATATTGTGGTTTATTGATTTGTGCTCGAATTCGGATTGCATTGCTGCCTGGCACTTCGTTAGCATCTATTCAAGATCTAAGTTTGGTAGTCTAAAACTCGCGTTTAAAAATATTATAATTGTACTCACTTGCATAATGATGAAAGTGTTAAACCTCTGTTGAGTCTCTGAGTTACTGGAATTACATATATTTTCGATTATAACGTGGCACCACCTAGTGCATTATTCGAGGAATTCCCACTTAGCTATGCTTTGAGTTAGATTGTTAAGTGATGGGAATAGAAGTTTTTGTGTGTTTTCATTGAAATTGAGTTATGTGCGTGTAAGCTATAATATATAGGTTTGCTAGGTGAGATTCAAAATGTTGGGTGAATAATGGACACATTTAGTTGATAGGCGAGGTGAACAAAGTCCGTCGAACTGCTAAACGGTTCGCCTACCAGCTCCATTTCGCTCTTAACTGTGCATTTTATGTAGTGATTGACCTGTGACTCTCAGCGATCAGTTTAGTTCACACAATACACTCGGCGACGCGCCGAGAGAGCATTTGTTTGCCTTTTGCCTGCACCCTTGTATCATTTGTACATCAATTCCAATGATTAGTGTGGCGCTGAGGAATTCCACACCTAGAAACACCATTTTTTCTCCTATGTGAATCTATATTTAACTTATCCTCAAGGTTTTTGTAGAAATGGCTAGACAAAAAATTGGAGGGAGAGATTATCCACCAAGGCACGTAAGGGCACGAGAATTTTGAAAAGATGAAAAGATAGCAGAGATAGCAAGACAAAGCAAGTACACCAAGGAGGCTAGGGAAAAGAGACGAATTCTTTTTTACCTTAATATGCGCCCATGTGATCGAAGTTTAGTTAATGCAATACATGCCTTCAGAGCAGGTCAGGAAATAGATCAGAAGATTGTAGCAAATCGTGCTGCAGAGGCTAAGGCAAAAGCAAACAATGGAGACCAAAATAACAAGGCTCCACAGACCATTGTTTTACTTCAAGAAGATGCACTGGGCATTGATGCCCCAGTACATAGAGAAACGGCGTATATAGCACCTTTGTCTACCATTCTCTCTTAATTACTAGCATCTACTTTTGGATACTTATTACTTGCCTTTGAGGACAAACTCTATTTATTTTTGGTGGGGTGAGGCCCACACCTTTTGTGTTGACATTCATGTTATGTTCTGTATATATTTGGGTTGTCTGCTTTAATTTGTGTTTTAAATACTTCTTTTTTGTGGATGTTTGAGCTCATGGCTCTAGTTATTCTAATTGAAAATAATTTTGATCCG
Organism: Solanum okadae; assembly: GCA_036553675.1. Classification (NCBI taxonomy): domain Eukaryota; kingdom Viridiplantae; phylum Streptophyta; class Magnoliopsida; order Solanales; family Solanaceae; genus Solanum; species Solanum okadae. The sequence continues at coordinate 30,413,842 of CM071678.1, forward strand.
TCCAAAAAAATTTTGCCACCTCTTGAGTTGAAAGAGGTTGTTCTTTTGCAAAAAAATAGAGTCTCAGTTTCGATCAATACCGATGACTTGAATAGTACTCCCAATTGAACAAACATGAATGCATGGCTACGTCGACGCCAAATGAAGTTATGTAGACAATATGTGCACTCTTTGCATCTCGTTGTGACTAGCCATTTATCGAATTGATTTTCTTTTGAGGACCGTTGCACACTAGCGAACGTATCTAGTCTTGTTTGACTGAAGTATTGATGCCTTGTGTGATTAGCTTACTGTGAACCATGCAAGAACAAACCTAGAATTTTCTCTGTTAGTCTAATTGATTTAGAAAGTTGTACTCTTGAGATGATCTTAGGCAACTTTTGAAGAGTGTGAATCAATTTAACATATACCTCTTTTTTTGGCCTACCCGTGAGCTTGTGAAACTCTCTTGAACACCCCTTGAACCTTACTTTTTTGGGAACAACCTTGATAAACCCTGGACCTTACTTGATTCGCTACCTATAATCCTCTTGAGTTGTGGTTAGCGAATAGCCAACTTAGGCCAAAAGCCTAAGTTGGGGGTGTGGTGAAAGGGAAAAGGACAAGTCAAGAAATGCAAGAAAAGTCCCCCTTAACCATGGTATTGCATAAAAATGAAACCCCTTCAATTCAAAAAAAAAAAAGTGGAGTAAAGTACGAAGGGAATCGGGTTTCAAGCAATCCATGGAGGAGCATAAAAAAAGGGTGACTTAGAAGCACTAGAAAAAGAATTAATAAAGGAAAAGAAGGGAATGCCTTGAGAATGCCACAACTCACGAGGAAAAATTCATTGAGCGTAAATGACCATACCTTTGCACTCAGCCCCACTACAAGACTTAGAAATACATTTTTTATCCTGAGTTAGCCGAATCGAAAGTTGATTGGAAAATAAGGGGAAACCTATGGGTGAAAACATGCATTGTGTTCCTCTTTTTGAGTGTGAGCTTCATATCTGATTCCTAAACTTACATTGACTCCTATATGTGTGTGAATATGGAATCATTGTTTACATGAGGGCATTTAGATACTTTTGTTAATCTTGAACTTGCACAAGTAGCAAGTATGGCAAGCATGAGAATCTTTGGTAATGGTGTGTCACAATTTGAATCTTTCAGTACACAAGTGATCCTTGCATAAATAAATTGAGTCTTGTTGTGTGCATTCATGATTTAGTCTTGTGTTGCAATGTTTGAGGCACCCTATTTGAACTGCTGAACTTGAGTTTGCTTGAGGACAAGCAAAAGTTTAAGTTGGGGGTGTTGATGAGTCCACAAATTGGACTCATTTAGGGCTTTATTTTAATAGAAATAGTGTCCTTGAATGCTTGTTTTATCTCAATACCTGATTAAAATGCATAAGTTTCAGGTATTTGAAGTTTTACTGGAAGCATAGACACTTAGGCGCAAAATGGAAGAAAAAAGGGCTGAAAAGAACAAGAAATGAAAGTTTGCGGATCGCCGAGTCTAACTTGGCGAGTCACCGAATTGACATTCACCGCCCTTTGTTCCAATATGTGAAGCCTTGAAGGAAGTGGATCGAAAGGGGAGTAAAGGAGCAGTCGACGAATCGCCGATTAGTTCCGCAAAGCAGTACTGTACCGCCCAATGATCCAGAATACGAGGATGCTGAAGGCAAGACACTGAAGGCAATGAGCTGATTAAAGGGCGGATCAACGAGTTCATCGATGATCTCGACTAATGTCGCCGAACGATCCTCTGCAGCACAATCTGTGAAAACCATAAATACTAGTTAGAGTTGTAGTCTTAGTGTGGAACATTTTAGAGTAAAAATTATTATTCGTCTATAGTATTTTTTCTGTATTTTTTCTTTCAACTTTGGAGAGGGTTTTGTGGAGACTTCCCCAAGTTGGAAGTCGTTCTTCTTTATTCTTCTTCTGTAGCTTAATTCAAGGTTTAATTTCTTATACCCAGTTGATTTCTTTATCATTTTAGGTATAATTTCTTATTTCTTGATGTGTGGCTAAAATCCCTCATTCTTGGGATGTGATTTAGCAAATATGGGTTGATATTATTGTTGGGTCTTTCTTCCTTATAGGTTAGATTTATTTTAATGGTGATTTCACGTAGTGGTTGTGGTTTAATCTAAAAGGTTTGTAGTTGCAAATACAAAGCCACTCATGTGTTTTCGGCTTGCCCGAGAGGCAGGTCGTGAAACCAAAACCACTAGGCTGATGGCCTAAGGACTGGGTCGACATGAGGTTTAGTCCGAGAGGGTGAACCCTAGTCCCATATCCTAATCCTCAGCTCGAGAGAGAGAGTGGGGTAAGGCGTAGGCTGATCTTCATACGGCAAATGGGTGTCCGAGAGGAACGCATTTGAAATGTGGTAAATTTCCTGAGAGGGAACTTGTTTCCATTTAATGCTTAGCCTAGGCACTATTGTCTTGCAAATTTCCTATTGAAAGCATGTACCCAACGAGTTACCTCAACCTGTATTGCGGTCACATCCCAAGAACCTTTCCCATACTTGATTTTCTTGTTTATTTTGTTGTTTTACTATTTGTGACAAAACCCCCATTTGATATTTGACACTTTCGTGTCACCTCCTTTAATTACGATTAGTTAGAATGTAATTTTATTTTTCTATCAATTCTTAAAACTGCTCCCTTGGGACACGACCCTAACCCTTGGTTGGGTTACTATATTATCGACGATCATAGACACTGATATCGTAGGATAGTGTCATTGGTCACGATAAGCATCAAAATGGCGCCGCTGCCAGGGACTGGTGTTTATTGAGAATTTTTACTTTAATAGAATTGTTGTTCTTATTAGTAGTAGTTTACTTACCTAACTCTTAGTTTTGTTTTTCTTTGACATTTTGATTGTATGGAATCCCAAGGATCATTGGCAACAATTTATGTTTTCCGTACTTTTAGCTTTACTAATCTTTGTTGTAGTTTTGCTTTGGTTGATTGAACATCACAACAGGGAACAAACGATGGATGTTGTAACGACCCTCAAAATGAAGTAGGATAAAGTTGAGCTTCACATGGGTTTTATGCATTTATAACTTGTTAAAATAATGAAGAATAGCCTTTTTAGTCAGCTTTAAAGAGTTTAGAAGTGAAACGTCAAAGGATGACCAAGACATTCGGAAACTAGTCTTTTATGTGTTGGTGTGCTCTAGTATGTTGTTCATGTTTTTATGTGTTGTTTGGAGTCTAAAATCAGTGGAGGTGACCCTAGTGTCTTAATAAATGTTTTTAGGGTCAAAACGTTCGTATACGACACCCCGGGGGCCACCCTAAGGGTCCCCGAGGAGGACCCCAACCTTGGCCAAGCAAGCTGCCAAGGCAGCTTGAAGTTGTTCTTGGAGGGAGCCTGTCCACGTCGCGGACTAGCTCCTCCAAGGGCCAAAAGTTTGGTCCGCGTCACAGACATGTCGCGAACTCTACTGTCTCGAATTTAATTTCCAAAAAACTTGTGTGAACACCTCCGTGTCACAAACTTTTTCCCGACGAAATCTGCGAAAATAAAACTCAAGTTTGAGTTGTTTAAAAAGGTCCAACTAAGTGAGGGGTAGTTTGGGTACTTTGGGAAATTAATATAAACGGTTATTCTACCTATTTTAGGGTATTTTAAGTTGGTTAAAACCCCAAAACCTAAAATTAGACCCCATTCTTCAAATTGACTCTTCCCTTTCAAAATAGATTCTCTCAAAAACTCCATTAAAGACCTTGATGAAGCTCAAGCTAGAAGATGGGTTTTCATCTGATTTCTTCTTCAATTTCATGGGTCTTCAATAACCAAGGTATGGTGACTCTTGATTCTTGAATAACCTCTCATTCAAGGAGTTCTATCAAAGATTTTCAAAAAAGTGATTCAAAGACCAAAATTCCCAATTTTCAATCTAAACATGGGTTCCTTGTCAAACGATTTTCTAAATCATTCTATTGATGAATTAATGTGGAATTAATGTTTTTAAGACAATTTTCAAAGGAATTCTTGAAGAAACCCTGATCCCCAAATTCTCGAAAATTGGCCTATGATGTAGGTCTTTGTGAATATGATCTCTATTGGTGAAATTATGTTTAGATTATATTGTATTGATGTTTGTTATGATTATATATACTTATTCATGTTGAATTGTTGGTATATTGATGAGTTGAGGATTATGGCCTTATGGGTAAAGTTATGGGTTGATCCCTTTGTTTATGGAATTGTACTTAGACTATGTTTATGATATTGAATTACATTGTTGATTCCTATTGCTACCTATGTCAATTGATTATGAATTGTTGAGGATTGATCCATGGTGATCATGGCTTGGAGAATTGGTAAGTTGACCTAACTTCTAGTCTATAGTATGAGAATTTAAGTTGTGTGGTTTGATCCACTTATGGTGGAGGTGTTCACTTCTTGTCTATCTATGCATGTTGAGATCATGGCCTTGAAGACAATAGATGTGAAGTGAATTGATGATTATGATGCATATGTTTATGAAGTTATGCTATGAAGGTTATGCATGAAATCCTCAATGCTAGCATGATGTTTAAGTGTGTTGATGATGAGGAGTATAATGTGAATGATAATGTTAGGGATAAGGTGTGGTCTACATGATTGATTATGTTAGGTACTATTGTGGAATGACCCCTACCTATATGACCCATATATGAATGTTTGGTCATATACATGTTAGGAGTACCTATTCAATGTTGAATGTGTCCTTGTCTCCTATGATGAAGTGTGGGTGTGTGGTTTAGAATCCCTAAGGGCTTTATATTTGAATTGCTCATGTGTGGTGATCCCTTGAAGGGAAGTGCACTCAATATCAATGTTGTTGCTATTATGTCACTATGAGGACCAATATGCACACATACACACTCTACATGTATGGCTATGAATATGATGTTTTATGGTGTCTATTGAAAGGTTAACTCTTATATGCACCCTTACATCTTATTATGCATGCAAGGTGTATGATTAGCAAGGTATGAATGTGTTGTATAAAGGTGTTTATGTGAAAGGCTTTCTCACATATGTACACACACATGAATGAATAAGGTTTATGATAATCTAGTGCAAGTGAGTCTCTTGAAAGGTTTCCTCAATTGCACTCTAAACTAGACTATGTTCTGAATATGGTATGATTACGTGAAAGGTCATTCTCACATAATGTAGGTTCTATGATGAAAGGTCATTCTCATATTAAAAATCTTTGAGCTATATGATATGAGGGATTATGTCCTAAAGCCTACTTTATGAACTTATGTTAAATAAAGGCTTAAAGATGTTTAAAAAGGGAGTTGGAGCTTAGCATCGAGTGAACATGAATAATGAGAGTGGGGGCTTCATGTTTAGCAAGTCTGGCTTCCCACAAGAGAACCTTCACGTTTAGCAAGTCCGGCTTCCCAACATAGATGTTGTCTCATGAGATGGAAACCTCCACGCTTAGTAAGTCAATGTTTTGTAGTAGCAATCTCTTTGTTCCATAACTACGTGCCCCCGTAGGTATTAGCTTAGTGGATCCACTAGATAGCTATTATGTATGTAGGTCCTACTTTGGCAAGTAATACCCTCTCTTTTTGGTCTGGGAGTAGAACACCGGATTCCATGTAGCTCACAGGTCTATGTCGGTTACGGTAATGTCTCCCAAAAGTTAAGAAATGAACTAAGATAAGAATATAACTCTAGTCATGATTTCTGGAAGAGTTACTTAGTGTAGGTAGGACTATGGACCCTACATATGCATTGCACAAGTGTACTCTAAGGGAGGTTATGATTAGGCTCTTTATGTAATGAATACTATGATCTATGTATGTTAATATGAAATCATTATAAGGTTTACTTTACTTATGTCAAGACATGATGTATGTTTATGCATGTGAATTACACTTATGACTTCTTAATGGATTTGCTTAGTATATGTGGGGGTATGGGACTCCATGTGTACATTGCACAAGTGAGCTTGTGAAGGGGTTGTGAGGCTGGCTTACTTATGATATGAACTAATTGGGTTATGACTAATGATGTAGTAAATGAATGAGTCCTTATATGATGTTATGAAGTATGTTGGTCTTATGTCAAATGTTAAATGAAGATGTTATGACTTGTTGAATATGATGTGCCTAGTCTATGGTGGCTTCCTAGGAACACTTGGTGGGAGTAGTATTATGGGATGCTACTTGCACATTGCACTAGTGTGACTTGGAGGTTCTCTTAGGTGATGGTGCCTATGTGAACACTATGTCCTATGGTGTGCTTATGACTCTATGAATATATGTGGTTGGATTGATGAAGGTTATATGTAAGTTCACCCTTGGTAACCTTAAGGTGATACATTTCACCAAGTATTCCCTAAGGGTTGCTTGAGGAAAGGAGTTAAGATAAAGAGGAAGGTAATGAATTGTATGCATTGAATGTGTCTAAAATGTTATAAGTGGCTCTATGCGCTATTATGAATGGTTTCCGTGTGTATGATGATGTATGTGGTTTATATTGTGCCTATGTACTAAATGTTCTTGAAGTTTCTCTAAAAAGGCATGATGCGTAGTTTCCAACTAAATGTCCTTTTATTAGCATGTTTTGCATGGTTATCATACTTAGTGCATTCTTGTACTAACACCATTCTTCTTCATCTTTTTACACCAAGTGTAGGTGATGGTGACTAAAGGGTCTTTCCTAGAAGTGATGAGCTTGGCTTACTATTCCCAAGTTCGGGTGTGTCATTAAAGATTCAAGGACTTTTATGTTAAAGAGTTTCCTTAAGTTCTATGTACTAGATAGTAGTTTCTTTTGTATTGTAAGGGTTGTGTCCCTCTTGTGTTGTAGTCATGTTTTAAGATGGCTACCTTGAGACGTAGTACTCCAATTTTTGTATTAAAGGTTTAATGAGGTGACTTTTACGTCTTGTGTTATATTATGAAAAAAATTTAAATTTTCCGCTATTTTTCTATCATAAATACTATGACGAATACTAAGGGCTTGTATAAGACCTTCGAGAGGTCGAATACGCTGGTAACGACTAGGGGCTGCTCTCGGTTCGTTACAGATGATCAATTATGGATACCACAAAGATCATCCCTTGCTGAAACTATTGAACCTCAGGGACAACCTCTTAACATTTAAACAGGTAGGGGATTAAACAATTCAGGACATATGGCTGAAGTTTCAAACAGTGTTGCAATCATTTCCATCTCATGGAATGACGGATAAAGCACTACTGGAGTGCTTCAATAGGGGTCTTGGACTCGAGAATAGAAGCAAGCCGATCAGATTTGCGAGAGAGGCATGCTATACCATCCCTATGAAGTCGTCCAAAAACTCCTTGATGGCGTGGTAGCAATCAGCAAAAAAGCTAAAAAGAAACAGAAGTGGGAGGCACTAATTACCCAGTTGGATGATCTATCTAACTGAGTCACAGAATTGGAAATACAAACCATGGGTAAAGAAAAGCACCTCTCCCTCTGTGAGTGTAGTCATGGGAAGAAGCAGGGAGGTGTGCAAGGAGATGAAGCTCATTCACTCATTGAAAGGAAAATGGAGTCACACGAGGAGATGTGGAATGAGATAAAGGAAAATATCGCATTGCTAAATGAAGCATCAGTCTTTCACTCCATGACCATCCAGCTGCAGGATGGTCAAATTGGCCATTTGATATCAGGCCATTAACCACCATTCGCCGAAGACTCGCCTAATGACAACATGGGCGAATCCGAAGATGAAGAATAGTTGTTGATTTACGTCGTGCCACGACTTTAACTAAGGCGCTGTTTAGGAGGCAACCCAAAACCAATTACTTACTTTTAAATTTTCTTGATAAAATAATAGTGTTTTGTTTGAACAGGTTGAAGCTAGGGAAGTATTTGAAAATATGTATAAAAGTGAGCAACAGGTCCAGTTGGCAGGTCGCCTACAAGTAAGGCCAACTAAATTTCTTCCGTGATTCGACCAAAGGCATCCTCAGATGATTTTCTGTAAAGCTCAGCGGTCTAGACAAATTACTGGCCGATCGCCAACCATGTTGGCGATCTCGACAGAGACTGATGTTGGTATCCCTACATAAACTAAAGGTTCTGCTAACTTCGGCGAGAAAATTAGACATTCGGCGTGTGGCCGAATGAATAGGTGAACTTGACCCACATTGCTGAACGAGCGGGAACTGAACGGTTTTTGCAGACCACAGGTTTAAAAGTCCTATTTCACTCACATTCTCTCATTTCTTCAACCTACCAAACTCACACATGTACCATAGTTTTATATTTCTTGCACTTTTGGAATATTGTGGTATATTGATTTGTGCGCGGATTCAGATTGCATTGTTGCCTGGCTCTTCGTTAACATCTATTCAGCATCTAGAATTGGTAGTCTGAACCTTGAGTTTAAAAATATTATAATTGTACTCATTTGTGTAATGATGAAAGTGCTACACCTCTGCTGAGTCTCTGAGTTACTAGAATTACATATATTTTCGATTATTACGTGGCACCTAGTGCATTATTCGAGGAATTCCCACTTAGCTATGCTTTGAGTTGGATTGTTACGTGATGGGAATAGAAGTTTCTGTGTGTTTTCGTTGAGAATTGAGTTATTTGCGCGTAAGCTATATTATCTGAGGTTTCTATGTGAGATTCAAAATGCTGGGTTGATAATGGACACATTTAGCTGATAAGCGAGGTGAACAAAGTCCGCCGAACTTCTCAGCGGTTCGCCTACCACCTCTATTTCGATCTTAACTACGCGTTTTATGTACTGATTAACATGTGACTCTCGGCTGTCAGTTTGGTTCACACAATACACTCGGCGACGCGCTGAGAGAGTATTTGTTCACCTTTTGCCTGCGCCCTTGTATCATTTGTACATCAATTTCAATGATTAGTCTCGCAGCTTAGCTGAGGAATTCCGCACCTAGAAACACCATTTTTTTCTCCAATGTGAATCTATATTTAACTTATCCTCGAGGTTTTGGCAGAAATGGCTAGACCAAAACTCGCTGAGAGATGATCCTCCAAGGCACATAATGGAACGAAAATTTAGAAAAGATGAAAAGAGAGCAGAGATAGCCAGACAAAGGAAGTACACCAAGGAGGCTAGGGAAAAGAGACAAATTCCTTTTAACCTTAATGTACGCCCATGTGATCGAAATTTAGTTAATGCAATACATGCCTTCAGAGCAGCTCAAGAAATAGATCAGATGATTTTAGCAAATCTTGTTGCAGAGGCTAAGGCAAAAGCAAACAATGGAGACCAAAATAACAACGCTCCAAGGACCATTGTTTTACATCAGGAAGATGCACCGGGCACTGATGCACCAGCACATAGAGAAGCGGCATAGATAGGACCTTTCTCTACCCTTCTCTCTTAATTACTAACATCTACTTTTGGATACGTATTACTTGCCTTTGAGGACAAATGCTCTTTATTTGTGGTGGGGTGAGGCCCACACCTTTTATGTTGACATTCATGTTTTGTTCTGTATATATTTGGGTTGTCTGCTTTAATTTTTGTTTTAAATACTGCTTTTCTGTGGATGTTTGAGCTCATGGCTCCTATTGTTCTAATTGGAAATAATTTTAATTCGTCCAAAATTTTATTGCCACCTCTTGTGTTGAAAGTGGTTGTTCTATTGCAAAAAAATTGAGTCTCGATTTCAATCAATATCGATGACTTGAATAGTGCTCCCAACTAAACAAACATGAATGCACGGCTATGACAAGGCCAAATGAAGTTACACAGAAAATATGTGCACTCTTTGCATCTCGTTGTGACTATCCATTTATCGAACTGATTATCTTGTCAGGACCGTTGCACACTAGCAAACGTGTCTAGTATTGTTTGACTAGAGTATCGATGCCTTGTGTGATTAGCTTACTATGAACCATGCATGAACAAGCTTAGAATTTGCCCCATTAGACTGATTGATTTAGAAAGGTGTACTCTTGAGATGATATTAGGCAATTTTTGAAAAGTATGAACCAATTTAACATATACCTCTTTTTGTGGCCTACCCGTGAGCATGTGAAACTCTCTTGAACACCCCTTGAACCTTACTTTTTTTGGAACAACCTTGATAAACCCTAGACCTTACTTGATCCGCTACCTATAATCCTCTTGAGTTCTGGTTTAGCGAATAGCCAACTTAGGCCAAAATCCTAAGTTGGGGGTGTGGTGAAAGGGAAAAGGAGAAGTCAAGAAGTGACAAAAAAGTCCCTCTTAACCCATGGTATTGCATAAAAATGGAACCCCTTCAATTAAAAAAAAATGTGGAATAAAGTACGAAGGGAATCGGGTTTCAAGCAATCCATGGAGGAGAATAAAAAAAAGGGTGACTTAGAAGCACTAGAAAGAGAATTGATAAAGGAAAAGAAGGGAATGCCTTGAGAATGCTACAAATCATGAGGAAATAGTCACTCAGCCTAAATGACCATACCTTTGCACTTAACCCCATTACAAGCCTTAGAAATACCTTTTTGATCTTGAGTAAGCCGAATCGAAAGTTGATTGGAAAATAAGGGCAAACCTATGGGTGAAAACATGCATTGTGTTCCTCTTTTTGAATGTGAGCGTCGTATCTGATTCCTGATCTTAAATTGACTGCTATTTGTGTGTGAATATGGAATCATTATTTACGTGAGGGCATTTAGATACTTTTGTTGAGCTTGAACTTGCACAAGTAGCAAGTATTGCGAGCATGAGAATCTTTGGTAATGGTGTGTCACAATTTGAATCTCTAAGTACATAAGTGATCCTTGCATAAATAAATTGAGTCTTGTTGTGTGCATTCATGATTTAGTCTTGTGTAGCACTGTTTGAGGCACCCTATTTGAACTGCTGAACTTTAGTTTGCTTGAGGACAACCAAAAGTTTAAGTTCGGCATGTTGATAAGTCCACAAATTGGACTCATTTAGGGCTTTATTTTAATAGAAATAGTGTCCTCGAATGCTTGTGTTATCTTAATACTTTATTAAAATGCTTAAGTTTTAGGTATTTGAAGTATTACTGGAAGTATGGACACATAGGCGAAAAACGGAACAAAAAGGGGTTGAAAAGAACAAGAAATGAAAGTTTGTGAATCGCCGAGTCCAACTTGGTGAGTCGCCGAATTGACATGCACCGCCCAAGGAAGTAGATTGAAAGGCGAGGAAAGGAACAGTCGGTGAGTTGCCGATTAGTTCCGTGAAGCAGTACTTTACCGCCCAATGATCCAGAATACGAGGATGCTGAAGCAAGACACTGAAGGCGATAAACTGATTAAAGGGCGGATCGCCAAGTTCATCGTCGATCTCAACTAATGTCGCCGAACGATCCTCCACAGCACAATCTGTGAAAACTATAAATACTAGTTAGAGTTGTAGCCTTAATGTGGAGCATTTTAGAGTAAAAATTATTATTAGTCTATAGTATTTTTCTGTATGTTTTATCTCAAGTTTGGAGAGGGTTTTGTGAAGACTTGAAGAAAGGAGTTCATCTTTCCCAAGTTGGAAGTGGGTCTTCTTTATTTTTCTTCTGTAGCTTAATTCAAGGTTTAATTTCTTATACCCAGTTGATTTCTTTATCATGTTACGTATAATTTCTTATTTCTTGATATGTGACTAAAAACCCTCATTCTTGGGGTGTGATTTAGCAAATATGGGTTTATATTCTTGTTGGGTCTTGCTTGCTGATAGGTTAGATGTATTTTAATGGTGATTTCACCTAGTGGTTGTGGTTTAATCTAAAAGGTTTGAATTTGCAAATACAAAGCCACTCATGTGTTTTCGGCTTACCCGAGAGGTAGGTCGCGAAACCAAAACCACTAAACTGATGGCCTAAGGAGTGGGTCGACATGATGTTCAGCCCGAGAGGGTGAGCCCTAGTCCCATATCCTAACACTCAGCTCGACAGAGAGAGTGGGATAAGGCGTAGGCTGATCTTCATATGGCAAATGGGTGTCCAAGAGGAACCCATTTGAAACGTGGTAATTTGCCCGAGATGGAACTTATTTCCATTTAAAGCTTAGCCTAGTCAATATTGTCTTGCAAATTTCCTATTGAAAGCATGTACCCAACGATTTATCTCAACTTGTATTGCGGTCATATCCCAAGAACCTTCCTCATACTTGATTTTCTTGTTTATTTTGTTGTTTTACTATTTGTGACAAAACCCCCATTTGATATTTGACACTTTCTTGTCACCCCCTTTAATTTGCTATATTTTTGTTCATTAATATCTTTAAGTTATGACTAGTTAAAATGTAATTTTATTTTTCTATCAATTCTCAAAACTACTCCCTTGGGACATGACCCCAACCCTTTGGTTGGGTTACTATATTATCGACGGTCGTAGACACTCATACCGTAGGATAGTGCCATTGGTCACGATAAGCATCAGTCTGTTTCCTGAAACTTTTCAACCCAAATTAATCTTCAAATTTTCAAGGTCTTAGAAAACAACTAAAAACAAAATATGCTCCATTGACATAGTTTTGGAATCCAACAACTTCACCAATCTGTCCTAATTCACATGACTTCACAACAAAAACCGTCTCAATACTCAAAATATTCACAACATTAATACAGGGGAAAAATGCACAAAATCAGACACACTCAATAATGAAATTTCAATGTCCATAAGTATTATACCATAGACTTGTCGTTATTTTCATTTGTCACTAATTCCAAAGAAATTAGTTGGAGATCTCAAAGGGATTTTTTCTTGGCTTATAATGTAGTTTTAGGAAATAGAGGACATATATTTAGGACTAAAGTTACTCTCCCCTTCTTGAGCACTACAAAACATTTTTCATTTTTAACTTTCAACATTTCGCTCTTAATTTTACCACAACACGATACACTTTGGTTTGGACTCTAGGTTTTTCATTATTGCCCACTTCTTTTCTCTCTCTTTTTTCATTCTCTCGAAACATTGCTTTTCTTTTTCTACTTTTTTCTTTCTATGACTTAATCTTTTGGTGCTCTAGTATAAACCCACAATGTGTCGATATTTTTTTCCCAAGTGACTATCCACCATGTTGAGCTTGCTCTTTTAGAAACACATTTTTATTGTAGAGTTAAAGAAGGGAAGTATATAAAAGAGGGATTTTTTCAATGGGTAACAGCTTGAGATATGATTACCAAATAAAAGGTATTAAACTTAAATGGGGTTAACTATTAATACAATTTATGCAAAGATAGGCTTTTATGGCTATAGAGGCTTCTAACAATTGCAAACAAGGTCTATTATCATATCTCCAATCAAATACAATTAAGACTTACTTATAAAGAATAACCTATCAAGTTTTATTTGACTCTAGAAATTACAAGAACTACTAAATAAAGACTCACCACACGTGGCGTATGAACTATTCAAGATAAATCAATTTCATTTTTTACACAACCACAGATGGAGTAATATTTTATAATTTAAAGTGTCGCTGCCTAAGAAGTTAAGAGTCATAAAAAGAGTCAAAGAATTTTCACTAAGATCATTCACTTCCATGAAAACTTTCTTTTGCAAAAAAGTTTGGAGGAACACTCAATATGTCACAATGCGAGATTAACTTTAATAGTACCAAACCAGCCACAGTTACAAAAAAGGACAAAACATACAGTTGTTACTCAAACATCACCATAACTCTCAGTAGGCTCACCTACTCAATCCAAACCACATAAGGTACTCAAACACCTAATCTAAACCATGAATTTTCCTATGAATCATGTCACTTAGTTTACGTAACACCTCGAAAATCTACTAGTCTAAGATAGGGGCTAAGTTCTAAGGCAAGGCCTACAAGAATTGACCTTGGCACGCTCTGCGAGGGCCCACACGGACCATGAAGGGCACCACAGTTCATGGGAAGGGGTGTGGAGCTTAGGTAGTAGCTAGCCAAAGGAGGCTTTCCTCCCACGAGATCCAAGATGGCTTGTGGTGGTCACCACAGATCGTGGTGGAACTCGTGCAGGTGAGGCAGTAAGCCTCCAAGTCTTCCCCAAATGAGGACCCTCCTCACGAGCCCGTTGATGAATCCTGAAGTCCTCCACGGCTGTGGGAAGTGTCGTGGTCATAATTTAGTTTGAGGAGGAAGAAGGGGTGGCACCCTATACACTGGTCCAAACACCGCAGAGAGCACCACAACTCATGGTAAGGACCATGGCTCGTAGAGCCTCACGTGGTCATGAGGCAGACTACTGTAAGTTAAGGGTACCTTGATCTTTTCTGATTTTAATTAGATCAAAGCCATGTCAGTTTGCCTAAGCCTAGGACTTCTATATAAGTCATTTTAACCCCAAAACTCACCCATTGAAGTCATTTTTAAAAAAACCCAAAAGAAATCCCAAAGTTTTTCTCTCAAATATTTCTCTCTCTAGAACTTGAAGAAGAAGAAAGAGTTTGAGCTAGGATCAAGGTCAAGTCTCCATTCCTCAAGAATTTGTGGGATTTATAATCAAAATATGACGGCTTTTCATCCAAGGATTTCTTCCATCCACGGAGTCCCTAAGAGTTCCCCGATTGAGAAGATGAAATTCCCTAATTTGAGTTAGGATTTCTTTCAATACTATGGGTATTGTTAAATGTTGATCTAATTGAGTTGAATATGATTGTTTATGGTTGAATTGATAGAATTACATGTTTTTAGTGTGAAATTACATGTACCCATGCCTAACCATGTTTAGAAGGATGAAATTGATGTAAATGGGTTTTGGGCCATTAAAGGAGAATTTGTGGGTTGACATGTATTCAATATAGGATTGATAAGATACATTAGTATTGAAGCTTATATGATCAATCGTGATTATATTTCTTTGAGATTGAAGCTTATGAGATGATTATGATGTTCAATTGCTTGAGATTGAACATATAGAATGACTATGAGATATAGATCTTTGAGAGTAAAGCTTATGTTGTGAATTGTTGACTATTGATGTAATTGTTATGGAAGGGATAGTTCCCACATGAATTGCTTATGTTATGCATGTGAAAGGCTTTCTCACATTGAATGATTCTAGGTTGAAAGGATTGCTCACCTAAAATGAATCTAATGCTAATGACTAAGATATTGATGAGGCTAGAGGTGATTACCCATGACCTCCAAATGACATGGATATGAGGTGATTACCTGTATTCCATGAAGTAGGATAAAGAGGCGATTACCCTTATTCCTTCAAGTTGAACACGAGGTCTACCCATGTTCTTATGATATGATTGGAAAAGAGGTGAATAGCCATGATCCGTATAGAATGATAAGAGGCGAATACCCATGTCAAATGATGTTGGACATGAGGTGAATACCCATGGTCCATATGTTAAGTTTGACTAGAGGTGAGTACCCATGATCCATATGTTAAGAAGGACTAGAGGTGACTACCCATGTTCCTTTGTAGTAGGGCAATGAGGTGATTCCCTATGTCTATAAAAGATAAGGTAGACTATGATATTATGTATGATGAACTTGGATTGTTGCTTCTATTTCCTTCCATGATATGCATGACTAGAGGTGGATGACCCAAGACTTTACTAAGGATAAGTCGAGGTTACTTCAAGAAGTATTCCTCCTAATGTTATGATGACTTATGTGCATTGATTATGCTTATGACTTTTATTGTCTAACTGTTATTTATATTTTGATGTTTATGTTTGCTATCAAATTTAGTACATATGTGTACTAACACATACTCTTATGTACATTTCTTATCCGAATGTAGGGTTCAGTGGTATCGACTCTCATCCCCGTGGCTAGGATCTTACTAGAGCAAGACTTAAAGATTGGTGAGTCCTCGTAGCATCCGAGGATTTGGCCACCCTTTCTCTTATGTTCCTTCATTTTATGTTTTGAACATTATTGTCTGTGTAACATCCGACAATTTAAAATGAATATGAAGAAGCTTGAAATTAGAAGTAGTCATTTTTGGAAAAAAATCTGAATCTGGAAATTCGGCCAAGTGTGGAAATCAGTGAGTTTTTGGCCAACTTTGAGCAGTCATAACTCCTAGCTCAGGATGATCCAGGAGTAGTTCCAGTTATGTTTAGAAATCCCTTGGGACGATCTTTCCAACGCCACCGAGTTTGCTCGATTCCGAGTTCGTATGAGCGAGTTATGGCCTTTGAAAGTTGGGCAGTTGGCAGGGAGTCCGTCCGGAAATTTAATGGCATTTTGGTGTTTTCAAAAATCATTTCTTTTGAGGTTATATTATTGTGTTAGGCTGATTATGGATCATTTTTGTTCCATTTTAAAAGAGTAAGAGTTAGGGTTCTTGAGTGAAGAAGAGAAGAAGAAGAAGAAATGGGAGCTAGGGTTGTGGATGCAAGACGTTTTCTTCATCAAACTTCTTGGGGAATCTTAGTAAAGGTATGGGAGTTCTTTATCTAGGGCAAGCTATCACCCTAGAGCCAATTTCAAATGGTTTTCAACTTTTCCAAAGTTTGTGAAAAAGCCTAATTTCTACTCAAACTCATGGGTTCTTGCATGAAACGATTTCAAATAATAAGTTATGATATTATTGATGTTTATTTGATGTTTTAAGATGAAAAACTCCATGAATCTTTGTATTCTACAAAACCCCAAAATGTGTTTATGAAGTGGGTCTATTTCTATAAATTCAAAGTTGATGGAATTATGTGTAAAGTGAATTGTATAGATATCTCTTGTGTTGTTTAATGTTTATTCATGATTAATTGTAGATAATGGGTGAATTAAGGGTGGTAAGCCTTATGAGTGAAGTATTGGTGACTGCTTGGATTTTTGGTGATTTTGGCTATGGCTTTGAATTATGGTAAGAAAGCTTGAACTCTCTTTATTGAATTAATTGTTGTTGGTAGGTTGAATCCACCTTTGGTGGAAGTGTTATATCTTGTTCTTGTGTGGTATTATTGTGAATTGTAGCCATGAAGGCATTGGGGAAGTTGTTGCATAATGTTGGAATATTGTATTATTGTGAATTGAGGCCATGAAGAGCATTATATTAGTGTTATTGTATTGTTATATTATTATTTATGAATGAGGCTATATGTAAAGTCCTATATGAAGCTATATGTAAAGTTTTATGTGAAGCTATATGTGAAGGTATGATGTGAATGAGTTTTATATGAAGCTATATGTGAAAGTATGATGTGAATGAGTTTTATGTGATCTTGTGATGATCCTATGTAAAGTGGATAGCATTGTGAGTTAAAGTATGACTTCTCATGATGTATATATGAAATGATGTTGGATTATGAAGTATCCTTAAATGAAAATGTTGTGACTTGGTTGGTAGACTAAAGTGTCCCTCCTTGTTACTTAAAGTCTTGAATGCATAAATGTGTGAAGTGGGCAGAACTAAGAAATGGTGCCCTTTCTATAAATGCTAAAAGAGGAATTCTAGGCCAAGACTTGAATCGGCAAAACTAAGAAATGGTGCCCTTTCATAAGTCTAGCTTTCCTAAGTAAATGTAAAACCATGAAATCGGTAGACCCAATGGCGGTAGCCCTTCTCATGTGTGAAATGATGAACCTTGGACCGGCAGGCTTAAGGCACCCTTAATGAAAAATTGGTAGGCCTAAGGCACCCTTCCAGGGGGATTTAATGAGCTATCCTTATGAACCTTGATTGGCCATGACTAAGAAATGGGGCCTTTCTTGGGAAGAGGTACTACGAGTTGGTTGAACTAGAAAAGGAACCTTCTCTAAGTACATATGTGATTGAATACTCTATGGGAAACAAGGCTAGCACCGAGTGGATGTGGTTAGGAAGGTGGCCTAGTTGAGTATGAGATTAGGCACAATGAACTTCCTTGGACATCCCCTAAACCATGTGCCTACATGGGTTGCTTACTAGTTCTACCTTTGGCAAGTAGAACAACCTCCACAGAGTAGGATAGAATCCGGATTCCATACCTAGCTAGTATGGTCTATGTCGGTTATGCCTATTCCCATCATGTGGGATGCGCACTCTAGTTATTGGATAGGTTCTACAACGTGTAGGTAGTAGTATGGAATGCTATCTACACATGGCACGAGTAGGCTTTGAAGATACTAAAGTGAGTTCCCTAAGTCTAACGACTATTATGTGAAAGTCCCCTTATGTGCTTGAATGTCTCCAAAAATGGTTTCTTAAATAATGTTGGTCTATTGATGTTATGTTGTAAAGGAAATGTCCTTATCTAAGGTAATCTTGAGGAACACTTTAGTGTGCTTGAAGAGGTTGTATGGGCGGTCACTTCTTGTCTTACTCAAGTATGTCTTAAGGTTATATTAGGTAGAGGTCCTATGGTAATGAAATGGCATGTGTTCCTTTAAAGTTAAGCATGGGTTGTATATGAATATATGTTGAGTATGTATACGGTTGTCTATGGTTTTATATGTGAACATTGACTTAGTATGTTATATTGTAATGGTAAATTTCCTTATCTATGGTAACCCTTAGAAACACTTAGGTGTATATGAAGAGATTGTATGGGCGGTCACTTCATGTTTCACTTAAGTGTGGCTTTGGGTAACTTGAGATAGAGGTCAAGAAATGATGAAAAGGCTTACTTGTCAATTATGTTCATGTGTTGTACATTGGTACTAGTTGTGCATGATGGCTTGTGATATGAAGCATGATAAGTGGTAAGTTCACATTTGGTGGCCTTAGGATGATGCTTTAGTATGGATGGTGGTATGGGACGCTATCCATACATTGCACAAAGTGTTATCCAAGGGTTACTTGAGGTGGATGGTTTAAGGTGAAGGAATGGGTTATGTGTGGAGTATGTGCTAAAGTGGTTAATGACTTGTATGTTGGTTATGGTTGGATATTGTGACTCTTATACTTGTATTTTTTTCATGAAGTTTTACCAAATGGCATAAAAGCATGTTTCTCCAATAAACGTCCCTTTTAGCATGTTTTTGCATGGCTTCCATACTTAGTACTTAATTGTGCTAACCCCTTTCTTTCCCTTTTTGACTAAGTGTAGGGATTTGGAGATAGTGACATGTCATGGCTATTTGATAGGTTTCTAAGTGTTGAAGATGAAGACTTGGTGAGTCCTCATATATTCGAGGACAATACCCCATATGTTCTTTTATGTCTTTTTAGTATTGTTTAAGTTGTGTATGGGATTAGTCCCAAATTTTGTACTCTAAGGTATTAGATGGTTTTGAGATGTCATGTATAAAGTCTAGAAAGTCTTCCGCTTGCTATTGTTTTTTTTTAATGAAATCTTTTCTTGGTAAAGAAAGTTTTTAATTCCTTATGATTTTAGAGTCTATGCGATGAATAAATACTAAGAGGCTTGTATTAGACCTCTTCGAGGTCGAGTACGCCGGTTACGACTAGGTGGTGCTCCCAGGTCGTGACAAACTTGGTATCAGAGCATAAGTTTCCGGGATGGTCTTAGGTTGTCTCAAAACCACATCTAGTAGAGTCTTGTTCATAATGTGAAGCGCGCCACATTATGAATAGGAGGCTATTGGGTGCTAAGAAAGTTTCACTTCTTCATTCTTTTAGTCGTGCCATGGAGTTTCTCTCTATAATGTCTTCCCTTGTTCCATAGGTGATGGTCATTTGAGTGTAACCTTTGAGGAAGTTTAATGTTGCAAGGATTGAGGGAGTGAGAATGTTGGTTGTGATGCCAACTATGACTTGGTGACTTAGTAGGTGTGAGGTGAAAGATTGTGGTGATGACTTTAGTATGAATGGGATTCTTTTGGTTATGCGTGTTGTTGGTAGTATCCGGCTTAGTCATGAGGAAGTTTTGTGATGTGTTGAAGGAATTTGTGAAATGTGTGGTGATTTAAAAATGTTAGGTGCAATGAGTATAAAAGCCTAGTGTTGTTTTGATCCGACCTTAGGATGGAAGGAGGTGAATTTGAAAGAACTAGTAAGAGTTTCTCCTAAGTGGGGGAAATATGTGGTTAGATGATAAGGTCTTTAAGTGTGGTTGATGTCTATGAGTTAGGCTTGAAGGATGTTTTCATTACAAGAGGTTTAGTGAATTAAAGAGTTGGGTAAAAATAGTTTTGGTAAGATTAATGGTATGTTGAGTAGTGAAGTTGTTGAGAAGTGTCGATATCCTTACCTACTTCTTTATGTGCTTACTCAAGCCTAAAACAAAGAGTTCCTAGAAGCTTGGATTATGTTTTGGAGTCTTATGTGAAAAAGAGTTTTCCATGGTCTCCTTATGTCATGCATGTTTTAAATGAATTCTTGATTAAATGAGAAAATGGGTTTTCATAAATTTTGTTCCTCATGTTATCTTGCATCAATGATGATGTTGCGTAAAGTGCTTCTATGAGAAAGTTGCATAATGTTCAATTAGCATAAGTTGTCTATTTGCTTTATGAGATGATAATGTGAGCATGCTTACTTGAGTTTTGGAGAAGGTTGCATGATGTGCTTTAATGAGAAAATTGCATATTGTGTCCTTTGATGTTATGATGAGCATGAGATGATTTGGAGAAGGAAGTACCTCCAATGAAATGAAATGAGAAATAAGAAAAGATAAAGATGATGCATAAGGAGTTAGTAGATGTTGTGCCTACTTTCTTGAATCACATGAAGTTGTGTGGGACTTTCTATGTGGAGTTGATGTTCCTCCTTATTATGTGTATAGATTATATGGTTGTATGCTTGAATATGGGCTGTTTACTTTGGTCGTTTTCCTTGAAAAGTGTAAAGTGTCATTCGAGGACGAATGTTCCCAAGGGGGAGATATTGTAACATCCGACAATTTAAAATGAATATGAAGAATCTTGAAATTGGAAGTACTCATTTTTGGAAAAAAATTCAGAATCTGGAAATTCGGCCAATTGTGGAAATCAGTGAGTTTTTGGCCAACTTTGAGCAGTCATAACTCCTAGCTCAGGATGATCCAGGAGTAGTTCCAGTTATGTTTGGAAATCCCTTGGGACGATCTTTCCAACGCCACAGAGTTTGCTCGATTCCGAGTTCGTATGAGCGAGTTATGCCCTTGAAAGTTGGGCAGTTGGCAGGGAGTCCGTCCGGAAATTTAAGGGCATTTTGGTGTTTTCACAAATCATTTCTTTTGAGGTTATATTGTTGTGTTAGGCTGATTGTGGATCATTTTTGTTCCATTTTAAAAGAGTAAGAGTTAGGGTTCTTGAGTGAAGAAGAGAAGAAGAAGAAGAAGTGGGAGCTAGGGTTGTGGATGCAAGACGTTTTCTTCATCAAATTTCTTGGGGAATCTTAGTAAAGGTATGGTAGTTCTTTATCTAGGGCAAGCTATCACCCTACAGCCAATTTCAAATGGTTTTCAACTTTTCCAAAGTTTGTGAAAAAGCCTAATTTCTACTCAAACTCATGGGTTCTTGCATGAAACAATTTCAAATGATAAGTTATGATATTATTGATGTTTTAAGATGAAAAACTCCATGAATCTTTGTATTCTACAAAACCCCAAAATGTGTTTATGAAGTGGGTCTATTTCTATAAATTCAAAGTTGATGGAATTATTGGTAAAGTGAATTGTATTGATATCTCTTGTGTTGTTTAATGTTTATTCATGATTAATTGTTGATAATGGATGAATTAAGGGTGGTAAGCCTTATGAGTGAAGTATTGGTGATTGCTTGGATTTTTGGTGATTTTGGCTATGACTTTGAATTATGGTAAGAAAGCTTGAACTCTCTTTATTGAATTAATTGTTCTTGGTAGGTTGAATCCACCTTTGGTGGAAGTGTTATATCTTGTTCTTATGTGGTATTATTGTGAATTGTAGCCATGAAGGCATTGGGGAAGTTGTTGCATAATGTTGGAATATTGTATTATTGTGAATTGAGGCCATGAATGGCATTATATGAGTGTTATTGTATTGTTATATTATTATATATGAATGAGGCTATATGTAAAGTCCTATATGAAGCTATATGTAAAGTTTTATGGGAAGCTATATGTGAAGGTATGATGTGAATGAGTTTTATATGAAGCTATATGTGAAGGTATTATGTGAATGAGTTTTATGTGATCTTGTGATGATCCTATGTAAAGTGGATAGCATTGTGAGTTAAAGTATGACTTCTCATGATGTATATATGAAATGATGTTGGATTATGAAGTATCCTTAAATGAAAATGTTGTGACTTGGTTGGTAGACTAAAGTGTCCCTCCTTGTTACTTAAAGTCTTGAATGCATAAATGTGTGAAGTGGGTAGAACTAAGAAATGGTGCCCTTTCTATAAATGCTAAAAGAGGAATTCTAGGCCAAGACTTGAATCGGCAAAACTAAGAAATGGTGCCCTTTCATAAGTCTAGCTTTCCTAAGTAAATGTAAAACCATGAAATCAGTAGACCCAATGGTGGGAGCCCTTCTCATGTGTGAAATGATGAACCTTGGACCGGCAGGCTTAAGGCACCCTTAATGAAAAATTGGTAAGCCTAAGGCACCCTTCCAGGGGGATTTAATGAGCTATCCTTATGAACCTTGATTGGCCATGACTAAGAAATGGGGCCTTTCTTGGGAAGAGGTACTATGAGTTGGTTGAAGTAGAAAATGAACCTTCTCTAAGTACATATGTGATTGAATACTCTATGGGAAACAAGGCTAGCACCGAGTGGATGTGGTTAGGAAGGTGGCCTAGTTGAGTATGAGATTAGGCACAATGAACTTCCTTGGACATCCCCTAAACCATGTGCCTACATGGGTTGCTTACTAGTTCTACCTTTGGCAAGTAGAACAACCTCCACGGAGTAGGATAGACTCCGGATTCCATACCTAGCTAGTATGGTCTATGTCGGTTATGCTTATTCCCATCATGTGGGATGCGCACTCTAGTTATTGGATAGGTTCTACAACGTGTAGGTAGTAGTATGGAATGCTATCTACACATGGCACGAGTAGGCTTTGAAGATACTAAAGTGAGTTCCCTAAGTCTAACGACTATTATGTGAAAGTCCCCTTATGTGCTTGAATGTCTCCAAAAATGGTTTCTTAAATAATGTTGGTCTATTGATGTTATGTTGTAAAGGAAATGTCCTTATCTAAGGTAATCTTGAGGAACACTTTAGTGTGCTTGAAGAGGTTGTATGGGCGGTCACTTCTTGTCTTACTCAAGTATGTCTTAAGGTTATATTAGGTAGAGGTCCTATGGTAATGAAATGGCATGTGTTCCTTTAAAGTTAAGCATGGGTTGTATATGAATATATGTTGAGTATGTATACGGTTGTCTATGGTTTTATATGTGAACATTGACTTAGTATGTTATATTGTAATGGTAAATTTCCTTATCTATGGTAACCCTTAGAAACACTTAGGTGTATATGAAGAGATTGTATGGGCGGTCACTTCATGTTTCACTTAAGTGTGGCTTTGGGTAACTTGAGATAGAGGTCAAGAAATGATGAAAAGGCTTACTTGTCAATTATGTTCATGTGTTGTACATTGGTACTAGTTGTGCATGATGGCTTGTGATATGAAGCATGATAAGTGGTAAGTTCACATTTGGTGGCCTTAGGATGATGCTTTAGTATGGATGGTGGTATGGGACGCTATCCATACATTGCACAAAGTGTTGTCCAAGGGTTACTTGAGGTGGATGGTTTAAGGTGAAGGATTAGGTTATGTGTGGAGTATGTGCTAAAGTGGTTAATGACTTGTATGTTGGTTATGGTTGGATATTGTGACTCTTAAACTTGTATTTTTTTCATGAAGTTTTACCAAATGGCATAAAAGCATGTTTCTCCAATAAACGTCCCTTTTAGCATGTTTTTGCATGGCTTCCATACTTAGTACTTAATTGTGCTAACCCCTTTCTTTCCCTTTTTGACTAAAGTGTAGGGATTTGGAGGTGATGACATGTCATGGCTATTTGATAGGTTTCTAAGTGTTGAAGATGAAGACTTGGTGAGTCCTCATATATTCGAGGACAATACCCCATATGTTCTTTTATGTCTTTTTAGTATTGTTTAAGTTGTGTATGGGATTAGTCCCAAATTTTGTACTCTAAGGTATTAGATGGTTTTGAGACGTCATGTATAAAGTCTAGAAAGTCTTCCGCTTGCTATTGTTTTTTTTTTAATGAAATGTTTTCTTGGTAAAGAAAGTTTTTAATTCCTTATGGTTTTAGTGTCTATGCGATGAATGAATGCTAAGAGGCTTGTATTAGACCTCTTCGAGGTCGAGTACGCCGGTTACGACTAGTGGGTGCTCCCGGGTTGTGACAGTCTGGGCTATGGCCCAAGATATTCATGTTTTAGATTGTTTGAGACAAAGTGTAATATACTTCCGCTTTTTGATATAAAACTTTGATGCTGGTGAAAAATGTTTTAACTTTCAGCTCATTTTTAATATCTTATGTTATGAATGCTAAGGGACTTATATGAGGCCTCTTAGGGTCTTGTATGCCATGTTACATCCAGGGGTACCCCTATGTCGTGACAAACTTGGTAATAAGAGCACAAGTTTTAGAATGGTTCTGGGATGAATTAAACCAAGTCTAGTAGAGTCTTGTTCATAAGTGTGAAGCGCGCCACATTTATGAATGAGAAGTTATTAGATACTTAGGAAGCTTCACTTATTCATTTCTCTAAATCGTGCGATAGAGCTTAACTCTATAAGGTATTTCTCCTAATCCCTACTCAATTGTCTACATGATATGACTACTAGAAGGGCTTTTGCAAAAAGAACAAAAGGGAGAAGAGATTAACAAAGGAGCTCCTCCTCAAGCTCCGATTGACCCATTGGCCGACTGATGAGTCCAAGATTTAGACTTATTTAGGGCTTTATTTATATAAATTTACTGTCCTCAAATGCTTATTTTGTGCCAATAATTAATGTTAAATCCTTGATTTTCAAGAATATGGATTGAGGAACAAAGCAAGGACACTAACAGGCAAAAAGGAACAAAACAGGCTGAAGAAATGAAGATGGGCGAGCCTGAGGATCTCCAGGAGCACTCGGCGAGTCGCCGAGTGGCCTATCAGACCGCCTAAAGTTCCATTGTTTGAAGAACCGAAGGAAAGAACCAAGTTGGTGATGAAAAAGAGCAGTCGGCGGATCACTGAGTGATTCCGCGAATCCAAGATAGATCGGTCTTAGAAGAAGTCAATCCAAGCCTTTAGCCATGAGGGGAATCAAATTCAGTTCCAATACCTACACTTTGTAGAAAATAGAAGCATATGGGTTAGCACATTTAAGTATTAAGTATGATAGCCATGCAAAAATCATGCTTAAAACAGACATTTTGGTTGAAAACCATGCATATGCCAATTTTTAGAAAACCTCATGAACTAAGTAAAAGAGGCATAAGATACAAGTATAAGCATCATATAAGTCATTTCATCACATTAGAACATAATCAACATATAATCCATTTCACCACATTAGAGCCTTCACCTTAAGCAACCCCAAGCCTTACTTTGTGTAATGTATGAATAGCGTCTCATACCACCATCCACACTAAGCATCACATTAAGGTAACCAAAAGTAAACTTACCATTCACCCTTTTCACCTTTAGACAATACACATACATAAGGAACATAAACATTTCATAAGTCATGACAAGGAAGTAATTCATACTACAATCCAAGTAAGGCATGCATCATTACATTAAGTACATAAGTCAACATTCTTCATTAGCTTCATTAAGAGCACATTCATTTCATTTAATATTATAAATTAAAGGAAAGCACCATGAATACTCTCAAAGCCTACGTGTGCAATGCATGGATGGCATCTTATACTACCACCCATACTAAGTAGTGCATTCTTGAGAAGCCATAGTTCATTATCATCCTTTGTGGGGGTAAGCCTTAACCGACATAGATCATGTGAGCAATTCATGGAATACCGGTGTCGCCCTCATCGGATAAGGGACTCCTACTTGTCTAAGGTAGGATCATTACTTTTTAGCTTGGGTGGATCCACAAGCTAATATCCAATGTGGGCACATAGTTATGGGATAGGGAGACTGCTACTAGATACCCCGCCTCAACTCATACATGAGCATCTCAAGAGATTGTTACTAGAGACCCCGCCTCAACTCCCGGATGAGCATCCATCTCAATTCATTTCCACTCGGTGCTTAGTGTTATTCCCCACGGAGTACTTAAGATTCATTACTTTAGTCATCATTATGGGATAAGAGATTGTTACTAGATACCCCGCCTCAACTCCCGGATGAGCATTAATATCAAACCCAACATTCATTCATTAGATAGCTAATAGATTCAAAGATGAGAATAACCTTTCAACTAAGAATCCCCATATTGTGAGAAAGTCCTTTCACAACATGTCATTATCATTCATTAGTGTAGAATTGAGAATAGTCTTTCAATCAACATATGATCATTAACATAATCTTAGAAACTTCATTCATTCTTCATTCATATGTGCGTGTGTATGTGAGAATAACCTTTCACATATATCATCATCATTCATAAGTGTTAATTGAGAATATACTTTCAATAATAACACAATTTCATTCTAAACATGATCATAATACTTTCATTGAGATCACACACATATACTTCACATCATAATCATACATAAATTCTTCATGAAATAGCCCTTCAAGGCTATGAACCAATCTCAACCCAAACATCTAGAATACTACGTTATATAAGGGAATTAAAATGATTCCATAACTAATTCAATAAAAACATAAACAATTAAACATACATTCATGATCAATAAATTCCTAATCACAATTCACAACTTAGGATTTTGGGAAAAACATGGGTTCATAGAAGAATTCCATCTTAATTCATCATTAATTTATCAATTACATCCTGAATCATCATATATAAACATTTGAAATCGTTTTGGAATTGAACCCATGCATAGATTGAAAACCCTAGCTTTTTGGGGGATTTGGAAAACTTGAAATCATCTTTTTATAGGGCTCCTTGAATGAAACTTAATCAAGGATGAAGACTACCATACCTTTAGAGAATACTCCATGAAAATTGAAGAAGAAAGGCTGCTCCTTGACCCCTAGACTTGACCTTGATCTTGCTCTTCAATGGAGTTTCTAGGGAGAGAATATTTGGAGAGGTGGGTTTCTAATTTTGAGTGTTGGGAAATAATGAGTTGAAAAAGGAGTTTAATACTTTAAAACCCTTAAAATACCTTAATAACTTAATAATAATTGTCCCCAACCCCTAACTAATTAATTAGCAATTTACCAAACCACTCCTCCCTTAGGCCGGAAGTTGGCAGAAAGCAGTCTTGATCTACGGACCATAGGTGGGCTCATGCCCCGTCCTGCAGGTCTGTGGTTTGGGGCTGGGACTTGACAATTGGGACCTTGACCCACGAAGGACATCCACGGGGCGTGGATGGACCTACGGGACGTAGGTTCCATCCGTGAGTCACTATGAATTTGACAACTTTTTGGCTTCTTGGGGTCTTTGGGGTTAGGCTTTAGGGTCCACCTCAAGGACCCCTTGGTTGGTCCTTGGGGAGTCGTACCTTGAGGTTTAACCCCTAAAACCCTCCACCTAAGCTCAGGACATCATTTAACAACTCAAAACCTCATGTCAAACTCAAAACAAAACTCGTTAGGCTCTAGTTTCACCTACTAGTTTAACGGATCGTTACATTTGGCGAGCCCGACATACTTCACCGAATGAGCTTTCGTGGCTTATTTTGGCGACTATAAATAATTGTTTGAATATTTTAGTTAGCATCTATCAATCAATTTTTATATCAATTACACTTTAGAAAAATTGTTATGAAGTTTTGACACTTCTGATAGTTTTTTCCTAGATTTGAAGGATTGAAGAAATTCACATTTGAGAAATTGGAAGTGGGTCTTTGAGATTCATCAATTTAGACCATTGTAAAAATGAAATCACTCTTACCCAGTTGATGGATAATCAATTCGGTAACTATTTTTACCTTTTTATAATGTCTAGCCAAAACCCCAATTCATGGGGTGTGATTATGTGATTATGGGTTGATTTAGCTTATGGTTATTGATGATTATTAGTTTAAATTCTATTTAAAAGTGAGTTTAGTCATTACTTGTGGTTTAATTTAAGAATTGTAGTTGCAAATGAAGTTCTACCTTTGTGTTCTTGGCTTGCTCGAGAGAGAGGGTTTAGAACTAAGGTTTTTGATTGATAGTTTGTGGGTATTGGGTTGACTTGGGTTCAGCTCGAGAGAGTGAATACTAAACCCAATCCCACACATTCAGCTCGAGAGAGTGAATGGATTAAGGTGTGGGCTATCCTTATTTTGCATGCTTGTTGACGTTTGAGAGAAATCAATTTGATTCGGGGTAAATTGTTCGAGAGAAAGTTTACCTCCACTATAGCCTAACCTACTCACTAACATCTAGTTATTTTCTAACAGTTGCAATTACTCATATGTCTAGATTAGCCTATAATCAATCACATCCCAAGAACACGTTTCATTATTGTTAATTCGTATTTTTTGTGACTGTTGTCTGGTAGTTGATAATCAAAACCAAAACCCCCCATTTGGCATTCATGTCACCCTTTCTTGATTATGACTTTATTCGATAATTTTTATTCCTATGACTGATTTGACCGCATTTATACTTCCTAATTGAATCTGAAACACATACCGCTTCATGTGGGATTCGACCCCAACTCATTTAGTTGGGTTTTCTACTGATTAATGATCGTTGACACTTAGAATTGGATGAAGTGTCTTTGAAACGTTATTAATCACCGACCAAGTGACCAATGCGGAGTTTAGAATGGCTTTCCAAGTGTTGGCTCAAGCCATGACGGCCCAAGCCAATAGGGAGGTTGTGAACCCCGTGAACCCAAATATGGGTACGGAGGTATCAAAAGTGAGGGACTTCACAAGGATGAATCCTCCAAAATTTTATGGCTCTAAGGTTGAGGAACATCCTCAAGAGTTTGTTTATGAGGTCTATAAGGTGTTCGATATCGTGGGAGTGACTTTGGTGGAGAAGGCAAAATTGGCCGCTTATCAACTTAAGAGGGTTGCTCAAATTTGGTTCAACCAATGGAAAGAGGCAAGACCGATTGATGCGGGTCCCTTGGAATGGGAAAGGTTTAAGTCTACTTTTCTCAATAGGTTTTTTCCCCTTGAGATGAGGGAAGATAAATTGCTTGCGTTAATTAATCTTCGACAAGGACTCTACTACGTGAGGGCTTCCATCTCATGAGATTACTTTGTAAACCTGGACTCTACTACGTGAAAGCTTTCATCTCATATTCCATATCCACTCGGTGCTAAGCATAAATCCCACAAAATAGTCAATTCTTACTTGACTTCATTACTCATGAAAAGGTGCCGTTGGACAACTAATTCAAGCTAGTTTCATTAAGATAGCTCCTTGTCTTTGATTCAATTGGGTAAGAAAGCCTTTCAGCCTAAGAATCCTTTCTATGTGAGAAAACCTTCCACATCAAGCTAGTTATGTGTTTATGAGAATTTCCTTTCAAAAACATCATCATTGGCACTTTACTCTCAAAGAACCCTTAAACCATTTGCATAGATTTTGATAAATAATGCATAAATTCACAATTACCTCTTGAGGTCAAAACCCACTTTTAATCACAAACTCTTAGAAAACATGGGTTATATATTGATTTCATTATAAATACATGTAAAGCTTGCAATACATGCTCAATTTTATAAAACTCATCCTTAAAGATCAGAATCTCATAACATATAGTTCATAACTTGAAAACATAGGGATCACATGGGTTCATGGGTGTAATCATCATAAAATCATTGTAAATCATCAATTCATGCATAAGAGATCATAATTTAATCATTTAAATCAACAATTTAGAGAACCCATGATAATTGAAGAAAATCCTAACTCAATTGGGGAGTTCTAATCTTTGAAATCGAGGAATTTGGGAACTCCATGGATGAAAAGTACCATACCTAAAATCCCAAAGCTTAAATTCAATGGAGGAATTGAGGCTTGACATTGATCCTAGCTTTAATCCTTTCTTGCTCTTCAATTTTCTAGAGAGATAAATATTTTTGAGAGGAAGATCTTTGATTTTCTTTTGGGTTTCGAAAATAAAGACTTGAATGTGTGAGTTTTGGGGTTAATATTACTTATATAGGGGTCCTAATCTTGGGTAAAACGACATAGAATTGATTTAAATCAATTGGGAAAAGACCCAATAACCCCTGACTTAAAAACTACCAAATTGGCTTAGTGGAATCTCACCACATGTCGTAAAGAAATTCAACCTGACAATGCTTCACTATTTCAGGTATAACTTTTTACTCCGAGATGGTAATTGGGTAAAGTTGGTGGAGTTTGAAAAAGAAATCAAAGACCTTTAATTGGAATGGTCATGGGCCACCTAATTCGTTTTGAGCTAAAAGATAAGATCATTTGAAGTTGACCCTAAACTCTAAGTCTATTGAAAAGCCCTTCAAGGACGACTTCAGGGTCCGTATGGGGCATCACATGCCGTTGTGATGCCCGTGGCACTTGACCAGTAGATAGGTTTACCACCCCTCTTCCCCTTAAAACCAACTCTTGTCCGCGACGCCTCCCACAACTCATCAAGGACTCCACGAACCGTCTAGTGGCTAGTAGGGAGGGTTTACCCTTTGGGTAGGATGGAGGAGCTACTGCCTCACCACCACGAGTGGCACCACGATTCGTTTGTGACAACCAAGAGCCTTCTAGGTTGTTATGGGAGGTGGGCATCCTTACTTAGTTATCGCCTAGGCCTCATGGGCATCACCACCAGGTGTGGTGCCCTTTACGACCTCTATTGGCATTCGTGGAGGGTGCCAAGGCCCAAATCTATAGTTCATGCCTTGCACTTAGCCCCTCGCTTAGCCTACCAGATTTTGAGGTGTTACAACGGATCACAAGATAAATGATTGTCCTTCTGTCTTTTGTGACGCCATGTATGGTTATGAGATTCGATGTGTTTCCCAAAGTGTTGTTAGAACCTTTCTCTGTCTCTAATCATGTTGGTGATTTTGTGACGGCTGAGAGGGTCTATAGAAAGTGTCCCATCTCTTTGTCCTATAGAGTTACTCTTGTTGACTTGTTAGAGCTTGATATGCTAGATTTTTATGTAATCCTTGGGATGGATTGGTTGCACTCTTGTTATGCTTTTATTGACTGTAGAACTCGTGTAGTCAAGTTTCAATTCCCGAATGAGCTTGTCCTAGAGTGGAAGGAGGGAAATTCTATGCCAAAAGATCGGTTCATTTCTTATCTTAAAGCTAGAAAGATGATTTCTAAGGGTTGCTTGTACAATTTAGTTAGGGTGAGGTATATGGATTCCGAAACCCCTAGCTTTGAGTCAATCCCCATTGTTAATGAGTATCCGTAAGTGTTCTCAGATGATTTACCCGGTATTCCCCCCAAAAGGTAAATACATTTTGGTATTGACATTCTCCCAAATATGCAACCTTTTTCTATTCCTCCTTCTAGAATGGCTCCTGTAGAACGTAAGGAGTTGAAGGAACAATTGAAGGATTATTGGATAAGGGTTTCATCAGACCAAGTATCTCTCCATGGGGTTCTCCATTTTTGTTTATTGAGAAAAAAGATGGTTCACTCCGAATTTGTATTGACTATCAATAGTTGAATAAGGTGACCATTAAGAATAAGTATCCTCTTCCAAGGATATATGATTTGTTTGACCAACTCTAAGGTGCAAGTTACTTCTCTAAGATCGACCTTAAATCGGGTTATCACCTATTGAGGGTGAAAGAATATGATATTCTGAAGACGGCTATTAGAACCCAGTATGGTCATTATGAGTTTTTGGTGATGTCGTTTGGCTTTAATAATGCTCCGATAATATTTATGGATTTGATGAACAGGGTGTTTATACAATACCTTGACATGTTTGTGATGTGTTCATTGATGATATTGTGATCTACTCAAGGAGTGAGAATGAGCATATTGATCATTTCAGGATCGTGTTGTAAATCCTTAAGGAACAACAACTCTTTGCAAAGTTTAGGAAGTGTGAGTTTTGGATAAGTTTTGTATCTTTCCTTGGTCATATTGTTTCAAGTAAGGGTATTGAGGTAGATCCTAAAAAGACAGACGTGGTCAATAATTGGACTAAACTTCTATCACCTTCGGACATTAGAAGTTTCTTGGGTTTGGCCGGTTATTACCGACAGTTTGTTGAGGGGTTCTATTCCATTGACGACTTTGACTCAGAAGAAGGCTATATGGTCCGAATTATGTGAGAAAGTTTCCAAGAGTTGAAAGATAGACTTACTTTCGCTCTGGTTTTGAATTTACCGAAAGGGAGGGATGGTTTTGTGGTATATTATGATTTCTCGAGAATTGGGTTGGAATGTGTTCTTAAGCAAAATGGAAAGGTTATGGCCTATGTTTCAAGGAAAGTTAAGGTCCATGAGAAGAATTATCCAACCCACGATCTTCAATTAGCGGTGTTGGTTCTTGCCTAAAAGATATGGAGGCACTATTTGTATGATGTTCATGTAGATGTGGTCATCGAGCACAAGACCTTGCAATATGTGTTTAATCAGAAAGATCTGAATCTTCACCAAAGAAGGTGGCTTGAGTTATTTAAAGACTATGATATAAGTATTCTCTATCACGTCGAAATGGCAAATGTAATAGCGGCTGATCTTAGTAGGTTGTCTATGGGTAGTGTTTCTCACATTGATGACGATAAGAAAATATTGGTACGAGATGTACATAGATTGGCCCGTTTAGGTGTTCAATTAGTGGATTCCACCAAGGGTGTTGTCATGGTTCACAATGGTTCTGAATCGTCTTTGGTTAGTGATGTGAAAGCTAAGAAATGTTTTGATCCGAGTTTGGTAGAATTGAAAGAAGTGGTGCTCAAGAAGTCCGTTGAGGCTTTCTCCCAAGGGGGAGATGGGGTACTTAGATATCAAGGTCGACTATGTGTTCCAAATGTTGATGACTTAAGGGAACAAATCATGACTGAAGCTTATAGTTCTCTATATTCCATTCCCTGGGAGCCACCAAGATGTACCGTGACTTGCGGGAGATCTATTAGTGGAATGGGATGAATAAGGATACTGTGGGATTTGTGGCTAAGTGTCTAAGTTGCCAACAAGTGAAAATTGAGCATTAGAAACCGGGAGGGTTATCCCAAGACATTATCATTCCTACTTGGAAATGGGAAGACTTCAATGTGGACTTTATAGTAGGGTTTCCATGTACTCGATGACAATATGATTCGATTTTGGGTCATAGTAGACCAAATGACAAAATCAGCCCATTTCATTCCCCTCAAAGTTTCTTATGCGGCGGAAGACTATGCAAAGTTATATTTGAGGGAAATGGTAAGGTTGCATGGTGTGCCCTTTTCCATTATCTCCGATAGAGGTACTCAGTTTTGGAAGTCATTCCAAAAGGGTCTTGGCAGTAAAATGAAGCTTAGTACAGCTTTTCACTCACAAACTGATGGGCAAGCAGAGCGAATGATCCAAACTTTAGAGGATATGTTTAGAGCATGTGCCATTAATTTCAAGAGAAATTGCCATGATCACTTGTCATTGATATAGTTCACTTATAATAATAGCTACAACTCTTGTATTGGTATGGACCCCTTTGAAGTGCTTTATGGTGGGAGGATAAGATCTCCTATAGGACTGTTTGAGGTGGGTGAAGTTGCCTTGATAGGACCCCAATTAATTCATGAGAAGATGGAGAAAGTACGGCTTATTAGAGAAAGGTTGAGAACAACCCAAAGCCGAATAAAGTCGTATGTCGATGTTAGAAAAAGAGACCTTGAGTTTGAGGTTAGTGATTGGGTCTACTTGAAAATACGACCCATGAAGGGTGTGATGAGATTTGGGAAGAAAGGGAAACTTAGTCCACGATACATAGGCCCGTATCAAATTTTGAAACGTGTTGGTAAGGTTACTTATGAGCTTGATTGCCGAATGATTTGGCAATGGTGCATCCGGTGTTCCATGTCTCTACACTTAAGAAGTGTGTTGGATATCTGACATCTATAATTCCCCTAGAAGGATTGGGGGTTGATGAAAGCCTCTCTTATGAAGAGGTACCGGTTGAGCTCCTAGACAGGCAAGTTAAGAAGTTGAGAAACAAGGAAGTTGCTTCCGTGAAAGTTTTGTGGAAGAATCATTTAGTTGAGGGTGCTACTTGGAAGGCCTAGGCCAATATGAAGTCTCAATATCCTCATCTTTTTCCTTCTACTCTACTTTGAGGTAATGAGTCTCCT
The DNA here is from genome assembly GCA_036553675.1 of Solanum okadae. Lineage (NCBI taxonomy): Eukaryota > Viridiplantae > Streptophyta > Magnoliopsida > Solanales > Solanaceae > Solanum > Solanum okadae. Next base: position 30,447,933 of record CM071678.1, read on the forward strand.
CATGATTTACTCCTTGTTTGTAGTCATGTGTGTTTAGATGTTCCCATGATTTCCTTATGCTATGCATGTTCATGAAAACTTGTGTTTTGAAAAAAATGAGTTTATTTGATTGATTTTCCTCATTTTGTAGTGCATTGATTATATGTTTACTATAGACCTTATGAGATGAATTGATGAACATGCTTTAGCTATGCTTTTTGAGACTGAATTGCATATAAGCTCCATGAGAATGTGTTGAGCATGCTTGTAGCTTGGAAAAGGTAGTTCCTTCTTGAACATGAGTAAATGTAGAAATTTCATGCATATTGGGTTGGTAGATGTAGTTCCTACCTTCCCTTGAGATGCATTGAGTGTGTTTAGCTTGAAGATGAAGTTCCTCCTTGGTTGTGTGCATTTAGATGAGTTGTATGCATAATGGGCTGCTAGTATTGAGTCCTTACTTCCAAAAGGTGTCTAGAAATTCCATTCGAGGATGAATGTTCCCAAGGGGGGAGATAATGTAACACTTCGGAAATCTAATAGTCTAAGCTAGGGTCTAAGTGTTAATGCAAGTCCTAGAATAACTGACCTTGGCACCCTCCGAGAGTGCGCACACGGATCGTGAAGGGAACCACGGTTCGTGGGAAGGGGTGTGGAGCTTAGGCAGTAGCTAGTCAAGGGAGGCTCACCTCCCACGAGAGCCAAGACGGCTCGTGGTGCCACTCGTGGAGGTGAGGCAGTACGCCTCCAAGTCTTCCCCAAATGAAGACCCTCCCTACGAGACCTTTGACGGATCGTTAAGGCCCCCAAGGTCATGGAAGGTGTCGTGATCCTAAGTTAGTTTGAGGAGGGAGAAGGGGTGGCACCCTAGCCACTGGTCTAAATACCACAGAGAGCACCACGGCTCGTGGTACGCACCACGACTCGTGGAGCCTCACGTGGTCATGAGGCAGACCACTATAAGTTAAGGGTACATTGGTATTTTCCGGTTTTAATTAGATCAAAGCAATGTTGGTTTTCCGAAGACTAGGACCCCTATATAAGTAATTTTAACCCCAAAACTCACCAATTCAAGTCATTATTTCCGAAACCCAAAAGAAATCCCAAAGTTCTTCTCTCAAATATGTCTATCTCTAGAACTTGAAGAAGAAGAAAGAGTTAGAGCTAGGATCAAGGCCAAGTCTCCGTTGCTCAAGCATTTGTTGGCTTTGTAATCAATGTATGATGGCTTATCATCCATGGATTCCTTCCATCCATAGAGTCCCTAAGATTTCCCCAATTTGAGTTAGGATTTCTTCCAATATTGTGGGTATTAATGACTGTTAATCCAATTAAATGGATTATGATTGTTTATGGTTGAATTGATAGAATTACATGTTTTTAGGATGAAATTACCTGTACCATGCCTAACCCAGGTCTAGAAGGATGAAATTGATTTCAATGGGTTTTATGCCATCAAAGGAGAATTTGTGGGTTTATATGTATTAGATCTAGGATTGATGAGATACATTAGCATTGAAGCTTATAAGATGAATCATGATTATATTGCTTTGAGATTAAAGCTTATGAGATGATTATGATATTTAATTGCTTGAAGTTAAGCATATAGAATGACTTGAGATATAGTTCTTTGAGAGTAAAGCTTGTGTTGTCAATTGTTGACTATTGATGTAATTGTTGTGGAAGGGATAGTTCCCACATGAATTTCTTATGTTATGTATGTGAAAGGCTTTCTCACATTGAATGATTCTAGGTTTAACGGATTGCTCACCTAAGATTAATCTAATGATAATGACTAAGATTATGATGAGTCTAGAGGTGATTACCCATGAACTCCAAATGAGATGGATATGAGGCGATTACCTGCATTCGATGAAGTAGGATACAGAGGCGATTACCCTTATTCCTTCAAGTTGAACAAGAGGTGACTCCCTATGTTCTTATGAAATGATTGGACAAGAGGAAAATACCCATGATCCGTATAGAATGACAAGAGGCGAATACCCACGGTCCATATGTTAATTTAGACTAGAGGTGAGTACCCATGATCCATATGTTAAGAAGGACTAGAGGAGACTACCCATGTTCCTTTGTAGTAAGGCAAAGAGGCGATTCCTCATGTCTATAAAAGATAAGGTAGACTATGATATGATGTATGATGAGCTTGGATTGTTCCTTGAGTTGCCTTCCATGATATGCACGAATAGAGGTGGATCACTCAAGTCTTGACTAAGGATAAAATTAAGGTTACTTAAAGAAGTATTCCTCTTATGTTATGATTATTTATATGCATTGATTATGCTTATGACTTTTAATGTCTAACTCTTATGTTTATGTTGATGTTTAGGTTGTCAATCATATTTAGTACATATTTGTACTAATGCATACTCTTGCCTGCATTTCTTATCAAAATGTAGGGTCCGACGGTATCGACTCTCATCCCTATTGCTATGATCTTAGTAGAGCAAGACTTGAAAATTGGTGAGTCGTCATAGCATTCGAAGATTTGGCCACCATTTATCTTATGTTATTTTATTTTATTTTTTGAACATTATTGTATGGGCTGTGTCTCAAGATATTCATGTTTTAGATGGTTTGAGACAAAGTGTAATAAACTTCCACTTTTTGATATAAAACATTAATATTAGTTGAAAAATGTTTTAAATTTCTACTATCTTATGTTATGAAAGCTAAGTAGCTTATATTAGGCCTCTTGGGGTCTTGTATGCCATGTTACGTCTAGGGGGTACCCCTGGGTCGTGATTGTTTATCATTGAGAAAAGTCACTCAAACAACTACAACATTTACTTATCGATTGAAAATAAGAGAAAAACATAAAAGTTGTTAATCAACAAACTCATCCAGAACGTCACAAAACAAAATAAGACCAAGGGAACAACAAAATACATACATCACTAAAAAGTCTGACAGGAACACTCTAATATCTCAAAGCGAACAATCAAATTCTAGCAATGACAACCAAATGAAATCATAAAAATTTAAACCAGATCACAAACAAATTGTCCCACCACCGACTAAAAAAATTGCACTGTCCTCTATGTATACAAAATAAAATAGATAAAACGTAGGGACTCCATGAAGTTGTATCATGCACTCACATCACTCTCGGTCTCCTTATAATACTAAACATTATCCTCAAACCAATGGAATAGAACATAATAATCGTCATATTTCCTAGATTATGGAAGTGTCTCAGTGGATTTTAAAATATTCCACAAGCCTTGCACACCATTTCACATGTCAGTGAAAAAATTATCTCTCTTGTTCTCTTCTATCATCATTATGGGATGTGAATCACACAACTCTCCATTTGATTTGGTAAGGTCAGTGTTTGCTTTTTCAATTCTAGGAAAGTTATCCCCTTGCCTATATTAGGTCTCTAAATATTTCTAAAAATCTTTCCCTAGCTCAAATGTAACACCTTAGAAGTTGGAAAGATGAAAGGGAAAGAAAAGTGCAGTAATTCTCTGAGGTAGTGGTCTATGAGACAGACCTATAACCTGGAGGAATTCCAACAATCCATAGGAATGGAGTCGTGGGACATAGAATGGAGTTTTGGAAAATCAAATTTCTTAAGTTTGACCTACAAATGAACAACACCAACAAGAGGAAAGATGACGAGTCATAGATAGCTTTCGTAGAAATGTTCCAAACTTTGTAAAATTTTGAAAGAAAAGTTAGATTCTACAGATGGGTCTACAGACCATAGAAAATTCGATAGATGATAGAGAGGCCTCATGGGACATAATTGAAATTTTGTTTTCCTAAGTTGGTTCAACAGTTTGCAAGGACAGGACATAGAAATTCCTAAGGACTATAGGTCACAACCGTAGGAACCATCTAACAGTTACTTTTACGGGTATATGGGTCTTTTCCTATGCACCTAATACCTATACAACATCATTTAACCCGTAATTATAAGTGTTATAACTATCTTTCAACCCGTAAATATACGAAACCCTCTCATCCTCTCAAATATTAAAATCCCATCCAAATTCATTCTCTCCAAATCCTCTCAAACTTCAAGGGAGAAATCTAGGGTTCAAGTTTCAAGCTCTGTATTCCTCCATAGATTTTGGGCTTTGAATTTCAAGGTATGCAGGGCTTCATCAATGGGTTTCATTCACCCATTGATCTCCAATGTTTTCTCCAATTCTCCAATTCATTTTCGATCAAATTGATTAGGTTTTAATTGAAATCATCACACATTCTATTTGTGTTGATCCAACTGCTTGAATTTGATCTTAGTATAATTGTTTTAGCTCAATTACATGCTTTTCAATTTAAATCACATGAACCCATGCATTGATCATGATTTTAACTATGAACCCTCAAATATGTGAATTTATGAAGAAACTATGAATCTAGGTTTTCATTAAGTTATGCATGATTTATGAAAAAAGAATGTATTATGAATTAGGTTGACTTATGATGAGCATCACCAAAATTGTAAAAGGTTTTCTCACATTAAGGAATCATGGATTGGTAAAAAGGTTTACTCAGACATCCTTGATTAAAAAATTTATGAGCTACTCTTTGATTTTTAAACTTGGACTAGTATTTGAATCGTACTTCCCCATGGATTATTATATGTTTATTAAATTGACTATTCCATTTGGATTGAACTTAGCACCGAGAGAACTTTGAGGTGGAGGCTCAAATAGGATAGTCTTTAGTAGCAACCTCTAGTTCCATACTACAGGCCCCTGCAAGACTGCCTTAAATGGCCTATCGAGTGGATCTACATATATCACATTATATTATACAGAGTTATACCTTGGAAAGTAGACTCTCCCTACTCGATGTGGGAGTTACATCAGATTCCATGTTATAGCTCACATGGTGTATTATAGGGTAAACCTAATATCCAAAATAATGATCTATGTTTTATATCAAGATTTTAATGAAGCTTTCCTTATTATTTTTAAATATGAATTGACCATGTTCACGATTTATGATGTTTCTTTAAAGGTTTTACTATGCTTAGCTTTGTCATCCATTTCATGTTTCGATTACGTCTTCTTATGACCATGTTTTACATTTTCATGTATATCCCGCTTACTTATTACATTCCATGTACTAATGTATACTTGTGACTATATTTTTCCCTAATATAGACTCCACCAATCTTCGTCCTCCCGCTTGTGGTTAGTCGACTTGCCCCTTTTAAATTCAAGAGTTGGTGAGTGCTCATGTTCAAAAGACCATGTTACCTTTACTTCATTGTCATTATGTTTTAGTTTTTACACATTGTATATGGTGTACGGGTTACATCGTGACCAAAATGTCTTGTCAAGATGATATTATATTTTTTCTTATATATTAAATGTTTTACTTCGATATGAACTCTCTTATTTCTATTCTGTAGTGTATATATTTGTAGTGGCTTATGTAGGTTCTCTCATGGTCTTATACAACATGTGACGTCTAGGGTGTACTTTGGTTCATGAAAAATATCATATTCAGAACACAAGGTTTTAGAAAAGTTCCTAGTATGCCTGACAAGCTACATTGAGTCGAGTCGTTTTCATGAGTGTGAAGTGTTCCAAATTAATGAATAGGAGGTTACAAGGCATATAGTACACTTCACTTATTTCATTACTCTAAAGTCATTACATAGAGTCTATCTCTATAAAGATTCTTCTCCTAAATTGTGCTGGATCATTTTTAGGATGTGGCCCCTTGAAGAGCTTATGCGAGAAGAAATGTGAGGGAAAATGTGGAGCCCAAGGTTCCTCAACTTCTAGCTTACCCTTTGGCCGAGCAAGTGACTCTGGTGTATTGTGAGTCATTTTTCAATCGTACGCTCAAGCATGATGGCCCAAAATATAGAGAAGTCATTGCTCCCATGAACCCAAATGTGGGTACGACATGGAAAAGGATAAGGGACTTCACTATGATCAATCCTCTAGAATTCCATGGTTCTATAGTTAATGAGTATGTTCAAGTGTTCGTTGATAAGGTCTACATGATAGTGGGAATTATGAGATTATCTACGGTTGGGAAGGAAGAATTGGCCACTTATCAACTTAAGGGTGTTTCTCAAGTGTTGTTTGAAGAATGGAAAATTGAGAGGGTGGTTAATATGGGTCATCTCGATTGAGTGAAATTCAAAGGAGCTTTTCTTGATCATTTCTTTCCTCTTGAGAAGAGAGAAGTGAAAGTGATTTAGTTCATATCCATCAAGGGAACATGAGTGTGAAGGAGAATTCTTTGAAGTTTACTCAATTGTTTAAGTATGCTCTGAAGATGATTGCTGACTCTAGGGCAAGGATGAATTTGTCTGATATAGTGGTTAATGAGTGTCGTACCTCCATCTTGATTAAGGAGATGGACATATCTTGTTTCATTATACATGCAAAACAAATGGAAGAGGAAAAACTCAAGGAAAGGGCAACAGAGCCAAAGAGGTCAAGGACCGGTGAGGGTGACATTTCTTATTCTAGGTCCGGTGGACAAGGTCGTTCTTAGTTTCGATAAAAGTTTTCCGGCCAGGAGTTTGTTATGGGTCTTCTATTCCCGCTTGCACAAGGTGTGAAAAGAAACTTGATTATAAGTTTCTAGTTGATACAAATGGTTGCTTTGGTTGTATAAAGAGTGGCCACAAATTAAAGGATTGTCCATTTCAAACTAGCAAGGGTAAGGATGGTACCCAAACTCAACCTAGTGGTTCATGTTTCGATGATCCTCATTAGAATAGGTACTATACTCTTCATAATTGAGAGGATCATAAGGGTTCCCAAAATGTCGTTACCAATATAATAAATGTCTTTCGCCTTGATGTTTATGATTTACTTGATCCGGGTGCTAACTTGTATTTTTCTACTCCCTATGTGGTGATGATATTTGATGTTGGTCCTGAAGTCCTTTCTAATTGTTTTCATGTCTCTACCTCCTTGGTGATTCTATAGTGCCTAAGAGAGTTCATAGAAACTATCCTATTTCAATTTCTCATGGAGTCACTCATGTTGATCTTGTAGAGCTTGATATGTTGGATTTGGATGTTATTCTTGGGATGGAATTGCTTCATGCGTGTTATGATTACATAGATTGTAGGACCAGATTGGTCACATTCAAGGTTCTGAAAGAATATATCATTTAATGGGAAGGGGAAATTCCAGGCCTAAGGTTCAATGTGTTTCTTGTCTAAAGGCTAGAAAAATTATTTCTAAAGGTTGCATTTATCATCTAGTTTGAGCTAGGGATACAGATTCCAAAGCCCCTACTCTTGAGTCAGTTACTATTATAAATGAGTTTCCAAAAGTATTCCCCAACGATCTTCTTAGTTTCCCCCCCAAAGGGAAATAGACTTCGGAGTTAACCTTCTCCCATATACACAACTTATCTTTATTCCTCCTTATCATATGGCCCTGACAAAACATAAAGAGTTAAAGGACAAACTATAAGACTTGTTGGATAAGGGTTTTATTAAACTGAGTATTTCATCATGGGTAGCTCCAGTGTTGTTTGATCAAATGAATGATGGTTCTCTTCAAATGTGCATCTACCATCATGAATTGAACAAAGATATGATTAAGAATGAGTATCCTCTTCTATGGATTGATGATTTGTTTGATCCACTCCAACGAGCGAGTTACTTCTCTAAGATTGACCTCCGATCGGGTTATCAAGAATTAAGGGTGAAGGAGAGTGACATTCTGAAGATGGCTTTTCAAACTCGGAATGGTCTTTTGAGTTTTTGGGGATGTCTTTTTGTTTGACTAATGCCACGGTAACGTTTATGGATTTGATGAATAGGGTCTTTAAGAAATATCTAAACATGTTTTTTATTGTGTTTATTGATGACATTTTGATTTACTCACGGAGTGCGGATGAGCATTTGAGGATAGTATTGCAGATTTGTAAGGATCGTGAGTTGTATACTAATTTTGAAAAATGTGAGTTTTGGTTGAGGTATGTTGCTTTCCTTAGTCATATTATCTCCGCTGAAGGTATTCAAGTCAATCCTAATAAAACTAAGGTTGTTATTAATTGGCTAGACCTTTGTCCACTTCAAATATACGTAGTTTCTTGGGTTTGGCATGTTACTGTAGAAAGTTTGTGAACGGATTTTTCTCTATTGCTTCGCTTTTGAAGACATTAACTCAAAAGAAGGTGCAATTCTTATGGTCAAAAGCTTATGAAAAGAGTTACTAATAATTGAAAGATAGACTCAGTTCAACACCTATTTTGACATCACGAGAAGGGTCGGATGTTTTTGTTGTATATTGTGATGCTTCTCGAATTGGTCTTGAGTTTGTTTTGATGCAACATAGGAATTATTTGACTCATGATTTTGAGTTAGTTGTAGTAGTGTTTGCCCTTAATATTTTGAGACATTACTTATATTGTGTTCATGCAGATGTGGTTACAGACCACACGAGTTTGAAATATTTCCATACTCAAAAGGATTTGAATCTTCTCCAAAGGAGCTTTCTTGAGTTATTGAATGATTACGACATGAGTGTCCTCCATCATCCTAGAAAGGCGAATGTGGTGGCGGATTATCTTAGCCGACTATCAATGGAAAGTGTTGTTCATGTTGAGGATGATAAGAAGGAGTTAATTTATGATGTTCATAGATTGGACCGAGTGAGTTTTCGCTTGGTTGATTCCAATGAAGGTGTTGTAGTTATTCATAATGGTTTCGAATCATCTTTTTTGTCGGATGTGAAGGCTAGACAAGATCTTGATCATGCATTGGTTTACTTAAAGAAGTCGGTCTATGAAAAATCCATTGAGGCTTTTTTCCCTAACGAGGACAAAGAGTCCTTTGATATCAAGGTTGGTTATGAGTTGAGAAATCAGATTTTGACAAAAGCTCATAGTTCTTAGTTTTCTATTCACCCGGGATCCACAAACATGTACCGTGATTTGTAGGTAGTTTATTGGTGGAATCGGATAAAGAAGTATTTTGCATAATTTTTGGCTAAATGTCTGAATTGTGAACAAGTGAAAGTTGAACATCAAAACCTGGGTGGTAAAGCTCAAGGCATTAGCATTCTTACATGGAAATGAGAAGATTTAAATATGGACTTCATTACGGGTTTACCTCGCACTCATCGACAGTTTTATTTGATTTGGGTTAATCTGAACCAAATGACAAAAATGGCTCACTTCCTTCCTATTAAAACTTTATTCTAATTGAAATATTCCTCCAAGCTTTAGATTCGGGAAATAGTGAGGTTGCATGGAGTGCCTTTGTCCATTATCTCTAATTGTGGTATTCATTTTACATCTCAGTTTTGGAAGTTGTTTTAGAAAGGTCTTGGTACACAAGTAAAACGGCATGACTTACCATCCCTAGACCAATGGACAAGCCGAATGTACCATTCATACCTTAGAGGATATGTTAAGAGCTTGTGCGATTGATTTCAACGTAAATTTGCATGATAATTTGCATTTGATTGAATTTGCTTATAATAATAGCTATCACTCTAGCATTAGGATGGCACCGTTTTAGGTAATTTATGGTAGCAGGTATAGGTCTCCTATAGATTGGTTTGAAGTAATTGAGGTTACATTAATAGGGCTCAGGTGTGTGCATGAGGCTATGGAAAAGGTTTAACTTATTCGCAAGAGGTTGTAGATGGCTCAAAGCGACAAAAGTCCTATTTCGATGTTAGAAGAAGAGATCTTCAGTTTGAAGTTGATGATTGGGTCTACTTGAATATTTCACCTATGAAGGGTGTAATGAGATTTTAGACCAACAAGTTTAGAAGTTGAGAAATAAGGAAGTTTCTTCCTTGAAGGTTCTATGGGAAAATCAATTAGTTGAGGGGGATACTTGGGAGGCCGAAACCGATATGATTTTCCGGTATCCTCATCTCTTAACCTTCGCTTATGTTATACGTTGAGGTACTAGTTCCTAGTGGTTCATTGTTTTGGATCCATGTGTTTGAGTAATTCCAATGTTTCCATATGCATGAATATTCATGAAAAACTCGCTTTTGATGATATGATTTAGCTTAAAGTGATTCTCCATGTTTTACAGTACCACAAGGATTCTATGAATGGAATGTACTACCTTTTGGATATAAAAATGCACCAGGAAGATACCAACATTTTATGGATAATTACTTTAACCAACTAGAAAATTGTATAGTATACATAGATGATATATTATTATATTCAAGAACAGAAGAAGACCATATACAATTATTAGAGAAATTCATACATATTATAACACACTCAGGAAAAGTTTAAGTAAGAAAAAGGCAAAAATAATGAAAAATCAAATAGAATTTTTAGGAATACAAATAGATAAGAATGGTATAAAAATGCAAAACCATGTTTTATGTGCATTTTGATGAAATTTGAATTCATGTTGGGTTGTTAGTTTCTCCGCTACTCCATTCATGCTAGCTTGAGTTGCATTCGAGGACAAATGTTCCCAAAGAGGAGATGTTGTATCACCTCAGAAGTTGAAAGATGAGAAAGGAAAGAAAGGTGTAGAATTTCTCTGAGGCAATGGTCTACGAGATAGACCTAGGGCTAGTAGGATTGCCTTAAAGGGCCTAGCTAGTAAATACACATATAGCTTATGATATGATACACAGTTCTACCTTTGAAAGTAGACTTTCCCTTCTCGATAATGGAGTTAAGTCGGATTCTATGTTATAACTCACATGGTCTATTGTCGATCAAAGCTAATACCCTACAAAATGATCTATGTTTTTATATCAATATTTTAATGAAGCTTTCCTTATGATTTAAAATTTGAGTTGACCTTGTTTATGATTTATGATTTTTCTTTAAAGGTTTTAATATGCTTCGCCTTGTTATGCATTTCATGATTCAATTTGAGCCTCTTATGCATATCTCTCATACTTAGTGCATTCCATGTACTAGTGCATACTTGTGCCTACATTGTTTCACTATTGTAGGGTCTATTGATCTTCCTACTCCTGCTCATGGTTAGTTGACTTGCCCCTTTGTAGTTCAAGAGCTGGTGAGTCCTCATGTTCCGAGGACCATGTTTCCTATATATCATTGTCATTATGATTTAGTTTTCTGACATTGTACATGGTGTATGGGTTACATCTCGACCACTTCTTTGATGTAATAGATGACTTGTCAAAAATATGTTAGAATTCTGCTTATATGCTATACTTTGATATGAACTCTCTTATTTATATTATATTGTGTATATGTATGTCAAGTGTCTTGTGTAGGTGTCTCGGGGTTTAATACGTCATATCACGTCTAGGGTGTACTTTGGATTGTGACAACAAATGTGGAGGGGCATGAGATGTTTCACATGATCTTTCCGAAAGTTTAGATGCTGACTATCAAATTTCCTTCTTCTCATTTCACAACAAAACAAATGGTCAAGTAGCCTATGGTCTATTAGTGTCAGCCTCAATCTGAAATTATTTTCATGCCGCTATCTTTCTCTGTTTTTTTTTTGTGACATAATCAACTCCTCATTTTTTTTAATGGAATAATTGACTTTGCTTGATCTACTCAATTATCTTACTTGTATATTTCTACCCCAGTGAGATTGCACAACCTAGTAATAAGAGAAGAAAACATAAGTGTGAGACTATCTTTCTTCAAATACTCCTTGAACTCCTAGAAAATCATGTGAGCAACATTAAGCAGAATGTAGTCAAGAATGCAAGCAACCACTTAGGCTCTCAATACAGTGATATTGAATACATTTCCGCATGAGGAAACTCAGCTGCAAATAAGGGGTATTCAATTCTTTGATTTGCAATGAACTCTTTGAAGGTGTTGTCTCTTTTTGTGACAACTCAAGGTGCCATATTGTTCGGACATATATTACACACCAACTAATTATCTGGAGCACAATTTTGTGGTCTAAATAATGTGATGTCAGGATTTTATAATTGATGGAACCTATTGATTGCTTCGGCTCCAATATTTATCATTTTACCTTTTATTTTAATAATTGGAGTTGCAAATCTAACCTCTTTGAGGTCTGTGTAATATTATATTATTCATTATTCATTACCCTTACAAGCGTCAGCTCGAAAACATACATCCCATAGATACGAAAAATTGATAAAAGTTAGGAAGAGCTTTAGCCACTCGATCAAGTCCAATTTCTCTTTTAGGGAACAACTTCTTTTTAGCAAAGTCAGAGTAATAGCATCTCTCACATTTCGGATATAAATTTAGTTTGAACATATTCATCCTCAAATTCCAAAGGGTCCTCATGCATTGCTTAACCTGAGTTAGCATTGAATTTTTACCTTTGATACCTAATTCTTTTTTAAAACACAAGTTCGAGGTATTGTTTAGGACTCTTTGATGAAGTCAATTTCAGAAATTTTGGTGCAGGTCCCACAATTCCCATTTGACTTTGAAATTGGTTCATTTCCATTTTATGTGTTTTTGTGATCTAAACGAACGTACATACATTGTGATTATCTAGTTGATAGTGTGGCAAAGTTCGAAGGTCGTTCGTAAATGAAAAGTTATGTACTTGTGATTTGGAGCGCACACGTTTGGCCTACAGATAGGCTACGACTTCCTTTCTATTTTGATTGAGCTTGAATGCAAAAATGCATGTTGATTAGAATAAATTGGGGGCAGGTACCTAGTTATTCTTATTTCTCTTCTTAGATACCATGTTTTAGGATTAATCCACATTTTTTTGGGTTTAGTACCATGCTAGTTGGTTTTTATGTGTGTTGTTGCATGTTGTTATATATTAATTGTGTTACTATTTTGGTAATGACCATGTTTGGCCTTAGTTTAGGGGTATATGAGTGTTGACTTATACTTGCAATCCTTTGCCTTGTTTTGTGTATGACGTCATTTCAGATGGACTAGATCCTTGTAGACATAAATAGAATACTTGAGTCTGATAGCATGAACCTTAGTTAGGGCGATTTCACAGCTTGTTAGATCTTATGTTCTGTTACTATATTTTTGCGCCTCCAATATGTTACCAAATGTTTTGTGCTTTCGCAGCGACATGTGATTGGATTCTTGTAGGCTTGGGGCGTTTAGTTGATTCTTTGTGGGTGTACGTCATTCCATAGTGACTTGGTACTGATATTTGAGATCTTCTTTGGAGTCAACAAGCCCCCGGGTCATTCTTAACAATTGGGCGGCTAACGCCCCTAGGAGTGGACTAGCTGCTGGGCGGCCTTAATTTATAAGACCGTTTTCGAAGTTGACATGCATCCATGTCACTCTCGCAAGTTGGGATGGAGTGGATTTGCAGGCTTAGCACCTTAGATTTATTGTCACTCTTCGTATCTGGCCTGTGAGTTGGCTGGATATGATGGTTACTTGGGCTGCGAACCTGACTTTTTCTTCATGGCTTTCTTCTTTTAGTAGACTTAGCTATTATGTGTAAATGTCGGGCTTATGGGGTCTATTCGGATTTTATTTAAACTTGTTCACAATCTTACCTTCTGGGCTTATGGGGTCTAGTTAGGTTTAGTTAGTTGTACTTAGATTTACTATTGGTATGCTCGTGTGCTTTCTTTTATATCTTCTTTGACCTCTGTTTGTGTCTAGATTCTATCATTTCTTATTGTCTTTACCTTTCTTGCTCACTCAACCTTTGATCCCTACTGAGTATCTTTCTTTTGATACTCATGCAATATTATGCATATGTTTTGTGATGCAGGTCCTTCTAGCACCTCGAATCCGAAAGAGGGTACCATAATATATTTCAGTAGTTACAGGTGCCATCCACGTTGGCCAACTATGGCCCGTGGGTTCGACCACGGACCGTAGGTAGGTCGGTGGATTGACCACTTAAAATTTTCCAGGCCTTGGACCACGGTTGGACCAACGAACCAATAATGGGTCTACGATCCGTGGTCAAGGAACCATATGTCAGGCCAAAAGTCTCTAACCATCAACAACGGTCCACCCGGACAGACTGTAGGTTGACCTATGGTCCGTGGCTCCACACATAGGATTATCATCAGGTACAGGAACTTTGACTCCCAGTTCATCTTCTACGGACATGCCGGACGGCCCTTAGGTTGATCTACGGTCCGTAGGTTGTTTCAGTGTTCCACACTTCGTCAGACTTCCTTGAAGTTCCTATCTACGCCCACAATCGACGGACCGTCATAGGACCTATGGTCCATAGGTCCCTCCATGGGTGCCCACTTCTGCAGATTTTCAGCTATCATGTCACTTTACCACATCCAAGCCTATTTCCTACAAACATGATAGAAAACACATTATTTCTAATAAAAAATGGACCTAGACACACACAATTCTTAAATGAAATGTATTAAAAATACTGTCAACTCACGGTATATCAACACCCTCAACTTAAACATGTTGTCTGTCCTCTAGTGACACACTAACACTCTAAACGACACTTTTGTAGAAGCAGATATACAAACTCAGCAATCACATGACTATTTCAACCCATTCCATCTTCTTAGTGCAAATCATTTATATTAGACTCAACAAGCTAACTCATGCAGATCAAGAAATGACAAAGATCGACCAATAAACACCACAACATACACTTTTCACAATCACCAAGGTACCAACTTTCCGGCAATGTAACTAGTGCCCTCACTTCAAACGAAATCCTTTTCACACAGAAGATATGAATTTTGAGCTTTAGGATTCATTCAACACTCACGCTCAGAAGTGACTTCAAGTACAGTTAGTGCTCAATACCATAGGCTTACACTTATTTTCACTGCTTAAACTCTCTAAACTAGTTTCTAGGATCACTATAGGACTTTCTTGGCTTGTAACGTAGGTTCATGGTCAAGTGAGGTACATTTGGATACTCTTTAGTGACTTTTTGCCCTCCTTGACATTACATTAGGCTTTCTACCTCTTTTTGCCCTATTCTTGACATCCTACCGTTTTACCTTCTTTCCCTTGATTCTCTTCAACCATGGATGCGACTTTAGACTTTGTAGCTCTTTATTTTTTCACTTTCTTCTTTTTCTTGAGTTTATTCATTTCTTTCACTTTCAAAACTTTTGTTCGTCTTCTTTTGCACAAAGTCACATCCTATCATCTCTTTTTTTTTCTCTTTTCTTTTTTTCAACACTAAACTCTTTTCGTACGTATTTTTCTTTCGGTTTCCTTTTTTCATAGCTACCCTCAACTTATGAATTTTCCATTGGTTGAGGTGCACAATACTCGATGTCGAATCAGGGCCAAGATTGAGGTCACTTTTTGCATTAGCCACCCTCAACTTAGGCTTTTGGCCTAGGTCAAGGTGCACATTTCCAAGGAGGGGCTCGGACCAACACAGTAGATTATGGGATGGTGAGTTAGGGGTTTAGAAAGAAATGGTCTTATTCAGACTTTGTGGCTCTTATTTTTCACTTTCTTGTTTTTCTTTCATTTTATTTTTCTTTATTTCTTTCAGCACTTTTATTTATCATTTTTTTTTGTTTCTTTTGCACAAAGTCATATCCTCTTCCATCTTTTCTTTTCTCTTTTCAACACAAACTCTATTCATACCCTTATTTCTTTCGATTTCCTCTTTCATAGCCACCCTCAACTTATGGATTTGCAATAGTTGAGGTGCACAATATCCGATGTCGGACCAAGGCCAATATCTAGGTAACTTTTGCATTAGCGACCTTCAACTTAGGCTTTTGGCCTAAGTCAAGGTGCACATGTCCAAGGAGGGACTGGGGCCAAAACTATTATTTTAGGGAAGGTAAGTTAGGTGAATCAAAAGAAATGGTTTATTTTAGGCTCAAATATTTGGATCAAAGGGAACATTGATTGAATTTGGTTGGATCATTTAGGCTTAAGTGGACTAATTTGAACAAGGGCCTATGATCACTTCCAAACCTCTAGCCTAGATCATCTTAGTAAAACCAACGGGGTAAGTTCTAGATTGGCACATATTGTCTGAACATTTAATTTTTCGCACACTCTTGGCACATTGTTTCATTATCAAATTATCAGATTATCTAGTTCAAGTTTTAGCTTAAGTCATTATGTCAAGTCGGTTCTTATCATGTCACATTGAGATCCAACACATTTAACTCATCATCACTACAAATCTAGCACAATTCAACATTTTTGGACAGGGATAATTTTTTTCATGCTTTCATTTCTCTACTTACTGAACACATACATTCCTAAACATGCCGGTTCAACAGAAATTAAACTGTCTCTTGGGGGAAAACAACACAGGCAACAAAACCCAACAGAGGATGATTAATGATGTTTCAAAGACACTTCATCCAATTCTAAGCGTCAACAATCGCTAATCAGTATAAAACCCAACTAAATGAGTTGGGGTCGAATCCCACAGGGAGCGATATGCGTTTAAGATTCAATAGGAAAGTATGAACAAGTTGAAATCAGTCATAAGAATAAAAATTGTCGAACAAAGACATCATTCAAATCAGGGGGTGACAAGAATGTCAAATGGGGGTTTTGGTTTTGAAATTATCAACTACAAATAGCAGCAGACAATATGAAATAGCAATAATGAGATGGATTCTTGGTATACGATTCGATTATAGGCTATTATAGACAAATGGGTAATTGCAACCATTAGAAAATGGCTAACTATTAGTGAGTAAGCTAGGCTATAGAGGAGATAAACTTTCTCTCGAACAATTTACCCTGAATCAAATTGATTTCTCTCAAACATCAACAAGCATGCAAAATAACAACACCCCCCACACTTTAGTCCATTCACTTTCTCAAGCTGAATGTGTGGAAAAGGGTTTAGGATTCACTCTCTCAAGCTGAACCCAGGTCAACCCAATACCCACGGACTATCAATCAAACACCTTAGTTCTAAAACCTCTCTCGAGCAAGTCAAGAACACAAATGTAGAATCGTATTTGCAACTACAATTCTTAAATTAACCCACAATAAATGATTGAACTCACTTTTAAATAACATTTAAACTAACAATTAGCAACACCTATAAGCTAAATCAGCCCATAATCATATAATCACACCCCAAGAATTGGGGTTTTAACTAGACATCACAAGAAGGTAAAAACAGTTACCAAATTGAGTATCCATCAACTGGGTATGTGTAGATTCATCCTTACAATGCTCCAATTCGAAGAATATAAAAGACCCACTTCCAATTTCTCAAAAGTGAAAAACTTCAATACTTTAAAGCTTAGGAAAAACTAGAGAAAATTGTCTCTCCTGTTCAGAACTTAATAATAGACTCAAATTATGAATTCAGATTCCTAATTGATTCATTGATTACTAAACTAATTGTTCAAAACCATATTTATAGTGGCCAAAAATGTGTTGGGAAGAGTCACTCGGTGAAGTAAGTTGCGCTCATTGAACCACTCGGTGAGCCGCCCTTTGGGCAATTCAATCGCCCTTCTACCTTGGCTTTCAACATCCTCAAGGTCCGTAACTTTGGATGATCCCATACTCTATCGCAGAACCACTCGGCAATCAGCCGACTGCTCATTTCTCTCGTCAACTTAATTTCTTCCCTCAGAGCTTGGCACACTGGAACTTTAGGTGGTCAAATAGCCATTTGGCGACTCGCCAAGTGATCTTGGCGATCACCAGACTCTTTTTTCTTCATTCTTTAAGCTCGCTTTGTTCCTTTTTGCAACTTAGCGTCTTTCCTTTGTTCCTCAATCCATAATCCTGAAAAATCAAGGGTTTTACATCAGTTATTGACAAAAAAATAAGCATTTGAGGACACTAAACCTATATAATAAAGCCCTAAATGAGTCCAAATCTCGGACTCATCAACACCCCCAAATTAAACTTTTGCTTTTCCTCAAGTAAAACTCAAGATCATCAGTTCACAAAGGATGTCTCAAATAGTGCTACAAAAGACTCAATTATGAATGCACACAACAAGACTCAATGTACTCATACAAGGAACAATTGTGCAATCAAAGATTCAAGTTATGACTCACCATTATAAAAGATTTTCAAGTTCACAATACCTACTTTAAATGCAAGTTCAAGCTCAACAAAGGTACTCAAATGCCCTCCCAACAAAGATGATTCCATATTCACACAAATTGTTCAACACTTTATAGCTTCGGAATAATATACAACTCTCACACTTAAAAAGATGAACACATGCATGACTTCACCCATAGGTTTTCCCTTATTTTCCAGCCAATATTTGTTTCAGCTCACTCAAGATCAAAAAGGTCTTTTCAAGGCTTGTAACGCGGCTAAGTGTAAATGTATGGTCATTTAGGCTTAGTGGCAACTATCCTCATGAAATGTGGTATGAACAACTTTCCTTCCTTTTCTTCAGCATTTTAATTCATGCTCAAAATTCACCCCATTATTCACTTCTCATGGACTACCGGACACCCCATTTCTTTTACGACTTTCACCACTTTGTTTCACAATTTTTTTCATTCTTTTTCTATTTCTTTCTTCTTTTATTTCTCTCTTTTTTATGTATGGAGGGGTTCCATCTTTTTCAAGTCCATGGATCAAGGGGGTCTTCTTCACACTTCTTGATTTTCATTCTAATTTTCACCACACCCCCAATTTAGGCCTTTGGCCTAAGTTGGCTATTCAAACACACCACACTTTCATGAGGATTATGGGTGAATGGTTAATGGGCGATTACAATTTCATCAAGTTTCTTCCAAGAAAAGGACAAGGCTCAAAGAGGTTCAAGCAAGATTCACACATCTCACAAGGTTGGCCACAAAAGAGGTATATTGTCAAATTGTTTCACTCTTTAAAATTATGGCCTAAGATCATTTCAATAGTTTGCATCACTTAGTCAACCGGACCAACGGGGAAAATTCAAGGTGTCACCACACAAGGTTCACAGTAAGCTCATCACACAAGGCATTGGCACCAATATCAAACAAGACTCCACACATTCTTTAGTGTGCAATGATAATCACAAGAGACTCATTCGATAATTGGCTAGTTACAATGAGATGCAAAAAGTTTACATATTGCCTATGCAACTTCATTTGGCTTCATCATAGCCGCGCATTCATTTTTTTTATTAAGAGCACTATTCAAGTCATCGGTATTGATCATGATCGATATTCAAATTTGCACAAGAACAACCACAATCACACACAAGAAGTGGCAAATTTTTTAGAAAGTGTCGAAATCCATTTTCATTCAAATTTGCATTCAAAACAAAGAGCCATAAGCTCAAACATCCACAACACAATATATCAAAATAGATTTTATGCACAAAAACCCAATAATATATATACAAGATAATCACAAGAGGTAGGTATGAAATACCTCACCCCACCACAAAAAAAAGCACTTGTCCTCAAATGCAATAAAAATATCCAAAAGTTAATAAAAATGACAGAGAGAGAGGTAAAGGAAGGTCATGTCTACACAGTCGCTCCATCTGTCTGGGCATCAGTGCCCTCTGTCGCATCAGCAGTAACGGCTCCACTAAATCCAACCATGGTGGTGTCTCTCAAGGATGACTTGCGGGAAGTCTCAAACATCGCATCCTCTAGGTCGACCAGATCATCATATACGGCAGCATATCGCTCCCCAAGATGCTCCTCATCGGTCTCCACATTTGATGCATCAGCTGCCACATCCTCCATAAGTACATCTCCGGTGGTAGCCGGAGGAATCTTAGAACTGCCGGGACACCCTCAGTCTCAGCTGCCTCAAAGAGAAAAGTGAATTATGTAGACTTTAGATAGTCCACATCCTTCCTCAAGTATGCAACCTCAACTTTCAAAGTCATAACCTCTGAAGTAGCCCCCTGGCGACACTAGCAAGACTATACTCTCGATGTGAGAGTGCCAATAGATGTCTGGAAGGGTGTCAATGCAGCTAGAATGGTGCTCTCAATCATCCATGTTACCGCTGCCTCAAACCTGGTAGCCCGTACATCGGCAGAATGAGCTAAATGCCCCATCTCCAGGATCATGGCCTGAATAATCCTGGTGGGCTGGGAAGTAGTAGAAACACCAGGAGCCTGGAAGGAAGTGAAAGCAGGTGTACTTGAAGGCCCGGAGGCCGGAGTATGTACCTCCGGGGATGTGTCCACCGGAGCTGCTCTCATCCTGTCTGCCTCCTCCAGAGTGTACTCGGCCTCTATATGTCGGATGTCTGTGGAGGCTGTGGGGGTGACCTCGATGTCCCTCATCTCATCACGAGAAACTCCCGAACGCCGGCATAGCTCTGTGTTCAGGACTAGAAATGGAAGGGACGTCTGGCATTGCTTGGCCCTCATGGACATCTCTTGCTCAATGATGAGTCTCATGTCAATGCTCTTCCGGGCTATGATTGACCCAAAGTAGGCCATCTTTCGGTGGCAGAGGATGGACTCATTTTGTGAAGGCATGATGGAGGTGCGGATGAATCCTAACCAGTACAGTGCAGCTACATTCCGGTCCTTCTTCTCTATTGGAGCTCCTACCTTAATCCACCTCGAGGTGGTGTCAGAAATGAAGGAGGCAAGCCAACCCTTGAGATCATTCAAAGGTGTCGTAGTGGTAGCCAAATTTGGGTAGTCTAAAACTGACCCTTTATAAAATACAGTGTTGATATGATCAAGCCTGCAGTGCACTACTGTCCCTCCTACAATGATGGACCCTATCGGTCTGAAAGCATTGCCTTCTTCTTTCCCTTAGGGATCATGTCACAGTATGTTGAGTAAAACTACCATACCTATGTAGGGATATATGGGCCTCGGGGCCTGGTAAACTTCTCGAAACAATGGTACTGGAGTGTTTCCCTCACCCTGGAATATCTGCCATCTAGGCACTCTGTGGACGGCAGCTTCTCTTCTAGAATCGTCCTCAGTCCCTCGGCTTTTAATCTGTTAAGTAGCTAGGGAGGAGGACCCTGAACTGGTGGCACTGGAACCACCATCTGTGCCGGAGATGACACTATATCTGCCGCAGGAAATGTGGCCTCTGGAACCCTAGATGCATCTTGGCAAGACCTAGGCCAAATTTCTGCTCGCCGGTACTGTAGAGGCTGGTCATCATCTGGCTAGGGGAATGCAGCCTAGGAGGCAAATAAATCCTCATCACTACCGGCATCGAGCTCCAGTCTCTCAGCATCGGGCGCCTTGTCATTGCCTTTTCCTCCCTTGGGAGGTGCCGACTTTCCCTTTTTAGGAGGGTTAGCTACCCCTTCATTTATAATTATGCCCTACGCTCTTTTTCGGAACGGCATGTCTAAGTTGGTTCTAACCATATCTGCAAAAACAACGTAAAATGTTAGAGTTAATCCAAGAAAATTTGCAGAAATCATGTTGCAGACAGACTCGCCGATCGGATCGGCGAGTCGCCGAATCACTTTGTCGAGCCAGATCGGGCTCGCCAAAAGGATTATCTCAAAAAAATTACAGAAAAATGGCATGTCGGCGATGAGAAGGGCCTTTCGGCAATCCATGACATCATTCGGCGAGCACAGGCAAGCCCGCCGAAAGTTACAATGTATTTTAGGGGTTAGGGGCGTAGAAAGGGCGATCAAGGAAGACTTTCAGCGAGTCGCCGAGTTCACTAAGTGAACTCAAGCTTCTCGCCGAAAGTTCCAGAACCAAACCCACTCAAAGCATGAAATTAAAGGTAATCTGGGGGGGACTTTGGTGAATCGCCGAGTTGTTCGACGACCTCGACCCAGCTCGCCAAACTGCCCAATGTGCCATTTTCAACCCCAACTTCCAAATTCAACCCTGCAGCCCCAAAAAAAAATCAAACCACATACACATTCAATTAAGCTCAGACCCATTAGACCCATGCCACCGGGGTACTCAAACTTCCCCCGGTTAGGCCAAAATTGGCCGTTTGACGACTTTAGGCCTTAGGATTGGCATCAAACTCTCCATCATTGGGCAAAGTTTGTCATTTAACACAAATTTGGGTTACTATGACTTCACCCGACTAGACTCAACAACATATAAACACAACCCACAATATTCTGATAAATTTTAAGGCATGCAATTTGGGAAATCAACAATTTAGACCATTAAGGCATGATATCAAAATTAAAACAGGCACACAAGCACACATATAGGCTTTTAGAGAGGCCAAACACACATTAATAAGAACAATACGATTGCAAATGAGTATAACCGCTAATAAAGAATTTGGGGTTCGGAAAACCAACCCTTAATGCCGAATATATGAATTTGTAAAGCTAGATGGCAAAGTATTCATCCTTACAATGCTCCAATTCGAAGAATATCAAAGACCCACTTCTAATTTCTCAAAAGTGAAAAACTTAAATTCTTCAAAGCTTAGGAAAAACTACAGAAAACTGTCTCTCATTTTTAGAACTCAATAATAGACTCAAATTATGAATTCAGATTCCTAATTGATTCATTGATTAATAAACTAAATGTTCAAAAAGATATTTATAGTCGCCAAAAATGTGCTGCAAAGAGTCACTTGGTGAAGTAAGTCGGGCTCGCCGAACCACTCGGCAAGCCACCCTATGGGAACTTCAATCTCCCTTTTGTCTTGGCATTCAACATTCTAACCTCAAGGTCTGTAACTTTGGGCAATCCAGCACTGCATTGCAGAACCACTCGGTGATCCGCCGACTGCACCTTTCTCTCCCAACTTGATTTCTTCCCTCAGAGCTTGGCTCACTGGAATTGTAGGTAGTCAACTAGCTATTCGTCAACTCGCCAAGTGGTCTTGGCGATCATCAGGCTCACTTTTCTTTATTCTAAATGCTGACTTTGTTCCTTTTTGCAACTTAGTGTCCGTTCTTTGTTCCTCAATCCATAATTCGGAAAATCAAGGGTTTTACATCAGTTATTGGCACAAAATAAGCATTTAAGGACATTAAACCTATATAAATAAAGCACTAAATGAGTCAAAATCTCTGACTCATCAAAGTATTATGAGTTTGGTTACTCAGTCTTCACCCTATTACTCATAATCCATTTACCGCACCCTTAAAAAAATAAAGCGCAATTGTCCGAAATACACAAAAAGAATAAAAAGTAAAGGATTGGGTAAAGCAAACATGTGGCTCATATGCGCTGAATACCACTCAAGCAGCGGGTGGGTCTAGTTTCCCGGAACCCGCTAAATCAACACGTGGAACGCCATCAGTAGCGCTCCCATCTACCATCTCAACACCCTCAGTAGTGCTATCATCAACTCTCACCGCACCATCAGTAGTGCTCACGTTGCTAGATGCGCCAACACCTAACTCCTTAGCCCGTTGATCTCTCATCTCCTCGTCGACTATGAATGCCCTTCGGGCCGCCTCAGTTTGATGGCACTCCCAGTTGCTCGCTCCCCCAACCCTAGTGTCATCATAAGTATGACGGAAGTGAGGGCTCTTCCCAACAGTACAGGAAGAATCTTGTGGCAGCATGTCATCACCAGATAGGGCACTTATCACCACATCACCCGGTTCAGCAGGGGTAGACTCTAACTCAGTCTCTGGGGGAGCGAGAATTGCATCAAGATCAGCACAGAGGATAGCCAACTCCTGCTGGAAGGTGGTTATATCAATGGTCGAGGTCGGCCACTCCAGGAATTGAAACTAAAAGGCATCCAAGTGGATATGAATAGCCTTGACCTTCTGCTCCATGTGATGCTCCATGTGCTGCTCAACCCTGACCTCGGACTACGTTATAGCACGCTGCATCCATGGCCTCACATGGTGAAGTAAAGTGGCCATCTGTTCCTCTAGCCTCTAGACTCGGACTAGAGGTATGGAGGTGGAACCTGAAGAATGAGTGGCTCTAGATAATCCATAGGCCTGACTGGCGGCCAGAGATGGTGGAGCCTGGGCCTCTGTTGTAGTAGCTGGAGGGGCAGTGTTATCATCCTGCATTTGTGCCACATTCGCTATAAGATCATCGCCCAATGGTGGCACCTCAACATGTGGCTCTCTGTCAGGTGCAACTGCATTGTCCTCATCCCGAATAAGGCTTGTATAAAGAGTCTTGGTTGCGTGAAGCAACCGGACACAATGCAATACTGTACACCAAAGTCCCTGCAAAGCTGGTAGATGAGGCAGGGGAAATAAAAAGTGGTGGTGGCCTTGAAGGCCTTCTCATTGATCTCATCGATCAGTATGCGGATGAAATCAACCTCAAGTCCCGCCACCCTAGTTGCAACTATCACCGTTCGGTCCCAAGTGACGACATTGTCCGCCTGAGTTGAGGACTGCCTATTACGTACCAGCAGTCAGAAGAATTTTGCAGCAAAATTTAAGGTGGCCTTCCTGATGCCCATGCTTGGAGTACTTGTTCGCCATCTGTGGCAAGATGTCGTGCTAGCCACCTAATAAGTGACTCCCGCTTCTCGATATTCCTCAGAAATTGACCACTCTGCATGATGCCCAAGTGATAATCTAGCTCTACTGTATTGATGAGCAGAGTCTAATCTGGGCCATAGATAAATCTCCGTAGGGTGGTCTCAAAGATGTCCACAGATAAGCCCCGAACTTGTGTAGCCTCAAGTGGAGGCTGAGTTGTGGGCTTGGACCTCTTAGAGATGGACCCTCTAATAGTGGCAGCATAGGAAGCGTAGAACTCCCTGACTATCTCCTCACTGTACGTGCCTGGGGGCCGGGCAAGCCACTCTATGGTAAGTGACTCATTTGATCATTATTTGAATAATCTAATCTAGATACTAAAATGCTGTGAAGAGTGAAATCTTGTGCTAAATTGGGAAAAATTCCACTTCATGGTGAAAAAGGGGATAGTTCTTGGTCATCAGATTTCTGAGAAGGGTATTGAGGTTGATAAAGCTGAAGTCGAGGTAATAGAAAACCTTCCACCACATATCTCTATTAAAGGTGTTAGAAATTTTCTTGGGCATGCATGCTTTTATAGAAGGTTTGTCAAGGATTTCTCTAAAATTGCACACCCATTATGCAAATTGCTCGAAAAGGAGTGTAAGTTTGTTTTTTATAATGCTTGTTTGAGAGCATTTGGAGAGTTGAAAGCAAAGATAGTTTATGCACCTATCATTATTTCACCATATTAGGGGCAACTATTTGAAGTGATATGTGATGAGAGTGAAGTGGCGCTTGGTGTGGTATTGGGACAAAGGGGAGAGAATATTCTTCATCCTATTTACTATGCCAACAAGGCTCTAAATGTGGCTCAAAAGAACTACATAGTGCCGATCATTGGTCCAGATTAGAGGAGGAAGCTATGCTCAAGCTAGGAGATGGGGCTAAAATTAATGATGTTTTTCCAGAGGAACAGGTATTGGCTGCTTCGCATGATCTTATTTCTTGGTTCGCATACTTTGCTAACTACTTGGCAAGTGATCTAGTTCTATCATATTTATCTTTTAACTTAAGGAAAAATTTTATGCATGATGTGAAGAAGTTCTTTTGGGATGAGCCTTACTTGTTTCGTACTTGTGCTGATGGGATTATTCGTCGTTGTGTGCCCAAGGTTGACATAATGAGTATACTAGAGGTGTGTCATTCATCACTTGTTGGTGGGCATCATAGTGGTATTCAGACTGCTCATAAAATCTTGCAGTGTGGGTATTATTGGCCTACCATCCACCAAGATGCTCATGATTTTGCCAAGTCTTGTGATAGTTGCCAAATAGAAGGAGGGATTTCAAAGAGGTACGAGCTACCTATGAATCTGATATATGTGATTGAGTTGTTTGATGTTTGGGGCCTTGACTTTATCAGTCCATTTATGAGCTCACATGGGATGAAGTATATTAATGTTGCACTTGATTATGTATCTAAATGGGTGGAAGCAATTCTGCTTTAATACAATTAAGGGAAAAATGTCACTGCATTCCTAAACAAGAGTATCTTCTCTAGATTTGGTACACCTAGGGCAATTATCAGCGATGGAGGTTCCCACTTTTGTAATAAGTTGTTCAAGGCGTTGTTAGAGAAATATGGAGTTCGTCACGATGTAGAAACTCCTTGATAACGATCTCTTCCAAAATTTGATATGCTCAAATTACACCTCCCTAAAGAAGTATAAGTGATCGTTATCAAGTAAAGAACCCAACTTGTAGGTTGGGGTCGATCCCACGAGGAATATGGTTCAAACTTAAACTTAATTAACGATTATTTATGTTTAGTCAAATGATTTCCAAATACAAGTAATTAAAGGGGGGTGTTGTGCAAACAAGTAATAGATTGTTGATTGTTAAGTAACAAGTAAACAAGATTCAAACTTTGTTGTTATCAATAGGAGAAAGAAACTAGGGTGTATGTGTTTCCTACGATCTCTTAATGCGGTAATCCTAATAATAGTAATCCTTTCCTAGTGTTTTACATGCAAAGTTGGTAAGATAGGTATCCCTCAGTGATTGGTCCTCCAAATAGGGAATTTCACACCGCACCTTGGTCCGGCTATGTGTGTATAATTTACTAACCCTTACCTTTACCTCAGATTAGACATCACATCAATATATGGCTTAGTTTTTACCCTCGCACCAATTGACATTTGACTTTTAGATAGTATCACACTAAATCTCTGTCGATAATTTTTTTCTTATTAACTACCTCCTTGGTTCGGCAGGTAGCAACAAGGCGAGTTCTAATACGTGCACTCGTTAAAAAGACTTCTAAGCAAAAAAATTACAAATACATGCATCAACACTATTCAAGAATGACTTCATTATTATTCATACGTTGTTAATTGCTCATAGTTCCAACAACCCTAGTTGTGGATTTAGCTACTCATGCTTGAAAGAACACAATTCATGTTTTGATAAGAATAATTCATGAACTTACGTTTAGAGTAGAAGAAACCCGTAATCTCGAACTAAATTTCAAACCAAAAATCTTATAAATCGAAATTTGGAAATCAAATTGCCCAAATTTGCAAGTTAATTCCCAAGAAATTATCAAAAACAAAAGGTAAAAAATAATGTCTAACCCCCAAAAACGAGGTTTACATACGCTATTTACAAAAAAAAAACATGTCCTAAAAAAAATGAAACAAGAAAAGGAAATAAACTTTCTGGAGGTGGCTTTGATCGACGATTCGACCTACAGACCGTGGGTCGACCTACGGCCCGTAGGTCCCCTCCGTTGGTCAACACTTAGACCTTTTCTGCAAGGCCTGGAACCTTCAACTCCCAGTTCATCACTAACAAACGTGAAAGATGGACCATAGTTCGGTTCTCTTCCGTGGCTCCACACTTAGGATTTTCATCAGGTACTGGAACTTTGACTCACAGTTCATCTTCTATGGACGTGTAGGACGGCACATAGATCGACCTACGATCTATAGGTTTCTTCATTTTTCCACACTTGGTCAGACTTCCCTAAATCTTTTATCTACGCCCACCATCGACGGACCGTCATAGGACCTACGGTTCGTAGGTCCCTCCATGGGTGGCCACTTCTGCAGATATTTAGCTGTCATCTCACTTTACCACGTCCAAGCCTATTTCCTGCAAACATGATACAAAACACATTATTTCTAATACAAAATGGCCCTAGACACACACAACTCTTAAGTGAAATGTATTAAAAATATCGTAAACTCATGGTATATCATATTGATTGAAAGATTATGACATGAGTGTTCCTTATCACCCCGATAAATCTAATATGGTGGCGGATACTCTTAGTAGACTATCTATGGGTAGTGTTGCTCATATTGAAGAAGAAAAGAAAGAGTTGGTTCCAGGTGTTCATAGATTGGCTCGATTAGGAATTCAACTAGTGGAATCCACCAAAGGTGGTGTCATGGTTCACAATGGTTCCGAATCATCTTTTGTGGCGAATGTTAAAGCCAAGCAAGGTCTTGATCCGATTTTGGTTAAATTTAAAGAGGCAGTGCTAAAGAAATCCGTTGAGGCTTTCTCCTAAGGTGGAGATGGTATACTTAGATACCAAGGTCGGTTAAGTCTTCCAAATGTCGATGACTTGAGGGAGCAGATTTTGATAGAAGCCTATAGTTTGCGGTATTATATTCACCCGGTATCCACCAAGATGTAACGTGATTATGTGAGGTCTATTGGTGGAATGGGATGAAGAAGGATATTGCAGAATTTGTGGCTAAGTGTCCAAATTGCCAACAAGTAAAGGTTGAGCATCAGAAATAGGGAAGTTTGTCCTAGATATTAGTATTCCTACTTGGAAGTGGGAGTACTTGAATATGGACTTTATAGTTGGTTCACCTCGCACTCGGTGATAACATGACACGATTTGGGTGATAGTAGATTGGTAGATGAAATCGGCTAATTTTCTTCCCGTCAAGGTTTCTTAATCGGAGGAGGACTATGTCAAGTTGTACTGGAGAGAAATGGTAAGGCTACATGGAGTGACCTTGTCCATTATTTCCGATCGTGGTACCCAATTAACTTCTCAGTTTTGGAAGTCATTCCAAAAGGATCTTGGCACTAAGGTTAAGATTAACACGACTCTTCATCCCCAAACCGATGGGCAAGCGAGCGTACTATCCAAACTTTGGAAGATATCTTAAGGGCTTGTATGATTGATTTTAAGGGAAATTGGGATGACCATTTGCCATTGATTGAGTTTCCTTACAATAACAGTTATCACTCAAGTCTAGATATGGCTCCATTTGGGGCCTTCTATGGCAGGAGGTGTAGTTATCCTATAGGATGGTTTGAGGTTGGTGAATTTTCCCTAATAGGCCCCAAATTGGTACAATAGGCCATGGAGAAAGTTTGTCTTATAAGGGAAAATTAGGAAACTGCTTAAAGTCGACAAAAGTCGTATGCCAATATGAGAAGAAGAGATCTAGAGTTTGACGTTAACGATTGGGTTTACTTGGAAATCTCACCTATGAAGGGTGTAATGAGTTTGGCAAGAAGGGGAAGCTTAGACCTTGGTAGGTAGGCCCATATAAGATTTTGAGGCATGTTAGCAAGGTTGCCTATGAGTTAGATTTGCCAAATGAGTTAGCAACATTGCATCTTGTTTTCCATGTCTCTATGCTTAAGAAGTGTGTTGGAAATTCGACGTCCATAGTTCCCCTAGAAGGGTTGGGAGTTGATGAAAGTCTCTTTTATGAGGAAGTTCCGATTGAAATTTTGGACCGACAAGTGAAGAAGTTGAGAAACAAGGAAATAGCTTTTGTGGAAGTGTTGTGGGGGATTCAGTTAGTTGACGGTGCTACTTGGGAGGCCGAGGCCGATATGATGTCCTGATATCCTCATCTCTTTCCTTCTACTCTTGGTCTAGCTTGAGGTAATGAATTCCTCTTGGTTTGTCCTTGTTTTGGGAGTCATGTGTTTTTATGTGTTTCCATGATTTCCTTATTCGATGCATGTTCATGTAAACTTGTCTTTTTAAAAAAAATGAGTTTTCATGCTTGATTTTCCTCATGTTGTTGTGCATTAAGTATGAGTTGCCTATAGACTTCATGAGATGAATTGATCAACATGCTTTAGATATGCTTTTTGAGATTGAATTGCATATGAGCTCCATGAGATTGTGTTGAGCATGCTTTTAGCTTGGAGAAGGTAGTTCCTCCTTGAAAATGAGTAATTTTTACATTTCATGCATATTGGGTTTCTAGATGTAGTTTTTACTCCCTTATTATGCTTTCGAGTATGATTAGCTTGGAGTTGATGTTTCTTCCTTGTTTATTTGCATTGCATGCATAATGGGCTGATAGAGTTAGGTTCACCCCTCTTATACTATTTTGAGAACGTCCTATCTTGGAGTCGATAGTTCCTCCTTGGTTGCATGCATTGCATTGTAGGTTGGGTTGTTAGTTCCTCTCCTACTCTTTTAGAACCAAGTTAAATCTCATTCGAGGACAAATGGTCCTATGGGGGAGATATTGTAACACCCCGAATCTGAAAGAGGGTGCCATGAAAGATTTCAGCAGTTCCAGGTGCAATCCACGTTGTCGAGCTATGGCCCGTGGGTTGGACCCCGGACTGTAGGTGGATCCGTGGATTGGCCACTCAAAATTTTCCAGGCCATGAACCACGCTGGACCTACGGACCGTCGATTGCTCCACCATCCATGGTCCATGAAACATAGGTCAGGCCAAAAGTATCTAACCACTAACCACGGTCCACCAGGACAGGCCGTGGGTCAAACCACGTTCCGTCCACTGTGTCGGTTGGTAGGTCGGTGACAGTTGACAGTTAGTTCAGGGGTAGTTGGGTCTTTTCCTAACTAATTATTTCATATACTACATCGTGTTACCCTTCACTAAGACCATATATTAGCTTTTTCAACCCCTAAATTAACCCATTCACTTCATTCTTCCAAATTCACAAAAGAAAACTAAATTCCCTCCATAAATATTTCTCTCTCTAGAAACTTGAAGAAGAAGAAGATTCATCCTAGGGTTTCATGTCAAGGTCTCAATTCCTCCATTGAAGGCTAGATTTTGAATTCAAGGTATGATAGTTTTCATCCATGGAGTTCCCAAATTCCTCTATTTCAAATGGTAGAATTCCCTAATTGAGTTAGAGTTTTCTTCAATTATCATGGGTTATTTTCATTATTGTTTTAAATGATTGAATTATGATCTATTTTGCATGAATTGATGATACATGATGATTTTACCATGAACCCATGCAATCCCCATGTTTTCGAGTTATAAATCATATGATGTGGGATTTTGATCTTCAAGGAAGAGTTTTAGGAAATTAGGCATGTAATGCAAGCTTTACATGTATTTATTATTAAATCCATATCTAACCCATGTTTTCTAAGAATTGATGATTGAAAGTGGGTTTTCAACCTCAAGAGTTAATTTATGGACTTATGCATTGTTTTATGAAACATATGCAAATGTTTTAAGGGTGTTTTGAGATTAAAGTACCAATGAAGATGTTGTGTTGTGGAAGGATATTCTCACTAAACACATAACTAGCATGATGTGAAAGGTTTTCTCACATAGAAAGAATTATTTGGATTGAAAGGCTTTCTTACCTAATTGAATCAAAGAGTAAGAGCTATTCTAATGAACTAGCTTGGTCTGGTTGTCCAAGGGCACCTTTCCATGATTAATGAAGTCAAGTAAGAAATGACTATTCCTTGGGATTTATGCTTAGCACCGAGTGGATACTCATAATGAGTAGGAAGCTCTCCCGTTAGTAGAGCCCAGGTTTCTAGAAGCAATCTCATGAGATGGAAGCTCCCCCGTTAGTAGAGGTCGGGCTTCTACTAGCAATCTCCTTATCCCTTAACTATGTGCCCCCATAGGTTGATTAGCTAGTGTATCCACTTAAGCCAGAAGTTCATGGTTCTACCTTGGCAAGTAGGACAACCCTTTTTCAGTGTGGTAATGAACTAAGGTTACTTCAAAAAGTATCGGATATGAGTTCAAAGGTTTTAAAGATGAAGTTAGCTTGCATTGACCATGATTGTATGACTTATGTTTTATAACTCTTTTACATCATGTTTAGCTTGGTCAATTGCATGTCATGAAATTAAATATCCATTTTAGTATGATTTAAACATTTTATGCATGGCTATCATACTTGGTACATTGTTTTGTACTAATGCATACTCTTGCTTTCCTTTTTTTCCAAATGTAGGGTCTGATATTTAGGGTGCTCAGTTTCGTGGCTAGTGGATGATTTGACTTATTACCAAGCTTTGGTGAGTCCTCATGCTTCGAGGAGGGACTTTATTGTTTTCACTCTCTTTCATGTATTTTCTCTTTTGGACATGATGTATGGGCTAGGCCCAATTTCATTATATTGTATTAGATGACTATGATGAGACAAGTGTATTAGACTTCCGCTTTGCTTTTATAAGAATTTTTTTGGACTTGGACTATTGTTTTACTCTTATTGTTATATTTCTTATGTTATGAGAGCTAAGTGGCTTGTACGGAGTCCTTCGGGATTCTATATGTTATGTTACATCTAGGGGGTACCTCTGGGTTGTGATAGTCCTACTATTAGTTGTTGGTGGTGATTGTTTATGCCGTCTTTAGAAGCTTTTGAGATTAGAGACGTGGGTAAGCATATGGTGTCCTTGATCTACATGTCTCCTTTTGTATATATGTTTATCTAGTCTTTTCCCTTTGAGACGGCTTGTTGTGGTCTACTTTTGGAGCTTGTATTTTTATAGTAGACAATTATGTACTTGTGAGTTCCAGGTTCTCGAAGGGATTCTCTTGTATATAGATTTTTGCATGATTTCGGTTCCATTTTCTTTTATTTTCTAGTGTTAAGTCTTTTTAGTCCTACCCATATACACATTACTTGTTGTTATGGGTACTGTTTGGCTTTTTTTCTGGTGGGTTATAGTGGGTGACATCATCACTCGAAGAATCATGTTGTGACAAGCTGGTATCATAGTTAGGTTTACTGGTCTCACTTGTACAAAGTTAATCCCTAGTAGATTCCTATAGATCCGTGTGGAGACGTATGTATTCTATATTTGGGAGGTTACAAGGTATCTTTAGGAATTTTGCTTTTTGTATCACGTCAGTATCACTTGTTGCATTCTTTTCATAAGATGGCCCATACACTCTACATAGTGGCTCGGGGTAAGGACCGACCTCTGATGCCAGTTATGGGTGCAACATCACCCAGGATAGAGAGAGGGGCTCAGAGCGAGCAACGGGACCCTCCAAGAGCTCAGGTTCCAGCTCAGCCGGTGAGGCCTGAACTAGCCTAGCCACTACCCGAACTGGCTATGGCTACGGATCTTCAAGAAGCCATTACTCAGCCTTTGTCGATATTTAGAGAAATGCAACAGGCCCCAACATCAGTTGCACCTCTATCGGTACCCGCACCAAGTTAATAGGATCAGTCTTTAGTAGAGGCACCTCAAGCCCAGGTACCACCTGGGGATGCCTAGCCCGTGATCACGACCGGATCTATGTTACTAGAAGATCAGAAGATGCTAGAATAGTTACTTAGGTTTTCACCTCTGAGGTTTTCTAGGGTTGTGGTTGAGGATGCCCATGAGTTGCTAACTACTTGTCGGGAGGTTCTTTATACATTGGTGTTTGTGGAGTTGAGAGGAGCCAACTTAACTATTTATCAACTAGATGAGCCAGCTAGGTAGATGTGGCATACCTTCATAGAGACTAGACATGCTAGGTCTCCTCAGACTACTTGGACAAACTTTCTGAGGCTTTTTTGGCCAAGTTCATCCCTCGGAGCATTAGAGATCACCTCTAGGATCAGTTCTTCATGTTGGAGTAGGACTCCATGTTGGTTTCAAAGTATGAGGCAAGGTTCCATGAGCTCTCTTGACATGCCTTTATGATTCTACCTACTGAGGAGGATAAATTTTAATGCTTTATCCGTGGGTTAAGGCTTCAACTGCATATTAAGAGTCAATATCTGGTCTCTGTGGGTCGTTTCTTTATTGATGTTTTTGACCAAGCCTCCACTATTGAGCAGCTCCATCGTGATTCCCAAGAGGTAGCGACAAGAGCGCTTGACACAAGAGTAGCTATATTAGGTCCCATTCTAGGTCAAGGACACTGATGATAAGACTTGATAGTGGTTTCAACCATGTCAGCCCAATCAGCCTATGTAGGCCTCATTAAAGACTTAAGAGGGTGAGCGGTACATCCAGAGAGAGGTTGGCATCTATTAGAGTCATGGGTCACAGTCTTGTGCTTCAGGTCATGGTGGTCGTTCTTTAGGAGTCCATCATCTCCGTGTTGTTTTGATTGTGGAGAGTTGGATCACTTGGCTAGAGATTTTCCTTTGCATATGTGGATTTCTCTCACTCCATAGGTAGCTCCACCAACTCTACTAGTTGCTCCAACAACACCTCCAGTTATGTCGAGTTAAGGGTTGGAATCATCGCGGTGGCCAATAGGGTATTCAGGGTGGTCCTCAAGGAGGTAGATCAGGTGGTAGGACAGATTTCTAGGGCAAAGGTGGAAGGCCATTTCTATGTAGCTCCTACGAGGGAAGAGGCTAAGGTATCGAACGATGTGATCACAGGTACGATTCTCTTTTGCTAGCATCTCGTTTCAACTTTTTTGATCTGGCCTCTACTTATTCTTATATGTATGTTTATTATGATTCTCATATGGATTTGAGTTCTAAGACTATGGCAACAATATTGCGTGTTTCAACCCCCATGGGTGAGTCTTAAGTAATGGATTAAGTGTTTCAATCTTGCTTAGTTACTATCTAGCGGTGTGACACCCCAGCTACCCTTGCACTTCCTCATATACATTATTTTGATGAGATTTTGGGCATGGACCGGTAATTCCCGTATCATACGATCTTAGATTGCTTCTCTAAGACCATTGCCTTATCCATGCCTGGTATTCCCCTAGTGATGTGGCAGGGCTCCTTTAGTAGCACATCGATTGGAGTTATCTTTTTGTAAGGCTCGGATATTAGTGGCTAATGGGTGTTTGTCTTACTTTACATGTGGGTGTGATTGAGTATGGAGGTCCCTCTAGCCAAGTCAATTCTAGTTGTTCGTGATTTTGTAGATGTATTTCCTACAGAGCTACCTTGCCTACCTAGAGTGTGATATTGGTTTCCTTATTGAGCTTGAGCTGGGTACTCGGCCTATTTGTATTCCACCATAACATATGGCTCTTGCAAAGCACAAAGAGCTTAGTGTTCAACTTCAAGATCTCTTGGGTAAGGGGTTAATCAGTCCTAGTGTTTCACCTTAGGGTGCTCCCATTCTTTTTATGAAGAAAAAGGACACTACGATGTAAATATGTATCGACTATAGGCACCTGAATACGGTGATGGTAAAGAACCATTATCCCATACCTAGGATTGATGATTTGTTTGACAAGCTTCAGGGTGCCACAATGTTTTTGAAGATGTTCTGGGTCGGGTTACCATCAGTTGATGATTAGGGAAATTCCCTAAGACCCCATTTAGGACTTGATACTGCACTACCTGTTCTTAGGGATGTCTTTTGGGTTAATACCCCTGCCGCCTTTATAGACTTGATGAAATGAGTTCTTAGGTCGTATTTTGATTCATTCATCATTGTGTTCATAGATGACATTCTGGTACAGTCATAAAGCATGAGTGATCATAAGCAACATTTGAGGATTGTGCTCCAGATTTTAAGAGATCATCGGCCTTATACCAAGTTCATAAAGTGCTAGTTTTTGCTTGAGTCATTAGCATTCTTGGGGAACATTGTTTCCATGAATTTCATCATGGTCGATTCGACAAAAATCAAGGCTATTCGTGACTAAGCTAGGTTCACTTCCATTACTAAGTTTTGGAGCTTCATCGAATTAGCGCGCTACTACTAACGCTTTGTGAAGGGCTTCTCTACTATTGCAACACCTCTCATCTGGTTGACTCACCTTGATGTTCCCTTTGAGTGGTTTGAGGAGTGTTAGTTGAGCTTTTGGAAGTTTAAAGAGTTGATGACTAATAATCCCATATTGACTTTGCCAATTGAGGGCGAGGCTTCACGATCTATTGTGATGCATCTGGCATTTGTTTGGGTTATGTATTTATGTATCAGGGTTGGGTTCTTGCTAATGCGTCGAGGCAACTTAGGCTACAGGAACACAACTACCCTACTCATGACTTGAAGTTAGCGGTGGTAGTTTTTTCGCTTAAGATCTAGAGGCACTACCTATATGGAGTTCATTGTGAGATCTACACTTATCAGAGAAGTCTTCAATAAATTATGATCTAGAGCGACCTTAATTTGAGGCACCGTTATTTGATTGATCTTCTGAAGGACTATGACCTCTCTATCCTCTACCATCCGGGAAAGACGAATATAGTAGCGGACGCCTTGAGCAGGAAGGCAATGAGTATGGGTAGTCTAACCTTCCTATCTACTATGGAGTAACTTTTAGCTTAAAACACTCTATTCTTAGATAATCTTATAATTCAATTGGATGTTTTAGATTCTAGGTGCATCTTAGCCTATTTGGGAGTTTAGTCTTCTTTGCTTCATTGAATTCATAGTTGTCAGTTTGTTCATGAGGCCTTGTTGGCAGATCGAGATTAGTGGTTAGTGGTTCGGTCAGGCTTCCTTAGATTTAGATGGGGTACTGAATTTTATTGGTCGCATTAGTGTTTTGAGGGTTGGGGGTTTGATCCATGTGATACATCCCGAGGCCTATGATTCTGGATACTCTATCCATCCAGGCATCATGAAGATGTATCTTTATTTAAGGCAGCATTATTGGTGGAGCGGCATTAGGATAGATATCACAGACTGTGTGTCCCGTTGAATGAGTTGCTAGTACGTCAAGGCCAAGCATTTGAGACCTGGTGGTGAGTTTCAGAGATTACCCATTAAAAAGTTGAAGTGGGATTGCATCATTATGGACTTTGTATTAGGTTTTCCTCAGACTTCTAAAGGTTTTGATAGCATAGGCATTATCTTTCATCGATTGACCAAGTTAACACAGTTCCTCCTTGTTCAGTCTTCTTTCAGCACCGAGAGGTTGGCCCATCTCTACATTCGAGAGATTGTCCATCTTCATGGTGTGCTTGTCTTTATTATATATGATCGGGATGCTAAGTTCACTTATAAATTTTAAAGAACCTTTCAAGAGGAGTTAGGCACTCGCATTAACCTTAGAACAACTTTCCACCCACAAACTGATGGTCAATTAGAGCGTACTATTGATAAGTGGTAGATTTACACTCATTTGAGGCCTATTAAGCTCAACAATTAGTGTCCTGGATGCCTTATTATGTCCTATTCTAATTATATTTTGATCATTTGTAGCTATGAAGACTAAAGGACAAGGCAAGGATGAATGGGTGAAAGAATGGCCAAACATGAAAACAAGTGTAAACTCCAGATTTTGTGATCGCCTATTGCAAAGGGCGAATCGCCCAATAGGTAGATCTCACCAAAATTGATGGTGCAATAATGTAACACCCCGTATCCAAAAATAGACCAGACAATAGATTTTCAGAAGTTGCAGGTGCCACCGACGATGGCCACATACGGACTGTATGGTGAGCCACGAACCGTAGGTGGTGTCCGTGGTTGGCCACCCCAACTCCACTAGAAAAACCCCAGAAAACCCCGACCCATGGCTAGGAACTACGAACCGTATGTGGGACCACGGTCTGTGGTCCAGGTATGTGGATCATGGTCGGCAGCCCCCACCCCAGATGCTGACTGATACCTTCCAGGACGGACCATCGGTCAGTCCGTCGGTCCGTCGGTCAAGCCCGTCGTTGTCCCCGACAACTTTTAATCTAGGGTCATTTTAGTCTTTTCCCCTATGTGTTAGACACATAAACTACGTCATTTAACCCCTAAACTACGTAGTTTTGATCAGTTTAAGCCTAGTAACTTAGTCACATCCTTCCTTAACCGATCATTCTCCAAAAATTCATCAAACTTAGAACAAAGAGAGGAGAAAGAATCGGCAAAGCCCTTTCAAGAATGCAGCTAGGTTTCAACAATTCCATCCCAAAAATTGAAAGATTTCTCCTTGAGATTCGTCACCAGGTGTGTGGGATTTCACTAGTGGATCCCTTTCATCCACTAGGTCCCTAGAATTCAGTCATATTCTCGATTCCCTTCATATTATCTAGACCTAGGGTTTTCTTGAACTTTAAAAATTGTTGTGATTTTGCTGTTAAAATGTTCCAAATCAAATTTTCATGTTGTTGTAACATTGTTGCTTAGTTCCTTGCTCAGTTTACACTAATATTCATGCCTCAAATTTCGAATGTTTCATGTTCAGTTATAAATGTTTCATTCTCAGATTTGCATGTCCAGTATAATTCTCTTATGATATATTATTGACATTACTAGTTGGGAGTAAGCTTAGACCGAGTGGACTAGGGTTCAGCGTACACATATAGTCTCAAAACAACATGCCCAATAGGTTTATAAGTCCCATATGTGGGCATTACATTTAGTGATCACACAGACAAGTCTCTATACCCTTGGCAAGGTATATTGGGTCCTCTCGATGGGGAGTATACATCGGACTTCACGTTTAGCTCACGTGGTTTTATGTCAGTTATTAGTAGCTCCCACCGTCAAACTTTAATGCATTTGACCAAATTTCCAGTTGTACTTTAGTATTCAGTGTTAGCATGTTATGTACTTCGTCATTGTATTCAGTTCAGCTTATTTCAATATGTTTCTAGTATTTTCCAGTATGTTCAGATTATATTATTGCTTTGTATGTTTTCTTCAGCTTTTATCCTATCTTACATGCTCAGTACATTCCAAGTACTGACGCATACTTTGCGCTACGTCCTTTCATGATTTAGGTTTAGGTACTCAGTATCCAGACCATGCATAGATCTAATCCCGATCTCCAATTTAACAGCTTCAGTGATGAGTCCTCATTCTTTGAGGATGATAGGCATGTTCATTTACATTCAGTCTTTCAGTTTAGTTTCAGTTTTACTAGAGTTATCTAAGGGAAATGTCCTAGCATCTCTAGTCAATTAGAGGCTTATTTGAGACATAGACAAATTCAGCTTTATCTTTTGAGTTATAGTTCAGTATTCTAAACTCTTTTTCAGTATTTATATATTCAGACTTAGATTGGGTATTCCCGATCATGTAGTTTATCTCATGTTTTAAGCTTCCGCATAATATCTATGGTTCAGTTGATTAAGTATGCTTTTGATATGTCTGCTCAAGGTTAGCTTGGGGTCACTCGTGATCCAAGGTCCCCTATTTACGTCAAGGGGGTAGCCTCGGGGTGTGACAAACTTTGTATCAGAGCATTCGATTTAAGAGTCCTAGGATGTCTGAAAAGCCACACTAAGTAGAATCTCTTTCATGGGTGTGAAGTGCACCATATCTGATGAGAGGGAGGCTACGAAGTGTTTTAGGAAAACTTCACTTTCTTTGCTACTCTTATCGTGCATAAGGTATGATCCAACTTCTCACTTCTAACTCATCGTTATGCATTTCAGATCATGCCTGCTTGTAGAGCTAACGCAAGGAATGCTAATGCAGCTCCTCCAGTCCTAGATCAGGAGGTTTTGAATGCAGAGTTTCGGAATGCATTTCAGCTTTTGGCTCAGAGTGTGACTAACCAGAACAATCAGCAGGCCCCAGTTCCTACTAATGCTAATAATGGGTCAGTAGCAGCAAGGGTTCGAGACTTTATCCGTATGAATCGACTAGAATTTCTAGGGTCAAGGGTTAATGAGGACCCATGGAGTTTCATTGATGAAGTCAAAAAGATCTTTAGAATGATGCAGGTAACTAGGAATGATTGATGAGTACGAGATTTGGACTCATTTAAGGATTTATTTATATAGATTTAGTGTCCTCAAATGCTTATTTGGTGACAATAACTAATGTAAAACCCTTGATTTCCAGGTATATGGATTGAGGAACAAAGCAAGGACACTAATTTGTGAAAAGGAACAAAGCGAGTTGAAAGAATGAAGAAAGGCAAGCCTGGTGATTGCCAAGTCCTCTTGGCAAGTCATTGAATGGCTACTTGACCGCCTAAATTCCAGTGTACCAAGCTTTGAAGGAAAGGAATAAAGTTAGCGAGAGAAAGGAGTAGTCGGTGGATCGTCGAGTGGTTCCACAATGCAGTAAATGCAGAAGGGTGATTAAAGTGACCAAAGGGTGGCTTGCCGAGTGGTTCGAAGATCGCAACTAACTTCACCGAATGACTCTTCGCACCACATTTTTGACAACTATAAATACATTTTTGAACATTTAGTTTTGTATCTTAGATCATATACTTTCAGTTATTATTAAGTTTTTAGCTCTGGAGACAGTTTTCTCTAGTTTTTCCTAAGCTTTGAAGAATTGAAGTTTTTCACTTTTGAGAAATTGGAGGTGGATCTTTGAGATTCATTGAATTGGAGCATTGTAAGGATGAATCTACACTGACCCAGTTGATGGATAATCAATTGGGCAAATGTTTGTACCTTTTTATAATGTCTAGCTAAAACCCCAATTATTAGGGTGTGATTATACAATTATGGGATTATTTAGCTTATGGGTATTGCTAATTGTTAGGTTAACTGCTATCTAAAAGTGATTTCAATCATTTATTGTGGTTTAATTTAAGAATTATAGTTGCAAATACAGTTCTACCTTTATGTTCTTGGCTTGCGATAGAGAGAGGTTTTAGAACTAAGGTGTTTGAGTGATGGTCTGTTGGTATTGGGTTGACCTGGGTTCATCTCGAGAGAGTGAATCCTAAACCCTTTTCCACACATTCAGCTTAAGAGAGTGAATCCTAAACCCTTTTCCACGCATTCAGCTCGAGAGAGTGAATGGACTAAGGTGTGGGCTGTTCTTATTTTGCATGTTTGTTGATGTTCGAGAGAAATAAACTTGATTCACGAAAATTGTTCGAGAGAAAGTTTATCTCCACTATAGCCTAGCTTACTCACTGATATTTAGCTATTTTCTAATAGTTGCATTTACCCATTTGTGTATATTAGCCTATAATCGATCACATCCCAAGAACCCATCTCATTATCGCTATTTCATATTTTTTACTGTTATTTGTAGTTGATAATTAAAACAAAAATCCCCCATTTGACATTCGTGTCACCCCTGATTTGAATGATGTTTTCATTCGATAACTTTTATTTCTATTACTGATTTGAACATTTTCATACTTCCCAATTGAATCTGAAACACGTACCGCTCCATGTGGGATTCAACCCCAACTCATTTAGTTGGGTTTTATACTGATTAACGAACATTGACTCTTAGAATAGGATGAAGTGTCTTTGATAACGTTATTCAATCAATGATAGGGTAGAGTTGGCATCCTACTAGCTTAAGGATCTAGCACACATTTGGTTTACTCAATGGAAGGAAAATAGGGGTACTGATGTAGCTCTTGTGACTTGGGAATGCTTTACTGGAGTATTTTTGAACAGATCTTTCTCGAGAGAGTTGAGGAAGGCTAACGCTCAAGATTTCATGAATTTGAGGCAGGGTTTTATATCATTCCAAGAGTACGGGATTAAGTTCACCCAACTCCCTAGGTATGCTCCACATATGGTTGCTGATTCAAGGGCGTAGATGTCTAAGTTTTTGTATGATGTGTCTGATTTATTGAAGACGTAGTGGAGGAATCCTATGTTGTTAGAACAAATTAACATCTCTAGGCTCATGACTCATGCTCAGCAGGTTGAGGGAGATAAGCTTAGTGAAATGGCTAAGGATAACAAGAAGGCTAGGACATGTAGCTATGAGTACTCTCAGCAAATATTGGGTGGTGGAAATTACTCGCAGTTTCAGCAAAAATCTTCAACCCCAAAACCTTCATCAACTAGTACTCCATCCCCTGGGTTTAGACAGGATAAAACAGGTAGGGCATCATGCTCTAAGTCCCATGGGAGTGCTCCAGGTAGCAGGACCTATCCAACTTGTCCCAAATGTGGTAAGAACCATCCGGGCGAGTGTCTTGTAGGGAAAGAAGGGTGTTTTGGATGTGGACAGTCTAGCCATAGGTTGAGGGATTGTCCTTCTGCCATGAAGGAGCAAGAAGGTAACAATAATAGGTCTCAGTCCACAGCTTCAGCACAGCCAGCATGTCGCCCTTCCCATTACGGTGCTTCATCTACTACAGTTGGCGGTCAGTGCCAGAACTGGTAGTACGCTCTTCATGCTCACCAGAATCAGGAAGATTCTCCTGACGTGGTCACTGGTACATTGGGAGTCTTTCACTTAGATGTATATGCTTTGATAGATCCAGGGGCTACTCTTTCCTTTGCAATTCCTTATATAGAAGTCAACTTCAGTGTTAGTCCAGAAACTCTTACAGAACCCTTCTCAGTCTCTACTCCAGTTGGTGACCTAGTAATAGCTAGATGGGTATACAGAAATTACCCTGTCACAGTCTCTCAGAAAGTCACCTCACCAGATCTTGTAGAGATAGAAATGGTAGACTTTGATGTCATTGTAGGCATTGATTGTTTATATTCATGTTATGCCTCCGTCGATTGTAGAACTAGGATTGTTCGTTTCTAGTTTCCAAAAGAGCCAATCTTAGAATGGAAGGGTAGTAGCTCAGTGCCTATGGGTCGATTTATCCCTAACCTTAAGGCTAGAAAGATGATCTCTAAACGGTGTCTCTATCATCTAGTTCGGGTTAAGGATTAAAGATCCAAAACCCCAACTCTTGAATCAGTTCCTGTAGTAAATGAGTTTCCAAAAGTGTTTCTAGAAGATCTTCCTGGAGTTCTTCTCGAAAGGGAAATCGACTTTGAAATTGATCTCCTTCCAGATACCCAGCCTATTTCTATTCCTCCTTACAGAATGGCTCCAGTTGAGCTTAAGGAATTGAAACAACAGTTGAAAGAACCTTTAGATAAGGGCTTCATCAGACCTAGTATTTCCCCATAGGGTACGCTAGTGTTGTTCGTGAAAAAGAAAGATGGTTCTCTCAGGATGTGCATTAACTATCAGCAGTTGAACAAAGTCACAATCAAGAATAAGTACCCTATTCCCAGGATTGATGACTTGGTCGACCAACTTCAGGGTGCTAGTCAATTTTTGAAAATAGATATCAGATATGGTTATCATCAGCTTAGAGTCAGAGATAGTGACATCTCAAAAATAGCCTTCAGATCTCGGTATTGTCATTATGAATTTGTAATTATGTCTTTTGGACTAAGCAATGCCCCTCCATCTTTCATGGAGTTGATGAACAGGGTATTCAAGCAGTATTTGGACTTGTTCGTTATCGTCTTTATTGATGATATCCTCATTTACTCTAGGAATGAGGAAGAACATGCGACTCATTTTAGGGTTGTCCTGTAAACTCTCAAAGATTGCTAGTTATTTGCTAAGTTTAGTAAATGCAAGTTTTGGTTACAATCAATTGCTTTTCTTGGTCATATAGTGTCTAGCAAAGGGATCCGAGTGGATTCTCATAAAATAGAGGCAGTGAAGCAATGGCCCAGACCGACCTCTACTACAGATATCAGAAGTTTCTTGGGTTTGGTTAGTTATTACAAAAGGTCATAGCAGGATTTTCATCCATAGCTTCTCCATTGACTAAGTTGACTCAAAAAATATTTTAAGTTTCAGTGGTCTGATGAGTGTGAGAAGAGCTTCGAAGAACTGAAAACTAGGTTGACTACAACTCCTGTTTTGACTCTAGCAGAGGGTTCAAACAGTTATGTGATCTATTGTGATGCAACCATAGCTGACTAGGTTATGTGTTGATGCAGTGTGGTAAGATTATAGCTTATGCTTCTAGACAGCTTAAGGTGCATGAGAAGAATTATCTGACAAATGACCTTGAGCTTACAGCCGTAGTATTTGCCCTAAAGATTTGGAGACATTACATGTATGGTGTTCATGTAGATGTGTTCACAGACCATAAAATCATTTGGTATGTGTTCACATAGAAAGAGTTAAATCTTCAGGAAAGGAGATGGCTTGAATTCCTCAAGGACTATGATATGAATGTGCTTTACCATTCTGGTAAAGACAATGTATTAGTTGATGCTCTTAGCAGACTATCTATGGGTAGTGTAGCACATGTTGAGGAAGAAAGGAATGAATTAGCAAAAGATGTTCACCAGCTCGCTAACTTAGGAGTTGGTCTTGTAGACTCGTCAGGTGGGGGAGTAATAGTCAAGAATAGATCTTAATCTTCATTGGTAGCAGAGGTTAAACAAAAACAGGATAGTGATCCTATATTGCTTTATTTGAAAGGTGCAGTTCACGAGCAGAAAGTAGAGGTTTTCTCCCAAGGGGAAGATGATGTGTTTCGTTATCAGGGTCGCTTATGTGTTCCTAAGGTGGGTGATTTGAGGCAGCAGATCCTTACAAAGGCTCATAATTGTAGATATTCTATTCATCCAGGTGCAACTAAGATGTACCGTAATCTGTGGGAAGTCTTTTGGTGGAACGGCATGAAGAGAGACATAACAGATTTTGTGGCTAAGTGTCCTAATTACTAACAGGTTAAGGTAGAACATCAGAAACCAGGAGGTATGACTCAATAAATAAACATTACAACATGGAAGTGGAAAGTGATAAACATGGACTTCATTACAGATTTACCTCATACTCGCAGACAGCATGATTCCATTCGGATAATAGTAGATAGAGCTACTAAGTCCACTCACATTGGCTGTCAAGACTACATATTCGGTGGAGGACTACGCCAAGCTTTACATTAATGAAATAGTCAGGTTGCATGGGGTTCCTTTTTCTATCATCTCATATAGAGGCCCTCAATTTACCTCTCATTTCTAGAAGTCATTTCAAAAAGGTCTTGGTACCTAGGTAAATCTCAGCACAACATTTCATCAACAGACGGATGGTCAGGCAGAGCGTTCCATTCAGACCTTAGAGGACATGTTGAGAGCTTGTGTGACCAACTTCAAGGGTAGTTGGGATGATCACCTTCCTCTTATAGAGTTTGCCTACAACAACAGTTATCATTCGAGTATTCAGATGGCCCCTTATGAGGCATTATATGGTCGTAGATATAGATCTCCAGTTGGTTGGTTTGAAATAGGTGACGAAGCATTGATTTGGCCATATTCAGTTCATGAAGCTATGGAAAAAGTTCAGCTCATTAAAGATAGGGTAAAGACAGCCTAGAGTCATCAGAAGTCCTATGCAGATGTGAGGAGAAGAGGCTTAGAATTCGAAGTCGATGATTGGGTTTTCCTGAAAGTGTAACCTATGAAGGGGTTATGAGATTTGGCAAGAAAGGTTAGCTCAGTCCGAGGTATGTAAGTCCTTACAGAATCCTGAAGAGGGTTGGAAATGTGGAAAACGAGTTGAGTTGCCAGCAGAACTAGCAGCAGTCCATTCGGTCTTTCATAATTCCTTGTTCAAAAAGTGTGTGGGTGACCCAGCATCGATAGTGCCATTAGAGAGTGTGGGTATTAAGGACAGTCTCACCAATGAAGAGGAGCCAGTTGAAATTCTTGATCGTCAGGTTCATAGGTTGATAAATAAAGAGATCACTTCAGTGAAGGTTTTGTGGAGGAGTCTGTCCATAGACGAAGCTACTTGGGAAGCAGAAGCAGCCATGAAGGCCAAGTATCCTCATCTCTTTCCTTCTGATTCCATTTCAACTTCAAGTAATAGTTCCTCCCCAGTCTCTCAGTTTACTCTTGCAT
Organism: Solanum okadae; assembly: GCA_036553675.1. Classification (NCBI taxonomy): domain Eukaryota; kingdom Viridiplantae; phylum Streptophyta; class Magnoliopsida; order Solanales; family Solanaceae; genus Solanum; species Solanum okadae. The sequence continues at coordinate 30,492,734 of CM071678.1, forward strand.
AAAATTAGTCTCACTATCATGTTCCCTCAATTTTACTAGCATTTTCAGCGTATTTGCATGTTTTTGGAACCTCATGAATTCAGTCAGAAATCAGGTTATAGTACTTAGTGGTACGGTGTGCAGCTCATTTCTCCCTTTTTTTAGTTACTCTAGACTTAATTAGAGGACGAATGTTCCAAAGGGGGAGATAATGTAACACCCCGTATCAAAAAATAAACCAAACAACAAATTTTCAGAAGTTGTTGGTGCCACCGACGGGTGCCACCTATGGATCGTAGGTGGTGTCCGTGGTTGGCCACCCCAACTCCACTCAGAAAACCTCCAAAAACCCCGACCCACGGTCAAGGCCTACGGATCGTAGGTGGGACCACAATCCATGGCCCAGGTCAGGACGGACCGTCAGTTAGGCCCATCGTTAGCCCTAATAGCTTTTAAGTTGGGGTCATTTTGGTCTTTTCTCCTATGTGTTGGGCACCTAAACTACGTCATTTAACCCTTAAACTATTTAGTTTTGGTTAGTTTAAGCCTAGTAACTTAGTCAGATCCTTCTCTAATCGATCATTCTCCAAAAATTCATCAAACTTAGAACTAAAAGAGAAAAAAGAATCGACCATGCCCTTCCAAAAATGCAACAAGGTTTCATCACTTCCAGCCCCGAATTCAAAAGATTTCTCTGTGAAATTTGTCACCATGTATGTGGGAATTGACTAGTGGATCCCTTTTATCCACTAAGTCCCTAGAATTCAGTCATATTCTCGATTCCCTTCATATTATCTTGACCTAGGGTTTTCTTGAACTTTAGAACTTGTTGTGATTTAGCTGTTAAAATGTTCCAAATCAAATTATCATGTTGTTGTTACACCGTTGCTTAGTTCCTTGCATCAAATTCAGAACCCTAGTTGTGTAGATTCGTTTAGTTCATGAATTACACTATCTTAGTTAGTTTAAACAGATGTACATACCTCAAATTTCGAATGTTTCATGTTCAATTATAAATGTTGCATTCTAAGATTTGCATGTCAGAATATTGAGCTATCCAGTATAATTCTCTAATGATATATTGTTCACATTTCTAGTTGGGAGTAGGCGTAGATTGAGTGGATTAGGGTTCAGCGTACCTGTATAGTCCCAGAACTATGTGTCTGGTAGGTTTATAAGTCCCCTCTGTGGGCATTACATTTAGTGATCACGCCAGACATGCCTCTATACCTTTGGCAAGGTATATTGGGTCCTCTCGATGGGATGTATACATCGGACTCCACGTTTAGCTCATGTTGTTTTATGTCGGTTATTAGTAGCTCCCACCGTCAGACTTTAATGTATTTTACCAGATTTCCAATTGTACTTCAGTATTCAGTTTAGCATGTTATGTACTTGGTCAATGTATTCAGTTCATCTTATTTCAGTATGTTTCTAGTATTTTCCAGCATGTTCATATTATATTATTGCTTAGTATGTTTTGTTCAGCTTTTATCCTATCTTACATGCTCAGTACATTCCAATTAGTGACGCATACTCTATGCTACATCCTTTCATGATGTAGGTTCAAGTACTCACCATCCAGACCATGCTTAGTTCGGATCCCTATCTCCAGTTTAGTAGCTTTAGTGGTGACTCCTCATTCTTCGAGGACGATATACATATTCCTTTACATTCCGTCTTTCATTTTAGTTTAAGTTTTACTAGAGTTAGCAGGGGGCATGTCCTAGCATTTCTAGTCAGTTAGAGGCTCATTTCAGACATAGACAGATTCAGCTATAGCTTTTGAGTTATAGTTTAGTATTCTAAACTCTTTTTCAGTATTTATATATTCAGACTTAGATTGGGTTTTCCCCATCATGTAGTTTATCTCATGTTTTAAGCTTCCGTATAATATCTATGGTTCAGTTGTTTAAGTATGCTTATTATATGCCAACTTAGGGTTAGCTTAGGGTCACTCGTGATCCTAGGTCCCGTGTTTACATCAAGGGGGTAGCCTCGGGGTGTGACAAATACTTTGATAAAATGAGGCAACTTCGTGAACTCACAAAAGATACGGGTATGCACCTAATGTGAAAAAATAAACAAGGTGAACATCGCTGAATTTGACAGTATTGGGTAATGAAAGTGAAGGCTTGAAAGGTGAACTAAGGTTGTACTTGAAGATATGCCGGCTGTGAAAAGTAGACTGGAATGAGCTCACTGACTGAGGTTCAACACCTGAAGCCTAGAATAAAAGAATGGCGAGCAGAAGAGCAGAGGGTGATTTGCTCATTGTGTTAAGTGAGCCCAACTAATGATGCCCAATGGGTCACACATTAAGTTATGGGCCAAATTTTGGGGAAATTATAAATAGCCCATATCAGAGATAAAGCAAAAGAGTTCACGTGTGAAAAGAATTGAAGGAGTGACAAACTTGAGAGAAACATTTTACCTTGTGAAGAACACTTTTAGTTTTTGGGCTTTTCAACTTTGTACTTGAAATCGACAGTTGAAGTTGAATTCAAAGTGGATATGCTTGAATTTTTTAAATTTCATGGTACATGTGGGTGCTTTCAATTAAAGTATATTTCTTTGCTTTTTGTGATGAGTGACTAAAACCCCAAGATCTAGGGCTCTAATTATGGGGTTGGGTGTTCATTTAATGTAGTGGGTATTGTGTTATGCTTTTTTTTTTTTTGTTCATACATGAATTTGGGTTAATTAGCATGAGGTTAACTTATGGGTTAAGGTTGAAAACTTAATTCCTACTTTCGATCTCAGATCAATGCTCATAAGAGACTGATTGGAAAGGTAATTAGTCCCATACTGGAAATTTAGGTTTTATGTTTGTAGCTTGCTTGAAAATAGAGGTTATGGATTGGATGTATTTGCCCTATTTATGCATCGAAAGATATAATAGATTAAGTTTGGGTTGTTTAGTGTAGTACATAGATGAGACTGAAAAGAGATTCTATTAAAGGATGCTATGAGTTCGCAAAAAGATTAGTGACATCATTGAAGATGACCCAATCTATTCATGAATGTTCATCACTATAGAGCAATACAAATACCTCTATGTGACATCGATTTCCAAACTCCGCACCCCTAGGTTACTTGTTACTTCTTGAATTTTATGAAATTTTAGTTTAATTGTGACCTAGATTATCCAATAGGTATTATTTCACCCCTTTCCGGCAAGCCTATCAAGCATTTTGTGATCTCCTATTGCAAAGGGTGGATTACCCAATAGGTATGATTTCTACTTCTTGATCTCTGGTCGATGCTCAAAAGAGATTGATTGGAGTAGGTAATTAGTCTGATACTAGCAATTTAGATTTGATGTTTGTACTTTTCTTTAAAATAGAGGTTATGGGTCGGATCTATTTTCCCTATTTCTACATCAAAAGAGAGAATAGAGTAAGGTGTTCCATAATTTAGTGTAGTACATAGATGAGACCGAAGAGAGATTCTATGAAAAGATGCTATGAGATTGAAAAAATATTAGATTCATTGAAGATGACCCAGCCTATTCATGAATGTTCATCACTATAGATCAATACAATCTCCCATATGTGACATCGATTTCCTATCTCCGCACCCCTAGATTACTTGTTACTTCTTGAATTCTATGCAATTTTAGTTTAATTGTGACCATTGATAACCAAATCTTTTTATTTAATTGGTGGAATCATCCACCTACTTGTATTTTACTACTACAAATGAATGATTTTACAATAAAAATTTCTTGATAGAATTCTCTATGATATACCATTCTCTGTGGGATTTGACCCCAACCCTTAGTTTATTATTCTTATTGTCGATGACCGTTGTCTCTTTAAATTGGTTTTGCATAGTACATTCAAGTGTTATCAGCTATTCAGGATCTATAGAATATGTTGTGGGTATGTGTTTTGACAAGTTCTTGCCTTTGGTGGAGTTTGTGTACAACAACTGCTACCACTCTAGCATTCAATTGGCCCCTTTCGAGGCCTTATATGGAAGGTCTTGTTGGCCTTTGATTGGGTTTTTTAACTCCACATCGCCCAGACCGCATGTTACATAGTTGATTCAAGAGTTGTGTACTATGTGAGGGTTATCCAAGGCAGGCTTCGAACAACGCAGTATAGGAAAGAAAGTTATGTTGATCGTAGGCGGCGGCCATTGAGGTTTTCAATTGATGATAGAATTTTCCTATGTATGTCACCCATAAGAGCATGATGATGTTTGGGAGGCAAGGAAAGCTTAGTCCCAGGTATATTCTTCCTTTTAAGATCTTCCAAACAATTGGTGAGGTTTCTTAAGAGTTAGCTCTACCTCCACTATTCTCAACAATCCACCCAATTTTCTATGTTTTGATGTTGTGCCGGTATGTTCCTGATGAATCTCATGTGCTCTAGTATGATGTAGTAGAGTTGGATGACTGATAACAATCAAATCACTCTTCAAAACTAATCAAACGGGTGAGCGGTCATCATCAATAAAAACACCCAACTAAGAGTCGGGGTCGAATCCCACAAGGAATGGTATTATGTTAAGAACTACATTAGAGAATTAACAAACAATTAGTTCCAATGAAGTTGAAATTAAAAAACAAATGTGTGGAGAAGTACACCAACTTTAACAACAATAATTCAGGAACCCAATTAACAATACTGAAATAATTGACGATTCACGAAACTATTGGACTCTAAGGGTGTGGAGATTAAATGTTGATTTCACTTGGGGTATTTTAGAATTGCTCATTACAACCAGTTAATCACAAATAAGCTATGTCATCATAATTTATGCTAATCTTCTTTCGATCTCAAAGCATCCTTGCATAGAATCTCATTGCTGTCTCATCTATATGTCATTCAAAATAACCTAAATAGTTAGATCTGCAATCAAGTAACCTAAACTATAGTTATTGAACAAATTACACACTTATATTGGTCTCTTTCGAGAACCATTACAGGATCAAAACTAGAATTAAGCTTTCCACGTGAATTCATGAATTAATCACTCAGCAATCAGTCAAATATATGATTAATAGTCAGAGAACAGAGCAATTCAGCAAACCCACTAAATTAAATCAACATCTAACTCCATAATCACATCCCAAGAGTTTGGGGTTTTAGCCACACATTGCAAAGTGTAAATAGATTATACCTTACAAGAAATTAGACATGGGTAGCATGCAATTAAGTATTTAAGAGCAAACCAACTTCAAATTCAACCTCAATTTTCCGAATGCACCTTCACAAAATTGAAAACTTCAACAATAAACGTGTTCTCACTCGATGGAAAATGTTTCTCTCTCTAGAATGTTGAGACTCTCTCTCTCAATTTTTCTGAACTTTCTATCTCTCTCCTCTGGTCTATTTATAGTTTCCTAAAATTTTATCAAAAAATTAGCTTCGTGTTCCTTTAACGACGATAGCTTTGTTAACCAACCGCATTCGGTGAATCTCTCATCTTTCTTCAGTTCGCCTTTTTCTTTCTTCAAGCATTAGGTTTTCCAGTCTCATTAGGTGATCCCGTTTGAGTTTGCTTTTCTAACTTCAGAGAGTCACTGATTGAAACCTCATATCTCTCTTTAAACCATCATTTTATCTCCCTACACTGTCAGATTCAGCGACATCCACTTACTTTGCATTATGTCTTTCGGCTCAGCACCATTCTTGTTCCACTTTGCCGATTGAACTTGAGCTAATAAGAACTTAAATAAGTGCAAATCTACCACTCCATCAATGAACATTTTATCTTCTTAGAAGAGCCAGTTACCCTTCAATCCATAAATGTGAGGCTATTGTGTTAGAGAGTCATTCCTATGGTTAAGGTCCATTGGAGGCATTGTCCAGTTCAGGAGGATATTTAGGAGACCAAGCATGATATGCCTCTTGTTCGTCGTTTAGAGCATTCTATAGTGACCCCAAGCCATTTATGACTTTCTAGGACTGACATTTGGTGACCTGGTCAATCGTTTGATTTTTATGTGAGTTTTAATGCTAAGGATGTCTTGAACCCTAACGATCCTTTTTTATCAAGATTTTAATAAGATGACATTAGAATCCAATTTTGACGATTCAATCAGTTCGGTAAAGGTCATTTTAGGCTAGTAGCATGGTCGACATGACTCTCGAGGGTTCAAGTGTGAGTTTGTGTGATTAGGTCTTTTAACTTTCAAGTTAAGGACTAAGTTAGATTTTAGTCAACATTCTGATTATATGAAATCGGAAGAGAATTTTGTCAATGTGGTTAGCTCAAAAATTTTGAGTTTTATCTAGAATGACCCTTCATTGAGATCTCAAGGCTTCTGAGCTAATTCCGAGTCCCCTTGTGGATTTTAGATTAAAATAAAGTTGTGTGTGGGAACGATATTCTACCTAGACGAATATGTATGAAAGTTCTGACTGCTCCATTGATTCTAAAATGTCAAATTTGAATGGTTTGCATATCTCATATGCGAGCACGGGGTTCCAAACTAATCTCAAGCCCTCTTGCAGAGCCCAAGAGACTTTGTTGAATTTTCTGGAGCTTTAGTTTAGGCCATTTTTGCGCCACTGGGTTCGCTTAAGAGAACGTCGCTTTTGTGAATAAGGCTCTTATAAAGCGAGCCCAGACAGTTAGGTGGTAGCCACTTAAGCAGCCCTAGCTTCACTTAAGTGGCCATCACTTTTGAAACCAGGGTTCGTTGAAGTGAGGCCCACTTTTATAGCCAAGAGTTTGCAAAAGAGAGGCCCTCTTTGAAGCATATCGCTTAAGAGACGTTAGTATCCTCTTAAGCGTTCCTTCGGAAGTTTTTATTTATTTTTTGTTGGATGCAAATCTCAGCATTAGTTGGTTATTAAATTGGCGATTTCTCCTCCGTCTGAGGTTCGATTTTATTGATTCAAAGTCCTGCAAGTTTATAGGTTGCCTTGACTAGTTAATGTTGTATTCTAAATATTAGTGGATTTTGTAGTTCCGAGCCTCAAATTGTATTCTATTTTGGAACACAAGTTTGGTGTATTATTTAGGACCCTTTGATAGAGTCAGTTCCTAAAATTTCCACATGGGTCCCACAATTTCCGTTTGACTTAGAAATCAGTCCATTTCTATTTTATGTATTTTTAGTTTCTTAACTACTGTACTGATGTTGTGAATCTAATTTTGATAGTGTGGCAACATTCAGTGGTCATTCAAAAAGTAAAAGCTTCGGCCTTGTGATTAGGATCCCGTGGTTGGCCTCTTTGTAGGTTACATCTTCATTTCTATTAAGATTGAGCTTGAATGCATAAATACATGTTGATTAGAGTGGATTGGGATGGGGTACCTAGTTATATTATTGTTATTTTTCTTAGATACAATGTTTTATGATTGATAGTAATTATTTTGTTTTTAGTAGCATGCTAGTTGGGGTTTATGTGTATTGTTGCATGGTTTTGTGTATTAATTGTGTTACTATTTTGGTAATAAGAATGTTCGACCTTTGTTTAGAGTTAGACTAGTGATGCCTTAGACTTGCGCTCCTTGTAGCACTATTTTGTCTTCGAAGTCGTTTTGAATGGACTACATCCTTGTAGACTTGAATAGCAAACTTGAGTCCGATAACATGAGCCTTTGTGAGGGAATTTCACAGCTTCTTAGATCTTCTATTCTCTCCCCATATTTCTATGGCTCTGATGCGTTACATGAGGTTTTGTGCTTTCGCGACGACATAGGATTGGATTTTCTAGGCTTGGGGCCTTCTGTTGATTCATTGTGGGTGGACGTCATTCATGTTAATTTGGTACTGATATTTGAGATTCTCTTTGGAGTCGACACTCCCGTAAATCACTCTTTCTAGCTGGGTAGCTTACACCTCTAGGTGTGGACTGCTAGCTTGGCGGCCTTGATGTAATAGATCTTCTTCAGAGTCGACACGCCCCTGGGTCACTTGCTAGTTGGGCTAGGAGAGGACTTGTTGATTGGGTAGCCTAGATTGATTGTCGATCTTGCTAGCTGGGCTGAAAGTTGAGTGGATATGATGGTTACTTGGTCTTGGAGCCTGCCTTTCTCTTTGTGGCACTCTTCTTTCCAGTATCTTAGTTCTTAATTAGAATAATCTAACTTCAAGTTTAGGGGTCTTATATTACTTGATAATATGTTGAAGATTGGAGAAATGTTTCAACCTTATTGATTTGTCTTTCATATATTCTTTGTATTAGTTTACTACCCGCTTTTAGAAAAAATGCTAGTTCCGCTATATCTACAACAACTTAGACTTCTTAAAAGTCGACCACGAGCGCTTTGAATCTACCCCACAAGGGATATCTGCTCCCAAAATGTCTCCAAACACCACCACGCTATCAAATTAATAATCACCACATGATTATGGACTTTTTAGACACTAAATTCACAATAACTAAAAATGGACCCAAAATCGAGTCAAAAATTGCAATGTGGGGCCCATGTTAGGAAACCTGAAATTGACACCGTCGAAAGGTGCTAATTGACTAAGTGGTCTTGTGTCCTTAAATAGGACTCAATTTCATACCTAGGACAGCCTAAACACATGCATGCAATAAAAACACTCATTAAAAGAGACAAGCAGCCCCTTCTGGGTGAGAAATACCTCACACCCATGCTATCCACACTTCTCATACACTCCAATACGTAGCACCGATCACCACAACCTCCAGCAATAGAAATCATTCAATTTGGAGCACTCTATCTAAAAATGTCGCCAAATGAACCTTTGAAATCAAGTTGATTGCATGACTAGTCTTATTTAAAAGACCAGTCTAAAAAGCTCTTCATGTTTGCGGAGCCAAGGCTCGTGATCAAGGCCCACTCTTGCACATAGAATCGCAAACACGGTGTGGTGCTTCATGAATGTGAAGGCCAAAGTTGCTAGCCCTATGCGAACGTGGCACAAAGCCTCGTGAATGTGAAGTCCAGAACATTGGCTATCGCAAACGCAACCCTCTTCCTTCGCGAACATGATGAACAAGAATGGGCTGCACCAACTAATGCACGTCAAGTGGTTTTCCCCGACATGGAACTCTCAAATGGGATGCCCGATATTCATTCAAGACCCCGTGCAAGCAAATGAAATATGCTACCTCGTCAACTTCGGCATTCTAGACTCAATAGAACTGTCGAAACTTTCATCGAAGGTATTCTTCATAAAAAGTGGGTCCCACACCTAGTTTAGTTTTAAGCTAAAATCCACAAGAAGGCTCAAAATGAAATTAGAAGCCTTAGGAACCGTACCAAAGGTCATTCTAGATTATCTCAACATTCTAGAGCTAACTGCATTAACAAAATTCTCATCTAAGCTGAAATGCCCCAAAAAGTTCTTAAAAATGTACTTCGGAAGTTACCGGAAACTTGTTTAGGTATATCTAAAAAAAAATTCATTTTGTTTTTCAAAAATCCGACTTCATATTCTTTTTTAGGGGGTCAAATTGAGTGGGAAATGGGTCTAACCCAAATTTTAGAGCAACCGTATCAAAATCCGAAATTTCCAAGTGAAGCCTTTTTCGAGGGTCTACTTTGGAGGGTCATATCTCCTAGCACACAATTAATTGGGTGGCGCATAAAATATCCCTGGAAATCCCTGTGAGTTAGCTACCTAACGCACTTCGTTTCACCTCATTCGGAGTTCGGACGAAGAAGTTATGCCCATTTTCGTAAAATCTGTCCGGCAGGAAATGCAATTTCCAGTGAGCGTTTTTACTGTTTACCCGCCTCATTTTTTTTTCCAAGTGTTGGACCATTTTTCCAAAGGGCATATGTTATTTCCTATATACCATTAGTTCAATTCCCATCTCTAAAACATTTCCCAAAACACCTCTCCCATACTTAGGCACATTTTCTCTCAAGTTCTCTCAAGAACCCTAATCCAAAACCTTCCTCAAGATTGAAGAGACTCTTGCTCCAAGTTCCAAGCTTCCATTGAAGACAATCTCAAGACCTTCATAAAAACTCAAGGTATGTGGTGTTGAACTCATGGGTCCTTCCACCCATAGTGCCTAGACTCTATTCTACTCAGTAATTCATGGTTTAAGTTAAGATTCATAAATTAGTCTTGTTCTTTGTAATAATTTCCTGCACATTGAATTTTAAACATGAAAAGTGATTGTTTTGAGCATGTTGTGACTCTAGAACTTGAATCTAAATTTGGAATGGATGTGGGGTTTTTCATGTGGTATTGTGGGTGTTAAAAGGTGTTGTTGTAGGTTTTTCACTGGTTTGGCTGCATAATTACTACCCTATTTTCCATGCTCTTTGATTCCATTACATGCCTTCAAGGTGTTTGACAAAATGTCCAACTATGGAGAATTGATGAATCGATGCTTTAAAGCTTGAGTTATGAGATGTATGGCAATCCAGAGATGTGTTGATGACAAACTAAGCTTGTGTATATGTTCATTCCATACGTGAGATTGCATTAGAGTCTAATGGGAATTTCCTATATAAAGTGTTGCATGACCATGCCCGGTCCGGGGGAAAAGAACCGGACAACCATGTGAGAGGTTTATATCTCACCACCTAGGATGCTTGGGGTGTGACCAACATCAACCATGTGAGAGGTTTATATCTCACCACCTAGGATGCTTGGGGTGTGACCAACATCAACCATGTGAGAGGTTTATATCTCACCACCTAGGATGCTTGGGGTGTGACCAACATCAACCATGTGAGAGGTTTATATCTCACCACCTAGGATGTTTGGGGTGTGACCAACATCAACCATGTGAGGGGTTTATACCTTGCCACCAGGGTGTCCGGGTGTGAACGGCATCCCCCATCCTAAGTTGGGGTTATAGATTGGTTGGATCATGCATACACATATGATATCTACTATTAGTATAGATTTACTTAAACATGTTTTGACTTCACTTTTATCATGCATCCTCATATTGTTATTCATAATGCCTATGAAACTATTTATGGTATTTCGATTGTGTCATTGTCTATTGTTGTGTTGCACCCCGTATACTTAGTACATTCCAAGTACTAACGCATATTTTGCCTACATGATGTCACCATGTAGGGACCGGAGCTACTCTTGATCCTTCTCTCCATTCACGTGGCTAGTACGGTGCTTATCCGAGTTTGTTGGTGAGTCCTCAATGATTCGAGGGCTATGTGATGTTTCCTACTCCTATGTTTTGAGACTTTAGCTTGCAATTGTATTTTGACTATGAGGGGAGCTGGTAGTATGTCATGGCCCCCGTCCTATCTATGTATGTAGAGGTGTGTGTTGGACAAGTATTTTGTAAATGAGCTTGACTCTTGTTCTATGATGTCATTTTGAAATGCTTTGCCCTTAGTCCCTATTTCCCGTTAATTAATGTTGAATGTACTTCCGCGACCGATGAAGTGTGATGACAAGTTTGAGAGGCTTGTTTGGGGTTCCTTCGGGTTCCTCATTCGCCATGTCACGTCTAGGCCCTAGGCTTGGGTCGTGACAAGCTTGGTATCAGAGCACTAGGTTGTTAAATCCTTGGAGTCCAACACACCGCGTTGCGTAGAGTCCTAATCATGGTTGTGAAGCGCGCCACGACTATGAATGGGAGGCTACAAAACGTTTAAGGAAAGGTTTCCCTTCTTCATGTTCTATGTCGTGCTTAGAGTGCGATAAGGTGATTCCTCCCTAACGCTTGTTCTTTGAATTACTAGATCATCATGCCAAACATGAGGGGAAGACGGGCCCGATCACCGGAAGAGCCACCCACCAATGGTGAGCTCCGTGATACACTCACCATGCTTGCACAAGTGGTAGCTAACCAAGTGCAACAAGGAGCCCAAGCTCCTCGAACTACCACCCCGGGGGAAAGGGTGAGAGATTTCATGAGGATGAACCCTCTGGTCTTCCATGGTTCAAAGGTGGATGAGGACCCGCAAGAGTTCATCGATGAGGTATGCAAAATCTTGACCATTATGGATGTTGGTGCTTGTGAGAAGGCGGAATTGGCGGCCTACCAACTCAAGGGGGTTGCTCAAATTTGGTTTGATCAATGGAAGGGTGAGAAAGGTAATGGCTATGTGGTGTTGTGGGAGGAGTTTAAACTTTCTTTCCTTAATAGGTTATTCCCTCTTGATCTTAGGGAGGCAAAGTTGGTGGAGTTCATGAACTTGAAGCAACGAGCTATGAGTGTGAGGGAGTATGCCCTCAAATTTGTCCAACTCTCCAAGTATGCACCTCACTTGGTGGCCGACTCTAGGTCGATGATGAACAAATTTGTGATGGGTGTATCCGACTTGGTTAGTGAGGATTGTCGGTCCGCTATGCTCATTGGAGATATGGATTTGTCTCGGTTGATGACTTATGCCGAGCAAATGGAGGAGGAGAAATTGAGGAAGAGAAGGGGCACGAGGCCAAGAGGGCCCGATTGGAGAATAGGTTCCCTAAGGGTGCTAGATTTCATCAAGGCCGAGGAAACCCTCATGTCAACCGGGGATTTGCTATCAATGTTCCTAGACCTCAAGGGGGAGGTGAAGTGGGTTCTATGGATGTATGCCCTAAGTGTGGGAGGAAGCATGGTGGTCCTTGCATGAAGGGTTCGGGTGCTTGCTTTGAATGTGGAGAAGTGGGTCATAAGAGGTTTGAGTGTCCCAAGATCCGCAATAAGGTCCGAAGTGCTAACACTACTCCTTTGGGTAGAGGTGCTTCTCAAAGTGGTGCCCCAAGGGACAATCGATTTTATGCTTTGCATGGTAGACAAGGTGTTAATGAGACTCCGGATGTGGTGACCGGTATGCTGCAAATCTTTGATCTTGATGTTTTTACTTTGATTGATCCGGGTGCCACCCTTTCCTTTGTTCCCCCTTAGTTGCTAGAAAATTTCATGTCGAGTCAGAATTGTTGCATGAGTCATATGAAGTATCTACTCCCATTGGTGTCTCTATTGTTGCTAGAAAAGTGTATAGAAATTGTCCGGTTTGCATATTGAATAAGTTGTTGCCTTGTGATCTTGTTGAGTTGAACATGGTGGATTTTGATGTTATTCTTGGGATAGATTGGTTGCATGCATATTATGCTTCTATTGATTGTAGGACTCGTAAAGTCAAGTTCCGATTTCCTAATGAACCCGTCCTTGAGTGGGAGAGCCGGGATGTTGTGGTGAAGGGGAAATTCATTTCTTGCATTAAAGCCCATAGGTTGATTTCCAAAGGGTGCTTGTACCATATTGTGAGAGTCAATGATGTGGAGTCTAAAGTCCCTCCTATTGAGTCTATTCCAGTTGTTAATGAGTTTCTAGATGTCTTCCCAGAAGACCTTTCCGGTGTCCCTCCCGAAAGGGAGATAGATCTTGGTATAGACCTCCTTCCCGATACTCAATTTTTTCTATCCCCCCTTACCGTATGGCCCCGGCGGAGTTGAAAGAGCAATTAAAAGATTTGTTAGAGAAGGGGTTTATTAGACCTAGTCATTCTCCCTGGGGTGCTCCGGTTTTGTTTGTGAAGAAGAAAGATGGGTCTCTTAGAATGTGTATTGATTATCGACAACTTAATAGGGTCACCGTCAAGAATAGGTATCCTCTTCCAAGGATTGACGATTTATTTGACCAATTGCATGGGGCTAGTCACTTCTCTAAGATTGATCTTCGGTCAGGGTATCATCAAGTGAAGGTGAGGGAGTGTGATATTCTCAAGAAGGCCTTTCGTACTAGGTATGGGCACTATGAGTTTGTGGTGATGTCTTTCGGGTTGACTAATGCTCCGGCTCTCTTTATGGATTTGATGAGTAGGGTTTTCAAACCCTACCTTGATTCTTTTGTGGTGGTGTTTATAGATGACATCTTGATCTATTCTCGGGGTGAGGAAGAGCACAAGGGTCACTTGAGGGTTGTACTCCAAAGATTGAGGGAAGAGAAGTTGTACGCTAAATATGAAAAGTGTGAGTTTTGGTTGAAGAAAGTTGCTTTCCTAGGCCATGTGGTGTCGGGGGATGGTATTAAGGTGGATCCTAAGAAGACCGATGTTATTAGGAATTGGCCTAGACCTTTGACCCCGTCGGATATAAGGAGTTTCTTGGGTTTAGCGGGTTATTATAGGAGATTTGTCGAAGGGTTTTCTTCTCTTGCATCTCCTATGACTAAGTTGACTCAAAAGAATGCTAAATTTGTGTGGTCGGATGAGTGTGAGGAAAGCTTCCAAACTTTGAAAGAAAGGCTTGTGTCCGCTCCTATTTTGTCACTTCCGGATGGGTTAGAAGGTTTTGTTGTTTATTGTGATGCTTCCCGTATTGGTTTGGGTTGTGTGTTGATGCAAAGTGGTAAGGTTATAGCCTATGCTTCTAGGCAACTTAAGGTTCATGAAAAAAATTACCCAACCCATGATCTTGAATTGGCCGCCGTGGTTTTTGCTTTAAAGATTTGGCGTCATTATTTGTATGGGGTGCATGTTGATATCTTCACCGACCATAAGAATCTCCAATATGTGTTCACGCAAAAGGATCTTAACTTGAGACAAAGGAGGTGGTTAGAATTCCTTAAGGATTATGATATGAGTGTTCACTATCATCCGGGGAAAGCTAATGTGGTGGCGGATGCATTGAGTAGAGTGTCCATGGGTAGCTTGGCTCATGTGGAGGAAGGTAGTAAAGAGTTGGCTAAGGAGGTCCATCGGTTGGCCAAATTGGGAGTTAGGTTAGAAGGGGTGGATAGTGGAGGAGTAGTTGTTGTTGATGGTTCAAGGTCTTCCTTGGTTGATGAGGTGATAGTCAAGCAAGATCTTGATCCTTCTTTGGTAGAATTAAAGGCTTCGGTTTGTAGTGGTAAGGTGGAGGTTTTCTCCCAAGGGGGAGATGGTGCCCTTAGGTACCAAGGTAGATTATGTGTTCCTTGTGTGGATAGTGTGAGGGAAAGAATCCTTGATGAGGCTTATAATTCTTTTTATTCTATTCATCTGGGGTCAACAAAGATGTATAGAGACTTGAGGGATGTGTATTGGTGGGGCGGTATGAAGAAGGACATTGCAAAATTTGTTTCGGGTTGCCATAGTTGTCAACAAGTCAAGGCCGAACATCAAAGGCCGGGTGGCCTAACTCAAGACATTGAGATACCTACTTGGAAGTGGGAAGAAATCAACATGGATTTTGTAGTGGGCTTACCCAAGGCTAGAAGAGCCTTTGATTCGGTTTGGGTGGTGGTTGATCGGATGACAAAGTCGGCTCATTTCCTACCGGTTAAAACTGCTTACGGGGCTGAAGAGTATGCCAAGTTGTACATTCATGAATTGGTAAGGTTGCATGGGATTCCTTCGTCTATCATCTCGGATCGTGGTGCCCAATTCACTTCTCACTTTTGGAAGTCATTCCAAAGGGGTCTTGGTACAAAGGTAAAACTTAGCACGGCCTTCCACCCTCAAACGGATGGCCAAGCCGAAAGAACAATTCAAACCTTGGAGGATATGCTTAGAGCTTGTGTATTGGAGTTGAAAGGTAGTTGGGATGATCATCTTCCTTTGATTGAATTTGCATACAACAATAGTTATCATTCTAGTATCGGTATGGCTCCTTTTGAGGCACTTTATGGTAGACGGTGTAGGTCACCGGTTGGGTGGTTTGAAGTTGGAGAGGTGGCCTTGTTGGGTCCGGATCTGGTCATGGATGCTCTTGAGCAGGTAAGGATGATTAGGGAGAGGTTGAAAACAGCCCAAAGTCGTCAAAAGTCTTATGCCGATGTGAGGAGACGGGATCTTGAATTCAAAGTGGGTGATTGGGTTTATTTGAAAGTTTCTCCAATGAAAGGTGTGGTTCGTTTTGGTAAGAAGGGGAAATTAAGTCCTAGGTATGTCGGTCCTTATGAGATAATAAGAAGGGTTAGTAAAGTAGCCTATGAGTTGGGGTTGCCCAAGGAGATGGAATTAGTTCATCCGGTGTTCCATGTATCGATGTTGAGAAAATGTGTTGGTGATCCTAACGCTATTGTACCTCTTGAGGTTGTGGGTGTTGTAGAAGATAATTTGTCGTATGAAGAAGTCCCGGTTCAGATCTTAGATAGACAAGTTAAAAGGTTGAGGAACAAAGAAGGGGCGTCCGTTAAGGTGCTTTGGAGAAATCAACAAGTGGAGAGTGCTACTTGGGAGGCCGAAGCGGACATGCAAAGACGTTATCCTTATCTATTCAACTCCACTCAAGCCTAAGGTATTAAATCAAGTCATTTGTACTCCATTGAGTCTTACATTTCAGCCCCTGAATCATTAATGTGCATATATGTTTAAATTGATGAGTTATAGATGCTTTACACTAAGTTTTGAAATCTTGAAGTGATGTTTAAATAAAAATTTTGCATTCATGTTGGGGCTAATATGTTCTTACTAAGTCTTGCCTTGTACGTCTCTTCCACATTCGGGGACGAATGTTCCCAAGGGGGAGATATTGAAATGACCCAAAAAGTTCTTAAAAATGTGCTTCGGAAGTTACCGGAAACTTGTTTAGCTATATCTAAAAAAAAATCCGTTTCGTTTTTCAAAAATCCGACTTCATATTCTTGTTTAGGGGGTCAAATTGAGTGGGAAATGGGTCTAACCCAAATTTTAGAGCAACCGTATCAAAATCCGAAATTTCCAAGTGAAGCCTTTTTCGAGGGTCTACTTTGGAGGGTCATATCTCCTAGCACACAATTAATTGGGTGGCGCATAAAATATCCCTGGAAATCCCTGTGAGTTAGCTACCTAACGCACTTCGTTTCACCTCATTCGGAGTTCGGACGAAGAAGTTATGCCCATTTTCGTAAAATCTGTCCGGCAGGAAATGCAATTTCCAGTGAGCGTTTTTACTGTTTACCCGCCTCTTTTTTTTTTCCAAGTGTTGGACCATTTTTCCAAAGGGCATATGTTATTTCCTATATACCATTAGTTCAATTCCCATCTCTAAAACATTTCCCAAAACACATCTCCCATACTTAGACACATTTTCTCTCAAGTTCTCTCAAGAACCCTAATCCAAAACCTTCCTCAAGATTGAAGAGACTCTTGCTCCAAGTTCCAAGCTTCCATTGAAGACAATCTCAAGACCTTCATAAAAACTCAAGGTATGTGGTGTTGAACTCATGGGTTTTTCCACCCATAGTGCCTAGACTCTATTCTACTCAGTAATTCATGGTTTAAGTTAAGATTCATAAATTAGTCTTGTTCTTTGTAATAATTTCCTGCACATTGAATTTTAAACATGAAAAGTGATTGTTTTGAGCATGTTGTGACTCTAGAACTTGAATCTAAATTTGGAATGGATGTGGGGTTTTTCATGTGGTATTGTGGGTGTTAAAAGGTGTTGTTGTAGGTTTTTCACTGGTTTGGCTGCATAATTACTACCCTATTTTCCATGCTCTTTGATTCCATTACATGCCTTCAAGGTGTTTGACAAAATGTCCAACTATGGAGAATTGATGAATCAATGCTTTAAAGCTTGAGTTATGAGATGTATGGTAATCCAGAGATGTGTTGATGACAAACTAAGCTTGTGTATATGTTCATTCCATACGTGAGATTGCATTAGAGTCTAATGGGAATTTCCTATATAAAGTGTTGCATGACCATGCCCGGTCCGGGGGAAAAGAACCGGACAACCATGTGAGAGGTTTATATCTCACCACCTAGGATGCTTGGGGTGTGACCAACATCAACCATGTGAGAGGTTTATATCTTACCACCTAGGATGCTTGGGGTGTGACCAACATCAACCATGTGAGAGGTTTATATCTCACCACCTAGGATGTTTGGGGTGTGACCAACATCAACCATGTGAGGGGTTTATACCTTGCCACCAGGGTGTCCGGGTGTGAACGGCATCCCCCATCCTAAGTTGGGGTTATAGATTGGTTGGATCATGCATACACATATGATATCTACTATTAGTATAGATTTACTTAAACATGTTTTGACTTCACTTTTATCATGCATCCTCATATTGTTATTCATAATGCCTATGAAACTATTTATGGTATTTCGATTGTGTCATTGTCTATTGTTGTGTTGCACCCCGTATACTTAGTACATTCCAAGTACTAACGCATATTTTGCCTACATGATGTCACCATGTAGGGACCGGAGCTACTCTTGATCCTTCTCTCCATTCACGTGGCTAGTACGGTGCTTATCCGAGTTTGTTGGTGAGTCCTCAATGATTCGAGGGCTATGTTATGTTTCCTACTCCTATGTTTTGAGACTTTATCTTGCAATTGTATTTTGACTATGAGGGGAGCCGGTAGTATGTCATGGCCCCCGTCCTATCTATGTATGTAGAGGTGTGCGTTGGACAAGTATTTTGTAAATGAGCTTGACTCTTGTTCTATGATGTCATTTTGAAATGGTTTGCCCTTAGTTCCTATTTCCCGTTAATTAATGTTGAATGTACTTCCGCGAACGATGAAGTGTGATGACAAGTTTGAGAGGCTTGTTTGGGGTTCCTTCGGGTTCCTCATTCGCCATGTCACGTCTAGGCCCTAGGCTTGGGTCGTGACATAAGCACTTTTAACAAGAATGTTAACCAAAGACAAATCTTGGCTTATGCTTCAAATTTAAAACACCTAACGACACCAACTCACACCAGAAGTCTCAGTGCTCGAATCAACCATGCCCCTAGCCTAAAATTACCCTTTCAAAGCAGATGAAACTGTCAGAATTGCATTCCGATGCCATCTTCCTAAAATTTTCACTGAAGTCAACTTTTTAAGTTTATAAGGCTCCAAAATAAAGAATGTTACACAAAACCCAAATGAACGACCCAATGATGATTGGTATATTTGCACTCAGTTGAGGCCGATTTAGTGATAACGCTCAACTACACTTCATTTGATTCTAAGTGTAGGTGTCGCTAACAAGTATAAACCCAACTAAGAGTTGGGGTTGATCCCACAGGAAGTTATACGATAGAGATTTAGATTAAGAAGTAAAATGGTGTTCTAATCGTTTGTACATGAAGAAATTTCGCAACATTAAAGTAAATTATGAGATTTTTTACGATTAATGTCAAATGGGGGGATTTGGGTAACCAATTTACGACTACTAACAACAGGGAGTAAACAAGTAGAGTAGGTTTCTTGGGAATGTGATAAGTTGAATGCTAATTTCGCGTAATAGGTGATTACGAGTTACTCAAAGTAGTTGAATCTCACTGGGTAGGCTAGGTTTTAGATACAATAACCATTACTCAATGAACTATTGTGAATCAAGTAAGTTCTTTGGAACCTCAATAGGCACAACCCAATTGTACAACCCATTACCTTAATCAATCCCCTTTTTCAAGTTAGATTTGTAAGATTGTATTCAAACCAACTTTCTCAAGCTAGATTTGTAATAACACAATCAGAACACTTATCAACTAAAAAATTGACTCTAACACTTCTTTCTCAAGTAAGTATAGAGTACTAAGCTAGAATTGCATTTTCAACTACAATTCCTAAATTAAAACACGAACTATTAACTGAACCCATTTCAAATCAACAATATAATCAATAATTAACAACACTCATTAGCTAATTAGTGCATTCAAATACATAATCACACCCCTAAGAAAGGGGGTTTTAGCCAAACATAATAAAAAAAACAAGAAATTGTTACAAAAGAAGTTTCCATCAGATTGGGTAACGATCCACAAGCCTCCAAATGCTCAAATTAAAGCTAAAATCTCACAATCTCTAAATTCTTGCTCAAAAATGGAAAAATAATGTTCTAGAATATAAAAGATAAAAATCCCAAAAATGAAAAATTGTGGGAACCCCCTCTCAACTTTTGAAAATTGGATTTATACGTTCCCACAATTTCAGCACGGAGTCAACTCGACAAAGTAAGTCGGGCTCACCGACCTGATCAGCGACGCAATGAGTGCTCCCTTTCTCGCCTTTTTAGTGTGGCTTTTCACCCACTATTTTTGTAACTTTTGCCGAAATAAGTCAGGTTCGCCAACCTGATCGGCGACATGCCGAATTCTCCTCTTCTTTCCTTCTTAGCGTGGCTTTTCACCAGTTTGTTCTGTAACTTTTGGCGAGCTGGGACGGCATCATCGATCCCTTCTGCATGTCACCGAACTACTCCTTTATTCGCCAAGTTATCCTTGTCCATGGGTAGGCGCGCCGCAACTTTGGGCAAGCTGAAGGTTAACTCAGCGACTCGCTGAGTGGATTTGGCATGTACCAGCTTTGCTTTCCTTCAACTTTTCAGCTTTTACGCTCTCTTTTTCCTTATAATGTCATTTCCTTGCTCTTTTTCCTTCATTTCTGCATATTAACATTTTAACATCAGTTATGAGCATATAATAGGCATTGAAGACACCAAAACCCTAAATTTTTAACCTTAAATTAGTCGAAATCCCCGACTCATCAACACCCCCAACTCAAACTTTTTTGGTTGTCCTCAAGTAAAACACAAGATCAATCAGTTTAACAGAGATTTCTACAAATAGTGCTACTTGAGACTCAATATGAATGCACAGGAGGTTCGACCTTCACAAGCAATGTTCAATTGTGCACTTAAAGTTTCAAATTCTAACTATTTATCATCAAACAGAAGTCAATCTCACAATGCTTGCTTCAAAAGCAAATTCAAACTCAACAAGAGTATTTGAATGCCCTCACATCAAGAATGATTCCATACACACACAAAGCTCGTAAAAATTTAAGACTAAAGGAATCAAAATCAACTCTTACACTGTGAAAGATAAACACATGCATGATTCTACCCATATGTTTGCCCGTATTTTTCAATCAACGTGTCAGTCGGCTCAATCAAGATCCCCAAGGTCTTTCAAATCATATAACGTGGCTGAGGGTAAAGGTATGATCATTTTGGCGTAGTGACTTCTACTTTCAAGAAGCATGGCTTGCTTTTCACTTCTTCTCCTTTTCTTCTACTCTTTTGGTTTTTCACAATCCACCCTAAGTACTTTCAAGTACAAAGATTCTTAGATGGTTCATTGGACACACCTTTTCTTTCCATCCATGCACAAATTGCATTACGAAATTCATTTTCAATTTGTTTCTTCTTTTGATTTTCTTTCTTTCTTTTTTTTTATATGGAGGGGTTCCATCCTTTTCAACCCAATTTTTCAAGGATGAAGTTTTACAAAGTTCTTTCTCATCTTCTCTCCTTAATTTTCACCACACCCCCAACTGAGGCTTTTGGACTAAGTTGTCTATTCAAACAAACAAAAACTTCATGAAGATTTTAGGTGGGGAGGAAAGTGGCTAAAAGGGTTTATGTTTCTTCCAAAGAAAAGGTAAGCTAAAATAGTACCAAGCTAATTCACACTCTCACAAGGTGGTCAGAAAGATATATAATATCAATTTGGTTCACTCTCAAAATTGTATGTCTAAGATCATTTCTTTCATTCACCAACATTAGTCAATTGGACCAATGGGGAAAGTTCTAGGTATCACCAAGCATATATTTCAAGGAAATCTCACCACACAAGGCATTCAACACAATCATCAATCATGACTCTACAAGTTAAGGTTGTGTGCAACAGTCATCACAAGACTCACTTCAACAAATAGCTTGTCACAATAATATGCTAGGATTTCACACATGACTTATGCAACTCAACCTTGACTCATTGGACTTGCACAAACATATTGTTCAATCAAGAGAACTACTCAAGTCATCGATATTGATCACAACCGATACTCAAATATGCAAGAGAACAGGCTCAACATTCAAAGATACATCCCCGACTTAAACAATGTAGTGCCCTCAATGCAAATACAACTAATGTAACTAGCAAAATGGGAAAGTAGTGTTCACTGAATGAAAGGATTAGAGTAGGAGAGATTTTTCACTTCAAGCCCTATCGGCGAGCGATATCCAGAGATGTCAAACCATTCGGTGAGCCGGCAAGCAGGATTTGGTTCACCAAAAGTCAGAGAAAGTTACCCCTTAAGTTGAGCAAAAATGGCGATCACTGTCGAGCTCACCAATTCACTTCAGCGGTACGCCGAAAGGTATTCAGCTCGCCAAATTTTCCTAAAGGAGTCTCCAATCTAGCTCTAGGAGGGGCAATGTACTTGGGCGATCTATAAGGGCCTATTGGCGGTTCACCGATAATATCAGTGCGTCGCCCAATTTTTATTTGTACAAAATGAAGGCTTCAATCTTCACATTAAGTAAACATTATTCCAAAACAATTGAAACTTGGGGTGCCTCCCAAGAAGCACCTTATTTAACATCATGGCATGACGTGGAAATACTTTCAAGCATCTTCCAAATACACCACTTCAATTACCAAGATATCGAGACATTCTCCAAAATAAAGCTTCAAGTGTTTCCCATTTACTTTGAATGTCGAATCTTCTTTGCTTTCAACCTCAATTTCCCCATTTGCAAACACTCGATTTACTTTGAATGGGCCTGACCACTTTGACTTTAGTTTACCCGGGAAGAGTCTCAATCAAGAGTTATAAAGAAAAACAAGATCACTGACTTTAATGGCATCATGCCACTTCTTCATTTTCTCCTTATAAAGGGATGAAATCTCATAAGCACGTAGCCGAAATTCTTCCAACTCATAGAGTTGATTGACTCTACTTTTTGAAGCGTCCCCCCATTCCATGCCAATTGGAGTCTTGAAAACGGTGTTGGTACGCCTAGAGAGCATCATCTAACTTCCAAGACCAGTCAATCCAATTTTCATTGACTATTTTTGCCAGAATTCCCTTGATTTCTCGATTTGATACTTCAACTTGTCCACTTGTCTACGCATGATAAGGGGTTGCAACTTTATGCTTAACTCAATATTTCCTCAACAACGAAGTAAGAAAACAACTGCAAAAATAAGATCCTCCATTAATAATAATTGCACGC
Organism: Solanum okadae; assembly: GCA_036553675.1. Lineage (NCBI taxonomy): Eukaryota > Viridiplantae > Streptophyta > Magnoliopsida > Solanales > Solanaceae > Solanum > Solanum okadae. Next base: position 30,515,447 of record CM071678.1, read on the forward strand.
AGAGTGCCAAATCTAGTGAAAACGTATCTCTTCAAGAATTACACAACACTCTTCCTTCATTGTTAGGTAAAGCTAAAGCCGCTACCCATTTATAAATGTAGTCAACCGCCACCAAGATATACTTATTTGTAACACCTCGAATTCAAGAAAGGCCAACATAGCAAGTTTTCAGGACTTTCTGGTGCTATCCGACGGAGGCCAACTATGGCCCATTAAGGGGACCACGGACCGTAGGTCTGGTCCATGGATGGGTACCCAAAAAGGGCTCAGAAAACTTAGAACCATGACCTAGACCAAAGGACCATTGGTGGGTCCACGGCCCGTGGTGAGGGGTCTGTGGTCCAGACCCCAAAATCTTATTTTCTTACCATGGTCGATGGACCAACAGAACGAATCATCGGCTAGGGTCCATGGGTTGTAGGTTCAGTAGTTATTTTAAAGGCAGTTGGGTCTTTTCCTAATTAGTCTAGCCTAATACTATGTCATTTTTCCCATGCCTAAAACCCATATATAAGTGATTTTAACCCCAAAATATACCCATTAAAGTCATTTTATTAAATAAGAAGATGAGTTCTTCCTCTCCAAGATATTTCTCTCTCTAATAGTTTGAAGAATAAGATTCAAGATCGGGTTCAAGGTCAAGTCTCCATTCGTCTATTGATTTTAGGCTTTGATAGCAAGGTATGATAGCTTTTTTAATCCATCGAATCCTTGCATCCATGGAACCCCTAAGTTCTCCAAATGAAAAGTAGAAATTCCCAAATTTGAGTTAGGGTTTTGTTCTAAGTAATGGGTCTTTATGAATGTTGATTCAATTAATTGAATTGTGATTGATTATGCATGAATTGAGAGGATTCTATAATTTTTATGATGAAATTCCATGTATTCATGCTTAACCCATGTTTCTAAGGAAAAACTGATTTAAATGGGTTTTACTCTGTGAAAAGAGAATTTATGGATTTATGTGTATTCTTATAAGATAAATAAGATACAATATGAGTTGCTTTGAGATTGAAGCATATATGATAATTATTATACGAATTGCTTGAAATTTAAGAATATGTGATAATTATGATATGATTGCTTGATATTGAAGCATATGTGATGATTTTGATATGAAGTGCTTTGAGAGTAAAGCATATATGTTGTTGATTGTTTATTATTGATACAATTGTTGTGGAAGAGATTTTCCCACATGCTTTTTTATGTATGAATGTGAAAGGCTTTCTCACATTGAATGATTGTAGGTTTAAAGGACTTCTCACCTAAAATGAATCTAAGCTAGGGAATTATGAATGATAAGGCTAGAGGCAATTACCCATGACCTCTAAGCAAAAGACAAGAGGTGAGTACCCATGTCATTTGATAGAAAGATAAGAGGTGAATACCCATGTCACATGATGTATGGAGAAGAGGCAAGTACACATGATCCCAAGGTAAGAATGACCAGAGGCGATTACCCATGATCCTTTATAAGAAGGCAAGAGGCGATTCCCCATGTCGTTAAAAGGTAAGCTATGATATGTTATGCTAGGTGATTAGATTGGATTGTTGCTTGAGTTTTCCTTCCATGATGTGTAAGACTAGTGGCGGTTACCCATGTCTTGACTAAGTATTAATGGAGGTTACTTCAAGAAGTACTCCTTATATGTGAAATGATCAATTATGTGCATTGATTTGCTTTATGACTTATGTTGTGTAACTCTTATGTTATGTTTATGCAAGTTTTCATATTTAGTACAGTTTTGTACTAATGCATACTCTTGCCTACATTTCTTATCCAAATGTAGAGTCCGACATTCCCGATTCTCATCCTCGTGGCTAGAATCCATAGTACAAGAAGAGTTGAAGATTGGTGAGTCCTCATTCATCCAAGGATTTGGCCATTACTTTCCTTATGTTCTTTTCGTTTGAGTTTTGAACAATGTTGTATTGGCTGCGTCCCGAGATTCTATTGTATTAGATGGTTTTTGAGACAAGTGTATTAGACTTCCGCTTTGTTTATAAAAACAAATTATCTTGATATGATGTTTTAAATTTTATCGATTTCTATTATCTTGACTATGAAAGCTAAGTGGCTTATATGAGGCCTCTCGGGGTCTTGTATGCCATGTTAGATCTAGGGGTGCCCTGGGTCGTGACAAACTCGGTATCAGAGCACAAGGTTAAGAAAAGTTCTAGGATATCTCAAAACCACACCAAGTAGAGTCTTGTTCATGAGTGTGAAGCGCGTCATATTTATGAATGAGAGGCTACAAGTTGTTTAGGAAACTCCCCTTCTTTCATTATTCTTAGTCGTGCGATAGAGTTTAACTTTATAAGGTGTCTCTCCTAATCCTTATCTGATACTCTACAGGATACGACTACTCGAAGAGCTTATGCTAGAAGAAATGTGATAGAGAATGCGGAACAAGAAGCTCCTCCCTATGCTCCTCAAGTTCCGGACAACCATTTGGCCGAGTAAGTAACTAATGTGGAGTTTAGGACTGCTTTACACGTGTTGGCTCAAGCCGTGACGGCCCAAGCCAATAGGGAGGTTGTGGTTCCCATGAACCCAAATGTGGGTACGGCGGCATCTAGAGTGAGGGACTTCACTAGGATGAATCCTCCAAAATTCTATGGTTCTAAGGTTAACGAAGATCCTCAAGAGTTCATTGATTAGGTTTACAAGGTGTTGACCTTTATGGGAGTGACGCTGGTGGAAAAGTCAGAATTGGCTGCTTATAAACTTAAAGGTGTTGCTCAAATTTGGATCAATTAGTGGAAGGAAGCAAAACTAGAAGACGTGGGTCCCCTAGATTGGGAAAGGTTCAAGTCTTCTTTCCTTGATAGGTTCTTTCTTCGTGAGATGAGGGAGGCAAAGGTGCTTGAGTTTATCAACCTCCGACTAGGGAACATGAGTATCATGACCTAGGAGTACCCCATAGATGTGACACGATGTACAAGACTCTGAAGCCTCATACAAGCATCATAGCATATCAATACATAAGATAATATAAAATGGTGCGGAAACTAAAACTTTTTCTTTTACAATCGAAGTCTTTTATAAAAATGAGTGGAAGTCTACACTTTGTCTCAAACCATCTATAACCATTAGAACTAAAACTTTTGGACGCAGCCCATACAAAAGCTCTAAACATAAAATAAAATGAAATGTAATGGACATGGTAGTCAAGCCCTCGAATACTATGAGGACTCACCATAACTTCTCTTCTTGATCTACTATGAACCTATCCATGAGGATAGAAGTTGATATCACCAAACCCTACACTGTGTGAAAAATGTAGGAAAATATGGGTTAGTATAAAAATGCACTAATTATGATAGTCATGCAATAAAACCTTTAAAACATGCTTAAAGAGGACATTTTAGTTGAAACCATGCATATGCCAATTTTACACATCATCTTTGAAATAGTTAGAAAACATAGCTCATACGAGAATTCTTGTATGGTTCATCATAGCATAAAGAACAACAACATGATCATAAGCATAGCCTCAAACATAGACATAATGCAACATCAACTATTATAAGGCATAGTTCATGCACATAGTCAACAACCAAGATCATCCCATCATAATAGAACCATCATATAAACAACCCTAAGTTATACTTGTGCAATGCATAAATAAAGATCCCATTGTCCCATCTACACTAAGTACCACTTTTAGGCCACCCTAATCCTACTTAACATTCTTTGATCTCACATATTCATAGACAAGGAACATTCATCTTTAACAACTCATATCAAGGAAAGCAACTCATAACAACCCTTCACCTTAAGACATGCATAAACTCATAAACCTTCGTAGCATAAAAGGAACACACCATAACTACTCTCAAAGCCTACTTGTGCAAATCATGAATGAAGTCTCATACCCCCACTCACACTAAGTAGTGATTCTTGAGAATCCATAGTTCATAAACATTCATTGTGGGGATAATCCTTAACCGACATTGACCATGTGAGCAACTCATGGAATCCGGTGTTACCCACATCGAAAAGGGTTTCCCTACTTTCCTAAGGTAGAACCATTCTTAGCTTAGGTGGAAGATCTATTAGCTAAGGACCTATGTAGGCACATAGTTATGGGATACGGAGATTGCTACTAGACACCCCGCCTCAACTCACGTTAGAGCATCCATCTCAAGAGATTTATTCTAGAAACCCCGCCTCAACTCCAGTGAGGGCTTCCATCTCATCACTATCCACTCGGTGCTAAGCATTATTGAGTACTTATCATTTCACTAGTTGAGTTCATTATTATGGAAGAATGTATAAACACTCAATCCAACATCATTCATAGGATAGCTTATAGATTCAATAGGTGAGAATAACCTTTCATCCTAAGAATCCCCATATTGTGAGAAAACCTTTCACAATATGTCTTTATCATTCATTAGTGTTCAATTGAGAATAGCCTTTCAATCAACACATCATAATCATAGAAACTTAATTCATCCTTCATTCATATGCGTGTGTGTATGTGAGAATAGCCTTTCAACAACACCACTATTACATCATAGTCATAATCACTTTATTCACAAGGAAATCCTAAAACATATACATAACCTTCATAAGCATGCATAACATCATAAATTGTCCTTCAAGGACCATAGATCATGATTCATCAATACATCTAGAATCACTAAATTATACATGTATAATAACCTAATTCAAGTAATCAATTCATCACATTCATAATTCTATAACATTCTATTAACATCAATCCACACCCACACTTTGAGAATCAATTTGAGGAAATAGGGGAATTCATGGATTCTTGGGTAATTCATCATGAAAACAGTAGTAATTCATCAATTTGATCATAATATAAAGCAATTAAATCATTGAAATCATTTTTGAAAAGTGCAAGCTTTGAAAATCTAGTTTTGGAGGGGCTCTACGGGTGAAGTCTTCCCCTAGATGAAGAGCTACCATACCATGGATATAAAGCTTTGCAAATCTTGGAATATTGGAGACATGATCCTTGACCTCGATTGAATGAGAAAAAAATCAAGAAAACTTTCTTGAGATTCTTTAATTAGTTTCTTGAAATCCCTATGCCAAGAATTATGATTTTCATTAGTGATTCATAATTGTATGGAGGAATGTGATTTGGAAAGAAGGAATTCTTGGAGAAGAACTTACCTTCAAGAAGAATCTTGAAAAATATGGAAAGCATCTTGAAAAAAGATTGAAAGAATATTGAATGGAGTCTACTTTGATTTTATTTTTCTTAGGGTTTGAGAGAGAAGAGAATGATGGATTAAAAGATTGAAATAGGATTTTTTAGGGCTTTATAGGAGTTGAGAAATCCGTTTTTAAGGTTTTCCTAGTGGTATAAGGAGAGGAAAATTACCTTATTTAAAATTTTCCCGCGGCTAAAACGGAACTGCACTACACCAATCACTAAAATGGTCATAACCTTTTGCTCAAAACTTGGATTGATGTGAAATTGATAGCGTTGGAAAGAGGATTCAAATTCCTTTAATTGGATAGGTTATGGCTCACGTAGTTCTTTATATTATTCTATATATGGTCTTTTTAAGTTGACCTTAGTAAAATCTTGTGACAAAACTTAATCGGTAAGGAAACTTTCAACTCTACTTTGTGCTAGGAGTTTCTAGTGACCTTAATTGATATCAAAAATCATTCTCACACTAAAGAATTTACCTTAACACCTAAGAAAATTAAGAGTCCCTCAGTACGACCTTATACGCAATTCAAGAATAGTTTGGGCTTAACTTAGAAATCTTCGGGGTGTTACAATATCCCCCCCTTGGGAACATTCGTCCTCGAATGGGATTCTAGGCACTTCTTAAGGTCATGACTTTAGACTAGCAACCCATCATGAATGCAACACATCTAAATTCACACAACCAAAGATGAATCATCAACTCTAAGCTAAACATGTTTAATGCAACACAAGAGAGTAGCAACTGCATCTAACAACCTAAACATGCATGAAATCTTAACATTTACTCATGTTCAAGAAGGAACTACCATCTCCAAGCTAAAAGCATGCTCAACTTACTAACATGAAACCAATTATGCAATTACTCTCAAAAGCACATTAAGGCATGTTCGTCAACTCATCTCATGAAGCATATAGGCAATTCATACTAAATGCACAACAACATGAGAAACACATAAACAATGAAAAACTCATCTTCTTATAAATCATGAACTTCTCAAAAACATGCATAACATAAGGAGATCATGGAAATTTTTAAAACACACATGACTCTCAAGACATAAAACAAGCCCAAAAAGGGAATCTTGGTCTCAAGCTAGAATAGGAATAGAAGAAAGAGATGAGGATATCGGAACTCTCACCAAATCTTGCCTTCTAATAATACCATCTCCCCCTTGGGAGTAAACCCCTACTAACACCTCAAGTACCACTTCTTCCAAGAATTCTCAAAGCATAGTCAAAACTCATAATAGCTTTACCGGGTTCTAAACTTCCCAAACTCACTACACCTCTCAAGGTTAGAATTTCAAGCCAATCTATATCATGAACATCTAGAACACTCAGAGACCTTGCTATCTAGGCACATCATCTCCCCTTTGGGAGTAAACTTATATGGACTTTTCTAAGCACCATTTTCGTCAACTCTATGGTCGACCCAAGTTATCACTATTCCTTCACACAAAATGATTCTAAACCATGGAGAGTTACACTTCTACCCTCTTTTAAAGGAGTCTACTCACTCAACATCTCTAGGCATCACTTAATCACTCTATTCATCAAATTCTCCAACACACTCTGAAACTCATCGTAAGTCGGGTACTACCAACAAACACGCATAACTATAATGCAATCCATTTATACCCAAGTATATCATATAAACCTAAAATATCAAGCCTCATCTAGTCACATAGACATAATTGGCATCACTACCAACCTTTTCTCCCTCGATCCTTGTAGCATGAGCCCTTCAAGTGGTCATATCCTTAAGACCATCGAATAAGTAATAGAAGAGAGACCTTATAGAGTTAAACTCTATGGCACGACTTAGAGAAATGAAAATTTGAGATTTCTTAACATCCAATAGCCTCATATTCATAAATGTGGAGCACTTCACACTATGAACAAGACTCTACTATACGTGGTTTGAGACATCCTAGAACCATCCCAAAATCTTGTGTTCTAATACCATGTTTGTCATGACCGAGGAGTACCCCCTATATGTGACACGGCGTACAAGACTCCGAAAAGCCTCATACAAGCCTCATAGCATATCATAATATAAGATAATATAAAATGGTGCGGAAATTAAAACTTTTTCTTTTACAATCGAAGTCTTTTATAAAAATGAGCGGAAGTCTACACTTTGTCTCAAACCATCTATAACCATTCGAACTAAAACTTTTGGACGCAGCCCATACAAAAGCTTTAAACATAACATAAAATGAAATGTAATGGACATGGTGGTCAAGCCCTCGAATACTATGAGGACTCATCATAACTTCTCTTCTTGATCTACTATGAACCTATCCACGAGGATGGAAGTTGATATCACCAAATCCTACACTTTGTGAAAAATGTAGAAAAATATGAGTTAGTACAAAAATGCACTAAGTATGATAGCCATGCAATAAGACCTTTAAAACATGCTTAAAGAGGATATTTTAGTTGAAACCATGCATATTCCAATTTTGAACACCATCTTTGAAATAGTTGGAAAACATAGCTCATAAGAGAATTATTGTAGGGTTCATCATAGCATAAAGAACAACAACATACTCATAAGCACAGCCTCCAACATAGACATAATGCAACATCGACTATCATAAGGCATAGTTCATGTACATAGTCAACTATCAAGATCATCCTATCATAATAGAACCATCATAAATGAAACCCTAAGTTATATTTAAGTTGAACTAAGTAAAATCTTATGTGAAAACTTAATCGGAATGGAAACTTTCAACTCTAATTTGAGCTAGAAGTTTCTAGTGACCTTAATTGATATCAAAAACCATTCCCACACTAAAGAATTTACCTTAACACCTAAAAAAATTAAGAGTCCCTCAGTACGACCTTATACACAATTCAAGAATGGTTTGAGCTTAACTTATAAATCTCTGGGGTGTTACAATGAGTGTGAAAGAATATGCTTTGAGAGTCACTCAATTGTCAAGATATACCCCGTCAATAGTTTTCGACTCTAGGACAAGGATGAGCAAGTTCATTTTGGGTGTGTCTGAATTGGTGGTGAAATAATGTCGTACCGCTATGCTTGTCCATGACATGGATATTTATCGTCTCATGGTTAACGCCTAACATATTGAAGAGGAGAAACTTAAGGAGAGGTCTAGGGATATAAAGAGGGCTAAAACCGGTGATGGTAATTTCTAGGTTTCGACAAAGGTTTTCCAGCCAAGGTTCCTCCAATGCTGCTACTAGGTTTAATAAAGATAGGGTGTCTAATTCTAATCCTCAAGGAGGGAATGGTAGTGGGTCCTTATTGCCTACTTGTACTAAATGTGGAAGGAAGCACGAAGGTAAATGTTTAGCGGGTTCCAATGCTTGTTTTGGGTGTGGTATGATGGACCACAAGATGAGAGATTGTCCTTCAGTTGCTAAGAATGAAGGATATAATCTCTGTAGGGCTCAACCCTATCCTTCATCTGGTCCAAGTGGTTCGGGTTCATATTCTCCCAAGCAAAATAGGTTATTTACACTTCAACCCGTGGTGAACAAGAAGGTTTTCCCGATGTGGTTACCGGTATGTTGAAAGTCTTTCGACTTGATGTTTATGGTTTACTTGATCCGGGTGCTACCTTGTCTTTTGTGACGCTCTATATGGCTATGAGGTTTGATGTTCTTCCGGATATGTTGTTAGATCATTTTTCTATCTCTACTCTTGCTAGTGAATCTATTGTGGCTAAGAGGGTCTATCGAAAGTGTCCCATCTACTTGTCCCATAGAGTTACTCTTGTTGACTTTGTAGAGCTTGATATGCTAGATTTTGATGTTATCCTTGGTATGGATTGGCTGCACTCATGTTATGCATCTATTGATCGTAGAACTCATGTAGTAAAGTTTCAATTTCCGAATGAGCCTATCCTAGAGTGGAAAGGGGGAAATTCTATTCATAAGGGTCAGTTTGTTTCCTATCTTAAGGCTAGGAAAATGATTTCTAAAGGTTGCATGTACCATCTAGTTAGGGTGAGGGATATGGATTCTGAAACCCCTACTCTTGAGTTGGTCCCCGTTGTTAATGAGTTTCCAAAAGTTTTCCCAGATGATCTACCTATTATTCCTCCAAAAAGGGAAATAAACTTCGGTATTGACCTTCTCCCAGATATGCAACCTATATTTATTCCTTCTTACCGAATGGCTCCGGTAGAACTTTAGGAACTAAATGAGCGATTGAATGATTTGTTGGATAAGGGTTTAATCCGACCGAGTATCTCTCCCTGGGGTGCTTTAGTTTTTTTTTTGCTAAAAAGAAAAATGGTTCACTCTGTATGTGTATTGATTACCAGCAATTGAACAAGGTGACTATTAAGAATATGTATCCTCTTCCAAGGATAGGTGATCTATTTGACCAACTCCAAGGAGCAAGTAACTTTTCCAAGATTGACCTTAGGTCGGGTTGTCACCAATTCTGGGTGAAGGAAGATGATATTTTGAAGACAGCTTTTCGAACCCGGTATGGCCATTATGAGTTTTTTGTGATGCCGTTTGGTTTGACCAATTCTCCGGTGGCATTTATGGATTTGATGAATAGGGTGTTTAGAAAATACCTTGATATGTTCGTAATTGTGTTCATTGATGATATATTGATTTATTGGAGGAGTGAGGATGATCATATAAATCATTTAAGGATTCTGTTGCAAATTCTCAAGGACAAACAACTCTTTGCAAAGTTTAGCAAATGTGAGTTTTTGTTAAGTTCTGTAGCTTTTCTTGGCCATATTGTTTCAAGTAAGGGTATTGCGGTAGATCCTAAGAAGACAGATGCGGTCAAAGGTTTTCCTAGACCTTTATCCCCTTCGGATATTAGAATTTTCTTGGGTTTAGCTGGTTATTACAAAAGGTTTGTTGAGGGGTTTTCTTCGATTGCCTCTCCATTGACTGCTTTGACTCAGAAGAAGGCCAAGTTCATATGGTCTTAAACATATAAGAAGATTTTTCAAGAATTAAAAGATAGACTCACTTCCGCTCTGTTCTTGACTTTACGAGAAGGGATGGAAGATTTTGTTGTTTATTGTGATGCCTCAAGAATTGGGTTAGGATGTGCACTTAGGCAGAATGGGAAGGTTATTGCCTATGCTTCAATGAAACTTAAGGGTCATGAGAAGAATTATCCTACCCATGATCTTAAATTAGCGGCGGTGGTTTTTTTCCTTAAAGATTTGGAGGCAGTATTTTTAAGGTATTCATGTAAATGTTTTCACCGACCATAAGTGTTTACAATATGTGTTTAATCAGAAGGAACTTAATCTTTGCCAAAGAAGGTGGTTTGAGTTATTTAAGGTTTATGATATGAGTATTCTCTATCATAAGGTAAATGTGGTGGCAGATGCTTTTAGCCGACTATCAATTGGTAGTGTTGCCCATATAGAAGAGGGTAAAAGAGAATTGGTGCAAGATATACATTGATTGGACCGATTGTGTGTTGGTTGATGGACTCTACCAAGGGTGGTGTTGTGGTTCAAAATGGTTCAGAATCGTCTTTTGTGACAGATGTGAAAGACAAGCAATGTCTTGATCCAACCTTAGTAGAATTGAAAAAAATGGTACTTAGAAAGTTCGTTGAGGCTTTCTCCCAAGGGGGAGATGGTGTTCTTCATTATCAAGGTGGTTTGTGTGTCTCCGATGTTGATGACTTGAGCGAACAGATTTTACCAGAAGCTCATAATTCATGATATTCCATTCACCCAGGAGCCACCAAGATGTACCGTGATTTGCATGAGGTCTATTGGTGGAATGGGATGAAGAAGGATTTTTTGGAATTTGTGGCCAAGTGTCCTAATTATCAACAAGTGAAACTTGAACATCAAAAACTGGGAGGTTTGTCCCAAGACATTAGTATTCCTACTTAGAAGTTGGAAGATTTGAGTATGGACTTCATAGTAGGGTTGCCTCCTACCCGGTGCCAACATGACTCCATTTGGGTTATAGTTGACCGAATGACGAAATGGGCTCATTTCATTCCCGTCAAAGTCTTATTCGGTGGAATATTATGCTAAGTTTTATTTGAGTGGAATGGTTGCATGGAGTTCCCTTGTCCATTATCTCCGATCGAGACACCCAATTCACTTCTTAGTTTTTGAAATCCTTCCAAAAGGGTCTTGGTACTCGTGTTAAGCTTAGCACGGCTTTTCACCCACAAACTAATGGGAAAGCGGAGCGTACTATCCAAACTTTGGAAGATATGATGAGAGCATGTGTGATTGATTTTAAGGGTAATTGGGATGACCATTTGCCATTAACTGAGTTTGCTTATAATAATAGCTATCACTCTAGTATTGGTATGGCTCCCTTTGAGGCTCTTTATGGTAGGAGGTGTAGATCTCGTATAGGTTGGTTTGAGGTGGGTGAAGTTGCATTGATAGGACCCGAGTTAGTTCATGAGGCTATGGAGAAAGTCGGACTTATTAGGGAAAGGTTGAGAACAGCCCAAAGTCTATAAAAGTCATATGTCGATGTTAGAAGAAGAGATCTTGAGTTTGATGTTCATGATTGGGTTTACGTGAAAATCTCACCCATGAAGGGTGTAATAAGGTTTGGTAATAAAGGGAAGCTTAGTCCCCGATATGTGGGTCCATATCAGATGTTGAGATGTGTTAGTAAGGTTGCTTACGAGCTTGAGTTGCCTAATGATTTGACAATGGTGCATCCGGTTTTCCATGCCTCTATGTTAAAGAAATGTGTTGGAGATCCGACATCTATAGTTCCCTTAGAAGGTTTGGGAGTTAAAGAGAATCTTTCTTATGAAGAAGTTCTAGTTGAGATTTTAGGCCGGCAAGTAAGAAGTTCAAAAATAAAGAAGTTGCTTCTGTGAAAGTGTTGTGGAGGAATCAATTAGTGGAGGGTGTTACTTGGGAGACCGAAGCCGATATGATGTCCAGATATCCTTATCTCTTTCCTTCCATCCCTACTCTAGCTTGAAGTAATAAGTTCCTCATAGTTTATTATTTGTTTTGTGTCATGTTCTTATATGTTTCCATGATTTCCTTACTATGCATGCTTCATGAAAAGTTTAAGGTTTGAGAAAAAGAGTCAATTTGATTAATTTCTACATGTTTATTTGCATTTGATTATGATTTGCATATAGACTTCATGATATGATTATTTAACATGCTTTTAGCTTGGAGATGGTATTTTCTCCTTGGATATGAGTAATCTTGTAAGTACATGAATATTGGGCTGATAGGTTTAGTTCCTATCTTCCTTATGATGCTTTGAATATGTACTCGCTTGGAGTCGAAGTTCCTCCTTTGTTGTGTGAATTTAGATGAAGTTGCATGCATGAAAGGTTGCTAGTTTAGAGTCCTTTCCATTTTGTGGTGTCTTGAATCTCATTCGAGGATGCATGATCCAAAGGGGGAGATAATGTAACACCTCAAATTCGAGTTAGGCAACATGGAAAGTTTTCAGGACTTTCTGGTGCAATCCTACAGAGGCCAACCACGCCTCGTTGAGGGGACCACAACCATAGGTCTAGTCCGTGGATGGGCACCTAAAATGGGCTCAGAAAACTTGGAACCATGGCCTAGACCAATGGACTATTGGTGGGTCCACGATCTGTGGTTAGGGATCCGTGGTCGAGACCCCAAAATCATAGTTTCTGACCATGATCGACGGACCAATAGGATGGGCCGTTGGTCAGACCACGGTCCATCAATTAGACCACGGTCCATCGGTCAGGGTCCGTGGGTCGTAGGGTTGGTAGTTATTTTAGGGGTAATTAGGTCTTTTCGTATTTAGTCTAGCCCAATACTATGTCGTTTTAAACATGCCTAAAACCCTTAAATAAGTGATTTAACCCCGAAACTTACCCATTCAAGTCATTCTCTTAAATTTACCAAAATAAGATGAGTCAGCTCTTCAAGATATTTCTTTCTCTAGAAGTTTGAAAAAGAAGATTCAAGATAGGTTTCAAGGTCAAGTCTCCATTCTTCAATTGATTTTGGGCATTGATAGAAATGTATGATAGCTTTTTCATCCATGGAGCTCCTAAGTTTTCTAATTAAAAAGAAGAAATTCCCCAATTTGAGTTAGAGTTTTCTTCTAAGTAATGGATATTTGTGAATGTTGATTCAATTGATTGAATAATAATTGATTATGCATGAATTGACAGGATTCTATGCTTTTTATGATGAAATCCCATCTACCCATGCTTAACCCATGTTTCTAAGGAAAATTGATTTAAATGGGTTTTATTGTATGGAAGGAGAATTTATGGATTTATGTGTATTCTTATTTGATAAATAAGATAAGATATGAGTTGCTTTGAGATTGAAGCATATGTGATAATTATGATATGAATTGCTTGAGATTGAAGCATATGTGATGATTTTGATATGAAGTGCTTTGAGACTAAAGCATATATGTTAATGATTGTTGATTACTGATGTAATTGTTGTGGAATGGATTTTCCCACATGCTTTCTTATGTATGAATCTGAAAGGTTTTCTCACATTGAATGACTCTAGGTTGAAAGGACTTCTCACCTAAAATGAATCTTAGCTAGGGTATTATGAATGATGAGGCTAAAGGTGATTACTCATGACCTCTAAGAAAAAGACAAGAGGCGAGTACCAATGTCGTATGATAGAAAGACAAGAGGTGAATACCCATGTCACATGATATATGTACAAGAGGCGAATACCCATGTCACATGATGTATGTACAAGTGGCGAATACCCATGTCACATGATGTATGTACAAGAGGTGAGTACCCGTGATCCCAAGGTAAGAAGGACTAGAGGTGATTACCCATGATCCTTTATAAGAAGGCAAGAGGCGATTCCCCGTGTCCTTAAAAGATAAGCTCTCATATGTTATGCTAGGTGATGAGCCTGGATTGTTGCTTGAGTTTGCCTTCCATGATGAGTAAGATTAGTGGTGGTTACCCATGTCTTGACCAAGTATGAATTGAGGTTACTTCAAGAAGTACTCCTTATATGTGAAATGATCTATTATGTGCATTGATTATGCTTTATAACTTATGTTGTCTAACTCTCATTTTATGTTTATGCAAGTTATCATATTTAGTACATTTTTGTGCTAACACATACTCTTGCCTACCTTTCTTATCAAATTGTAGGGTCCGACATTCCCGATTCTCATCCATGTGGCTAGGATCTATAGTTGAAGAAGAGATGAAGATTGGTGAGTCCTCATTCATCCGAGGATTTTGCGACTACTTTCCTTATGTCCTTTTCATTTGAGTTTTGAACAATGATGTACGGGCTACGTCCCGAGATTCTATTCTATTAGATGGTTTTTGAGTCAAGTGTATTAGACTTCCGCTTCGTTTATAAAAAATTTGGTTATCTTGAAATGATGTTTTAAATCTTATTGATTTCTATTATCTTGACTATGAAATTTAAGTGGCTTATATGAGGCCTCTCGAGGTCTTGTATGCCATGTTACATCTAAGGGATGCCCCTGGGTCGTGATATTACTTCTGAAAGAGCTCACAAATGGTCACATGAAGTCGATTCCCCGGACATCAAACAACTCTACCTCTAGAATAGAATGAAGAGGTAACTCATGCTTTCTCGACATTCCTTCTTGCTTTTGGCATTGAATACATTGCTTAACGAGGGAGTGAGCATCTCTTATAATGCTGACCAATAGTAACCGCTTTGAAGCACTTTAGCGGCTCTGCGCACGCCGCTATGATGTCCACAGACTGGCGATGCATGGAAAGCATCCAAAATTGCATTTATCTCCACTTCCGGTATGCACCGATATAGATCTGGTTCGTCCCAACTGTACTTCTTCATGTTGAACAAGAACCTCTTCCGTTGGTTGAAATTCAATCCATCAGGGAGAATCCCACATACTACATAGTTTACAAAATCAGCATACAAGGGTGATTTTCCATGGGTCAACCTTTTCGGGAAATGCTTCATCAATGTCCCTCTCACCGGGAACAACAACATTGTTTTCCAGCCTTGATAAGTGGTCCGCCACTTAGTTCTCACACCCTTTTCGATTCTTGACCTCGAAATCAAACTCTTGCAACTACAACACCCACTGAATCAACCTTGGCTTTGCATCTCTCTTAGCCATTAAATATCAAATTGCAGCATGATCCGTGTGCACCACCGCTTTAGTACCCAACAAATACGCTCTAAATTTCTCAAAAGCATACACCACCGCTACTAATTCTTGTTCACTGGCGGTATAATTCTTTTTGGGCTACATTAAAAATTTTACTCACATAATAGACTGGGTGAAATAGCTTGCCTTTTCGTTGAGCAAGAACAGCTCCCAAAGCAAGATAACTAGTATCACGCATGAGTTCGAACGGAATACTCCAATTGCGAGCAACAATGATCGGAGTTGACACTAGTTTTTCCTTTAAGCATAAAAATGCTTTTAGGAAAGCTTCATCAAAGTTGAAAGTGGATTCTTTATCAAGTAACTTACAAAGGGGGTAAGGTACCTTGGAAAAATCCTTTATAAATCGCCTGTAGAAACGTGCATCGCCTAGAAAAATCCGAACGCCTTTCAACGAAATAGGAGGAGGTAGTTTAGCAATGACTTAGATTTTAGCTTGATCCACTTGCATTCCTTCTCCTGAATTTAGCAATGACTTAGACTTTAGGAGGTCATTGCACCTTGGGAAGGTACTACAATGAAGTGACATTTCTCCCAATTTAGAACAAGATTGGTTTCCACGTATCATTGTAGTACCTTCCCAAGGTGTTCAACATATGCTTCGAATGAATCACCAACAACCAAAAAATCATCCATAAAGATCTCCATTGAGTCTTCAACCATATCGGTGAAAATAGAGAGCATACACCGTTGAAATGTTGCCGGTGCGTGCATAACCCAAAAGGCATTCTTTTGACAGCAAATGTCCCATAGGGACATGTAAAAGTTGTCTTCTCTTGATCTTATGGTGCGATAGAAATCTGATTGTACCCGGAATAACCATCTAAAAAACAATACCATCCATGCCCCGTAAGCCTATCAACCATTTGGTCCATAAACGGCATAGTAAAATGATCTTTTTCAGTCCATGCGTTCAATTTTTTATAGTCCATGCATACACACCACCCGGCTTATTCAGACAGTTCCCCCTTTTTCATTACCACCGTGATACCTCATTTCTTTGGTACACATTGCATGGGACTCACCCATTTGCTATACGCAATAGGGTATGCCACACCCGCATCGAGGCACTTGATGATTTCTTTCTTCACCACTTCTTGCATCGGTGGGTTTAGCCTCTTTTGGTGCTCAACGCTTGGTTTGCATTCACTATCTAATTGGATTTTATGAGTGCAGATCCCGAGGGGGAATCCCCACAATGGTAGCAATTGTCCATCCGGTGGCTTCAATGTAACGTTTCAACACATTGACAAGTAGTTTTACTTGCCATTTAAGCAGATAAGCAACGATGATGACGGGCAAGATGTTGTTACTCCCAAAAACACATACTGAAGGTGGGATGCGAGCACCTTCAACTCAACCTTCGGTGGCTTTTCGGTGGATGGTTTTGCGTGGGGACTTTCTCGATTTTTTAGATCAATGTCAAGCTTCAATGGATTTTTAGAATGAGACCATAATCCCAATAGAGCAGCCACAACTTCATCATAATCCTAAATTTCTTCCTCATCATAATTCGAAAGGACGGCAGCTAGGGGCTCACCCACACAAAACACTTCACTCACACTATCCACTGCTTCGTCACCCCATCGATGGTTGAGACCACATGAATGTCACTAGGTTGTATCATTGATTTGCACACATTGAAAGTAACCTCCTCATCACTTACCCGAAATTTCAACTCACCACTTTCATCATCCACAAAGGCTCTTCTGATAGACAAGAACAGTCTACCTAAAATAATAGGTACCTCAGCGTCAATCTCGCAGTCCAAAATAACAAAGTCAGCCGGAAATATGAACCTATCCACTTTTACCAAAATATTATAAAGTATGATAATGGGATGCTTAATAGATCGATCGGCCATGAGAAGACGCATTGTTGTAGACTTAGGTTCGCCCAACCCAAGTTTTTCGAAAATGGCATAAGGCATCAAGTTAATACTTGCCCCCCAATCATATAACGCTTCGGAAAATTGAAGCATCGCACTAGTGCATGGAATAGTAAATGCTCCCAGATCAGCTTTCTTGGTAACCACATTGCTTGTCAGGATGGTACTACAACTATGAGACACCTCAACCGTTTCAAAATCCATACTCCTTGTCACGACCCAGGGGTACACCCTAGATGTAACATGGCACATAGAACCCTGAAGGACTCAATGTAAGCCACTTAGCATATCATAACATAAAGTAAATAGAAATGATGCGGAGATTTTAAAAACATTTCCATACAATTGAAGTCTTTATAAAAGCAAGCGGAAGTCTTTAACACTTTGTCTCAAACTATCTAAAAAAACTCTGAATAACTCTTGGGACGCAGCCCATACAAAAGTCTAAAAGATAAAAGAAAAGACATAAAGGAAAGGTGATCACATCCTTGATGCTATGAGGACTCACCAAGTCTTCAACTCCTTTGCTTTACTAGAAACCTAGCCACGAGAATGGAACTCAATATCGCCAACCCCTACATTTGATAAGAATGTAGGCAAAAGTATGTGTTAGTACAAGAATGTACTAAATATGATGCCTAACATAAATCATGAACATAAGCATATAAGAGGCAATAGCAAACATAAGACACATACCATAATCATAAGAGACGATAACATGAGTCATAAACATAAGACAAATCATCATAAGACATAGACTAAAAGCATAAGAGATAACAACAAAATCATAAGCATAATCTCTAACATAGACATAATATAAGTATTAGTCATCATAAGGCATAATCTATATAAATAGTTAATACTTAAACCTTCATAACATAAGAGAATCACTTCATAAGTAACCTCCAAGTATATTTGTGCAATGCATGGATAACATCCCCTAATCTCATCCATGCTAAGTATCCCATAATCCCATCCATGCTAAGTATCCCTTTTGGACACCAAGATCATACTTACCATGTTGACCTCCTCCTTAGCTTATTTCTCATAGACGAGGGAACATTCACTTTTAGTCACACATACATTAGGAAGGGCCTTTCAAACTACAATCCAAACTAAGCACACATCATAAGCATATTTGTGCCATGCATGAGTAAAACCCATAAAACTCACTCATGCTAAGTAAAGCTTCTTGAGTAACCATAATTCATCATTCATAGTCTTGTGTGATAGTGGGAATTAGCCTTAACTGACATAGACCATGTGAGCTCAACATGGAATATGGTGTCTACCCCACACCAAAAAGGGGTTGTTCAACTTGCCTAAGGTACAATTATACTCTTAGCTTAGGTGGATCCAATAGCTAAGTAACCTATGAGGGCACATAGTTTATGGGATAAGGAGATTGCTACTAGAAACCCGTCATTTCTAATAGGGGAGCTTCCATCTCAAGAGATTGCTTCTAGGAATCCCGGCCTTTCTAATGGGAGAGATTCCATCTAGAAACCCGGCCTTTCTAATGGGAGAGTTTCCATCTCACATCAATATCCACTCGATGCTAAGCATAATTCCCATTGAGTTCATATTAAGTCTCGTCTTTAATTCATATTTATGGAAGAATGTCTTGACACACAATCCAACATAACCCATACTATTGCTCATTAGATCATGCCTGAGAATAACCATTCACCGTCCATGTCTACATATAGATTCACTAGGTTAGAAAGCCTTTCAACCTTAGAATCATCATATTGTGAGAAAACCTTTCACATCATGTCATAACCATGCATAAGTGTGTATATGAGATTAGCCTTTCAACAACACAACAACTAGATCATGAGCATTTTCACTTGACTCTCAAAGTGTTCTTAACGCATATACATAACCTTCATAAAACATGCGTAGTATCATATCTTGGCCTTTCAAGGTCAAAGCTCATATCAAATCAACACATCTAGAATTACTACATTAGACATGGATATAATAATAATTCAAGTAGTTCAATTACTACAAGCATTATCTCATACTTTACCTCCTTGAGGTCCAAAATTAACTTTCCATCATCACACTTAGAGTTCAAGCACTAGACATGGAAATCATTCTAACTCATGTGATTCTATCACTTCATACATTCAAAAATTCATGAGGTAGATTAGGTGGGTAAAGTCCTTCCACAACAACTCTATCTAATAGTCTACCATTATCATATAAGCTTCACTCTTGAAGCCTTAACATATATAATTCATTATATTAGCTTTACCCTCAAAACCTTAGTGATCAACATTCATGACTACAAGCCTTATTCTCCAAGTATTACCTATTACAATCATCATACATATTTAGATCACAAGACATTCTAGTCAGAAGCTTCACTCTTAAGCAATTATAGTCATATATCATCATGTATACTCAATCTCAACACTACTAAATCTTGATCCATCATATAAGACCTAATCGAATAAATTCGTGTATACAAACTTTACCTTTAAGAAATTCATATTTAGGTACTGTAATCTAAAGTAATTCATAGAGAAATACATCACTCTTAGAAGGTCACATCTAAGCCCTCAATTTCCTCTTTCATGGCATAAAACCAAAATATATCAATTTCACCCTAGAATCTTAGATTAATCAAGAATACATATAATCATATTAAAAACATGTAATTAAATCATAATCAATCATAAACAACCATTATCCACTCAATTGGATCAACATATATTAATACCCACAATATAGGAAGGAACCTTAATTAGAATTAGGGATTCATCTTCACAATTGGGGGAAACATGGGGACTTCATGGATGAAAGGAGTCCATGAATGAATAATACATCATACCTTGATTACAAAGCCTAGCAAGCTTGAAACAATGGAGTCTTTACCTAGCTTGACCCTTCTTCTTCTTCTTTTTCTTCACTTTCTAGAGAGGATTTTTGAGAGAATTGGGTTTTCTTTCTGGTGAGTTGAGAGAATAATTTAACTAACTTAATTAAGGGTCTAAAGTCCTTATATAGTTGGTCCAAACTAATGTAAAATAACCCCACTTAATCCCTAATTAAATATGGAAAGACCTTTAAGCCCTTCACTAACCGACCTTGGCCTCATCACTGCCCCCCACTCACGACACCATGCCCACGGGCCGTGGGTGGACCCAAGGGGCATGCTGGTTCTGGGTGGGTGGTGGTCTGCAAGTGAACTTTTGGGACCTTTACCCACAAGGCCATCCACAAGGTGTGGACCCCCCTACGGGGCATGGTTCCCTTCGTGGTGCACTTCCTTGGGGCAGTTTCTAGGGGGTTTTGCTAGGGTCCTTTTCAAGGACCCTTGGTTGGTCCTTGGGGAGTCGTGTCTTGACATTTTCACCCCTAACCCTCCATTCTAAATATGGGAAGCCAAATCTACGACTCTAACCCTCACATCAAACTCTAGAACTCTCACGTAAAGCTCTAGTTTAGCCTACTAGTTTTTGGGTGTTACAATATCTCCCCCTTGGGAACATTTGTCCTCGAATGATGATTCTAAACACCTCTTGAAGGAAACAACTCTAGACTACCAGCCCATCATGCATGCAACACATTTAAATGCACACAAACAAAGGAGGAACTTCATATCCAAACTAAACATGCTCAATGCAACACAAGGGAGTAGGGACTACATCTACCACCCATTATGCATGAAATTCTCATAACTAGTCATGTTCAAGGAGGAACTTCCATTTCCTAGCCATAACATGTTCAACATACACTCATGGAGGTCATATCCATTTTACTCTCAAAAAGTATTCATTCGAGGAGGAATCTCTCAACTCCGAACTAAAGCATGCTCATTTATTCATCTCATGAAGTCAAATAGGTAACTCATACTCAATGCACTACAACATGAGAAAAGTAAATCATGCAACTCCATTTTCTTTAAAAACACAAGTTTTTATGAACATGCACCACATAAGGAAATCATGGAAACATACAAATCACACATGACTTTACATAAAAAGCAAGTCATGAGGGAGTCATCATCTTAATGCTAAAGGAGGAATACAAGGAAAAGGATGAGGATATCGGGACATCTTATTGAACCTTCGCCTCTCCAGTGGCACCCTCATCTAAAACCCTCACTCAAAGGCCACTCCTTAAAACTCTCATAAAAGCAACTTCCTTGCTCTTCTATTTCTTAACTTGCCGGTCTAAGATCCCTACTGGTATTTCTAAATTAGAGGGATTCTAATTAACTCCCAACTCTCCTTGAGGAATTTATGAATGTCGTACCTCCAACACTCTTCTGTATCTAAGAGACATGGAAAACCAGACACACCGGTGCCACACATTAAGAAACTCTAGTTCACAAGCAACCTTACCAACTCCACTCAAGATCTCATATGAGCCTACAAAATTGGGACTACACTTTCCAAACTCAATACATATCTCAAGGTGAGAATTTCCAAGCCAACCTATATCATGTACATCAAGAACACTCAACGACCTTGCTATCTAAGAACATCATCTCCCATTTGGGAGTAAGCCTATATGAACTCTTCTAAGCATCATTTCTTTCAATTCTAAGGTCGGAGCAAGTCATCACTAAGTTTTTACATCCATCACACAAGATGATTCTAAACCGTGGTGAATTTCACTACTACTTTTAAGAGGAGTCTATTCACTCAACACATCTAGGCATTACTTAAACACCCTATTCCTCAAACCTTTCAACTTACCCAAAACTCGAAATGGCCAAGTAGGGTTTTACCATCAATATCATAAAACAACAATGAAGCCCATTCATACTAAAGACAACTTCAAAGACTAACTTATCAAGTCACAAAAGATAAGCAATATCGAAATCTAATAAAGCATAAAACACGTACCGGAACCATTAGGAGGAACTTTCTTACCCTCTCTTTTCATAGCCTTTGCCTTTGGAACCCTCATTTTGTAACCACTTTCACCACAATTAAAGCAACTTCTTTGCCTACCAAACATCTACCCTCATGTCTCTTTAAATTCTACTAAAGTCGGATCAAGACAATGCTAAACCATTTCAACCCATATCATCGCCTTTGGTGGGATCTACCAACCAATCATATCTAGGTATTATCTAAACACCCTACTCAAAATGACCATACTTAAGATCAATCTTAAAAAATAACTAACTCTTTGAAGTTGGTCAACACTTAAACATATCTCCCTCACCTTAGCGAGGTGGTACATGCAACCCTCAAGTCAACTTTAAGACAAAACATTATCCAAACTTAGAACATAGACTTTCTCCTTCCACTCTTGGATAGGCTCATTTGGGAACTAACAATTTGACTATACGGGTTCTATAATCACATAGGAGCATAACAATAATACTACCAATCCATCCTAAGGATGAGTTCTAAATCTAGCATATCAAGTCCTATCTAGTCATATGGCCATAATTGGCATCACGACCAACATTTTCTCCCTCGCTCCTTGTAGCATTAGCCCTTCGAGTAGTCATATCCTGAAGACCAGCGGATAAGGAGAAAGACCTTATAGAGTTAAACTTTATGGCACGACGTAGAGAATGAAGAAGTGAAGTTTCCTAATCATCTAATAGCTTCCTATTCATAAATGTGGTGCTCTTCACACTTATGAACAAGACTCTACTAGATGTGGTCTTGAGACAATCCTAGAATTATTCTAAAACCTTGTGCTCTGATTACAAAGTTTTTCACAACCCATGGGTACACCCTATATGTAACATGGAACATAGAACCCCGAAGGACTCAATGTAAGCCACTTAGCATATCATAACATAAAGTAAATAGAAATGATGCAGAAATTTTAAAAAAATTTCTAGACAATCGAAGTCTTTATAAGGCAAGCGGAAGTCTTTAAAACTTTTTCCCAAACCATCTAAAACAACTCTAAATAACTCATGGGACGCAGTCCATACAAAAGTCTAAAACATAAAAGAAAAGACATAAAGGAAAGGTGATCACATCCTCGATGCTATGAGGACTCACCAAGTCTTCAACTCCTTTGCTCTACTAGAAACCTAGCCACGAGAATGGAACTCAATATCGCTAACCCCTATATTTGATAAGAATGTAGGCAAAAGTATATGTTAGTACAAGAAGGGACTAAATATGATGGCTAACATAAATCATCAACATAAGCATATAAGAGGCAATAGCATACATAAGACATATACCATAATCATAAGAGACGATACATGAGTCATAAACATAAGAGACATCATCATAAGACAGACAAAAAGCATAAGAGATAACACTAAAATCATAAGCATAAACTCCAACATAGACATAATGTAAGCATTAGTCATCCTAAGGCATAGTCCATATAAATAGTCAATACTTCGACCTTCATAACATAAGATAATCACTTCATAAGTAACCTTCAAGTATACTTGTGCAATGCATGGATAAGATCCCATAATCCCATCCATGCTAAATATCCCCTTTAGCCACTGTGATCATATTTACCATCTTGACCTCCTCCTTAGCTTATTTCTCATAAAAAAGGGAACATTCACCTTTAGTCACACGTGCATTAGGAAGGGACTTTCAAGGTACAATCCAAACTAAGCACACATCATAAGCATAAGTCATAAGCATATCCATTACATAGATCATCATAACGTAAAAGGAATATATCATGACTACCTTCAAAGCATACTTGTGCCATGCATGAGTAAGACCCACAAATCTCACTCATGCTAAGTAATGCTTCTTGAGTAACCATAATTCATCATTCATAGTATTGTGTGATAATGGAAATTAGCCTTAACGTACATAGACTATGTGAGCTTAACATGGAATCTGTTGTCTACCCCACACCCAAAAGGGGTTGTTCTACTTGCCTAAGCTAGAACCATACTCTTAGCTTAGGTGGATCCAATAGCTAAGTAACCTATGAGGGCACATAGTTTATGGGATAAGGAGATTGCTACTAGAAACTCGGCCTTTCTAACGGGGGAGCTTCCATCTCAAGAGATTACTTCTAGGAATCGTAGCCTTTCTAACTAGAGAGATTCAATCTAGAAACTCGGCCTTTCTAACGGGAGAGTTTTCATCTCACATCAATATCCACTCGGTGCTAATCATAATTCCCATTGAGTTCATATTAAGTCTTGATTTAAATTCATATTTATGGAAGAATGTCTTGACACTCAATCCAACATAACTCATAGTATAGCTCATTAGATCATGTGTGAGAATATTCTTTCACCGTCAATGTCTACATATAAATTCAATAGGTGAGAAAGCCTTTCAACCGTAGAATCATCATATTGTGAGAAAACATGTCACATCATGTCATAACCATTCTAAGTGTGTATATGAGAATAGCCTTTCAACAACACAACAACTAGATCATGAGCATTTTCACTTTACTCTCAAAGTGTTCTTAAAGCATGTACATAACCTTCATAAAATATGCATAATATGATATCTTACCCTTTCAAAGTCAAAGCTAATATCAAATCAACCCATCTTAAATTACTACATTAGACATGGATATAATCACTATTCAAGTAGTTCAATTACTACAAGCATTATCTCATACTTCACCTTCTTGAGGTTCAAAACATACTTTCCATCGTCACACTTAGGCTTCAAGCACTAGACATGGAAATCATTCTAACTCATGTGATTCTATCAATTCATACATTTAAACATTCATGAGGTAGATTATGTGGGTAAAGTCCTTCTACGAAAAGTCTATCTAATGGTCTACCATTATCATATAAGCTTCACTCTTAAAGACTTAACATACATAATTCATCGTATTAGCTTTCCCTTCAAAACCTTCGTGATCAACATTCATGACTACAATACTTATTCTCCAAGGTTTACCTCTTACAATCATCATACATAGTTAGATCACAATACATTCTAGTCAGAAGCATCATTCTTAAGAAATTATAGTCATATATCATCATGTAAACTCAATCTCAACACTACTAAATCATGATCCATCCTATAATCCCTAATCTAATAAATTCATGTATACAAGCTTTACCTTTAAGAAATTCATAATTAGGTACTCTAATATCAATTAATTCATAGATAAATTCATCACTCTTAGAAGGTCACATCTAAGCCCTCAATTTCCTCTTTCATGGCATAAAACCAAACTATATCAATTTCACCCTAGAATCTTAGATTAATCAAGAATACATGTATAATCATACTAAAAACAATTAATTACATCATAATAAATCATAAAAAACCATTATCCACTCAATTGGATCAACATATAACAATACCCATAATATAGGAAGGAACCCTAATTAGAATTGGGGGTTCATCTTCACAATTGGGGGGAAGATGGGGGCTTCATGGATGAAAGGAGTCCATGAATTAATAAGCCATCATACCTTGATTACAAAGCCTAGCAAGCTTGAAACAATGGAATCTTGACCTAGCTTGACCCTTCTTGTTCTTCACTTTCTAGAGAAGACTTTTGAGAGAATTGGGTTTTCTTTTTGGTGAGTTGAGAGAATCATTTAACTAACTTAATTAAGGGTCTAATGTCCTTATATAGTTGGTCTAAAATAATGTAAAATGACCGCACTTAATCCCTAATTAAATATGGAAAAAACCCTAAGCCCTTCAATAACCGACCTTGACCTCATCATTGCCCCACACCCACGAGACCACGCCCACGGGGCGTGCTGGTCCTCCGTGGGTGGTGGTCTGCAAGCGGAATTTTTGGGACTTGACCCACGAGACATGGGTGCACTGCTTTAGGGCTGATTCTAGGAGGTTTTGATAGGGTCCTTGAATTGGTTGGTCCTTGGGGAGTCGTGCCTTGACATTTTCACCCCTAACTCTCCATTCTAAGTACGGGAAGTCAAATCTGTGACTCTAACCCTCACATCAAACTCTAGAACTCTCACGTAAAGCTCTAGTTTAGCCTACTAGTTTTCGGGTGTTACACTCCTCTTCTTGGTGACCGATTCTTTCATGAACTTTGCATATCCCGTAATTTCCAACAATGCTTCCACTGAAGGATGATTTATAGACAGAGTCTTGAAAATAGATAGAAATTTTTCAAACTTTGCATCTTCATCCCTTTTTTTAGCCTTTGAGGGAATGGTAGGTTGACTTTGGGCAACAGTTTGTTAGGTTTCGATGAAGAAGTAGCCCCCTCATTTTATGTTTGAAATTCCCGATGATGAGTTTCTCTAGATCTTTATCAACCTCTTTGGGTGTGTCATTTTGTGGTTCTTGGCCAGACCCCTCTACATCAATGGCATCATTTCCTTCTTTACTGGTGTTTGCCTCACCATCCACTTTCACATCATCGATCCCTACTTTTCCTCTCTGAGTCAACACCGCCAAGCTTTATCATGATTAATCTTTGAATTTACCATCATATCATTGGTAAAACTCTCTTGCGGTTTAGACTCTAATTGGGTTGAAAGATGGCTCATTTGGAATTCATGTTGCTTGATGGAATTTGAATGAAAGTTTACCTTCTTATTCAAGGATGAGAAATTTTCCTTCACTTCTTTAAGCACTTCGTCAGATCCTTCTACCTTATTTAGAATACGAGACAATAAATCATCTACCCGAAAGCTCCCAGAACTATCCCTAGATCTTGGACTATCACCCATGTGAATGTAACAAGCATCATCATCATCTTCTCTCCTCCAAAATTTATTTTGGTCAGACCAATATCCACTATAACCTCTCCATCCATCCTCACTAAATATGTTCCAACCTTGATTTTCACCAAGCCTTAAAGAGCTCGAATGAGAACCCTGTTCTCGTCTTGACACTTGTTGTACCTTTGTTTTTTCAAATCTCACTTCTGATGGATTCATAGCTTCATAACAACTCCCTGTGATATGATTTTTTAGTAGGTCCATTTGGGTCATCATTTTGTCTATGTTTGCATCTTTCTCTTTGTTCTTTTCCAATTGTTCCTTTGTCATCCCAAAGTTCAATGGAGACACCTGATCTTTTTTAGTTTACCAAGCTCGATTATTTTTTGTCATCTCATCAAGAAGGGTAGATTCTATGCCAAATAGTTGTTGCATGATTCCTCCGTGAATGAGATAGTCTGCCACACGTTTGCTGACTGAGTCGAGGCTTCGCTAAAAATATTGTAACAACACATTGTCTGGTAGCCCGTGAGTTGGACATTGAAGTAATAACTTTTGGAATCTCAGTCATGTATCATGGTTAGGTTCACCATCCACTCTCTTAATGTTTTGAATATTATCCCTCAACTTCACCATCTTTGAAGGAGGGAAAAACCTTATATAAAACTCATCAATTGGACACCATGAGGGGTGAGCTTGCTTCCTTGTGAGCGGATGTAGACCGGCTAAAGCATATAGATATTTCTATGTTATGGGGTAAGGTTCCCCTACTAGATGCACAAGCCTCATTGCCACTGGTAATACCCAGCACTTATCCTACTTTGAGTGTGCATCCTAAGATAGTTGCGGTTGTTGCTTGTGTTGATGATGATTTCTCTAAGGAGAAAGATGAAGATGATATGAGGGGTAAGGATAATGGGCATGGGATTGTACAGACACTCATGGAGATGCAGGACACTTAGGAGCTTATTGAGAGATCCTTTAGGGAGACTTCAGTAGTTGGCACCAATGGAGTCTCTTCAGACTCCACCATGCCTCCCGGTGATGTGATGGGCACTGATGCCCCAGCTGATACCACATTGCTGCCTCCGTGATCTTATTGTCGGGCACTAATGCCCTGAGTGATGCTTCCTCTCTAGAGACTCCATATGAGAGTGCTCCACAAACTTAGCCTGTTAGGGGTACCTTTTTAACTCTTCCTCCCGTACTTTATTACTATTGCATTAAGGACACTGCACTTCTCATTTTTGTAGGGTGAGGTTCAATGTGCCAATATTCCTGTTTTGTTTTGTATTTTGTTATTTGTGGTTTTGGATTATTGTAGTAGTTTATTTTTGTTATATTAGAGTGTTTTATTTGGTTTTGTGTATCTCTTGTTTCATTTTTCATTTTCTCTCAATTTCGCAACTTCCCCATGAGTTTTGAAAATCATGAAATGCTTGAGTTTTCATTGATAATAATTTGTGGATCGATTGTATTCAATATTAATGTCTTGAATAGTACTCATAGTGAGCATCATGTGTAGTATTGGTGTTGCAAGAATAAAATCGATGTGGCTGTACTTTTTAGCAATATATTTGAATCTTTTGTTAACTAGATGTGTTGTGAATTGAGCCTTGCAATGAACATCGCACATCCGATTTTGATCTTTTTGAGTTGTGCTAAATGAGTGAATTTCGAAGTACCATGTGTGGTGAGTTCTTACTTGAAAGCATGTGTGTGAAATCCTAGAATTTGCCTTGTTAGTTTAATTTTCTAAACCGTGGTGATTGTAAGGCGTGATCTTGGGAAAAATTTCTAGGAGGGAACCCAAATTCTCATATACTTTGTGACTGACTACATTCTGAGGGTGTGCATCAATTTTTGCACCATTTGAGGCTAAATCAATTGTTGACAAAACCAAACTAAAACCTCTTGAACCAAATTTTCCCTACCTTCTCACCCAAAATCCTTTTTAAAGCATTCTTATGTTTGAATAGCCAACTTAGGCCAAAAGTCTAAGTTGAGGTGTGGAAAGAAGATAGGAATGAAAGCTAAGTGAAGGCCAAAGAAACATGAAAATGAGACTCAACTTTGAAGTTTGTTGCAAAAAGAAGGAACCCCTCGTATTAAAAAAAAAAGGAAAAGATCATTGTGGTGAAAACATTTTGAAAAATTGAAATGAAAAAGAAAAGTGATGAAATAAAAGGGATCCCAAATAAAGTGAGTGAAAAGTCAAAGTTTAAGTTCTCAAATGAAAAAGAGTGAAAAGAACTCGAGAAGAGGTGATTATGATGGCAACAATTCTTTGAAAAGGTAAAGTCACCAAGACAAATTAACCATACTTTAACTCTCAGCCCCATTACAAGCCTAAAAGACCCTTGATATCTTGCATGAACTAAGTTGTGTGATGATTATTTTATAAAAGATAGGAAAACCTATGGAATGAAGTTTGCATGTATTTCTCTTTTGAGAGAGTGAGATTTTCATTGATTCCTCATTTAGTTGTTGATTTTCTTTGTAAGAGCATGGAATCATTCTTAAAGTGAGGGAACTTGAATGCATTTGTTGAAACATGGTCTTACATTAGAAACATTGAGCTTGAATTTGTGTCGAAACCGGCTAGTCATCATTTGAAGCCTTTTTATCATGATTGAATGTAGCATGTTGTTGAGAGTAGTCTTTTAATCGTACTTTCATCTTAGATCTCATTTAATACTATTGTAGACACCCATATTGAGCTAAATGTGTTCTTGATTTCTTTAAGGACAAGAAAAAGTTTAAGTTAGGGATTTTGATGAGTGGAAGATTTGCACTTATTTGAGGCAAATTTAGCTCAATAATTACTGTCCTCAATGCCTAAATATGTCCTATTCTAATGATATTTGATGATTTGTACCTATGAAGGCTAATGGACGAGTCAAGGATGAATGTTTGAAAGAATGGCCAAAACGTGAAAAGGAGTTCAAACTATGTATTGATGATCGTCAAACAAGAAAGGTGGATCACCTAGTAAGCATGACCTCGCCCAAAGTGACAGTGCACTACACTTGCATTTATCGAGGCACGTCGGCTATCTCAAAAGGAGAAGGGGACTCACCAAACGAGAAGGGTGGCCTTGTTGACCATCACCGAAAGCGATAGTGCAAGGAAAAAAAATGAAGGCTTGAAAGGCAAACTAGGATGGTACTCGGCAATACACCGAATGTGAAAGGTAGATTCGAACAAGCTCACTAACTGAGGTTCAAACACCTGTAGCCGAGAGCAAGAGAAGGTGAGTTAAAGCATGAATGATTACTTGTTGAATAAGTTTGGTAAGCCCGATTAACGTCACCCAAAGGGTAGCATGCTGAGTTTTGGGAAAAATTTTGAGAAAATTATAAATAGCTCAAAGGAGAGAGAAAAGGGAGCTTTTGCAGAGTTAGTTTTTGGCATAGCTTTTTTGTGAGTTTCTAAAATTGGATAGTGAGATAAATAACTTTGCCTTGTGAATAACACTCTCTAGTTTTTGGGGTTTTCAACTTTGTTCTTGAAATTGACAAATTGTAGTTGAATACAAATAGGGTTTGCTTGTAATTGCTCAATTTCATGTTACACATGGTGGCTTTAATGAAAGGTATACTCTCTTTGCTTTTTGTGATGGGTGGCTAAATCCCCAAGATCTAGAGGTGTAATTATGGGGTTGGGCATTGATTTAAAGTAGTGGGTATTCTGTTATGCTCTTTTTTGCTACTTTTCATACATGAATTTGGTCGAATTAGCATGTGGTTAACTTATGGGTTAAGGTTGAAAACTTAATTTCTGCTTTTTATCTCCAGTAGATCCTCGAAAGAGATTGATAAGAGTGGGTAATTAGTATGATACTAGAAATTTAGGTTTGATGTCTATAACTTGCTTGAAAATATAGGTTATGGATCGGATCTATTTGCCCTACTTTTGCATCGAAAGAGAGAGTAGAGTAAGGCATTGGGTTGATATGATTGGCATGTAGATGAGACCAAAATGAGATTATATGCAAAGATATTATGAGATTGAAAGAAGATTAGTGTCATTGAAGATGACCTAGCATATTCATCACTATAGAGCAGCACAAGTACCCATGTGTGGCATTAATTTCTAATCCCCACACCCCTAGATTGCTTTTTAATTCATAAATTCTCTAAATCTTCGTTTAACTATTACAATTTATAACCAAATCCTTTTATTAAATTGGTGGAATCATCCGCCCACTTGTTTTTACTACTACAAATGAATGATTTTACAATCCAAATGTCTTTATAGAACTCTCTACGATATACCATTCCTTGTGGATTCGATCCTAACTCTTAGTTGTTTCTTTTTATTGACTACGATCGTTGTCTCTTTTAATTGGTTTTAAAATATACATTTGAGCATTATCACCAGACGACCAAACTATCAGTCCCAAAAAGTCATAAATGACATGGGGTCACTACAAAAATGTCATGACCCGAGCCTACACCACGGACGTGACACGGAGTACAAGACTCCAAAGAGCCTCATACAAGCCTCATGGAATTCATAACATAAGATAATAGAATATGGTGCGGAAATTTAAAACTTTTTCTTATACAATCGAAGTCTTTTATAAACATGAGCAAAAGTCTATACTTTGTCTCAAACCATCTAGAACCATAAGACTAAAACTTTTGGGACGCAGCCCATACAAAAGCTCCAAACATAACCATAAAAGACATAAAGGAACATGGTGGGTTTTGTCCTCGAAGCTATGATGACTCACCAAATCTTCAACTCCTTGCTCCTTAGAAACCTATCTTCCAAAAATAGAACTCAAGTCCAAACCCTACACTTCTATGAAAAAATGTAGAAGAAATATGGGTTAGCACAAAAATGTACTAAGTATGATAGCCATGCAAAAATATGCTAAGAAGGACATTTGGGTTAAAAACCATGCTATATGTCAAGTTTGATTATCATCATGCATCTTTAGTATAAACACGCAATACATAAGCATATTCATCATGTAAGCCATTAGATCATAATACAACCATCATGAAAGTAACCCTAAGTAATACTTGTGCAATGTATGAAAGGCATCCCATAATACCATTCGTACTAAGTACCACTTTGAGGCCACCATAACATACTTACCATTCTTCTTTCTCACCTTTAGTCAATAATCATGGATAATGAACATTCACATTCAATAAGGAATGACAAGGAAAGCAACTCATAATAACAATCCAAGTTAGGCATTCATCATTACAATAAGCCTTTAAGTCAACATTCTCATTAGCATCAGTATGAGTACATTCATTTCATTAGACATTATGACATTAGAGAAACACAACATTGCCCTCTCAAAGCCTACTCATGCAATGCATGAATGGCATCCCATACTACCACCAACACTTCATAGAACTTCTTGAGTAACCATAATACCAAACTCATATCGTTGATCGTAAAACATTATAACATAAAGGAACACACCATGACTACTCTCAAAGCCTACTTGTGCAATGCATGGATGAATTCCCATACCCCCCTCCACACTAAGTAGTGCATTCTTGAGAAGCCATAGTTCATTAACATTCATTGTGGAGGTAAGCCTTAACCGACATAGACCATGTGAGCTAAAACATGGAATCCCGATGTTACCCACACCGAATAAGGGATTCCTACTTGCCTAAGGTAGGACCGTTAATTTTAGCTTAGGTGGATCCACTAGCAAATATCCTATGTAGGCCATAGCTATGGGATAGGGAGATTGTTACTAGATACCCCGCCTCAACTCATGGATGAGCATCAAGAGATTGCTACTAGATACCCCGCCTCAACTCATGGATGAGTATCCATCTCATTCAATCCACTCGGTTCTTAGTATATTCCCCACGGAGTAATTAACATTCATTGTTTTAGTTCATTATTATGGGATAGGAGATTGTTACTAGATACCCCGCCTAAACTCACGGATGAGCATCCATCTCAAGCCCAACATTCATTAAAATGGGATATAGAGATTGTTACTAGATGCCCCGCCTCAACTAATGGGTGGGCATCCATCTCATCCCAACATTCATTCATTGGTAGCTTTTAGATTCAAAGATGAGAATATCCTTTCAACTAAGAATCCCCATATTGTGAGAAAATATTTCACAACATGTCACTATCTTTCATTAGTGTACAATTGAGAATATCCTTTCAATCAACACATCATCATAGTAGGACGGGAAGTAAGGCTTAGGTAGGGCGCCTAGTCAGAAAAGCCATAATCAGGTTACCCGAGATAGAACATAATCATAGAAACTTCATTCATTCATAAGTGTCTGTATGTTAGAATAGCCTTTCAACAACCACACCATTACATTATAGTCATGATCATATTACTTCCATTGAAATCATAAAGGACGTACATAAGCATCATGATTATACATCAATCTTCACAATTTGCCCTTCAAAGATCATGAAACATAATTCACCAACACACCTAGAATTACTACAATTTAGGCATGAATAATGACATATCTCAAGTAATCCATTACAAGATCAATTACATAACATTCATCTTACTACAATTCACCCCATCAAAGTCATAAATTAGGGTTATGGGGAAATCATGGATTCATGGGAGATTTTATCTTAAAATCACCATAATACAGTAATTAAACCATAATATAAACCAATTGAATCATTGAAAACACTTTTGAGAAAGAATCCATGACCTAGAATGAAAAGCCTTTGATTTGGAGAATTTCCAAATTTGAAATTGAAGGTTTAAGGACTTCAAGGATGGAAAGTTAACCATGAATCAAAACTACCATAACTTAATTGAAGAAACTCCACGAAATTGAGAGAGAAAGATAAACTCTTGAGCTCCAAACCTTGACTTCTTCTTCTCCAATGGAGGTTTCTAGAGAGAGAACTATTTTGGAGAGGAGGTGGTTTCTATTTTGGGTTTTGGGGATTATGTTTTGTAAAAGGGTATTTAATAGTTTAAAAATCCTTAAATAACTCTAAATAATCAAAATAAACCGACCCCTAACTTAACTAACCACCCTAGGAATTTACCACTTAGTCCCTCACTTGGCCGAACCTAGGCAGCAACTCAGGTGTGACTCACAAAACCCCACCCACGGACTGTGGGTGGGTCCACGAGCCATACTGGCAAGTCGTGGTTTGATACTGGAACCAAGGAGGAGCAGGGTAGGTCAAGCCTCGACCCACGACCCCCACCTACGGGGAGTGAGTCCACCAACGGCTCGTGGGTGCCCATCCGTAGGTGGTGCTGTTTTGACAACTTTTTGGTTCTTGAGGCAGCCTTGGGGTTATACTTTAGGGTCCTCCTCGAGGACCCTTGGTTGGTCCTTGGGGGAGGTACCTTATCGTTTAATCCCTAAACCCATCAACCTAAGCTCGGGAAGTCATTTTACAACATAAAACCCCACATCAAACTCAACAACTCACACGTAAGGCTCTAGTTTCACCTACTTGTTTTCCGAGGTGTTACAAAAAATTCTCTAAATGCTAAAAAGATTGAAAAACAAAGAAACCTAGAGAGTCCTTACAATTTGAGAAATTGAGGATAGGTGATTGTTGAGTTGTTTCCCAATTTGCATTATGTGTGCATCTTAATTATTTCATTAGTATTTTCTATAGAATACGTTGTTAGGGAGTAAGAAGGGAAGAATGTGAAATTATGTATTATTGTCAAATCTCATGTAATATACTTGTGTTAATTGTTTGTGGTTTTACAAGTGCATTTGTATCTATTGTGATTGTGTTATGCTTGTGATTCTTTGAGTAGATCAAGTACCACACTTGATGAAAAATATCTATTGATTGTCTCGGATAACGCGTCTGATAGAGGTTAAATAATAATTTGCTCAAATACAACGTCTGATACATAATATTTCATGGTTGGCTCGGGTAATACATCTGGTAGATATTTGATTATTCTTCTGTGTGTTCGTTTCATGAGTAAACTGGATATATGCATCATGATATATTTGTCACTTGTTGGTCTTCAAATGACCGTGTTGGTGTGTTTAACTATTGGACAGTTTCTAGTGTAGATCGACATTGCATGTTAAACACCATAGATGATATATTAGGGATCCTTTGGTGGTTTGGATTACTTTAGAGGTGTGTTGGATAATGTATGGGTTAAGTTAAGGGGGATAAGTAATAGTTTCGGAGGCACTCCACTAAATTGACAAAAAGGCACAAGGTCATGGTGTTTGAAAGGGACCATCAAGAGGTGACAGATCATTCAATGGAGATAGTTGGTAGATTTGAATTCAATAATAATATCAGTAAGGTAATACTAATGCTTGGTAGGATGGGCAAGTTCGTAAAGACTTTATGTGATAATGGGTTAGGTTATGACATGATAGGAGGGTGAAATGACTCCTAATAGTAGAGTTCACAGTAGAATGAGATATAGAGGATTGGGACAGAGTGTATGAGGCCAATGGTAGTATTACATGGTAATGAGGGTTGTAGTTAAAGGATCGGGATTGCATAGCTTCAATTTATATGTTTCTTCTGATTATATATATGATATTATGTGTTGCATTTAGGTTGACCAATGATGCTGCCAATACGTGTTGTTTGTACTAATGCTACTCTTGTTATGCCACTCCATATAGTCTGATTCAAGGATTAATGATGTTTCTTAGGTGAAGATGATGATATTTTAGGCAACGTCTACTCCTCTTTTTCTTATAGTAAGAGTTGTGTCTTGTGTTCTAGATTTTGTATTCTCTTAGAAGCTCTTGTACCTGTTTAGGTAAGTTCCTACGAAGGGTTTGCCAATTTTATTCTTTTTCAAAAAGCATTTTATTGTAATCAAGGTTAGGAGTAATCTTTTATTTAAATAAGCGATATAAAACAATTCTATTTATTTCCACATTATCAGTATTAATTTAGGTGGTAAGGGTTCTTCTATCTAGGTATTAGAATAGATGCCGCATGACCCAATATATGGATCATGACAATTTTTCAAAAGTTTATTGCCTTAGTTCTTAAGTTTAATCCATTAGATATTATTTAATAAAGACGCAATTTTATTGATATTTTAATGCTAGCAGTATTATACCATCAGTTGAAACATGATTCACTCAACAGGTTATTACAAGTTGGGTATCAATCACGTCTCTCCCTAGTTTAGAAGTAAGACAACTCATATATTTTCAAGACTATAACCTTGATGTAAATATTCTTTTGATAAAAAAAAAATTCAAATGATACTTGATTTCAATGTAGACTTTTAGTGTAACGACCCTAAAAATGAAGTAGTGAACTAGAGCCTCACATGTGAGTTTGGAGTGAAGAAGCTTGAAATTGGAAGTAGTCATTTTTGGAAAAAAATTCAGAATCTGGAAATTTGGCCAAGTGTGGAAATCAGTGAGTTTTTGGCCAACTTTGAGCAGTCATAACTCCTAGCTCAGGATGATCCAGGAGTAGTTCCAGTTATGTTTGGAAATCCCTTGGAACGATCTTTCCAACGCCACCGAGTTCGCTCAATTCCGAGTTCGTATGAGCGAGTTATGCCCTTTGAAAGTTGGGCAGTTGGCAGGGAGTCCGTCCGGAAATTTAAGGGCATTTTGGTCTTTTCAAAAATCATTTCTTTTGAGGTTATATTGTTGTGTTAGGATGATTGTGGATCATTTTTGTTCCATTTTAAAAGAGTAAGAGTTAGGGTTCTTGAGTGAAGAAGAGAAGAAGAGAGAAAGAAGAGAGGAAGAAGAGGAGTTGGAGCTAGGGTTGAAGATTTCGAGTGCTTCTTCTTCAATTTTCGTGGGATTTCAACTTAGAGGTATGGGGATCCTTATCCTTGATTATTCTTTCTTTCAAGGTACCCAATCAAAAGGTTTTCAAGGTTTTTCAAATACACACAAAAACCTATTTTGATTCTAGCATGGGTTCTTGCATAAAAAGGTTTTAAATGATAATTTATATGGTTATTAATGATTATTAATGGTTTTTAGAAAGAAATCCCCATGAACCCATGTCTTCTCAAATTCTCTAAATTTGGCCTAAAGTGGGTGTATTGATTTTGTGTAATTGATGGACGATTATTGTGTAGATTGTTGTGGACTATTCATATATGTATTTATCTATGTGGAATTGTTAAGAATTGTTAGTGAATTGAAGGATGTGGGATGTTAGCCTTGAATGGACAAAATTGTGAATTGGTCTTCATGTTGATTATTGGCTTATGCTTAGCTTAGCTTGTATAGTTGAATGTTGTTATTATCATTGTTATTGTATTGTTAATTGTTGGAATATGATGATGATGAAGATAGCCATGGAAAAGGGGTAAGTTGATCAAACTTGATAAATATTGTATAATTGGCATGGAATTGAGTATTGTGGCTTATGGCCTTTGAAAAGGGTGGTAAGATGGCTTGATCTCTTAGTATTAATATAATTGTTATTGGTTGGTTTGATCCACCTTTGGTGGAGGTGGTTATTTGTTGTATTATTGTGAATTGAGGCCATGAAGGGCATTATGTGAATGTTATTATATTGTTGTATTATTATACACATATGAGGCTATATGTAAAGTCCTATATGAAGCTATATGTAAAGTTTTATGTGAAGATATATGTGAAGGTATGATGTGAATGAGTTTTATGTGAAGCTATATGTGAAGGTATGATGTGAATGAGTTTTATATGAAGCTATATGTGAAGGTATTATGTGAATGAGTTTTATATGAAGCTATATGTGAAGGAATGATGTGAATGAGTTTTATGTGATCTTGTGATGATCCTATGTAAAGTGGATAGCATTGTGAGTTAAAGTATGACTTCTCATGATGTATATATGAAATGATGTTGGATTATGAAGTATCCTTAAATGAAAATGTTGTGACTTGGTTGGTAGACTAAAGTGTCCCTCCTTGTTACTTAAAGTCTTGAATGCATAAATGTGTGAAGTGGGCATAACTAAGAAATGGTGCCCTTTCTATAAATGCTAAAAGAGGAATTCTAGGCCAAGACTTGAATCGGCAAAACTAAGAAATGGTGCCCTTTCATAAGTCTAGCTTTCCTAAGTAAATGTAAAACCATGAAATCGGTAGACCTAATGGTGGTAGCCCTTCTCATGTGTGAAATGATGAACCTTGGATGGGTAGGCTTAAGGCACCCTTAATGAAAAATCGGTAGGCCTAAGGCACCCTTCCAGGGGGATTTAATGAGCTATCCTTAATGAACCTTGATCGGTAGATCCTTGTGGTGCCCTTCTTGGTAGATGTGCTATGGGTCGGTAGACCTAATGATGGTGCCCTCTCTAGCACATACATGTGAATGAAATTACTTTATGGGAACTAAGGCTAAGCACCGAGTGGATATGGTTAAGATGGTAGCTCTCCCGAGTATGAGGCAAGAGTACAATGAACATCTTTAGATATCCCCTAAACCATGTGCCTACATGGGATGTGTCCTAGTTCTACCCTTGTTAAGTAGAACACCTTCCACGGTGTAGGGTTTTATGACACCGGATTCCATGTCTAGCTCGCATGGTCTATGTCGGTTAATGCCTATTCCCATCATGTGGGATGTGCACTCTAGTTATTGGATAGGTTCTACAACGTGTAGGTAGTAGTATGGGATGCTATCTACACATGGCACGAGTAGGCTTTGAAGATACTAAAGTGAGTTCCCTAAGTCTAACGACTATTATGTGAAAGTCCCCTTATGTGCTTGAATGTCTCCAAAATGGTTTCTTAAAGAATGTTGGCCTATTGATGTTATGTTGTAAATGAAATGTCCTTATCTAAGGTAATCTTGGGAAACACTTAAGTGTGCTTGAAGAGGTTGTATGGGCGGTCACTTCTTGTCTCACTCAAGTGTGTCTTAAGATTATATTAGGTAGAGGTCCTATGGTAATGAAATGACATGTGTTCTTTTAAAGTTAAGCATGGGTTGTATATGGACATATGTTGAGTATATGTATGGTTGGCTATGGTCTTATATGTTAATGTTGACTTGTATTATGTCTCTTATACTTGTAAAGGAAAGGTTTTATCAAATGATATGAAAGCATTTACTTCCTTGAAAATGTCCTTTTCGGCATGTTTTTGCATGGTCTCCATACTTAGTACTTAATTGTGCTAACCCCTTTCTTTCCCTTTTTGACTAAAGTGTAGGGATTTGGAGATGATGACATGTCATGGCAATTTGATACGTTTCTAAGTGTTGAAGATGAAGACTTGGTGAGTCCTCATAGATTCGAGGACAATACCCTACATGTCCTTTTTTTTATGTCTTTCTAGTATTTGCTTAAGTTTTGTATGGGCTTAATCCCAATGTTGTATTCAAAGTATTAGATGGTTTGAGACATCATGTATAAAGTCTAGAAAGTCTTCCGCTTGCTATTCATTTATTTTATTAAATGTTTTCTTGGTAAAGAAAGTTTTTAATTCCTTATGGTTTTAGTGTCTATGCGATGAATGAATGCTAAGAGGCTTGTATTAGACCTCTTCGAGGTCGAGTACGCCGGTTACGACTAGGGGGTGCTCCCGGGTCGTGACATTTAGATTCCTCTAGACAATTTTAAGCTTTAGTGACCCAATCAACTATTAGTCTAGAGGTGACATATGAGTGGGTTGAGAAGAATTTGAGAAGGTCAAAATGAGTTGAGTTAGTAGATGGATGAGTTATTAGCCCGTCAAAATAAACTTGGACTAAAATGAGTTATCTAAAATGTAGATCATAATCTAACATGTCTTACTTGTACTAAATTGTAATTGCTTTATTCATACTTTGATAATCTTTTAGTATCTAATTACATCTTTTAAAAATTATTTTGACAAATTTACTTATGGATCAATTTGAATTGAACAGGTTTGAATTATAATGTGCATGTTAATAATTAGCACAAATTTAAAAAAATTGGATCGATTATGATTTCATGAGCTTATATTGTCACCATTGGGTTTTAAAAGTGTGAATAGGAACTGAAGGGTTGTCACTCTCCTCAAGGGTTGTGACTTTGTTAAAGGATTGTGACATTTACAAAGGGTTGTGTAGAAAAGGATTGTGATTGTTTGAATGGTTGTGCCTTTTTCAAAGGGTTGTGGCCTTTCTAAGAGGTTATCCCTTTTCCAAAGAGTTGTGACCTATTTGGTAAGGCATAATTAACACTTTTTCATACTACCCGTTGTTGGCTATAAACAAAGAAACTTTCTCTCCTTTTAAAAAAATGAAATTCTTCCTTTTTTCTGCATACATATCTTACAAAACAAAATTGATTGTGTCTCTGTGTGTGATGTCACGATCCGAGCCTACACCCTGAACGTGGCCGGCACTCGAGAATCATTTCTGGTCCCTAACCAAACCCTCATCCTGGTTGACTACAAGCAAAGACTAACCTAACCATACAAAAGCTTAAAACAGAATAAAGTTCTTTGGAACTCAAATAATTAACTTAGAATATAATTGTATATTCAACTAGCCAAAACTAGGCAACTCAAGTCTTTAAAACATTTAAACAAGATAAATGAAGCAGACTTCTCAAGCTCTTCTGTCTATCTATGAAGCCTCTAAATAATAAAGATGGAAGTCGGAACAAGTTTAAAAAATATTGTAAAAGACTTCTCGAAATAAAGTTCATACCGAATTTTGGACGTGAACGACTCAATTCAAGGTTTTCAATAACCGCAACTAGAACTCAATACTCGAGAATCAACAACTGAGAACTCAAGAACTTCAACAATAATACTCGCTTCACGAATGCTCGACTTAGAGGGTTCATGCAGAATTATGGGCATATACTCAACTCAAGGACTCAAAGATACTTCTCATCTCAAGACTACTCGACTTATAGGGTTCATGCGGAATTATGGGCATGAACTACTCAACTCTCGGACTTATTGGGTAACATGTAATAATCCCATGATTAGGAATTTAATCTCGAAAGGGTTAGTAACTTGATACTCAAGACTTAGAACTTGAAGATATTACTCCTCTCAATAATACTCAATTTATGGAGTCAATGCGTAATTTATGGGCATGAACGACTCGACTTGAAGGTCTACATAACAACATGGAACTCATGTATACGACTCTTCTCATTCTCTTACTTACTTCCTCAAAGCTTATCTCAAGTCGATAGTTGATGTCAAAGGATCCACAATTGAACTCAAAGACTTTCTTGAACTCTACTCTTAACTCTCTCTTGAACGTGAATTATGAATTCAAGAGTTATGGTTCATGATATGAAGGATCTCGTGATAATAAAGTAGACTCATGAATACATTTATCCTCATTCTCATACTCACTTGCTCGAGTCTTGAAACAAGCTATTAGAAATTCTAGAAGACTCCTCAAATAGACTCAAAAGAGCTCTCAAGACTTGACTCTTAACTCTACCTTGAATTTGTATTTATGGATTCAATGTTACAATTCATGTTAATGGATAATTTCTAGATGTTTAGAAGTCATTTGGAGTAGTTAGAATCAATAGGAAGTGTTAGAACACTTTATAAGGACTCAGACAGGCTAAACGACGGAAAACGGGTGGGGGCAGGCGACCTTGGATCACTGCTGGCGTGGGGTGCCATCCCCTGAAGTTCAGAGGCTCAATCTTGGTGCACTGCTGGCGCGTCGTGCCACCCCTCCCCCAGAATGACCCGACGAATTTTTCTTCTCGTTTTCTGATCCTATGTTGCTTCTGATCGATTTCTTTTATCAAATTTTCCTTAGATTCAATTACCCAACCTAAGTACACACTAATCTACTCAAAACAACACTCAAATCACTAAATTACATCTCAAGAATTCATCAAAACCCCAACAAAACAAGATTTAGACTGAACTTCAAGAACACTTATCAAGAACTCAATTCCTTCAACTTTTGAGAATGAAATTATGCTAAAAATAACATAATTGGCGTGTGGGTGAACGAACCCAACACTATGGAAACCTACATACCTCTTAGAAATTAAACCCATGGCAAAAATCCACAGCAAAACACAAGATGCTCGACAAAGGCTTTGATCCTTTCCTATTTTCTCCTCTTTTCTCTTCTTTTCTCTTCTTGAACTCTCAACTAAAACCCTAGGCGTATATTAGGATTATAAAACTGAACCTAATTAGATTAGATCCTTAAAAACTTAGTAAAAATGAATTAAATTTGATTTTGTAAGGAAAAGATCAAAATACCCCTTACTATTTTCGGGTAACTTTTCTTAACTGGACAACCTGACTTCAAAAAGGCATATCTCACTCATCCGAACAGGAAACTTAGCAAACTCGGTGGTGTTGGAAAGGTAATTCAAAGACCTTTTATTTTCCATCTCATAGAACACCTAACTGATCTTGTACTGAAGGTTATGGTCATTTGAAGTTGACCCAAAACTTAGTAGAACTTAGGAATGATTTCAATGAATTTTCTCTAGTTCTTTTTGGAACACAAGGTGCTACATCTAGTGACCTTAACACTCAAAAAAAATTGAACTCCTTGGTAAAATCCTACTCACAATGAAGGATGGCTCGAGTCTTAGCTAAAAAAAATCTGGGGTGTTACAATATCTCCCCCTTGGGATCATTCGTCCTCGAATGATAACTGGACTGGGGATGGAATGGGGTTACTCTTACTAAGGTTTGAGTCTAATGGTATTCTCTTACTATATTCAAGCTTAACCCAAATCCTTAGGTTTGGGTTCTAGACCTCTCTATAGGGAATCTCATCCCAAAACTATTACTCTTTACCACCACATTGGGCTCATATCAAGAACCACCTAATGTTTACCAACACCACATTCAAGCTTAGTCCTTCAACAACTCCATGGACTCCTACTAACCAAATCCTTCGGAACCAACTAAGGGCTCTCATTTAACTATTTCTCATAGTAAAACCTCATCCTCCTTTTCCTCCTCATTTATAACCTTAGATGGAATTATCACACCATCATTATCACGATAAGAACATCAACCTCCTCTTTCTAACATCACTCCATTACTAAAAGGACCTCCGAAAGGATATATCTCATAATCTTTGGAACTCATTACTATCTC
Source organism: Solanum okadae (assembly GCA_036553675.1). NCBI lineage: Eukaryota > Viridiplantae > Streptophyta > Magnoliopsida > Solanales > Solanaceae > Solanum > Solanum okadae. Next base: position 30,558,232 of record CM071678.1, read on the forward strand.
AATCTCAAACACTTGACTTGATTTCTCATCTTATCATCTCCCCCTTAGGTCTAAAGTTGACACTTGAAAGCTATAGACCTATTTCGTTATCATTAATTGGTCTACATCCTCTATTACTTTAACACTCAAGAGAAGCTTATCTCATGACTACCGAATTCTCCTTAAGCAGGTACTAAGACCTCTTTCTAATTACATACCCTCTCGGTACACCGCTTAATGTCCTTTTTAATCTTGTGACTTAGCCAGACTTCACTGCCCTTATCTAAACGTTAGGATCTCTCACTGGTACTACTCATATTCATTGCATCAAACATTTCAATTTCTCACCTACTCATATGTCAAGTCTACCAGATCAAATCTCAAGACTAACATCAACACCCTCATGTTTCTATTATTTTGATCATGACACTCATCTAAAATTCAAGCTTAATGTTCATTACTAAACCCGAATATCAATACGATTGCTCACCTACTATACTATACCTCATTACTTAATCAGTTTTATAACCTTATGAACATCATGACCCTGTCAAACAAATCATAAACCTAGCTTGGGTCTATCACTTTATGAATACTTTTTCTCTTCTATTCAACACTTACACTTGGTCATTGCCCACACAATGACACTTCATCACAAACTCCATTCTAGGTAAAAGACATTTTTCCTCCTATGATGGAATCTTCACAACTCATCACTTCTTAGTCTACCCATAAGGGAAAACTCCTCATTAATAACTTACTAGGTGCATGACTATAATAACATAATCTGCTCCATCACTATCTTCCTTTCATAGATCTCTATACCTCTGCATACTTTCCCCTGACTCCGGGCACTTTCACTACTATTGCTTGTGATCTTGTAACTCATGCTACCTTTTCAGGTGAAAATATTACCCAAGCTCTAGACATACCATCCTCTTAAATCTCTCAGATGAATGAGGTTTAGGGAAGGGTGTACAACTCTCTTTTAGCTCAAACGCATGATTCATATGAACATGGGTGCATTCCTCTGAAACTGAACACTTACTCACTCATGGGCTTCTCTAAAGCCCCTCTGGAGTCAGATGACTTCCTTAAGATTTTTCTAAGAGTAACTCATTGATAAAGAACTGATTTTGATTTTCAACCACCTCTAGTATGAGGGGTAGTCGAATGGGTATGCAAACGCATGAGTTAGAATAAGTCTCTATGACATAGCTCTATTGCACAATAAAGAGTATGAAAGAAGGGAAGTTTTTCTTAAATGTATACAGTCCCTCATTTATAGAAGTGGGGCCCTCACAATCATAAACAAGATCATATTGACACGACTTCACAGACACCCTAGGACACTTGAACTCTGTGCTCTGATACCAAGTTTTCACGACCCGAGCCTACACCCTAGATGTAGACGGCACTCGAGAACCATTTTTGGTCCCCAACCGATCCCTCATCCTAGCTGACTACAAGCGAAAAACTAACTCAAGCATACAAAAGCATAAAACAGAATAAAATTCATTGACACTCAAATAATTAACTCAGAATATAATCGTATATTCAACTTGCCAAAACTAGGCAACTCATGTCTTTAAAACATTTAAACAAGATAAATGAAGCAAACTTCTCAAACTCTACTGTCTATCTATGAAGCCTCTAAATGACAAAGATGGAAGTCGGGCCAAGACCCACGACATCCTAACAAAATTGAAAAGTAAATGAATCCTCCGTAAGAATGGAGGCTCACCATAGCTAACTCGAACTACATGTGGTATCAATGAAGCTACTATTAATAACCCTAAGTATATGTATCTACATCATGAAACGATGCAGGCCAAATGGCTTTGTACGTGGAATGTACGAGCATATAAGGGGAATTCTAAAGCATAAACATAATCTTGAACTTGATAAAGGAAATATACTTACCTCCTCCCAACTCACTCAACTAAACTCAACTCTAGAATGAGATACGCAACTCCAAGATATGATACTTAAGGATACTCAAATCTACTCAAACTTACTCAACTCAGAAGTACTCAAGGATAAGATACTCAACTCAGTGAAACAAGGCTCAACTCAATAATAATATACTCGACTATGGGTACTCAACTCTGGATACTCAACTCAATATAAATCAACAATACACATGCAATACATGGAAAGCTTTTAAAATAGTAGAAAGTAACTCAGTGTATTGAAGAATCGATAACAACTCAATTTATATATAATAAAATATAATATAACTCTGTGGGAGATTCCCTAACCAACAACCATCACTATGAGCTATGTAATGATACAGCGTCTCGCCCACGCTACCAGAACTGTCTTATACTTTGTCAGGGTATAGAACCTCTCAACTAAGTGGATCCACTAGTCTATGTTAAAAGCATTAAGGAATCATCTAAAAAGTATGACCCTTTCTACCTACTATGGCTACATGGATTATGGGGACTTAAGTTATTATGAACTCGTCCCCATATCGGTGCTCAATACTACTTCCAAATTATACTCAGCTCATATGTTTAAAAACTTAATTCTTTCTGTGGTTTGAGATTATTACTCAAACCTAGCTTAAAATCTCTCTTGGAAATCGGTGTTTCCTCTCTTGTTTAAATGTGAAAACATTTTACTCTTGGGAATACTTAGTTCCCATAAAATCTATTAAAGAAATGAACTTCGCTCTTACTCTTACTCAACTCAATGCTTAAGTCTTAAAATAAGTTTAAAAAACATTGTAAAAGACTTCTCAAAATAAAATTCATGCCAAATTTCGGACGTGAACAACTCAATTAAAGGTTTTCAATAACCGCAAATAGAACTCAATACTCGAGACTCAACAACTCAGAACTCAAGAACTTCAATAATAATACTCGCTTCAAGAATGCTCGACTCAAAGGGTTCATGTGGAATTATGGGCATGAACTACTCAACTCTCAGACTTCATGGGTAACATGTAATAGTCCCATGATTAGGAATGTAATCTCGAAAGGGTTAGGAACTCGATACTCAAGACTTAGAACTTGAAGATACTACTCATCTCAATGATACTCAATTTATGGAGTCCATGCGGAATTTATGGGCATGAACTACTCGACTTGAAGGTCTACAAAACAACATGCAACTCATGTATATGACTCTTCTCATTCTCTTACTTACTTCCTCAAAACTTAGCTCAAGTCGATAGTTGATCTCACAGGATACACAATTGAACTCAAAGACTTTCTTGAACTCTACTCTTAACTCTCTCTTGAACGTGAATTATGAATTCAAGAGTTATGGTTCATGATATGAAGGATCTCGTGATAATAAAGTAGACTCATGAATACATTCTCCTCAATCTCATACTCAATTGCTCAAGTCTTGAAACAAATTATTAGAAATTGTAGAAGACTCCTCAAATAGACTCAAAAGAACTCTCAAGACTTGACTCTTAACTCTACCTTGAATTTGAATTTATGGATTCAAGGTTACAATTCATGTTTGTAGATGATTTATAGAGATTTAGAAGTCATTTGGAGTAGTTAGAATCAATAGGACAGTGTTTGTGTACTTTAGAATGACTCAGACAGGCTAAACAACGGAAAACGGGTGGGGGCAGGCGACCCTGCCGCACTGCTGGCGCGAGGCGCCAGCCCCTGAAGTTTAGAGGCTCAATCTTGGTGCACTATTGGCGCAGCACGCCAGCCTTCCTGGCGCATCAATGGCGCGTCGCGCCATCCTTTCTCTAGAATGACCCGACGAATTTTTCTTCTCGTTTTCTGATCCTAAGTCACTTCTAATCGATTTATTTTCTCAAGTTTTTCTTACATTCAATTACCCAACCTAAGTACACATTAATCTACTCAAAACAACACTCAAATCACTAACTTTCATCTCAAGAATTCATCAAAACCCCAACAAAATAAGATTTAGAATGAACTTCAAGAACACTTTGCAAGAACTCAATTCCTTCAACTTCTGATAATGAAATTATGCTAAAAAGAACATGATTGGCGTGTGGGTGAATGAACCCAACACTATGGAAGCTTACATACCACTACAACAAATAGGATATATAGCTACGACATCAAATTCGTCACTAATTATCCGCTTTTATTGACAAAATTTACTTTCGTGCTTAAATATATGAGACACATACTTTTAGTGACGAAACATAAAAATCCGTAGCAAAGTTTTGTCCACTAAAGTTTTCCACCAAAAAATTAATTGGCGACATTTGTTAAGTAGTGTTAGTCACGAATTTAAAGTTATCAGTGACACATTATTTCGTCACAAATAATGTATCTAATTCATTAAAAAATATTTTTTGTCTTAAAATTTATTAATTTTTGGACACAAAAAAAACTCATCTATAAAATATGTTTTTACAATATCAACAAATTAGAGTTCGTAGTGAAATATTATAAGTTTTAGCTATAAAAATTTAGATTTAATTATGACATTTATCTTCGTCACTAATAATATAAATAATTGGTGACAAAGATTTTATTGACGATAAAAATATGTAAGGTGTTAAATAGCGACGACTTAAAATTTGTAATGAATAATTCAACTATTTCCTAAGAAAATAATTCATATCTAAGTACAATTTTTTTGCTACAATTGTTCATAATTACAAGTGACAAATTACAAAAAGAATAATACAAGTGCTTCATAAGAAATAGACAGAGTCCATTCGTTAATTGGCGAGGGAAAATATTAAAACCAACGAATTCGATCGATTTTGTAAAAATGAAAAAGTTCAATTCATCAATTTTCTTAAATTATGTAATTATAAAATGCATCATTTGAAAAATACTATCCAGGTTATAAGTACCGTGAGTGGGTTACAGTTCTACCACTATATTGCTAATATTTATTGGTTTAACACTTTTATTTTTTATTTGATACACTTTCATCGATAAAGACGATAGAAAAAATTATTTTTCAAGTCTTGATGCTAATTTTTGAGCGTGTCTATTGATTTGTGATTGGTAACTACATAGACTAAGTTGATCTATTTGCTTCTGCCTAAAAATATGTGCATATTTAATAGTAATTCCACATGCGTACGTAGAGCAACAATACATAGATAACATCGACTTACAAACTTAGACTTTGCAAAGGTGCGATATATTTCATTAATTTCTATTAACTTTTTCCATCAGTGTGAAAATTGAAATAAACTAAAAAATGAAAGCACAAATGAAAGAAATGAACCAACTAGGATTTCAAATATATTATGATGAAGTACTGTAGTTATGGGTATCGATGTTTTTTTCAAAACAACTGATTCACTGATCGAATTGAACCGATTATTCAAAAAAAAAATTGAAAGTTTTAATTTTATATAAATTTATAATTGTACTGAATAATTTATAAAATTTATAAAATTTATAAAATAACTAAATAAAATGACAGAATCGTACTGAATATATTTAAAGATATGTTAAAAAATATATATTTTAATTAAAATATAATCTACATTTGAATTAATTGTGGGTGATAAATTTCATGCACTTGTGTATGTGTATAAATAATCATATAATATGTTATATCTACAAAAGTAAAATTTGAAAGAAGTGAATGAAGTTAAAAATAAAATAAAAATGAGAGACAAGAGAGAGTTGATCGGATGGTAAGCACTCCTCACTTCCAACCTTAAGGTTGGGAGTTTGAGTCCCCAAGAAAGCATAATGTGGGTGTTGCTCCTGCGGAGGGGTTAAAAAAAATTGAGATGGGAGCTACATAGGAACATTAACCTTTTTTATAATAATAAATTTAACCCTAATTAATACAATTAAGAACAAAATAAGTTTTTTAATATAAAATATAGTCATTAGTGATGCAATTAGATTTTGTTCAACTACGAAATACATATAACTTTAGAGACAGTTGATGTCGTCACTGATTGAAGTAAAATAATTAGCGACGATATAATTTTGTCAGTAGTTATAACCTTTTTAGTGACAAAGCATACTATTTATTACAAAAAAAAAATACTTTTTACGACAAATAAATTTGTCCCATATGTTTAAGCATTTGGGGACGATTTTTCATTTTTGGAGTTAAATAATACTTTTAGCGATGAAGAACTAAATCGTATTTGTATACTTTTAGCGACACACATTTAGTGACGACTGATTGACGAATTATTTTTCGTCTCACAAGATTTTTAGTGAAGAAATATGATTTATTAATGACGAAATTATTTCTCCCTGATAATCAAATTTATTGTAGTGTACCTCTTAGGGATTAAACCCATGGCGAAAATCCACAACAAAACTCAAGATACTCGACGAACGCTTTGATCCTTTCCTCTTTTCTCCTATTTTCTCTTCTTGAACTCTCAACTAAAGTCATAGGAGTATATTAGGATTATAAAACTAAACCCAATTGGATTAGACCCTTAAAAACTTATTCAAAATGAATTAAATATGATTTGGTAAGGAAAAGACCAAAATACCCCTTACTATTTTCGGGTAACTTTCCTTAACTGAACAGCCTAACTTCAAAAGGGCATATATCACTCATCCGAACTCAAAACTTAGCAAACTCGGTGGCGTTGGAAAGATAAGTCAAAGACCTTTCATTTGCCATCTCATGGCACACCTAAGTCATCCTGTACTAAAGGTTATGGTCATTTGAAGTTGACCCAAAACTTAGAAGAACGTAGGAATGATTTCAATGAATTCTCTCTAGTTCTTTTTGGAACACAAGGTGCTAGTGACCTTAAAACTCAACAAATTTTAAATTCCTCGGTAAAATTCTACTCACAACGAAGGATTGTTCGAGTCTAAGCTCAAAAAAAATTTGGGGTGTTATATGTGATCTTGCTGCTGTCTTATTTAGTTTGTTGAAATTATCGAAATTTGAGGTACCGCTACTTCTTTAATATCTAATTTATTTTATCTTTGTAGGAATTAATCTACAACCTCAGGTACTTGAGGGATTAAATTTCTTAAGGACACACAATGAGTTCTGTGGACTCAGATAGTTCTTTTGTTTTCATCTTTATTCTTTCTGGTTTGCTAATCTGAATACATGAGATAACAAGCTTAAGAAATTTAAATTATTATTTGTATTTTTTGTGGTAAAAAAAATTACTTTTTATTTTCAGTATTCTTTTTGTTGGGAAAAGAAAAAAAAAGAGACAGAGAAATATTTTATCATATGATAAAAGAGATTTGGTATGAATAGTACACCTTAATATGCATTTGTTTTGTCTCATTTTTCATTTGAGAAATTCATAATCTTCTACACCGATCACATGACCTATGGACATGTTTCTGCAAATATATTTGATACATTATTGTTTGAGAAAAGTTAATTGTTGAGTCAACTTTGGAAAGCCCAACAATAAAGGTATTGTGATGGATACAAGTTAATGAAGAGCATTGTAGGAAAGTATGACTAAAGTGGGACTAATCATTTATTATTATTAGTGTAGAAGAAAAAAAGTTTGAATACCAAATGGCCATTATTTGTGTGAAACAGTGCTTTTGGTGAAATTTGTTTTATTCTCTCCATCTGTATTAAAATAGGAAGTTGCCTATTTGGTCCAAAATATGTGTGTGCCCTTCGTTCTTGCTTTAATTATGAGTTAAAAAAAAAATTGGCATCAATGGGTTATGATTAACACTAGTGAAATATTGTAGATTAAGGATGCACTTTTATTAATGGTCATATTTAAAGTAATTGTGGTTGATTTGGTTTGAAGAATATAGAAATTTCACCAAATTTATTAAACACTCTGTTTGAATGAATATTCCCACTTGAAGAGTACAAAATTTCATCAAAAATATTAAGGCTAAACCATTTAAAGAAATAAAACATCATCGTTAAACTAGAAACAAGTTGTATAAAGATTGAATCTTTATTGTTAGTATTCTGAATACTAAGTAGTCTGTCTAAATGTGACAGAAGGAAAAAAATACTAGTGACATTAGATTAGTGATTTTTGTGCATGCAATGAGTGTTTTTATGGATTAAATCTCCAAAAGGGGCTTATGTTGTCAATGTGTATTTTGATGGCATGGGAAAAAATATGTGGAAATTATCTTCATATACTTGAAAATATTTTTGAGATCATATTTAAAATGTGGGGTTTCTTTGCTTGTCATAAAGACAAAATTAGACTTAGAAATTCAATGGCATTCTTGTATTATGTTAGACCCACAAAATTCTTGGAGTATATTTGATATTGTGGTCGTTGAGTCTCTCATTACTAGTAAATGATATGATTATAATAAAACCTTCAAATTATATAAATAGTTGTTCAAAAGAACTGTGGTCTTTGATAAAAAAGTGTACCTTAAAATATTGTTATATTTCCTGAAGAGGTGTCTATTAAAATAAAATTATTTGTATAGACATGAACATTGGTGAAAATTGGTCTGTCATGTTTGTGTTGTAAAAGAAATATTTGAGTCATATGACGATTATTGGACACAATGAGACTTATGGCCATGGGTAATTCTAGAACAAACAAATAAAATGTTATGGAAAGGTCCTTATAAAAATGGCAAGCCCAGAACCTACACTTTGAACATGACTGGCACTCGAAAACTATTTCTAATCCCAAATCAAACTCTTGGCCTGGATTACTATGGCACAAATGACTCTGCCTGGTGCGTGGAAGCATAAATAGATGAGCATTTAGAGAAGTCTTAAATCACTATCTTGAAATACTTAACATAAGTCATAAGTTAAACAAACATCATTAGAAAAAATGGAAACATCTAATTTTGTATGTCTATGAAGCCACTAATAGTTCGAGATAGATGTCGGGACAAGACCCACGATACCTTAAATACTACTAAAACGGAAATGAAAATAGATTCTCCCGAAAGGAAGGAGGCCTCACCAACTACTGTCTACGAGTGTAATTATAATTTTTGTGTGATTTTTTCACTTCCTTTTATCCATTCTGTTGTTTTTCGTTTTTTATTATTTACTCTTTTTGCTCCTATTTTTTGTTTACACGGTGTTGTGAACCACCAGTGTGTTTTTGTTATTACATGTGGGTATAATTTTTCTAAAAATGGCATTCCTAATAGCATATCTTTTGTAGTTAATTCAAAGTTATATACGAGTATGTACTCAACGAAATGCATGTTGATGATCCTGAACATCTGTATTTGCATCATAAAAGATGCGGGTCTAATGATGTCAGTACATTGAATGTACGAGTATGTAATATGGCTAAGTAAAACAAAAATTGAATTGCATGATTGAAATGAAAGAAACTCAACTAAATCTATACATGAAAATGAAGTGTAAACCATTTGAGATTTTTAATAAGATGTGCAGTAAGTGCAATATGAAAATAATATACTTTACTTGTGGGGAGTTTCTCTAACTGACAACCATTACTATAAGTCTAGCAATGATACAACATGTTTTCCACGTTGCAAGAGTCATCTTATACCTTGTCAGGGTATAGGATGATATTGTTACTATGGATTCATCTAATAGGCCTTCTCAGGTGCAGTGAGGAGTCGCATGAAGAATCAATGCTATCATATCCTACGCTGGCTACGTAGTTTTATGGGACTTTTGAGTTATACAAGACTTTAACCCAATTCAGTGCTCTATACTACTCCCAAAATAATCAATATAACTTTATGTTCAATTAACCCTTTACAAAGAAGGGACGCTTTACTTTACTGAAGTACTTTCCAAAATTTTAGACATACTTACATTCTTAGAACATGCACTTATGAATTTATCTTTCAAGCCCAAGATCAATATGAGTATATATATATATATATATATATATATATTTACTTTAACTTTAAATAAACCCGGAGACTTGTAACTAGGATATGTAGGGATTTTTAGAGGTAAAAGAAGTTTATAGGAGTTAATAAAGAGAGGGGAAACATAATCACGACATATAGGAACATGCACTAATTGAAACAAGAAAAAATTACCCTAACGACGCCTGGCGTACTGGTGGCACACCGCGCCATGCCCCAAAGTACTGGGGCTGAGTTTGGGCGCACTATTGGCATGCCGCCCAAGGCCTCAAAGTACTGGGGATGCTTTTGGGCGTACTGGTGGCGCGCCACCCACCCCTTCCCCAGCAATTTTTGACGAATTCTTTTGGTAAAATTAAAGGTTCAAATTAGTTTAGAATAGGGAAATTTCTCCAAAACTCTTCTTGTTTCTCAAACCCAAAGTCAATACATGAAAACTTTCACACGATTCCTTTTTCAACATTACTTTACAAATTCATAGGATTTATGTGATTCAAGCAGGGATGACATAACAAGATTCTAAAAAGAACAAGAAAATCAACTTCAATTTTTAAAGAACGAAATTCAATACCAAGAATCATGGACGGATACTTTAGATTTAACAATTTCTTGAATAAATATAGATGTAGAGCGTGAGGACAAATAATTCCAACACTATGAGAAGCCTTACATACATGGAAAGAACAATGTTCTTGGCAAAAATCAATGAATCTTGAGTAAGCTTGAAAACCTAGTTTTTCTCCTCTTGGAATCTCATTCTAATTTCTCTAAGTGATTAGGAATGTGAAAAGTGATTTGAAATCTGATTAAATGCTAATTTACAACAATGAAGGCAAAAGAGCAAGGCAAGGACATTACTAGGAAAAAAGGAGCAAAAAAGCTAAAAAGGCTGAAGAAGGAGAAAAGGAGTTCTGAAGTCAATGAGTGGCTCTTCAGCTCGCCAAAAGTTCCACCAGGCAGCCTATGGACAAAGCCAACTCGGCGAGGAAATTGGAGTTTCAATGATGCGCCGAATGGATCAGCGATAGAAGTTTTGATCGCCTAAAGTCACAGAAGAAAAGAGTGGAAAAGCCAAGCCAAGAAGGCGATGGAGAGGAGTACTCGATGAGTCGCCGACCTGGTTGGTGAAGCTCAACTTATTTCACCGAATGGTTTCGAAGTTGAAAATTTGGGAACGTATAAATGCGATTTTAAAAAGGAGAAAAGGAGTTCTGAAGTTTAGAGAATTCCCACATTGTCTAGTTTTGGGTTTTTGATCCCTAACACTGTTCTTTGACTTTTTTGAGTAGAGATTTGGGGTTTATTTGATTTGAAATTCAATTTGTGCATTTCGAAGACTTGTAGATTGTTATCAAAGCTGATGGAAAACATAGGTGGTAACTATTTCTTGCTCTTTATAATGTGTGGCTAAAAACCCCATTCTTGGGGGTGTTATTATGTGATTAAATGCTTCAATTAGCTTATGAGTGTTAGTATTTACTAATTTTGATGTTAATTTGTAGTGGGTTCAATTGATAGTTGAGTTTTAATTGATGAATTGTAGTTGCAAATACAATTCTAAGTTTTCTTGTGAAAGAGATTTTAGTGTTAAAACTATTAATTGATGATTGTAGTGATTGGGTTATTGTAGACTAAGCTTGAGAAAGTGGGTCTAAATTCAATCTTACCAATCTAGCTTGAAATAGTAAATTAATTGACGAATTGGGTTGTTTATATTTGTTATGCTTGTCGAGGTTCGAGAGAACTCGCTTGATTTGTGATAGCTGATTGAGAAATTACTATTACACCTAAAGCCTAGCCTACCCACTAAGATTCAACGATTTTTAGTAAGTAGTAATTACCCATCTAGCGAAATTGGCATTCAATTGATCACACTCTCAAGGATCCCTCTCTACTTGTTTAGTCCTAATTGTTCGAAGTTGTTAGTTATTCACTCAAATCCCCCCACCCCCCAATTGACATTAATTGTCAAAACCCTGCCATTTACTTTAATTATTTAGAAAATATCTACTTCTACAAGCGTTTAGAACACTCCTTTCACTTCGTAATCGGATTCTTTACCGTATCACTCCCAGTGGGATCGACCCCAACTCTTTGTTGGGTTTATACTTGATTGTGACAGCCTGCACTTAGAATCGGATGAAGTGTAGTTGAGCGTTATCAGAAAATCATTTCTTAAAAATTTTATAAAATTACCATTTACACCTATCAATAGTTGCTCCGAGTCATTTCTTATCAGTCGATGAAGTTGGTGTGGAAATTTTAGAACTATTTGTTTCACTACGGTTATTTAATTAGCGGGTAAATTTTAAATGATTAACTTAGTTTGTGGTTAATGGGTCAAGTCCATAATTCACCTAATACCCAAGTAACTTGGCCCATGTACAGAGATGAATTAAGATTAATTGGGGGTTAATAGTTCTTTTGTCTCACCACAACCCACTAGGACTTCCACCTGCACGACGAAGAAATATAACTACATACACGGAAAGCACTAGCCTATAAGGTAAACACAAAGATTTAACCATGATTTTATTCCTGTACACATATATTGATTTTAGAAGGAAATTTATTACTAACATGTTGATGTGCAGATTGAATGAAAGTGCTATTGATATTCATTAAGTTGTGTTAGAAATTGGACTTAGGTCAATGATTGAGATTAATGGGGAGCAATCAGTAGGCAATTATAGGTAAAATATATGATGAATTATTAATTAATATATAGGTTAGCTACAGCATATTTTCCATTCTTTTCCGTAGTTGAAATTCTTCTATTTTTTAAACTTGAATCTATGTTGGTATTTACTATATGGTATCACATTATGACTTTAAGCTTTGATATATTGGTAGATGTAATTAATTATTAGGGTTGTATTTTTTGGAGAAATTAAGACTTAAATTTAAGAAATATGAAACTGGACAAATTAATTGGCATCATGATTAGGAGTTTGATTATAGATTAGGGTGTATTTTTGAATCTTGGCTAGACATATGACAATATGGATGTTGTTAGTTTAAAAATCTTATTTTGATTATTTATTTGGATAGATTGCATTTATTTGGAAGCCTAGCAAAGGGGGAAGACTCAAGTCCCGAAGTGATTGTTAGATTAATTGAGGCAAGTGGATTTATCGACCCTTGTTAAGTGTATGGAATTGTGTATGTCCTTCTGGTATGTATTGGGGAGTAATGGAACTTTATGATAGATTGACTTTCTCATATTGAATGATCCTAATGAGGGAAAAAACGTAATAAAAGATAACTTGATTATATATTGATGTGTTGAGAATGATTGGAAAAATTTATTGATTCATTGTTGATGTTGTATCACAATTGGGTTGTTTTGAATTGTGCATTGATATGGGAATGGCCATCTACTCATTAATTATGTTAACATGTCATTTGCATTGATCCTTAAACATGTTTATGACAAGTGTTAGGTGAATTGAGGAAGAAAAAGTGATGACTCTTGGATTTCGACTCATTTAGGGCTTAATATTCATAGTTTTAGTGTCCTCAATGCCTTTTCTATGCGCTAAACTGATGTTTAAATGCTAATTTGCAGCAATGAAGGCAAAAGAACAAGGCAAGGACATTACTGGGAAAAAAGGAGCAAAAAAGATGAAAAAGATGAAGACAAGGAAGACTAATGATCGCTAAGAACACTCGGCGAGTGGCCAAGTGGTCCTTCATCTCACCAAAAATTACAGTGTGTGAACCCTGGGAAAAAGCCAACTCGGCGATGGAAATGGCATTTCGGCGAACCGCCATTTGGATCGGCGATGGAGATCCTGATCGCCTAAAGTTACAGAAGATGAATGGTGAAGAGTCAAGTCAAGAAGGCAATGGAAAGGGACATTTGGTGCATCATCGACCTGGTCGGTGACGCTCGACTAATTCCGCTGAATGGCTCCAAAACCAAAAATCTGTGAAGGTATATATGTGATATTTAAAATAGTTTCAGGAGTTCCAAAATTTTGAGCGATATTTCTGAGTGTTTGAGAATTCCTACATTGGATTTTTGATCCCTAACACTTTTCTTAGAGTTTTTGAGTAGAAATTTAGAGTTGGGTTTGGATTTTGGACTAATTTTTAGCATTGTGAAGCCTTGCAATTTGTTACCCAAACTAATGGAGAACATAGTTGGTAACATTTTCTTGCTTTTTATAATATTTGGCTAAAACCTCCATTCTTGAGGGTGTGATTATGTGATTAATTCTCTCAATTCTCTTATGGGTGTTGGTATTTACTGATGTGATTGTTGATTTGAAGTGGGTTCAATTGATAGTTGAGTTTTCACATATGAATTGTAGTTGCAAATACAGTTCTAGCTTAGTGTTCTATGCTTGCTTGAGAAAGAGGTTTTAGAATTAAAGTGATCAATTAATTATTGTAGTGATTGAGTTATTGTATATTCAGCTTGAGAAAGTGGGTTTGAATTCAATGCTACTAATGTAGCTCGAGCGAGAGTATATTAATTGAGGTTTTGGAATGTTTAGATTGTTGGGCTTGTTGAGGTTAGAGAGAACTCACTTGATTCGTAATAGTTGATTGAAAAATAGTTGTTACACTTAAAGCCTAGCCTACCCACTAAGATTTAACGACTTTCAGTAAATAATAATCACCCATATAGCAAAATTGGTGGTTAATCGATCACATCCCCAAGGATCCCTCTAATTGATTACTCTCCTTTTTTCGTATTTGATAATTTTCACTCTAATTCCCCCAATTGGCACTAGTTGTCAAACCCTGAAAATTTAATTTAATTGTTTTGAAAATGTCTATTCCTATAACCGACTAGAACACTCATTTCACTTTGCAATTGAATTCTCTACCGTATCACTCCATGTGGGATCGACCTTAACTCTTCGTTGGATTTATACTTGATTGTGACCGCCTACACTTAGAATTGGATGAAGTTTGTTGATCGTTATCAAAAAATGGCGCCGCTGCTAGGAGTGATGTTTAGAATTCTTTTAGTGAAGTCTAGTTGTGAGTTGATTGTGTTGTAGTTGAACCAATTCACTTTTGTTTGTTGTTGGCTACTCTTGAACAGGTGACGAGATGAGTGTTAACGAAAGCAATGCTAGCCAACTTGGACACAATGATGACATCGGTAACTTGCATGATGTCAATGAAGATCATTTGGGAACCGCGGGTGCTATTTGGTTGTCTCTGGTTGTGGGCAATGCGGTATTTCACGTGACTAGCACCATGCTGCAGTTGTTGCAAATAAAGGGTTTATTCGGAGGGCTGGCTCATGAGGATCCCCATGACCACATCCGGAACTTTGTAGACGTGTGTGGGCCATTTTCATTCAAGAACATATCTCAGGAGTCAGTACGAGTTCGGTTGTTCCCTTTGGTTTCTCTCATGGGTGAGGCTACAAAGTGGTTAGCCGACTTACCAAGGGACTCAATTACTTCTTGGGATGAGCTCACTGATGCATTCTATGTAAGGTTTTTCTCTCCTTCGAAGATGATGGCATTGAGAGATAATATTCAGGGCTTCGAACGATTAGATCGTGAAAAAATTCATGAGACGTGGTTGAGGTTTCATAAGTTGCTGCTCCAATGTCCAACTCACAAACTCCCAAACAACGTGTTGTTACAACATTTGTACCGGAGTCTAGATTCGGTTAACAAGGGTGTGACTGACCAGCTTGTCCAAGGAGGAATTATGCAACAGCCGTTTGAAATAGCATCTACTCTTCTTGATGGGATGACAAAGATTAATCGTGCTTGGTACACTAGGGAAGAACAAGTGTCACCTTTGAACTTCAAGATGACAAAGGAGCAAATAGAAAAGGACCAAGAATAGGATGAAAACATGGCTAAAATGATGACCCAAATGGATCATTTGTCAAAACATGTCATGGGTAGTGGTTCTAAAGCTGTGAATCCAGTTGGAGTTAGTGGAGTGAATCTCAATGAAGCGAAATTTGAAGCTATGTACAATGAGGAGGTACACTTCCTAGCAAATCAAGGAGGAGGTTTCCGTCCGAATTATCCAAGGTCGGGTGGAAAACAAGGTTGGAATAGAGAGCGTGATGACGGTTGGAGAGACCGTGATAGAGAATGGCGCGACCATGGTACAAATTGGAGAATGAAGGACGGGGAAAAAGAGAGATATGTACCTCCCCAATAGCGTCAAAAGCCAAAAGAGCAAAGGGCTGATCCTGAAAATTTCCACACTGAAGATATGCTTGCACTCATTCTCAACAAAGTTGAAGGGTCAGACAAAGAGCTAAAAGAAATGAAAGATCATGTCTCAACTATGAACCAAACAGTTACTTCACACTCGTTATCGATTAAGCAGCTGGAAACACAAATGGGTCAAATGTCGACTCATTTGAACCCAAGGCCAAATAGAAGATTACTGAGTGATACCATGGTCAACCCAAAGAATGAATCATGAAAGTGTATCTTCTTCGTGCCACAACGTTAAATAAGGCACTTCTTGGAAGACAACCTAAGTTTTTAGCTTTCATTATTGATGTTTGAATAACGGGTGTTAAATGTGTAGGTTGAAAAGTCAAAAATTTTCTAATAGGAGCAATTAGGCAAGCCAAGGCACCAATCGGTGACTCACCGAATAGGTCGGCGAGCCTGATCTGGACCGCCGTTTGGACCAACCAAGAGGTTGGTGTTCTGTAAAACTCGGCAGACAAAAGAGCCATTCGACACATCACTGAATGGTCGGCGACATAAGTGAGCATCGTCGACTGGCACACGAACTGAAGGGTTTTAAAGGCCTGAACCATTTTTAAATTCAAAAACTTCCCTCATTTCATATTTTCCCACCTTTTCACTTTCACAACCATATTTTTTATATTTGTTCTCGTTATTTTTATGTGGGGATCATTTGCACAGGGGAATTTCGTGTGTTTTTGCTTGTCGATTCTCTAGCCTAGCACTCATTAATCTAATCTTGAGGTTGGTGATTCGAACCCCGTCTTATTTTTTTGTAATCCCCAAATGCATGCTTGTAACTTAGTGAATTATCTACGTGATCCTAGTTGTGTAAATGATTTGTGTTAGTTTATGCACTTGTCGTACTTTGTTTATGCATATTTTGTCCTATAATTGTTGTATCTCGTGTGTGTGAATGATTAAAATTGTGGGTTTAGTTGTTAATTTGTTGGTTCTGGTGTGGGTGAAGACTGAGTAGCCCCAATTGCACCGATCGACTGATTTTGCCCAATGATAGAGCAGGTGACGTCATTCTTAAGGGCAAAAGACGTCGATTGGCCAATTTTGGATAAATCAGGGGAAGTCTGAGTACCCCAAGGTCATTAGTGTTATGGGTCTGGGCTTAATTGCATAAAATAGGTGTTTGATTTCAATCTCGTGGGCTGTGGGTTAGTAATTGGAGGTTGGGGTAAAAAACTGGCACGAAGAACCTTTTGGCGAGCTTAGTCGAGCATGCCGAATGGTGCAGTGGTTCACCCAATGACTCTTGGATCGCCTTTTTATTCTCCAATTTTGTTGAATTGATTCCGTAAGATTCGGTGATATGCCTGATCTTGCCGAGTTCACTCGGTGACTCACCGAATGTCCTTTAGATCACCTTTTTTTTAGCCCAATTTTTGGAAACCATCAGTAACATTCGGCAATCTACTTTTAGTTCACCGAATGTGTTGGCGATTCGCCGAAAGGCCCTGGACGTCACCGACTTGTGCCGAATTCTAAGAATTTTTAGTCTGAAACAGTCAGCGAGCCCGATTTGGCTTACCAAATGAGTTCGGTGACTCGCCGAATGACTCAGCGAGTCTTCCTGCACATTTTTAAACTTTGATAATTTCTCGAACTATTTCTAACGTAGTGATAATGTTGTTTTGGAGGTATGGACAAACCAAAGGTACAAGAAGAAATC
This sequence comes from Solanum okadae, assembly GCA_036553675.1. Classification (NCBI taxonomy): domain Eukaryota; kingdom Viridiplantae; phylum Streptophyta; class Magnoliopsida; order Solanales; family Solanaceae; genus Solanum; species Solanum okadae. The sequence continues at coordinate 30,575,826 of CM071678.1, forward strand.
AACCACCCCGCAAGCGGGCCCGAGGAATAGTAAACAACGAGGGTGTTGCACCCTCTCGAGCCACACAAGAGAAACTTTCTCCAACAGGGGGAAAGGCAAGGTAAAGGGGCCTGTACAACCAAGTCCGGCTGAGGAGAGTTCCGACAGCATAGGCATCTATGCCACCCACCTCACTACTTCAGAGTCGAAAAGTAAGGGCAACTTGGGGGATAAATCGCCAGTCTCCGCTTCTAAGCCAGAGGACGATCAGACTCTAAAAACTAGGAGTGCGGAGCTATGCTCTAGGTCATTACATAATCAAGCTAGGATCCTAGTGCCTCCTATTCCTCCTCCACCTCCAGCACTGGCATTAAAGCAGGTACCTCCGGTGCCACTAGTTCAGGCACCCCCACCTCGATCATTGAACAGATTGAAAGCTGTCAGGCTGAGGACCATTCTGGAAGAGAAATGATTGTCTACAGACGGAGTAGTAGACAGGTACCCGGAGGTGTGGAACACTATCAAGTTCCACAAGTTTGAGATTTTGCCAATCCCCGAGGCTCCTACATTCTTTCTTGGGTTCGGGAATTTTATGCGGAGTACGGAAAACTAGTGCCCAAGGGAAAGAAAAAGGCAAGAGCTTTCACACCGGTGGACCATGTAGTGGTGCGAGGCAGTAAAGTTAAATGTAGCAGCACCGACATCAATGTGGTGCTAGGGTGCACAATGAATATAATCCACGTCTTGGTGGATCAGATATAGAAGAAGACCCTCGATAACTTGAAGGGTTGGTTAGCTCTGTTGATCTCAGACATCACACCGCCATGGATTGAGGAGGGTGTCCAAATAGAGAAGAAGGATCTGAACGTGGCAACCAGATACTAGTTCGAGTTTATCAACAGCACATTGATGCCATCACAGAACGAGTCTATACTCAGGCATCTAAAGGCGGCATTTTTGTGTTGTATCATGGATCAGGATAGACTAAATCTCGGCCTAATTATCGAGCAGGAGATGGCCATAAGCGCCAAACAGAGTCAGACTTTTCTCTCATTCCCTGTATTGATCACAGAGTTGTGCCGGCGTGATAGGGTGCCATTGATAGAGAAGACGGATGTGGAAGTGACTCTCATTTCCTCTACTGACATTTGGAAGATAGAGGCTGGGTACACCAGGGACGAGGTTGTGAGGAGGTGAGTTGCACCAGTGGACATTTCCCTGGTGGTTGATGTAGAGACGTTGCCGACTGACACAACCCCTCATATCTAGGACAGTGAGCCTATAGGTACCCCTAGCACCTCCATTTCTTTTCCTTCTAGTTCTGCTACTACTCCCCCCTCTACTACTACTGCCTCTACCTCTCGACCACCATTGACCTAGGCCATGCTATTTAAGATGGGCCATCTGGCCCAATCTGCTAATGTTCGTACCTCCTGGGTTGAGGTTTTTGTCCCTGGATGACTGAGAGGGTCATTGATGCTGTCTTATCTCCTATTCAGGCTGAGTTGAGAGAGTACCGAGAGCTGATTGATGCACATGGCTTGGCTTTGGATGCCCTCACTGTGAGAGTGGAGGCTTGTGAGCTGGGTAAAAGTGAGTCTGAGGATGTTGCGGCCTTGAAGGCCGATATTGTTGGGTTGAGGCGTAATGTGGATAAGCTGAAATCCACGGATCTTTCTATGTTATTCGGCACAGTGGACCCTCCTGAGGTCCCGATCACTGAGTTTCCAGCCATTCCTGAGATCTATCCAGCTACTACGATCGGAGATGTTGCTATGGTTGATGATGATGTCGAGTCAGAGGCTCCCGAGAAATGATGAGGAGGATCTTAGTACACAAGACGCAGTAGTATATGATGACCTACAGGACCTCGAGGGGGCGATGGTGCAGACAGTTGTAGAGGTGTCTCTTAGAGATACATCGATGGTGGGCTCCAGTGGAGCAAAAGATGTGGTTGAGTTGGGCACTGATGCCCAGACTTAGGGAGCCATTGATATGCAGAGCTCACCGCCGGCTTAGCCTGACAGGGGATTTTGACTCTTTTAAGATTTCTATTTAGACTTGCTTTTTATTTTGAATTTGAAGACAATTGATTGTTTTGTTTTGCGGGGTGAGGTATCTTCATAATGCCTCTGTTGGGTTGTTTTTGATAGCCTGTTGTGAATTCTTACTTTTTGTGACTATCAGTTTTTGGTTTTAATGTGAATGTGTTGGTTTTGACCCAAATTAAAAATTTGCCACCTCTTGATGTTTGTGAATGTGGTTGTTCTCTTGCAATTTTGAGTGTAAGTTGCGATCAATACCGTTGACTTAAATAGTGCTCTTCATTGAATGATATGTGTGTTGATTCCAATGAGGCAAATTTGAGTTTCATAAGTCATATGTGAACTCTTAGCATCTTATTGTAACTGGTCGGTTGTTGAAATGAATCTTGTGATGATCGTTGCATGCGAGCTAAAATTTGTAGAGTCTTGTTTGATGATTGTAATGAATGCCATGTGTGGTGAGGTTATCTTGAAATGTGTGTATGATAATACCTGGAACTTGCCTCGTTAGTCCAATTGACTAATGTAAGTGATTGATAGAGATGATCTAAGGCACAATTTGTAAAGAGTGAACCAAAATTGACTAATGTAGGTGAAAAAGTTGAAAAAGATGAAGACAAGGAAGACTGATGATCGCCAAGTCCACTCGGCAAGTAGCCGAGTTGTCCTTCAGCTCGGCAAAAATTACAACATGCCACCCCTGGTAAAAAGCCAACTTGGCGATGAATATGGCATTTTGGCGAACCACTTATTAGATCATCAATGTAGATCATGAACGCCTAAAGCTACAGAAGAGGAATAGTGAAGAGTCAAGTCAAGAAGGCGATGGAAAGGGAATTTGGAGCATCACCAACCTGGTCGGCGATGGTCGATTAATTCTGCCGAATGGCCCCAAAACCAAAAGTCTGGGTAGGTATAAATGCGATTTTTAAAATAGTTTCACGAGTTCCAAAATTTTGAGCGATTATTCTGGGTGTTTGAGAGTTCCTACATTGGGTTTTTGATCCCTAACACTGTTCTTAGAGTTTTTGACTACAAATTTAGAGTTGGGTTTGGATTTTGAACTAATTTTGAACATTGTGAAGACCTGCAATTTTTTACCCAAACTGTTGAAGAACATAGTTGGTAACATTTTCTTTCTTTTAATAATGTTTGGCTAAACCCCCCATTCTTGGGGGTGTGATTATGTGATTAATTGTCTCAATTCACTTATAGGTGTTAGTATTTACTTATTTGATTGTTGATTTGAAGTGGATTCAATTGATAGTTGAGTTTTCACATATGAATTGTAATTGCAAATACAGTTCTAGCTTAGTATTCTATGCTTGTTTGAGTATTGAGATTGGGTCCTAGTTTGAATGTTGTATCTCCGGTGGAAGTCAGGGTCAAGTTCTGGGTCGAATTTTGAAACGGTCATCGGGGTCGTGTTCTAGTTTGGGTGTCAGGGTCGGTTCCTTGATCGATTATCGGGATTGGTTTCTGAGTCAGAAATTATTTTTCTAAGAAATATTTTCTACCCTTTAGAATAAAAGATATTTTCTGGAAAAAAATGTTTTTCATTCACCAATCAAACACTAAAAAATATTTTTTAGAAAATATTTTCTACTCACCAACTAAACATGAGAAAATAGTTAGAAATCCACTTGTTTTCCAAGAAAACATTTTCTCGGAAAATATTTTCCTTCATACCAAACAAACCCTTAGAGTAGTAAGCAAACACAGATTATGAAACTGAATTTTACTTGCCAGACTCATCATTAGATCTTTTCCAATGTGTGGCATTAACATCTTGTATGTTCATTGTGAGCAAAGATAGTACATATAATGTTTCATCTTCAAGACGGATCAAACTAATGTGGTTTCAAGGCATAAAAAACTGAAATTGGTAAAAATACAAGTTTTCTTTCTTAGACCGAAGAATATTCATCTGTCTTTTATTTCATAGCACCTGGTGAGAGTTATGAAGGTGTTTATAGATGACACCGAACCAGCAATGGTGGATCCACCATTTTACATAAGTAGATTCAATTAATAAATAGAGATTGATAGTAATAATTAATAGTTTAACCAGCGTCGAGCACAACGATTTGTTTGTTGCTTTTTTTTTGTTTATTTTTTGTTAATAATGTATCCTCTCTCCTTTTTTTTTTAACAACTCACCGCTTTTTTTAATCTAATAAAGTAGAGAAATAAATTAAAAATTTAAAAAGAATCTATTTATGTTTATTTTAACTAAATCAAAGTAAACTAAGACACTATATATAATTTCAACAAAAAATAATTTCATGTTTAGCAAAAATCTATGAAAGAGAGTACCAAAATTCAATTAACAGAAAAAATGTTTGTTGAAGTAACAAGATTATAGAGATTTATTTAATTTGAGTAATTAAAAAACAAAATATACAAGGTGAAATAGAAAAAATAAATATAAATATAGTAAATATATGAGTTAGTATATTAAATATGGCTGGTTAATTTTTTCCGTTTTTCTAAAAGCAGTAAAGTCAATTAATTAATACTAAATAAAAAGTAACAAAAAAACAACATAAAATGCTATAGGGAGGGGATTCGAATCACATCTAGCGTGGATTTGAACCCCTGGACCATTGCTCGATAGTAAAGCTTTGTATCATGTGTGTTCAAGTTGTTTATTATATTCAACTGGATCTCCTGCACCATAACCAATTCTAGCTTATTACATTATATTTTGTGTTCTTTTTCCAATTCTTTTGCAGTTTTGCAGCAAGTTGGAGTTGTTCTCCAAGTTGTTTTCCTTTCTTGTATGTTTTTTTGGGCTTTTTTCCAAGTCTCTAGCTTGATTTCATTTACTTATATAACCACTAGCTGGTAGTGGTTTTTTATTATAAAAAAAGACAATCAATAATTAGATTCTCTTTTCTTTTTTTTTTTGCTGAACAATAATTAGATTCTTAAAATAATGTTACATGTCTGATTATTCAAACTTTTGAAATTTGCTTATTTTGAAAAGTGTCTGTCAAAATGGAAATAACGACAAGAACTTGAGGATTTTGTGTTTGATCAAATTGAAATATATTTTTGTTAGACAACTTATATTTAATCAATATCTTGAACTCTGTTTCTAAGTGTCACATTAGGATAAAAGACATAAAGATTTCCTTTACGATTAAATATTGTATGAGTGATATAAAATCACTTTCAATAGTTGTAGAATATGAAATTTAAGTTTAATACCTAAAGCGCACTGTAAGGTTGGAAATATCACTTTTTGCATGCCGACTAGTGTAAAATCATTTAAGCTGATAATAAGTTTTAAGATGAGGTACATGTACATCCCATTCCAAGGGCTTGGATTTAGACTAAAACATGCAACTTTTAGGGCTCGTTTGGTATGAAGGATAATGTATAATTACTTCCAGATCTAATTCTAGGATGAGTTAACCCCATGTTTGGTTGGGATAAAATCGAGGGGATAAGTTATCTGAGGATTAAGTGTTACTTTTATACCACATTGAAGGTGAGATAATAATCATGGGATAACTAATCCGGAGATAACTTGTTCTCCAACCAAACAAGCCCTTAGTATCATTAGATGTTAGATAGTTTTCAGCTGCATTACCATTACGAGTTTGTAGGCATGTGAGGGGTAAAATTAGCTAAAGAGATGTGCTATAATTAATTTCTGAAGCCATAAACTCAATAAATAGGGCATTTCGGAACAAGGCTGCAATAATATTAATCTCAAAGTTGTGTTCCCTATCTATCAATTAGGCATTGACAACATCATGTAGATGAAGCACTTGTATTCACAAAAGAAAAAAAGATACAGATCAAGTAGAGAAAGGTTTAGACGTTATGCAGAAGGTATAATACCACAAAGCACAATGTTGTTCTAGTAGAAAGAGGCCTTCTGCCATAAACATTTGGCTGCACCAATAAAGATAGATGAGGTCTTGATGTGGACTAAGCACAGGATCGTGGTTAAGCCACATTTCAACAACATACCCAGTGTAGTCACACAAAGTGTGGTCCGGGGAGGGTAAAGTGTACGCAAACTTTACCTGACGTAGAAAGAATGTTTCCAATAGAAACTCGGCTCAAGGAAAAACAGTTCAGAAAAAGAAGTAACTGAAGTACAAGAAACAACAGATAATCACAAAATAGCAGATAGTTAACAGAACAAACACTACAAAAAAACAATACGATAATCAAAGTACAAGAAACAACAAATAGTCACAGAAATTGAAGGACAATAAAATATAGGAGCAATACTACGACTACTAATATGAATGGACGGTAAAGCAACACTTCATTAGAAAAATAAAATTTATGAGCACCCAATGAAAGAGCACACAAGGATCTTAACAAAGTTTTGACAATCATTTGCTTTGTCCACCAAATAAAGGTTATGCATAGTAGTCACCCTCCGAAAATCTATGCCAAGCATATTTTCCGTTCAAATTTTCTACATCTTCAAGTTCACTGACATGCTTCAGAATACATAGTTTAATGTTTTATTACACAAGTTCCAGAGATTTTTTAATCAAACGCGTATTACCTAATCGTCTTTCAGGTTCAAGGATTCATTGATTAATTTAGTCCTTGCATAATATAATACATGGGGACATCCTCTTCAGGTAAAGTAGAATTTTTATCAGCTACTTCTGATTATTAAAGGTGCTAAAGACCTAGAAAGACATCAAAGCAGAATTATAGATTCCAAAAATGTTTCCAAAGACACATTTGGTATCAGAATAAAGATATAATGCAAAGTACCAGTTTCTAGGCTTCACAATAAAGGGAATAAAACACTGGCAATTACTAGTAAGTAATAACACAAAGCTCAAGCTGTTGTGTACCTGGAGAAAGTGTATCACTACAATTACCAGGAACCTCATTTATATGTATAACTATACTACTCCCAAAGCCTACACATCCAACTGATGCAATAAGAAAGTTTTAGGTAACTATTGACCAAAAGCAGAACATAAGACTGATGAAACGGTAAGGTAGAACAATGCAAAAGCTAACTTGTGGCTGAGCGTATCCCCCGGGCAGCCATTTATTTTTAGGTGCAAGGACTTCATTTACGGTGCTCACATATTTGGCATGTGGAAGCATGCTTCTTATTGAGAAATGTACACTTTTCGCATTCCCAACTGCCAAAAGCATCTTCACTGCACATCAGGCATGTTGTGGTAGAGTCAGCATTCAGAAATGTGCACGAATCACATGCCCAACCTTCAAAATCAGCAATAAACTTTTGTGTTAATGATGCTCCTGTTGCAGAAGATGCCTCTCCTAAATCGTCGTCATCCAACTTTATGATTAAGGATGCCCCAGTATTTGTTTTCCTGTGCTTTTTCCCACCATCTATTCTGCTGCTGCTCCCAGCTACATGTGGAGTTTTAGACAGAGTGAGGTTGTTGCTTCCAGCCACATGTGGAGTTTTAGACATAGTGAGATTGTTACTTCCATCCACATGTACACCTGCCAAGTTTTTCACACTGCCTGCTCCAATGTTCATTAGCTTTCTTCCCCCAGCTAGCAGTAAATTACTCGAGCTGGTTGTGCTGCTCACCCCAGCCACATGTGGAGTTTTAGACCGAGTGAGGTTGTCGCTTCCCACCACATGTGGAGTTTTAGACAGAGTGAGTTTGTTGCTTCCTGCCACCTGTGGAGTTTTAGACAGAGTGAGTTTGTTGCTTCCATCCACATGCGCATTTGCCAAGTTTTTCACACTGCCCGCTCCAATGTTCATTAACTTTCTGCCCCCAGCTAGCTGTAAATTACTTGAGCTGGTTGTGCTGTTCACCCCAGCTCTTTGTAAAAATTGTGGGCCCAAAGTAAAACTCCTTGTGGCTACAGGTGTCTCTTTTGATTCCATAAATTTGACGCCCCAAGCTTCAAATGGACTTTTTGATGTTCTCACAGTGTTGTCTTCTCTTATATCAAGATTATTGGCCCTATTCGTATGTCCTCCACCAGGAACTAAGACATGTTTCGAGCTTGCAGTGCTGTTAGTACTAGGTAGTTTTGCATTTCTAGTTCTCATGAGGGTCATAATTTTCTCAGCTCTTTCCTTGACGAGCATTCTGTCCCCACCTAGTAATAATTTTTTCGAGTTGGTCCGTTTGCTGCTCACAGCTGGGGTTTTAGAGCTCGTTGCTATGTTTCCAAGAGCTCCTTGCGAATCAACATCTTCAAGACCATTCTCAAGTGCTCTAACTAAATTCTCAAAGTAATTCCTAGTCACACTAGTCAGACTAGTAAGCTTTATACGGAAATCATCAAATGTTTTGGAATTACCTTCTTCAACATTCAGGTAAATCTCCAGTTCCTTCTCTGCACAAAGGTGAAGCCTCTCCAAACCAGCCTCTGCCTGGCCTTGCAAATACTCAAAAAACTGCCTTTTCGTTTGCTCCTCATCAGGCAAGTAAAACCCATAAGCATAAGTCCACTTCAACACTCTCCTACACTCAACAATCTGCTTCCATGCTTCTAAGATGAACTTCAATTGTGTCTCTGGTATGGATTGCAATTCACTCAGCTCCTTAACATTCACTTCCCCCATTCTCTTCAAATCTTTTACAGCTTTTCTCCTTGACTTCTCATTAGCAGCCCATCTCTCATAATAATGAGTGTACTTCTCAATAGATTGCTTGGCCATTTCTTTCTTTTGGTCATCTTCATTCCCTGGCGTGTACTTGTTACATGAATTATAACCATGAACTGACCAAGAATTAAGACACAACCAACAAAACTGATACTTGCAAGGGTCTCGACAAGTCATACGCATACACCCTTCATTCTTTTCAATCGGCCTCTTGCATTTAGGACAAGCCTTTGTGTAAGCCAGAATCCAATTTGTGTTCTCTGATTCTGCATTATTTTTCTCCATCCACTTAACCACCATATCACAATCAACTGGACTATGAGCTTCCTCCGTACAACTCCAACAAAAATAATTCGAACAGCCACATATAACTTCACAATTATCACTCCCTATATCAAATTCAACTGCAAAATTACATCCCGGAGCAGGACACCACTTAATCTTCCTATTTTCCTCAACATAAGAACGAAAAAGAAATCCATAGTACCTCTTTTTATCATCATCAGACGTTAATCGATCAACCATATCCTGTGAAACAGCAACTTTACAAGATGGTTCTGCACATCGCAAATTCAAACATCCAGGACCATCAGCTATTGAATTACAAATATACCCTTTCCAACATTCAACACAAAAAGGATGACCACAAGCAGACGCCAAAATTCCATCAGAAGAATAATCCTCAAAGCAAATTCCACAAGATACCTCCTTTGAGTCCCGAAATTGAACAACTTTCTCCTGAATTTTCAAGCCAACAGCTTCTCTAACATTGGATTCATCGGCAAACCATTCTTCATGAACTTTATTCACACTCCAGTTATACCGACGGAGTAAAGCAGATGCATCAGTTCTGGAAACAGAGAGAACAGAAGAAACCTTAGAGATATCATCATCCATGAGACGACCGATATCATCATCGGACAAAACGACATAGTTTTTGTCACGGGGAAGATCATCAGGATCATTATCGATGATATCATCGCCGGATGACTCCGAGCCACTGTCTCCACCGTTGATGAGGCCATCGTCGCCGTAGAAGTCATCGCCGGTGGAGTCTACGTCGGTTCCATCGTACATGTCGACGTCGTTCTCCATGATCAAAAGTGACAAAGGTAAAAAAAAGTAATGAGGAGTAAATAGCCGCAGCTGAGTGAAAGTATAATGGTATTGTATTCTTCTTGGAACAGAATTTTAGCCCTAAAATACTTGTTTTTTAAGATCGTTGAAATCCGCATAGTTATTGGAGAAGGTTTTACATATTTTGTGGAACTATGGGCCCATTCTCTTGACGTGGCAAAAATATACTATTTTGTTTTTTGGAAAAATTAACTAACTACACAATTTATTTTACTATATTTTCTAAACTTCCCTAACTTTTGAAATAATTACAAAAATATCTACTTTATGTTATGTATCAGTGGGATGCATCACTTTACGTTGGTCGGATACATTACTTTACGTGATGTATTAAGACGTTACTTTACGCGATGTATCAATCGCATACATCACTTTACGCATGTATCGGGACGTACGCGATCATCAGGACATTGAGTGATGTATCCGAAATTGAAATGCGATGTATCATGACGTTGAGGGATGTATCCAAAATCGAGACGTGATATATCGGGACGTTTTGGGATGTATCCGAATTTCACCAAATTTAAGGGATTTTTGTAATTTAGAAAAGAGTGGGGATAACATGTAATTAGCGCTTAACACTGTGATTTGTATAAAATCTACTTTTTTTTTGTTCTTTGAATTTTTTGTAATCCTACTGCATATATACTAACTAGTTTTGATACACTGACTATCACATCGTGTACTACATTATTTTTTTTAAATAATATCAATATTATTAAATCAATAATTTCAATAAATAATTATACGTGAAATAATAAAGTATAAGTTTCTATGAATAAATGATGTAAACTTTCTTAACACTATTAAGTATTAACTATTAGGGTTGTCCGAATTTTCTAATCTTATTTGAAATTTATTTTTCTTTTGAAGGAAAGTAAAATATAATATTCTTCTATATTTGAACCCTTTTCTCATACCACAACACAACAGTAGCATTTAGTCATTTAGAGACTTTTGTTTATAAGGAGATTTTTCTGTCAATAGTTTTAAAATTTTGCTTTTATATTGGTTTTCTTATGTAGGCCAAAAAAATATTCTCTACCTTTTCAAAAAAATTACAAAAATCTCTACTTCACGCGATGTATCATTCGGATACACCACTTTATGCGATGTATGATCTGTCGGATACATCACTTTATGCGATGTATCGAGATGTTACTTTACACGATGTATGTAACACCCCTAAATACTAACCAAGAGTCGCATGTCGATTTACCGTTGCTTAATTACTAGAATATGTTTTAGTCTCATTTTGGGAACTTGAAATGTTGTGATAATTGCTAACTTGCTTAACATACATTGTGATCGTAATTTAAGGTATTGTATTAGGGTATTTTGGTAATATTCTAATTAAAATTATGTATAACTTTAAAAGGAGATGAGGGATATATATATAGGTGTATATGTATGCATTTTGGGCAGCACACAACTATTTGGGCAGCCCTTTTTGGAGACAGTTGTACAAGTGATAAACATCACTTGTGTGACTATATATATTTTCACCTCCTTGAGTTAATTTGTTTTTTTTCAAGTCTAAAAACCTTAGAGCCTTCTTTAATCAGTTGTTTTTCAAAATTACAAAAGAAAAACTTGGCCCTTTTGGCTGGAATTCAAGAACACACACTTCTTGTTGGTAAGTGACAAAATATGTTTCTGAGCTGGGTAGTGTTTGGTATCTTATGCATATCTCTCGCTCTAGAACTTCGTTTACAGTGAATAAATATGATTTGGAAAGCTAATTCGTAGACCTACAACCCTTATGTTTATGTAAAACTCTGATTTAGCTGCTATGGATTCGAAATATTGGATGCAACATAGGACAAGTTCTGTCCAGATTTTGGAATTTCAAATCCTGTATGAACAACTGTTAGTGTTTTGACTATATCTTGTTGTACAAAATATATTTTGCGGTGATTCTTATTTGTTTGCAACCTTAAGAGATGTAGCTACATCTTTCATGAAGGCTATAAAGTCTAGTTTTGCCGTTTTCCTTTTCAAATCTAAGTTGCGACATGAGGTACTAGGCTGGCCAGAATCACTGTTTTGGGAGCATAGTTTTGTTTGTACAGGTTAATCTTACTTGTGATGATAATCCTGTTTTACATCAATATTGTTGAGCTGCTAGGGATTAAAGAAGTTATTTAATTGTATTTTAAAGGTTGTATATACTCGTGAACCAGTTGAGGACCTTGATACATTGGTTGGTCTACGGTTTGAACTCTTGAAGTTGTGTTGGACTATTTCTTTGCTAAAGCACTGAGGTTTGTGTATAAACTTGCATTTGTACTCTTTTAACTGCTGGTATATCTGAAGGTTGATCTTGGTACCTTGGTTACCTCTTGTCACTTTGCATTGTAGTGTTGGTATCCTTTAAGACGTTAAAGACGCTTGTGTAACTCGCCCACTTGTATAGATTGTTTGATCACTTGGCACTCTTGTTGGGACCTTGTCCTTCTTGTGGCTGTGACTTTGTCACTATTGGCATGCCTCTTGATTCGGATCATTTGCCATCTTGACTCTGGATTTTTAGTCCGTCTTAAGAATGGAAGTTGTCCATTTTAAGTACGAACTAGAAAGCCATTTTTAATATGATTCTTGGTTATCTTGATTATTGGGCTTTGACCCTTCTTGATACAGGGCGTCCGCTCTTCTTGATAGTTGATTGTGCATGGTGTGAAGACATGATGTACATATTGGGCGAGCCTTGTTATTGAATCTTTTGAAAAATGGTACTATGAGCGTTCTTGACATTTGGACCTCTAAATATCGAACTTGATACTCTTGATATATTGTTTACTTGATTTATTTATTATGTTCGATTATGCTGCCCATGACTTAAGAAAGGTAGTTTTGTGAATCTGATGGCTCCAAACCTATAGTTTTTACACCACTAAGCTATATGCTTAGCGATAGTTGTTTCTATCGTAGGGAATGATCGAGAGGAGGCATGAAGCTGGCCATTAGTGATGGAAGATCACAATTGCATATAGGCATCTATATTTTGTATAAACCTTGGGACTTGTACATGATCTATGTGGTATATATTTACATGAAATTTTGAGGACTAATGTGATCAGTCACCATGGGTTGTAATATAAATATGACTCTATGTTTTGTTCTTTTAGGGTGTGTAAGCCCAAGTCTTGTAATATGTTAAATTTACCACTAATTTTGAATGATTGCGTGAAGCATGAACCACCTAGTTTGGGTACTCGAAAGTTGGTAATATTCTTTTTATATCATTTTTATTAGTGTGAGGACAATATATATATGCAAAAATCTCGTGAGTTATTGGCTTATATTATTCCGGAAGGGTCGTTACAATGTATCAATCGAATACATCACGTTACACTATGTATCGAGACATACGTGATCATCAGTATGTTGAATGATATATTCGAAATTGAGACGTGATGTATCATGACGTTGAGGGATGTATCCGAAATCGAGAGGTGATATATCGGGACGTTTTGGGATGTATCCGGATTCCACCAAATTTAAGAAAATTTTGTAATTTGGAAAAGAGTAGAGATAACATGTAATAAGCTCTTAACACTATGTGATTTAGGGCTGCGTATCGGTCGATTCGGTTCGGTTTTGATGTTCACTGGTTTGGCTTATTGGTTATCGGTTTGTAGAGATGCTAAACCGTTATAGAACCATTAAGATATTGGCTTATCGGTTTTTGGTTTATCGGTTATTGATCTTTATCGGTTTAACCATTAAGATTTGACAAAAAAAAAATTGAAAATCACTTAGAAACAAGGTGACAATCCAAATGAACCATGCACATGAGTTCACGAGTTACATCTTGCTCAAAAGCAAACACTTTTACATTGTAAAATAACCAAGTGTTTGAGACAACCAGAAATAAAAGTAGGAAACCAAACTCTAAGTCAAGGACTTTATATAGAAAATGGTATAAATATAATTATTTAATTTACTATCGGGTTATCGGTTAACCCATTAAGGAAAAACCTCAAAGCGTTAAGAACCGATAACCCGATAACAGAAAAAATCAAAACCGTTATCAAAACCGATAAATCAATAATCCATTACTGATAAACCAATAACTTTTTTTCGATTCGGGTTATCGATTTCGATTCAATTTTGAACAGCACTAATGTGATTTGTATAAAATCTACTCTCTTTTTTTCTTTGAATTTTTGAAATCCTAATGCATATATACTATTAACTAGTTTTGATACACTGGACTGTCAAATCGTGTACTATATTATTTTTTAAAAATAATGTCAATATCATTAAATTAATAATTTCAATAAATAATTGTAAGTGAAATAATAAAGTATAGGTTTCTATGAATAAATGATATACACTTTGTTTAAGACTATTAACTGTGTCCATACTGAAAATTGTGAAATTAATATCCCAAAACATTTATATATATATATATATATATATATATATATAATATAAAGCTTAGATAGGTCCCCAATTACATTTATCATTTGTCTCCTTTTTTTTTCCTCCCCTTTTTCCCTTTAAATCAATTGTGATTTGTAAGAAAAAAAAAGTTACTCTTATAATCTCTTAATTACCCTTCTTAAATATACCATCTCTTAATTACCCCTCGTAAATATACCTTCTCATTCCTCCCATATAATTCATTGTTTTGTTATTGTTGTATTGTTAAAGTTGCTGCTCTTAGTAATTTAACATTCAAGTTAGAGATGCGCTTAATTAGTTACTTGAATAAAGAGGACTCTTGAATAAGTTGACTTCGTCTGGGCGTCATCTTTCCTTTCATTCACTAGTTGAGTACTTCCTCCTATCAGATAGAAGCTTTTCAAAGGGTGCTTCGCTTCCAGCTCTTCTTGTTCGATATCACTTTCCGTCCTTGTAAATATCATCTCTTACCGAGAGTGTTTTAATTCCGATGAGGGCATCTCCAACCCTCTCCCCTATTTTACCTTCCAAATATAGAGTTCTTCATTTTATCAGACAACCAACTCCAATTCAATCCTCTATTTTACACTCTAAAAAAGAATATTTTGCTCTTTCCTCAATATTATATTATTTTTTTAATTTCATTTTTATTTTCTTATTTCATAATATAAATCATTTCTTCGTTTTGGAACAATCACCCTATAATCTATATAATCTTCATGTAATATAAAAATTTATTCTTTTCAAATTCTTCATTTAATATAAAATTATATCGTATTCTAAATATCTAAATAACATATATTGCAACAATATTATATATAATACATATTAACGAAAAATTCATATAAAAGTGAAATTATTAATCAAATACAATTACATAATAAATATTGCGTCATCGTAAAATACATTTTAAAGTTTACATAAATACTCAATTTTCAAGACTATTTGTGTTATTTTCATAAATGCTCTATTAATGCATTACGAACTTCAAAATGAACAATTTTTTGTCCTTATTTTTTTATGTCTTGCTAAAAATTGTTTAAATTAAAAATTTCATCTTATATCCAATTATTTCGTATAGTAATTTACTTTTCTTATTCTATTTTAAACTATTGCATCAAGTATCTTCAAACTCATTAAAAAGTGTAGTTCAATAATTTATCACTATAACATAAAAATAGATTGCTTGAATTATTATATAAATTTTGTGCATTCTTAGTGAAAAATAATTATAATTTTAAATTACATATTTAAAGTGACAAAAAATATTTAAAAATTAAATCAGAAAAAATTGTTAATTCGGGATGGAATTATTATACGTATCAATAATATATTTTTAGATGTTATAATACTTAAAAAATAATTACAATTATTTAAAACTTAATTAATAGTCATATATGATATAAATAATATTAAAATAATTTTAAATTATATATTTAAAGTGACAATTCTTTTTATAAAAATAAAATAGAAAATAATTAATTCGGGTGGAAGTAGTAACTAGTCAATAATATATTTTTAGATGTTTTATCATATTAGAAAATAATTACAAATAATAAATACTTCATTAATAATATAATCAAAATAATGCAAAAAAATGAAATTGAGGGGTGAATAGTAATTCTCCAAATTTGGAGGACTACTAATTACATCTCTATAAATGGAGAATCGAGAGTAATATGAAAATATGTTGGAGATGATATTTTCTATTTTACCCTCCAAATATAGAGAATGGATGGGAAAATTAAAATGGGTTGGAGAGAGTCTGAACTTTTAACTCACTCAACAACTGCAAATCATACTTAATATTTTAAGAAGAAGAGAATAGAAAATTGAGAAAATTTGTAGTTTAAAATGTGAGGTAACCCTTCCATTTATAGCAAATAAAGGGTAGTATGAACATGCGCTTATTGCGCCAGAAAAGTCACTACCCTTTAGAAAAGTCATTATCAATCCTACAGAAAGGCCACAACCCATTAGAAAAGTCACAACTCTTTGAAAATTCACAACCCTTCAATGTAAAAAGGTTTCTCTTTTAATATAATTCAAATAATAAATAATTAAAAAATTAAAATAATATGAAATATATTATATGTACGAAATTGGGTGTTAGAAGTAGAAGCAGAATAGAAAATTAAAAAAATCGAAGTTCAAAAATGTGAGGGAATCCTCTATTTATAGGCAACAAAGAACACATATGGTCATGTGCCTATTTTCCCTTATAAGAGTAGTCACAACCCTTCATGAAGGTTATAATCGAAAAAATCACAATTTTTGAAAAAAGCCACACCCCTTCAACGTGAAAGGGTGTCTACTTTTAATATAATATAATAGAAATAACTAAATAAATATAATATGAAATATAAAAGATGTATTAAATGTAATGTTTTCCAAAGAAAGAGGAAGAATAGAAAACTTTGAAAATTCATTCACTACCCTTCGAAAAAATCTCAACTTTTTAGAAAATTCACAATCCTTCAATGTGAAAAGGTGCCTTCTTTAAATATAATATAAGTAAATAAATATAATATTGGATATAGAAGATGTACTAAATTTACTATTTCAAGAAGAAAAATAATATAAAACATAGAATATTTATAGTTTAAAAATCTGAAAGAATCCCTCTAGTTATAACCAACAAAGAGTAGGTTGGAAATGAGCTTAGTGTGCCTTATAAGAAATGTCACAACCTTTAGAAAGGTCACAACCTTTAGAAAGGTCACAACTTTTAGAAAAATAACAACTCTTTGGTAAAGTCACAACTCTTTGGTAAAGTCACAACTCTTTGAAAAAGTCACTACTCTTCGAAAATGTAACAACTCTTGGGAAAAGTCACAATCCTTCAGAAAAGTCACTAACACTTTGAAAAATCACAACCCTTCAAAAAAGTCACAATCCTTCATTAAGAAAAGGTGTGTGCTTTAAATATATTTTATATAATATAAATAAATATAGCATGAAATATGCTATTTTATTTTTATGGAAAAATTAGCTAACTACACAATTTATTTTACTATATTTTCTAAAATTCTCTACCTTTTGAAAGAATTAAAAACAATATCTAAATTACGTGATGCATCATTCGGATAAACCACTTTGCGTGATGTATCTTTCGGATACATCACTTTACGTGATGTATCTTTCGGATACATCACTTTACGTGATGTATCGAGATGTTACTTTATGCGAAGTATCGGGACGTACGTGATTTATGTATCCGAAATTGAGAATCGATGTATCAGGACGTTAAGGGACATATCCGGAATCGAGACGTGATATATTAGAATATTTTGGGATGTATCCGGATTCCACCAAACTTAAGGGATTTTTGTAATTTGGAAAAGAATAGAGATAACATGTAATTAGCTCTTAACACTATGGGATTTGTATAATTCTACTCTTTCTTTTTTCTTTGAATTTTTTGAAATCCTAATGCATATATACTACTAACAACTTTTGATACACCAGACTATCAAATCGTGTACTATATTATTTTTTATAAATAATGTCAATATCATTAAATCAATAGTTTCAATAAATAATTATTAGTGAAATAATAAAGTATAAGTTTCTATGAATAAATGGTATAAACTTTGTTTAAGACTACTAACTGTGTCCATACTAAAAATTGTGAAATTAATATCCCAAAACATTTATATTTATTTATAATATAAAGCTTAGATATGTCTCCAATTACATTTATCAAATTTCTCCTTTTTTTTCCTCCCTTTTTCTCCCTTTAAAATCAATTGTGATGTGTAATAAAAAAAAAGTTAGTCTTATAATTTCTTAATTACCATTCTTAAATATATCATCTCTTAATTACCCCTCTTAAATATATCTTCTCATTCCTCCCCGATAATTCATTGTTTTGTTATTCTTATATTGTTAGAGTTGCTACTCTTAGTAATTTAACAATCAAGTTAGAGAGTGTTTTAATTTCGCTGAGGGCATCTCCAACCCTTTCCTCTATTTTATTCTCCAAATATAGATTTCTTCATTTTATCAGACAACCAACTCCAATTCAATTATCTATTTTACACTCTAAAAAAGAATATTTTTCTCTTTCCTCAATATTATAATATTATTTTTATTTTCTTATTTCATAATATAAATCATTTCTTCTTTTTGCAATAATCACCCTGTAGTCTATATAATCTTCATGTAATATAAAAATTTATTCTTTTCAAATTCTTCATTTAATATAAAATTTATATTTAATTCTAAATTTCTAAATAACATATATTGCAATAAATATTATATATAATAATACATATTAACGAACAATTCTTGTAAAAGTGAAATTATTAATCAAATACAATTACATAATAAATATTGCATCATCGTAAAATACACTTTAAATTTTACATAAATACTCAATTTTTAAGACTATTATGTTATTTCCATAAATGCTTTATTAATGCATTACAGTTTTCAAAATGAACAATTTTTTGTCCTTTTTTTTATGTGTAGCTAAAAATTATTTAAATTAACAATTTCATCTTATATCCAATTATTAATTTGTATATTAATTTACTTTCCTTATTCTATTTTAAAATATTGCATCAAGTATTTTCATACTCATTAAAAAGTGTAGTTCAATAATTTATCAATATAACATAAACATAGATTGTTTGAATTATTATATAAATTTTGTGCATTCTTAGTGAAAAATAATTATAATTTTAAATTACATATTTAAAGTGACAAAAAATATTAAAAAATTAAATTAAAAAAATTGGTAATTCGGGATGGAATTATTATACTTATCAATAATATGTTTTTAGATATTATATTACTTAAAAATAGTTAAAATTATTTAAAACTTAATTAATAGTCTTATATAATATAAATAATATTAAAATAATTTTAAATTATATATTTAAAATAACAATTCTTTTTATAAAAATAAAATAGAAAATTATTAATTTTGTTGGAAGTAGTAACTCGTCTATAATATATTTTTAGATGTTTTATCATATTAGGAAATAATTACAAACAGTAAATACTTAATTAATAATATAATAAAAATAATCAAAATATGAAATTGAGGGTGAATAGTAGTTCTCCAAATTTGGAGAACTACTATTTACATCTCTATAAATGGAGAATAGAGAGTAATATGAAGATATGTTGGAGAGGGTATTCTCTAATTTACCCTCCAAATATAGAGAGTGGGTGGTAAAATAAAAATGGGTTGGAGATGGTCTGAACTTTTAACTCACTCAACAACTGCAAATCACACTTAAATTGTTTAAGAAGAGGAGAATAGAGAATTGAGAAAATTTGTAGTTTAAAAATGTGAGGAAACACCTCCATTTATAGCAAACAAAGGGTAGTATAAACTTGTGCTTATTGCGCCTTATCAGAAAAGTCACTACCCTTTAGAATAGTCATTATCGATCCTACAGAAAGACCACAACCCATCATAAAAGTAACAACTCTTTGAAAAATTCATAACCTTTCAATGTAAAAATGTGTATCTTTTAATATAATTCAAATCAATAAATAATTAAAAATACAAAAATAATATGAAATATAATAAATGTACGAAATTGAGTGTTAGAAGTAGAAGTAGAAGTAGAAGTAGAATATATTTTTTTTATAAAAAAAATCGTAGTTCAAAAATGTGAGGGAACCCTCTTTTTATAGCCAACAAAGAATAGTTATGGTCATGTTCTGATTTTCTCGTATAAAAATAGTCACAACCCTTCATGAAGATTACAACTAATCGAAAAAGTCACAATTTTTTGAAAAAAGTCACAACCCTTCAATATGAAAGGGTGTCTACTTTTAATATAATATAATAGAAATAACTAAATAAATATAATATGAAATATAAAAGATGTATTAAATTTAATGTTTTCAAAAGAAGAAGAAGAATAGAAAACTTAGAAAATTCGTTCACAACCCTTCAAAAAATCTCAACTCTTTAGATTAGTCACAATCCTTTGATGTAAAAAGGTGTCTGCTTTAAATATAATATAGGTAAATAAATATAATATTGGATATAAAAGATGTACTAAATTTACTATTTTAAGAAGAAAAAATAAATATAAAACATATAAAATTTGTAGTTTAAAAATGTGAGAGAATTCCTCTAGTTATAACCAACAAAGAGTAGGATGAAAATGAGCTTAGTATGCCGTATAAGAAAAGTCACAACCCTTAGAAAGGTCACAACTTATTAGAAAAATAACAACTCTTTGAAAGAGTCACAACCCTTTGAAAATGTAACAACTCTTTGAAAAAGTCACAATCGTTCAGAAAAGTCACAACACTTTGAAAAATCACAACCCTTCAAAAAAGTCACAATCCTTCAATATGAAAAAGTGTGTGCTTCAAATATATTTTTTATAATATAAATAAATATAGCATGAAATATAGAATATGTACTAAATTGGGTGTTTTAAGAATACGAATAATAGAGAACTTAGAAAATTAATAGTTTAAAAATATGAGGGAACCCCTCTATTTATAACTAACAAATATAGTATGAACATGTGCTTATTTTCCTTTATCAGAAAAGTTGCAACTGTTTAGAATAGTCACAACTCATCGTAAAAAATCACAACTTTTTAGAAAAGTCACAACTCTTTGGAAAAGTCACAACTCTTTGAAAAAGTCACACCACTTCGAAAAAGTCACAACACATTGAAAAAGTCACTACTCTTCAGAAAGGTCACAACTCATCGAAAAAGTCACAACTCTTTGAAAAAATCACAACCCTTTAGAAAAGTCACAGTCTTTCAATATGAAAGGGTGTCTGCTTTTTAATATAATATAATATGAATAAATAAATAAATATAATATAAAATATAGTAGATGTACTAAATTGGGTGTTTGAAGAACAAGATAGAAAACATAGAAAATTTGTAGCTTAAAAATGTGATGTCCTAAATTGGGTGTTTTAAAAATAAGAAGAATATAAAACATAAGAAATTCGTAGTTTAAAAATGTGAAGCAATCCCTCTGTTTATAGACAACAAAGGTTAGTATGAACATGTGCTTATTATGCCTTATTAGAAATGACACAACTCTTCAGAAAAGTCATAACCCTTTAAAAAGATCACAACCATTGAAAAAGTCACAACTCTATGAAAAAGTCACAACCCTTCAATGTGAAAAGGTCTCTGCTTTTAATGTATTTTATAATATAAATAATAAATAAATATAATATGATATAAAATATAAAAAATATACTAAATTATGTGTTTTAAGTTGGGGTATCATAGTAATTTAACATCTGGTTAGAGAGAGTTCTTGCTTTTAAGGTAGTATAGAAGATATAGAAAGATATAGATATTTATTTGACTACTATCCTTTTATTTTTCTGAATTTTCCCCTATCATATGTTTTAAGTGAATTTATACCATTACAGAGTGTGTCTAGTGATATTTTTATTGATAGTAAAGAAATTCTCCAAAGGGGAGAAATAAAAGGAGGGCTGAGTCTTAGGGGGTGATTGGATGAGCATATTTTAAAGTGACTTATAAACCAAAAGTTAAAAGTCATAAGTTAAGAACACCCAACTTTTGACTTTTTTGGTACTTTTGAGCCTTATAAAGTGCTTAAAATCCTTTTTGAGTTACCCAAACACTTTCAAAACTAAAAAATAGCTTAAAAGTCAAAAGCCACTAAATAGGCGTGGGCTTTTAATATAATATAATTTGAACAAATAAATAAATAATAAATGTAATATGAAATATAGTGTGTGTACAAAATTGGGTGTTTTAAGAAGAAGTAAAAGACGATTAGAAATCTTTAAAAAGTCGTAGTTTAAAAATGTGAGAGAACCCTCTATTTATAGAAAACAAGTAGTATGACCATGTGCTTATTTTGCCTTATCAGAATAGTTACAACCCTTTAGAAAGGTTACAACTCATCGAAAAAGTAGCAACTTCTCAGACTTGCACCGTATTTAGAAGCTCTTGTACTTATGACACCAAAATCTTTGGTGGTAATTTAATTTTCTGTACTTCATAATTATCAAAAAACTTAATGTTTTAGATATTCTACTTGTCGTTTATCTTTTCACCTTATTTATTTAACTAAATTGGTAAAACTAGTGGATTGGATTACCTATTGATTGAGAACATAGGTGTCATCACAACATATGAATTTGGGTGGTGACATGTTTACAAGTCACACATTTATTTAGCAAACACATTCCCAATTTCAGTCGTGTATCAAGTCAACAATCCGTTCATAGGATAATCATCTTTAGAGAAATCAAGTTAAACAAATATCATTTATAGGAAAAACTACATACATAAACATATTTTATAATATAGTATGATATCAAAATACAAAGGCTCGATTAGATTTTGTTTCATACGCGTATAAAGCCATATTCAATTCTTATAGTTAAGAATATGCTCAAATGAGACATACTTAGAAAGCAGTCATACTTTAAAAGAGGTTTCTTCAAATGCGTGAAAAACATACATACCGAGACTTCCACCAATATACTTTAGATTGTAATCTAACTCTAAAGTTTTTCCCTTAGTTTTTTCTTCGAAGCTATTGAATTGAATTTCTTGAATCTATGAATTTGAATGAGGATTCACGATAATAGTGATAAGATTGATATTACAATAACGTGAAAAACATACTCACCTTGTATAATTGTAGGAAGTCCTAGTGAGTATTCTCTCTCAAAAGTAATCCAAAACATAGTGAACTAAAAATTCTAACTTAACATGTATTTGTAATTGATTGTCCGAAATTACATGGGACACACCTTCACCATGTCGCACTAACATTCAAAATAAAGGGGACCGTGTTATACTGCCTATACCACTAACATTCACCATGATGTGGACCACATTACACTACCCTCCCGTTCAATACTTATAATTTTTTTATGCTCTAGAGTTTTCAAATACTATTTTGATGTTAATCTAGCATTAAATTGATGTAATTGACATAGGAACTTGTGTAGCAACTCATATTAGATTTAGGGACACATCGGTGAATGACATCATCAACACATATCCTATATAGGTAGGATTCTTTCCAAAAGAATTTCCTTGCCTCAAAATAGAATTTTTTTCGTTGGTGCGCATTGAGACCTTCTGGTATAACATCACTTGATAAGAAGTTTGCAACATCAGCAAACCATGAAATTAAATCATGAGATGCAGCTAAGATGCGTTCATCCGGGAAATCGTCATTTATTTCCATCCCTTCTTTTTGTCTCCCTTCTTCTTCGAGCCTTGAGAAATGGCTAGCCATTTGATTTTCATATCCCCTTCTATCTTTTACCTCAAAGTCAAATTCATGCAAAAGGAGTATCTATCTGATCAATCATGGTTTGGCATATTTCTTAGTCATTAAGTAACGCAACGCCGCATGATCTATGAGTATAATTACTTTGGTCCCCAACAACTATGATCAGACTCTTTCAAACATGAACACAACCACTAACAACTATTGTTTCCGTGATCGTGTAGTTCATTTGGGTTATATTGGGAGCTTTACTTGCGTAATACATACTCGTACATTCAATGTACTAATGACATTTGACCTGCATCTTTCCATGATGCAGATACAAGTTCTTAGGATCCTCAACAAGAGTCTGTTGAGATAACTTCATCTGCTTGTCAAATTTTTCGTGAGACTTCCTTGCTTTCAGAGGACTCCAGTTTTATGAGTTGTTTGTAGTAGTTCTCTTGAGGAGTCGTGGGTCTTGTCCAAACACTCATATTTGTACAGTAGAAGCTTCATAGATAGATAGTTTTAGAGAGTCTTTCAGTTTCAAATGTTCTATTTAAAACTTATGTTTCATACTCAGTATATTCAGAGACTTTTGAGATTTGTCACACTGTTGATTTAGCATTTCTTTCACTTTGATGCTTGTGTATGCATGAGTTAATCTTCCGCTTGTAGTCAGTCAGGATGAGGGTTCGCTTGGGAGCCAACAATGGTTCTTGAGTGCTGGCCACGTCCAGGGTATAGGCTCGAGTCATGACACCAATCAAGGACAATAATTGTCGAGGCTAAAATAAGCTTACCTTTCTCACCAGAGAAGGTACCAAGCAAGATGAAATCAAATATGAACTTAGCTTGATTTTCTAACAACCAAAAAAATGGATGTGTAATCTTGGAAAAATTCATGGTAAACCTTTGGTAGAACCTGCATGGCCCAAGAAGTTTCTCACTTCCTTAACTATCTTTAGCAAAAGCAATTTCACTATTACTTCCACTTTTGCTTGGTCAACTTCAGTCCCCTTTTCAAAGACGTTATGTCCCAATACAATCCCTTCTTTCACCACGAAGTGACATTTTTCCCAATTGAGCGCCAAATTGATTTCTTCATACCTCTTCGGAACAGGTGCCAAGTGGATTAAACACTCATTAGAGGAATCTCCCACCACTTACCGAAGTCTATCTAGCATTTGATCCATGAAGTTTATAGGGAAGTGATATTTTTCGGTGTTGCCATTTAACTTTCTATAATCCATTCACACCCTCCAACCAGTCACCAATCGGACAACCACTAGTTCCTCATTGTCATTTGGAACCACTGTGATTCCTACCTTCTTTGGAACACATTGCACTAGGCTTACCCATGCACTATTCGAAATTGGATAAATCACCCCTGCATCCAATCACTTTATTATCTCCTTTTTGACGACCTCTTGCATTGGTGAATTAAGTCATCGTTGATGTTTAATAGATGACTAGCTCTCTTTTTGGATGATGATCGTGTGTTTGCAATTACCCGGGTGAATACCAATGACGTCAACGATGGTCCACCCTAGGGCTTTAGTATTAGCATACATAGAAGATATACTCTATTTTAGGACTAGGACGTCAAAGATGGTCCACCCTAGGGATTTAGTGTTAGCATACATAGAAGATAAACTCTATTTTAGGACTAGGATGAAGCTTTAGAGGCTCCAATGAGGCCCATGAGTATATATCAAACAAAGGAGTTCAATGACAAGTACAATGGGCTTCAGTTGCAGATCTAAATGTAGACGGTTGGTGAAGAAGAGTTAAAGCCCAAGGAAGATGAATAATTGTCCAAATACTACAACTATTTGGTGACCCTGATGAGTCCAAGATTTGGACTCATTTGGGGCTTTATTTATAATGATTTAGTGTCCTCAAATTCTAGTTTTGTGCCAATAACTGATGTAAAATCCTTGAATTCCAGGTATATGGATTGAGGAACAATGCAAGGACACTAATTTGCAAAAAGGAATGAAGTAAGCTGAAAGAGTGAAGAAAAGGAAGCCTGGTGATCTCCAAGTCTACTTGGTGAGTCGCCGAAGGGCTCCTTGATCGCCTAAAGTTCTAGTGTGGCAAGCCCTAAAGGATAAAATCAAGTCAGCGAGAGAAAGAAGTAGTCGGTGGATCGCCGAGTGGTTCTGCGATACAGTATTGGATCGCCCAAAGTTAAAGACCTTGAGGATGCTGAAGGCCAAGACAGAAAGGCGATGGAATTGGCTAAAGGGCAAATCGCAGAGTGGATAGGTGAGCCTGACTTACTGCGCCATATGGCTCTTTGCAACACATTTTTGGCGACTATAAATACATTTTTAAATATCAATTTTAGTATCATGGAATCATTTTTCATTCTGAATAGTGTCTGTGTTCATATTTGGATTGTTTTCCTTAGCTTTTGAAGAGTTGAAGTTTTTCACTTTTGAGAAATTGAAAGTGGGTCTTTGAGATTCTTCAATTTGGACCTTTGTAAAGATAAAATCAATCTTACCCAGTTGATGGAAACTCAATTTGGTAACGATTTTTATCTTTTTATGATGTCTAGCTAAAATCCCAATTTTTGGGGTGTGATTTTGTGATTACGGGCTGATTTAGTTTATGAGTATTGCTAATTGTTAGTTTAAATGTTGTTTAGAAGTGATTTCAATAATTAATTGTGGTTTAATTTAAGAATTGTAATTGCAAATGCAGTTCTACCTTTGTGTTTTTGGCTTGCTCAAGAGAGAGGTTTTAAAACTAAGATTATTGATTGATGGTCTGTGGGTATTGGGTTGTCATGGGTTCAGCTCGAGAGAGTGAATCCTAAACCCTTTTCTACACATTCAGCTCGAGAGAGTGAATGGACTAAGGTGTAGGCTGTTCGTATGTTGCATGCTTGTTGATGTTCGAGAGAAATCAACTTGATTCGGGGTAAATTGTTCGAGATAAAGTTTACCTCCTCTATAGTCTAGCATATTCACTAATATACAACTATTTCCTAACAGTTGCAATTACCCATTTGTCTACATTAGCCTATAATCGAATCATATCCCAAGAACTCCTCGCATTATTGTCATTTTTGTGTTATTTGTTGTTGTTGTAGTTGATAATTAAAACCAAAACCCCTTTATTTGACATTCGTGTCACCCCCTGATTTGAATTATGTTTTTATTCGATAATGTCTATTCCTATGACTGATTTGACCATGTTCACACTTTACTATTGAATCTTAAACACGTATTGCTCCCTGTGGGATTCGACCCCAACTCATTTAGTTGGGTTATATATACTGATTAATGATCGTTGACACTTAGAATTGGATGAAGTGTCTTTGAAACATTATTAATCAAAATGGCGCCGCTTTCGGGGAGTGGTGTTAGTTAATATTATTTGGTTAAGTTGAATTTTGTTCTTTTTATTCATAGTTGAATCTATTTATTTTCAATTTTGGTTTGTGTGTTGTTGTTTTGAATAGAGCAAATGAGTGTGAACGGAAGCAATGGTAGCCAAGTGGGCCACCTAGATGACATCGACAACCTCAACAATGTCAATGAGCCGAATGCTGATGACCCTTATCTAATGGGTGAAATTGGTGCCATTCACTTGTCTCCGGCTAAAGGGAACGCTGTGTTCCACATTACTAGTACCATGTTGCAGCTCCTGCAATTGAAAGGGTTGTTTGGTGGGCTGGCTCATGAGGATCCCCATGAGCATATTAGAAACTTTGCTGATGTTTGTGTGCCATTCTCCTTAAAGAACATATCCCAAGAGTCAGTCCGGTTGAGGTTGTTCCCATTTTCTTTAATGGGAGAAGCATGTAAGTGGTTGGCTAAATTTCCACGAGACTCAATCACTTTGTGGGAAGAGCTTGTTACCGCATTTCAAGTGCGATTTTTCCCTCCTTCGAAAATGATATCTCTCCAGGACAACATCCAAAGCTTCAAGCATTTGGAAGGTGAGCCAATTCATGAGACTTGGCTACGATTCAAGAAGTTAGTGTTGCAATGCCCAACTCATGGTTTGCCCGACAACGTTTTGCTGCAGTATTTTTACCAAAGTCTTGATTCAGTGAACAAGGGTGTAGCTGACCAACTTTCTCCGAGAGGTTTGATGCAGCAA
Source organism: Solanum okadae (assembly GCA_036553675.1). Classification (NCBI taxonomy): domain Eukaryota; kingdom Viridiplantae; phylum Streptophyta; class Magnoliopsida; order Solanales; family Solanaceae; genus Solanum; species Solanum okadae. The sequence goes on from CM071678.1 coordinate 30,603,324, forward strand.
CCTTACATTATAACTGCCCAACTCTTGGATGGTATGACCACAATTAATCGAGCTTGGTACACCCGCGAAGATCAGGTCTCCCTTCTCATGTTTAAATTGACCAAGAGCAGCTTGAAAAAAACCAAGAGAGGGACCAGAACATGGCAAAAATTATGACCCAACTTGACATTTTGTCCAAAAATGTCATGGGAGCTGGTGCAAGAAGTGTCAATGCTGTGGGTGTCGGGTGTGTAAACCCCGAAGATGCCATGTTTGAAGCGTTGTACAACGAGGAGGTGAATTTCCTAGCCAACCAAGGAGGTGGTTATCGTGAAAACTACATGAGACAGGGTGGTAACCAAGGTTGGAACAGGGATGAACATTGGAGAGATCATGATAGAGAGTGGAGGGATCGTAACCCTACTTGGAAGGAAAGGGATGGGGAGAAGGACAAGTACATTCCTCCCCACGAGCGTCAAAAGCAAAAGGATTCTGAGGGTGGTCATTCAGAGGATATGCTCTCGTGTATCCTCAACAAGGTTGAGGGGTCCTACAAAATCTTGAAAGAGATGAAGGACGATGTATCGATCCTTAGCCACACGGTCACCTCTCATTCTGTCTCTATTAAGTAGTTGGAGACCCAAATGGGTCGGATTTTGTCTCATTTAAACCCGAAACAACAAGGGGGGTTGCCTAGTGACACTATGGCCAACCCCAAGAATGAAGTTTGAGTGAGTATTTGCGTCGTGCCACGACATTAACTAAGGCGCTGCTTGGGAGGCAACCCAAGTTTTTACTTGATTTCTTTTTGTTTTTGGAAATAATCGTGTGTTGATTTTGCAGGTTAAAGTGTGGAATGTGTCTGAAAAGTGCAGATTTGCGAGTAAAGATGTCTAGTCGGTGACTCACCAAAGAGGCCAGTGAGCCCTACTTGGATTGCCGTTGGACTCAAGAAATTCTAAGTTTGGAGTCTGTAAAACTCGGCGAGCCCAGGAGCAAATTGATGTGTCACCGAGTGGGTCGGCGAGTAAAACTAATATCGCCGAAAGGGCGAGAAGTGGACGGTTTTAAAGGCCAAAGGTTCAAAAGTTCAAACTCTTTCACATTCCGTCACTTTTTAACTTTCCAAAATCACACCTGCACTATATTTTCTATATTTTTGCATTATTACCGGTTGTTAGTCGTTGATTGTGTGCTCGTAGTTGAAATTCTTTGCCGCCTAGCTTTTCAAACTAATTATTTGGCATTAAATATTGGTTTTTCGAACCCCAAACTTGTATTTAGCATTTTTTTTCTCATTTGCAATTATTTTGATCTTAGTGATGTGTGCTGGGCCTCATTGAATCATAAATGTGTGCTTGTTTGATTGTTTTAAATTAGTAGTCTTGCCTATATTGCCTAAATGTTGGTTTCCCAAATTTTGTGCTTAGAAATTGATCTAAATTGTTGGGTTGTGCTAAAATGTTGTTGGGTCTAGTTGGGTGAAGTCTGAGTAACCTACATTTGTGCCAAATGACGTGCTTTGCCTAATGATGGAGTGGTTGACATTATTCTTAAGGGCTAAACTCGTCAAATGGCCAAATTTGGCCAAATCGGGAGAACTCTAAGCATTCCGAGGGCATGGGTCTTATGGGTCTGAGTCTAATTAAGCTAGTGTATGTTTTTATTTTGTTTTCGAGGGGCTGCAGGGTTGATTTTTGAAGTCGGGGTAGAAAGTAGGCACGTTGGGAAGTTTAGCGAGTGGGTCGAGCTCGCCGAACCACTCGACGGTTCGCCGAATCCCCATTGATCGCCTTTAATTTCATGCTAATATTGAGTTTGGGTTTTGTAACTTTCGGTGAGAAGCCTGAGTTCGTCAAGTTCACTTGGCGACTCACCGAAAGTCTTCTTTGATCGCCCTTTTTGTGCCCCTAATCTTTAAAATACACTGTAACTTTCGACGGGCTTATCTTTGCTCGCCGAAAGGCTACTCCCATCGCCGACATGCCAATTTTTCTGAGAATTTTTTAGCCAACCCTTTCGGCGAGCCCGGTTGTCACGCTCCGTTTTTCTCAAAACGGGTTTTGGTGCGCGACCTAACAACTCTTTTGGGTTTTGAAGAATGAAGAGTCGCCACCTAACGAATTACGGCGCGTTAGGGCACCTATCTAACCTAGTTAATTTTAACTAAGGTCAACGAACTAGAGATCAGGATAAGGGTTCAAGTTACCTCGAAGGAAAGGTGTTAGGCATCCCTCGAGGTCCACAAATGTGGGTCCCGGCCGTATCTCATGCAATTTATGTGGGGGTTACAAGTAGCAGTTAAGGTCACTTCATTTATTGATTATTATTTAATTAGCATGTTGACTAGGTGATAACTATGTTTAAACAATTAGGATTAATTAAATTATCTACTTGATTAATTAAGCATGCAATACTAGGTGATGTAATAAACGAGGAATAAATATTTAAACAATTAATAAAAGAGGAGCGAGGAGACAGAACTTGCACAATCAAATAGAATAAACAATTTTTTTTTATATTTTTTATTTAAGCTACCCCAAACAAATATAATAATAAACAAATAAAGGGACAAAGGAAAGGGAGACTCTGAAGGACTTTAGGATCATCACTCGACTTTATTTTTTGATAGGCTTCCATATAGTGGACTGACAAAACCAAGGTTTGTCGCTTTAAGCCTGAGTCGATGTCATCATATCCATAGGGCTTAAACTACCCCTACCCTACCACCGTATGCTTTTCGTCTCTAAAGGTGCCTCCAAGAGGCATTGGACTACTATCAGGGTAGATTTAGACTAAAATAAACTCCTAATAGGCCCACCTAGACACCAAGTCAAACAATTTGGACAAACATTTAGCATGTTGAGTCTCATATTGGCCTCTAGATTTTATTAAATATGCTGGCAAACACAAATAATTGTGAAAGAGGTTGCATGCTAAGTGAGTGCACGTACAAGCATTGTGATAGCATTATTACTTAATTAAGAGTGACAACAAGCCACTACAGAATGCGGAAATATACTAAACATGAACGGAGCAGAGGATAGTCATGCATGAATTCATTTTATTCAGTTGCAGCATGCCAAAAAAATAATTGGTTTATTTTAATTGGTAGAGAAATAATTGCAGTGCAGATATTAATTAATTACAGATTAATTTAAGTAGAAACATGTAAGCAGAAATATTAAAAAGCAATGGCAGATTTAATTAGGACATAGGATTTAAACCGAATTTTAACATGCTTGATTTATTTGACTGACCAGAAAAAATAGTTTGTTGCAGGACTCAATTAACAGTGAGCAGGGAGTACACAAAATATTTATTTTACTTACTTAACATGCTGAAAATTATTAGAGAAAAGTTTTTTAACAAGCCGATTTGATCTTATTAATTAAGTCCTATGGACATGATATCTCAGTGTAAACATGCTGAAAATAGTATCAAAATATAGGCATGACATCTATTTCATTTAAGCAAATTATTAAACCCTATAGGCATGATATTTATTTAATATGTAACAAAGTTTACACCTATATGCATACATACTACACTTCTAAAATTATTTAGATCCTATAGGCATGATATCTACCTTTATTTTACTATGCTTATACTTTACATATGTAAGAGAATGAATGTCATTTATTAGTGAGCAAAACATATTCAAAAACAGATTTATTCAATTATTTAATATACTGAAAGTAATTCTTATGGGTACTTTCTAAGTGATAGGACATGCTAAGATTATTAGAAAGAAATATTAACGTCTGACTAATTTATTAACACCAAGATTATTAGAATCTGAATTTAACATACAAAAGTTATTATAGTCTAATTATCTAAAACTAACAAACATACATAAAGCTACTAAAATAATTAGAAGCGCATGCTAAAAATCTAACAAATTAGAGGCATAGATTTCTACACTTAATAGCATGAATATTATCTCGTAAGCACGTTTCCCGATTTTAGCATGGAGGCAAAATCTAATTTTTTTTTTTTACATATTGACTTATTTCAGATTAAGCACAAAACAAAAATTACAGTCTCACAAAGGCTTGATTTTAGGTCGGTTGTTATAACACATTTACCCAGTTTTTATGGCTAGGCAAATATAGACAGATTTTTATAACAATCACATGTTTAAAAAATAAAATAAAAAAATAAAGAAAACAGTTAGCACGTATATCCCCCTCCCCCTTAGACGATCCCCAAGTTATATCATATATATAGAGATAGTGTTAGAGTTATACACAATATTACAAGCCAAAATAAAGAACAAATGAATAAAATATACAACATTAAAGTAGCAAAATAGCTCCGTCCGGAATTCTCTTCTAGGAGACTCTTCAACACCTTGAACTCTAAGTTCAAAACCTGCTAGAAAGGATAATGTAACACATATATATAATGATGAAGTAATCGTAACATCAAATATTCATAGCAACAAATTACTTTCATATAAGCGACACACACAAGAAGTCACAACAAACAAATAATAACCATAGACATTATCACACATAGAGATGGAAAAAACGAAAACTAATCTGGGTGCTTCCTTTTATTCATTCCAACATACAACAATATTCAAAGTAATAATGCAAAACAAAATTTAACCTAACGAAGAGGAACTGACCAATTATATAGAATATTAATTAGCAATGAAGACCAAACTTAGTCCGATACTAGACCCGAACACAGCAAAACCAAATAGAGAAGCTCTTAGAATGTTCACCCAATTTAAAAATTTTAGAGTAGAGAGTATTTTATGCTCTTGTTAGAATGTGCAAGTGTTGAAAAATATGTAGGTGTGTTCAACCGTGAGTATAATGAAAAGAGGGGTCTTTTTATATAGTGAGTAAGAGGGCATACAATAAAGGAAAGGAATAAATTAATAATCAATTTAAAATATGATTTCCTTAATCAATGGGAGAACTAAATCAACCAAAAAAATAAGACAAGAAATCCTAAAATACACATGCTTGCTGATTTTAATTAAGGCAAAATTAAATAAATTAAGGAGTCACTACATTAACACTATATAGAAGATCGGGAATATATTGGGAAAGTGGTCAATTAATATCAGTCACAATCTTTTGCCAAATATAATCAAGTAAGAAATTTGTCAAATTGTCTTAATTTATTTTTACCAAAACAGTACTAAACTAACCTCTAATTAAGGTAAGGGTACAATCAATGAAAACATATATATATGGGAAGAACATAATAAGGTAAAGGGAGTAATAAGTATGCACCAATTAGAATATTTATTTATTCAAATTACCATAAACATGACAAGTAAGAATCAGTCAAGATAACTAACTATTAAGGGAAGGAGAGATCAATTTAGCATTATTAATTAATATAAAGTAAGAGTCAGCACTGAAGATTTAAGGGAAGAAAAATACACGCCTTTAGAATTACCATAGTTAGACGAGTACGGAAGCTAACATAGATTTCATATGGAAGTTGTGCTCAAATAATTTGATGGCCATATTGAATATTGAAAATTGACTAAATAAGTAATCACCAAAGGTTATTAAAGATATAAAGGTCACCAAACAAAATTATTAAATGAATACTCATTAAGGCATATATTATGGAAGAATTACAAAGACTAGTCAGCAAGATGGAGAATACGATCGAAAGCAATTACATATTACCAATATTAAACTCCAACATCAATTAGATTAGTTGTCAAACAATCTACCCTACCATTTTGTTCTAAATTCTAGATCAACATGGTGTAAAATCAATCAAGGAAATGGAGATCAGCTAACAATTAAAGCTCTAATATTAACCGGCAGATTTTAAGAACCAACTTATGAAATAAATCTGTGAACCTTGAAACAATAGCAGATTGTATCACATGCAGGTTCAGTCAACTATCAACTCAATAATTTATGCATACAGAGTGATTGCATATATCATTTAAACATCATAAGAACAGTAATAAGAAATTATAAGATTAATCACGGAGGATTGAACAGATGGAGTAATAATAACTATAGAGAACTATACCGGAGACAGATTTATTAAGATTTGTCTTCAAAATTTCCCTAATCTCGAACTTCACCGGAGAAGAGAGGAGCAGATGCGGTGCTTTTTGCTGTCCGGTCCTCGCGGTGGCTCTCTGGTCGGAGCTTCTACTGATTGCTGGAGCTTCTGGTCGTCGGAACTGGCGACGTTCACCTCAAAGAGAAAGGGAGGAAACGAGGAGGGGAGAGAGAACAGGGAGAGGGCGGAGGTGTGTCAAAATTGGGTGTCAACAGCTGCCCCTTGGTTGCTTGAGAATGAAGGATGAATTGTCGGGCAACCAACGTTGACTTAGTAGCCGATTTTGTCCGACCGACGAGAGATGTCAGTGGGGTCAATTGAAAAAATATATAGTTGGAGAGGGGTACGATCGAGACTTTGGTATTAAGCCGCCTACATATTTCTGGTTATACGAGAATCAGGTCGTGTGTAGTTCTAGACTCAAGAGCAAACGAAACTCCTAAGAATTAAAAGAGCGGTACGGTACACGAACGGGAACGATATTGCTTGAATGGATAACATTAGAGTAGCGAGAAAAGCATGACAGAGTGATTTCCAGTTTAAAAGTGCAGAATTCGATGAGATGCGGTAATATGAGTAGGCAAGGGTTAGATGAAAACCGGTGATATAAGTAGCAAAGAGTTGATAAGGCCTTTGTTGCGATAGACATGTGAGCACGATAATCGTAGCCGAGAGGGAGATTGATCTCGCCTGCAAAATGTCAGTCTCTGCAAATCTGTAGCTTGTAATATGACTAAATAAAGTGATTAGAGCAGATATATCGAATAAATGGTAAAAGTAAACATGATTCAATTTCCCATATCGACAATGATGTTTGCCATAAAACTATGAAAATGATGTCTTAGGTTGTGATGTCTAGGGCCATGATATGGCAAAATTATATCCTCAGGTCATGCAAATGTTGTCTGTGGGCCATGAAAAATGATACCTTTAGACTATGACACCTTTGGATCATCATAAGCAGAAAGTAAATCCTTAGGCCATATGATGTCCGCAGGCCATGAAAAATGATGGCTTTAGACCATGACGCCTTAGGAATATGAGTAATGAATAAAGAAAGCGTATCTGCAATTTAGGCATCTGTTGATATTTGTAGCTTGATTGGAATTTATTCGGGCATGTGCAATTCTCCGGCGCAATGCAATCTCGGGCACAATGCAAATCAGGCACATGCAGTCTTCGGGCACAATGCGATCTTGGGCACAATGTAATCTCGGGCACATGCAATGATGTAATTCTCGGACACATGCAATATCGGGTACAATGCAATATCGGGCTCAGTGCAAATCTCGGGCACAATGCAATTTCGGGCACATGCAATTCTCGGGCACATGTAATATCGGGCACAATGCGATCTCGGGCACAATGCAATCTCAGGCATATGCAAATGATGTAGTTCTCTAGCACATGCAATTCGGGCTCAATGCAATCTGGGGCACAATGTAATTTCGAGCACATGCAATATCGGGCACAATCCAATCTAGGGCACATGCAATATCGGGCACAATGCAATCTCAGGCTCAATGCAAATCTCGGGCACAATGCAATCTCGGGCTCATGCAATCTTGGGCATATGCAATGATGTAATTCTCGGGCACATGCAATATCGGGCACAATGCAATCTCGAGCTCAATGCCGTCTTCGGGCACATGCAATGATGTAATTCTCGGGCACATGCAATTCGGGCTCAATGCAATCTCGGGCACATGCAATGATGTAATTCTCGGGCACATGTATAGTCGATTGAGGGCATAAAATATCTTAGACCTTCACCTTGTTGGAAGGGTCGAGTGTCATTTGTTGATGAATTCAGAATATTATAGCTTTGACCTTTCGTCCTATTGTAAGGAGTAGGTGCAGTTGAATGTTGATTTTTCGGGCTTAATATGGAGCAGTCTGATCCTTTTGTCTGATTGGAATGATAGGGTACCATCGATTGGCGATTGGCGATTGGCGGGCTCAAAATAACTTGGTCCTACATCCTGTCGGAAGGATAGTATGCCATTTGACTAGCGATTGTCGGGCTCAAAATAACTTGGTCCTTCATCCTGTCGGAAGAATAGTATGCCATTTGAATGGCGATTTAGGCTTAGTATGGAGTAATTTGGTCCTTCATCACGTCGGAAGGACAATATGCCATTTGACTGGCGATTGTCGGGCTCAAAATACTTGATCATTCATCCTGTTGGAAGGATAGTATGCCATTTGACTGGTGGTTAGGATCAGTATAGATGAGTTTGGTCCTTCTCCTGTCGGAAGGACAATATACTATTTGACCGGTGATTTTCGAACTTTGAATAATGTAGCTTGATCATTCTTCCTATTGGAAGGACGAAATACCATTGATTAGCAATTTGCCGGATATATTGGCACATTGATCCTTCAAGTAGTGTTGAAGTTGCTTTTTGTATATGTACTTGTCTTTTCTGCATTCAAAGAAAAATAGTTAGTTAAGGGGAGGTTGATCTGTATCCCTGATTTGGCATAGTATGCTTCTCTGATGTCTGCTACAATGTCTTTTGAAGTGTTGTCAAAAAATTTTGAGGTGCCCTCAAAAATTTTTGTCCCAGTGTAGAACTTCTGTTGTTCTGTTGTAGATTGTAACTTGATTGTTGTGAATTTTTGAGAGGATCTAAAAAATTCTGCCCCAGTCTTGATTTGCAAGAAAATATGTTTTTGAAGGAATTTTTGGGTTTCAAAAATTCTGCCCCAGTATCGAGATTTAGCAAGGTGAATGCTCCTTGAAGGAATTTTTGAGACCCTCTCAAAATTCTGCCCCAGTTACACAGTCCAAGGGGAAAATGAGATTTTTATTATGATAAGACCGAACTCCCAAGGAGCGCCTATGTATCCCCTCTTAAACGGGAATCAGGTCTGACGTAGCTCCAAACTCAAAGAGCATAATTGAAGACATTAAACAAAGCATATAGCCACAACCAAAAGATAGATTCTGACCAAACATTATTTCCCATATGCTAACATGGGTACCTTCCTTGTCAGAACTTGACGGAATATGAGTGTAGAGAACTTAAGCTTAAATGGCATAAGCCTTTATTGGAAAGTGCTTCAAATGACCTTCAACATGTTTTCTATTGGGATTTCTTTGGTGCAAAGTCCTCCAAGCATATGATCTTGGTATCAATCACTTGTTGAATCTTGTCTTTCAGATCACGACATTCTTCTATGGTATGTCCTTTCATCCGTGAGTGATAAGCACAAACCTTAGAGGGTTCAACCCACCTTGCACGTGTATTCATCCTTATTTCCCTGATAGGAGCGATGTGACCAACAAACCTCAACTTTTCATAGAATTGATCTATAGGCTTAGTCAAATGAGTGTAAATTTTGATGGGCCTTTTCTCAACATTGAATAGATTTTTGCGAATATGTTTTTGAGTGAGGGTTTTGACATTGTGAACAGGATAATTAGGCTTTTGATATGATAGATGAGGCTTTTGGGATGGAGGCATTTGATATGGAGGAATTTGAAATGGTATAAGTGGCGTACAATACCAAGGGACTTGGTGTAGAGGTGTTTGATATTGAGGAGCTTGTAAGGTAGGACTTGGCAGATGTGAAGTGAGAGATGGAGGTCTGGATGCATAAGCATAATGTTGAGAAGGATATGGGTAATTTGGAAAGTGGGTGTTCTTTGGAGGCATTTGAATGGAGCTTGGTTGATATTGCGGAGTAGGGTGAGTTGGTGGAGGATGAAAAATAGGGTGAGTGGGTGGAGGATTATCTTGGAGAGTGGCTTGACTTGTGACATGTGGTTTATCTATGTTTGTCTCCAGAGTGGGATCGACAGAGAGTAACAACATCGCCCACCCGCGCATATCAGGCACTTCTTCTTCTAGTTCCCTTATTTTCTTTTTCAAGCTTGAGACCAACTTGTCTGAATGATGCTTCTTTTCAATAGTCTTACTCATAACCTTTTCATTAGTCGTCTTCCTCTTCCCTTTGTGATTCTCATTTGGAAGAGAAGGAAGAGCGTCCTTTGATCGCGTATGGTAAACCATGGTCTACAGATCAACCATTGGGGAAAGGTAAAAACAACAGTAAAAGCAAAAGAAACTCAAGTTAGAGCGTTGCATAAATTAAGATAACAAACACATTATTTTAAGATGAACGCCCTAAATGTAATGAGCCTCGTTGAGCTAGAGGTAGGCCTAAGACAACATATAAGTGATGCACAATAATTAATTCAAGCCTTATTTGCCAATTTGGAGTTTAGATTAGAGGAAATAAATAAACTTTATTTATTATAAATTTCGAACAATACATCATAATTGAACTTCAAACTCGAACTTCAGGGTTCAAAAAAACCTGCTAAAGTGGGCATATAGACAACAATATACTATAATAAAGTAAGAATACCAATTATGAGCAAATTCATTATATGCACATATCTGTTTCAAGATCTGGTTAAAATAAATAGATAAGCACTTAGAGAAGTAAATGATCAACAAATATAATATCACACAAAGTGAGGGAAGAATGAAAGTTGACTTGCATGTCTCCTCTTATCCCTTTCGAACTTATGCATAAACTAAATGCGTAATGATGCAGAAATAGAAAGTTGAAAATATATATATACGAGTTACTAACCGGTTAGGCAGTTAAAGAAAGACAGCAATGAAGACAAACTCAATTCGCTATTCAACCCGAACACAGCAAAATACTTCTTTAAAAATTCACCGGAAAAAGAATTTTCAAGCGGAGAGTAATATATTTTTACTTAGTATTTTTGTTTGTGAGCAAAAAAAGTCCCTTTCAATAATGAGGGGAGGAGTCTTTTTATAGTAAAAGGGGTGGGGGGGGGGCACAAATAAGGAAAAGAGATAAATTAATTAAAATATTAGTTTTCCTTATTAGGAGAGAACTGAATCGGTCAAATTGTATTAGTTTATTTTTACCAAATCAGAAACGGTACTAAACTATCCTCTAATTAAGGTAAGGATACAATCAATGAAAACATGTATATACGGGAAGAACACAATAAGGTAAGGAGTAATATATATGCACCAATTAGAATATTTATTTATTTAAATTACTCTAAATATGACACGTAAGAATCAGTCAAGACAACTGTTAAGGGAATGAGAGATCAATTTACAGCATTGCAATTTTCTTAATCAAAGGGAGTCCAAACAGTAAAGCATGCAAAATCTTTTCCGCCTCTTCAACAAAGCAAGGGTATTAACTAATCACGGCTCACAATTCAATATCACATAAGATTAGGCACAAAGTGTTTAATTAAGGTAAGAGATAATCATGTATAAGTCAAGTAATAATATTTTACCATGATCATAGACAAGTAAGAGATTGGACAGGAACTATATGTGGCAGGAAGGATCAATTTAAAATATTAATTAGGCAAAATTTCACAACTCAATTCATACAAGGTAAATAGTATATTAGGAGCAAATTGAAGAAATAGATTAGTTCTTCAATCAAGCCTGAAACATGATTTTACAAGGCAACAATCAATCATACAGATGTCAAGAATTCACCAATTATTTCAAACCTTAAGATGAACACCAACATGAAGTAAGAGGCGACAATTTTAACATAAACAACACCATAACATGCTAGATAATTGTGAAATTAAGTATAAACTAAAAGTAACACATTAATTTTATGATGAAATTTCACTAACAAGCAGCTGACATTCATGAAGATTTAAGACAAGGTTCATACCTGGGACAGATCTGTAGAGATCTATCCTCATCCAAATGCTCCATGGATTCGCCGAAGATGAGAGGAATGGAGACGTGATGATCTCGCTGGTTGCTGCAGCTGGTAGTCGCTGCTGCTGGTCCTGGGTGTCTCCAACTCTTGCTGCTGCTGCTCGTTTCAACAAGTTGCTGGCTGGAGTTGTTGTTGTTGTCTTCGTCATCCTGCAGGTGGTTCTCCTGGCTGCTGCTGATGTTCTTGCCGAGCTGCTGTCCACCGAAAAATGCCTGCTGGTTTCGCGCTGCTACTTCTTCGCCGAAGAATAAGAGGGAAAAGAGAGGGAGAGAAGGAGAGGCGATCAGCGGCTGCTAGCTTCGCCAGAGCTACCTGTTGTTTGCCGCGCCTGGCTGGTCGCCGGAGCTGCTGGATTTCGCGGCTGCCAACTCTGGTCAGAAGGGAGAGGCGGCAGTGGATTGAGAGGATAAGAGAGAATAGAAAAAGTGATTTAGGGTTTAGGTTTAAAAGGAAGGTTTGGAAGATTTATTCTAAGCCGTTCGATCAAGATCAGATGTAAGGTTGAGATTACATGGAGAGGGATGGGTGGTTCAGATTAAAACATGAGGCTTTCAGATTTGGGTTCAAAGGATGGCTAAAATTGAAATAGCAATTTGAATTGAAATGACTAGAATTGAAATGAATTAAAATAGAATAGGCTAAAACTTAAATGATTTGGAGGAAAATTTAAGAAATGCTATCAAATTAATAAAATACTATACATGTTAAAATATTTTCATATATATCATACACATCTAAGTTCCTTAGAACATTTAAATAAGTAATTATTCCGAGTTTAACTATCGATAAATATAATAATAAAATAATTTAATGATATTTACAATAATTTTTTGTAAATAAAGCATACTAAAATATAAATTTTTTTAAACAAAATCGATTAAAATTTTAAACTCAACATATTTTTAAAAATACGTATTTAATCGAATAGCATACCCAAAAGGGTTATAGGTCGGTCAAAATTGGGTGTCAACAACTGCCCCTTTGTTGCTTGAGAATGAAGAATGAATTGTCGGGCAAACAACGTTGACTTAGTAGCCGATTTTGTCCGACCGACGAGAGATGTCAGCGGGATCAATTGAAATGATATAGAGTTGGAAAAGGGGTACGACCGAGACTTTGGTATTAAGCTGCCTACATATCTCTGGTTATACGAGAATCAAGTCGTGTGTAGTTCTAGACTCAAGAGAAGACGAAACTCCTAAGAATTGAAAGAGCGGTACGGTACACGAACGGGAACAATATTGCTTGAATGGATAACATTAGAGTAGCAAGAAAAGCATGACGGAGCGATTTCCAGTTTAAAAGTGCAGAATCCGATGAGAAGCGGTAATATGAGTAGCCAAGGATTAGATGAAAAATGGTGATATGAGTAGCAAAGAGTTGATAGGGCCTTTGTTGCGATAGACATGTGAGCATGATAATCGTAGCCGAGAGGGAGATTGATTTCGCCTGCAAAATGTCAGTCTCTGCAAATCTGTAGCTTGTAATATGACTAAATAAAGTGATTAGAGCAGATGTATCAAATAAACGGTAAAAGTAAACATGATGCAATTTCCCATATCGACAATGATGTTTGCCATAAAACTATGAAAATGATGTCTTAGGCTATGATGTCTAGGGCCATGATACGCAAAAATTATATCCTCAGGTCATGAAAATGTTGTCTGCGGGTCATGAAAAATGATACCTTTAGATTATGACACTTTTGGATCATGATAAGCAAAAAGTAAATCCTTAGGCCATGGAAAATGATGCCTTTAGACCATGACCCCTTAGGAATAAAATAATGAGTAAAGAAAGCGTATCTGTAATTCAGGTATCTGTTGATACTTGTAGCTTGATTGGAATTTATTCGGACATATGTAATTCTCGAGCACAATGCAAATCGGGCACATGCAGTCTTTGGGCACAATGTGATTTTGGACACAATATAATGATGTAATTCTCGGGCACATGCAATATCGGGAACAATGCAATGTCGGGCTCAATGCCGTCATCGGACACAATGCAATCTCGGGCTCAATGCCATCTTCGGGATCATGTAGTCATCGGCACAATGCAATATCGAGCACAATGCAATCTCGAACACATGCAATATCGGGCACAATGCAATCTCGGGCTCAATGCAATCTCGTGCACATGCAATTTTCGAGCACAATGCAATCTCAGGCACATGCAATAATGCAATTCTCGAGCACATTGTAATATCGGGCACAATGCAAATCTTGGGCTCAATGCAATCTCGGGCATATGCAATCTCGGGTTCAATGCGAATCTCGGGCACAATGCAATAGTTGATTGAGGGCATAAACCTTCGCCTTATTGGAAGGATTGAATGTCATTTGTTGACAAAATTTGAATTCGACATATTGTGGTTTGACCTTCCGTCCTAGTAAGGAGAGTTTGTCGTTGAATGACGATTGGTCTTTCATCATGTCGGAAGGACAGTATGCCATTTGTCTGGCGATTGTCGAGCTCAAAATAACTTGGTCCTTCATCATGTCGGAAGGATAGTATGTCGTTTGACTAGCGATTTTTGAGCTCTGAATAATGTAGCTTGATCATTCTTCCTATCGGCAGGAGGGAATGCCATTGATTAGCGATTTGACGAATATAACGACACATTGATCCTTCAAGCGGTGTTGAAGTTGCTTCATGTATATAGACCTATCTTTTCTGTATTCAAAGAAAAATTATGAGTTTAAAGATAGGGGTGGTTGATCTGTTCTGACCGATGTGCTCCTTTTGGCTTGCCATCCAAACCTTTCCGGGCATTCGCTTTGAAGAAAAATGTAAAAATAGGAGAGAGTTTTTGAAAAAGTTTAGAAAATATTAGTTTGTAAAAAGTAATGTTGAATCTTTGACTATGGCATAACTTGAGACTTTACATGACTCAGTAGCAAATCCGTTATTCTGATCTTCGTTGAAGATTGTAGCTTGATTGCTGTGAATTTTTGAGATCCTCTCAAAACTTACCCCAGTCCTGTATTGTGTGGAAAATATTCTTTTGAAGGAACTTTTGAGACCCTCTCAAAAATTTTCCCCAGTTACTGATCTGCGAGAAGAAATGCTTTGGCAGAAATTTTTGAGTTCCTCTCAAAAATTCTGTCTAGTATCTAGATTTTGCAAGAAGAATGCTCTTTGTTGGAATTTTTGAGACCTCTCAAAAATTCTTCCCCAGTTACTGATTTGAGAGAAGAAATGCTTTTGATGGAATTTCTGAATTCCTCTCAAAAATTCTGCCCCAGTATCCTCACTCGTAAGAAAATGTCCTTCTGATGGAATTTTTGAGATCCTCTCAAAAATTCTACCCCAATTACACAGTCAAAATGGAAAAATAGAATTTTTTATTATGATAAGACCGAATTTTAAACTCTATAGGCATGATATTTATTTAATATGTAACAAAGTTTACACCTATATGCATACATACTACACTTCTAAAATTATTTAGATCCTATAGGCATGATATCTACCTTTATTTTACTATGCTTA
Organism: Solanum okadae; assembly: GCA_036553675.1. Lineage (NCBI taxonomy): Eukaryota > Viridiplantae > Streptophyta > Magnoliopsida > Solanales > Solanaceae > Solanum > Solanum okadae. The sequence goes on from CM071678.1 coordinate 30,618,603, forward strand.
TACTTTACATATGTAAGAGAACGAATGTCATTTATTAGTGAGCAAAACATATTCAAAAACAGATTTATTCAATTATTTAATATACTGAAAGTAATTCTTATGGGTACTTTCTAAGTGATAGGACATGCTAAGATTATTAGAAAGAAATATTAACGTCTGACTAATTTATTAACACCAAGATTATTAGAATCTGAATTTAACATACAAAAGTTATTATAGTCTAATTATCTAAAACTAACAAACATACATAAAGCTACTAAAATAATTAGAAGCGCATGCTAAAAATCTAACAAATTAGAGGCATAGATTTCTACACTTAATAGCATGAATATTATCTCGTAAGCACGTTTCCCGATTTTAGCATGGAGGCAAAATCTAATTTTTTTTTTTTACATATTGACTTATTTCAGATTAAGCACAAAACAAAAATTACAGTCTCACAAAGGCTTGATTTTAGGTCGGTTGTTATAACACATTTACCCAGTTTTTATGGCTAGGCAAATATAGACAGATTTTTATAACAATCACATGTTTAAAAAATAAAATAAAAAAATAAAGAAAACAGTTAGCACGTATATCCCCCTCCCCCTTAGACGATCCCCAAGTTATATCATATATATAGAGATAGTGTTAGAGTTATACACAATATTACAAGCCAAAATAAAGAACAAATGAATAAAATATACAACATTAAAGTAGCAAAATAGCTCCGTCTGGAATTCTCTTCTAGGAGACTCTTCAACACCTTGAACTCTAAGTTCAAAACCTGCTAGAAAGGATAATGTAACACATATATATAATGATGAAGTAATCGTAACATCAAATATTCATAGCAACAAATTACTTTCATATAAGCGACACACACAAGAAGTCACAACAAACAAATAATAACCATAGACATTATCACACATAGAGATGGAAAAAACGAAAACTAATCTGGGTGCTTCCTTTTATTCATTCCAACATACAACAATATTCAAAGTAATAATGCAAAACAAAATTTAACCTAACGAAGAGGAACTGACCAATTATATAGAATATTAATTAGCAATGAAGACCAAACTTAGTCCGATACTAGACCCGAACACAGCAAAACCAAATAGAGAAGCTCTTAGAATGTTCACCCAATTTAAAAATTTTAGAGTAGAGAGTATTTTATGCTCTTGTTAGAATGTGCAAGTGTTGAAAAATATGTAGGTGTGTTCAACCGTGAGTATAATGAAAAGAGGGGTCTTTTTATATAGTGAGTAAGAGGGCATACAATAAAGGAAAGGAATAAATTAATAATCAATTTAAAATATGATTTCCTTAATCAATGGGAGAACTAAATCAACCAAAAAAATAAGACAAGAAATCCTAAAATACACATGCTTGCTGATTTTAATTAAGGCAAAATTAAATAAATTAAGGAGTCACTACATTAACACTATATAGAAGATCGGGAATATATTGGGAAAGTGGTCAATTAATATCAGTCACAATCTTTTGCCAAATATAATCAAGTAAGAAATTTGTCAAATTGTCTTAATTTATTTTTACCAAAACAGTACTAAACTAACCTCTAATTAAGGTAAGGGTACAATCAATGAAAACATATATATATGGGAAGAACATAATAAGGTAAAGGGAGTAATAAGTATGCACCAATTAGAATATTTATTTATTCAAATTACCATAAACATGACAAGTAAGAATCAGTCAAGATAACTAACTATTAAGGGAAGGAGAGATCAATTTAGCATTATTAATTAATATAAAGTAAGAGTCAGCACTGAAGATTTAAGGGAAGAAAAATACACGCCTTTAGAATTACCATAGTTAGACGAGTACGGAAGCTAACATAGATTTCATATGGAAGTTGTGCTCAAATAATTTGATGGCCATATTGAATATTGAAAATTGACTAAATAAGTAATCACCAAAGGTTATTAAAGATATAAAGGTCACCAAACAAAATTATTAAATGAATACTCATTAAGGCATATATTATGGAAGAATTACAAAGACTAGTCAGCAAGATGGAGAATACGATCGAAAGCAATTACATATTACCAATATTAAACTCCAACATCAATTAGATTAGTTGTCAAACAATCTACCCTACCATTTTGTTCTAAATTCTAGATCAACATGGTGTAAAATCAATCAAGGAAATGGAGATCAGCTAACAATTAAAGCTCTAATATTAACCGGCAGATTTTAAGAACCAACTTATGAAATAAATCCGTGAACCTCGAAACAATAGCAGATTGTATCACGTGCAGGTTCAGTCAACTATCAACTCAATAATTTACGCATACAGAGCGATTGCATACATCATTTAAACATCATAAGCACAGTAATAAGAAGTTATAAGATGAATCATGGAGGATTGAACAAATGGAGTAATAATAACTATAGAGAACTATACCGGAGATAGATATGTTGAGATCTGTTTTAAAAAATTGCCCGGATCTCGAACTTCGCCGGAGAGGAGAGGAGCAGATGCGGTGCTTGTTGCCATCCGGTCCTCGCGGTGGCTCTCTGGTCGAAGCTGCTGCTGTTTGCTGGAGCTGCTTGTCGTCGGAGCTGGCGACGTTCACCTGAAAGAGAAAGGGAGAAAATGAGGAGGGGAGAGAGAAGAGAGAGAGGGCGGAGTTGTGCCATTCGCTGGCAGCTTCACCAGTCACCGGTGGTCCTCCGGCTGCTGCTGCTAGTTTTTGTCTGAGAAGACAGGTGAGAAGAGGAGAAGGAGGCGACTGGTGTCGCCGGCTGGAGCTGACGCTCGCCCGTGGTCTCGCCTGGCTAACCGTCCTCACCGGCTGTTGTTGGTGCTCTCGCCAACGGCTGCTGCTGCTATCATTTTCGGTAGCTTTCGCCGGCTGCTGGTTCTTGGCTCGTCTGGCTTCTGCCATCGCCGGAGTCGCTTGATGCACTTCGCCGAAAAAAAAAAAATGGAGAGAACGATGGGGAAGGGGAAGAGGGAGGCAGTGCTAGGAGGAGAAGAGAGGGAGATGAAGAATTGAAAAATTAGGGTTTCTTTGGATAATTTAGAATATGATATAATAACATATGAGATCTGGGCCATTGATTTAAAAGAGTTGAACAGTTAGGATTGACTACGAGAGATTAATGACTTAGATTAAAAGAGAGGTTCTCAGATTTGGTTTCAAAAGGCCATAATTGAAATAACAAAGGTTAAAGTTGAAATGCAATTTTGAATTGGAATGACTAGAATTTAAATGAATTGGATAGAAATAAGGGCTATTATCTAAATAAATTGAATATAAGGGGCTACGATTTAAATGATTTTGAGGAAAATTAAAGAAATGCTATCTAATTAAAATACTACAAAATATTATAATTAAAATTACTTAAGTTTTTAAAACATTTGAATTATTTCGAGTTTTTCTAATAAATTAAAAATATTTTAATAGTATTTACAATAATTTTTATAAAGCATGCATACTAAAACATATAATTTTTTAGACAAAATCGACTAAAATTTTAAACTAAAAATATATTTAAAAATACGTATTTAATCGAATAGCATTCCCATAAGGGTTAAAGGTCGATCAAAATTGGTTGTCAACACCGATCTAGCTCGCCAAAGTGATTCGGCGACTCACCGATCAATTTGGCGAGTCTATCTGCAACTGTTTTTCTGCATATTTCCTTGAATTGTGTCTAAATTTCCCCACTTTTTTTTGCAGATATGGCTAGACCAAAAGTGGCAGGTAGAGACATGCCTCCCTGCAAGAGGGCTAAGGGAATCTATTCCACTCACCTCACCACTTCTGAGAATGAGGGTGAGCACCAGGACCATCTAGCTACAACTTTTAAGCCTGAAAATGAGTTATTGTTAGCCCAGAGAGCTGAATTATGTTCCAAGAGGCTGAATGATCCGTCTAGGATCAGGAGTCCCCGGGCCACTGCTTCTCCTCCCACTCCAACACAGGCTGTGGTCGTCACACCACCGGTACAGGGTCCTCCTCCCCAATGTATGAACAGGCTGAAGACTGAGGGACTGAAGACCATTATAGATGAGAAGAGGTTGTCTGCTGATGGAGTCATAGATAGATATCTAGAGATCATGAGCTGCTTGAGGTCTCACTAGTTCCAGTTATTCACTCGACCCCGAGGCTCTTATGATCCAAATTGGGTCTGGGAGTTCTACACTGCTTACGGAGCTTTAGTGCCACAAGGGAAGAAGCAGGCTTCCAAATTCAAGCCGGTAGACTGTGTGGTTGTCAGGGGTAGTAAAGTAAAGTGTAATAGTGATGCCATCAATGCAGTCCTGGAGTGCTCAAATGATATTGAGGATGACTGTCAGCAGATGATCAGGACAAAAACACTAGATATGAAAAATTGGTTGGCTCCTCTAATATCTGACGGTACTCCCAAGTGGATCGAGGTTGGAGCATCCATTGAGAAAAAGGACCTCAATATAGCAGCAAGGTTCTGGTTTGGCTTCATCAATAGTACTATCATGCCATCCCAGAACGAATTGATTCTCTGCCATGCGAAAATAGCCTATCTGGGTTGTATCATTGATGAGACAAGGCTGAACCTGGGGATGATCATTGCACAAGAGATGGTCATGAGGGCGAAACAACGCCTAACCTCTCTCCATTTTCCAGTGTTGATCACTGAGCTATACAGATGGGCTCGGGTACCTCAAGATGAGAAGAAGATGTGAAAGTGATTCCCACGTCTTCTACCAACATCTGGAGGATTGAGGCGGAGTACTTGAAGGATGAGGCCGAGACGAAGATGGCAACCCCAGTGGATACATCCCCGGTTGTGGATACTGATGCATTACCTACAGAGGCACCTTTGCCTACTCCCTGGGCCTTCAGGTATATTGAGCACTGCCCCTTCTATGACGCCTAGTTCCTCTACAACTCCCTTGCCTCCTAGGTCTGGTGCCTCTGTTGTTGTTGCTTACCTACCTTCACTCACTCAGGCTGCATTACTACGGATAGGGCAGCTAGCCCATTCTGCTAATAGACGCCCTCCAGACTTGAGGCCACCATTTCGGGCATGATCGAGAGAGCCCATATTGATGCTGTGACACCTTTGAGTTCTACTATTGATGCCCTTGCAGCAAGGATAGTGGTGTGTGAGTGTGGCCAAGGGGCCACTAAGGGGGTGACGGCTCAAAAGGCCGCTATTGCTGAGCTGAGGAGAGATGTGGACCAGCTGAAGTCCACCGACATGTCGATGATTTTCAGGACTGTGGAGATCACTGACATGTCATCTGATACAGATGTACCTCCGGCTACCACCAGAGATTAGATTCGAGTTGAGGAGGTAGCTGCTGCCAAGTTTGAGGCTGAGACTGATGAGAAGTAGCTGGGTGTTTATGATGAGGCTTCTTATGAGGGCCTTACAGATATTGAGGAGGCAATGATAGATTCGGCCGTGCAGCAGATACCACCATAGCCGGATCTAGTGTTACTGATACCCCGGGCACGGATGTCCAAGATTAGAATGTTGCACCGAGCACTGATGCCCTGACAGATAGAGCGACTGCGTAGACATGACTTTCTTTACCTCCCTGACAGATGTGCAAATTTTATTGATGTTTTAGTATTTTATTGCATTTGAGGACAAATTGTCTTTTGTTTGTGGTGGGGTATGGTATTTCCATATCTACCTCTTATGATTATTACTTTTGTCTATATATTGGATTTTGTGCTATAAATTATGTTTTGGCACTGTTTTATGGATGTTTTAGCTTGTGGCTTCTTGTTTTAATTGCAAATGATTTTTGGACCCTTCTGAAAAATTCTGCCACCTCTTGATTGTGTTTGAATGTGGCTGTTCTTGTTCAATTTGAGTATCGATCATGATCAATATCGATGAATTGAATAGTGCTCTCAATCAAACAAAAATGAATGTGCGGCTACGATGAGGCCAAATGAAGTTGCACATATAATATATGAACTTTTACATCTCGTTGTGAATAGCCGATTACCAAATTGAGTCTCTTGTAATGAACATTGCACACTAGTGAAAGTATGGAGTCTTTTTTTATATCGGTGTCAATGCCTTGTGTGATGAGCTTACCGTGAACCATGTGTGATGACACCTAGAATTTTCCCCGTTAGTCCGATTGATTAAGTGATGCAAGTTCTTGAAATAATCTTAGGCAACAATTTTAAAGAGTGAAACAATTTGACATTGTACCTCTTTTGTGGACAACCTTGTGAGTGTGTGAACTTTGCTTAAACATCCTTTGAGCCATATCCTTTTCTTGGAAGAAACTTGAGCAAATGAAACCTTTCTTTATCCATTCACCCATAATCCTCATGAAGTGTGGTTTATTTGAATAGCCAACTTAGGCCAAAAGCCTAAGTTGGGGGTGTGGTGAAAGGAGAAGGTTTATCAAGAAGTGCAAAGAAGTCCCCCTTTAATCCATGGTTGTGAAAAAATGGAGCCCCTCCATACAAAAAAAAAAGAGATGAAAAAGAAAAAGAATGAAAAGTTGTGGAATAAAGTTGTGAAAGTTTCAAAAAAAATGGGGTGTCTGGTATCCCATGGAGAGTGAATAATGGGGTGAATTTTGAGCATATATGAGAATAATAAAGAAAAGGAAAGAAAGTGTTGTCATACCATATTCCATGAGGATAGCAGCCACTGAGCCTAAATGACCATACCTTTACACTCAGCCCCGTTACAAGCCTTGAAAAGACCTTTTTGATCTTGAGTGAGCTAAAACAAATGTTGGTTGGAAAATACGGGCAAACCTATGGGTGAAATCATGCATGTGTTTATCTTTGTGATTGTGAGAGTTGTTTGTGATTCCGGAACTTTAAATTGTTGAACCATTGTGTGTGAATATGGATTCATTCTTTGTGTGAGGGCATTTGAGTACCTTTGTTGAGCTTGAACTTGCATTTGAAACAAGTATTGTGAACTTAGGAATCTTTGGTAATGGTGAGTCACAACTTGAACCATTGAGTGCACAATTGATCCTTGCATAAGTAAGTTGAGTCTTTTTGTGTGCATTAATAATTGAGTCTTGTGTAGCACTGTTTGAGACATCCTTTTTGAACTGCTGATCTTAAGTTTTACTTGAGGACAAGCAAATGTTTAAGTTGGGGGTGTTCATGAGTTCGAGATTTGGACTCATTTGGGGCTTTATTTATAATGATTTAGTGTCTTCAAATGCTTGTTTTGTACCAATAACTGATGTAAAACCCTTGAATTCTAGGTATATTGATTGAGGAACAATGCAAGGACACTAATTTGTAAAAAGGAACGAAGCAAGCTGAAAGACTGAAGAAATGGAAGTATGGTGATCGCCAAGTCTACTTGGCGACGCTGAAGGGCTCCTTGACCGCCTAAAGTTGCAGTGTGTCATGCCCTGAAGGAGAAAATCAAGTCGGCGAAAGAAAAGAGCGGTCGGCACATCGCCGAGTGGTTCCGTGATGCAGTATTAGATCACCCAAAGTTATAGACCTTGAGGATGCTGAAGGCCAAGACAGAAAGGCGATGGAATAAGCTAAAGGGCGCATCGCCGAGTGGATCGGCGAGCCCGACTTACTGCGCCGTATGGCTCTTCGCAGCACATTTTTGGCGACAATAAATACATTTTTAAATATCAATTCTAGTATCATTGAATCATTTTTCATTCTAAATAGTATCTGTGTTCATATTTGGAGAGTTTTCCTTAGCTTTTGAAGAATTGACGTTTTTCACTTTTGAGAAATTGAAAGTGGATCTTTGAAATTCTTCAAATTGGACCTTTGTAAAGACAAAATCAATCTTACCTAGTTGATGGAAACTCAATTTGGTAACGATTTTTATCTTTTTATGATGTCTAGCTAAAACCCTAATTCTTGGGGTGTGATTATGTGATTATGGACTGATTTAGTTTATGGGTATTGCTAATTGTTAATTTAAATGCTGTTTAGAAGTGATTTCAATAATTAATTGTGGTTTAATTTAAGAATTGTAGTTGCAAATGCAGTTCTACCTTTGTGTTTTTGACTTGCTCGAGAGAGAGGTTTTAAAACTAAGATTATTGATTGATGGTCTATGGGTATTGGGTTGTCATGGGTTCAGCTCGAGAGAGTGAATCCTAAACCCTTTTCTACACATTCAGCTCGAGAGAGTGAATGGACTAAGGCTTAGGTTGTTCGTATGTTGCATGCTTGTTGATGTTCAAGAGAAATCAACTTGATTCGGGGTAAATTGTTCGAGATAAAGTTTACCTCCTCTATAGTTTAGCTTATTCACTAATATACAACTATTTCCTAACAGTTGCAATTACCCATTTGTCTACATTAGCCTATAATCGAATCACATCCCAAGAACTCCTCGCATTATTGTCATTTTTGTGTTATTTGTTGTTGTTGTAGTTGATAATTAAAACCAAAACCCCTTTATTTGACATTCGTGTCACCCCCTGATTTGAATTATGTTTTTATTCGATAATGTCTATTCCTATGACTGATTTGACCATGTTCACACTTTACTATTTAATCTTAAACACGTACCGCTCCCTGTGAGATTCGACCCCAACTCATTTAGTTGAGTTATTTACTGATTAACGATCGTTGACGCTTAGAATTGGATGAAGTGTCTTTGAAACGTTATTAATCACACCCAAATTCAAGTCCAAGAGGAGGAATATTAGGGTACAATTTCGTGCAACGTAGGTAAAAAAGAGTCCAATAATCAATCATAACAAAAAATTGCTTTCTGCCCAAGTTTTGAGAGAGGACTAGTCAATCTTTTCAAGATTATCGGGATTCTTTTCCTCGTTGGGATTTATCTTGTTTATTTTTTTAGTTATAGGTTAGTTAATACTTTCTTGATTTATGGACTCCCTAATACTATTTAATGCTTTCCTAGAACTACTAAATTTTCCTAGTTAGGTTACGTTATTTTCTTTCTAATATAGGATTTACCTTGTAATTTTGTTTCTAGGGTTACTGCCCCTTTAGATTGTTCTAATGGGTTTTGGATGTCCTTCCCCCTTATCCTATAAATAAGTGTTCCTTTCATTCATTAAATACAATTAAATCGATATTAGTCATATTTTGAGAGTTCTGTTGAATTCTTGTTTCTCTTATTTGAGAATTTATCTTTAATCTTAACTTGTTTCATAGTTTAATGTATCTATTTACTCTTTTGATACATTTAATTCTTTTTTGGTCTTCTTTAGAACACTATTAGTTTCATATACTAATTATTGTCTTAAGTTACTCATAAAGCTGTCAAAATATGTGTCTACTATTTTGATTCATTTTCTCAAGCAAAAGCGTTAGATTTCATTCATATATCTATACGTTGTTACTTGGATCTTTTCAAGACTTTTAGAAAATAAAATCCTTTAAAATTATTGGATCATTCATTTGAATTTCTCATATCTTTATTTCAAGTTTTCTGACTCTTTTAGTTTTTGCTTTTGCAGTCTAATATTTTATTATGAAATTGATATCTTCCTAAACACATTGTTATCAAGTGGTATTAGAGCGATTTTATCAAAATTCGGTTCTTGATATATCTTGGGATTTCTTGAATATTAAGAGCATAACAATAAATAAATAATAAATAAATTTTTAAAAAAGGTGATAACTTTCTCTTCAAAAAATCCAATTGTTTGCTATCCAAGAAATATAATTATTTTCTCTCCAAAAGAAAATCTAATGTCATGACCCAAAATTGGGCCATGATGACGTCCACTACAACCCAGCGAGTGGACAAGCCTAAACCCAAACACAAGATGCAGAAGACAAATCTTATATAATAACAATAATAATGTGGAAGTAAAAAAAATATATAAAATTTTGGGCAATGTCATGTATCTGTACTGCAATACAAAATATATAAAAGAGACCCAAAAGTGATAGAAAGACAAACTAACACAAGATACCAATCCCTAGACCTGGTATCACCTATACAAGAGCTACTAGTAAAGATAGTCATATATACAGAGAACTGACTAATCCAAAATACAAAGTGAGAGTCAGTACAAAAGAAGGATAAAAACAAGTCTTTGAACCCCGGGAGCTCACCACATTCAAGGTCTGTGACAACCACGGGAGACCCAACGCTTATTGTGGGTGGTTCGAACTGGGAGCTGCATCAGAAAAAGATGCAGAAGTGTAGTATGAGTATCAAAACACGGGGTACTCAGTTGGCATCATAGGCTAACTGAGCTCAGAAAGATCAAATATATATTAGAAGCACGATGATACTAGCAAGTCAAGGGAAAATCTAAGACACAATAACCATATGATAGAGAACTGACATATAATATCACAATTCAGTCACAAGTTACACTTAAACCACATAACAACCAACACACTTAAAGGCCAATTCCCATAGTAATACAATGTAAAACACCAAGTAAAGAAAAGTCATAGGACCAGAAGGAACATTGAGGCACCTGGAATGATACCTCAACCTTAACCAAATGTCAACAACCCAAATTGATGTATCCACGGGCCACCCGGGATGGCATGTCAAGCTTACCAATAATGTGGATAAATGTATCAATGGGCAGCCCGAAATGATGCATCGAGCTTATCAACAATGTAAGTCTAAATAACATAATTAAGCCCGAGCCTAAGCCAACGGGCTGCCCGGAATGGACAAAAAGATCATCAAAGTAAAAGCAGCCAAAAGGTGCGGTAAATCAAGTAAAAAGGGCCTTTTTACCACTTTTAAGCCAAAATGGGTCCCAACGGCTTCCAACTTATTAATAACAACTTCCTTTTACAAATCAAGTCCTTTTTCGTTGAAAATCATTCAAAAGTAATAACCCCTCAAACACATCATCACAACTAAATCATAACATAGGATACCCATACCACCATGAGATGACTAACCTGGAACTCCTACCAATCCAAGCTCACGGTATATGTCACGACCCGAGAGTACCCCCTAGTCGTAACATGGCGTATTCAACCCCGAATGGGTCTTATACGAGCCACATAGTCATTCATTGCATTCAATAATGAAAATAGTGCGGAATAATAAAAAAAAACTTATTTACATCCACACATTTAAACTTCATTAAAGCAACTTTAAAAACACACAGCGGAAGTCTATGTCTCACATGGCCATCTTAGACACAGTCACAAAACATAAGTAGGGACACGGCCCTTTACAATCAAAAGAAGTCTATTAAGTCTATTACATGAACAAAAGAACTTAAAAGTCTTATCCTCGAATCCATGAGGACATACCAAGTCTTGGAGGAAAGCAATCCAACACTTCAAACTAGTTAGGGGGGATCACTTGCCGGAACCTACACTTATAGTAAAAATATGAAGAATATGGGTTAGTACACAAAATGTACTAAGTATGATGACCATGCAAGACATGCTTTAAAAGGGACATTTTGGTTAGAAACCATGCATTATGCCACTTTTTGAAGTACCATGAATAGTTGCATAAAAGACATACAATACAAGCATAAACATCAAGTAAGTCATAATATTACCTTTAAACAATTTCAACATGAAAACCTTTACCTTGGACCTTCACCTCAAGAAACCCTTATGCTATACCTCGTGCAATGTATGGATGGCGTCCCATACCACCATCCATACTAAGGCACCACATTAAGGTCACTTAAGGTAACTTATCATTCCTTTCTTTCACCTTTGCACAATATTCATACATAAGAGGTATATCATCACTTAAGACATGACAAGGGAAAATAACTCGTAATATAACCCAAGTATAGCATGCATCTCATATTAAACATTTGAGAGCCAACATTCTTTAATAACCTCATTTAGGCCACAATTGTATCACATACATTAGGATTTAGAGAAACTCACTATGACCCTCTCCAAGCCTACTCGTGCAATGTATAGGTAGCATCCCATACTACTACCTACACTTTGTAGAACCTATCAAGAAACCATAGTGAAATCTCACATGATGGGAAGTAAGCGTTTAACCGACATAGACCATGAGAGCTTGTCATGGAATCCGGTGTCATAAGTCCCCACACCGTAAAGAGGTGGTCTACTTGCCTAAGGAAGACCGGTATATAGCTTAATGGATCCACTAGCTACCTATGCGGGCACATAGTTTATGGGATAAGGTAGACGATCATTGAAACTCATGCCTAACTATTGGGGGAGTTTCCATCTAACCAAATCCACTCGGTGCTTAGCCAACATTCCCATAGAATAGTTTGTTACCTTGACATTATCACATATGAGAGGTGCCATTGGCCTACCAACTCCAAATTACATTTATTAACACGTGAAAGGGTGCTTTAAGCCTACCGTTTCAAGTTTCATTTAGGAAAGCTCATTAACTCCTCTTGAAAGGGTGCCATGGGCCTACCGGTTCAAGTCTCATCATTAACCTTCATGGAAAGGTGCCATAGGCCTACCGATTCCAAGGTTCATTATAAGCTCGTGTGGAAGGGTGCCACTAGCCTACCGATCCGACGATTCAACAATCAACAATATAATCATTTATACAAGAAAATGATGCATAAGCCCTACCAATTCAAGGTATACTTTATATTGAAGAATCCTTCATATTCTATCATCAACATTCATGAGTGTCAAATTGAGAAATAATCTTTCAATAGCAACACCTTTACGTTCATAACATGATCACATTATCTTCATTGAATTCTCATTCATATAATGTCATGATAACACTCCAATTTCTCATACTATGCCTTTAAGGCCATGGTCACAATACATTCCATAATTAAACACCTCCACCATAAGTGGATCAAACCAAGCAAGAACAATTTTTATCCATAATATGAGATTAAGCCAACTTACCATCCTCCAAAGCCATAATAACCATTACTCAATTCCCAACAATTCTATCACCACAAGGTGATTCACCCATAATTTGCCCATAAGGCCACAATCCTCAATTCATCCATATACCAACAATTCATCATAAATAGATATACAAAACCATATAAATCAACAATACAATCCGATCTAAACACAATTTCATCAACATTAAATCATAGGCATTAAACCCACTTCATAAGCAAATTCGAGGCTTTTAATGAAAACATGGGTTCTTGAAGAAGTTTCATATAAAATCATCTTAAAATCATAAATAGAACTTCAATTCACCAATATAATGACTTTGAAAACATTTTACCCATGAACCCATACCTAGAATAGAAAATAGAAGTTTTGTTCTTTGAAGACTTTTGAAACCCTTTTGAATGGACTCCTTGAAGGAAAGATAATCAAGGATCAAGGGTCACCATACCTTTGCTATGATCTCCCACGAAATTTGATGAAGAAAGCCTTGAATCCAAAGCCCTAGCTCCCACTTCTTCTTCTTCTTAATGGAGGATTGTAGAGAGGGATGGGAATTGAACTAATGGTATTTAGGAAATAATATATGTCCTTTGGAAGAATGGTCCAACACTTAGAAAAAAAATGAGGCGGGTGAACAGTAACCACGCCTACTGGAAATTGCCTTTTCCTGCCGAACAGATTTTACGAAAATGGGCATAACTTCTTCGTCCGAACTCCGAATGAGATGAAACGAAGTGCGTTAGGTATCTAACTCAAAGGGCTTTCCATGGATATATTATTGGCCACCCAAATAATTTGTGTGCTAGGAGATATGACCCTCCAAAGTAGACCCTCGAAAAAGGCTTCACTTGGAATTTCGGATTTTGATACGGTTGCTCTAAAATTTGGGTTAGACCCATTTCCCACTCAATTTGACCCCCTAAACAAGAATATGAAGTCGGATTTTCGAAAAACAAAACGAATCTTTTTATATACAGCTAAACAAGTTTCCGGTAACTTCCGAAGCACATTTTAAAGAACTTTTTGGGTCAAATTCAAATATAATCATTTCATTAAGTTCTCAACTCCAAACTCACATGTGAGGCTCTAGTTTCACTCTATCATTTTCCGGGTCGTTACAGTATCAGTCCCAACAATTTAATAAACAACCAAGATCGCAACTCAAGGTATTAGATTATCAACCAAATCATCCAAAACAACTAGACACATTACAATCCTAAGTTTCATGCTACCTAAAAGCAAGGTCTAAGGATACTACTCAACCAAACACAAGGATCACCTAAACTAATGCTTCTCCAATTAAAATTACGGTAAATAACCAATCCTATGTCCTTAACTATGCAAGGGTATAAAGCCTAGCACAACCCAAGATTCCAAACTAACTATGCAATGCTACCCAAATATAATTAATCTAACTAAGCCAAGTCTAAGAAAAAGGAAGTCATAATCTACCCTAGGGCCGAAACCGCACACGAACTATAATGTGGTTCTGTTTCCTTTTTAAAGAACCTCATACCGCTGCTAAGATATCAAGAATAGAATGAGAAAGTCAATACGAGACTAACGACACCCATATCAATAACATAAATTTCTGATCGAAATTAGGTAAAAAATTGACCCATGAATCAATGATACAAATTACAAAATGGAAACTGTTATTAAGTTTCCATCGGAGAGAGGATCACATGCCTGGAAGATGGGAGAAAATGGGACTTATTTCGGACCTCAAATGGTCAATGTACTAAACTTTAAAGGTTAGAAATCAAAGATTTTGAGGTCAAAAATGAAAATGCAATACGTAATAAAATTCATAAAAGAGTAAAGAAAAGTGAGAGGAAGAAATTCACAATTGAAGCATTGAAAATGGTCAAGAAACACGTAATATCACCAAGAACCGAGCTTAACTTCCAATTGTGTTTGACTTTGGAATTACTGATAGGGGATATGGGATTAAATCCTCATAATATTTGCAAAAGCCGCCAAATGTTCGCTTAAGTGAACATCGCTTAAGCCAACAACGCTTAAGCCAACATAGGCTTGCAAAAGCAACCCCCGCCTAAGAGGCGCTCTTCGCTTAAGTGAGCTCATGGTCACTTAAGCGGCCTTCGCTAAAGTGATGGGCTGGTCGCTTAAGAGGCCCCTCCCCACTGATGCCTTTTCTTAAGTGACCCATTGGTCGCCTAAGACAAATTTGCTTAAGCGATCAAGGGTTCGCAAAGCCAAGGAACTAGAGAACTGAAACTAGCAAAGAGGCCAAGTGTTTTGAAACATCGAACAAGCCCTCAAAATTCATTGAGAGTCCAAAAGTTGCAAACCATAAGTGCAAACTACTTGGAAACGACACTCCAGACTCAACGAAATCAATACAGTAGCCAACCGAGATCGTTTCATCAAAATGTTGACTAAATTAAATACTTAACAAAGAACACAAACAAAATGCCTAAAGCTAAAAACTCATCTTGATATCCTTGGGAACCAAACCAAAGGTCCTTCTAGACTAAACTCAAAATTCTAGAGCTAAACGCATTGACAGAATTTGATTTTGAGCGCGTTAACTATGAAAATTGATTGAAGTCAAACTTTTATGCAAAACTCAAAAACTAAAATGCCTATTTGCACCAACTCCAAACAGAAGTCTCAAATCCTGAACCGATCATTACATTAGCCCAAAACGACCCTTCAGAGCTAATGAAAGTGACATAATTCTGATCCGACGTCAGAATCTCCGGATGTTGACTAAAGTCAACTCTTTCATGCATTAAGCCTCCAAACTCAAAAACTCACACCAAACTCAACCAAAAACTTTGGGAAGCATGCCACCCAATCGAACACCACAGTAAAAGCTATACAAGAGCTTTGGAAAGGGGAAAATTAGAAAAAGCACGCCAATAACACAAAAATGACCTCAAGGGTCATTACAACAAGTACCACTAAAGGACTTTCATGTGCGAAAGTAAGACAAAAGCAGTATATGTAGACTAAAAAAATAAGGATACCGGGTCCGATATCAAGACCATTCTCCCAAGTAACCTCCTCGACTGGATGATGCCTCCACTAAACCTTCACCGATGGGATTTCTTTAGAACACAACCGCCTAACCTACCTGTCTAAAATGTCCACAAGCTCCTCCTCAAAACTCAAGGTTTCATTAAGCTCAACCGACTCCCACTGCAGCACGTGAGACTCATCGAGAACATATTGTCTCAACAGAGAGATATGACACACAAGATAAATACCACTTGGTCTATGGTGCTCATACTTCACCTGCTTACATTTTAAGGTCCTATCCATGAATGTTGCAATGCCACTGTTTATCCCACACCACTAATAGTGCTACCCCAGATCATGATACATATTCAAAACATCGATATGAATAGAATATTTGGAACAATGGGACTCCTAAAGAATCATCCCAACTAACATACCAAATCTATGAACACAGATACAACCCTCAATCCTTAAAATACTCTCAAGATCTAACATCGCCTTTCTATCATTGCCGCTAAGAACCTTGTCCAAAATTACCCTCAACTATAGTCCTCAAACTGTTGTTCCCAAATCCGCTCCATCAAGGAAGATCTAGCCTCAACACACGCAAGCTCCCTGCCCGGCTTAGAAGCATCAAGTCTAATTATCTGGGTTGCTAAGAACTGAATGTCTAAAGGCATAGGTCGCTTCTCCACAACTAAGAAAGCCAACTCCCCATGCTCACTGCCTTCTGGCTAAAAGCATCTGCTACTACATTATCCTTGCCTTTGTGATAAAGGTTAGAAATTTTATAGTCCTTAAGTAACTCCTACCACCTGTATTGTCTTAGATTAAAGACCCTCTTACTCAAGATATACTGAAAACTATGATGATGGGTGAATACCTCACAGTGAATTCCATACAAAAAGTGCCACCAAATCTTTAACATGAAGATTATCACCACCAACTCCAACTCATGAGTGAGGTAGTTCTTCTTGTGAAGCTTCAGCTGCTTGAAAGCATAAGCAATAACTTTACTCTTCTGCATTAAGACACAACCTAGTTCAACACCGAAAGCATCATAGTAAATTGTAAACCTCTATCCCTCAACAGGAAGAATCAGAATCGATGTTGAAGTCAACAAGGCCTTGAACTTCAGAATGCTCGCCTCACACTCGTCAAACCACCAGAAGGAAACATTATTTTGAGTCAATCTAATGAAAGGTGCCACAATAGAAGAAAACCCCTTCATGAATCATTTGTAGTAGCTTGCTAATCGATGAAACTACGAACTTCGGTAGGAGTAGTAGGTCTGGCCCAATCACAGTCTGCCTCAATCTTCACTGGATCCACCATAATTTTATTCTTGGACAATATATTCCCCAAGAATGCTACAAACATAAGACAAAACTCACACTTAGTGAATTTGGCATACAAACGTTGATCTCTCAAGGTTTGGATTACAATCCTTAGATGTTGTTCATACTGCCCCCGATTTCCAGAGTAGACCAAGATGTCGTCGATGAATACTATCACAAATGAGTCAAAATAAGAATTGAACAAATGGTTAATCAACTCTATAAATGTTGTCGGGGCAATAGTTAACCCAAAAGACACAACTAAGAACTTGTAGTGGTTGTAGCGAGTTGTAAAGTCCATCTTAGGGATGTTTGCTACCCTAATCCTCAATTTGTGGTAGCCAAATCTCAAGTCAATTTTCGAGAAAACCACTGCACCCTAAAAATGGTCAAATAAGTTATCAATCCATGACATATAATACTTGTTCTTGATGGTCATCTTATTCAGCTCCGTGTAGTCAATGCACATACGCAAGGTACCAACCTTCTTCTTCATGAACAGGATAGGAGCACCCCAAGGAGGATACACCCGGCTTGATGAATATTTTCCCAAGAGGTCTTGGGGATGCTCCTTAAGCTAGAATTGACCCAAAATTAATATCATGGACAGGAGGAAGACCATGTAGATTAGTAGAAAACACATGAACAAACTCTCTAACAACTAGAATTGACTCAAGAGTAGGAGTGGCAGATCTAGTTTCACAGACATGAGAAAGATAAGATATAAGCCCCTTCTTTACTAATTGTCGTGCCGTCAGAAAGAATATCATACCCCATGACATATGACTATCATATTCGATCCATACAAGATAAGGAATATTAGGCATGTACAATGTAACAGTCTTGAAGAAGCAATCCAAGACTACATGATAGGGAGGCAACTAATCCATGCCTAGAATCACATCGAAATCCACCATATTTAACAGAATAAAGTCTACCCAAGTATCATACCCCAATATGGTCACTATATAAGCTTTATATACTCGATAAACTACCAAAGAATCACCTATAGGAGTAGCTACACACATAGGCATATACATTGACTCATAAGATTAATCTGTCACGTAGTATAATAAGAAAAATACATATGAAAAGGTAGACCTCAAATCAAACAAAGTATAAGAAGGCTGATGGGAGACGGATATCGTACTTGTGATAATAACATCCGATGTATCTGCCTCTGGCCGTCCTAGAAAAGCATACATATAGCCGTGTCCACTTCAACCATCCGATCTTTCTACCTGAAGACCACCTTAATACCTTAAGGACTACCCCTAGTCGACTGAACGAATGTCCTAGAGGTTTGAACCTCTTGACCTAGTTGACTTTGCCTCCTATGATGATTGATCGTAGGAAACTCCCAAGCAAAGTGACCCACTACACCACACTCGTAGCAACCTCAAATAGAATTGCCTCTCTTAGATGAATTGAAACTAGACTAGCCACCATGACCTGAACACCCTGAATGTGCACCCCGAGAAGTCTGAACCAATGCTTGAACCACTTGACCACCAACACCTTTAGTTCCACCATCTATAAGTTGTAATGCTTTATGTACCGCCCTACTAGACTGGAACTACTATGGATACCATCGGCTTTGGAAACTTTATAATGGGACTAAGACCCATTGAAACCAGCCTAATGATGGGCCTCTTATTGCTGCCTTAATAGGCCTCATGAAAGATCCTCTCAATGGTGGGTGTATGGTCAACTATTGATGAGTGGTGGATTTTCACTCATTTAAGGTCCATTTAGCTCAATAATTAGTGTCCTCAATGAAAAACTTTGTCTAATTCTAATAGAATATTGATGATTTGCATCTATGAAGACAATTGGACAAGGCAAGGACTGATGTTTGAAAGAATGACTTAAAATACAAAAAAGAAGTGCAAAGTGAGCATTGTTGATAACCTAACATGAAGGGTGGATCACCAACTAAGCATAGTGCATAACACTTTTGTGTATCATAGAAGGTTGGTGGACTCCAGTAGAGAAGACGATGTGTCGAATAAGAACGACGGTCCTGATGCACATCACCTAAAGTGATAGTGTGCAGTGTAAAGATTTAATGGTTGAAAGGCGAACCAAGGTGGTATTCAGTGACTCGCTGAATGTGAAAAGATGACTCAATCGAGTTTTCCAACTGAGGTTCAAACACATGAAGCCTAGAGCATCACAAGGTGAGCTGAGGAGCGAAGGGCAATCTGCCGAAAAGGTTTGGCGAGCCCGACTAATGTCGCCGAGTCAATTGCAAAGTGGATTTATAGGTCAAATTTTGGGAATGTATAAATAGCCCAAAATAAAGTTTGGAGAGAGAGCTGGATATAGAGAGTTTTTGGATAGAGGAATATATAGTTTTACATCTTTACCTTTGGAGAACACTTTTCTAGCTTTTGGGGTTTTACAATTGGGAGTTTGAATTTGTTAAGTTAAAGTTGAATCCAAAGTGGGTTTACTCTTAATTTCTTGATTTCAAGTTACCCATGACCGCTTTCAGGGAAGGTATACTTTCTTTACCTTTTGTGATGGGTGGCTAAGACCCCAAAATCTAGGGGTGCCCAAAAGGAGTTGGGTGTTGATTTAATGTAGTGGGTATTGTGCTATGCTCTATTTTGCTGCTGTTCATTCATGAATTTGGTCTAAAAAATACTGTGAGGTTAACCTATGGGTTAAGGTTGCAAACTTAATTCCTATTTTTGATCTCCGGTTGATGCTTGAAAGAGATTAATTAGAGTGGGCAATTAGTTCAATAATAGCAATTTGGATTTGATGGTTGTAGCTTGCTTGAAAGAGAGGTTATGGGTAGGATCTATTTGCCATGTTCTTGAAAGAGAGGTTATGGGTAGGATCTATTTGCCATGTTCTTGAAAGAGAGAATAAATTAAGGTATTGGGTTGTTTAGGATTGACATATAGTTGAGATCAAAAGGAGATTCTATGCATAGATGCTTTGAGATCGAAAGATGATTAGCATCAATGAAGATGACTTAGCCTATTCATGAATGTTCATCACTATAGAGAAACACAATCACCTATAGGCTATATGTGACATTGATTTCCAATCCCTTCACCCCTAGATTTTTTGTTAACTCTTGATTTTTTGATATTTTAGTTTTAGTGTGAAAATTGATAATCAAATCTTTTTATTAAGTTGGTGTACTATCCACCCAATTGTTCTGACTAATAAAATGAGCTAATTTAAAGTCCAAATTTCTTGATAAGTGATTCTCTACGATATACCATTTCATGTGGAATTCGACCCCGACTCTTCGTTGGGTTTTCACTGACTATGATCGCTCACTCTTTTAATTTGTTTTGGAGGGTGATTTGAGCGTTATAAAAAATAGTGCCATTTATGGGAAGTGGTGGTTGAGAATTCTCATTGATAAATTAGATTTTTAATTTGGTTTATTTGTAGTAGATTTGTTATTTGGTGGTATTGTTGGCTGATGTACAAGTTGAAAAAATGAGTGACCATAGGAGTGACACTGACAGTCACAATGGTCAAAACAACAACATGGTTTATTTAAATGAGACACCCTTTAATGTCATTCAAATGGAAGGAGCAATCTAGATACCACTGGATGACTGTGTTTCACATCACCGGAACCATCATACAATTTCTCTAGATGAAAGGAATTTTTGGGGGTATAGCTCATGAAGATCCCCATAAACACCTTAGGAATTTCAAGGAGGTATGTGGATCCTTTGTGTTAAAAAATATCTCCCAAGAATTCGTAAGGTTGAGTTATTCCTATTTTCCTTAACTGGAGAGGCTACAAGATGGTTAGCAGAGTTGCCAAATGATTCAATCACTTAGTGGGAAGAGCTAACTGATTCTTTCTTGGAGAGATTCTTTCCACACTCGAAGATAGTTAAAATTTGACTCCAAATCCAATTTTTCAAGCGTATTGGAGGTGAGCCTTTGCATGAAACGTGTATGAGGTTCAAGAAGTTGCTCTTGCAATGTCCAACACATGGCGTTCCAGACAATTTGTTGTTGCAATACTTCTATTGCATCCTTGATTCGGTCAACAAAGGTGTGGCTGATCAGGTGGTCCAAGGTGGATTAATGAGACAACCGTATGATGTGGCTGCATTGTTGCTAGATGATATGACTAAGGTCAACCAATCATGGCATACTAGAGAGGACCAAGTGCCTATTCTACAAGTGGGTTTGAGCAAACAATAATTCGAGAAGGACCATGAAACAGATGAAAACATGGTCTAAATGATGACCCAAATCAATTTGTTGTCTAAATATGTCATGGGAGGTGGAACTAAGTCGGTGGATGCAGTTGGAACCAACAGTGGTTAGTTCCTGGATGATGCCAAATTTGAAGCATTGTACAATGAGGAAGTTCAATACTTAGGAAATCAAGTGGGGGGGGGGGGGTTCTCACACCAATTATCAACGAAAAGGCGGGAAGCAAGTTTAGAACTAGGATAGAGATGGGGGTTGACAAGACTGGCAGGATGGAAAATGATAGATATGTGCCTCCCCATGATCGTCCACACCCAAAAGACCCAGCTAGGTCAGAAGCAAGCTGGACTAAAGACATGCTTGTAAGAATCTACAACAAGGTTGAAGGGTCTGATAAGGTGTTGAAGGATTTGAAAAATGCTTCTCTACTTTATTCCAAACGGTGACTTAGCATTCAGTTTCTATCAAGCAGCTGGAGATCCATCTGTTTCAAATTGCCACTCATCTCAATCCAAGGCAAAATGGAACATTGCCTAGTGACACCATACCGAACTCTAAGAATGATTGTTGAGTTTGAGTATTATGTCATGCCACAATGTTAAATAAAGCGCTTCTTGAAAGGCAACCAAAGCTTTTATTTTTGTTTTTATTGCTTTTAAATAACGTGCATTGTGAGTAGAGGTTGATAAGAGGTTGGAAGATTGAAAAAAGACGAATAGGCGATGCAAAACCCAAACAGGGATCCGCTGAAGGCATTATGCGGACTAAGCTTTGTCCACTTTTTGAGTTTTAATAGATACTTCCCCAACAAGTATTTATGTTGGGAAAGTATAAATAGCCCAAAAGAGAGTTCGAAGAAAGAGAGTTTCTAGATAGAGGAATATATAGTTTTACAACTTTACCTTTGAAGAACACTTTTCTAGATTTTGGGGTATTACAATTGGGAGTTTGAATTTGTTAAATTAAAGTTGAATCCAAAGTGAGTTTACTCTTAATTGCTTGATATCAAGTTACCTATGGATGCTTTCATAGAATGTATAATTTATATACTTTTTGTGATGGGTGACTAAACCCCAAAATCTAGGGGTGCGCAAATGGGCTGGGTGTTGATTTAATGTAGTGGGTATTGTGCTATGATATTTTACTGTTGTTCATGCATGAATTTGGTTTAATTACCATGAGGTTAACCTAAGGGTTAAGGTTGAAAACTTAATTCCTACTTCCGATCTCCGGTTGATGCTTGAAAGAGATTAATTGGAGTGGTAATTAGTTCAATACTAGCAATTTAGATTTGATGCGTGCATCTTGCTTGAAAGAGAGGTTATGGATCAGATCTATTTGGCCTATTCTCTTGAAAGAGAGAATAAAGTAAGGTATTGGATTGCTTAGGATTGTATATAGATGAGACTGAAAGGAGATTCTATGTATAGATGGTTTGAGATCAAAAGATTATTAGTGTGAATGAAGATGACTTAGCATATTCATAAATCTTCATCACTATAGAGAAACACAGTGACCCCTATGGGACATTGAGTTCCAATCCCCGCACCCCTAGATTATTTGTTAACTCTTGATTTCTTTGATATTTTAGTTTAAGTGCGAAATTTGATAATCAAATCTTTATATTAAGTTGGTGGTACCGTCCACCCAATTGTTCTTACTAATACAAATGAGCTAATTTAAAGTCCTAATTTATTAATAAGGTATTTTCTACGATATACTATTCCCTGTAGGATTCGACCCCGACTCTTCATTGGGTTTATACAGACTACGATCACTCAGTCTTTTAATTGGTTTTGGAAGGTGATTAGAGCGTTATCAACTATCTACAAAAACAACATCCCATCGCCACTATCTGCTCTATCGCCAAACCAAATGGAAATGTCATCTCTTTGACAAACCTACCAACTTTCTCCTACTCTATCGACATGAGCATAGCCGCATGTCTCACCAATATATAGAATTGTGCCTTATACTCTGTAACTGACACTGATGCCTAAGTAATGTTTGTGAACTCATCCTACAACTGCTCCCTCAGGCTACAAGGTACATACTTCTCCATGAAAGCCTTGGAGAACTAAGTCCAAGTCATCAAAGGTGACCGGACTAGTCTCTACTCTAAAAGAGATCTCCACCACTGCTTCACTGGACCCTTAAGCTGGTAAGCAGTGTAATCAACCCCGTGAGACTCCACTAACCCAAGGTTGTGCAACCTCTCCTGGAAATTGACTAAGAAACTCATGGGCATCCTCACCTATAGCACTAGTGAACCTTGGAGGACCCAATCTAATAAAGTGCCCCAACATCTTCTATTCCTTAAAATTCATAGTTGTCCAATGAGTCATAAGTGGAGCAAAGGTTAGAACCTGCTGAAACATTGTACGAGGAGCTCTAATAACATGAAGCATCTTTGGGGCCTGAACACCCTATGCCCCTACCTGGGCTGAAGTCTAAGCCTTATCTCTAATATGGGGTCTAGCTAAAGTGGTAGGCATAGTACCTTCTTGAGACCTTGCCCTCCATGAAGCTGAGGATCCTAACCAAAGTATCTGAAGCACTAGCACGACATAGAATATTAGTGGAGGATGGGTTGGCCCCACACTATCCGCTTGACACTGAACATGAACAACCTCTATCTCGAGCTCTAGTGCTGATGCCCGTGCTCTCCCTCGACCTCTGGTTGAACCTCAATCTCTACCCTAATTGAGGATCCACCTAGAGGCCCAGAAGGATATCACCCACCCATATTGACCTTTTCCTAACCATCTGACACTACAACAAATGTGATATATAGCTATAAAATTTGTAGCTACAACATGCAATTTGTCACTAATTCTTCACTTTTAGTGATAAAAATTAAATTTTGTGGTTAAATACACGAGGCTTATATTATTAGTGACGAAACACAAAAATTCGTCGCGAAATTTTGTCCAATTGAGTTTCCCACCAAAAAGTAAATTGGCGCCATTTGTTGAGTAATATTAGCCACAAATTTGAAGTCACCGGTGACACATTATTTTGTCATTAACGATATTCTCAATAAGTGACAAATCATTTTTGTCCCTAATTTAGGGAAATTTTGAATACGAAAATTTTTTGTCACAAAAAATATATTGACACATCAGTGACAAACCATTTTTGTCCTAAAATTAGTTAAATTTTGTAAACAAAACAATTTTGTCGCAAAAAATACATTGATATATTAGTGAAAAATCATTTTTTGTCCTAAAACTAGATAAATTTTGGATACAAAATATTTTCGTCACGAAAATATATATTGATTCATTAGTGACAAATCATTTTTTGTCCTAAAATTAGTTAGATTTTAGATATGAAAAACTTTGTCAGAAAAATATATTGACAATAGGTGACGAACTAGAATTTGTAGTTAATCATAGTAAACTTTAGCCACAAAATTTTATATTCAATTGTGACCGTAATTTTTGTCACTAATAGTTCAAACAATTAGTGACAATCGTATTATTGTCTTTATTTAACCTACAATTTAGTACAATAAAAATTGTCACAAAAAAATATATGTTCAAATGGCTACAACCGAAGTGGAATAGTGCAATTATGGACTACGAGAAAGGATTCACAGTTATAAATTATAACATCATTAATTTTAAACAACCTTTTAACCAACACAAAAATATTTTAGAGAAAGATTATATACTAAGAACCACACAAGCATAATATTTTTTCTAAAATACTAGACCATATTGCAGTGCAACAAGCAGTATAGACTATATCTCATAACAAAATAAATCAAATATTAAAACACCATTAAGATAATTTGAATTTTAAGAAAATACAAATAAATCTTTCAAAACTATCAAGTGTCTCAACAAGTTTTCAAATATTTTGTCATTTACATGTCCAGCAAAAGGACTCAATGAAAAGGTGTCTATCAAGATCCGTTGGAACAATTGCAGCTAATAAAAGTCATGCATATTTTTAAGTTGTATTACAATAAAATAAAAACAAAAACCATTAATTTTTATAATGCACTAAAAAGGTCAATGAATAGTAATACCCACAACTTATTGTTACGATAGTTTGTAGAACTCCCACAATAAGTATAGCCACAATCAATTTGTGCCATTTAGCAACTATTATAATTAACATATATACGTCATAAAAAAAAATACCTATT
This sequence comes from Solanum okadae, assembly GCA_036553675.1. Lineage (NCBI taxonomy): Eukaryota > Viridiplantae > Streptophyta > Magnoliopsida > Solanales > Solanaceae > Solanum > Solanum okadae. Next base: position 30,644,048 of record CM071678.1, read on the forward strand.
AACAATAAAATTTCACCATATTTTAACAAGTGTAGCATCCCAAAGCATTATCTTTAGTCTTACAAACTAAATTCAAACACAATATTCACTCCAACCATTCTAATATTTATTAAACCGCACAATCACATTGTCATAATATCTAATCCAATTATAAAATATTTTGATGATTTCCTTCATAACACACAAATGATCTTCTTGTGTCCATGGATGATATGCATTCATTAGTTGCATCACTTGTGTTACAATTCAATTTAGGATCATGACCGATGTTAAATAGTGGGATGCTAAAGGCAAGCCTTAATGAAAATTTACATAAAATTGGACAAAGTTTCCCCAATTTTTGTGCCTATAGAAAAAAAAAATCCTGTCTCAAAAATCAATAACATATCCAACCAATATCGCTAAAAAAAGCCATAACATGCATCAACAATATAATAATACTAAATCCATCTCCAAATACGAAAAGAAGTCTAATACTATATATTTCAAGTTTCCAATAATGAAAAATTATGCATGACACTAGTGAAATGATTAACAAAGCGACTCTAAGAGTTCAAAAGAGAAGGGCGGTAGTAAATAAATAACTTCTTGTCCACACAAAGCAATCCCCGTGAACTATAGATTTGTCAACTCGTACACTATAGCTAAAGTCTTGTCGACGTCACCTGTGATCTGTGTAACAAGAAAAGGTGGGGAGTAAATCACTAGCTCAATGAGTAATAACATTTAACTACAACATTTCTAATAAACAAAAGTCGAAAACATGTTAATATGATAATTAGAAAATGTCATCAAATAAATGCCCTTTTTATAAATGATAACAATAATCAGTAATAAACATTTTCATATCAAATTTAATGTTTGGAAGGTTTTGAGGAATTGTATCACTGTGGACTCCTTCATAAGGGAGTCAAATATACTTGTAGGTCCCCTACTCAAGGAAAAATATTAACAATACGTTTTTTCCTCCTTCCCGCTTACAAGGATTGTAATAGTAATCATTATTACAAGGTATCTGATTTAACAAACCAGTAGTTAGCTACAAGAACCTTCAAATTCTACTCCCATTTATAATTTTTGTAAACAATAAATATGAGTATCAAATCATTATCAAAATAGTATATGATATTTAAGTATTTATCAAATCATGAAATTTCATTTTGTTAATGATAATCATATCTTAAGTAACAGTAAAATAAGTTTAGTAATGGTAGAAAATTTAAAACAATGGTAAAAACATATCTTATAACAATAAAACATTTCGAAGAACAAGTAAACATCTCAAGTGAATGACTCGACACCATACAAAGTAATAGACTTGTCCCACATGAAAATTGAAAGCATTCAGTATTATATTTCATTTTTAAAATCATGTACCGATCATGCAGGTTATAGAAGCACAAGTTGTGATGAGATCACTACTCAGTATTTGTGTTGAAATGCCAAAATCATCACCTCAAACAATCTAGATGACTTCCTTTAAGGATAGAAGCTACAAAGAAGGGAATGAAGCAAAATCGCAAGTAGAAGGATCAAAGGATGTGGTTCAACAGAAGATGGTTGCTACTATAAATATCTTAGAAGAGTTGGTTCCAGAGGAATTTTTCTCAATCTTCTAGGGCTTACTCACACCTTCAATTATGATGCTTGCTTACGTGTCATTCGACCACACAACAAAATGAAATTACTTGGGATTAGTCTATAGTGGCCTGGGAAGGGTTATTTACTCTCAAGAAATATGGAGGGCTTAACATTAAAGGAAGTAGGAAATGGAATGAGGCATCTGCTGGAAAATTATTACGACAATTATGTGGGAAAATCACATATTATGGGTGAATGGGTGCATGAATTGTATATAAAGCAGGGGGGAGCATTTGGGAACATACACCACCTCTTGATTGTAGTTGGTATTGGAGGAATCTTAATGGACTCAAGATGAAAATGCGACGTCGGTACAACTAGGAAGTTGACTCTGATCCAGTGGCAACCACTTTAAAAAAATTGTGAAGAGAATTGCTTTGTAATATTAGAGCACCATTGTGGGAAAAGGATGTAGTACAATCATGGCTTGTAAAGTCTTAGTTTTCTGTAGAGATTGATGAAGAGTCTGGTAGATAGCAGTTGGTTAGGATGGTGCTATAAATTAGACTAAGCTGGTTGTGGTAGCTAGCTTGATTTGTAATTCTGTTTCGGGTGATTAATGAAAAAATTAGTTACCTAAAAAATACATGTTGAATTGGTTATGTTAGCTTTAGTTTCTATTGTTGATTTTGCTAACCAGACAATGTTTGATAAGGATAACATTAATTCTATCTTGGGTGGTGGACATGTAGTGCTGGTACGACTGAAAATACTATAATGTTTAAGCACTATTTTGCTTATTTTGGTGGCCTTAAAAGCATTAAAGAGTGGCTGTAGCGACATCAAGTTTTTGGATTCATCAAAAAAAGCTTACAACCACGAGGCAATGCATGCAGAAAAATGTCATGTTCATATGTTAGAAAGCCCCAAGTTAAAATCTAAACACAGTAAAATGAATTTAAACAAGGTAATAACATTAGAATAGTTAACTAATTCACTAAATTAGAGATAATTAGCGATAAAAAGTGAGGCAAACCTGCAATTTCGTCTGCTTTGTTTGCAATCAGTCCAAAGATATGGACCCCTACACAGAAAGAGAACAACCTGGAGCTATTAGAAAGGTAGAAAGGAGGGCTATCTCTAATGTAAAAAACTAATTTCGGGAAAAAATAATTTTTCTTTTGAATACATAAAAGAATAGTAGGGAATGGCAAAAAAACATAGAAAAAGATAAAATAATGAAATTTAAGTTATTGGTAAGCTACTCGACTTTAATTGCCTATGACCTTTAAGTACGATAAATAATTTTCAATAAAATGATTTTTTTTGTAGTGATAAGGCCGTTACTTTGATAGTAGTCAAAGAAGAAATACATAATTTTGAAGGTCTATTAATAAGTAATTGGCCTTACTCTTATGAGGTTACATCACAAGCCAATGTCGTCTCCATCAAATGTGCTATCAACTTCATCATCATTGGTACTATTATTACCTTCATTCTTCTCATGATCACTGATGTAATCTATTATAGTGTCATCCTCTTGGTTACAGTCATCGTCACTGTAATCAATTTTAACCGCATGTTGTGTTTGAGCCTCCAATTCAATTACATTTGCATCCAAGGTAACCGAATCAAATCATCTCTATGTAGTTGACACAGTATTTCCATCGAATCATTGACAATTGAATTATTTTCAAGTGAAATATCTTGATACACTTCATCATTTGCAATATGCAACTCATCACTTTCTGCCTCTGAATTTTCCTTCTCTGGCACATCATATAAGTGTCTATCTTGAAATTTGAGCACAATTCGCCAATTTTCCCCCAATTTTGGGTCATCTATATCGAAAACTTGTTTTGCTTGAGTAGCTAGTACAAAAGAGTCTTGTTCATACCAAAACCTTTTAACACAAATACTCGTAAAATTATTATCTTTTCGCATCCCTGTTTTCTTGCGAAGATCAAACCACTTGCATTTAAATAGGAGAACTCGAGTTTCCTCAACATACTCTAACTCAAGGATGTCAACTATAATACCATAAAAGTTAATTACCATATTTTCATGGTAGCCTGCAACTACTATACCACAGTTTTAACTTTTACATAATTCATTGCATCGTTGAACATGATACTTGACACCATTTACAATACAACTAGTATGTGTTCTTCCACGCACATCAGGTCCCATTGCCAAAGGATATAATTTTTGGATAGGCATTGACTTTTCCTTATTATATAATAGCATAATCTACAATAAAAATTGTGGTCAATTAATAAAGAAATAAGTAATAATTTAAACAGAATAACATGAATATTTATCTTAAAATCACTTACTTTTCTTTTGAACCATAAAGGAAATTGTTCTCGGTGTTTATCATCGATATTCACAATAGCTTGTTTCAATAACTCTTCTCAACACTCTCTACATGTAATAAATAAATTAATTAAAAATAATTAAAAATATAAAAATACCAACCCAGATAAATAGAAAAAGTACTTACTGAAGAAAAGGTTCTGCTTCTTCGCAATTATTAAACACATACCATCGAGCCATATCAAAATCTTTCTTTGGTATGACATCATATATTCCATCTCTAAATGGTCTAGAATTCTTTGAGAATATGTCTAGGACATGTTCATCTTTGTTGCTAGATCCATCATCATTTCGATGTTCATGATTAAATCTAGTCTCAATATCAGTAAGATACATAGAACAAAATGTCAAACATTCATCAATAATATAGCCTTCTGCAATAGAACCTTCTGGATGTGCCTTGTTTCGTACGTAACGCTTAAGCTTGCACAAGAACCTCTCAATTTTGTACATCCAACGATATTGTACTGGTCCCCCATACATAGCCTCTCGAGGTAAATGCACATCCAAATGTACCATAACATCAAAAAAAGCTGGCGGAAAGATCATCTCAAGCTTACATAATATAATAATTATATCCCTTTCAAGTTGTTCTAAGTCATCTTTTCTCAAAGTCTTACAACATAATCGTTGGAAGAAATGACCTAACTCAATTAATGCTAAAAAGACATCTTTATTTAGAATCCACGAAGAGTAATAGGCAACACTCGTTGTAACAAAACATGATAGTCATGGCTTTTGAGTCTAGTTATCTTACCATCATCAACACTTACACACCCTGAGATATTTGAAGCATAACAATCAGGAAATTTAACAGATTTTAAAAATTTCCAAAACTTCTTTTTCTCTTTTTTTGACACAACATAACAAGCAGTTGGCATTGTATTAGTAGAACCATCATGTTGCAACCATAGTTATTTTCTTATATTCATATCCTTAAGATCTTGTCTTGCTTTATGTGTGTCCTTAGTTTTCCCATCAATATTTAATAATGTCCCCAAAATACTCTCACAAATATTTTTTTCTATGTGCATGACATCTAAATTATGCCGCAACTTCAAGCTCTTCCAGTATGGTAACTCAAATAAAATACTTCTCATAACCAAATTCAACTCTTCAGGACGATGTTTCTTTTTCTTATTATTTGAGTGTTTTCCTACTCTATAAGTACTTAATAAATCCAATTGATGTAAGACATCATCTCCTGAGAGCTCTTTTGGCTTTGATCTATTTTCTTTCTTACCATCAAATTTCTTGCTTCTTCTCTATGAGTGACTAGGTTCAAGATGCCGACGGTGACCCATGTAACAAATTTTACTTCTTACCTTTTGTGAAGATGCATCTTTATTGCAAGTAGGACATGCCATGTATCCCTTTGTGCTCCATCCAGATAAATTACCTAATTCATAGGAAAAAAACATATATGGTCAGTAGTAGTTTATAACCTATACTATTACATAGAACATGCAAAATAACAAGATTCTCTACAATATCAGATGTATTAAATATCAAAATTGTGTCTTGAAAAGCAATCACTTTGAAGTAACATCTACAGAAGTAGAGCCCTCAGTCTAATATTAGGCAAGAGGTGCTCAATGTGAAGCAATCCCCTCCATTGAGTGTTAGACAAGAGGTTCCCAAAAGAGGTATCACCCTCAATGAAACATTAGACTGGAGGTGCTTCACCATGAGCAACACCCTAAGTGGAGCCTATACTCAGTGAACTTCTTGTTAACACCAAATCTGTAGACTAAATATATATATAAATATATATACTAGAAACTTTAAGAAACAGTAACTAGTTCAAACCAGAATTTAATTAATTAAACTAAATTCAGAAAACAAAATCTGTAAAGAACAGAAAGGAAAAAGATCAAGTCCACTGAATACACAGTGTCCCCTTAAGGAAATTATTCCCCTCTAGTATCCGAGGTTTCAATTGGAATATATCCTCCCAGGATAAAATGATCTTACTCACCAGTGTATTGATACCCAAAACCTTGGTGTCAGCAAACCACTAAACAGCAGTAAAGCACACGATTTTATTTTGTGCAGAAAGAAGAAGAAGAATCAGAAATTTCGTAAGTAAAAAATCTGAGGAATCACAGGTATTTATAGACAAGAAACGACCATTGATGAAAGGTTGCAATCTTTCAAAAGGCCATGGCTGTTCTGAAGCGTTGCAACTCGTTCAGAATAGACATCTCCAACGGCGGGAAAATTTAAATAAAACGGGAAAGAAAATTCAAGTTGTTAAGTCGGTTAAATCAAATCTCGCGGATCCGGGTCGGGTTTGGGTCAGAAAATATTAAATTAATTAATTAAATAAATAATTAATTAAAAATAAATTTCGTTCAAAAAAGAAACTCCACGAACGAACATTTTCCAAAGCCAAAGCCAAAGCCAAAGCCGAACCGAGCGAGCGACGACGACGACGGCGCGAGGGAGTCCCTCTTTACAACCCTTTAACAACTAATAGAAGTGCTACTATATTTAAGCACATCTATTTTTATCTTCACCACCTATGTGGGACAAATGCCTTTTACAAAGGCATAAGGGACAAAGGAACTTTTCAAGTTCCCTCCCTTTTCATTTTTCCCTCCATTTCCCATTAATCTTTATATATACCCAACAATCCCCCACATTAATGGGGAATGGTTATAATACAAAGGAATGCACAGACGAATGTGTACTTTACAGGAAAGGATCAATTGCATCTGGATAAGTTGGTTTCCCGTTGAACTTTCCGTAGTGAACATATGTCGGATATACTCAATCAATCGGTAGATGCGATATCTTTGAACCGTCGAGCTTTGGTGTATACCTAGACAACCATATGTCACACAATTAATCCTTTACTGTTTATGGTTCTTACGGTTGTGTTCGTTTCAGCCATGAACACCTCCTGGTTTCATGAGTGTATAGAGAATAGGCTTTTGACAAAATATCCTCTTTGAAGCGGCTTACACTTCACACTCACATAGGTGATTTCTAACCGTGTCATCTCGTAGATACACTATTTGGTCAAATCTGCCAAATTTAGCAAATCATTAAAAACTTTAAGCTTTATTAACTCATTAATAAGCCTTAATGTTTTAACCTTATTCCTGAACATTGTCTTCATCATGAGAATGGATTGAGTTGATTGACAATGTCGAACCGTCAGTCACAACTTTGTTTTTCTCCTTGAATCTAGTTTTTGGGATCTCCAATCTGCTAGATAGAGTTACCGCCATGCTGACTTGTCCTAAGCCTTAAACCCATTCCCTTAGATGATCTTTCAACTGCCTCTCTTATTAGGCCTTTCGTTAGTGGATCTGACACATTATCACTTGACTTCACATAGTCAATTGTGATGATTCCACTAGACAGCAGTTGTCTTACGGTGTTATGTCTCCGTCGTATGTGACGAGACTTTCCGTTGTACATAACGCTCCCTGCCCTACTTATTGCTTCTTGACTATCACAATGTATGCAAATAGGTCCCACAGGTTTGGGCCAGAATGGAATATCTTCTAAGAAATTCCGGAGCCATTCAGCTTCTTCACCGGCCTTGTCCTAGGCAATGAATTCAGATTCCATTGTGGAGCGAGCAATACATGTCTGTTTGGATGATTTCCAAGAGACTGCTCCTCCACCAAATGTAAATACATAACCACTTGTGGATTTCACTTCATTTGACCCGGTGATCCAATTTGCATCACTATATCTTTCAATCACTGCAGGATATTTATTATAATGCAAAGCATAGTGTTGTGTATGTTTTAGATATCCCAACACTCGTTTCATTGCCATCCAGTGAGTTTGATTAGGATTACTAGTGAACCGACTCAGCTTGCTAATAGCACATGCTATATCTGGTCGTGTACAGTTCATAATATACATCAAACTTCCCAACACTCTGGCATATTCCAATTGAGAATCACTTTCACCTTCATTCTTTTGAAATGTAAAGCTTAAATCAATTGGAGTTTTGACATTATTGAAATTCAAGTACTTGAACTTTTCCAATACTTTTTCAATATAATGAGATTGAGATAATGCTAGTCCCTGAGGAGTTTTGAGAATCTTGATCCCTAAGATCAAATCAGCAACACCTAAGTCCTTCATATCAAACTTACTGGACAGCATCCGCTTAGTAGCATTTATATCGTCAATATTTTTACTCATTATTAACATGTCATCAACATACAAACAAACAATGACTTCATGATTTGGAATGTTTTTAATGTAAACACACTTATCACATTCATTAATCTTGAATCCATTTGCCAACATTGTTTGGTCAAATTTAGCATGCCATTGTTTGGGTGCTTGCTTGAGCCCATAAAGCGATTTCACAAGTCTGCACACTTTCTCTTCTTTACCAGGAACTATAAACCCTTCAGGTTGTTCCATGTAAATTTCTTCCTCCAACTCTCCATTTAGAAAGGCTGTCTTAACATCCATTTGATGTATTTTAAGATCATGCACTGCTGCTAGTGCTATTAACATCCTAATTGATGTTATCCTTGTTACTGGAGAGTATGTATCAAAGTAGTCCAGACCTTCTTTTTGTCTGTAACCTTTGACTACAAGTCTAGCCTTATATTTGTCAATAGTCCCATCGGCTTTCATTTTCCTTTTAAAGATCCACTTTGATCCTAAAGGTTTATTTCCCGGAGGAAGATCAGCCAATTCCCAAGTATGATTACTTAAAATTGATTCGATCTCACTATTGACCGCTTCTTTCCAATAGATTGACTCAGACGAAGACATTGCTGCTTTAAATGTTTGGGGCTCATTTTCAAGCAAGAATGCCACAAAATCTGGTCCGAACGAAGTAGGCTTCCGTTGACGATCACTACGCCTAGGATCCTTGTTAGGTAGTGTATTTTCTACTGATTCTTCCCGTGGTCGTTTAGTTCTTTCACTTGTCGACTCACATTCACTTTTATACGGATAAATGTTTTCAAAGAACTCAGCGTTATCTGATTCAATTACCGTATTAACATGAATTTCAGGATTATCAGATTTGTGAACTAAAAACCGACAGGCTTTACTATTCACAGCATACCCAATAAATACACAGTCCACTGTTTTGGATCCAATTTTCACCCTTTTAGGTAAAGGGACTTCTACCTTGGCTAAACACCCCCACACTTTGAAATATTTCAAGTTAGGTTTCCTTCCTTTCCATAATTCATATGGAATTGATTGTGTTTTGCTATGGGGTATCCTATTCAGTATTTTGTTAGCCGTAAGGATGGCTTCCCCCCACAAGTTTCGCGGTGAACCAGAATTGATTATCAAGGCATTCATCATTTCTTTTAAGGTTCTATTCTTTCGTTCAGCCAATCCATTTGACTGTGGTGTATAAGGTGCAGTAGTTTGATGAATAATACCGTGTTCCAAACATATTTCTGCAAAAGGAGATTCATATTCTCCCCCCCTATCACTTCGAATCATTTTTATCTTTAGATTCAATTGATTCTCTACTTCATTCTTATATTGCTTAAATGCATCAATTGCTTCATCCTTACTATTAAGCAAATATACATAACAAAATCGAGTGCAATCGTTAATAAAAGTTATAAAATACTTTTTTCCACCGCGAGATGGTATTGACTTCATATCGCATATATATGTGTGAATTAAGTCTAAAGGTTTAGAACTCCTGTTAACAGACTTATAAGGATGTTTAACAAACTTACATTCCACACAAATTTCACATTTCGATTTGTCGCATTTGAAGTTTGGCAATACTTCTAAAGTAATCAACTTTTGCAAGGCTTTGTAATTTACATGTCCCAAACGGGCATGCCATAAATCATTTGACTCCAATAAGTAAACAGAAACAGAATTCTTATTAATACTGTCAACAACCATTACATTGAGTTTGAAAAGGCCCTCAGTGAGGTAGCCCTTTCCTAAGAACATCTCATTCTTACTTATTACAGCTTTGTCACTAACTAGAACACATTTAAACCCGTTCTTAACAAGTAGTGCAGCAGAAACTAAATTCTTCCTAATAGTAGGAACATACAGTACGTTGTTCAATGTCAACACCTTGCCAGATGTCATTTTCAACATTACTTTTCCAGATCCTGCAATCTTTGCTGTTGCCGTGTTGCCCATGAATAACTCTTCATCGAACTCAGCAGGAGTGTACGTTGCAAAGGCTTCTTTCTCAGAGCAAACGTGTCGAGTAGCACCAGAATCAAGAAACCACTCCTTGGGATTTCTAACTAGGTTGCACTCCGAAATCATTGCACAGAGGTTATCTACATCTTCCATCTTTTCCACGATGTTTGCTTGACTCTTGCCTTTGTCTTTGTCCTTCTTTGGAGCACGACAGTCTGTTGACTTGTGGCCAGCCTTTCCACAATTGTAACAGTTGCCCTTGAATTTCTTCTTAGCATGTTCTGACTTCTGCCCTTTGGACTTCTTTCTCTTCCTGTCTTTGGTAGGAGCTTCTTCAACAATGTTAACTCCAATCATTGTCGAATTCCCACGAGACTTCTTTTCGGCGGTCTTGTTATCTTCCTCAATCTTGAGCCTAATCACAAGATCTTCAAGCCTCATTTCCTTGCGTTTGTGCTTTAGATAATTCTTGAAGTCGTTCCACGAAGGAGGTAACTTCTCAATCATTGCAGCAACCTGAAAAGCTTCATTTACTACCATGTCCTCAGCAATCAGATCATGGAAAATAAGTTGAAGTTCCTGCACTTGTGATCCAACAGTTTTATTATCTGACATTTTATAGTCTAAAAATTTTGCGACCACAAACTTTTTCAAGCATGCATCTTCTGTCTTGTATTTCTTTTCAAGTGCATTCCACAACTCTTTAGAAGTTGTCATTGCACTATAGACATTGTACAAGTCATCCTCAAGCGCACTTAGAATGTAGCCCTTACATAGGAAGTCTGCCTGTTTCCATGCCTTAACAATCATGAATTTCTCTCTGTCTGGCATGTCCTCAGCAGGCACTGGAGTTTCTTCGCTAGTAAATTTCTGCAAACCAAGAGTAGTAAGCCAGAAAAATACTCGTTGCTGCCATCCTTTGAAGTTCACACCAGAAAACTTCCCAGGTTTCTCTTTTGGTGGTACAACAGTTCGGGCTGGTATAGCAACAGTGACCGAAGTTGAAGTATTATCATTTGCCATTTCTGTTAAACAAAAATCGAAACAAATGATTCAGTAGGCAATACAATAATTGCAAACTTAACAGAAGTATAAAACTACAAAAGTTTTTATCTTCACCAGAATCACAGATTAACAATATAATACTAATAATTTCCTTAAGATTGTTATCACCAAATCTGTAGACTAAATATATATATAAATATATATACTAGAAACTTTAAGAAACAGTAACTAGTTCAAACCAGAATTTAATTAATTAAACTAAATTCAGAAAACAAAATCTGTAAAGAACAGAAAGGAAAAAGATCAAGTCCACTGAATACACAGTGTCCCCTTAAGGAAATTATTCCCCTCTAGTATCCGAGGTTTGAATTGGAATATATCCTCCCAGGATAAAATGATCTTACTCACCAGTGTATTGATACCCAAAACCTTGGTGTCAGCGAACCACTCAACAGCAGTAAATCACACGATTTTATTTTGTGCAGAAAGAAGAAGAAGAATCAGAAATTTCGTAAGTAAAAAATCTGAGGAATCACAGGTATTTATAGACAAGAAACGGCCATTGATGAAAGGTTGCAATCTTTCAAAAGGCCATGGCTGTTCTGAAGCGTTGCAACTCGTTCAGAATAGACATCTCCAACGGCGGGAAAAATTAAATAAAACGGGAAAGAAAATTCAAGTTGTTAAGTCCGTTAAATCAGATCTCGCGGATCCGGGTCGGGTTTGGGTCAGAAAATATTAAATTAATTAATTAAATAAATAATTAATTAAAAATAAATTTCGTTCAAAAAAGAAACTCCACGAACGAACATTTTCCAAAGCCAAAGCCAAAGCCGAGCGAGCGACGACGACGACGGCGCGAGGGAGTCCCTCTTTACAACCCTTTAACAACTAATAGAAGTGCTACTATATTTAAGCACATCTATTTTTCTCTTCACCACCTATGTGGGACAAATGCCTTTTACAAAGGCATAAGGGACAAAGGAACTTTTCAAGTTCCCTCCCTTTTCATTTTTCCCTCCATTTCCCATTAATCTTTCTATATACCCAACACTTCTCTGGAAAGATGTATATTATTCCCGGCCTAACAAACAAAGTGTAGCTTTTGCTTAGTGAACTCCCTGGAAAGGTATATATTATTTTTGGTCTAACAAACAACATGGTGCTAACATAATTTGTGGTAGACTAAATAATCACTTTGGGAACTTTGAATGGATGATGCAATGGAGTCATATCAATTTTAACTATGATGTGTCACATATCTCAGATCATTCTCCAATGGTGTTAGGTGTTAATAATACAAAGTAAAAATTGGAAAAGTGAAGTTTCTTTGAAAGTTTTCAATGTCCAGGACGAATATATATTCTTTATGGATATTATACAAGAGAGCTGGAAAGTAAACAAAATTGCAATTCCTTGGTGTCACAATGAAGATTGAGCAAGCACAAGTGGAATTAGATGTTGTCCATCAAGGCTAGAACAAATGGGAAGATATCACCTAGTATTTTTATTTATGTTAAAATTTGAAGCTAAGACCTCATGGCGACCTACTTCAATGACCCGTAACGTAAACTCTTGGGTGCTCTTACAATATTATATTAATAGTCTGATACATAAATAATGTAAATTATTTGACAACTAGAAAAAAGTAAGTAATTTAAGAACTTACCATAAGCTGGAAAGTCATTTATGGTCCATAAAATAGCGGCATGCATCTTGAAGCACTTCCCAGTTGATGCATCAAATGTCTCTACACCATCATTCCATAACTCTTTCAAATCATCAATCAAAGGATGCAAATATCCTTTCCTAGTTCTTAAGGACCAGGAAAGCAATGACATTATCATAAAGGGGTCCTTCAAACATTTCCAAGGAGGAAGATTATAAGTAGTGAGAATGACAAGCCACATACTATACAATGTGCTCATGTTACCAAATGGGTTAAAACCATCAGTTGCAAGACCAAGTCTAATATTACGAGGTTCTTGTGCAAACCACTGATGATTCTTATCAAACTCCTTCCATGCTTCAGAATCTGCTGGATGTCTTAACACATTTGCCTCATTAAGATGTTTTTCTTTATGCCACCTCATGTCCACACTTGTTTTACTATACATAAATAACCTCTGAAGTCACGACTTTAACGGAAAATATCGCAAGACTTTATGAGGAATCTTTTTGTCCTTTCCATTATCAATTTTTCACCTCGAAGTAGCACAATGTGGACACTCTTGTCTATCTTTGTGTTCAGCCCAGTACAACATACAATCATTTTTGAAAGCATGAATCGAAATGTATCCTAATCTCAAACCTTGCAACATGTTTTTAGCATTATAATATGACTTAGGAAGTGTCTCACAAGTAGGAAATGCATCTTTTAATAACTCTAGCAACATATCAAATGATTTATTACTCCATTGATTGTACACTTTCAACTATAGCAATTTCACAAGAAATGAAAGCTTTGAGAATTTCTTACATCCTGGATATAATTCACGTTCAGCTTCTTCCAGCAATTTGTCAAAAAATTTAGCTTCCTTCTCACTCATATTACCGCACACATTATTAGCAGTTTTTGTCTCATCCGAAAAATTGGCAAATGATCTTCCACTAACCTATTCTAACATAGTCTGAATTTCATCATCATTGTCATGCTCTTCATTTTCATCTTCATTGTCATATCTCATTTGTGATTGTTCTCCATGTCCATTGCATGTAACTTTCCATTATTCCCTTGATCAATAGGTGGTCATACACTATTTCTTGTGCTTGAAAAAACATATTTAAACAATCTTGACATGGACATCGAACTTTAGAATTTCGATCAAAGTGAGACCGAACAAGTTGCATAAAAGATTGGACACCCTCAACATATCTCTTAGAGAGCTTAGGTTCATGAATCCATCCACTATCCATGATCAACTGCATAAACATAACACTTATCAAATAAATATTATAGAAGAAGCACATGCAAGATTCTGTCAAATAAAATAACTATAAAAATAGATCTTTAAATGAGAAAAGTCTGAGGAGTGAAGTGGGAGATCCAGAATATTACTACCAATCAATTGGTATAGTGACCACATTATAAAGAATTAGTTATTCTGACTATGGAAAAGATGATGGTTATTTCACTACTGTATGGAAGCTTTTCATCATGCAAGAATATATTGTAGGTGTGACTGTAGAGGGCACACATATTGCACTAAATGAGATTGTTATTAGTATTGCTGTTAGCATTCAAGGAGTAGAAAGTAAAGAAATAAAGTTATAAAACTATGGTGATAATTCAACATTAGTCTATACTTTTCAACACTTAAAGAGAGGTAGGGAGCCATATAAATTTGCAATAACCATTGTTCTTGGAAATTTTCTTTCTGTTCAAGTTCCCAAAGAATACTTTCATCTAGTTTCCAGAAATCGAGATTTTATTCTTAGAGGTGACATCGTTGTCCATTATGCAACAAATTATATGGGTGGTTGAAATGATGTTTTTGCCGGTAATATTGGTTGTCTTATATTTGTTTTTGGTGATTACAGTTCTATGGCCATCCCTGAGCAATGTAGAGATACTAAGGAACGAGTTTTTTTCTCAGTGGCAACCTATGGAGGTTTTATTGGACACACTTAAATTTAATATTTGTGGTCCTGCAACTCCCGTTAGATCACAGAACTATAGTGATTTCGGTCTTTCTAATATCTCAGATTGAGTTTCGCGCTGACTCACTCCATCTTGCCCGTCTGCCTTGCCCTGACTCACCCAATCCTACCCCTCTCTGCCTTGCCTCACCCTTCCACGCCCCACCTCCCCTTGCCTCTCCCTGCCCTCGTCCTACCCTATTTTAATTCATACTTATGAAAAATTAATTCATAAATCAGAACTCAATATTCTGATGCTTAGAATCAAACATAGAGGAAAAGTCCAACAAAGTATGAGGAGAGAATGAATGAAGTAAAAGAAAGACATACCAGAAAGGTCTGATGGCCACGAATTCTAGAAGACAAAGAGCAAAAGCTGAGTATCCAACAATGGTTGTAGTGACAATTTTGATTATGAGAGGAACAAAGGAGAAGAGGCAGCAGACTCTTTGGAAACAAATCCTTAATTAAATAAAACCCTCTTCCTATTTAATCCTATTTAAGTCCTTAATACTACCAAATCAATACATAATCTCCACGTAGGCAATGGTGAAAATTATTGTGTCTTGTACAACATCACCCTCTTTTTACACCATCATGAAGAACTAAATATCACTTTTGTCATGTACCCCTCATTTGTGTATTTCTTACATACTTTCTCACATGTGTATTTGGTAAATATTACAAAGTTTGAGCATAATTTCAATTGTACAAAAACAATAGAATTGATATACTTCTAGCGTGTGGGTCCCAACTACAGGCTTTTGAAATTTCAATTTCCTTTTTGTGTTCATTCAGATATCTAATTTCTGTTATGTAATACGGTAGTACTACTCCATTTTCATTTTATTTGGTGTATATTGCGTTAATAAATATTCTCCTTAAAATGATATTTATTAATTTTGATTTTTGAATTTAGTTATTTAAAATTTAAAATATATCAATTATATTAAAATATTTTAATTTGGTGATGAAGATAATATTGCAAAAATAATTTACTTTATGTAGATAATTGAAATTTTACGTGACCACAAAATAGGTGTGATTTAATTTGAGATATAACTATAGAAGTGAAAATAGATTTATCATTTTTTAGGTGTAAATGCATTTCTTATATGGTGAGTACTTATGACTCTTTAAATGTCAACCCTTTGTATTATTGTGCAAAATTTTACTATTTTCTCTGTTTCAATTTATGTAACACATTTCGTTTTTCGAGAGTTAAAATAATTTAAGTTTGACAGATAATTTGCTCAAGGAATCTTCACAAAATTTAAAATGAAAATTTATATATTTGTAAACACCTTAAAAAGTATTACGAAACACAATAATTGACAATTCAAAATATTTAAAAGACATATGAAAAAATTACGTTCAAAGATAGACTTGTTTGAATTTCGAAAACTGAAATGTGTCAGAAAAATTGAAATAGAGGGAATATATTTTATGGAACAATTAACTATATAATGATTATGGATTTGAAGAGGATACATGCAAGAAAAATACTCCTTCCGTTCTTTTTTATATGTCATCCTTACTATAAATAATTAGTTCATAATACTTGTCATTTCATAAAATAAATGCATATATTACAAAATTCTTCCTATAAGTAGAGGAAGTAGAGAAATTTTTTTCTATTCAGATGTATCTTATAATGGTGAATGAGAAATCAATCGAAAGGTTACCATGTTGAATCCAAAAAGGTTCATATCACCTAGGGAACACATACATGAATGTAAGTATAAGTTCAATGGACAATCCACTTATTCAGTGGATTTATAACACAATTCAATTTATCAAATTAATAATATATTTTTTTCATGAGTAGATATTTTTTCTATGATTCTATTTGTATTTATTATGCCGGAATGGAGTTCATGTATAAATCAACTATGTTATATGAATGGTACCATCATTTTTATATCAGCAAATAATAATTCTTTACACTTGATTAGTATTAGGGTGTTAAATGCAAGGAGGTTTTGGGATAGTAAAACTAACAAAGATAAAAATGATGCGTACTTAGATGAAAAAGTGCAAAAAGTTGCGGTGAAAGCAATGATGTATTCTTTCCTAGACATCGACGTCTCTACAATTTTTGGAAAAAATACTAGCAAAGAATGTCAGTGAGCTTTTTGAGTCAAAGCAATCAAATGAAACCAACAAGATCAATGATCCCAACTATTACAAACACTGCATCGCTAATTTCCTCGGCCCACATAAGAAATCATTTTAAAGAAAAAGATCATAACATCGATAAGGGATGAGTGGTTGAATGGGCTCAAAAAAATCAAGTCAAAACTATTCAATATTTAGCTAAATTGGAAACATTCGATTCAAATATATTAGTATTACAATTGTATTCAACAAATATTTATCTTTTTAAGTGTTTTTATAATTGTGGACTCCTTAAAAATACTACGAAATACTTTCTTACTAGTTAACAATTTTAGGAATATATTTTAAGTTGTGTTGCCTCTTATTTATTGTGACTTATAGTGTATTTTACGTCATTTTCAAATTCATAATAATATATTTTAAATTGTTAATTATAATGATTTATAGTATCTTAAACATAATATTTGAATATATTATAAATTAAAAGGAAAGTAAGATAAATAAATTAAAATGAAAAGAACAACTAAATGCGAACAAATTTAAGTATATAACACCATTCACTTACCATTACAAAATATCTTCACTTTATATTTATGATCAAATAAATTTCAATTTTTAGATTTATTTTTCACTATAAAGAACAAAGCTTTTCATCTCTAATATATTTTATTAAAATACAATATTACACTACAAAATGAAAATGAAACAAGAGTAGATATATATATATATATATATATATATATATATATATTATTTTACTCCTTAAAGAAAATTTTGTTTATAACTTTTTTATACTAAGAACTTTTCTTTCTATCGAAGTCATTCTTGATGTTAAAAATTTGATAGGACTAATTACATTTCTTTGGACAAAAGATCCAGCAAAGTGAAAGATCTATTGTATGATAATTGATAGCTAGCCATTATATATTTTTCTATCCCATCAAGTCTTAACAACAAATTTAAAGCAGATGATATGAAAAAGAAAAGAAGATCAATAAACTATCTCATGAATTTGTTTGGAACAACTGTACATTAAACTTCATCCTAGTCTACCCACTTTGATTTGAAAGAGTATGTTTTTGCATCTGTTGTTGAAAAGTTACGACTTGTTTGAAGACTTTACCCCTAGGTTTATCGTTTAGCGGTAACATAGAGCTTGCTCATGTTTCTAGTGATTTAATGATCGTAGACCACCTTGTTAGATAGGGGATTAGGTCAGAAAATTCAATATGATCTTAACCAGCAGGTACAAGGAGATACTGAAACTAAATTTGTTCCAATTTGTGTTAAGTCTGTCCTTAATAAAATGTTGGCATACTGCGATCCTGCACCATTTTATTTTCCTAAAGGAAAAGGCGTTGAGGCTCTCCTTGATGCTTTGATTGCCCTTTCAATGTGGCTCTCTGAAAAAGAGTAAGATTACTATGACAACATGTTTGAGCAGACTAGTTTCACTGGTGCAGTTCACTATTTCCCTAATGCCTTGCCATCCATTTTCACAGTATCCATTACCAACAACTGTCTTGCTAGGTGTATATTGCCACCAATCAGTCCCCTTTACACAGACACTTTTCACCCATTTTACTCAAAGGTTATCAGCATGTTGGCTATATTCCATAGATACTTTGCCACTGCATCTGCATTCCATATCATACAATCAGTGATCCCCTTTAAAGTTGTCATGTTTTCCTTAATTTTGGGCTATTGTATGCTCCGGTGTTGTCACACATTCCCCTTAGACTCTTGTTATTATTAAAGTTGATATTACTCCATAGAGTTGTCTTGGAGGTGTGTTACTTTGTGAAGGCAAAGTCAACTAGTTAATTACCAGATAATGTGGTAGTCGACAGGTTTGGACAAAAAGATATCAGCAGGAATGTCTATCTTATTGCAAGATAGAAGAATAAAAAATTTCATTCTTTGAATTATGAGCAGTGAGTTTAGAAGCTTAAACATTTCATACAGTTAAAATATGTTAAGTCTAAGCCCTGAAACAAATAGAGAGTTTTATCGTAGCAAATGTATAGCTAATATATAGCTTCACATTCTATATGATTTATTTTTGCAGTGGTCATAAAACAGGACATTACAACATATGAAAAATCATATTGTGTTATAGATTCTACTTTTATTAACTCTTATGAATTTCTTTTCTCTCTTTTACACACGTATAAAAGGTGAGAATTGAATCAAGACTAACGCAAGACAAGTATCACCATATTATTGATACTTTGGAAGAAATTTCTACTTTTCTGTCTTGGTTTAGGAGTAATATTTCTTCTATTTCAGTTATATTTTCTTGTTATTGGACATATTTTACGTTAGTTCATGGAGCTTGTTAAAGTACCTTCAGATAATTTAGTTGTTTTTAATTGTAATGGATAGATTTCATTATTATCTAGCATGTTTTATTATTTAATTTTTAATTTATGCAATTCTATAATTTAAAAAATTTCACTAATATAAAATAATTAAATGTCATCAATAAATGCAATTGTGACAAAAGATTTTGTCATTAAAGGTAGCATTTAGCAACGACTAAATCAAGCTTTTTAAGGCAAAATATTTTTGTCACAAAATAAATAAATTTGACATAAGTTGACTACATTTAGTGACAAAAAATATATTTGTCCCAATATCCCCTTTTTTATTGAATACGAATTAATTTTTTATTTTATGACAATTATAATTGTCACTAATCATGATAATTTATAGTGACAATATATGTTGTCGTAAAAATAATACTTTTACTGACAAAATGAATAGATTTAAACACAAAATTATCACCCTTTTTTAGAGTAATAAATTTGTCCCTAATTTATACATTTAAGGACAAATTTATTTTTGAATATAAAAAGTAGTGACGAAATTACATTTGTTCATCTACGAAGTACATATAACTTTAGAGACAATTGATGTCGTCATTGTTTGAACTAATTAATTAGCAACAATACAATTTTATCGGTAATAATAACCTTTTTAGTGACAAAAGATATTACCACAAACAAATTATACTTTTTATGACAAATAAATTTGTTACAAATAATTATTCATTTGGCGACGATTCTTCTTTTTGTAGTTAATATAATACTTTTAGCGACGAAGCACTAAATCGTATTTGAATAATTTTAGGGACGCACATTTAGGGACGACTGCTTGACGAAATTTTTTTCGTCACACAAGATTTTTAGTGACGAAATATGATTTATTAATGACAAAATTATTTGTCCTTGATAATAAGAGTGAAACAAATGGAGTTTAGATATTGGTACAACCATCAATGTACGCAAGAAATAAGAAACTGTGAAATATTCCCAAGAATGCCCTATAGCCTCTCAAAGATTGGATAATGATGTCATCGTATTGATCTACAAAACTCTACTAGACACGTGCTCCTATACTGTTGAGACTGATAAACGTGATGCTCTGATACCACACTGTCACAACCTGAAATTGAGCCATGATGAGATCCACTACAACCCACCGAGTGGACAAAACTAAACTAAAACACAAGATTCAAAAGACACAATTTATATTATAATAATAATAATAATAATATGTTAAAGTCGAATAGATTATATAAAAGTTTAGGCCATGTCACATATCTATACTGCAATACAAAAGATACATAATAGGCCCGAAAGTGACCGAAAGACAAACTAGCATAAGATACCGATCCCATAGACGTGATGTCACCTATCTAGGAGCTACTAGATCTAACACTTACTAAGGATAGCCCGAACTTAGAGCTGCATCAGAAAAAGATGCAGAAGTGCAATATGAGTACTAAAACAAAGAGTATCCAGTAGGCATCATAGGCCGACAGAGATCATACAGATCAAATATCTATAAGGAACATGATGATACTAGCAAGTTAAGGGAAAATCTAAGACAAGCTAACTATATGATAGAGAATAGTAAGATAATATCACGATTGAGTCACAAGCAACACTCAAACCACATAACAATCAATACACTCTAAGGCCAATTCCCACATTAATACAATGTAAAACACCAAGTTAAAAAAAGTCATAAACCCAGAAAGAACATCTAGCTGCCTGGAATAATACCTCAAGCCTAACCAAATGCTAGTAACTAGGATAGATGAATCAACGGGCTACCCGAGATCGCACATAGAGCTTATAACCAATAGCATTGATAAATATATCAACGGTCCACCCATAATGATCCATCAAGCTTATCAACAATGTATATCACAATAATAGAATGTAGCTCGAGCCTAAGCTAACGGGCCACCCAAAATGGTACATTGAGCTCATCAGAGTAAAAGTAGCCAAAAGGTGTGATAAATCAAGTAAAAGCCACTTTTATGTAAAAAATGGTCCCAAGGGATTCCAACTTATTAAGAACAACTTCCTTTCACAAACCAAGTAATTTTTGTCAAAAATCATTAAAAAGTACTAACCCCTAGAAAACATCAACACAATCAAATCATATCCTACACAGAAACAGGTAGGATACCCGTACCACAAGAGTACTAACCTGGAACTCCTGCCAAAAAAAGGTCACGACATTTGAAGCATTGAAAAAGGGTCAAGAAACACGTAAAATTGCCATGAATCGAGCTTAATTTCGATGGTGTTGAACTTTGGAATAACTAATGGGGATAAAATCCCAGCGATTTTCACAAAAGCCACAAAATGTTCGCTTAAGCCAACATAGGCTCACAAAAGTGACTCCCGCAAAAGAGGCGCCCTTCGCTTAAGAGAACTCATGGTCGTTTAAGAAACCTTCGCTAAAGCCACGAGCTGGTCGCTTAAGCCAATTTCTCTTAAGCTATCAAGGGTTTGCGAAAGCCAAGACACCAAAGACCTGAAACCAGAAAAAATGCCAAGTGTTCCAAAACTTCGAACAAGCCCTCAGAATTCATTTTGAGTCCAAACATTGCAAACCAAAAGTGTAAACTACTTGGAAATAACAATCTGGACTCAACAAAATCATCGAAACAACCATGAAAGATCGTTTCATCAAAATATTGACCAAAGTCAACACGTAACAATGAAATACGTACAAACAAAACACTAAAAGTTAAAAACTAATCCTGATACCCTCGGGAACAAAACCAAAGTTTGTTCTAGACCAAACTTGGCATTCTAGAGTTAATCGTGCTGATGAAATTTGATTCTGAGCACTTTTACCAAGAAAGTTGACCAAAGTCAAATTTTTATGAAAAATTCAAACACTAAAATGCCTCATCGCACCAAATCCAAACAGAAACCTCAAATCCCAAACCAATCATCACAGTAGACAAAATGACCCTTCTGGAACTGATGGGACTAACGAAATTATGATCCGATGTTAGAATATCCAGATGTTGGTTAAAGTCAACTCTTTCATGCATTAAGCCCCAAACTCAAAAACTCGCATCAAACTCAATAGAACAACCAACCCAACACCATACAAAATCTAAAAGAGAGCTATGAGAATGGGAAAAAAATAGAAAAAAATATGCCAAAAATAGAAAAATGACCTCGAGGGTGATTATAGCTAATTTCTTACTGTCTAAAATATCTGATTACCTACTCTCTAAGAGAGTTATTTAAAGATAAAGAGGAAATAAATAGAGAAGTTCCTCAATCTTTAAGGGTAACACAATTTTCTTATTTTTACGATTTGGTTCAAAATATTTTCCTCTTGTTTGTGTTTTTTTAAAACTAAATCTTACTTTTTATAGGATTGGTTCTGTGCCTTATTTTGCTCCCCAAAATTTACACTTTATTACTAAGAATTTGTTACTTATTTTGGTTTAGTTATAAATCTTCAAGGTATTTGTTCAAGGTTATTTTTAGGGGTCAAAGGCAAGTGTTGATGAGCTTAAAAGAGGGTAAAATCCAAATTAAAAGTGTATTACTTTATTTTTTGAGATGTCTCAAACATGTAATGAAACTGAAGCTAGATTTCAAAACGATATCAACTTTGCTGAAGTGTCGATCACTCAATTGGTGAATATGAATGTCACCTTTGATGAATTGAGGAGGAAAAAGATTTTTCATACAAGGTGTGGGATAAAGAATAATACTTTCTCTATGATTATTGATTGTGAAAGTATTGATGTGGGAAGTTCATACATGATGGAGAAGTTGGAACTTACATGCATCAAACATACTACTCCCTATAAATGTCAATGACTAAATATTTTTGGTGAGTTTAAGGTGACTAATCAATGTTTGATTTCTTTTCTTTTTTAGAAGGTATTATGATAATGTTCTTTGTGATGTAAGTCCAATTCAATATCACCATATCATGCTTGGGAGTCTAAATTTAATAGGAATACAATTATGATAGGTGAAAGAATAGAGTGTATCTTGAGCTAAACAAAAGAAAATATGTACTTGCACCTTTAATTCCATCTCAAGTTTGTGAAGATAAAAAATGTGTGAAAGAACTATGAAAAATTTCGAGAGAGAAAAAAAATTGAGAGGATTAAGGGAGTGCATGTTGACATCCCAAGAGAGAAAAAAAGAGAGATTGTGTTGTGTAAAGAGAATGGGAAGTCAAGTGAGAAAAACAGTGAGATCAAGAGAAAAGAAAAAAAATGACCATGAGATAATAAAGGAGAAGGACGGTCACGAGGTAGAGAGAGAAAAGCAAGAGAGTTTGGGTGAGATTATTTCTTATGCTAACATTCATATTTCTTCTAGTTGTTTTAACTCTCTTATAGGCATCTTTGGAAAAGTTTGTATTGAAAATCCATCATTGGATGAACATAACCCTAAGGTGGTCGATACTACATGTTGCATTAAAAAAGTGCACATTGATGAGAATGATAAAGGTAAAGAGAATTATTCTAGGTTTGTCCAAGATAAAACTCATGAAAAAAAGTTCAACAAAAAAATTGTGGATCTAACACAAATGAGTAAGAAAAAGTGAGGTGATGTTAATCATGTTCTACATAAGACCAAGTACGATATGTATAATTGTTTTTTCACATTTGTGGTATTCCTAGAACACCTAAGGTCTTTCTTGAGGTAATGAAATACACTCTTAATAGTTATATAGGTGAGTACATTAATTTTGAGGATGATGATAATTTTTCTATATATGAAGTAATTAATTGTAATTTCCAAGTCCAATAAGAGAAATTACTATTTAATATTGAGTATGACATACTTGATTGTGGATTCTCACTAGTTGAAAAGAGGAGAGATGTTTGTATGAGGAAGATTGTGAATGAGTTGGATAATTCTTCTTTTATTTTAGTGTCAAATGAGTTTTTGTGTAATAATTTATTGGAATATGATTCTTTAGGTGTGATGAGTCATAATTCTTTAAATGTTTGTGATTGTCAGTTTGAAAAGGTGTTTGCTACTAGTGAAGAGGAGACACATGACTATGACCACTTCAACGCTTATATGAATAGCCCGTATATTAAAGAATCAGTGAAGGATATTATTGATGATGTTTTTCTATATGATAAAAGTGTCTAATTTGACGCATATTCTACATTGCCTTTATCATACCCATTGGATTACTTTATTGATAGAACTACTTAGAGTTGCATGTATCATTCAGAATGACATCGAGACGAGAGTTTTGTAGTGCTCATATATGTAACAACCCAAAAATCTAGCGAGACCTAGCTAAAACCTTGACTAAAATCTAGTAGGAGAAACTAGAGCTTCATATGTGAATTTAGAGTTGGAAACTTGTTTAAATGATGAATAATGGCTTTTCAAGTTAGTTTGATGATTTTAGAGGTCAAACGTTAAGAAGCGACTATAACGTCTGGAAACTAGTCATTTGAACTAGTGAGTCGTAAGGATATTCTTGTTGAAGTTTGGAGTGTTGGTCGAGGGTGAGAAATTGTAGAAGTGACTCTCATACTTAGATGGAAATGTTTAAGGTCCAAACGTCCGGGTACGACCCCCCAAGGACCACCCTAGAGGTCCTTGAGGAGGACCCAACATTGGACCCAAAAAGTGTCAAAGCAGCAGCATTGACGAAACCCCAAACTACGGCCCGTAGACTGGTTACGAACCATAAGTCAGGGTCGTGGGTTGGGACTTAGCTTGGGGGAGCTTAGCTCCCCAAAAGGGAGCCCCCAGTACCAAACGACTATCTGCACAGGACGGCCCGTAACTCCACCTACGGTCCGTAGATGGAGGTTCGTAGGTGCTGCCCAATTTTCAGTTTTGAGTTTTAAGTTAGGGGTCTTTGTTTTAGTTAGTTATTTAATGAAGGGGTTAAGGGAGGTTGGTTAGTTAGTTAATTAACCTACTATAAGTAGTTAATAGACCCCCTAAACTAAGCCTTCAAAACAAGTCCCCTAAAAACAGTTTTTAGTTTTAAGTTAGGTGTGAGGGTCAACTTTAAATTTTAATATCTCATAGCTCAAAACTAATTAGGTGGGCCATTACCTATCCAATGAAAGGTCTCTGAGTCTTCTTTCTAACGCCACCGAGTTTGCCCAATTCCGATCTCGGAGTAAAAAGTTATGGCCGAAATAGTGAAGCACTGTCAATCCCAGGTCCAATCGACGGACCCAAACTACGAACGGTAGATCAAACGATGGTCCGTAGGTTAGGGTCCGTAGATGCTGCCAGTTTTATGACTTTTAACTTTAAGTTGGGGGTTTGGGAATTAAGTTAGTTGATTAATTAAGGGCTTAGGGGGTCGGTTAAGTGGTTAAATAACCTCCTATAAATACTTAATAAGACCCTAAACTAAGTCATTAACCCATTATAACTTTAAGACCCAAATCAAACCCAATTCCCTCCCTCTCAAATATTTCTCTCTCTACAAGTTCCTCCATTGAAGAACAAAGAAGGGGATCAACTAGGGCTTGAAGATGGAGTCTTTCTCATGGGGTTTTGATGGGAATCTACACCTAAGGTATGGGAGTCCTTTATTCTTGGTTAGCTATCACCAAGAAGCCCTTTCAACTAAGTTTTCAAAGATCCCCAATTTCTAGGTTTTCAATCAAATTCATGGGTCTCTTTCTAAAATCGATTCCATTGATCTATAATGGTTAATTATGATTATATATGAATGTTTGTGGATGAATTCATGTAATTGTTATGGTTTTTGAACAAATCCCACAAGACCCATGATTTCACTTCTTTCTCAAATCTAAACCCTAGCATGTCGTTGAATGATGAATGAAGGATGAGAATCTAGTATCTTTTCATGTAATTAAGTATTGAATTGTGATGTTATCCTATATGATGTATGAATATCAAGAAAATAGGGTTGAATCTTGAAGAAAGCCTTGATGGCTATAAATGAAGGCTTTCAATTGGTAAGTAGCCTTCTATTGAATTGTTGATCCACTTGTGGGGTAGATGTTTACTTATTATATATCCTTTGAATGAATGGTTTGATCCACTTATGGTGGAGGTGCTTACTTGTTAGTATGAATTGTAGTGTTGAGACAAGTCCCTCTTCCCTACAACCCAAGATATGACTAAGTATGATATGTTATGAATATGAATGAGATGTTATGAACATGGTATGGTCTATGTGTTGAATTTCATGAGGTTCTATTGTGGAAGGACCCTACCCACATAACCCCCTATATGAATGTATGATCTTATACATGCTATGAATGACCTAGTTGAATGATGAATGTATCCATGTCTATTATGATGAAAGTTGGATGTGTGGTATAGGATCCTTAAATGCAATATATGTGAATTGTGCATGAGTTGGGATACTATGTATATGTAATGACCCCCTTGACAAGGGAAGTGCCTATGATGTTAATGTTGTTGTTGTTGTGCCATTGTGAGGACAATCATGCACACACACACTCCATGCATAAACATGAATATGATATGTCTATGGTGTCAATTGAAAGGCTAATTCTCATATGCACCTTTACATACTATTATGCATGAAATGTACATGACCATGAAGATATGACTAGGTATGCTAGGATGTGAGTATGAATGTTATGTTATGATTATGGTAGTGTTGATATGTTGAATAAAAGGTAATTCTCATAAACACTATATGAATATGAAATGAATGAACATTCTCACATGTTCTTGACTCTTAGGATGAAAGGTTTTCTCACCTAATGAGTCCATGAGCTAATATGATATAAGTTGGGATGAATGGCCTAAAGGCACTCCCTTATGAACTATAAACTTAAGTAAAGGCTTAATGTTACTTAAAGGGAATTTTTCTTAGCACCGAGTGAACATGAATATGATATGGAAGCTTTTACGTTTAGC
The DNA here is from genome assembly GCA_036553675.1 of Solanum okadae. NCBI lineage: Eukaryota > Viridiplantae > Streptophyta > Magnoliopsida > Solanales > Solanaceae > Solanum > Solanum okadae. The sequence goes on from CM071678.1 coordinate 30,671,086, forward strand.
AAGTCTGGCTTCCCATATGGGTTCCTTTTTCGTTTAGCAAGTCCGGGTTCCCAAAATATATATGTTGTCTCATGAGATGGAAACCTTCTACGTTTAGCAAGTCCGGGTTTCTAGTAGCAATCTCCTTGTTCCATAACTATGTTTGCCCACATAGGTATTAGCTAGTGGATCCACCTAGATAGTTATTATGTTAGTTCTACCTTGGCAAGTGGAACACTCTCTTTTTGGTGTGGGAGTAGAACACCAGATTCCATGTAGCTCACATGGTCTATGTCGGTTAAGGTTATTCTTCCCTAAATAATAAGATAATGAATGAAGCATGAACTACTCTATAACTTCTTGGTAAGTTTGTTAAGTAGGAGTGGGGGTATGGGACTTCACTCATACATTGCACTAGTAGACTTGGTAGGATGTCGTAGATTGTTCCTTTACATATTGTTATGACATGAATGCATGCATGTATATTGAATGAATGGTTGCTATGAGTGACTTGTATTTATATTCAAATGGTACACATGATTGGTTCTCTACTTATGACTATTGTTTATAATGAGGTCTAAAGGATAAAGTGCATGACTAAGGTAGCCCTATAGGAGTTCTTAGTGAGGTTAGTATTATGGGATTCTAATCACACATTGCACAAGTGTTCCCTAGGGGTTACTAAATTAGTGGTTTTACTATAAAATGAGTATGGATGTGATATTGTCTTATGTTGGTATGAACTTATGTTAAGTATGATCATGGTGGCCTAAAGGTGATACTTAGTGTAGATAGGACTATGGACCCTATCTATACATTGCACAAGTAGAACTTAGGGTTACTTATGTTGTTGTTCTATTATGATGTTATTGGCTTGATATTGACTATGCATGAGTGGTGTGTCTTGTAATAGATGATATGTGCACTATGACTATGATTAGAGACTATGCCTATGGTGATGTTTATTACCCTTTGTGCTTTGATGAACTATATGTGAGTTGTTTATGACTTATGATTCTTCAACTCTTTCCAAATGATGTTCAAAAGTGCATAAAGCATGGTTTCAACTAAATGTCCCTTTTAAGCATGTTTTAATGGTTTTTATGCATGGCTTCCATACTTAGTACGTTTTGTGCTAACCCATTCTTCTACATTTTCTACAAAGTGTAGGGTTTGGAGATGTGGTGTCTTGTACTTGGAAGATAGGTTTCTAAGGAGCTTGGGAATGAAGACTTGGGGAGTCCTCATAGTTTCGAGGACGAACCCACCTTGTCCACTTGTGTCTTTACTTTATGTTTTTAGATTTATGTAAGGGTCGTGTCCCTAAGTTTGTATTAAAAGAGATTTAAGTCTAATGTTATAGATGGTTTGAGACATAGTGTCATAGTTTCTCTTATTTTATAAAGTCTTCGATTGTAAAGAAAAGTTTTAAATTCTCCGCTATTTTCATATGCTTTAGTGTTCATGATATGCTAAGGGCTTGTATAAGACCTTTTCGAGGTCGAATACGCCGTGTTACAACTAGGGGGTGCTCTCGGGTCATGACAATATAAGTAGGAAAATTTTATATTGGAATGATAATGTCTACATACTTTATAAAGTTGTATTTATACATGCTAGGATTAATTGGGTTAAGTGGACATGTGGTCACTATCTTTTTTTGTTCCTACCATTGTTGGTTTCAATTAATGGATGTTGTTTAATAATGCATGCATATCTTCTTGATTTTGTGAGATTCCAATTCGAATATGAACTGTTTTCAAGAAGAGAGAAATGATATCATTCATGATGGAATACCCAATTAAAGTTGAATTCGAGGATGAGTTATTTTAAGAAGAGGGGGATGATAGTATCCATAGAAGACTACTCCATGCAAGAACAAGGATGAAGCTTTAGAGTCTCCAAGGAGGCCCATGACCAGATCTCAAACCAAAGATTTCAATGACAAGCACAATCGGCTTCAATTGCAGATTTAAAGGTGTCTTGTTCAGAAAGAAGAGCTAAAGCCCAAGGAAGATGAATTGTTTAAATGCTACAACTATTTGGTGGCCCGGATTCAAGTCCAAGAGGAAGAATAATGAGGTCCAATTTTGTGCAAACTAGGTCAAGAAGAGTTCAAGAATCAACCACCACAAAAGATTGCTTTCTACCTAAGTTTTGAGAGAAGACTAGTCAAACATTGCAAGATTGTCAAGATTCTTTTCCTAGTTTGATTTTATCTTATTTATTTATTTATAGGTTAGATAATATTTTCCTTGATTTATGGACTCCCTAGTACTATTTAGAACTACTAAATGGTTTCCTAGTTACTTGGATCTTTTTATAGCTTTAGAAAATCAAATCTTTTGTAATTCTACAATCATTCCTTCGAATTTCTCATATTTTTATTTTTAGTTTTCTGATTCTTTTAGTTTTGCTTCCGTACTCTAAATTGGGATCTTCCTAACCCCATTATTATCATTTAATGTGCTTTTTCAAAACTTTCAAAATTGCCTCAACCTGATCTCCACTCAATTAGACAGACACAATCACCGTCAAAGTTTTTTTATCCCAAAGAAACGCATATTGACGATGTGTGGGAAGCCGTTTTAATTTAATAGTTGGGGGCTCAATTATTGATGGTTTTGACGAAGGATTTTTTCTATTTTAAAATCCAAGTCAAGCTTGTTTGGGTTGTATGAGTAAGTACCCTTTCCCACCAATGCATTGCAAAGTTCATCAAAGTCATATTCATAAATGTCTGAATAATTCAAGAGGGCTGCTTTCAATGGTTCTCTAACAAGCAACTCTTCTATGTTCAACTTTTCAATTCCAACCATGGTGTCTATTCGAGACACCCTTGCTGATTCAAAAGGTTGCTTCATAGCTTGATGTACATTAAGCCTTACCTTATCTTCGCTAAATATAAGGTTCTACTCTTTTCCTTGCATGTTTAAAAGGGCCTGCCCAAGGGAAAGGAATGGTCTCTCCAATACAATTGGTACTTCCTTCTCACTTTCCACGTCTATTATTTGAAAATCCATCAGAATGGATATATATTTGACAGTTACCAACACGTCTCGAATGACTCCCATAATTTCTTTGATTGACCCATCACCCATCACTAGCTTTATTTGAGATGGTGAAAGGGTGAAATGTTACACCTAGCAAATGTTGACAAAGGCATAATATTGAAATTTGCATCCTTATCAATCAGGGAGCCTATCCATTCCCCTTATCCAGTTTGACATGGAATTTCAAGATGCTGAAGTTTGTTGTGCATCCTCATCCTCCCTTTTGTGAAAATGGTATTAAAAGAACTTGTAGAATTGATTCTCTCTTTGTCATAAAAACTCAAAGGTGTACACAAAGTCTTCATGAATTGAGCATTACTTGTTGCGGAGACATATTCATTTATGCTTGGAACATGGACATTGACTGATCCTAGCATCATTGAGAATTTTTTATAATAGGTGTTTCCATTGAATCTTCTAGAATACACTAAGGAATAGTGACCATACCTTATACAAGGCTTACTCAACCACAAATCTTCCGTTATTTGTTTCTAAGTTCTTTCTTTTAGTTCCCCATACATGTGCTTAAGAAAAGTAGATTCATGATCCTTACTCCCCTCGTATAGCTCCATTGTATGATTATAACACAATTGGAATGAGAGTTGATTCATCCTTTGTTCTAAGTATTGAATTGAAAAGGTATGTGATTCTGCGTTTTGAGTAAGGAGTACAAGGTGATGCTTGATGAGTCTGAGATTTGGACTCATTTGGGGCTTTGTATATATAGATTTAGTGTCATCAAATACTTAATTTGTGCTATAAACTGATGTTAAATCCTTGATTTTCAGGTATATGGATTGAGGAACAAAGAAAGAACACTAAGAGGTAAAAAGGAACAAAACAAACTAAAGAATTGAAGAAAGGAAAGCCCGGTGATCGCCAAGAGCACTTGGCGAATCGCCGAGTGACTAGATTGACTGCCTAAAGTTCCAGTGTGCCAACCCTGAGGGAAGAAACCAAGTTGGCGACAAAAAGGAGCAGTCGACTACTCACCAAACAGTTCCGCGAAGCAAAGATAGATCACCCAAAGTTACAGAACTCGAGGATACTAAATGCCAAGGCGAAAAGGCAATGGAAGAGATCAAAGGGCGGTTCGTCGAGTGGTTCGGCGAGCCCACTTACTTCACCAAATGGCCCTTTGTAGCTTATTTTTGGCGACTATAAATTAGATTTTGAACATTTATTTTAGTATGCTAACATAGACTAAATTAGTTTAGAACATTTTTCTCTATAGTTTTTCATAGTTTTTGAAGAACATTAAAATTCAATTTGGAGATTTTGGGAGTGGGTTTCAGATTTTCTACAAATTAAAGCATTGTAAAGACTAAATTACTCTTACCAAGTTGATGGCTAATCGATTCGGTAATCATTTTTACTCTTTTATGATATTTGGCTGAATCCCCAATTCTTGGGGTGTAATCATGTGATTATGGGTATTGTTAATTACTAGTTTAAATTTTGAATTGAAGTGAGTTTAATCATTAATTGAGGTTTAATTTATGAATTGTAGTTGCAAATGTAGTTCTACTTTTGTGTTTTTGGCTTGCTCGAGAGAGAGGTTTTAGAACTAAGATTATTGATTTATGATTTGTAGGTATTGGGTTGAGCTAGGTTTTACTCGAGAGAGTGAAGCATAAACCCAATCCTACCCATCTAGCTCGAGAGACTGGATGAATTAAGGTGTGGGTTGTTCTTTATTGTCATGCTTGTTGATGTTCGAAAGAAATCACCTGATTCGGGATAGTTGTTCGAGAGAAAGCTATCTCCCTTTTAGGCTAGCCTACTCACTGTTATTTAGTTGTTTACTAGTAGTTTCAATTATCCATATATCGAAATTTTCCTATAATCGATCACATCCCGAGAATCTCTCTCCTTATTGTTCTTTCGAATTGCTTGTGACTGCTTTGTAGTTGATAATTACAAACCAATACCCCCATCTGACATTCGTGTCACCCCTTTTACTTGATTAATATCTTTCTCGATAATTTCTATTCATATGGCTGATTAGACCCCATTCGTACTTCTTGATTGAATTCTAAACACGTACCGCTCCTTATGGGATTAGACCCCCACTCATTTCTTGGATTTTATACTAATTTACGATCGTTGACACCTAGAATTGAATGAGGTGTGCTTGAAACGTTAAATAAATGCTTCAATTCCTCTACTCACTCTTTGGTAGAAATAATCTTCTCCCAAACTTGTTCTAGCATTATTTCCATGTTATTTTCAGTCAATGAGTTTTGCTTAGGCTCTTCATAAAACTTTCTTCTGTTCTAAGCATGGTTCTTTCTCTCGTTTCACTGAGCGTTTTATTGTTCTCTTAGGGAATAAGAGATTGAACCCCTCATGTAGACCTCTTCATCGCTTGACACAGGCTCTTCGAGGAAATAAACCTCAACTTTACTTGCTCCCAAGTTTTGATATGCATTCACCATGTTTGAACTCTGTAATTTCTTCTTAATTGGACAAGATGCAAGGGCTTCAATGGTTTTGGTAGCTTCAATGACTTTCCTATCTCTCACTTTAGTTTTTCTTCCTTGCCCCTCATATTTTCAGCGGAGTGACACCCATTGTCCCCTCATTTACCATTACTTTCCAATCAAGGTTTGTTCTCACAACTTTTTCTTGTAGATCCTTTGCTCTATCAAATAATTGATCCATAATTGCTCCACATGCCAATCCATAAAGGATCTCTTTGTTCCTGTCACAATATAGGGGTACCCCCTAGATGTAACATGACGTATAACCTTGAAGGACTCCATACCAGCCACTTAGCTCTCATAACATAATAAATAGAATAATAAGAGTTAAACAATAGTCCAAGTCCAAATAATTTTATAAAACGAAAAGCGGAAGTCTTTAAATCTTGTCTCAACATAGCTAGCTAATATAATAGAATGAAATTGGGCCTAGCCCATACATCATGTTCAAAAGAGAATTACAAGAAGGAAACTAAAACAATAACTCTGTCCTCAAAGCATGAAGACTCACTAAAGCTCAGGAAATCACGAACTCAACAACTAGCCATGAGACTCGAAAACCTGTCTATCAGACCCTACATTTGGGGAAAATATAGGCAAGAGTATACGTTAGTACAAAACAATGTACCAAGTATAATAGCCATGCATAAAACATTTAAAATATGCTAAAAAGGGAAATTTCATTTCATGACATGCAATTGACCAAGTTAAACATCATATGAAAGAGTTCTAAATCATAAGTCATAAGTCATAAATCATGGTCAATGCAGGCTAACTTCTTTAACATCTTTGAACTCATACTTGATACTCCTTGAGTAACCTTAGTTCATTATTACTTGTGGGAAATAGCCTTAACCGACATGAGACCATGTGAGCTATAACATGGAATTCAGTGTCTACCCCACACCAAAAAGAGGTTATTCTACTTGCCTAAGGTAGAACCTTGAACTTCTAGCTTAAGTGGATCCACTAGCTAATCAACCTTTGTGGGCACTGATGAGTCCACAAATTGGACTCATTTTGGGATTTATTTTGGTAAGAATATTGTCCTCGAATGCTTATTTTGTCTCAATATCTTATGAAAACTCTTAAGTTTCAGGTATTTGAAGTTTTAGCGAAAGCATGGATGCTTAGGCGCAAAAAGGAACAAAGAGGCTGAAAAGAACGAAGAAGCTGAAGCCTGAGCTCCGCAGAGCACACTTGGCGAGTCGCCAAAAGAACAAACTCCGCCCTTTGTTCTAGTATGCGAAGCCCTGAAGTAAGAGGATAAAAAAGGCGATGAAAAGAGTAGTCGGTGCTTCGCCGAATAGTTCCGCGAAGCAATACTATACCGCCCAATGGTCCAGAACGTGAAAATGCTGAAGGCAAGCACTAAACGACGATGAGACAGAAGAAGGGCGAGTCGCCGAGTCATTCGGCGAACTCAACTAACCTCGCCGAACTATCTGCCAACACTAATTTCTGATGGCTATAAATACTAAACTCTTTATTAATTTTTAGGAGCCGAACCATTATTATTATTTTCTCTGAAGTTTGGAGAGGGTTTTGTGAGAGACTTAAAGAGAGAAGGATCTTATCTTCCCCAGGTTGGAAATGGGTCTTCTCCATTCTTCTTCCTTTGCTTAAATCAAGGTTTAATTTCTTATACCGATTTTATTTTAGTATCATTTTAGGTGTATTTTGTTATTTCTTGATGAGTGACTAAAAACCCCATTCTTGGGGTGTGATTTAGCAAATATGTGTTGATATTGTTGTTGGGTCTTGCTTGCTGATAGATTATATGTATTTTAATGATGATTTCACCTAGTGGTTGTGGTTTAATTTAATGGAGTTGCAAATACAAAACCACCTATGTGTTTTCGGCTTGCCCGAGAGGGAGGTCGCGAAACCAAGACTACTAGACTGATGGCCTAAGGAATGGGTCGACATGAGGTTCAGTCCGAGAGGGTGAACCCTAGTCCTATATCCTAACATTCAGCTCAAGAGAGTGAGTGGGGGTAAGGCGTATGCTGGTCTTCATGCGGCAAGTGGGTGTCCGAGAGGAACCCATTTGAAACGAGGTAAGTTGCCCGAGAGAGAACTTATTTCCATCTAAAGCTTAGCCTAGTCACTATTATCTTGCAAATTTCCTATCAAAAGCATGTACCCAACGATTTATCTCAACTTGTATTGCGGTCACACCCCAAGAACTTTCCCCCATACTTGATTTTCTTGTTAATTTTTGTTGTTTTTACTACTTGTGATAAAACCTCCAATTGATATTTGACACTTTTGTGTCCCCCCCTTTAATTTAATATGTTTTTAATCGTTAATGTCTTTAGCTATGACTAATTAGAGCTAAATTTTATTTTTCTATTAATTCTCAAAACCAATCCCTTGGGACACGACCCCAACCTTTAGTTGGGTTACTATCTTATTGATGATCGTAGACACTCTTACCGTAGGTTAGTGTCGTTGGTCACGATAAGCATAAAAATGGTGCCGCTGCCGGGGAGTGGTATTATTTGAGAATTAATAGATTAGTAGAATTCTTGTTCTTCTTAGTTGTAGTGTCGCTAACTTTACTTTTAGTCTTGTTTTTCATTGAGTTGTCCATTTAGGTGAGCATGGCTGAGCAGAGTAGTGGTAAATTGGTTGAAATGAGCCAAGGAGTGCAAAAGGACCTCCCGCTAACCGCACTGGCATCTCAGCTAAACGATTTTACCACCAAAATCTTATTGGTGGAAGTTCAATGCAACAACAAGGGGAGGTATGTACCCCCTCGTGAGTGGAGAAAGACTAGAGATGAGGGAAAAATTGTGTCGAGGACACACTTCAAATCATTATCCAAAAGATCACCAATCAGGATCGAGTGTTGGAAGAAATGAAGGAGAATATTAAAGTGCTGAGTCAAATGATTGGATCCCACTCTAGATCAATCCAGCTAATCAGGTCACTCCTGAGTTTTGCAAAGCCTCATCTCCACCCAAATGATATATTGGGGGCACCTAGTGACACTAGGGCCAACCCCAATAACGGAGAATGAGACAGGATTTGTGTCGTGCCACGACGTAAAATAAGGCGCTTCTTGAGAGGCAACCCAAGGTTTTACTGCTTTTAATTATTCTGTTCGAATAATGGTGTGCTAATTTTGTAGGTTAAAGTGAGAAAGGTGTTGAAAATAGCAAGTTGGCGAGCCAAGGATCAAGTGGGTGAGTCGCCGAATCTATCAGTGATTCCGACTTAATCAGCCGTTGGGACCCCAAAATAAGGGATGTTCTATAAAACTCGGCCAGGTAAGTATTCGTTCGGCGCGTCGCTGAGTTGATCGGCGATAAGACTAATGTCGCCGAATGACCGAGAATTGAACGGTTATATAAAGCCAAATGGTCAAAATGTTTGAATCTCTCACTTTCCCTTGTCTCAAACTCCTCAAAATCACACCAAAGGTACTTTTTCTTAGATTTTTACCTCTCCATTAGTATTTTAGTTGGTGAATAGTGTTTGGGGTCGGATCTCTTTGCTGCCTAGCGTTTCAAAAGGCAATTTGATCGGCATCAAAGTTTAGTCCATAAAACCCCGAATTTATCTTAAAAGTTTTTGCACTCTTTTGTAATTGTAGTATCAGGATGACATGTGTTGGGCCTCTCTAATAGAAATAAGTTGATATGTTATGTGTGATCCGAACTTAGTTGCCTAAAATATTTTAATAGTCAAATGCCTTGTTGTTTGTGCTTTAATTTGATTAAGATTGAAACAGGTGCCACTTGATTGTCATTGCATTGGTTGGGTAACACCTAAATAGCCCACATTTGTGCTAAATAACAAAAGTTTCTCAATGAAGGAATGGGTGACGACATTCTTAAGGGTGATCGTAGTTAAATGGGTAAAATTTGGCAGGACCAGAAGAAGTCTGAGTACTCTGGAATGATAGGAAGTATGGGTCTTGTGTGAATTTCGTGTCTGCACGCTTTAATTTCATTTTCAGTGCTTGTAAAGTCGATTCTAAGAAGTGAGTTAAAAAATTAGGCATGGTGAATTATTTAGCGAGTTGGGTCATGCTTGCCATACGATTCGGCGGTCACCTACTGATCTTAGATCGCCCTTCATTCATGTCTATAGTGCTGAGAGATCTGTAACTTTTGGCGGACACGTCCGTGGTCGCCGAAGGTAGTAGACGACTCGCTAGTAGGACTTTAGACCGCCCTGTGCACGCCTTCTCTACCCTCTTTCACTGTATCTTTTGATGGACTACATTGTCATGGCCGAAAGTAGTCGGCGTCTCGCCAAATAGACCTTCTCATCGCTTATTTGCCTAGATTTCAAACTAATCCCTTTGGCGAGTTCGACCTCGCCAAAGAGATTTGGCAATTCGTTGACTGATCGGCGAACCTTTCTGCTTCAGATTTTCTGTGTTTTAGTGTGATTGTTCTTCTGACTAATCACAAACTTTTGCAGATATGGTACGCACAAACCTAAACGCACCACCTCAGAAAAAGGCAACGAGAATTACAATCAATGAAGGAGGATCACGTCCTACACAGAAAAGAAAATAAGATCTCCCACCGGGAGATAAGGCAAACGAAAGAAGCATATCGCTAGAAAAGGGTCAGCTATTGAGCCAGATTTCTCTGAACCGGATGATGAACAACCTTTCATTCACCGACAGAATAAACTGAGAGATAGACATCAATCCACACCCACCAGAGTTCCATCAGTCGTAACTCCTCCTACTACTGAACCAGTGCCAGCTCCGGCACCACCTTTAGTGGACCCTGCACTCCCCGTAGGTCCACCTCCACCCAGATTGCCGAACAGGTTGAAAGGCGATGGTTACGAACCATTCTAGAAGAAAAGTTACTATTGGCGGAGGGTTTGGAAGGTAAGCATGATGAGGTGCTTGACATGCTCAAGTATCATAAGTTCGAGTAGTTCACTAAGCCTCGGGGCCCTTATATTCCTTCCTGGGTCCGGGAATTCTACTTAGCCTATGGGGAGTTGGTCCTAAAAAATAAGAAAAAGGCTAGCGAGTTCCGACCAGTGAACTCGGTTATGGTGAGAGGCAAGGAGATCAATTGTCACAGTGAGCATATTAATGTTGTACTGGGTCGACCGCTGCACTCGGTATTGCCCTACCTGGGTTTGCCTATCGTTCCAGACCTGGATGATTTGAAGGGTTGGTTAGATCCGATGATTTCTGACATCACCCCGAGGAGGTTGGATGCGGGATCTCCTGTTGAGAAGAGGGATATGAACATCGCCTCCCGGTACTGGTTTGGCTTCATCAACAGCACTATCATGCCATCCCAGAACAAGTCCATTATGCGTCATCCTAAAGTGGCGTGCCTTGGTTCTATCATTGCCAGGAGGCGGATCAACTTGGGACTGCTGGTTTCATAGGAGATGGTTGTGAGAGCCAAACTGACACTGACATCCCTGTCATTTCCTGTTCTGATTACTGAGTTATGTCGGCGTGCTGGAGTACCCTGAGATCCTGCTAGTTATATAGAGGTCACCCTGTCGTCCTCCACCGATATCTGGCATATATAGGTAGAATTTACATGAGAGGAGAATGACAGGAGAAGAGCAGCCCCACCAGATACTTCTCCAGAGATCAATGTTGACTCATTATCAGTAGATACACCTTCGTCCACCCCGGCCTCTAAGCCCTCAGGTATACCAACTCCTTCTTCTTCTTCCTCACAAGCTTCAGGTGCTTCCTCATCCTCCCAGCCTGCCAGAATCACTCAGGCCATGATCCTGAAGATGAGGCAGTTGGCCTATTCAGCTGATGTGAGGGCTACCCGACTGGAAAGGTTTGTTCCAAAGATGATTGACATGGCCATACTAGCAGCACTTACTCCCATTCAGACTTATGTTGATGCCTTGACACTAAAAGTTATGGCCTGAGAGAGCAGACAGCGGGAAACCTCTGAGGTGATGGCTTTAAAAGCCGAGATTGCAAGTTTGAGAAAGGACGTAAACTACCTTAAGTCTACCGACTTCACTTCACTCATAGAGAGGGCATATGATAAGGATGTTCATGTGACCACCGTAGATGTGCAAAGGGATAGTGCAACATAGACAGAGTCGGATGCAGAAATCGACTAGGAGTTAATAGCAGCACAGGTTGAGGAGATAACAGAGAGCTAAGATGCGAGCATATTCAGAGATCTGCCAGATCTAGTAGAGACAATTATGCAGAGGGTGATCCAGACATCGCCGATCGAGACGTCCACAGTAGCCCCTAGTGGATCTAGCACTGATTTTCCATCTGAGACTACTCTGGGCACTGATGCCCCAGCCGATAGAGAGACTGCGTATCCAGGACCTTTCTGTACCCTCCTCTCTATCTTGCTTACATCTACTTTTGGAGTCTTACTACTTGCATTTGAGAACATACGCTCTTATTTGTGGTGGGGTGAGACCAACCTTGTTTCGCTTGTTTCAGATATTTGTTGTCTTGTACATATTTGGGCTATCCTATTTAAAATTGTTTTTACACTGCTCTTTGTGGATGTTTGAGCTCATGGCTCCACTTACTTTTAATTGCAAATGATTTTGACCCTTCCAAAAAAATTTGAATTTTTTGCACATTTTTGCCACCCTTCGTGAGTTGAATGTGGCTATTCTTTCGCAAAAATTTGAGTCTCTGTTTTGATCAATACCGATGACTTGAATAGTGCTCTCAATTGAACGAACACGAATGTACGACTACGATGAGGCCAAATGAAGTTGCATAGACAATATATGAACTCTTTGCATCTTGTAGTGATTAGCCATTTATCAAATTGATTCTCTTGTAATGACCGTTGCACACTAGCTAAAGTGTGTAGTCTTGTTTGACTTAAGTGTCGATGCCTTGTGTGATTACCTTGTTTTGAACCATGCATGAATAAACCTAGAATTTTCCCTGTTAGTCTAATTGATTTAGAAAGGTGTCCTCTTGAGATGATCTTAGGAAACTTTAAAGAGTGTGAGCCAAATTTGACATATACCTCTTTTGTGGCCTACCCGTGAGCGTGTGATACTCTTTTGAACAGCCTTTGAACCTTACCTTTCTTTGGAAAAACCTTGATGAACCCTAGACCTTACTTGACCCACTACCTACAATCCTCTTGAGTTGTGGTTTAGCAAATAGCCAAAAAGCCTAAGTCAGGGGTGTGGTGAAAAGGAAAAGGAGAAGTTAGGAAGTGCAAGAAAAGTCCCCCTTAACCCATGGTATTGCATAAAAGTGGAAACCCCTTCAATTCAAAAAAAATGTGGAATAAAGTACGAAGGAAATTGGGTTTCCAAGCAATCCAAGAAGATGAATAAAAAGATGACTTAGATGTACTAGAAAAAGAATTGATAAAGGAAAAGAAGGGAATGCCTTTAAAATACCGCATCTCACGAGGAAGAAGTCACTGATCCTAAATGACCATACCTTTGCACTCAGCCCCATTACAAGCCTTAGAAATACCTTTTTGATCTTGAGTAAGCCAATTCAAAAGTCGATTGGAAAATAAGGTCAAACCTATGGGTGAAAACATGCATTATGTTCCTCTTTTTGAGTGTGGGCGTTGCATCTGATTCCTGATCTTAAATTGATTAACCTATAGGTGTGAATATGGAATCATTCTTTGTGTGTGGGCATTTAGATACTCTTTGTTTAGCTTCAACTTGCACAAGTAGCAAGTATTGCGAGCATGAGAATATTTGGTAGAGTTGTGTCACCACTTGAATCTTTGAGTACACAGTTGATTCTTGCATAAGTAAATTGAGTCTTGTTGTGTGCATTCATGTTTGAGTCTTATGTAGCACTGTTTAAGACATCCTTTTTGAACGGCTGAACTTGAGTCTGTTTGAGGACAAGCAAAAGTTTAAGTTGGGGGTGTTGATGAGTCCACAAATTGCACTCATTTAGGGCTTTATTTTGATAAGAATAGTGTCCTCGAATGCTTATTTTGTCTCAATATCTAATGAAAACTCTTAAGTTTCAAGTATTTGAAGTTTTAGCGGAAGCATGGACACTTAGGCGCAAAAAGGAACAAAAAGGCTGAAAAGAACGAAGAAGCTGAAGCTTGAGCTCCGTCGAGCACACTTGGCGAGTCGCCATAAGGACAGACTCTGCCCTTTGTTCCAGTATGTGAAGCCCTGAAGGAAGAGGATCAAAAAGGCGATGAAAAGAGCAGTCGGCGCTTCGCCGAATAGTTCCGCGAAGTAGTACTATACTGCCCAATGGTCCAAAACGTGAAAATGCTGAAGGCAAGCACTAAACCACGATGAGACAGAAGAAGGGCGAGTCGCCGAGTCATTCGGCGAACTCGACTAACCTCGCCGAACTATCTGCCAGCACTAATTTCTGATGGCTATAAATACTAAACTCTTTATTAAGTTTTAGGAGCCAAACCATTATTATTATTTTCAAAATAGAATTGTACTTTTTGGGATATTTTCTCTCAAGTTTGGAGAGGGTTTTGTGGGAGACTTAAAGAGAGAAGAATTTCATTTTCCCCAAGTTGGAAGTGGGTCTTCTCCATTCTTCTTCCTTTGCTTAAATCAAGGTTTAATTTCTTATACCCATTTTATTTTAGTATCATTTTAGGTGTATTTTTTTATTTCTTGATGTGTGGCTAAAAACCCCTATTCTTGGGGTGTGATTTAGTAAATATGTGTTGATATTGTTGTTGGGTCTTGCTTGTTGATAGGTTAGTTGTATTTTAATGATGATTTCACCTAGTGGTTGTGGTTTAATTTAATGGGTTTATAGTTGCAACTACAAAACCACTCATGTGTTTTCGACTTGCCCGAGAGGGAGGTCGTGAAACCAAGACCACTAGACTGATGGCCTAAGGAGTGGGTCGACATGAGGTTCAGCCCGAGAGGGTGAACCCTAGTCCTATATCCTAACACTCAGTTCGAGAGAGTGAGTGGGGTAAGGCATAGGCTGGTCTTCATGCGGAAAGTGGGTGTCCGAGAGGAACCCATTTGAAACGGGGTAAGTTACCCGAGAGGGAACTTATTTCCATCTAAAGCTTAGCCTAGTCACTATTATCTTGCAAATTTCCTATCGAAAGCATGTACCCAACGATGTATCTCAACTTGTATTGCTGTCACACCCCAAGAACTTTCCCCCATACTTGATTTTCTTATTAATTTTTGTTGTTTTTATTACTTGTGACAAAACCCCCAATTGATATTTGTCACTTTTGTGTCATTCCCTTTAATTCAATATATTTTTAATCGTTAATGTCTTTAGTTATGACTAATTAGAGCTAAATTTTATTTTTCTATTAATTCTCAAAACCACTCCCTTGGGACACGACCCTAACCTTTAGTTGGGTTACTATATTATCAACGATCGTAGACACTCGTACCATAGGTTAGTGTTGTTGGTCACAATAAGCATCATGCACATAGTTATGGAATACGGAGATTGCTACTAGAAACCCGAACTCTACTTCGTGAAGGCTTCCATCTCATGAGATTACTTTGGGAACCCGGACTCTATTATGTGAGAGCGTCAATATCATATACAATATCAACTTGGTGCTAAGCATAAATTCTCATGGAATAGTCATTTCTTACTTGACTTTATTACCCATGAAAAGGTGACCTTGGACAACCAATTCATGCTAGTTTCATTAAGATAGCTCCTAGTATTTGATTCAATTAGGTGAGAAAGCCTTTCAACCTAAGAATCCTTTCTATGTGAGAAAACCTTTCACATCATGCTAGTATGTGTTTTAGTGAGAATAGCCTTTCACAACACAACATCGTCATTGGTACTTTACTCTCAAAGAACCCTTAAAACATTTGCATAAATTTCGTAAAACAATGCATAAGTCCATAATTCACCTCCTTGAGGTCAAAACCTAATTTTAATCATCAACTCTTAGAATGGGTTAGATATGGATTTCATCATAAATTCATGTAAAACTAGTAATACATGCTCAATTTCATAAAAATCTTCCTTTCAGATCAAAATCCCTCAACTTATGGTTCATAACTTGAAAACATAGGGATCACATGGGTTCATAGGGGAATTCATCATAAAAACATTGCAATTCATCAATTCATGCATAGAAGATCATAATTAACTCATTTAAATCAATAATAAATAGAACCTATGATAATTGATGAAAACCTTAACTCAATTGGGGAATTCTACCTTTTGAAATAGAGAGATTTAGGAACTCCATGGATGAAAGGAATCCATGGATCAAGACTAACATACCTTGAGTCCAAAAGCTAGCCTTCAATGGAGGAATTGGAACCTGAGCTTGAAACCCTAGATGAATCCTTCTTGTTCTTCTTCTTCTTCAAGTTTCTAGAGAGGGAATATTTGAGAGGAATTAGTTTTATTTTGGGAATTTGGAAGAATGAAATAAATTGGGTGAATTGGGGAAGGGGGGGAGGGGGGTTAAAAAGGTTTATATAGGGCTCCTAGACATAGGCAAAGCAACATAGTATAGGAATTAATTAATTAGGAAAAGACTCAACTTCTTCTAAAATAAATGACAGCTTCCCATCCACGGACCCCAAGTCGGTGGACCGTGGTCTGGCCCACCCACCGTCTTGGTGGACCATCAACCAGTGTCTGAAAGTTGATTTTGGGGCCTCGAACAATGTCCCCGACCAAGGACTGTGGTCTGAATCGAAAGATGCAAGTATTTTCATGATCATAATTATGCTATTTTCGTATGCATGTCTTAGATTATCATATTTTCATGAACTATGATACTTTCGTAATAATGTATCACTTAGTATATACTTATATCACTAATTTAGATGCTCATCTATTAAAGTATCTTTCAGATTATGTTCAAGTTACCATTATTTATGAGCTACTCATTATTATCAATATGATTCAGTAGTACAAATTATTACTGTTTCCAAATTAATGCCTAATTCCGTTAGGAGTATAGTTAGCCAAGTTGGACTAGTGTCGATTACCCAAGTCCCAAAACTACATGCCCCGTAGGTTATGTCTCGAACATACATTAGCTAGTGGATCCATCATAGCTAAGAAATCATGGCCTTTATCTTGGAAAGTAGGACACTCTTTTTTCGGTGTGGGAGTAGTATACTAGACTCCATGTAATAGCACACATGGTTTATGTTGGTTTTAGGATCTCTGATATACCGTGAGTTTACGGTATTTCTAATACATTTCACTTACAAGTTGTGTGTGTCTAGGGCCTTTTTATATTGGTTTTTATGTGTTTTTATCATGTTTTGCAGGAAAGGTGTTCAGGCGCGGAGGTTTAGAAAAAGTTGAGAGAAGTGCAGAAAAAGGCATCCACAAAGGTGATCTACGGACCGTATGTCCATTCACGGTCTGTAGGTTATGACCGTAGATCAGCAGGCATGGTATTGAGGACAAATCAGGGAAATCTGACCAAGTGTGGAACCACGGTGCCCATCGACGGTCCGTAGATTGATCTACGGACCGTACTGTTGATCCGTAGAGTGACACTGCGAGGGTTCTAGTACCTGATTTTTGAAGATTCTAAGTATGGAGCTACGGAGAGGATTGACGGACCGTAGATCGATCTACGGTCCGTACTGTTCGTCTGTCGTTGGCTTCAGAGAAGCTGATTTTTGGAAGCTGAAATATTTTCTAAGTCCCGAGTGACGGAAGGGACTTACGGACCGTAGATCCATCGACGGTCTGTAAGTCGGTCTCGTGGATTGAAGACGCGTACCTGAACAAAACTTTCCTTAATTTGTTTCCTTTTGTATTTAGGATTTGTTTTCTATAAATAGGACATGTAAACCTCGTTTTTAGGGGTTAGACATTATTATTCTAGTTTTACTTTGTAACCTTGGAGATTAATTTGCAACTCTAGCAATTATTGATTTCCCAAGTTCGTTTGAAGATTTTGGCTTTGCAATTTGAGTAAAATTTTTGGGTTTATTATTCTCTCTACGTAAGTTCATGATTTCTTCATCTACAATTATGAATTGTGTTCTTGCCAATATGAGTAACTAAATCCACAACTAGGGTTGTGGGAACCATGATTGATTAACAAAGTATGAATAGTAAATAAGCAATTCTTGAATAGTGTTTTTGCATGCATTGATAATTCTTTCGTTTAGAAGTCTTTTTAACGAATGCACGTGTTAGAACTCGCCTTGTTGCTACTTGCCGGACCAAGGAGGTAATCAACAAGAAAAGAATTATCAACATAGATTTAGTGTGATACTATCTAATAGGCTAGTGTCGATTGGTGCGAAGTAATAACTAAGTCAAACATCGATTATGATGTCTAATATGAGGTAAAGGTAAGGGTTAGTAAATTATACACACGTAGCCGGACCAAGGTGCGGGGTGAAATTCTCTAGATGCCGGACCAAGGATTTAGAGATACCTAACTTATCACTTTGCATGTAATACACTAGAAGAGGATTGTTATTACTAGGATTACTGCATTATGAGATTGTGGGGAACACGTATACCCTAGTTATTTCTCTTATCTTGATAATAACCAGAGTTGAGTTTGATTATTGATTACTTATTAAGTTCTTACTATTTGTTTCACACAAGCACAACCCCCCTTTTTATTACCTGTTTCTGGAAATAATTTGACTAATTGAATATAATTGTTAGTTAAAGTAAAGTCTAAACCATTTTCCTTGTGGGATCGATCCCAACCTACAAGTTGGGTTCTTTACTTGATAACGATCGCTTACACTTCTGTAAGGAGGTGTAATTTGAGCGTATCAATCTCCCATAGTCAAAAATTTAGATATCGCGTGACCTTGTATATATGTATTTCAAATCAGATTGTCATAGTTTTATGTTATTTTACTTGGTCATTGCATCAACATATTATACAGATTCAGTATGTTCAGATACCACATTAGTTATGCATTTCCTCATACTTAGTACATTTCAAGTACTGATCGCATACTTTGTTACTATATTGTTTGATAATATAGGTTCTGATACTCATTATCAGTCATGCGGTTAGTACAAATCTAGTCAGTTGCAATACGTTTGGTAAATTCTCATCTCCTCAAGGACACCACTTATGATTTCCCCTCAATACTTTCCAGAAAATGTTTTTCAATTTTCTCATGTTTGATTGGGTTAAATGTCTTGGAAAATGTTTTTCAAATCAACTAATTTTTCTCAAATTTAAGGAAAATGACTTTCCTTCAAAACTTAAGGAAAATACTTTCCAAAACTCTCTTCCAACTTCAAATTACAATTTTTTTTGTTGAAAAATCAATTTATTTTGTTCCTACCATCAAATCAGCTCCCCTCCCCCCCCCAACCACCCCAAAAAAAATTTAAAGTTTATTTTTAAAAAATGTTTTTAGCTTCAATTGTTTTACCCCACCCTCACCCTACCCCCAACCCCTACCATCATCCCCCCCCCCCAAAAAAAAAATATTAAAAGTTGTTTTTAAAAGATATTTCTAATTTTAATTTTTAATTTTTTTACCCCCTACCCTCGCCCCCCATTAACCCCCCTACCAGCCCCCACCCCCTTCAAAAAAAAATTAAATTTGTTTTTAAAAAATATTTTCTACTTCAAATTTTTATTTTTTCACCCCTACCCTTGACCCTCCCCCCGCTAGCCCCCCTCCCCCAAAAAATAATAATTCAAGTTTGTTTTTTAAATAATATTTTCAACTTCAAAATTTTAATTTTTCACCCCGATCCTTGACCCCCCACCCCCAAAAAATTTTTAAGTTTCTTCTTAAAAAATATTTTCAGATTCAAAATATCATTTTTTTCACCACTATCCTCGACCCCCCACCCACCCACCCCTACCCCCCCCCACCAAACAAAAATTTAAGTTTATTTTTAAAAAATATTTTCAGCTTCAAATTTTTATTTTTTCACCCATACCCTCGACCCCCCTCCTCCCCCCACTCCCCTGCCACCCTAAAAAAAAATTAAGTTTGTTTTTAAAAATATTTTCAATTTCAAAAATTATTTTCTACTCTAGTAAAAATAAAAGATATTTCTCAAAAATATTTTTCATTCATAAATCAAACACTAAAAATCTTTTTTGAAAAATATTTTCTACTCACCAACCAAACATGAGAAAATAAGTCAAAAATCTACTTATTTTTCAGGAAAATATTTTCCTTCATACCAAACACACCCTATATTTCATTTTTCAGACACTATAGTGAGCTAGGAATTTTTCCTAGCCCCTCATGTTAGTAGAGGCTTTCCTACTTAGATTCTGCTTATGTTGTTCTTATTAGATTCTTGTTTAGTGCTACATTAGTATATTTCAGACTTTATTCAACATTTAAATAATTCTATCAAATTATGTTATTTTAGTGTTATGTCATGCCATGAGGTTAGCTTGGGATTACTTGTGTCTCTAACCACCGTGTCACATCTAGGAATAGTCTCGGAGTGTAATATAAATAAAGTGGCAAGGTAACGTGTACGCTTCTTGACCCAATCTCTCTTAAAAAATAATAATCTTTGGTTCATGAACGAATAGACTCAATGTGTAGGTGTGATACACAAGAAAGTGCATCTTGACAAGTGTATGTTAAAGTTGATTCGACAATTTTAAGCGAACCATATGTAAAAGATTTATTCAAAATTGATTTTATGTCAAGTATAATTTGATAAAAGTAACTGTGTTAGAAGCACATAATTCAAGGGTGCCTCGTACCTTTCTCTAGTTCAACAAAATTGTTAAGGAACATGAGTATAAGAACAACAATAATATATTACTTATTTATAAGTGCGTGCAAGTGATGCTTGAGACAAGCAATGCACTATCCTAAGAAACTATTTTAACTATATGAAATGTTTGTCTAGGATTAAACAAATCTTCTCTATAAGGAAAACAATAACAACAAAATATAATTACTACAAAATCAACAAGACGGGTAAATGAATTTTTGTTACGAAATAATTGTTTCGTTCTTCGTTGATCCCCAGAGAGCTCATCTTCTCAGTTTATAGAAGAAGATATGTATGACTTTGAAATAAAGAAAAGTACTCCCTCCGTCTCAATTTATGTGGCACTTTTCGGATTCAAGATTCAAACAAGTCTATTTTTAACCGTAAATTTTTCATATATCTTTTAGTTATTTTGAATTGCCAATTATTGTGACTTATAATACTTTTTACATAGTTTTCAAATATATAAATTTCATTTAATTTTTTTTTGAAGATTCCACGCGCAAATTTCCAATCAAACTTAAACTATTTGACTCTCGAAAAATGAAAAATGTCACATAAATTGAGAATGGAGAGTAATATGTTTGATTGGATGATAAAGAGCCAATGTGACTTCATGTTACTTCACGGGAAGGGCCATACCCCATCACGTGGAAAGCCATAACTTTGGACACAACTCTCTTTATAAAATGTGAAGTTGAAAAAGAAGAAATAGTCCTCAACTTAAACAAAGTCCCCTCTCTCAATCTCCAAGAAATGTATCTGTTTGAATTTTCTTTCCCTCTCTTGATCATCATCATGTGTTTTACTTATTCTACATGGTGGTACCTTAATAATAGATGGTGGAAATTAAGCTCATTGCCAACAAATTGGCCTATTGTTGGAATGTTGCCTGAGCTTATTCGAAATCTTCATCGTGTCCATGAAAAAACAACTGAAGTTCTTATAGAAAGTAACGGAACTTTTGAGTTTCATGGTCCTGTTTTTGCCAACTTCAACATGTTAGGTACTAGTGATCCTGAAAATATCCACTATATCCTTAGTAAAAATTTCTCAAACTATCCGAAGGGTGTTGAGTTTCGTAAATATTTTGATATTTTTGGAAATGGGATCTTCAGTGTTGATTATGAGCTATGGGAGATTCATAGGAAGACCACAATGTACTTAATGGGACATGCTAAGTTCCATACTTTGTTGGAGAGGAATATATGGGAAATTATCGAAAACGGGCTACGACCAATTCTTGATGATTTTGCTGAACTGACCACACTGTTTGATTTGCAAGATATTTTCCACAGATTCACTTTTGATGTTATCTGTAAATTGTTACTTGATCATGATCCGAAAAGTTTGTCTATTGGTTTACCTCATGTGCCATGTGAAAAGGCGTTCAACGACACTGTGGATGCACTTCTTTATAGATATATCCTGCCAGAATGTTGCTGGAAGTTGCAAAAATGGCTTCGAATTGGTAGAGAAAAGAAGCTTATTCAAGCATGGGAGGCTTTTGATCAATTCTTATATCCTTGCATTTCGCGGAAGCAAGAAGAGTTGATGCATAAAAGTACAATCAAAGACGAGGAATTCTCATTTTTAAATGCGTTCATCAAAATGTACGATCAATGGAAAGATGGCGATTTGGGTACTTTGCAAACATTTCTAAGGGATACTTTCTTGAGTTTGATGCTTGGTGGTAGAGACACCACGAGTGCAGCTCTCACTTGGTTTTTCGCCCTTATGGCTAAAAATCCCTTAGTAGAGAAAAAGATTAGAGAAGAGATTCAACAACAATTGCATCTAAAAGAAGATGAAAATCTCAACTTTTTCAATATACAAGAAACAAGAAAACTAGTCTATCTACATGCTGCTTTTTGTGAAACTTTGAGGCTCTTTCCATCAGTTGCAATTGAGCATAAACTTCCACTTGAATTTGACATTCTCCCGAGTGGTCACCGTGTTAGTCCAAACACGAGAGTTATGCTATCGTTCTATACAATGGGGAGAATGGAAAGTTTATGGGGAAAAGATTGCTTAGAATTCAAGCCAGAGAGATGGATTTCTAAACGAGGAGAGATCAAACATGAACCATCTTTTAAATTCACAGCCTTTAATGCAGGTCCAAGGGCTTGTATAGGGAAGGAAATGGCATTCACTCAGATAAAAATAGTGGCAGCTACCATCATACACAATTATCATATCCAAGTGGAAGATCAAATAATTTCTCCAAGTTCTTCTGTTATCATTCAAGTGAAACATGGTCTCAAAGTTAGGCTCATCAAAAGGGTTACTCTTGTGTGAACAATGCTCGGGATTCGAACCTAGGTGTCATGTAAGTTTTGAGCATACCTTTGCCATTGCATTACAGGTCTCCACTGGTTCTAAGGATGTTCAAAATACTAGATATATCAATATAAAGTAAGATTTGACCTATATATATATATATATATATATATATATAATATAGTATAATTTTTCGATGCAGGATGTCCAGCTGGACTCCGAGAAATCACCATAGCTCCACCCCTGCTTGATCATGATCATGCATCTTAATAAAATACATTTGAGTACATTAATATAATTGTTCTCGATTAGTTTTTATGTTTATAAATGCATCATGAAATGTCTCAGTTTTACTTTCGATTAATGTAATTAAACTCTTCTTATTATATATTGAAATATTTATTATTGTATGAGATCAGCTTGTATTAACGTAAATCTTTTCACCATGGTTATGGGATGTTGAATCTTTTAATTACTATTTAGAAAATTTGAGTGGAGATGTTTCTTTTCCTTCTTGTGTCATTTTTCTTTTGAGGGGTAATGACAGGGTTGAGGGTTGGATCTACGGATGAGGGTTCTCAAGAACCTAATAACTTTTATGTAGATCATAAACTTATATTGTGAAACTTTGTAGATATATAAAAGATACTATCCATGGAATTTAAAATATAGATCTGTTGATGATCTGCGACTAAGAAGGAATCAGGTAAAACTCAAATTCTAAATCCGTTTTTCAGTAATGACTAGTTGATGTGAATGTGTGTTGCACATTTATTTCTAGTTTTTATTATAAAAATTGTAAAATAAAATAGTAAATCCGAAAAAGTACTTTTAAAGCTATGCAGCTTACATTTGTGGTCACCAAACCAAGAATAACATCAACTATATACAAAGATTCAAATCATAAAATTTGAATTCTTATCGTGTACAATATCTTAATATAATGTACTGATATTTATATATATTAATAATTTTTCTAAAATCGGTTATTAACTAGAATCATTTAAGAGTTTATTGAAATCTACCAAAGTAAACTATAATGTCATATGAAAATCGAACTCGACCAATATAATAAAATCATAATTGTGGTCTTAAAAGTTGGTTGTGCATTAAATTAAAGTTGATTTGGTCAGTTACTTTGCATGATCTAAGAGCTCACTCCTAAAAGCAATCGATAAATTAAGGAATAGGAAGACATGCACGCAATATATATATATATATATATATATAGTCAAACAATTGGTGTGCAATGAGACTTTCTTAGCCCACTCTTCCTTATTACTTGGGTCTAATGTATTTGAGCTGATGATTTTTTGAAAAATGTCTATGTGCCTCAATGAGATCGTGGTAATTAGGTTTGTATATACTCCATTCTTCTGAGATTCCATCTAATGAGATTTCACTGGGTATATTATTGTTGTTGGTCCCTTTTGATGATTTTTCTTCTTTCTGATCAATGTCCAAATTTATTTGTTTTTAATTCTTTAATATTATATTCTAATTATTGGTCTTAGCTAAGCAATTAGGAGTATTATGTCATATAGGATACATGTGTCTACTTGTATACAAATTTAAGTGTTTAATTATGTGCATTCAAAGTTGGAGGACATAAATGTCAATTGAGACCAAAGTAAAGATCATATTTATGTATTACACCTTTAACATATTTGACCAAGTTTTTGAAAAATCAAAACTATCTACCTTTTTATATTAAAATTCTTATTTTATAGATTTGGAGTATTCGGTCAAATTTTTAGGAAAAAGATACAGATGCTACAAAAATAGTGAGTTAAATGTCAAAAACACATATAAACTATCTTTTTTTTTTAATTTCATGCCTAAATTATTGGGAGTGTGAGAAACACAATTAAATTATCACTCATAAGTTTAAGAAACAGATTAATGTTGATTAAATCAAAAGGCATGTAAACACACACTTAATCGCATCTGGCCTTGAATTTTTGTCCACGTCATTTTTCTTTATTTCCTCCTCCTCCGCCCCTCCCCCTCCCCCTCCCCCTTCCCCTCCCCCTCCCTCTCCCCCCTCCCCCTCCCGCTCCTCCTCCTCCTCCCCCTCCTATATTTATTAACTTCCTTCTCGATTTTTTTTTTATCCTTCTCGATTTTATACTTTGATTTCTTCTTTTATAGGCTAATTAAATTTGTTCTTCATTTTTAATTTTTAATTTTTATTGTCACGGTGGAATTCTTTTTCATGTGGTAATTTTTTTAAGAGTGTAATACACACTATCACATATTGCTTGATGTGTGTTTCTCAAACTTATAAGTGATAATTTAGGTATGTTTCTCACACTCCAATAATTTAGGTGTAAAATTTAAGAAAATGTGATAATTTAGATATATTTTGGACGTCCACAAATCACCATCATACGCCTTCATCACCGATCACCACCATCATTCACTTCCACCACCCTATCAATTACAACAACGCTATGTTTGTCACCTTATTTTATTTTTTACTATCAATTATATATATTCATTACTGTTAATTATCACCATAAACTATCACTATAAGTTAAAATAAAGATAATATTCAGATTTCATTTAGAAGGTGTTTGAATTGACTTATTTTTTTTATATTTATGAGTTTTAATTAGTTTTTAATTTTTAAAGATATTTGGCAAAAACTCAAAGTACTTTTACTTTAGGCTTAAAAAGTCAAAAAATCAAAAATCAAAAATCAAATGTAGATAGCTACCTATTTTTGGCTTTTGACTTTTGGCTTTTAAATCACTTAAAATAAATTATCCAAACACCCTCTTAGTTGCAATAGATTTCATTTAGTTGTTTGTCAATATTCTCACCTATTCATGCTATCATCATGACGTTTCATAAGCACTAAATAATAATAAAACGAATATGAAAGCCGTACTAGCAAAAGTGATGTTTTGTTTATTTATTCATTTCTTTTATAATTAAACTAGTAAATTTGTTTGTGATTCGCACGGTGTGAATTACATTTTATAAATTTATTATTAATTAAAAAGTCAATTTACAATTATAATTTGCTTAAAAACACTTTAAATATTATAAACTTTATTGAAAAATGCTCCTATTTGATTTAATTTTCATTCAACAACCAAAATTATTTCAATAAATTTCTAATATTTTGGCTTTCATATTAACTGTGGCTTGCAATAATATTCAAATGAAAAAAAAAAAATTATAGCTATTTTAGATAAGTAGAAAATATTAAAAATATAAACGATAACAATTTTTCAAACTTTAACCACATGTTAAATCTTTTCAAATGCTAAATGATGTGTTCATTGAGTTCATAATCTTACTATACTAAAAGTGTATAAATAACAATATGTTTTAGTTTTTTAACCATCAGGCATATGATTAAGAAAAATATATGAAGTACAAAATAAATATATCTACATTTTTTGTTGTTCTTCTTTTCTTCACCTTAATTTGTTTTTCCTTTCTGTTTTCATAATTAACATATTAATTGTTGGTATTAGTTCTTATTAATGTCACCATAATATAAATTGCACACATTCTTATTGTTGAAATTAAATGATTATGTAAGTAACTTTTGAATAACTACAATATTTAATGTGAGTTATGGATATTACTAATTAAGAGTGAAAATTATCACTACAAAAAATGCTCAATTTATGGGGGTTATTTTATCAATTTATGGCGGTTTTGGGATCCCACAAATTAAATTGTGGCGATTTCTAAAAACGCTACAATTACCCTTGCCGCGAGCATATTTGCAGCGGTTTTAGTAAACCTCCACGACGCTCCCCGCAAAATGACTTTTAATTTGAGGAGGTTTTTCAATATCATTTTGTGACAGTTTAGAACCTTCACAGTATGATCTCAATATTTTAAAAATTAAATTTATGTGGATTTAAATTTGTCATGACATGAGATTAATATTTAAATATATAATTTGAT
This sequence comes from Solanum okadae, assembly GCA_036553675.1. NCBI lineage: Eukaryota > Viridiplantae > Streptophyta > Magnoliopsida > Solanales > Solanaceae > Solanum > Solanum okadae. The sequence continues at coordinate 30,697,440 of CM071678.1, forward strand.
TTGTGGAATCTTACAAATTTATTATTATTATTATTATTTTAACAATAAATGTGGAATTTGATTTTCATCAGGTCTTCAAAAGAATGAATAATTTTTGTAAATAACACATTTAAAGCAAATCAAATTTCATTAAATAAATTTGTATTAATAAGTTTCACAAATTCAAATTATATCAAATAAAAATAATCCAAACAATTTTATAACAACTTCAACATTACAATTTTAAATCCTTTAAAATCTACATCAAAATAAATATTGAAATATTCTATAGCATGCATTTATTTGGTGATTTAAGTTATTGTCATCCAATATTTTTATCCAAAGTGAAATAAGCTCAATCTCCGCATCTGAAACAATGAAAACATTACACATAATTAGATAAACATATATTGATACATATATCTTCGTACATGATAAAAAAAAATCAATTCATTTCAAACATAAATTCATATAAAGTTTTGATTTGACAAAAAAATATAAGATTATGTATTTGATGTTCTCTCTTATACCATAATAATAATAATAATAATAATAATAATAATAATAATAATAATAATAATAATAATAATAATAATAATTGTTGTTGTATCAAATCTGAATGTACCACCATCTCGGAATCAAGTCGAGAAATCATAGAAATTTTATTTATATTTGGATAAAGTCTAGATCTTTCATGGTAGATATAAAAGTGAAGTTAGTTATCCGACATAGATATGATTCTTTAGCCAGACATAGTCACCGCTTTAGATCGGAAAGATGATACCAAAGATTTAAAGATTTAAAGAAGGAAAATAAAGTACCTTGTAGCTATGGCCAACACCAGGGCATGTGAGAGAACTATACAACTTTATTCCCATCCGGCAAAGCTCCGGTAAACTGAAAACTTTACAAACTAAGAGTGATTTACAACTGAAAGAAAAAAGGAAAGAGCATTTTTCGACCTGCTCTTCTCAAGCTACAAATGAACATATTTATAGAAAAGAAAGGAATTTATCTACAGTGACTATGGGTCCCTAATCAATGGATCTCATATGTACAGTAACAGTATATCTACTATTGATCAACAGTGTTTTTACTGTTGATAGTGGCCTTTGCTGTTACAGATAAGACTTCACCTGGTGTCTTTTCCCTTTTATTTGCGGAGAAGTTCTTCTGCCTTTTTCAGAGTATCTTCTGCAGTTGGTTCTTCTTGCTCACATGGTTGAGCTTCTTGAATATCTTCTTTTATGTCATCGCTCGTCTCACTTCGCATAGAGGTGTCTGATTTCTCATATTGAGTAATGTTGAGAATTAGATTCCTCTTGATTTCTTCGAGATAATTATTAATCATTTCTTCCTTATCACCATCTTGAATAGAGATCTTTCGGGCAATATGCCTAACTGAACTATCTTGTATAATTCCCTTTTGAGGAGTAATACAATATTTTTGGATCTTTTTCTCAATAAGATCCAACAGTTTTTGTCCATATAAAGACTTCGTTTTGGGATCTTTTTTCATCAATTTGTCCTAGAAATTATTATAAAATGTCCTATATAAATAAGGAATCTGTTCTTCAATGGATCCTACTTCTGGAGTCCATTTATGAATCCAAGGGATAGAGAATTCAATGAAAAAATAGATTTGTTCAATTTTCTCAATATAATAGATATGATCTATGTGATATAATTCGTTAAGATCTGGCGAGACTTTAATCCATTCTTTGTATAACTTAAGAAATAGATCAGGTAAAATCTTAGTTGTTCGACCGTGGTATGACCACCAATTGAGAAACCAATTAGGGATTGGTTCTGCAAATATTTTTGCACATACTTTTATAAATCAAGTATGCTTATGTCTTTCATTATTGTAAATGAGGACTTTACCAAAAGCATGAATATAGTCCTAATATGTAAAATTCATTGAAACTTTATTTAGGCTGATCTGCCTTTCTTTCATCGTGGAAATCCCCCGGTCCTCAACATATATAATCTATTTAATTATCATTTTGGAGAAGTTATAAACATTCTCACTGGTGTTATATCTTGAAAAGTGTTGAAATTTTGCGCTATCGGTGCTTATCAGAATAGTTTCATAATAGGATCGGATTTTGTATGACTCACCCGAGAAATATAATTTGTTAACCAAATATCGCTGAAATATCTTCCAGGGCTCTTCTTTTCGCTGAATATCAGAATTCTCTAAAAGAAATACCATTTCTTTCTTTGATATTTTTTCATAAGATTTGATATCATCAACATCTTCCTTTGCTATAGATGCAAAGGTATCACTTTGCTTTTGCGATAAATACGCATGTAGTTGTGCGTATAATGGATTATTCTCTGGAATCTCTTCCAGATGTATTGAAGAAGAAGCCTCCTTTTGAGAGATCTTCAGATTTATCAAGCTCATCCCTCCTCTTTGTATAATTGGGGAGCTACAAGAAGAGGATCTGTATGACGACCCTGACGATCCTGGGGATGATCTTCCCCTTCCTCTAGTATAACTTCCCCTTCCTCTGGCCTTGGTTACCCAAGGAGGGTCCATCCTACAAACAAAAAACTTCGTTTTATTCGAATGCATCATAATAATTACTGTAATAATAATTTTCTCCATCAAGATTGACGATCTCTTCGATAGTATGAATAGAGAAGAGGTCTATCACCATATCATCTATAATTTTCCATAAAATTAATTCATGTACATCTCTATTGGGAGGACCTTTAATATAGTAATTAAGGGTTTTTCAGTTAAGAAGGGAGAAAGAAAACTCATGACGAAGATAAATATTCTCTAGATAAGAAATCTGGAAGAGAGTTATCACTTCCCTTTTTATAATGAATTTCAAAATCAAAAGGCGTTAACTGGGCCTGCCACCTAGCAAAAATCAATTTCGATGCATCATGTTTAAAATCTTTGTCAAACATATATTTTACAGATTGTGCATCAGTTTTTACCAAAACTTTTGATTATATAAATCATCTTGAAATTTTAAAACGTATTTAACGATGGTTAACATTTCATGTGCCACCGTAGCATATTTCTTCTGGGCATCACTCCATTTCCCAGAATGAAATCTAATTAAATATTCGTTTTTGTCATGGGGATTAATTTATTTTAATATTCCACCATAATCAATATTAGACGAATTTGTCTCAATAATTTTCTGTCAAACAGGGTTAGCAAGAGTTAAACAAGGTAAAGATTGAATACGAAGTTTAATATTTTTTACCAAATTAGTATGACTATCAGTCCAAGGTGATTTATGATCCTTTTTTAGCCTGTCATATAAATGGGCTAAATCACGCGATAATTTTTTGTAAAAAGGGGAAATGTAATTTAAACTTCCCAAAAATCTTTGCAATTCTGTCCGATTAGTAATAACATCAGGAAATTTAGAGGCAAAGTCAATCGATCTTTGAATTGGGGTAACTTTCCCTTGACAGATAAGATGTCCTAAAAATCTGACATTAGTTTGAAATAAACTCATTTTTGGTTTAGAAATCACCAAACCATTTTGTATAACAATCTTTTTGAAGATGTCTAAATGCTTGATATGCATCTTAAGTGTTTTTGAGTAAACCAAAATATCATCAATATAAACAATGATAAAATCCAAATATGGGTTGAAAATATCATTCAGGATTTTCTGAAATTCGGAAGGAGCATTTTTCAAATCAAATGGCATAACATTTCATTCATATTGTCCAAACAGGACGTTGAAAGCTGTTCTATAAGAATGCTCTTTAAATATTTGAATCTGCCAATAACCTGATTTTAAATCAATTTTTGAAGATATATTGGCATCATATAATCTAGACAATAAATCTCTTTTATTTGGAATAAGATACCTAATCCATTTTAAATATTTATTTAACGGTTTATAATTTATAACCAACTTGGGGACGCCTCGTTCCCTTTCTGCAACATTATTAACATAAAATACAGTACAAGACCAAGAAGATTTTGAAGGTTTTATCAAACCCTTTTGTAACAAATTATCAATTTTCATTTTGCAGAATTCTACCAATTCGGCATTCATTTGACAAGGACAAGATTTAGTCGGAATATCATTCTCAGAGAAATCATCTTCGTATGGAAGGGTAACAATATGTTTCTTTCAATTCCAAAAAGCACTGGGGTGATCAGCACATATATCCATAGCAATTTGTTCGAAAATCAATTTATTTTTTTCCTGTACTTGGGTTGATTTCAAAGTATCAAATATATTCATACTGAATAATTCAAGTTGCAAGGAATCAACATGCTTTTGTTTCATATTAATTAAAGCATTAATATCACGAGAAATAGGGTCAGTGATAAAAGTATAACTAATATCTCTGTCTTCATAAGTAGCAGAAAATCCTTTAACATTAATATTAGTGAAAGGATAAATAGCATTTATAAAAGGTGTTCCAAGTATAATTGGAGGGTGTAACTGATTTTTAACCAAGAAAAAGAAATGCGGAATGCAAATTTTATTTTGGCAAATGCAAGTATTAGGCAATTTGTACTTTATATCTAAAGCATGACCAGAAGCAAATTTGACCATATGAGATATTTTTTCAAAATATTTGGTAGGCACAAGACCTTCTTTGATACAACTAACATCGACTCCACTATCAATCATAGCGATATCAGTTATAGAAAAAGTATTATCGATCAATATGGTGCATTTAACATACCATTTATGAGCAGTAACAATTTGCATCATTCCCAAAAATATACCTTGTCTGAGATCAAGATTAAAAGGTTTTTCAAGAGTATTTTCTTCAACAATGTTTTTTCCTTTGTTATGAGTAGTTTCAATCTAAGTAAGACGATGATCACAAATCATTTGATTTTGTTTAAGAGATTTCATCTCAGTTTTCAAATTTTCAACTTCATTTTTCAAAACATCAAAAGAAGAATCTCTTGTAGAAGTAGTTTGTTTATTAAGTCTATGATTAATTTCAACCAAAGAATAAGGCGCCGAATATTCAATTTGAAAATCATTCTTTTGTTTTTCAACATTTTTGGAAGAACCAGCACTATTATTAACAGCTAATTGAATAATCTTTTCACGAAGATTATTGTCAATAACTTCTTTCAAAAGTTCTATCACATTATCATAAGTAATAGTATTAATATTCAACTCTTCAAATTGAGATTATAATTTATAAAATTCGTCATTTTCACACGAACAAATATCACCATGACAAGCACTACAAGCATTCATATTAACATGTTGATTATTATCAGACAAGTCAGGCAAATCAACCTCTTCTTCAGACCCTGAATCAGAATCATAATCGGACTCAGAACCAGATGTGTATAAGAAACTATAAACCTAATCATTAATTTCTTCATCTAATTCCAAGGTCTTCAGCTTTTCAATCTTACAGTTGCATTTACCCTAGGAAAAAAAATTGTTACATTTGAATTCACACTATAACTATATACAAGCTTGCAGCATAGAACATATGTAGATAAAGTTTGATATATCACTAATGATTGATATTCTTCAAGCTTGATCATGACGAGTTCCTTTCACAAATAAGATAATATATATATCGCTCTCTCTCATTTTCTAACAACTAAAAATCAGGCATCAAAATTACATACAAAGTCACTAATTATGGAGGCAATACCAATAATGATAAAATAAAATATAAAGAAAAAAGAAGAAATAAACTTCTTGCAAAAGGAGTTTCTAATGAAAAGAAGCAAAATAAAAAGAAGAAAAATTGAAAAGAAAGTTATGAATGAAAAGGGCAGAATGTGTGCATTGTTGGACATTTGCTTTAGTATTTATAGTTGGCAAAAGCATTAGTAACATACGAATATGAAAATATTGATAACGTATATTTGAGTAATTATAATTGAATGACTATTAAGTATTTTCCTTAATTGAGTTCTATTATAAAAAGGCTTGATTAGCTTTAAGAGAATGTTGTTACGTGTGATGATTCAGTTTTAATAGAATTTTATTGTGTTTGATTTCTACATTTAATTGATTTGTTTTTATCAAACTAATCCCAGAAAATGCAAAAAAAGGAAAGAAACAAAAGCTCAGAAAAAAGAGAAAATAGATAAATACAATTGAATGACATAAAGAGGTGTGACATCACCTTTTTTATATTCAACTATATATATATATATATATATATATATATATATATATATATATATATATATATATATAAATTGAGATTTAGGGAATAAATTAATATCCTAAAAAGAAGAAATTGAAAAATATTAAGGAAAAGAGATTAATAGCATTAATGATAGAATAAATTAAGGAAAAATTATATAAGTGAAGGTCTTTTATTTAATAAATACCACTTTAAGTATACTTTTAATTTATTACCATTTTTGTCAACTTTTAGCAATACTTAAACAATTTTGTTCCTTTAAACTTAGCAAAAAGTGCTGTCATTCGCAACTTTTAGCAATACTGTCATTCAGCCAAATTGTTATATATGGTTAAAAGAATAATGTTGACAAATATCGTAAATATTTTTTAAAAAGTGTACACGTAAGTGATTTTCCCAAAATTTAAATATGACTATTGATAAAGAAAGAATTAAATGTGACTATCTTTAATATTTAGGAGATCTTTTTTTGTATTTTAAAATTTTAAAAATGGCCAAAAATCACAAAAAAGAAAAATAGGTTTCTAGCCCTTAGAAGCATGCCACATCAACATGTATAACATTCTCCTTTATATATATATATATATATATATTATTTTAATTCATATTTTAACAAAATAAAAAGATGTTTTTATTTTCAAAGAAATATTGTTGGCTACCTAACATCTATATATAAATAATAAAGTTGAATATGAAACGGTGAGGTGACGCTCTCTAAGGGCTTCAATTCTATTTATCTTTTTTGTGGGGTTTTTGGCCCTTTTTATAATTTTAAAATACAAAAAAAAAATCACCTAAAAATTTAAAGAACATTAAAGATAATCATATTTAATTATATCTTCATCAATAACCATATTTAATTTATTTTGTCATGAATGCTATTATTTTCTTTTTCTATAATATTTATTAATTTCTTAAAATTATTACAAACCTTTTCATTTGATATAAAAAGAATTCCAACAAATTTTTCACGAAAGTTAAATTTTATGGGTTTTATTTATTTATTTTATAATCTTTTCGTTTTTGTTGTTCTTTATTTTACTTCTTTTTATTATTTATTCAATTCAAGAAATGTATATCTTTATATAATATAAATCTATTTCTTTAATCTTCTTTATTTTGTTTTTTTCTTCTTTATATAACTTTTAAGTTTCACCTCCATAACTTAAATCTATTGAACTTCTATTCTTAATAGTATCATTAATTTCATGACCTTTAAGTTTTCATATTCATAACCTCCAACTATTAAATTATAAAATTTAGGGATAAGGGTCTGAAAAATATCCCAACTTTGGTCGGATTTGTTGTTGCGATACTAAACTTTCATAAGGACCTATTACCTCCCTAGACTATTTAATACCGTATTTTTTACCCCTGAACTATTTAATAGTGTATTTTAAAGGTATATATGTGCCCATGTGGACACATTACTATTTATAATTTTGCATTATTCTTTTATGTCCACATGGACAAATGTATATGTTTAAAATACGGTATTAAATAGTCTAGGGAGGTAATAGGTCCTCATGAAAGTTTAGTAGCGCAATAACAAATCCGACCAAAGTTGGAGTATTTTTCAGACCCTTATCCCTAAAATTTAAGATATTTTATGATATCTTTCCATTTTTACCAAATATAAATTCACAAGTTTTTTATTTCATGAAATCCCAACTCAAAATTATTTTTTATATTTCATTATTCTTTGTAGTATTATTATATTATAAAATTCATGTTTTAACTTGACATGATGAAGAAGACTCTTGAATGTTGATTTTGTCAAATAGGATGCCAAACAAGAGCTCAAAAAAGTGGGCACTGATTTTGTATTCTTATTTCTATCTATATTTTTTATGATAAGGTCTCAAGGAAGATGTGTTTGTTTATGTTTTCTCTATGTAACTTCTTTAGTTTGAATTTTTATAATCATTTATTATTGCAAGTCTGTATTTTTGTTTAGATGCAAATTAATTATTGTTACTTTCTGTGTAATAATACTAACTACTAACAGAAGTTTAAAAATACTATTGCACAGAGAACTATTTATATTTTCTTTAAAGATTCCTTTATTTTTTTCTATATAAATCCATAATTTTTTATTCATGAAACTCTTGCTCCAGATTATCCTTTTTATTTCATACTAGAGAATTTGGCCGTGCTTCGCGCAATTGTTACACGTTTAATATTTTTGATTGATTTTATATTTACTCTATTGTTTAATTGTAATATTATTGCTTGTTTTAATAATATAAAGATTGTGAAAAAAATGAAAGCTTGACAAATTTTACATTTATTAAATGAGGGAGAATATATTCTTTATCAAATAAGGTAAAATATATTTGCTAATAACAAATTCTTTTATTTCTAGTGAAGTTGATCCCTTTATATGCAATATATATTTTGGTATACCTTTCACCTTATGTCTAAGAAATATGTCATAATGTGAAATAACAATGTAATACTAAATAAATGCATCCGCAAGTGAAATTTACATTAAAAAAAATATTGAATAATGACGTAATAATACCTTGATAGAATTTTCTATCCATTTTTAAAAAAAACTTCACCCTTTCAATCTTGTTATATCTTCTAATTTGATAGAAGAATCATTTATACTATTCTACTCCGCCTTAATTTGTACCATCAAAGTTTAAGAATAAACATTAAATTTTAAATCGAAATAAAAAAAATCATTGGAAAATGATAGAGAAAATAATAGTAGTACGAATATCAAAATCAAGTGCAAGAAAAGTTTTTTCATGAATTTTTTTAATTTGAAATATAGTAATAACAATCAAAATAGTGTAGTTGTTTTATCTTTAAAATTAAGTTTAATTGAATTGAATTAGTAGAATGAGAAAAAATATTAAACTAATAACCTTTTTATATTATTAAATGCATTTTTTTAATTGAGTAGTAGGTCAAAAGTTACAAATTAGGATATTAAAGTAGTATCTTACTCTCTTCTACATTATTATGGTATTGCTAACATTTATTTTCCTTAAGTGGTGATTTCTTTTCCTTTTATAGCTATTCAATTAATTTTTAATGTATTGACTGTGATTATGGGATATTGAAATAATATCTTTATCTTTCCTTAATCATAATAAAATTATTATTTAACTTTTATTTTTCTGAAATGATAATTTTCTTTTCACTTCTATAACATAATGCTTAATATATTGATTGTAGTTATAATAAATCATATTGTATTTAGTATGATAAAAGAATCCAAAATTTTTAGAAATCAGATAAATAATAATCCTAACTAGGGGTGTTCATGGTTCGGTTTGGATCGATTATTGGTTAAAACCAAATCCAAACCACAATTAATCGGTTTTTAAATTTCTAAAACCAAACCAAATCAAATAAAAAAAATAACCGTCGGTTTGGTTATTGTTGGTTTGGTTCAATTTTTTTGGTTATTTCGATTTGAAAGCACATAGTTTTTTGAGGGCATATGCATCTCGATAGACACAAATTCATAGTACATAAACAATCAGAAAAGCTATTGTAAATTTTATTAAGCAATACTAGTCATAGAACAATTGAAACAGGACTAAAAAAACTCATTACCCTGTTAGAAGACTTATATCTAAAAAGAGAAAGCAATGTATATATGTAGTGGAAAATCAATATTAGCAGAGTTATCTTGGATAAATATATAACATATTGAATCTTGCATGTTGTGACAACTGGGAATTTTTCCTACAACAACAACAACATACCCAGTGAAATCCCAAAAAAAAAAAAATCAGTGCTCCAAATGTAAAATCACTTAAATAATAAATTTTTGGTTGAGTTAGAATTAGGATTTTAATACTTGGGCTAAAATTTAAGTGTTGGGCTTAAGAAAATAATAAAGTTAAAGACTTAAGTTAATTAAAATTTAATTAAATATTTATATTTTTTTTATGAATAATATATAAATAATTATAAAATTTATATATATAATTTAACGGTTCGGTTTGGTTATTTTTGCAGATATTCTTTTGTAAAACCAAAACCAAACCAAATAGTATCGATTTTCAAAATTCAAAATCCAAACCTAACCAAATCCAACCAAATATCGGTTTTTTAATCGGTTTGATTCGGATTGCAGTTCGATTTGGTTGTTTAACCATAACCATGAACAACCCTAATCCTAACTTCTAAGAAATGTCACATCATCATTTACATATTCAACTTTATATATATATAAAAAAAAAGGTGATTTAAGAAAATGATATAAATGACATTAACAATGAGATGATGGGAGTTAAATAAATCCTTTTTTTTATATTTTATAAATTTTTAACATAAAATTTTCAATTTTTTAAAATTTTAAAAAAGCTAAAAAAGTAAAATAAAATAAAATATATATATAAAAAAATAAAATAAAAAAACGAGGCAACAATTATTTTAAGAGAAAATATAACAAAAAATGTCAGAAAAATTGATAAGAATATAAGTATATAATAGTGTCTGTTCCTGAAAGGTCATTTAAGAAGCATTTTCATCTCTCAATTTAATGTAATATTAAAACTATATATGACATGATTAAATTTATTTAATTTATAGTTATAATTAATTTTAGGTAACTGGTTGTCTATGCAGCTCCCACGCAATAATACATTTTTTTTACTCTTTCCTAACAGTTTTTCATATATTTTGTTTTTTGATGACTTAAATTTATAATTTTAAAGTTAAAAGTGAAGACTGAATATGCTTATCATTCGAATTTTTTCTTTTGTCACTGTTTTTTCTTGAAGTTTGTATTTATATTGTAGTATAATTTTAGAAAAAGAAATATTCAAATATTTTTTAAAATGATGATTCCTTAAATGGTGATTCTTTTTCCATTTACAACTATTCCATTATTTTTTAATGTATTAAATGTGGTTATTGGATATTGAAATAATAGATTTATCTTTCCTTAATCATAACAAAATTATAATTTAACCCTTAGTTTTTAAATGATAATTTTCTTTTCATTCCTACAACATATTGAGATGAAGATTAATGATGAGATGAAGATTAAGGAAATAAGTAAAAGAAATTAACAGTATTGATGATGATGGGAGTTAAATAAATCATTTTTAATATTTATAAGTTTTAACATAAAATTTACAATCTTTTAAAATTTAAAAAATGCTAAAAAAATAAAAATACAAATTGAGGCAACAATTATTTTAAGAAAAATATAACAAAAATATCAGAAAAAATTGATAAAGAATAAATAAGTATCAATTGCTAAGAAAGGTGTCACCCTACATTTTCTATTTTAGCTTTATTATTACATATAGGTAGAAACTTTTAGAAGAAGAAATTATCCAAAAAAATTTAAAATGATAAATCAAATTATGTAAAAATACATATGTAATTCTTATAAAGTTATAATAACTAATTTCTTGATATAAATAAATAAATGAAAGAAAAAAAGTAATTTAAGAAAATGATATAAATAACACTAATAATGATATTAATAGCATTGATGAGGAAAAAAACTAAATATGATCATCTTTATAATTATTTTTTTAGAAAATATATATAAATTTTAATTAAAGATACACAAGGAAAAAAAACTTTAATTAAAGATACAAAAAATCAAGACAAAATAAAAGAACAAAGAAATTAGAAGAAAAATGAAGTTGAAAAAAATAATATCTAATTTCCTCTCCTTTCAAATCACAAAATAATTTTTTGCTTATTCTCTCCCTAATTTGATACGAATTTCATAAATAGATTGATTCTTTCTCCAAATAATTCTTCTTACTTTTTGAAACAATAATCATCCTTCCTATAAATTTCTCAACCAAAATGAATTTTCTCTCCCTATATATATATATATATATATATTCCCTTGATAGGAGGAATAATCATTCTTTCATAAAAATCTTTCATTTTGAAGAGAAATGTTTGTTACATATTCTTTCCAAATAATTCTTCTTACTCTTTGTAAAACTAACCACCATTCTTATATATATTTTCAACCAAAATGAATTTTCTCTCTCAATAAATATCTCCTTGTAGAAGGAATAAACATTCTTTCAAAAAGTCTTTCATTTTGAAGAGAAACGTTTGTTACATGATCTCTTTCTTTACATCAATATCTTCAAAAAATCATAAGATGTTATCTCTTTCTCTTTTGTTAAAAAAATCACATGACCTAGAAATTTGATGGACATCTTAGCAGCAGAAGTTGATACCATATATTCATCATCATCGTCAAAAGAAGAAGAGCCATCGTTGTTGTTTCTTACAAAGTCTCAATTTTTATTTTTTTTTATAGGCTAAATAAGTATAAACAGTTAGGAAAAATGAATAGTTTTTGGTCTTTTCATCCTCCATTACTTAAATGTATATTAGTGTAATAAGTGTTATAAAGGGAAAAATTAATTGGGTATGCCATAAATACTTTTAGTTTTTTGAAAATACAAATAAAAAATACAAAACAAACATAAAATGTCAAAATAAGATAAATAAAAATGTTGGCCTAAACGTTTCTTATTTCAAGTTAAATAACGGACATTGAAGATGAGTATTAAGTACTAAATCTACACTACAAAACTACACTACAACATATTTTTACTTCAATTGCTCGATTTCATTACCTGATTTTTTTTAAATTTTTTTAGACATAGAAAGTGTAATTCAATTTCATTTTGTATGTGCTCATCAATTTCATGAAATTCACCTTCTCGTAGTATGTCAATTTTTTTTTTTGGTTTGGAGTGGGGCTATAAAGTAAGATATTTTTACTAAATTACCTTTAATATATATCTTGAAAAAATTTTAGTTCTTTGACCCAATTTTTTGGTTATATAATTCTTTTTAATTAAATAAGGGTAAAATTGAAAAAAAAAAACCATCATTAAAGTCTTTTTGATTATGTAAAATATAATTTATTTTGAAACAAAATAAAAAATAAAAACAAAACTTTATTTTGAAATGAAGAAAATATGTAATGTAAGAAAAAAAGTATAAAAAGTTCAAAGACCTTTATTATCTGTGAAGTGACAAAATTACTGTAAATATAATTAGCTAGACAATCTAACTGTAGTTATCCATTTAAATTTAGCATAATTTACATATGCTCATTTTTACATTTTAGACATTACAATTTCATTTATCTTTTTCCTCTTTTTGAGTTTTTATCTTCATTATTTTTATTAATCAATTTATTTAATAATTAAATTTTTATCATATTATTGCATCTAATTATATCTCATGAGTTACACAAAAATCTATATCTATTTGCATTCTCTACTTAAATAACATGCCTCATCAACTTCTTTTTCCTAATTTTTAATGCTATATATATATATATATATATATATATATATATATATGTTGGGTTTTAAAAGATGTGAATGGAAAATGAAGAGTTGTGACTTTTATGAAAAGTTGCGACTTTTATGAAGAGTTGTGACTTTTATGAAAGGTTGTGACCTTTCCGAAAGATTGTGACTTTTCCAAAGGGTTGTGACCTTTCCGTTAAGGCACAATAAGAACCTTTTCACACTACCCTTTGTTTTCTATAAATTGAGGAATTTCCTCTCATTTTAAAAGTATGAATTTTTCTGGACTTCTTCTACTACTACTAAATCTAGTATTCTAAGTGTACTTTACTGTCGTTAAGTGGTTTGATGAGAACTTGGTTTTAGGTACCGATATACCGGTGTGTAAGATCATTCTATCCTGGGAGGATATATTTCATTAACCTCGGGTACTTGAGGGGAATAATTTCTTTAAGGGGACACTGTGCATTCAGTGGGCTCGATTTTCTTTCTTTGAGAAATATATTTTTATATTGTTTCTAATTTGTTTCTGATTCTATTTTCTCTACTAGTTTTAATTTTCTAGTTTGAAAATACTCTTTAAACTTTGTTGTTTCTTACAAAGTTCTTTAAAGTTTTGTTCTAAGTATCTTAGGAATACAAGATGGATACAAACTTTTTAACAAAATAGTGCTTTTTCAACTCTCTCAAAATGGAATCTATTCCAAACATATATGCCATGGTTCCTTACTTCGATAGGGTACAAATATCTAAATTTGATATTTTTAGATACTTTTTCAGACCTATTGCCAATACTAAGTAGCAGTCAAAAATTTGTATCCATTTTTCCAGTTATTATGCATGGATCAGGTATATCATGGTGAATTCTTCAGAAAAAATTGTGTCTTCCACAATGGAATCTGATAAGTGAGATATCGAGTAAGTGTTTACATAATCTTCTTCTGTCCGAAGAAATGATTCATCGAAATAATGAGTCACCATTGATATCGAGACATTTGAGATCGCCAAATGCTCGAGAGTTCCTCTATTCAATCCTTCTCCTTCTTCTTGTTGCTGGATATCGCATTCATACACATCTTCTCTTGTTTCCCGGGCCTCTAGTGAGTTACAGACAGAGTTCGAAAAGGTATAATCTTTGATGATTCCATCATATATGATTAAGTTGCAAAAACTTCTGGATAGGTATCCTATATCTGAACCTAATTCTTTTTGGTTAAAGATTCACTTTCTAGTTGCTCTGGAACAATTAGGAGATTCTCTAGAAGAAATATAGGGTTCTGCTTCTGGCGGCAACATGCTTGGTCCCGCTTATAGGGTCAAATCAATACGTTCTAAGAAGAAATATTGGAATATCAATCTCATCGAGATCATCGATCTCATACCAAATCCCATCAATCGAATCACTTTTTCAAGAAATATGAGACATCTAAGTCATACAAGTAAAAAGATCTATTCATTGATAACAAAAAGAAAAAATGTGAACTGGGATTGGATTGATGAGAAAATAGAATCCTGGGTCGCGAATAGTGATTCAATTGATGATGAAGAAAGAGAATTCTTGGTTCAGTTCTCCACCTTAACGACAGAAAATAAGATTGATCAAATTCTAATGAGTTTGACTCATAGTGATCATTTATCAAAGAATGACTCTGGTTATCAAATGATTGAACAACCGGGAGCAATTTACTTATGATACTTAGTTGGCATTCATAAAAAGCATCAAATGAATTATGAGTTCAATCCATCCTGTTTAGCAGAAAGACGGATATTCCTTGCTTATTTTCAGACAATCACTTATTCACAAACTTCGTGTGGGGAAAATAGTTTTCATTTCCCATTTCATGGAAAACCCTTTTCGCTCCGCTTAGCCTTATCCCCCTCTAGGGGTATTTTAGTGATATGTCTTATAAGAACTGGACGATCCTATTTGGTCAAATACCTAGCGACAAACTCCTATGTTCCTTTCATTATGGTATTTCTGAACAAGTTCCTAGATAACAAGTCTAAAGGTTTTCTTCTTGATGAGATCAATATTGATGATAGTGACGATATCGATGATAGTGACAATTTTGATGCTAGTGATGATATCGATCGTGACCTTGATATGGAGCTAGAACTGCTAACTAGGATGAATGGGCTAACTGTGGATATGATGCTGGAAATAGATCGATTTTATATCACCCTTAAACTTGAATTAGCAAAAGCAATGTCTCCTTGCATAATATGGATTCCAAACATTCATGATCTAGATGTGAATGAGTCGAATGACTTATCCCTCGGTCTATTAGTGAACCATCTTTTGAGGGATTGTGAAAGATGTTCTACTAGAAATATTCTTGTTATTGCTTCGACTCATATTCCCCAAAAAGTTGATCCCTCTCTAATAGCTCCGAATAAATTAAATACGTGCATTAAGATACGAAGGCTTCTTATTCCACAACAACGAAAATACTTTTTCACTCTTTCATATACTAGGGGATTTCACTTGGAAAAGAAAATGTTCCATACTAACGGATTCAGGTCCATAACCATGGATTCCAATGCACGAGATATTGTAGCAGTTACCAAGGAGGTCCTATCGATTAGTATTACACAGAAAAAATCAATTATAGACATTAATACAATTAGATCCCCTCTTCATAGACAAACTTGGGATTTGCGATCCCAGGTAAGATCGGTTCAGGATCATGGGATCCTTTTCTATCAGATAGGAAGGGTTGTAGCACAAAATGTACTTCTAAGTAATTTCCCCCATAGATCCTATATCTATCTATATAAAGAAGAAATCATGTAACGAAGGGGATTCTTATTTGTACAAATAGTACTTCGAGAATGGAACGAGCATGAAGAGATTAACGATACTTCTTTATCTTTTGAGTTGTTCTACCGGATCGATCGCTCAAGATCTTTGGTCTATATCCGTACCTGATGGAAAAAAACGGGATCACTTCTTATGAACTCGTTGAGAATGATTCTGATCTAGTTCATGGCCTATTAGAAGTAGAGGGCGCTTTGGTGGGATCTTCACGGATAGAAAAAGATTGTAGTCAGTTTTATAATGATCGAGTGACATTGCTTCTTCTGCCCGAACCGAGGAATCCCTTAGATATGATGCAAAAGAGCTCTTGGTCTATCCTTGATAAGAGATTTCTCTATGAAAAATATGAATCGGAGTTTGAAGAAGGGGAGGGAGAAGGAGCCCTTGACCCGCAGGAGGATTTATTCAATCACATAGTTTGGGCTCCTAGAATATGGCGCCCTTGGGGCTTTCTATTTGATTGTATCAAAAGGCCTAATGAATTGGGATTTTCCTATTGGTCCAGGTCATTTCGGGGCAATCGAATCATTTATGATGAAGAGGATGAACTTCAAAAGAATGATTCAGGGTCTTTGCAGAGTGGAACCATATAGTACCAGACACGAGATAGATCTCAAGGTCTTTTTCGAATAAGCCAATTCATTTGGGACCCTACAGATCCACTATCTTTCCTATTCAAAGATCAGCCCCCTGGCTCTGTGTTTTCACATCAAGAATTATTTGCAGATGAAGAGATGTCAAAGGGGCTTCTTACTTCCCAAACAGATCTCCTACATCTATATATAAACACTGGTTTATCAATAATACACAAGAAAAGCATTTCGAATTGTTGATTAATCGTCAGAGTTGGCTTAGAACCAATAGTTCATTATCTAATGGATCTTTCCGTTCTAATACTCTATCCGAGAGTTATAAGTATTTATCAAATCTATTCCTATCTAACGGAACGCTATTGGATCAAATGCCAAAGACATTGTTGAGAAAAAGATGTCTTTTCCTGGATAAAATAAAAATTGGATTCATGTAACAGAAGAAAGATTTCTCATTCCTTAGCCGGAAAGATATGTGGCCATGAAAGAGGGATTAAGTGGAACAGAATTGACTGGGTGGTAGAGTCGTGGAAACACTTGTTTCTTCCATATTTTGGACTTTAGCTCCATGGAAGAATATGTTACTACTGAAACATGAAAGAATTGAAATTTTAGATCAAAACACTATGTATGGATTGTATGAACTGCCTAAACAAGAATTCTTGAACAACAAACAACCAGTTCAGATATTCACGACCAAGAAGTACTGGATTCTCTTTCGGATAGGCCCTGAAAGGAGAAGGAAGGCTGGAATACCAATAAGCGTCTATTATATTGAATTTACCTGATAGTCCCCATTTTGGGAACGTCAGTGCCAAAGTCACTGAATGGGTAAGTCGCCAATCCCTGGACTATGTAATGTACTTTATCTGCTGGGTTACGGGTGAACGATTTTAAAAAGGACTCCCCATTCATTATATGACCAATCATATACGCCATTTGGACAAAATTCTCTTAGGACCCTTTTTAACAAAAGAGTTAATGAACTCCAATTTTTTTAAAGAAGAATAAATGGGTTTATATAAAATGGATGCTATAAATATTCCGAAATAAGCTATGCTGACTGAAACAACTGCATCCTTTAAAAATTCATTCCAATCCAGCAAATTATTTGACTTTGGATGCAAAAAATTTATAGATGGAGCTAACCATTTCGATAAGATATTCAAATTAACTCCTCCCTGGTTGCAAGGAATTCCTATAGCTCCAACAAACAAAGTAAAGAGCCATAATACAAATATTGGGAATAGCATAGTATTGTCCGATTCATACGGATAGGAAGAAACCGCTTTATGCTCAAAATGAGGAATAGTCATAAAAGGCCGTGTCATCTTTCTTCCATTTTTATCAATTGGATATTTAGTTTTTGACAAAAAAAAAGTACTTTCATTATTATTCATTGTTAATAAACAAGATTCTTAACTCCATTTTTACCCCATAGAGATATTGAATAGAAAGGGGTTTTGTGTTTCCCACCATAATTTTGAAAATGAGCATTTAAATGCCCTTCAAAAGTAAGTAAATAGATCCGAAACATATAAAATGCGGTTAATCCCGCCGTGGCCCAAGCTATTATTGCAAAAATTGGCGAATACAACCAACTATCATTAAGAATTTCATCTTTCGACCAAAAACAAGCAAGAGGTGGAATACCACAAAGAGAAAGTGTACCTAATAAAAATGTAATTTTGGTAATTGGTACATGTTTTCTTAAACCTCCCATTAGACCCATATTCTGGCTTTTAGCTAGAGAATATCCAACAATAGTTTCCATTGAATGAATAATGGATCCGGGTCCTAAAATAATAATGCTTTGGAATAAGCATGAGTAATCAAATGAAATAAAGCGCTTCGATAAGACCCCATACTTAGAGCTAACATCATATAACCCAATTGAGACATTGTGGAATAGGCTAAACCTCTCTTAATGTCTTTTTGAGCAAGAGCTAAAGTAGCTCCTAATAATACTGTTATTATTCCTATAATCGAGATCAAATACATTATGTAAGGTATAACTCTGAAAAGAGGAAGAAGGCAAGCTACAAGAAAAATTCCCGCCGCTACCATAGTAGCAGCATGTATAAGAGCCGAAATAGGAGTAGGCCCCTCTATGGCATCAGGTAACCATACATGAAGGGGGAATTGGGCGGATTTAGCAACTGCACCGACAAATAAGAGAACAACGCATAATGTAACAAATAAAAAATTGACCTCATTATTATAAATCAAGTTATTGAATATTTCGAATAAATCTCTAAATTCAAAACTCCCCGTTATCCAATAAAAACCTAAAATTCCTAATAATAAACCAAAATCCCCTACACGATTAGTTACAAACGTTTTTTGACAAGCATTTGCCGCAACATGTCGTGTAAAATAAAATCCTATTGATAGATAGGAACACAGCCCAACCAATTCCCAAAAAATATAAATTTGTATCAAATTCAAACTAGTAACTAATCCCAACATGGAAGTACTGAAAAAACTCATATAAGCAAAAAATCTCTTGATCATGAGCCATATAATTATCACTATAAATAAGAATCATAATTCCAACAGTAGTGATTAATATTGACATAGCAGAAGTAAGTGGATCGATCAAGTATCCGAAGTCTAAAGAAAAATAATTATTAATGATCCAAGACCATACATATTGATAAACAAAACTGCTATTTATTTGCTGAATAGACAGGTAGATTGAAAAAATCATGACTATGCTTAACAATAAAACACTCTGAAAAGGCCACATACGGCGAAAACTTTTTGTTGCTGTTGGAAAAAAGAATAAGTCCCGCTCCTATTAACATAGGGACTGAAAGTGGAATGAAAGTTATGATCCACACATATTCATATGTCTGTTCCATAAAAAAGTTTTGAATTCTTAATTAATTGTTTCTGATTCATCGTATCTTACCTCTTTTGAAAGGAGTCAATAAAAAGTAAAAATATGGACTAACTTAAACTAATTTAAAACTTAAATGGAATTTTTTATTCTTACTTATTCTGAGTCTTTGCTAAATACTTCAACTATTCAAATCACGAAGTTACGATTGATCAAATGATATAAAAGGGATTAATTACTAGTCTCCTTTGAAATAAGCCTATTTTTTTTTATCCAAGTTTGACCAGTGAATCAAAAGGGTATTTAAGTTTTTCATTTCCTGAAGTAAAACATGGTTCTTATCTTTAAACCTTTCGAGGTATTTTATTGCATGTAAATGAAATGTGGAACCATAAATAGAAATCGAATATTTTTGGGATTCGTTATTTTATTTTTGATTTTTATAGTAAGTTCAAAAAAATTTCTATCTTCATTTCTATAGAACAACCGATTATCAAATTCAATAGGTATAGATTTGATGAATAAAAAAGAATGTGAAATAAAGATACCAGTCATTAGAGAACCTTTTCTTTTTTACGATTATGAATGTTTTATGGAATAGAAAAACTTGAAAATAAAACAAATATTGGCCTTCTGTTTTTATTTCCAGTATTCTGCAACTTTCACATAGCTTTTGCCTATCTCAATAATGTTTTATTTGTGGAGGACACTATTAGCTCGAAAATAAATAGTAGTAAAAAGAATTCGTTTTGAACAATAGATGTAACTGATAGAGATTCGGTGAGACCTAAAATTTATCAAAATTCTTTTCTTTCTAGAAACAAGGATAAAAAGATTTGATTGCCTATATATATTTTTATTTTTCTTCAGCATTTGAGTTGATGAACTAAACGAGATAGTTATATGAGTGAAAGAAAATGACTTCTAAGTTTGCAGTAAAAAAGTTGAGTCTCATTTCCTATGTACAAGAATTAAATGGTGAAAAAAGTAAACATAAACAAGAGAGATTGTTTACCCCAAGATTCGTGAATTGTCATGATAGCTTGAAGCGGGTTCAAAATACCAACTCTATTGAGTTTTTACTGTCTATTACCATAGATGGATTTCCACAACGGGAGGTTTTTGAAACAAAAAATGAGTGGATGGTTAGGAAGACCAAGATACACAAAGGATTATTAATTGAGATTATGTAAGTTATCTAAGAGGATATTTCTGTACATAAAAGGAATTCAAATTGGGGCTTTACGTTCGTAGAAATGATCAAGAAGTACTCCCCATGATTCTGATCCAAAGTATGTTCCTATCCACTGAGTAAGTAACTAACTATCAAGAACGAAGTAATCTTTTACTTTAGATAAAGACCCTTTTTCTAAGAAAGGAGAATAGGAATGAAATAAAAAAATCGAAATAGAAAGAAAAGAATCTAATTGCAAAAGCAAAAAGGAGGTATGTCTTTTTTTTTTCTTCCTTTTTTCTTTTTTCTTTTTTGTTTTTATTCTTTCTTTCCTATAATTCAATTTTGATTTCTATTTAGAGAGATAATTTTTTTGTCATGATTCATGAACTAATGTACTCTCTAATTTTTTTCATAATTGAAAATTCGAGGTTGAAATGCATATGTGATATTGCTATAAAGCACATTTTTTAATTTAATGATAAGGTTATTAATCAACAAAGAAAAATTAAATTTCTTAAAAGATGAAATAAATTCAGAAGCACTTATATATTATTTTCAAATATAGCAGACATAATTCCATTGGTCTAATCTGGGACCTTAGGATAGATTTTGACTCTATCTGACAAACATATCAAGAAAAAGGATAGGAAAGGGCCTGTAGATTTAGTTGTGACCTCTGAGGAGCCGTATGAGGTGAAAATCTCATCTATGGTTCTGTAATAGCGATGGTCACAGTGATGTTATCATCGACTATGATTATCTAACCATTTCGTACAGTTGATATAGTGGAAGCGCAGTCAAAATATGATTTTTACGAGTGAATTTGTAGCATCAACTCATCGGGTTTATCATTTTTCTAATTTCTTCTCTCACTGAGTGTGAAAGATTACCTTTTGATTTACCAGAAGCAGAAGAAGAATTAGTAGCAGGGTATCAAACTGAATATTCAGGTATCAAATTTGGTTTATTTTACATTGCTTCATATCTGAATCTACTAGTTTCTTCATTAATTGTAGCAGTTCTTTACTTGGGAGGTTGGAATCTTTCTATTCCATACATATTTGGTATAAATAAAGGGGGTAAAGTCTTTGGAACACTAATTGGTATCTTTATCACATTAGCCAAAACTTATTTGTTTTTGCTCATTCCTATTGCAACAAGATGGACTTTACCGAGGCTGAGAATGGACCAGCTATTAAATCTTGGGTGGAAATTTCTTTTACCAATTTCTTTAGGTAATCTATTATTCACAACCTTGTCCCAACTTCTTTCACTGTAAAATACCATAATATCCTAGATTCACGACTTGTCTCAAACAAGAGAAAGAAACAAGCATAATTTTTTTTATATAGATATTCAACATATGCTACCTATGATAACTGAATTAATAAATTATGGTCAACAAACAATACGAACCACTAGATTTATTGGCCAAGATTTCATGATTACCCTGTCCCACACAAATCGTTTACCTGTAACTATTCAATACCCCTACGAAAATTTGATCACATCAGAACATTTTCGAGGCTGAATACACTTTAAAACTGATAAATGCATTGCTTGTGAAGTATGTGTTCGTGTATGTCCTATAGATTTACCCGTTATTGATTGGAAGTTGGAAACTGATATTAGAAAGAAACGATTGCTTAATTACAATATTGATTTTGGAATTTATATATTTTATGGTAATTGCGTTGAGTATTGCCCAACAAGTTGTTTATCAATGACCGAAGAATATGAACTTTCTACTTATGATCGTCACGAATTGAATTATAATCAAATCGCTTTGGGTCGCTTACCAATGTCAGTAATTGATGATTACACAATTCAAACAATTTTGAATTTACCTCAAATAAAAAATGAATAAACCCTTAATTCGATTCAAAAAAATTACGAATTACAAAGGCTTAGTTCGAATTTAAAACAATGAGATTTTTGCTTGGGCAATTCAAATTAGCGGTTGCTTAATGAGACTCCTAGCTTAATTTGGATTGAAAACAAAACCGATTTCAATATTATATATTATAATAGTACTGGTTTCAAAGTAGATAAATGATATAAAAAATAGATAGGTTTAAACTGCTCTTTCGACGAATAAAGAATGGATAGTGGTCCAATAAAATAAAAGCATCTACGTCAATTCATACCCATTAGACTTTCATTCAATTAACAATTTCAAAGTATCATAAAAATAGAAAAACTGTTTTTTTCCTGGTCAGGTCAATAAAGTCGTGAAATTCTTCGTTTTTGATTTTTTTTATTATAAAAAATGGATTTATCTGAACCAATACATGATCTTCTTTTAGTCTTTCTAGAATCGGGTCTTATATTAGGGGTTCCAGGAGTGGTATTACTTCCCAATCCAATTTATTCGGCCTTTTCCTTGGGATTGGTTCTTGTTTGTACATTGTTATTCTATATTCTATCTAACGCCTATTTTGTAGCTGCTGCGCAACTACTTATTTACGTAGGAGCTATAAATGTTTTAATCATTTTTGCTGTGATGTTCATGAATGGCTCAGAATATTACAAGGATTTTTATCTTTGGACCGTAGGAGATGGAATTACTTTGATGGTTTGTATAAGTCTTTTTGTTTCACTAATTACTACTATTTCAGATACGTCATGGTACGGAATTATTTGGACTATAAAAACAAACTAGATTTTCTAAGTAATAGTCAGCAAATTGGAAGTCATTTATCAACAATTTTTTTTCTCCCCTCTGAACTTATTTCCATAATCCTTTTAGTTGCTTTAATAGGTGCAATTGCAGTAGCTTGTCAATAAAAAATTTCTATTTAAACTTGGAATTCAAATAAAATTTTGTTTTGTCTTATCACATTCATTTTCCTTCAATTCTATTTGAATTCTAGCTGGATAAATAGAAAGACTTTAGGTCAATCTAGTACCAATATATTTCTTTGTTCCATACTTGTTTTATACTAGTCAATTAAATTAGTTGAATTGTTGTTCATATTGAAAGAAGTCGAGATTGATAAGGAGTTGTTTAATGATTCTCGAACATGTACTTGTTTTGAGTGCCTATTTATTTTCTATCGGTATCTATGGATTGATCACAAGTCGAAATGTGGTTAGAGCCCTTATGTGTCTTGAACTTATATTGAATGCGGTTAATATAAATTTTGTAACATTTTCTGATTTTTTTGATAATCGTCAATTAAAGGGAGACATTTTCTCAATTTTTGTTATAGTTATTGCAGCCGCAACCGCTGAATCAGCCATTGGCCTAGCTATTGTTTCATCAATTTACTGTAACAGAAAATCAACTCGTATCAACAAATCAAATTTGTTGAATAATTAATAATAATCATCTAGATTCTAATATTGAGAAATTGATTTTAATTAGCATGTTTACTACGTAAAGTATGATCTTGTTTGCAAAACATAAGAAATCAAAGTATTTCGGCCTCTTTCATATCTCATAAACCAATCTAGAAAGGGGTTGATTAGAAAATTGTGATAACTCATTGATTCATGTGGTATCTAAATATACGATTCGTTTCTAAGTTTACTAGATCAAAAATTTATAACATTAAAAAACGTATAGACCCAATGTCACATTCAGTAAAAAATTATGATACGTGTATAAGATGTACTCAATGTGTCCGAGCCTGCCCCACTGATGTATTAGAAATGATACATTGGGATGGTTGTAAGGCTAAATAAATTGCTTCTGCTCCACGAACAGAGGACTGTGTTGGTTGTAAGAGATGTGAATCCGCCTGTCCAACAGATTTCTTGAGTGTCTGAGTTTATTTATGACACATGTAATAAATAAAAGAATACTAAATCCGAGCCATAGAATTTCTCAATTCTAATACAAGGTACTTATTAGATCGAATGTACTTATTCGATCTAATAGAATGATTTTGCCATATCCAGACTAATACCTATCCAAGCCATTTCATGAATCAAATGTGACCAATTAACCAACCAACAAAACCACTTGTTACAATTAAGATCTTATTGTTGCATCGAAAGAGATAAACCGTGAAAATGGGGTTGTGGGAGAGCAATACAAGCGTCGTGCTGCTAGGTGAAGCAGCCTGAATGCTGCACCCTACTGGACTTTCAACGAGATAGTGTTTTTTCAACTTAAACTGTGAAAAATACATATGTATTGTGTGTAAATTACACAAAATGATCAACTTTGATTTTCATTATTTTTAGAGTACTTTTCCTTCCTTCATGTAATAATATATTTTATTTGTTAGAAATTGGTTTAGTAGATGAATTCAAATTTGAATTTTGATCTATTTAATTGAATTTAAACTAAAAATTCTTTTATATTCAAAAAATATGAAACGATTAATTTACACCTTTAATATAATATTTTATGAACACGCGTAGCGCGGCCAAGTTACCTTCCTTGCAACGTACCTAAATCTAGGAAGTTCTAAAATTTCGCATTTATAAGTCTTATCACAACTTTGATAATGGCCTTATTTACTACTAAATTTATTTATTTATTTGAAAAAATATTTGTTGTCTATTTCTACAAATATTTTGATTGAATCAATGGAGAAAAATAAAATAGTTCTTGTATTTTCACATGAAAAAATAATATTTTTTTTCTAGTATTTCAATGAAAATGTATTTCCACCATGTTATAATAATGACCCATTCAATTATTAAAAATATCTTCGATAATATGCTCAAGTTAGAAACTTTGTATATCAATTCGGTCAAGTTTAATTAAGTAGGTCAGCTTCCGCTGGGTTAACAAAAAATTCGTTATGAGTGGGAAGAAGGATGGGGCCCTGCCTAAGACTGCTGCAGCGGTCCCTTAACCGCTGTACTGGAAACAAGCAATAGCCTTTAAACCTTTTTCTTCCAGTTCAAGTTAAAAAAAAAAAAAAGTGTCTCCTCCTAAAAACACTCTGTGGAAAAACTCGATAATAGAAAAGCACAACTCTCAAGAAAACGCGTCTCCAATTTCATCTTCAAATAGAACATAACTAACCAAGGGAAAAAGATTCATGTGCTATACAACAACAACTTGACGTCTGATAGGTTATGATTTATGAGTATTCGATTTTATATGATTAAATGCGAATATGATATATAGATTTGACGATGAAATCAAGATTAGGCCTGCCATCTTTATATATAAATAACATATTTTTTTTCTTTTCTTATCTTTTCCTTTCTATTTCTACTATAATAGAAGAGCCAGTTATTCAGGGCATCACCATGATGCTTCATATGATCTAATATATTTGTAAGGGTAGTTTTGACTTTTGCGGTTCTTGAATTTACTTGTGTGGCACATAAATTATCGAATTGAAATCCACTACATAAACCACATTATTGATTTGTAAAAAGTGCTAATCATATATTCAGTGAAATCTTGGTAACTACTCTCTTTGTTCACATTTAGACTTGACACACTGACTAAGAAAAAAATAATTATCATGACTATTTTATCGCACTGTCTCTATTTGATGTTCAATATTAGATCATAGAATATAATTTGGAAAATTAAGTAATTAATGGTAGGGGTAAAATATAAAAAAAAAATAGTTATCTTTTCTTAATATGTGAAAAGTGACAAATAAAAATAAAAATCTATTTTTAAAATAGAGATCAAGTGAATATGAACAAAGTGCATTTTAAACTAGCTCATTATTCTTAATTATGATTTGCAATTAAGTAGCAGCAACACTATCAGAAAGCAGCTACAAACTAAAAATCTATGTAAATGACAAAAGTAAGGTCCGTATTTCGTTGCAGTTATATCTCTCTTCAAACATTCACTGCTCCCTTCATGTCAAGGAATAGGACTTAGGTTCAACATACATATACATAAATATTAGGCCCATGCGCACACAGACATTATTCAACAAGTTAAATAGATAGACAGTAGAGACATATATCTTAATAATATTAAAATTGACACAATCATGACCGTCGTGAGTGATACCCACACTAAACCACCTTGGTCACTAAAAAATTTAGTCCCCATATGGTCCGTCCAACCTATAGATGGCTTATTTAAGGATTTACTGTTGGGTATGCAGCAAGAGTTAATGGGAAATGGAGGGAAGATGAAAGAGGAACTTGAAAAAGTTGGGAACTTGGAAAGTTGAGAACTTGAAAAGTCCTCTTATGCTTTATTGAAAAGACATTTGTCCCTCATCGGTGGTGGAAAAAAAAATAGGACAGTTTAAATATAGAAACACTCCTATTAATTGTTAAAAGGGTTGGAAAGAGGGACCCCCCTCGCGCCGCCGTCGTCGTCGCTCGCTCGGCTTCGGATTTGGAAAATCGATCGAGAGATTATTTTTTGGACAAAGTTTGTTTTAATTATTTTAGTTAATTAATTATTTAATTAATTAAATTAAATTAAATGGTCAACGTTTTAATTAGTTAATTAACCGATTCAATTAATTAGTTAATTGGCCCGACCCAACCCGAATCCACGCGCGACCCGTTTTATTTAAATCTTTCTCGTTTTATTTGAATTTCCCGCCGTTGGAACTGACTGTTCTGAAAGGGTTGCAACTTTCAGAAACAACCATGACCGTTTGAAAGGTTGCAAACTTTCATGAATGGTCGTGTGGATTCTGAAAGGATTGCAACCTTTCGGAACCAGTTCCTCTTGCCTATAAATACATTGATTCCTCAGACTTATTCCTTATGAATTTTTCTGATTTCTTCTCCATCTTCTACACAAAATTTCTTCGTGTACTTTACTGCTGTTGAGTGGTTCGCTGACACCAGAGTTTTGGGTATCAATACACTGGTGATTGAGATCATTCTATCCTGGGAGGACATATTCCAAATCAAACCTCAGATACTAGAGGGGAATAATTTCCTTAAGGGGACACTGTGCATTCAGTGGGCTTGATCTTTTTCTGATTCTGTTTTTCCAGATTGTGGTACGTTTTTTTTACAGATTTTAGTTTTGTCAATTAATTTATGTTCATCTATTCTTACTGGTTTATTAAACTTTGGTTACTTCGTGTTTCTGCAAAGTTTATTGAAATCAGTAATTCTGGTTTTTTATACACAAATTGATAACAATCTTAAGGAAATTATATTATACTTTTCAATCTGTGTTTCTGGTGGAGAGAAAAACCTTCGTGGTTTTATACTCCTGTTAAGTTTGCAACTTAAAGTTATTGCTTACTGAGTCATTTGTATCAATTTCTGTTTGTTACAGATTCTGAAATGGCTAATGACAATGTTACGATGGCTGTTGCTTCACCAACCCGAACTGCTGTACCACCAGCAGAGAAACCGGGAAAATTCTCTGGTGTGAATTTCAAAGGATGGCAGCAACGGGTATTTTTCTGGCTTACCACTCTTGGTCTGCAGAAATTTACCAATGAAGTAACTCCAGTGCCTTCTGCTGAAATGCCAGAAAAATTCATGATTATTGAAGCATGGAAACAGGCAGACTTCCTATGTAAGGGCTACATTTTGAGTGCGTTAGAGGATGACTTATATAATGTCTATAGTGCAATGACAACTTCGAAGGAATTGTGGGATGCACTTGAGAAGAAATATAAGACAGACGATGCATGCTTGAAAAAGTTTGTGGTCGCAAAGTTTTTAGACTATAAAATGTTAGATAGTAAAACTGCTAGATCACAAGTGCAGGAACTTCAACTTATTTTCCATGATCTGATTGTTGAAGATATGGTAGTAAATGAAGCGTTTCAAGTGGCTGCAATGATCGAGAAGTTACCTCATTCGTGGAATGACTTCAAAAATTATTTAAAGCACAAACGTAAAGAAATGAAGCTTGAAGATCTTGTGATTCGGCTCAAGATTGAGGAAGATAACAAAACCGCCGAAAAGAAGTCTCGTAAGAGTTCGACAGTAATTGGAGTTAATATTGTTGAAGAAGCTCCTACAAAAGACAAGAAGAGAAAGAAGTCCAACGGACAGAAGTTAGAACAGGCCAAGAAAAAATTCAAGGGCAACTGTTACAATTGTGGTAAGGCTGGTCACAAGTCTTCAGACTGTCGTGCTCCAAGAAAGGACAAAGACAAAGACAAAGGCAAAGGCAAAAGCCAAGCAAACATCGTGGAAGAGATGGAAGATGCAGATGACCTGTGTGCAATGATCTCAGAGTGCAACTTAGTTGGAAATCCCAAGGAGTGGTTTCTCGACTCAGGTGCCACTCGACATATTTGCTCTGCGAAAGAAGCCTTTGCAACATACACTTCTGCTGAGGTTGATGAAGATTTGTTCATGGGAAACACAGCAACAACAAGGATTGCAGGAACTGGGAAAGTAATGTTGAAGATGACATCCGGCAAGGTGTTGACTCTGAACAACGTTCTGCACGTTCCTACTATTAGGAAGAATTTAGTTTCTGCTGCACTGCTCGTTAAAAACGGGTTCAAGTGTGTCCTAGTTAGTGACAAAGCTGTAATAAGTAAGAATGAGATGTTCTTAGGAAAAGGCTACCTCACTGAGGGCCTCTTCAAACTGAATGTAATGGTTGTTGACAGTATTAATAAGAATTCTGCTTTTGTTTACTTATTGGAGTCAAATGATTTATGGCATGCCCGTTTGGGACATGTAAATTACAAAGCCTTGCGGAAATTGGTTACTTTAGAAGTATTGCCTGATTTTAAATGCGATAAATCGAAATGCGAAATTTGTGTGGAAAGTAAGTTTGTTAAACATCCTTATAAGTCTGTTGAAAGAAATTCAAAACTTTTAGACTTAATTCACACAGATATATGCGATATGAAGTCGACACCATCTCGTGGTAGGAAAAAGTATTTTATAACTTTTATTGACGATTGCACTCGATTTTGTTATGTATATTTGCTTAATAGTAAGGATGAAGCAATTGATGCATTTAAGCAATACAAAAATGAAGTGGAAAATCAATTGAATCTAAAGATAAAAATGATTCGAAGTGATAGGGGTGGAGAATACGAATCTCCTTTTGCTGAGATATGTTTGGAATATGGTATTATCCATCAAACTACCGCACCCTATACACCGCAGTCAAATGGATTGGCTGAACGGAAGAACAGAACATTAAAGGAAATGATGAATGCCTTAATAATCAGTTCTGGTTCACCAAGAAATCTATGGGGAGAAGCCATCCTTACGGCTAACAAGATACTCAATAGGGTACCCCGTAGCAAAACACAATCAATTCCATATGAGTTATGGAAAGGAAGGAAACCCAACTTGAAATATTTCAAAGTGTGGGAGTGTCTTGCCAAGGTAGAAGTTCCTTTACCTAAGAGGGTGAAAATTGGACCCAGAATAGTAAGGCCTGCCGGTTTTTGGTTCACAAATCTGATAATCCTGAAATTCATGTGAATACGGTAATTGAGTCAAATAACGCTGAGTTCTTTGAACACATTTATCCGTATAAAACTGAATGTGAGTCGACAAGTGAAAGATCTAAACGACCACGGGAAGAATCAAAGGAAAATGCACAACCTAATGAAGATCCTAGGCGTAGTACTCGCCAACGGAAATCCACTTCTTTCGGATCAGATTTTGTGGCATTTTTGCTTGAAAATGAGCCTCCAACATTTAAAGCAGCTATGTCGTCATCTGAGTCAATCTATTGGAAAGAAGCTGTCAATAGTGAGATCGAATCAATTTTAAGTAATCATACTTGGGAATTGGCTGATCTTCCTCCAGGAAATAAACCTTTAGGATCAAAGTGGATCTTTAAAAGGAAAATGAAAGCCGATGGGACTATTGACAAATATAATGCTAGACTTGTAGTCAAAGGATATAAACAAAAGGAAGGTCTGGACTACTTTGATACATACTCTCCAGTAACAAGGATAACATCAATTAGAATGTTAATAGCACTAGCGGCAGTGCATGATCTTTAAATCCACCAAATGGATGTAAAGACAACCTTCTTAAATGGAGAGTTGGAGGAAGAAATTTACATGGAACAACCTGAAGGGTTTGTGGTTCCTGGTAAAGAAGAGAAAATGTGCAGACTTGTGAAGTCGCTTTATGGGCTCAAGCAAGCACTGAAAAGACCCCCAAAAATGTCCGAAAATGTGCTTCGGAAACACCTATAATTGTAATTTCCATATATCTCAAAATATGTGCATGATTTCGGAAATTCGACTTCATATTCTTATTCATGGGGTCAAATTGAGTGGGGAATGGGTCTAACCCGAATTTTAGAGCAATCGTATCAAAATTCGAAAATCGCAAAAAATGCGATTTGGAGGGTCAACTTTAAAGGGGCATATCTCTTAGCACACATGGAACTGGAAAGGCCACAACCTATTAAATTAAATCTCTTTGAGTTAGCTTTCCAACGCACTTGGTTTCACCTCATTCGGAGTTAGGATGAGGGAGTTATGACCATTTTCGTAAAACTTGTCTGTGTAGATTTGCAATTTCCAGTGAGCTATTTTTTTGAGGCGGGTTGGGGACGTTTTTTTATAAAAAGGGGATATGTCCCATACTTAGTCATTTTTTTTAACTTCAAAAACACTCTCTAGGTCCTCTCCAAAATTCCACCAAGATCCTCAACCAAATTCAAAGATCTCAAGCTCTAATTCCGGATTCAAGACTCAATCTCAAGCTTCAATTCTCCATTCCAATCTTCATCAAGGATTCTCCAAAGTTGAGGTATGTGGGTTTGATTGTGGAAACCTTCCTTTCCACAAGTCCAACCATTTATCCTCTATTACTACTTCAAGTTTATGGGTCCTTATGGTTATTTATGAACTCTTGAAGTATGGAATTACTACTACACACCCTATTATGGTCTATTTTGCATATTATCATGAAATGGAATTATTATGTGATGTTTATGATTTTCATGCTTCCATGATCAAATTATGAAGGTTGATTTATATATATGTATGTTGTTGGTGGGCTGATTTATATGAATTTTGGAATTGGTTGGACTTAGTACTCTTGAAATACATGATTTTATTTACATGAACAGTAGCCCACCATGTGTTTGATAAAATGTCCATTTATAGAATTTCTAGGAAATAGAAGGTCCAATGTACGTCCTATGAGTCGGATGGTTATATAGTTACTGAAATTATGATGAAATGGACACATGTATATGATTTTCTCTATATAAGTGTTGTGAGTCGACCAAGCCTAGCTCGGGGGGTTGTAGGCCCGGGTAACCGTATCGAGGGGTTGGTACCTTGGTTGCCTAGTACGGGGGGTAGTAGGCCCGTATAACCATATTGAGGGGTTTGTACCTTGGTCCCTAGCTCGGGGGGTGGTAGGCCCGGGTAACCACATTGAGGGGTTTGTACCTCTTTCGCCTCTCCAAGGGGGTGGTAGGCCTTGGAAATACTATATTGATGGTCACTCGCCACACATGTACTACGCCCCACTAAATATGATTTTTATGTAAGCATCATTATACATATCATCTCATTAATATGCTATCTATCGGGTATGATTATGCATTTTGCCTATGATATCCATCTATTGTTGCATTGCATTGCATCCCATATACTTAGTACATTTAAACGTACTAAAACATACTCTATGCCTACATGATGTCACCATGTAGGGACCGGAGCACCGCTTGACCATCCTCCTCCGCGTGGCTAATACAATTTTCTATCGAGGTTATTGGTGAGTCCTCCATTCCGGGGACGTTGCTTATGATCTCTTGCTATGTATAAGACTTTTCCTTTTTTGTTATGTATTAACTATGAGGGTGAGCCCAGTAGTTTGTCTTGGCCCCCGCTAAGTACCCATGTTTAGAGGTGGTGTTGGACAATTTGTGTATTATGCTTGAGCTTGACTCATCTATTGTATTTATGTATCATTCCCTTTTTTTTTCTCTTGCTCCCTTAGTCCCGATTTCCCCTTGATTATGCTTATCGCTTATGGTCATTTTAATTGCTTCCGCAACCAAGGATGTGTAATGATACGCTATGAGGCTTGTTTGGAGTTCCTTCGGGTTCCCCTTTCGCCGGTCACGTCTAGGCCCTAGGCTTGGGTCGTGACAAGCACCCAAACAATGGCATGCTAAATTTGACCAAACAATGTTGGCAAATGGATTCAAGATTAACGAATGTGATAAGTGTGTTTACATTAAAAACGTTCTGAATCATGAAGTCATCGGTTGTTTGTATATTGATGACATGTTAATAATGAGTAAAGACATTGACAATATAAATGCTACTAAGCGCATGCTGTCCAGCAAGTTCGATATGAAGGACTTAGGAGTTGCTGATCAGAATTCTCAAAACTCCTCAGGGACTAGCATTATCTCAATCTCATTATATTGAAAAAGTATTGGATAAGTTCAAGTACTTGAATTTCAATGTTGTCAAAACTCCAATTGATTTAAGCTTTACATTTCAAAAGAATGTAGGTGAAAGTGACTCTCAATTGGAATATGCCAGAGTGTTGGGAAGTTTGGTGTATATTATGAATTGTACGCGACTAGATATAGCATATGCTATTAGCAAACTAAGTCGGTTCACTAGTAATCCGAATCAAACTCACTGGATGACAATGAAACGTGTGTTGGGTTATTTGAAGCATACACAACACTATGCTTTGCATTATAATAAATATCCTGCCGTTATTGAAGGATATAGTGATGCAAATTGGATCACCGGGTCAAATGAAGTAAAATCCACAAGTGGTTATGTGTTTACACTTGGTGGAGGAACAGTCTCTTGGAAATCATCCAAACAGACATGTATCGCTCGCTCCACAATGGAATCTGAATTCATTGCCTTAGATAAGGCCGGTGAAGAAGTTGAATGGCTCCGGAATTTAGAGGATATTCCATTCTGGCCCAAACATGTGGGACCTATTTGCATACATTATGACAGTCAAGCAGCAATTGGTAGGGCAGGGAGCGTTATGTACAACGGGAAGTCTCATCATATACGACGGAGACATAATACCGTAAGACAACTCCTCTGTAGTGGAATTATCACAATTGATTATGTGAAGTCAAGCGATAATATGTCAGATCCACTAACGAAAGGCCTAGTGAGAGAGGCAGTTGAAAGATCATCTAAGGGAATGGGTTTACGACTTAGGACAAGTCAGCAGGGCGGTAACTCTATCTAGCAGACTGGAGATCCCAAGAGCTAGATTCAAGGAGAAAAACAAAGTTGTGACTGACGGTTCGACATTGTCAATCAACTCAATCCATTCTCATGATGAAGACAATGTTCAGGAACAAGGTTAAGACTTTAAGGCTTGTTAATGAGTTAATAAAGCTTAAAGTTTTTAATGATTTGCTAAGTTTGGCAGATTTGACCAAATAGTGTATCTACGAGATGACACGGTTAGAAATCACCTATGTGAGTGTGAAGTGTAAGCCGCTTCAAAAAGAATTTTATGTCAAAAGCCTATTCTTTATACACTCATGAAACCAGGAGGTGTTCATGGCTGAAACGAACACAACCGTAAGAACCATAAACGGTAAAGAGTTAATTGTGTGACATATGGTTGTCTAGGTATACACCAAAGTTCAACGGTTCAAAGATATCGCATCTACCGATTGACCGAGTATATCCGACATATGTTCACTACGAAAAGTCCAAGGGGAAACCTACTTATCCAGATGCAATTGATTCTTGCTTGTAAAGTACACACTCGTCCGTGCATTCCTTATGTTATAAACATTCCCCATTAATGTGGGGGATTGTTGGGTATGTAGCAAGAGTTAATGGGAAATGGAGGGAAGATGAAAGAGGAACTTGAAAAAGTTGGGAACTTGGAAAGTTGAGAACTTGAAAAGTCCTCTTATGCTTTATTGAAAAGACATTTGTCCCTCATCGGTGGTGGAAAGAAAAATAAGAGAGTTTAAATATAGAAACACTCCTATTAATTGTTAAAAGGGTTGGAAAGAGGGACTCCCCTCGCGTCGTCGTCGCTCGCTCGGCTCGGCTTTGGCTTTGGATTTGGATTTGGAAAATCGATCGAGAGATTATTTTTTGGACAAAGTTTGTTTTAATTATTTTAGTTAATTAATTATTTAATTAATTAAATTAAATTAAATGGCCAACGTTTTAATTAGTTAATTAACCGATTCAATTAATTAGTTAATTGGCCTGACCCGACTCAGATCCACGCGCGACCCATTTTATTTAAATCTTTCCTGTTTTATTTGAATTTCCTGCCGTTGGAAGTGACTGTTCTGAAAGGGTTGCAACTTTCAGAAACAGCCATGACCGTTTGAAAGGTTGCAAACTTTCATAAATGGTCGTGTGGATTCTGAAAAGATTGCAACCTTTCGGAACTAGTTCCTCTTGCCTATAAATACATTTAGTCCTCAGACTTATTCCTTACGAATTTTTCTGATTTCTTCTCCTTCTTCTGCACAAAATTTCTTCGTGTACTTTACTGCTATTGAGTGGTTCGCTGACACCAGAGTTTTGGGTATCAATACACTGGTGATTGATCATTCTATCCTGAGAGGACATATTCCAAATCAAACCTCGGATACTAGATGGGAATAATTTCCTTAAGGGGACACTGTGCATTCAGTGGGCTTGATCTTTTTTTGATTCTGTTTTTCCAGATTGTGGTACGTTTTTTTTTTTACAGATTTTAGTATTGTCAATTAATTTCTGTTCATCTATTCTTACTGGTTTATTAAACTTTGGTTACTTCGTGTTTCTGCAAAGTTTATTGAAATCAGTAATTCTGGTTTTTTATACACAGATTGATAACATTTACTAACCAAAGAAAAATCAATAATCCAGCTAAGTATAGAATACTGTATTGTTATGAGGTAATACATGCTTAGTAATGTAAGAAACCAAGTTCTAGGGGTTTCTCTGTCTACCAGAAAACTTACTCTTGTGCAATGGATGCTACTTATTGAGAAGATTACAACAAAAATTACCTCATGGACAGCCAAAAACCTGTCTTATGTAGGAAGGATGCAGCTTGTCCAATCAGTTCTACTCGATATTTAAGCCTACTGGACCCACTTATTTGTTATTCCCTCTAAGTGTCTTAAGCTTATTGATGCCCACTGTAGAAGCTATGCATGGTCAGGCACTAATACTATCACCAAGAAAGCCTTGGTGGCTTGGGAAAGAGTCTGTCTCCGAAATCAGTTGGTGGCCTCAACTCGATTAACCTTCACTTATGGAATAGGCTGCCATTGCTAAACACTGTGGGACCTGGAGCATAAACAGGACAAGTTGTGGATTAAGTGGGTGCACTCCTACTATATTAAAAGGGTTCCTTTCCAAAAGGTGATCGTCTCCTAAAAAGCCTATTGGATGGTGAAGAAATTCTTGGAGGCTAGACAAGTTTACTCACAGTTTCAGCCTAATAACTTGAGGAGTAAAACTATGATCAGACAACTATAGTTACATTTTCTAGGGCCTCAACAAAGAGTTCAATGGAAGAGCTTGTGGCTTCAAAATTCTTCTAGGCCAAAGGCAATCTTCACTGTGTGGTTACAACTGCAAATCAAATTAAATACCACAGATAGACTCAAAAATGTGGGCTAGATGTTGATTTGAAGTGTGTATTGTGCAACTCCATCCTGAATCCAGAGATCATATGTATACAAGCTGTTTTTTCAGTCATCAGGTCTGGTGCAAGTTGCTACAATCGATCCAATTTGTTTAAGCTCCTTACAATATTTGGGACCAATATGTCTTGGGAGTCATAGGCTTTGCTTAGGGGAAAAGTCAAACTGCCCAAATCTTTAAATTGGTGTATACTGAGAATGTCTATGTTGTTTGGATTGAGAGAAACCAAATGATCTCTGAGAAGAAAAACATGACTTGGGAATCTATTGCCAGCGAGATCGCTTATATTTGTTGTGTTAGGGAAAACTAGAAAACTATGCAAAACATTCATCAATTTCTCTTTTACTTGCTAGCTTAGTTTTCCTTTGTTTCATATTGTCTTTGTTTTGAGAATAGCAAGTTGTGTCTTGGCTTAGCTATTGGTTCTTTATTTGGTACACCTGGTGATTAATATAATATTGTTAGTTACCAAAAAAAGAAACAAAGTTCTATTATTGGTCTGTCCAACCTATGTATGACTAGTTTGAATATTTAGTAGTAAAAGAAAGACCAATAATCCATCCGAGTATGAAATATTTTGTTATTATGAGGTAATACACATTTAGTAATGTAAGAACCAAGTACGCCCAACCTATGTATGGATCATTTATGGATTTAGAACCTAAAGAAAATCAAATAATCCATCTGAGTATGAAATGCATTGTTGTTAGAAGGTAATGTAAAAATGTTGTTTTATTATATGTCTGTCCAACCTATGTATGACACATTTAGGGGTTTTCTAGCCAAAAAAAACATAAACGATCCATTTGAGTAAGGAATACATTGCATTTATAAGGTAATATGTTTGTAGTAATATAAAAAACCAAATTCTATATTTGATCCGTCCAACCAATATATGGCTCATTCAAGGATGTAGTAGTCAAAGAAATTCCAATAAACCATCCGAGTAGGAATAAATTATTCTTAGGAGGTAATACACATATATTAATGTAAAAAACCAAATTCTAATACTGGACAGTCCAACCTATGTATGACTTATTTAGAGATGTAGTAGCCAAAGAAAGACCTATAATCCATCCGAGTATGAATACATTGTTGTTAGGAGATAATACACATGTAGTATTGTCGGAAACATACTTTTATTATTGGTTCATTCAACCTATGTATGGTTCATTTAAGGATTTAGTAGCCAAATAGTTGTCATAAGGTAATACACGTGTAGTAATGCAAGATGTCAAGTTCTTTTATTGGTTTTTCCAAACTATGTATGGCTCATTCACGTATTTAGAAGTCAAATAAAGACCAATAATTCATCCGAGTATGGAATAATTTTATTGTTTTGAGGTAATAGACATGTTTTAATATAAGAAATCAAATTCTATTATTGGTTTATCTAACCTATGTATGGTTCATTAAAGATTTAGTAGTTGAAGAAAGACCAATAATCCATCAGAGTATGGAATACATTGTTGTTATGAAGTAATACAAGTGTAGTAATTAAAGTAAGTTCTACTATTGGTCCATCCAACCTATGTATGGCTCATTTAAGGATTTTGTAGCCAAATAAAGATAAATAGTTCATATGAGTATAGATTACTTTATTGTTAAAAGGTAATACATGTTTAGAAATGTAAGAAATCAAGTTCTATTAATAATCTGTTCGACCTATGTATGGCTCATTTAGTAATTTAGTAACCAAATAAACAAATAATTTATCCAAGTATGGAATACTTTGTTGTTATCACTACTAAAAAAACAGTGAATACCGACCTAAAAATTTCCGACCTCAAATGGAGGTCGGTAATTTCCGACCTCCGGAGGTCGGTATTTACAAGTAGTCGGTTTTTATGCAAAATAAAGCGGGAAAACCAAATTCCGACCTCCGGAGGTCGGAATTTTCCCGGAAAAAATAAATTACAATAAAAATACCGACCTCATGAGGTCGGTATTTTATATATTTAATTGAGAAAATAATACCGACATCAAGAGGTCGGTTTTTATTGTAATTCATTAAAAATTCCGACCTCCTGAGGTCGATATTTTTTCTCAATTAAATATTTTATAATTCCGACTTTCGAATGTCGGTAGTATGTAATTAAAATACCGACCTCATGAGGTCGGTATTTTTATTTCATCTAATTACTATTAATTAAAGCGACATCCGGAGGTCGGTATTTTTATTTCATCTAATTACTTTTAAAAGCGACATCCGGAGGTCGGTTTGCGGAAAGCGGGAAAACCAAATTCCGACCTCTGGAGGTCGGAAATTTTCTCGAAAAAAATGAATTACAATAAAAACCGACCTCTTGATGTCGGTATTAAAAAAATAAATAAATAACAATATTTTTATTTTTTCTCAATAGGTTTTGTGTAAAATAAAAAACAAAAAAAATTATAATACCGACTTCCGTATGTCGGTAAAATTAAATAGTAAAAATAAATTAATATAAAATACCAACCTAATGAGGTCGGTATTTTTTATATTTAATTGAGAAAATAATACCGACATCAAGAGGTCGGTTTTTATTGTAATTCATTAAAAATTCCGACCTCCTGAGGTCGGAATTTTTTCTCAATTAAATATTTCATAATATCGACTTCCGAATGTCGGTAAAAATTAAATAGTATGTAATTAAAATACCGACCTCATGAGGTCGGTATTTTTATTTCGACTATTAATTAAAGCGACATCCGGAGGTCGATATTTTTATTTCATCTAATTACTTTTAGAAGCGACATCCGGAGGTCGGTTTGCGGTTTGTGGGTAAATCAAATTCCGACCTCAAGAAGTCGGAATTTTTCCCAAAAAATAAATTACAATAAAAACCGACCTCTTGATGTCGGTATTATTTTCTATTTTGATTTAATTTTATTTAAATCGTTTTCCGGAGGACCATTTTGTGTTCTTAAAATTTAATGTGATACATACATATATATATATATATATATATATATATATATATATATATATATATATATATATATATATATATATATATGTTTAATTAATAAAATCAACCTCAAGAGGTGAGTTTATATTAAAATAATTATGTATGCATATATGTATGTCTATATATATATATATATAATCTAACTACACATCAACAAAATTTTAATTTAATAAATTTACATATATATATATATATATATATCTGTACATATATACATCTATATATATATATATATATATATATATATATATATATATATATATATATATATATAGATGTATATATGTACAGATGTATATATATGTATATGTATACATCTATATATATACATATATACATCTATATATGTATATATATGTATGTATACATATACATATATTATATGTTGATGTGTAGTTAAATTATATATGTTTAATTAATAAAATCAACCTCAAGAGGTGAGTTTATATTAAAATAATTATATATATATATAAAATTTAACTACTCATCAACAGAAGTTTAATTTAATAAATTTACATATACATATATATACATATGTATGTATATATATACATATGTATGTATATATATATATGTATGTATATATATACATACATATGTATATATATATATGTATGTATATATATGTATATATATGTATAGAGGTAAGCATATACATATATATATATATATATATATATATATATATATATATATATGTGTATACATATACATATATATGTGTATACATATACATATATTATATGTTGATGTGTAGTTAAATTATATATGTTTAATTAATAAAATCAACCTCAAGAGGTGAGTTTATATTTATATATATATATATATATATATATATATATATATATATATATATATAACAATATTTTATTTTTTCTCAATAGGTTTTGTGTAAAATAAAAAACAAAAAAAATTATAATACCAACTTCCGTATGTCGGTAACATTAAATAGTAAAAATAAATTAATATAAAATACCGACCTCATGAGGTCGGTATTTTTTATATTTAATTGAGAAAATAATACCGACATCAAGAGGTCAGTTTTTATTGTAATTCATTAAAAATTTCAACCTCGTGAGGTCGGAAATTTTTCTCAATTAAATATTTCATAGTACCGACTTCCGAATGTCGGTAAAAATTAAATAGTATGTAATTAAAATACCGACCTCATGAGGTCGGTATTTTTATTTCGACTATTAATTAAAGCGACATCCGGAGGTCGGTATTTTTATTTCATCTAATTACTTTTAAAAGCGACATCCGGAGGTCGGTTTGCGGTTTACGGGTAAACCAAATTCCGACCTCAAGAAGTCGGAATTTTTCCCAGAAAATGAATTACAATAAAAACCGACCTCTTGATGTCGGTATTATTTTCTATTTTGATTTAATTTTATTTAAATCGTTTTCCGGAGGACCATTTTGTGTTCTTAAAATTTAATGTGATACATATTAATTAATAAAATCAACCTCAAGAGGTGAGTTTATATTAAAATAATTATGTATATATATATATATGTGTGTGTATATATATATATATATATAATTTAACTACACATCAACAGAAGTTTAATTTAATAAATTTACATATATATATATATATATATATATATATATGTATATATATATATATACATTAAGCCTGCTCCGTTATCTTGTTTAGTAGTAATCTGTATCTAAATCTATGTAATTTCTCCCAAAATTACTTTTTTTTTTGTTTTTTAATTCTCTGTTCATCTCTTTTCTTTACCCATGTTCTTAGCACCTGCTTCTTTAACCACACCCTGGGATCCATAGTCCTGTCGATTGTTCTCTAACCATGTCGGACTTTCAACTTCCCTAAGTATTTACAGGTTAATCCATCGGGGTTAGTAAA
The DNA here is from genome assembly GCA_036553675.1 of Solanum okadae. Taxonomy (NCBI): domain Eukaryota; kingdom Viridiplantae; phylum Streptophyta; class Magnoliopsida; order Solanales; family Solanaceae; genus Solanum; species Solanum okadae. Next base: position 30,738,555 of record CM071678.1, read on the forward strand.
AAGATAAGGAAATAGCCATTTACTAAGAGAAATTATATGAACATCATAGTAATATGAACATGATACATAATATCAACATAATAACAGTACATAATACATACATGCTATAGGGAGAAGATTACTAAGATCTAGAAAAACTGATAAACTACTTACATGATAATGGTCGGAATGAGGTTTCCCTTTCGGGAGTCCCCGAGTGACCTTGCAGTTACTTGGAAATTAAACTCTCACACCTTTGTACACAAACACTCACTCTTTTTTTTTTTGAATGAAAGGGAAGGGGAATATGTAAACTATAGAATGCTTACAATCTCAATCTTACTCTTTTCTCAATGCTCTTCTTCTCTTCGCTCTACCTCTCTTCTTGCAACATGGTTCTATTTATAGAAGTCCATCCGGATTTGAAATTCGGATTTCAATCTCTAAAAACTTTCTTCACCTGCCGGGTGCTCTTTGGGCCCCATCGTCACATGGCTTTTGTGAAACCTTTTTTGAAATTGAGTGTCCTTCTTTTGTCTTCTTGTGATAGTGGAGTCGTCTTTATCAGTAGTGGACATGTAGTGGAGTCTTCTTTATCATAATGGACATGTAGTGGAGTAATGTAGTGAATTCTTCTTTATCATAATGGCTTGTGATGTCACTGCTTACCTATTTGTTTGTCTTCTTGTGTTGATGACACTTCTTACGCATTTCTCTAGGTATCCAGGTTGTGTAGTGCTATGGAATCAAAACTCATTCCTGAATCATTGTCTTCATTTGGATCGTGGTGTTGATTAAATTGGTCTGATAAATTATTTTCGTCACTGCTACTCTCTATGTCTTCGTGGTCAGAATTTGCTGGATCTGGCTTTGGATTTTCTCGTATAATTTTTTCTTGCATTACCTCCTTAGTCCTTTCTGTGAGTAATTTGTAAAGGGAACTTTTTATTATTTTTTCTATCCTTTTATTTTTTTTTCTTTTTTGGAGGAATCCTTTTGTCCTTTTACTTGTCTCTGCCATTGTACTGAAACTTGCCGGCAGAATTCTTACACTTTTTGGTAAAGTGTCAACCATCAACGGATTTGATGAGTCTTTACCCGCTACCGTTTGAACGGGACTAGCTGTACCTTTAGCTGGTGCAATAGCTTTTTCTACATTCGTTGGGGAATGTACACCCGTCTTATCCATTTTGTAGTGAGATGGAGAACTCTTATTTTGATCGGTATTTCCAAGTAAAAACCTTATCCTCTCTTGTAATGAGTGGATATGTTGCGTCATTTTCCCTTTTTCCGTTTCTAGTCTTTCGATCGTCTGATTTAGTCTTTTGAATCCTTTCGTCATTGAGGAGCAATGATCGCAGAAAATTATTTTATTTGTATCTTTCTGAATATTGTATTGCAAAGATGGTCTTGAAATTTGTCTCAAAGCTGGGCTTATGAAATAGTTAGGCCCTAGAGTTCCTCTAGCATAGTCTAGTGCTTCATTCAAATCATTGAATCCTTTAAAAAGTGGGGTAGGAAAGTCTTTAATTGAATCTACTACTTCTATCCATGTCTGAAATACTCCTTGTAATTTTCCTTGGACTACTACATAAAATCTGAATTTTTTGTCTTCATTTTTGTTTGTAAAATAATGGCTTAATGAATTTACTACTGACACGAAATAACTGTTGTCTCGAGGAATTTTGTTGTATGCTATCCATAGGTTGTCTATTAAGCATCTTTGAGGTCTATCTATCTTTGTTTCTGGTTTTACCCTAAAACTTAGATTAGATGGAGGATAGAAAATTAAATTTTGTTTTCCAAAATATATTCTTTCCATGTTTGTTGTATTTTGTCTCGTCTGTGGCTGAAATAAAGTACTTCCTAAGAGAGTCTGCAACAAGTCTTTGTCTTTCTGTCCACTTGAACTTGAACTGGATGCTCTGTCTTTATCTTTGCCTGTACTCATGCTGAAAACAAACAGTTAGTTTTCATAAGTCTGCTTAGTTGATCTGCTAAAGAATTATCTTTTCCCTTTATATGTTCTAAAGATATATTGTATATTGACGTAGCGTCTAAAAAATTTAACCATCTTCTTTTACTACTATTTTTTCCCTCTATTTTTTGGTGGAATTTTACAATAGCCTCGCAATCTATTCTTACCAGAATTTCTTGTTTATTAATAATGTATAATTTAAAACTATTTAATCCATATATAACTGCTAAAATTTCTGCATCTATGCTACTCATATTTCCTTTTTCTTTGTATTTTCCACTGTGATAAGCGCAAATCTTTTCGTCTTTTTTGTCTCCATATTTATTGTTTTTTGTTTTCAAAACTGCTCCCCACCCTTCGAGACTTCCATCTGTTTCGACTATTGGGTAATCTGTTTCTAGTGGGAGGGCTAAATCTGGTATATCTTTAACCATTTGTTTAAGTTTTTGTACTAGTTTTATGTCTTCTACATTAAAAGTCTTTTGTCCACGACTTCTTGTTTTAGAGTATAGGGGTCCTACTACTTTCCCTAGATCTTTGATGAAACTTCATGCATAATTTAGTATTCCTAGAAATTTTTGTAAGTCTTTAGTATTGTCTAATTTATCAGGCATGTGTAGGACCTTTTTGCTATATGGGGTTGTAATTTTATCTTTCCATTTCCAATTTCTACCCCTAAGAATTTTATAAGAGTCTTACATAATTCCATTTTCTTTTTGCTAATTATAATTCCATTGTCTACGAATAGTTTAAATACCGTTTGTAAATGTCCTAGATGTTCATTGGTATTATTACTAAAAACTAAAATATTGTCTACGTAAACTAAAATAAAGTTTTTGTAGTCTCTAAATATATTATCCATCTTTCTTTGAAAGATTGGAGGGGCTGTTTTTAAACCAAAGGGCATTACCAACCATTCGAAATGTCCTTCTGGGCAAGTAAAAGCTGTCCATTCTATGCTATCTTCATGCATTTTGACTTGCCAATATCCGGACTTACAGTCAAACTTACTAAAAAAATTTCTTCCTTGTATCCGATTTATTAGTTCTGATTTGTCAGGCAATTTATATCCATCCATTCTAGTGTTGTCATTAAGTCTTTTATAGTTTATTACCATTCTAGCTTTTCCTCTTAGTATTTCATTATGATTTCGTACCATGAATGCGGCTGACCTATGCTTTGAAGTTGACCTTCTTATTACCCCTAAATTTAATAATTCTTTTATTTGATCTTCAAATTCTCTCAGGTCTTCGTTCGTGGATTCTATTGAAGCAGTTTTAACAGTGTATTCTGGGTTAATAATATCAAGTCTGCAGGTTATATGATTGGCTTCCCAGTGCTTCAGAGGTCTTTCTCCAATTATTTCTAGTTTATCTAAGATGGAAATTACTTCGTCTAGGTCCTTCTGGTTTTTTATAACTCCTATATGTTGTAATCCTTTCTTAAAATTATAAAGTTCAGTATTTATTTCTATTAAGTCATAGTTTTTCTCTATTTGTATATCAGATAAACTTAATTCTAATAATTCAATTTCTTTAATGTCTTCCTCTTCTTTGATAACATGTATTTTAGTACAGTTGCATTCTTTCCCTTTATTACATTTTAAAGTATTTGTATTATCAGTATTTTTAACATACCTTGATTTTGTAGGAACAGGTTCTGTTGTTATGGAGGTTTGAGTCATATTTTTAAAAAATATTACTCTGTCTCTAGTGAGGAGACAACTTCCGTTATTATGTAATAAGAAATTTAAGCCTAAAACAAAGTCTATCCTAATATTTAAATCTCTAACCCATATTTTTTCTAATTTATAAGTGGGTTTGTAGAAGTCTGCACATGTGTTTAAAAAACTTATTTGAGCATTACTAACATAATGTTTGTATATATTTGAAGATCCGTCCATTTGCATGGCGCTTTGTGGTTCGGGAAATTCCTTTATTATTTCTGAAGGCAAGATATTTCTATTTATTATATTTTTTGTACATCCCGAGTCTACTAGAGCTAAAGTTTCTATTTCATAGTTTTGAATTCTTATTCTCGTTAATATTTTGATAGTATTAATCTTTTTGTCTTCATTACAAATTAGTCCTTCAAACGATTTGTATTCCTCTTTTTCATTTAAGAGCTCAATTTCTTCCTTTTCTTCTACCTCTTCTTCTACCTTTTCTTTTCCTTTTTCTAATTTATTTATTCTGTCTTATAAACTATCAATCCTTTTTTCTAGAGACATTAATGTTTTTTCTTTTATACTCATGGTCTGGTCTATAACTTTAATATTAAATATTTTATTGATGCACATGAGGCATCCTTCTATGTAGCAATTCGTACATTTAGCTCTTCTGTCTTTATTGGGATATCCTGTACAATTAAAACATTTTTGGCTATCTAAACCTTTCCCTTTTGAAAATTGGTGATCGCAATGTATATTGACAAATGTAAAATCCTTGATGTCTAATTTTTCTAATCCTATCTCGTTTATTAAAGTTTCTTCTTCTGAATCAGACGAGTCATGTTGTCTTCCTTCTAAAGCATCTATACTTATTACTGAATATATACTTTCGTTATCTGACATGTATTCATCTACATTTATCAGGGTTTCTTGGAAATCTTCTATGAGTTGGGAGTTTCTCGTTCTACTATTATTTCTTCCTGGACAAGTGTTAGCTAGATGTTCTTCACTTCCGCATGTAAAACAAGATAGTCTATTTTTATAGATTCTATTATTATTATGTTTTCTCACATGTGTATCTTTATTTAGATAAGACTTTTTTGCCGTAGATTTTCTTAGATAATATTTTTTCTTTGGTCTGTAGTCTTGGTTATTTTGATATTTTCTTCTATATTTCTTGTTTGGTGTACTTTGATCATAGCTTTGTGTTGTATATATTTTTTTGCAAAAACTAGTCTCATTTTGCTTTAATTGTTTTTGTATTTGTATATTTGTACACTTTTCTTGTAATATTTCCATAACATGCTGTATTTTATGTCCAATAGACCAATTAGCATTTGGGTTTTGCATAACTCCTTTCTCTTTTGCTCCATCTTTCTTCTATTTCTCTTCCTAATGCTCCAGGGAGTTTATTAAAAAGCTTTTTCCCTAAACTTTGATCAAACGCATTGCCGCTTATAGCGCATAAATAAAAATTATCTTTTAAAAAGTTTTTGATATGGCTCCAATTTGTAATGCTAAGTTGTTCTAATTTTATTAATGCATTTTTTTGTAAGACAACTAATCCGCTATTAGGGTCTTCTCCTGTTATTAGGCTGTGTATTTTATTAGTGAAATTATACGGATTTGGTCTCATATTTACTAGTTCCTGGAATTCTTGAGGGTAAGTTACCTTGTATGCTTCCCACATTCCTTTGATTGATTCTCCTAAAAAGGTTTCCATGTATCTATACATAGTTTCTGCATCTGTTTCACTATAATGATGTATGTAATCTTCTACTACTATTCCTTTCCATACATCTATTACTGAGTTCCACAATTGAGGATCATGAGCTGCTATATTTAATATCTTACCTCTATCTCCTCCATAATGAGTTTTGATTCCATAGCACTACACAACCTTGTTACCTAGAGAAATGCGTAAGAAGTGTCATCAACACAAGAAGACAAACAAATAGGTAAGCAGTGACATCACAAGCCATTATGATAAAGAAGACTTCACTACATTACTCCACTACATGTCCATTATGATAAAGAAGACTCCACTACATGTCCACTACTGATAAAGACGACTCCACTATCACAAGAAGACAAAAGAAGGACACTCAATTTCAAAAAAGATTTCACAAAAGCCATGTGACGATGGGGCCCAAAGAGCACCCGGTAGGTGAAGAAAGTTTTTAGAGATTGAAATCCGAATTTCAAATCCAGATGGACTTCTATAAATAGAACCATGTTGTAAGAAGAGAGGTAGAGCGAAGAGAAGAAGAGCATTGAGAAAATAGTAAGATTGAGATTGTAAGCATTCTATAGTTTACATATTCCCCTTTCCTTTCATTCAAAAAAAAAGAAAAGAGTGAGTGTTTGTGTACAAAGGTGTGAGAGTTTAATTTCCAAGTAACTGCAAGGTCACTCGGGGACTCCCGAAAGGGAAACCTCATTCCGACCATTATCATGTAAGTAGTTTATCAGTTTTTCTAAATCTTAGTAATCTTCTCACTATAGCATGTATGTATTATGTACTGTTATTATGTTGATATTATGTATCATGTTCATATTACTATGATGTTCATATAATTTCTCTTAGTAAATGGTTATTTCCTTATCTTTTTAGTAACCCCGATGGATTAACCTGTAAATACCTAGGGAAGTTGAAAGTCCGACATGGTTAGAGAACAACCGACATGACTATGTATCCCAGGGTGTGGTTAAAGAAGCAGGTGCTAAGAACATGGGTAAAGAAAAGAAATGAACAGAGAATTAAAAAAAAAAAGTAATTTTGGGAGAAATTACATAGATTTAGATACAGATTACTACTAAACAAGATAACGGAGCAGGAGAGGGAGTAATGAGTAGAATTTTACAACATATTTTTACAAACGCAGCCTATTATATTATACACAATCAACTTTATTTACACTATTTACACTATTTAAACGTATTTTTACATGTATTTTTCTTTCTGTGAGTAATTTGTAAAGGGAACTTTTTATTATTTTTTCTATCCTTTTATTTTTTTTTCTTTTTTGGAGGAATCCCTTTGTCCTTTTACTTGTCTCTGCCATTGTACTGAAACTTGCCAGCAGAATTCTTACACTTTTTGGTAAAGTGTCAACCATCAACGGATTTGATGAGTCTTTACCCGCTACCGTTTGAACGGGACTAGCTGTACCTTTAGCTGGTGCAATAGCTTTTTCTACATTCGTTGGGGAATGTACACCCGTCTTATCCATTTTGTAGTGAGATGGAGAACTCTTATTTTGATCGGTATTTCCAAGTAAAAACCTTATCCTCTCTTGTAATGAGTGGATATGTTGCGTCATTTTCCCTTTTTCCGTTTCTAGTCTTTCGATCGTCTGATTTAGTCTTTTGAATCCTTCCGTCATTGAGGAGCAATGATCGCAGAAAATTATTTTGTTTGTATCTTTCTGAATATTGTATTGCAAAGATGGTCTTGAAATTTGTCTCAAAGCTGGGCTTATGAAATAGTTAGGCCCTAGAGTTCCTCTAGCATAGTCTAGTGCTTCATTCAAATCATTGAATCCTTTAAAAAGTGGGGTAGGAAAGTCTTTAATTGAATCTACTACTTCTATCCATGTCTGAAATACTCCTTGTAATTTTCCTTGGACTACTACATAAAATCTCATCTAAATACGGTTACAGATTTAATAATAAATTTAGCAGAACATAGTCAGTCCAAAGACGATAGATTTCTGGTTCTATATATATATATATATATATATATATATATAGCAAAACCCAAATGCTAATTGGTCTATTGGACATAAAATACAGCATGTTATGGAAATATTACAAGAAAAGAGTACAAATATACAAATACAAAAACAATTAAAGCAAAATGAGACTGGTTTTTGCAAAAATATATATACATACACATATATATATATATATATGTATATATATGTGTGTGTATATATATATATATATATATATATATATATATATATAAAATTTAACTACACATCAACAGAATTTTAATTTAATAAATTTACATATATATATTAAAATAATTATGTATATATATGTGTGTGTGTGTATATATATATATATATATATAGATGTATATATATGTATTTGTATACATCTATATATATGTATATATATATAGATAGATGTATATATATGTATGTACACATATACATATATTATATGTTGATGTGTAGTTAAATTATATATGTTTAATAAATAAAATCAACCTCAAGAGGTGAGTTTATATTAAAATAATTATATATATATATAAAATTTAACTACTCATCAACAGAAGTTTAATTTAATTAATTTACATATATATATGTATATATATATATATATATACATAGATGTATATATATGTATGTATACATATACATATATTATATGTTGATGTGTAGTTAAATTATATATATTTAATTAATAAAATCAACATCAAGAGGTGAGTTTATATTAAAATAATTATATATATATATATAAATAACAATATTTTATTTTTTCTCAATAGGTTTTGTGTAAAATAAAAAACAAAAAAAATTATAATACCGATTTCCGTATGTCGGTAACATTAAATAGTAAAAATAAATTAATATAAAATACCGACCTCATGAGGTCGGTATTTTTTATATTTAATTGAGAAAATAATACCGACATCAAGAAGTCGGTTTTTATTGTAATTCATTAAAAATTCCGACCTCCTGAGGTCGGAATTTTTTCTCAATTAAATATTTCATAATACCGACTTCCGAATGTTGGTAAAAATTAAATAGTATGTAATTAAAATACCGACCTCATGAGGTCGGTATTTTTATTTCGACTATTAATTAAAGAGACATTCGGAGGTCGGTATTTTTATTTCATCTAATTACTTTTAAAAGCAACATCCAGAGGTCGGTTTGCGGTTTGCGGGTAAACCAAATTCCGACCTCAAGAAGTCGGAATTTTTCCCAGAAAATGAATTACAATAAAAATCGACCTCTTGATGTCGGTATTATTTTTTCTATTTTGATTTAATTTTATTTAAATCATTTTCCGGAGGACCATTTTGTGTTATTATAATTTAATGTGATACATATATATATATATATATATATGTTTAATTAATAAAATCAACCTCAAGAGGTGAGTTTATATTAAAATAATTATGTATATATATATGTGGGTATGTGTGTATATATATATATATATATATATATATATATAATATATATATAACTACACATCAACAGAAGTTTAATTTAGTAAATTTACATATATATATATATATATATATATATATATATAAATAATATAACTACACATCAACAAAAGTTTAATTTAATAAATTTACATATATATATATATATATAGATGTATATATGTGTATATATATATATATATATATATATATATATATGCACACACATATATACATCTATAATATAAACTCACCTCTTGAGGTTGATTTTATTAATTAAACATATATAATTTAACTACACATCAACATATAATATATGTATATGTATACATACATATATATACATCTATGTGTGTGTGTATATATATATATATATATATATATATATATATATATATATATATATATATATTATTATTATTATTATAATTATTTTTTCTAGAATGATAAAATAGGGATATTCTATATTAAAATAGGGAGCATAGTTTTCTTTTTCTTTTTATCGTTATGTATCTTGTATTACTTCTATATTATTCTATATATATATATATATATATATATATATATATATATATATATATATATATATGTTTAATTAATAAAATCAACCTCAAGAGGTGAGTCTATGTATATGTAATTTAATAAATTTACATCTATATATATATATATATATATATATATGTTTAATTAGTAAAATCAACCTCAAGAGGTGAGTTTATATTAAAATAATTATATATATATATATATATATATATATATATATATATATATATATATATAATCTAACTACACATCAACAGAAGTTTAATTTAATAAATTTATATATATATATATATATATATATATATATATATATATATATATATATATGTATATATATATAGATGTATACATATGTAGATGTATATATATATATAGATGTATTTATATATATATATATATACATCTATATATATATAATAAATTTAGGGATATTCTATATTAAAATAGGGAGCATAGTTTTCTTTTTCTTTTTATCGTTCTATATCTTGTATTACTTCTATATTATTCTATATATATATATATGTTTAATTAATAAAATCAACCTCAAGAGGTGAGTTTATATTAAAATAATTTTATATATATATATATATATGTTTAATTAATAAAATCAACCTCAAGAGGTGAATTTATATTAAAATAATTTTATATATATATATATACATATATATTTAAATTTATTAAATTAAACTTCTGTTGATATGTAGTTAGATTATATATATATATATATATATATATATATATATATATATATAAAATCAACCTCTAGAGGTGAATTTATATTAAAATAAATTAATACATACCAACCTAAAGAGGTCGGTATATTTAAATTATTATTTTATTTAAATAATATTGACTTCATGATACCAGTATTTATTAAATATTTTTAAATATAGATAATTATTTTTAAAAACACCGACATCCCGTGGTCGGTAAATTAAACAATTCTCTGAAAAAAAGAATGATAATATAAGTCTTACTCCTAAACACTAACTCTCAAAACCTAAGTCCACTTTCACTCCCCACCCCAAACCCACCCCCATCGGCGCCGATCCCCACCCATCCCTGATCGGCGCCACACCGCCATCCCCGACCGCAGCCACCCACCTTCGCAGCAGCAGAGGACGTCGCGGCAGCTGCAGAGGAAGTGACGCCCAGCAGCAGGAGGTCTGGCGCCTCCATCCCGACCGGCGCCACCTCCAGCTAGACCAACACCTCCATCCTCGACCTTCTTAGTGAAGGTGAATTTTTAGAACCTCCATAATAGATTACTTTTGTTTCTATTTAGTTGAAGTATCTCAAAATTAGAGTACTAATATACTTAGTTTTATTGATTGTTAGTTAGTAAGTGAATGATTTAGGGTTTTTGATTGTTAGTTTGAATTAGGGATTATTTGATTGTTAGTTTGTGTTTGTTGATTGTGAATTGAAAATTTTAATGTTAGGGTTAGTTTGAATTAGGGTATCTTAGGATTTGTTTGAAATTCGGTATTTCTTAAGTTAATTAGTTTGATTTTGGAATTGTAAGATTAGATTGAATTAGGGTATTTAAGGAGTTGTTTGAACTTGGGTATTATTTGAGTTAGTTTGAATTATTATTGAGATTTTAGGACTAATAGTTTGAATCTGGGATTAGGAATAGCTAGCTAATTTGAATTTAGGATTTTAGTACTAGTTAGATTTTGGGATTTTAGGGCTAGTTTGAATTTGTGATTTTAAGATTAGTTTGAATTTTGAATTTAGGACTAGTTTGAATTATTATTGAGATTTTAGGATTACTAATAGTTTGAATTTGGGATTTTAGCACTATAGTTTGATTTTTGAATTCTAGGAGTACTTTCAATTTGTGATTTTAAGACTAATTTGAATTTGGAATTTAGGACTAATAGTTTGAATTATATTTGATATTTTAGGACTAATTTAATAGTTTGAAGTTGGGACACTAGCTAGCTAGTTTGAATTTAGAATTTTAGGGGTTTGAATTACAACTTAATTAGAACTTATAATTAATTATAACTTGAATTTACTATAAATTGAACTTAATTAGGAATATGAACTTGAAATTATAACTTGAACTTGGAACTAATTAGCTTGAATATATAACTAATTAAGTTTAGAAATTATATATGAACCTGAATTGAAACTTGAACTTATTAAAACTTGAATATATATATATATATATATATATATATATATATAAAACTAATATTCTTGGATATGAAGTTTATATTTAACTAATTTAAGAACTTTTCGTGCTAGGCAACTGAGGAAGCTCAACATGTAAAAAAGTTGATACAGGACTATTTTGCTTCTTTCATCAAAGTTGGAGATAAGGTTGGTGCTTCTAAATTTCTCAAGTTCAAGTACAATTATTTTGAATAATGTGTTTGTGTTCATCTAGTATTAATACTTGGCTTTAATTCTAGTAATTATAATTGATTGTTTGTTAGTATATTATTGTTTTTGTTTGTTGGTTGTGTTATTCAATTGTTAATTTGATTTGATTATTGTTAGTTAGGTATAGATAATTGAAGATTTTTATTTTAAGGTTTTTTTAAAAAGAAATTAGGCATTTTTAAATTGGGCATTGTTAGTTAGTGAAGAATTAGCATTTTTATATTTTAGAACTAGTTTAAACTTGAGAATATGTAATTTGAGGTTAAATTGAGATTTTTTTGGATTTGATTTTAGGACTAGTTAGTAAAGTGTTAATTTGAAGTTAGAAATTAGTAATTGAATTGTTATGAGTAGAAGATGAATGTTTGAATGTCATGAACTTAATTAGAACTTGAACTTAGAACTTAACTTAGAACTTGATCTTGAACTTGAACTTAGAACTTAGAACTTGAACTTGAACTTAGAACTTGAACTTGAAATTAGAATTTGAACTTGAAATTAGAACTTGAACGTGAACTTAGAACTTGAACTTGAAATTAGAACTTGAACTTGAACTTAGAGCTTGAACTTGCACTTAGAATTTGAACTTGAACTTAGAACTTGAACTTGAAATTAGAACTTGAACTTGAACTTAGAACTTGAACTTGAACTTGAACTTGAACTTAGAACTTGAACTTGAAATTAGAACTTGAACATGAATTTAGAACTTGAACTTGAACTTGAAATTGAAATTAAAACTTGAACTTGAACTTAGAACTTGAACTTGAACTTAGAATTTGAAGTTAAACTTAGAATTTGAACTTAGAACTTGAACTTGAACTTAGAACTTGCACTTGAACTTGAACTTGAACTTAGAACTTAGAACTTGAACTTGAACTTAGAACTTGATCTTGAACTTAGAACTTGATCTTGAACTTGAACTTGAACTTAGAACTTAGAACTTGAACTAGAACTTGAACTTGAACTTGAAATTAGAACTTGAACATGAAGTTAGAACTTGAACATGAACTTAGAACTTGAACTTGAACTTGAACTTAGAGCTTGAACTTGAACTTGAACTTGAACTTAGAATTTGAACTTGAACTTAGAACTTGAACTTGAAATTAGAACTTGAACTTGAACTTAGAACTTGAACTTGAAATTAGAACTTGAACATGAATTTAGAATTTGAACTTGAACTTAGAACTTGAACTTGAACTTGGAACTTGAACTTGAAATTAAAACTTGAACTTGAACTTAGAACTTGAACTTGAACTTGAACTTGAACTTAGAACTTAGAACTTGAACTTGAACTTGAACTTGAAATTAGAACTTGAACTTAGAATTTGAACTTGAAATTAGAACTTGAACTTGAAATTAGAATTTGAACTTGAACTTGAACTTAGAACTTGAACTTGAAATTAGAACTTGAACTTGAACTTAGAACTTGAACTTGAAATTAGAACTTGAACTTGAACTTAGAACTTGAACTTGAAATTAGAATTTGAACTTGAACTTAGAACTTGAACTTGAAATTAAAACTTTAACTTGAACTTGAAATTAAAACTTGAACTTAGAACATGAACTTAAAATTTGAAGTTGAACTTAGACTTGAACTTGAAATTAGAACTTGAACTTGAAACTAATTACCTTGAATATATAACTAATTAATTTTAGAAATTAGATATGAACTTGAATTGAAAACTTGAACTTATTAAAACTTGAATATATATATATATATATATATATATATATATATATATATATATATATATAAACTAATATTCTTGGATTTGAAGTTTATATATAACTAATTTTAAAACTTTTCGTGCTAGGCAACTGAGGAAGCTCAACATCTAAAAAAGTTGATATAAGACTATATTGCTTCTTTCATCAAAGTAGGAGATAAGGTTGGTGCTTCTAAATTTCTAAAGTTCAAGTACAATTGTTTTCAATAATGTGTTTGTGTCCATGTAGTATTGATACTTAGCTTTAAATTTAGAAATAATATATTTGGTAAGCATAAGTACCAACACTAGTTGATCCTATTGATGACAAAATTGATTTTCTTGCAAGATCGATTTGTGTCCATCTAGTGTTGCTATTAAGCTTTAATTTAGGAATAATGTGTTTGTTAAGCATAAGTATCAACACTAGTTGATCCTATTGATGACAAAATTGATTTTCTTGCAAGATCGATTTGTGTCCATCTAGTGTTGACACTTAGCTTTAAATTTAGAAATAATATATTTGTTAAGCATAAATATCAACACTAGTTGATCCTATTGATGACAAAATTGATTTTCTTGCAAGATCGATTTGTGTCCATCTAGTGTTGCTATTAAGCTTTAATTTAGGAATAATGAGTTTGTTAAGCATAAGTATCAACACTAGTTGATCCCATTGATGATAAAATTGATTTTCTTGCAAGATCGATTTGTGCCCATCTAGTGTTGCTATTAAGCTTTAATTTAGGAATAATGTGTTTGTTAAGCATAAGTATCAACACTAGTTGATCCTATAGATGACAAAATTGATTTTCTTGGAGGATCGATTTGTGTCCATCTAGTGTTGACACTTGGCTTTAAAAAGTTGTTAAGTTGTTAAAGTTATAAAGTTGTTAAGTTGTTTAAATAAGTTAAATTAAATAATGTGGTTTTGTTGATGGATTTAGTTGTTGGAATTAAGTCAAAACTAATGTAGTTAAAGTTAAAAAGTTGTTAAGTTGTTTAGATAAATTAAAATAAATAATGTGATTTAGTTGGTGGATTTAGTTGTTGTATTAAGTCAAAACTAAACTAGTTAAAGTTGTTATGTTGTTTATATAAGTTAAAATAAATAATGTCGGTTTAGTTAGTGAATTTAGTTGTTGGAATTAAGTCAAAACTAATGTAGTTAAAGTTCAAAAGTTGTTATGTTGTTTAAATAAGTTAAAATGAATAATGTTGGTTTAGTTAGTGAATTTAGTTGTTGGAATTAAGTCAAAACTAATGTAGTTAAAGTTCAAAAGTTGTTCTGTTTAAATAAGTTAAAATGAATAATGTCGGTTTAGTTAGTGAATTTAGTTGTTGGAATTAAGTCAAAACTAATGTAGTTAAAGTTCAAAAGTTGTTATGTTGTTTAAATAAGTTAAAATAAATAATGTCAGTTTAGTTAGTGAATTTAGTTGTTGGAATTAAGTCAAAACTAATGTAGTTAAAGTTCAAAAGTTGTTATGTTGTTTAAATAAGTTAAAATAAATAATGTCGGTTTAGTTAGTGAATTTAGTTGTTGGATTAAGTCAAAACTAATGTAGTTAAAGTTAAAAAGTTAAGTTTGTTTAAATAAGTTAAAATAAATATTGTGGTTTAGTTGGTGGATTTAGTTATTCGAATTAAGTCAAAACTAATGTAGTTAAAGTTCAAAAGTTGTTATGTTTAAATAAGTTAAAATGAATAATGTCGGTTTAGTTAGTGAATTTAGTTGGTGGAATTAAGTCAAAACTAATGTAGTTAAAGTTCAAAAGTTGTTATGTTGTTTAAATAAGTTAAAATAAATAATGTCGGTTTAGTTAGTGAATTTAGTTGTTGGAATTAAGTCAAAACTAATGTAGTTAAAGTTCAAAAGTTGTTATGTTGTTTAAATAAGTTAAAATAAATAATGTCGGTTTAGTTAGTGAATTTAGTTGTTGGAATTAAGTCAAAACTAATGTAGTTAAAGTTAAAAAGTTAAGTTTGTTTAAATAAGTTAAAATAAATATTGTGGTTTAGTTGGAGGATTTAGTTGTTCGAATTAAGTCAAAACTAAACTAGTTAAAGTTGTTAAGTTGTTTAAATAAGTTAAAATAAATATGTCAAAACTAGTTAGACTTAGAAAGTGGTTAAGTTGTTTAAATAAATTCAAATGTTATTTAGTTGATGAAATTAAAATTATCATTATTGTTTGTGTAGATGAATCCTGATCGTAGTTGGATGTATAATAGAAACAATCTTGGTTGAGCGGGTATGATTCCAGAATTTGCAGAAGGTGTCACTAGATTTATAAATCATGCAATGATGGATCAGGAAATATTCTTCCTCCATGTCCGACTAGCAGTGATGGATCTGATCAGGAGGGTGATGAGAATGATAAGGAGAGAGAGGGTGATGAAGAGTAGTTGTATCTATTTGACATTTTAGACTTCTATATTTTTAGAATTGTTTAATTTGATCATATTTTAGTTTATTTTGAAGTTGGATGAAGTTTATTTTGAAATAGTTCAATGTATATGAAACGACCCCAAAAATGCCCGAAAATGTGCTTCGGAAACACCTATAATTGTAATTTTCATATATCTCAAAATCCGTGCATGATTTCGGAAATTCGACTTCATATTCTTATTCAGGGGGTAAAATTGAGTGGGAAATGGGTCTAACCCGAATTTTAGAACAACCGTATCAAATTTCGAAAATCGCAAAAAATGCGATTTTCAGGGTCAACTTTAAAGGGGCATATCTCTTAGCACACAAGGAACTGGAAGGGTCGCTACCTATTAAATTAAAGCCCTTCGAGTTAGCTTTCCAATGCAATTGGTTTCACCTCATTCCGAGTTAGGATGAAGGAGTTATGACCATTTTCGTAAAACCTGTCCGGACAGAATTTCAATTTCCAGTAGCTAAAGTTACTGTAGCGGCTGGACGTTTTTCTTTTATAAAAAAGAGGATTGTCCCATATTTAGTCATATTTCTTTCTAGCTTCAAAACACTCAAAAACACTCACTAATCCCTCTCCAAAATTCAACCAAGATCTTCAACCAAATTCAAACATCTCAAGCTCTAATTCCGAATTCAAGACTCAATCTCAAGCATCAATTCTCCATTCCAATCCTCATCAAGGATTCTCCAAAGTTGAGGTATGTGGATTGATTGTGGAAACCTTCCTTTCCACAAGTCCAACCATTTATCCTCTATTTTACTTCAAGTTTATGGGTCCTTATGATCATTTATGAACTCTTGAATTATGGAATTACTACTACACATTCTATTATGGTCTATTTTTGCATATTATCATGAAATGGAATTATTATGTGATGTTATGGTTTTCATGCTTCCATGATCAAATTATGAAGGTTGATATATATATGTATGTTGTTGGTGGACTGATTTATATGTATTTCGGAATTGGATGGACTTAGTATTCTTGAAAGACATGATTTTATCTATATGAACAATAGCCCACCATGTGTTTGATAAAATGCCATTGATAGAATTCTTAGGCAATGGAATGTCCAATGTACATCCTATGAGTCGGATGATTATATAATTATCGAAATGATGATGAAAGGGATACATGTATATGATTTTCTCTATATAAGTGTTGTGAGTCGACCAAGCCTAGCTCGGGGGGTTGTAGGCCCGGGTAACCGTATCAAGGGGTTGGTACCTTGGTTGCCTAGTACGGGGGGTAGTAGGCCCGTATAACCACATCGAGGGATTTGTACCTTGGTCCCTAGCTCGGGGGGTGGTAGGCCCGGGTAACCACATTGAGGGGTTTGTACCTCTTTCGCCTCTCCAAGGGGGTGGTAGGCCTTGGAAAATACTATATTGATGGTCACTCACCACACATGTACTACGTCCCACTAAATATAATTTTTTTGTAAGCGCCATTATATATATCATTTCATTAATGTGCTATCTATCGGGTATGATTATGCATTTTTCCTATGATGTCCATCTATTATAGCATTGCATTGCATCTCATATACTTAGTACATTCAAACGTACTAACGTATACTCTATGCCTACATGATGTCACCATGTAGGGACCGGAGCACCGCTTGACCATCCTCCTCCGCGTGGCTAACACGATTTCCTATCAAGGTTATTTGTGAGTCCTCCATTCCGGGGACGTTGCTCATGATATTTTGCTATGTATAAGACTTTTCTTTTTTAGTTATGTTTTGACTATGAGGGTGAGCCCGGTAGTTTGTCTTGGCCCCCGCTAAGTACTCATGGTTAGAGGTGGTGTTGGACAAGTTGTGTATTATGCCTGAGTTTGACTCATCTATGATATTTATGTATCATTTCTTCTTTTTTTCTCTTGCTCCCTTAGTCCCGATTTCCCCCTTGATTATGCTTATCATTTATGGTCATTTTAATTGCTTACGCGACCAAGGATGTGTAATGATATGCTATGAGGCTTGTTTGGGGTTCCTTCGGGTTCCCCATTCGCCGGTCACGTCTAGGCCCTAGGCTTGGGTCGTGACAAACTTGGTATCAGAGCACTAGGTTGATAGATCCTCAGAGTCCAACCCACCGCGTTGATTAGAATCCGATTCATGGTTGTGTTGTGCACCACAACTATGAGTAGGAGGCTATGAGACGTTTTAGGAAATGTTTCCCTTCTCCTTGTTCTAAGTCGTGCTGTAGAGTTGAATTAAGTTCTTCCCTAACGGTTGCTCTTTGCTATGCTAGATCATGCCTAATACAAGAGGAAGACGAGCCCGCGCACCCGAGGAACAACCGACCAATGGGGATCTTCGGGATGCCCTTACTTTATTTGCTCAAGCTATGGCTAATCAAGCCAACCACGGGGCCCAAGCTCCTCAGGCTCCTACCCCGGCATCTCGGGTGAGAGACTTTGTGCGGATGAATCCCCCGGAATTCTATGGGTCTAAGTTAGATGAAGACCCTCAAGAGTTCATTGATGAAGTCCACAAGATATTAGCTATCATGGGCATGAGGTCAGAAGATAAGGCGGAGTTGGCGGCCTACCAACTAAAAGGGGTGGCCCAAATATGGTACAACCAATGGAAGGAAAAGAAGGGGGCAAACTATGTGGTGCCTTGGGAAGAGTTCAAAACGGCTTTCCTTAATCGATTCTTTCCTCTTGAGCTTAGGGAAGCCAAATTGGTGGAGTTCATGAATTTAAAACAAGGGTCTATGAGTGTGAGGGAGTATGCCCTCAAGTTTAACCAACTTTCAAGATATGCTCCACACTTGGTTGCCGACTCACGATCTAGAATGAACAAATTCGTGATGGGTGTGTCCGACCTAGTGAGTGAAGAATGCCGATCCGCAATGTTGATTAGTGACATGGACTTGTCCCGCTTGATGGTGTATGCCGAACAAATGGAGGAAGAGAAGTTGAGGAAGATGAGGGGTCATGAGGCCAAGAGGGCCCGTTTTGAGGGCAAGTTCCAAAGTCGAAGGGGAGGCCGGTTTCAACAAGGCCAAGGGTCTTCTCATGCGCCCCATAAGGGGTTTGCCAATGACGTTCCAAGGGCCCAAGGTGTTGGTGGTATGGGTCCTATTGATGTATGTCCGAAGTGTGGTAAGGGCCATGGTGGCCCATGCTTGAAAAATACCGGTGCTTGCTACAGTTGTGGGGAAATGGGGCACAAGGCAATGGATTGTCCTCGAAATTGAAACAAGGGTAAGGAGGTCCGTCCACAAGGTGCCAATGCGGTTCCTTTGGGGAGAGGGGGCCGACAAGATGGAGCCCCAAGGCACAATCGATTTTATGCTTTGCATGGGAGGCAAGGGGTCGATGAAGTCCCCGATGTCGTTACCGGTATGTTGAAAATCTTTGACTTTGATGTATATGCATTAATTGATTTGGGTGCCTCTCTTTCTTTTGTCACCCTCTTTGTTGCCAAAAAGTTTCATGTTGAGCCCGAATTGTTGCGTGAGTCATATAAGGTGTCTACTCCTATTGGTGCATATATTGTTGCTAGGAAGGTCTATAGAAATTGTCTTATTTGCATCTTGCATAAAATATTGCCTTGTGATCTTGTTGAGTTGGACATGGTCGATTTTGATATTGTTCTTGGGATGGATTGGTTGCATCCATACTATGCTTCCATTGATTGTAGAACCCGTAGGGTCAAGTTCCAATTTCCAAGTGAACCCATTCTTGAGTGGGAAAGCCAAAATGTGGTAGTCAAGGGTAGGTTCATCTCTTGCATTAAAGCCCGTAAGTTGATCTCTAAGGGGTGTCTCTATCATCTTGTGAGGGTTAGGGATGTGGAGTCCAAAACCCTTCCTATAGAGTCGGTTCCGGTTGTAAATGAATTCCTTGATGTCTTTCCTAATGACCTTTCCGGTGTTCCTCCCGAAAGGGAAATAGATTTTGGCATAGACCTCCTCCCCGATACTCAACCCATTTCTATTCCCCCTTACCGTATGGCCCCGGCGGAGTTAAAGGAGTTGAAGGAACAATTGAAGGACTTGTTGGAGAAGGGTTTTATTAGGCCTAGCCAATCACCATGGGGTGCTCCGGTGTTGTTTGTGAAGAAGAAAGATGGGTCCCTTAGGATGTGTATTGATTACCGGCAACTCAATAGGGTCACCGTCAAGAATAAATATCCTCTTCCTAGGATTGATGACTTGTTCGACCAATTGCAAGGGGTTAGTCACTTCTCTAAGATTGATCTTCGGTTCGGGTATCATCAAGTGAAGGTGAGGGAGTGTGACATTCCCAAGACAGCCTTCCGAACTAGGTATGGGCATTTTGAATTTGTGGTCATGTCCTTTGGGTTGACCAATGCACCGGCTATCTTCATGGACCTAATGAATAGGGTCTTTAAACCCTACCTTGATTCCTTTGTTGTGGTTTTGATTGATGATATTTTAATCTATTCGCATAGCGAGGAAGAACATATGGGTCACTTGAGGGTTGTGTTGCAAAGATTGAGAGAGGAGAAGTTGTATGCCAAGTATGAAAAATGTGAATTTTGGTTGAAGGAGGTTGCCTTCCTAGGTCATGTGGTTTCGGGGGATGGTATTAAGGTAGACCCTAAGAAGACCGATGTGATTAGAAATTGTCCTAGACCATTGACCCCGTCGGATATTAGGAGCTTCTTGGGCTTAGCGGGTTACTACCGGAGATTTGTGAATGGGTTTTCTTCTATTGCTTCTCCCATGACTAAGTTGACACAAAAGAAGGCTAAGTTTGAGTGGACCGACGAGTGCGAAAGGAGTTTTCAAACCTTGAAAGATAAACTTGTGTCCGCTCCTATATTGTCACTACTGGATGGGCTTGAGGGATTTGTTGTGTATTGTGATGCTTCTAGAGTTGGCTTGGGTTGTGTCCTAATGCAAAATGGTAAGGTGATAGCCTATGCTTCTAGACAACTCAAAGTGTATGAAAAGAACTATCCTACACATGATCTTGAATTAGCCGCGGTGGTGTTTGCTTTAAAGATTTGGCGTCATTACTTGTATGGGGTACATGTTGATGTGTTCACCGATCATAAGAGCCTCCAATATGTCTTCACTCAAAAAGATCTCAACTTGAGACAAAGAAGGTGGCTAGAATTTCTTAAAGATTATGATATGAGTGTGCATTATCATCCCGGTAAAGCTAATGTGGTGGCGGATGCTTTGAGTAGGGTGTCTATGGGTAGCCTAGCTCATGTTGATATTGGTGATAGGGAAATGGCTAGGGAGGTGCATCGGTTGGCTAGGTTGGGGGTTAGGTTGGAAGAGGTTGGTAATGGTGGTATGGTCGTTGTTGATGGTGCTAGGTCTTCCTTGGTTGATGAGGTGAAAGCAAAATAAGATCTTGACTCTTCTTTGTTAGAATTGAAGGCCTTGGTGAAAGAGGGCAAGGTGGAAGTTTTCTCCCAAGGGGGAGATGGTGCCCTTAGGTACCAAGGTAGGTTGTGTGTGCCTTGTGTTGATGGTTTGAGGGAGAAAATTCTTGAGGAGGCTCATAATTCTTCCTACTCCATTCACCCCGGTTCCACCAAAATGTATAGAGATTTGAGGGATGTGTATTGGTGGGAAGGCATGAAGAAGGACATTGCCAAATTCGTCTCCGGTTGTCATAGTTGTCAACAAGTCAAGGCCGAACATCAAAGGCCGGGTGGTCTAACCCAAGACATAGAGATTCCTACTTGGAAGTGGGAAGAAATTAATATGGATTTTGTAGTTGGTTTACCCAAGACTAGAAAAGGTTTTGATTCTATTTGGGTGGTGGTTGATAGGATGACCAAATCGGCTCATTTTCTACCGGTAAAGACAACATATGGGGCGGAAGATTATGCAAGGTTATATATTCATGACTTGGTAAGGTTGCATGAGATTCCTCTATCCATCATATCGGACCGTGATACTCAATTTACTTCACACTTTTGGAAGTCCTTTCAAAGGGGTCTAGGTACGAGAGTTAAGCTTACTACGGCCTTTCACCCGCAAACGGATGGACAAGCCGAAAAGACTATCCAAACACTTGAGGATATGATTAGGGCTTGTGTATTGGAGCTTAAGGGTAGTTGGGAGGATCATCTTCCATTGATTGAGTTTTCCTATAACAATAGCTATCATTCTAGCATCGGTATGGCTCCTTTTGAGGCTCTCTATGAGAGGCGTTGTAGATCACCGGTTGGGTGGTTTGAGGTTGGTGAGGTGGCCTTGTTAGGACCAGATCTAGTTATGGAGGCTCTTGAGAAGGTTAGGATGATTAGAGAAAGGTTGAAGACGGCCCAAAGTCGCCAAAAGTCCTATGCCGATGTGAGGAGAAGGGCTCTTGAATTCCGAGTTGGTGATTGGGTCTATTTGAAGGTGTCACCCATGAAAGGTGTGGTTCGTTTTGGTAAGAAGGGCAAGTTGAGCCCAAGATACGTGGGTCCTTATAAGGTGATGAGGAGAATTGGCAAGGTAGCTTATGAGTTGGAATTGCCTAGCGAAATGAATTTGGTTCATCCGGTATTTCATGTGTCTATGTTGAGGAAGTGTGTGGGTGATCCAAATGCAATTGTGTCTCTTGATGTTGTGGGTGTTGTTGAAGATAATTTGACCTATGAAGAGGTTCCGGTCCAGATTTTAGATAGACAAGTGAAGAGGTTGAGAAACAAAGATGTGGCTTCCGTTAAAGTCCTTTGGAGAAATCAACAAGTTGAAAGTGCTACTTGGGAGGCCGAAGCGGACATGCAAAGGCAATATCCTTATCTTTTTCACTCCACTCAAGCTTAAGGTATTGATCTTAGCCCTTTATAAAATCTCAGGTCTTAAGTTCGGCCCTCATGTCATTGCATACATTCATGTTTAAGTTGACAAGTTCAATGTGGTGTTACAACTATGTTGAGGTTTTGAATAAGGTGTAAGTGCATTGTTGCATCCTTATGTGGGCTGAAATTGCCATGGTTGTGTCTCTCATGTACGTTTCTTTAACATTCGGGGACGAATGTTCCCAAGGGGGAGATATTGAAACGACCCAAAAAATGCCCGAAAATGTGCTTCGAAAACACCTATAATTGTAATTTCCATATATCTCAAAATCCATGCATGATTTCGGAAATTCGACTTCATATTCTTATTCAGGGGGTAAAATTGAGTGGGAAATGGGTCTAACCCGAATTTTAGAACAATCGTATCAAATTTCGAAAATCGCAAAAAATGCGATTTTCAGGGTCAACTTTAAAGGGGCATATCTCTTAGCACACAAGTAACTGCAAGGGCTGCTACCTATTAAATTAAAGCCCTTCGATTTAGCTTTCCAATGCAATTGGTTTCACCTCATTCCGAGTTAGGATGAAGGAGTTATGACCATTTTCGTAAAACCTTTCCGGACAGAATTTCAATTTCCAGTAGCTAAAGTTACTGTAGCGGCTGGACGTTTTTCTTTTATAAAAAAGAGGATTGTCCCATACTTAGTCATATTTCTTTCTAGCTTCAAAACACTCAAAAACACTCACTAATCCCTCTCCAAAATTCCACCAAGATCTTCAACCAAATTCAAACATCTCAAGCTCTAATTCCGAATTCAAGACTCAATCTCAAGCATCAATTCTCCATTCCAATCCTCATCAAGGATTCTCCAAAGTTGAGGTATGTGGGTTGATTGTGGAAACCTTCCTTTCCACAAGTCCAACCATTTATCCTTTATTTTACTTCAAGTTTATGGGTCCTTATGATCATTTATGAACTCTTGAATTATGGAATTACTACTACACATTCTATTATGGTCTATTTTTGCATATTATCATGAAATGGAATTATTATGTGATGTTATGGTTTTCATGCTTCCATGATCAAATTATGAAGGTTGATATATATAAGTATGTTGTTGGTGGGCTGATTTATATGTATTTCGGAATTGGTTGGACTTAGTATTCTTGAAAGATATGATTTTAACTACATGAACAATAGCCCACCATGTGTTTGATAAAATGCCATTGATAGAATTCTTAGGCAATGGAATGTCCAATGTACATCCTATGAGTCGGATGATTATATAATTATCGAAATGATGATGAAAGGGATACATGTATATGATTTTCTCTATATAAGTGTTGTGAGTCGACCAAGCCTAGCTCGGGGGGTTGTAGGCCCGGGTAACCATATCAAGGGGTTGGTACCTTGGTTGCCTAGTACGGGGGGTAGTAGGCCCGTATAACCACATCGAGGGGTTTGTACCTTGGTCCCTAGCTCGGGGGGTGGTAGGCCCGGGTAACCACATTGAGGGGTTTGTACCTCTTTCGCCTCTCCAAGGGGGTGGTAGGCCTTGGAAAATACTATATTGATGGTCACTCACCACACATGTACTACGTCCCACTAAATATGATTTTTTTGTAAGCGTCATTATATATATCATTTCATTAATGTGCTATCTATCGGGTATGATTATGCATTTTTCCTATGATGTCCATTTATTGTAGCATTGCATTGCATCTCATATACTTAGTACATTCAAACGTACTAACGTATACTCTATGCCTACATGATGTCACCATGTAGGGACCGGAGCACCGCTTGACCATCCTCCTCCGCGTGGCTAACACGATTTCCTATCAAGGTTATTGGTGAGTCCTCCATTCCGGGGACGTTGCTCATGATCTTTTGCTATGTATAAGACTTTTATTTTTTAGTTATGTTTTGACTATGAGGGTGAGCCCGGTAGTTTGTCTTGGCCCCCGCTAAGTACTCATGGTTAGAGGTGGTGTTGGACAAGTTGTGTATTATGCTTGAGTTTGACTCATCTATGATATTTATGTATCATTTCTTCTTTTTTTCTCTTGCTCCCTTAGTCCCGATTTCCCCCTTGATTATGCTTATCGTTTATGGTCATTTTAATTGCTTCCGCGACCAAGGATGTGTAATGATATGCTATGAGGCTTGTTTGGGGTTCCTTCTGGTTCCCCATTCGCCGGTCACGTCTAGGCCCTAGGCTTGGTCGTGACAGTATATGTTGAAAATATTGTGTTGTTTTGGTTGGATGAAGTTTATTTGGCTTTGAGTTGTTTTGGTTGGATGAGTTTTATTTGGCTTTGGGTTGTTTTGGTTGGATGAAGTTTATTTGGCTTTGGGTTGTTTTGTTATAGATATGCAGGTGGGCAACTAAAAATTGCAGCAATTTGCTGCCTGCTTTGCAGCAAAAAACCGACCTCCGGAGGTCAGAATTTCAACATTACAAAAATAAAAATACCAACCTCCGGAGGTCGGAATTTCAAAAATACAAAAATAAAAATACCGACCTCTGGAGGTTGGAATTTCAACATTACAAAAATAAAAATACCGACCTCCAGAGGTCGGAATTTCAACATTACAAAAATAAAAATACCGACCTCCGGAGGTCGGAATTTCAACATTACAAAAATAAAAATACCGACCTCCAAAGGTCGAAATTTCAAAAATACAAAAATAAAAATACCGACCTCCGGAGGTCGGAATTTCAACATTACAAAAATAAAAATACCGACCTCCAGAGGTCGGAATTTAAAAAAATGAATATTCCGACATAAAATAAAAACCGACCTCGAGAGGTCAGTAAATACCGACCTCCAGAGGTCGGTATTGAATAGCAACCAAGCTTTTTTCGACCTAAGCTGGGATGTCGGTTTTAGGTCGGTATTTCAGGGAATACCGACCTCCGGAGGTCGGTATTTGTAGGTCGGTATTCACTATTTTTTTAGTAGTGTATAAGGTAATACATGTGTAGTAATGTAAGAAGCCAAGTTCTATTATTGGTCCGTCCAACATAGGTACTGATCATTTAGGAATTTAGTAGCCAAATAATAACCTATAATCAATTGGAGTATGAAATATTTGGTTGGTATGAGGTAATACACATTAAGTAATGTAAGAAACCAAGTTCTATTATTTGTCCGTCCAACCTATCTATAGTTCATTAAGAGATTTAGTAGCCAAATTAAGGACAATAATTCATCCCAATATGCATTACTTTGTAGTTATGAGGTAATACAGGTGAAGTAATGTAATAATTCAAGTTCTCTTATTGGTCTGACCAACCTATGTATGACTCATTCAGGGATTTAGAAGCCAAATAAAGACCAATAGTCCATAAGAGTATGGAATACTTTATTGTTATGAGGTAATACATACGTAGTAATGTAAGAAACCAAGTTCCATTATTGGTTCGTCCAACTTATGTATGAATAATTTAGGGATTTAGTAGTTAAATAAAACTAATAATCCATTTGAGTATGGAATACTTTGTCGTTATGAGGTAATGTAAGAAATAAAATTCTCTTATTGGTCCATCCAATCTATGTAATATTCAGGGATTTAGAAGACAAATAAAGATCAATAATCCATATGAGTATGAAATACTTAGTTATTATGAGGTAAAACACGCATAGTAATGTAAGAAACCGAGTTCTATTATTGGTTCGTCTAACCTATGTATGACTCATTTAGGATTTACTATCCAATGAAAGACCAATAATCCCCCCAAGAATATAATACATTGTTGTTAGGAGGTAATACAACTGAAGTAATGTAAAAAATCAAGTTCTATTATTGGATCTTCCAACCTATTTATGGCACATTTAGGGATTTAGTAGCCAAATAAAAACTAATAATCCACTTGAGCATGGAATACTTTTTGTTATGAGGTAATATACATTTGGTAATGTAAGAAGTCAAGTTCTATTATTGGTATGTCCAACGTATGTATGGCTTATTTAGGAATTTAGTAGCCAAATAAATACCAGTAATCCACATGAGTATGGATTACTTTGTTGTTATAAGGTAATACATTTGTAGTAATGTAGGAAATTAAGTTCTCTTATTGGTCTGTCCAACCTATGTATGGTTATTTCAGGGATTTAGAATCCAAATAAAGATTAATAATTCATCCGAGTATGGAATACTTTGTTGTTATGAGGTAATAAACGTGTAGTAATGTAAGAAACCAAGTTCTTTTATTAGTCCGTCCAACCTACGTATTGTTTATTTAGTGATTTAATAGCTTAATAAAACCAATAACCCATCCAAGTATGAAATACTTTGTTGTTGTAAGGTAATACATGTGTATTAATGTAAGAAATAAAGTGTAACAGCCTGAACCGATCGTTATGAGCAAGTCAATATTTAATGAATTTGGGCCAAAAAACTTTATGGTAGTGCTAAAAAATCTTTGGCTAGTTCAGCCTCGGATGGAATTTATACTAGGTGAGTTCTAGGGCCATCCTAGAATGAGTGGGGTGTGATTCTGATGTTTGGTTTATATATTCTTGTAGTTAAGACATTACAGAGTCCATAAGGCCTTTCAGGTAAGTAAAACTCTCAGAATTGATCTTGGCATGAAAGGTATGTGTCAGGATGTCAAGAGAAGACTTTGTGAGGTTCAATGTACATTTTTTGAAATTGAGTTTCTGAAGTTTCATTAAGGCTGTTGTAGTGGGAGTCATCCTACTATAGTGGATTGTGCAGACCACGATAATGGGGCTAGTTGTTGCTATAGCGGCGTCGTTGTAACATGTTGAATCAAGATTTAGTGGTGAAAATAGCCCAAAACCTTAATTTTGCACTTTGAGTTCTTAGAATTGGGAGGGGAAATTTTGGGTATTTAGCATCTATTTCCCCACAAATTTGGTTGGTAAAGGTAAGAATTCGACTCCCAACCTTATGCATTGATTCTTAAGCCTTATAATTTAGGTTACTTTCTATTGGGAAAAGGTTTTGACATGATTCCTTGGTGTGAAGGAGCTCTAAGTTGGAGAAGATGATCATATTTTTGTGTAGGGTTAGGATTTGTTGATAATCTAGGTAAATTATAGGCCATTGATGATTGATTGTTTTTTATACTTTTGTTTTAGACCAAGAACAAGTTGAGGTACTTTGCAAGGGGAAAACTCGGGTTATTTAGAGTTTCCAAGCGGCTTGATTCGAGGTAGGTGATAATTGTATGTTTCCGATTTATGTATGTATGCATGTTGAGTTCTTTGTAGTATTATTTGTGCAATGCATGGTAGGAAATATATGAAATGACATCATCTAGGTAATCCCATGCAATGAACTTATGATTGGGACTTGTTGTTTTTAAGTAGGCTTGTTCACTGTGCCATATGATTGTGCATGATTGTTTGTGATTGTTGGTTGGCTCGGGTACCATGTCGGTGCACTAACTATGGATGACTCAGGTACCATGTAGGTACACTATGTATGGATGGCTCGGGTACCGTGCCACTACACTAACAACGTGTTTGTGTTTCGTGAGAGGATCAATTTGTGATTGTGGTCCCATGAGAGTACAATACATTTTCATTTTGATCATGTGGGACATATAGTCATGCATTGGTTGACCCATGTATTGTTGTTTTATGATATGTGACTGAAAGTCTATGTGGTCTGTTACTTATTGTTGTATGCATTGTTCTGTGTTACTATATTGTACTGAATTTCTTACATTTGTATCTTGAACTGGCCATGTGATCCTATCAGTACATTGTGATTTGTACTGATACTGCACATAATATTTTCCTTATTAAGTATAGAGCATCTTTCAACGGCTAATCCGAGACCTTAATTGAGAGACTATTGTTGAATACAAAGGTGAGCTGCATCTTTCAAGTTGCCATGGGTTTCGCTGGTTTTTCTTGTCTATCTTTTTAGACATAGACATTAGTTTTAGATTTATGATTAGTTTCGGGTCGCATCCCATTTTAATCGTATTACAGTTTTGGTTATGATGACTTTCAGTTCTTAGGGATTATTTTCCGCATTGAATGTTTTGATTTATCCGGGTTAGTTTATAGGGACTCGATCCTTTCATTCTTGAATTGTTTTAATTTTATATGATAAACTTGGTTTTAAAGTGATGTTGAGTTTCCATTCAGGTTAGTTGATGGTTCTCCCACCAGGTTTTTTAGTCTGGGTGTCACTCCCAATGGTTTGGGTCATGACAAACTTTATATCAGAGCCCTAGGTTCATTGATCTTTTCTTACAAATATGAGTCTAATAGAGTCCCATAGAACATTAAGGAGATGTATGTACTTTTTGCAAGAGGATACATCACTTTAGGAAATTCTCTTTCTTTCTTCCTTTGTGCTATGACTTGATTCCAATTTGTATTTGGTGACCCAAATTAGTATCTAACTCTTCCACTCTTCTGTTTGCAGATTGTTAACACTCGATATAACAATGGAAGGGTATTAGCTCCAGTAGCAGAGCAATCAACTAAGCCTGTAACAAGAGGATGTGGTAGAGGACATCCACAAGGTCGGCAAGGAGGAAATCACAGATGCTGCGAAGGCCAAGGTAATGGTAATGCAGGGAGAAGAGCGATTTAGCCTGGAAGGGGGGTTGACCGTAGTGATGACAGAGCTCAGTGTTACACATTTCTAGGTACACCAGAGGCAGAGGCATCAGATATGGTTATTACATATACTATTGTTGTCTTTGACTGGATGGCTTATATGTTGTTTGATTCATATTCTACTTATTGTTAGTATTTATGACTTTTGCTCTAGGTTTTAATTTTATTTGTAATACCGTTGATGCTCCTATCTATATTGCTACCCAGTTGGAGAGTCGATTGTAGTAACCCATGTATATTGTGATTGTTCTATGTTGCTTATGGGTCTATAGACTTGGGTCAATCTAGTCATATTGGATATGCTCGACTTTGCTGTGATCTTTGGTATGACTTGGTTGTCCTCCTATTTTGGTGTGTTAAATTTTAATACTAAAACTGTGACTTTAGATATCCCAGGGAGGGAATGTTTAGAGAGGTAAGGAGTGTATATGCCGAAGCCATTGAATATCATATCATTCCTTCGAGATATGAAACTAGCAGGGCAGGGTGGTTTAGCCTATTTAGCTCATATTCAAGATGTTAATGTAGAGTGTCATTCCCTTGAGTCTATTCATATGGTTTCTTAGTTTCCAGAGGTGTTTCCTTACTGATCTTCCCGATATGTCTCTGCATAGAAACATAGACTTCTATATTGACTTAGAGCCGAGCACTCGCCTAATCTCTATTCATCCCTATCTCATAGCTCCGACATAGTTGAGAGTGCTTAAGACTAAGCTTATGAAATTGTTTGATAAAGGGTTTGTATGTCCTAGTGCTTCTCCTTTGGGTGCTCTTTTATTGTTTGGGAAGAATAATGATGGTTGTATGAGGATGTGTATAAATTACCGGCAATTGAATAAGTTTATTGTAATGCCCCGAGCTTACACCCTGGACGTGACTGACACTCGAGAACCATCACTGGTCATCAAGTGAGCCCTTATCCCTGGCGGAAGACTTACTCAACAAAATAAAAACTTCAATTTGAATGTTTTAACTCAAAATGTCTCAATAGCAACGTAACTCAATGAATAGCTAGAAATACTTAATTCAACACAAGTGATCAACTCATAGTTTCACAATATTACAAATGAAATGATAAAAGACTCCTCAATTACTACTTTCTATGAAGCCTCTAAATAATACAATAGATGTCAGGACAAGACCTAGACAACCTAACAAGAACAAAACAATAATGTGGAACACTCCGGAAAGAAATGAGGCCCATCAAAACTAGTTGGAATGCAATGGGATCAACAAAGCTCCTGTTGATGGCCCTGAATACCTGTATCTGCATCATAAATAAGATGCAGGTCGAATGCCGTTAATACATTGAATGTATGAGCATATAAGGGGAAAGCTGAAACATGGGCAATTGAGCTGATACTCTAGGAAGACGTACTCACCTCATCTCAATTCAAATGCGAAAGCAACAATAAAATATGCAATATATAAAGCTTTTAAAATAGTAGATATGAGCTCAATATGTATAAAAATACAATAATAAACTCTTTACTCTTATTTGGGAGATTCTCTAACCAACAACGATCACTATAAGCTATGTGATGATACAACATCTCACCCACACTGCTAGAACTGTCCTATACTTTGCCGGGGTATAGAACACCTAACCTAAGTGGATCCCCTAAGCTAGGCGAGGTAAGTGACACTCGGTGTGTCACCGAGTGGTTTGGCGAGCAAAATTAATTTCGCCAAAAGGGTGAGAACTGGACAGTTTTTAAAAGGCCAAAGGTTTAAAATTTCAAACTCTTTCACATTCCCTCATTTTTTAACTTCCCAAGATCACACCTGCACTATATTTTCTCGTATTTTTGTGTCTTTACCTCTTCCTGGTCGTTAATCGTGTGCTTGGAGTTGGAAATCTTTGTCGCCTAGCATTTCAAACTGTATATTCGGCATTAAAGGTTGGTTTTCTGAACCCTGAACTTGCATTTAACAGTTTTACTCAATTGCAATTGTTTGATCTTAGTGATGTGTGATGGGCCTCTCTGAATACGTGTTTTTGTACTTGTTGCATGTTTTAACTTTGAACTCTTGCCTAAATTGCTAAATTGTTGATTTCCTGAGTTTCGTGCTTTAAAATTGATCATAAATTATTGGGTTGTGCTAAATTGTTATTGGGTCTAGTCGGGTAAAGTCTGAGTAAACCATAAATGTGCTAAATGATGTACTTTACCCGATGATGGAGCATTTGACGTCATTCTTAAGGGCTTAAGTCGTCAAATGGCCAATTTTGACCAAACCAGGGAAAGTTTGAGTACCCCGGTGGCATGGGTCTAGGTTTAATTGAATGAGTTCCTGGTTTGATTTTGTTTTTGGGGGCTGCGAGGTTGATTTTGGAAGTCGGGTTAGAAATAGGCATGTTGGACAGTTTGGTGAGCTGGGTCAAGCTCGCCAAACCACTCGGTGGTTCGTCAAATCTCCCTTGATCACCTTTAATTTCATGCTATTGTTGAGTGTGGGTTCTATAAATTTCAGCGAGAAGCTTGAGTTCACCGAGTGCACTCGGCAATTTACCGAAAGTCTTCTTCGAATGCCCTTTCTGCGCCCCTAACCCCTAAAATGCACTATAACTATTGGCGGGCTTGTCTATGCTCGCCGAATGAGGTTGGCGATTCGCCCAAAGGCCTTTTGAATCGTCGATAGGCTACTTTTCTGGAAATTTTTGAGCCAATCCTTTCGGCGAGCCCTATCTGGCTCACCAAAGTGATTCGGCGACTCGCCAATTGATTCTGCGAGTCTGTCTACAATATGTTTTCTATTATTTTTCTTGACTTATTTCTAACTTTCTACGATGTTTTTGCAGATATGGCTAGAACCAACTTGGACATGCAGCCCCGTAAAAGAGCACGGGGCATTATGATTAATGAAGGGGCTGCCAATCCTCCCAAAAAGGGAAGAAAAAGGCCTCCAAAGGGAGGAAAAGTCAAGGGCAAGAAGCCCATATCTGAGGTTCTGGAGCACAATGCTAGCAGCGACAGAGAGTACTTTGACTCCCAAGCTACATTATCTGAGCCGGAGGATGACCAGCCTCTACAGTCTCGGCGTGCAGAGATTTGTGCTAGGTCACGCCCAGATGCATCAAGGGTCCCAGAGACCACCCCTCCTACAACAGATACAGTGCGAGCTCTGACACCGACTGTGGTCCCAATGCCACCAGTACAGGTTCTTCCTCCCCGACTACTCAACAGATTAAAGGCCGAGGGACTGAGGATGATTCTAGAAGAGAAGTTGTTGTCCATAGAGGGCATAGAGGTAAAGTACACTCAGGTGGCATAGGTTCAATATCTTCACTAGGACCCTATGTATATCCCTAACTGGGTTCGTGAGTTATATTCTACTTACGGTGATCTAGTTCCTCAGGGGAAAAAGAAAGCCAGTGCCTTCAGACCGGTGAAGTCTGTCATGGTTCGAGAAAAAGAAGTTGGGTATAGCAGCAATCACATAAATGTTGTCTTTGAGAGAGCCACAGGTTTTGAGCATGAATATGAGGGCCTGGCGACTGCTAAGTCCCTGGATGACCTAAAGGGCTGGCTTGCCCCCCTTATTTCTAATACCACCCCCGAGGTGGATTGAAGCGGGAGCCAAGATAGAGAAGAAGGACTTGAATGTTGTTGCACGGTACTGGTTCGGATTCATCAGCAGCTCCATCATGCCTTCACAGAATGAGTCCATTCTCCGCCATGCAAAGGCATGTATAGGGTCGATCATAGCAAAAAAGCGGCTCAACTTGAGTTTGATTATTGAGCAAGAGATGGCCATGAGGGCCAAATAGCATCAGACATCCCTTCCCTTCCTGGTCTTGATTACAGAGTTGTGCCGACGGGCTGGAGTTCATCATGATAAGATGAGAGATATTGAGGTCACTCCCACATCCTCCACAAACATCTGGTGTATAGAGGCTGAGTACACGCGGGAGGAGGCAGACAGGAAGAGAGCAGCTCCGGTGGACACATTCTCAGAGATTAATGTTGAGATGATTCTTGAAGAGGCACTTTTGCCTACTCCGGCATCTGGGACTTCAGGTACACCTGCTTCCATTTCCTCCTCCTAGGCTCCTGGTGCTTCTGCCACTTCCCACCCCACCAAGATCACTCAGGCCATGATCCTGAAAATGGGGCCCTTAGCACATTTTGTGGATGTAAGGGCTACTCGATTGGAGGCTGCGGTACCATGGATGATTGAGAGTGCTATCCTAGCTGCACTGACACACCTACGAGCATCTATTGATTCTTTCACAATGAGATTTGATACTTGTGAGAGTAGACAGGGGGCGACTTCAGAGGTGACGACTTTAAAAGCCGAGGTCACTGATTTGAGAAAGGATGTGGACTACTTGAAGTCCACAGACTTCACTTCACTTATGGAGGCAGCTGATGATGTGGATGCCTCGACTACTTATGAGATTTCTCCGACCACCACCAGTGACGTATAGATGGATGACATAGAAGCTGATGAGTCGGAGGCAGAGACCGACGAGGAGTAGATAGATGTGCTAGAGGAGACCATTTATGGAGACCTGCCAGATCTGGAGGAGATGATTGTACAGTCGATGATTCATACATCAATGACAGAGACGTCCATGGTAGGCCCTAGTGGATCATATGTTGTTGATGCTACACCAGGCATTAATGCCCTGATAGATGGAGCGACTATGTAGACAGGACCTTTTCCTACCTCGCTCTTTGTCATTTTATTGATTTTGAGCATTTTTGTTGCATTTGAGGAAAAATTGCTTTTTGTTTGTGGTGAGGTGAGGTATTTCCATACTTACCTCTTGTGATTATTACTTTTGTTTATATATTGGGTTTTGTGCTGTAAATTTTGTTTTGGCACTGTGTTGTGGATGTTTGAGCTTGTGGCTCCTTGTTTTAATTGCAAATGGTTTTTGGACCCTTCTAAAAAAATTTGCCACCTCTTGTGTGTTTAATTGTGGTTGTTCTTGTGCAAATTTGAGTATCGATTATGATCATTACCGATGACTTAAATAGTGCTCTCAATCGAAAAAATGAATGTGCAGCTACGATGAGGGCAAATGAAGTTGCATAGACAATATGTGAACTTTTTGCATCTTGTTGTGACTAGAAGATTCTCGAATGAGTCTCTTGTGATGAACATTGCACACTAGCGAAAGTGTGGAGTCTTGTTTGATATTGGTGCCAATGTCTTGTGTGATGAGCTTACTGTGAACCATGTATGATGACACCTAGAATTTTCCCCATTGGTCCGGTTGACTGAGTGATACAAGCTCTTGAAATGATCTTAGGCAACAAATTTTGAAGAGCGAAACAATTTGACATTATACCTCTTTTGTGGCCTACCTTGTTAGTGTGTAAACTTTGCTTGAACACTTTTTGAGCCTTATCCTTTTCTTGGAAGAAACTTGATGTAATTGTAACCCTTTTTATCCATTCACCTATAATCCTCATGAAGTGTGGTTTGTTTGAATAGCCAACGTAGGCCAAAAGCCTAGGTTGGGGGTGTGGTGAAAAGAGAAGGCAAATCAAGAAGTGCAAAGAAGTCCCACTTGATCCATGGTTTTGAAAAATATGGAACCCCCCCCCCTCCATATAAAAAAAAAGAGAAAAAGAAAAGAAGAATGAAAAAGAAAAAGAATGAAAAAGTTGTAAAATAAAGTTGTGAAAGTTGCAAAAGAGATGGGGTATCCGGTATTCCATGAGAAATGAATAATGGGGTGAATTTTGAGCATGAATTAGAATGTTGAAGAAAAGGAAAGAAAGTGATGGTCATACCACATTTCATGAGGATAGCATCCATTGAGCCTAAATGACCATACATTTACACTCAGCCCCGTTACAAGCCTTGAAAAGACCTTGTTGATCTTGAGTGAACTGAAATGAATGTTGGTTGGAAAATAAGGGCAAACCTATGGGTGAAGTCATGAATGTATTCATTTTTGTGAGTGTGAGAGACGTATGTGATTCCGGAGCTATAAAGTGTTGAACCATTGTGTGTGAATATGGAATCATCTTTGTATGAGGTCATTTGAGTACCTTTGTTGAGCTTGAACTTGCATTTGAAGCAAGTATTGATCATTTGAGTGCACAATTTATCCTTGCATGAGTAAGTTGAGTCTTGTTGTGTGCATTCATGATTGAGTCTTGTGTAGCACTATTTGAGACATCCCTTTTGAACTGCTGAACTTGAATTTTACTTGAGGACAAGCAAAAGTTTAAGTTGTGGGTGTTGATGAGTCCGAGATTTGGACTCATTTAGGGCTTTATTTATAATGATTTAGTGTCCTCAAATGCTTATTTTGTGCCTATAACTGATGTAAAACCTTTGATTTCCAGGTATATGGATCAAGAAACCAAGCAAGGACACTAATTTGCAAAAAGAAACAAAGTGAGCTGAAAGAACAGAGAAATGCAAGCCTGGTGATTGCCAAGTTCACTTGGCGAGTCGCCGATGGCCATTTGACCGCTTAAAGTTCCAGTGTACCAAGACCTTAAGGAAAGAACCAATTCGGTGAGAGAAAGGAGCATACGGTGGATCGACGAGTGGTTCCGCAATCTAGTGTTAGATCGCCCAAAGTTATAGACCTTGAGGATGCTGAAGGCCAAGGCAGAAAGGCGGTAGAACTGACCAACGGGTGGATCGCCGAGTGGATCGGTGAGCCCAATTTACTGCGCCGAGTGACTCTTTGCAACACATTTTTGGCAACTATAAATACATTTTTGAACATTTAGTTTAGTATCAATTTTCAAATATTTGAATCATTATTCATTCTGAACAGTATCTATGTTCATATTATGAGAGTTTTCCTTAGCTTTGAAGAATTGAAGTTTTTCACTTTTGAGAAACTGGAAGTGGGTCTTTGAAATTCTTCGATTTGTACCTTTGTAAAGATGAAATCAATCTTACCCAGTTGATGGAAACTCAATTTGGTAACAATTTTTATCTTTATATGATGTCTAGCTAAAACCCCAATTCTTGGGGTGTGATTATGGGTTGATTTAGTTGTGGGTATTGATAATTGTTAGTTTAAATGTTGTTTAGAAGTGAGTTTAATCATTAATTGTGGTTTAATTTAAGAATTGTAGTTGCAAATGCAGTTCTATCCTTGTGTTTTTGGCTTGCTCGAGAGAGAGAGGTGTTAAAACTAAGATTATTGATTGATGGTATGTGGGTATTGGGTTGTCATGGGTTCAACTCGAGAGACTGAATCCTAAACCTTTTTCCACACATTCAGCTCGAGAGAGTGAATGGAATAAGGTGTGGGTTGTTCTTATTTTGCATGATTGTTGATGTTCGAGAGAAATCGACTTGATTCGTGGTAAATTGTTCAAGAGAAAGTTTACCTCCTCTATACCCTAGCTTACTCACTAATATGTAGCTATTTTCTTATAGTTGCAATTACCCATTTGTCTACATTAACCTATAATCGAATCACATCCCAAGAACCCGTCATTATTGTTATTTCGTATTGTTTGTTGCTGTTGGAGTTGATAATTTCAAACCAAATCCCCCTCATTTAACATTCGTGTCACCCCTTGATTTGAATTATGTTTTTATTCGATAATGTCTCTTCATGTGACTGATTTGACCATGTTCACACTTTCCTATTGAATCTTAAACATATACCGCTCCCTGTGGGATTTGACCCCAACTCATTTAGTTAGGTTATATACTGATTAACGACCGTTGACACTTAGAATTGGATGAAGTGTCTTTGATAGCATTATTCAATCAATCATCCGGGTAAGTCTAATGTGGTAGTGGACATATTAAACCGGAAGACTGTGAGTATGGGTAGTCTAGCTTGCTCGGGTGTGTCCAAGCAACATTTGGCCAAAAAGATTCAAAACCTGGAGTTTAAGTTCATGCAGTTGGGCATCTCAGAGAAAGGTGGGGTGCTAGCCAACATTGATTTTAGGCCTACTTTCATTGAGGAGATCAAGGTCGAGCAGTTTGAGCATGAGAGTTTGAATGAGCTCAAAAAGAAGACAATGTCTGGTAAGGCACAAGATGCGGCTCTTGACTCTTGATGCAAGTGGTTTGCTCAGTTTTAAGGGATGAATCTGTGTTCCCCGAGTGGATGACTTGATTCAGAAGATGTTGACAAAATCTCATGGTTCGCGATATTCCATTCATCCGGGTGTGAAAAAGATGTACCGAGATTTGAAACGACATTATTGGTGGCCTGGCATAAAGAAAGGCATAGCTGAGTTTGTGGCTAAGTGCCCAAATTATCAGCAGGTAAAGTATGAGCACCAAATGCCGACAGGTTTGCTTCAGCAAATGCAAATTCCTGAATAGAAGTGGGAAAGGATAGCTATGGATTTTGTGGTTGGTCTTCCCAAGACCTTGGGGAAGTTTGACTCCGTATGGGTGGTGGTTGAAAGACTGACTAAGTCAGCCCACTTCATTGCAGTTACAGTAGACTATAATGCTGAGCAGTTGGCTAAGGTTTATGTGAAGGAAATAGTGAGGTAGCATAGAGTGCCCCTTTCCATCATCTCGAACCGTGGTATGCAGTTCACATCCAAGTTTTGGGGAAAATTGCATGAGGAGTTGGGCATTCAACTAACTTTTTGCACAACCTTCCATCCACTGACGGACGGGCTGTCAGAGAGAACTATTCAAGTATTAGAGGACATGTTGAGGGCATGTGTGATTGACTTTTTAGGGCATTGGGATAAGTTCCTACCTTTATGTGAGTTTTCCTATAATAACAGTTACCACTACAGCATAGACATGGCACCGTTCGAGACACTTTATGGGAGAGGATGTAGATCACCCATAGGGTGGTTTAAGGCTTGAGATGTTAAACCTTTGGGGTTGATTTGGTGAAAGATGCTCAGGATAAGGTGAGAAACATCCAATCTAAGCTTCTTGCAGCCTAGAGTCGACAGAAAAAGTATGCAGACTGTAAGGTAAGGGACATGACATTTCCGGCTGGTGAGCAAGTTCTTCTAAAAGTGTCACCCATAAAGGGGGTGGTGAGATTCGGTATGAAGGGAAAGTGTAGTCCCCGATACATCGGACCATTTGAGATTCTTGATTGTGTAAGGCCAGTGGCTTATAGGTTGGCTTTACTACCTAGCCTATCTGGAGTCCACCCGGTGGTCCATGTGTCCATGTTGAAGAAGTATCATAGGGATGGAGATTACATCATAAAGTGGGACTCAATTTTGCTAGACAATGACTTTCAGTATGAGGAGGAACCGGTTGCAATTCTTGATGGTGATGTACGAAAGCTGAGGACCAAGGAGATAAAGTCCGTGAAAGTTCAATGGAAGCATCGTCCGATTGAGGAAGCTACTTGGGAAACCAAGAAGGACATGCAAGACAAGTATCCCTAGTTTTTCGACGATCTAGGTACTACTCTACTCTTGCCTTAGCCATTTCTCCTAGTTTATCACTCAAGGACGAGTGACGGGAAAATTGTTATATATTGTAATTACTTGTTTCCGTAGTTATGGAATAACCAATGGGGAAGGAATTTGGGCCTGAAAACTTTTGAGTAGTAACTTGGAAATTTCTATCCTAGGCCAGACTTGGACGAAATCTGAGTCAGGTGAGGTATAGGGCAATCCAGTAACGGATGTGGGATTAAATTATGAGTTTGATCACGTGAGTGGATAGCCAAGACGTTAAGGAGCTTGTACGTCTTTACGAAATTGAATCGAGCGAGTAGAACTCTGAAATTGATCTTGGCGTGAAAGGGTAGTTTTAAAAGGTCAAGATTTGAAGGTGTGTTGCGAAATGGGAGCTTGGAACTCAAATTCCAAGTTTCTCTCTCAGTGCAAGCCGCCAGGGTGGGATTAATCCCACCAGGGCAAGGCCGTTGTGGTGGGGTGGGGCCCGCTGTGGCGGAGCAGTCGCGACATAAACTAAAGAAAAACCCCATTTTTGTTATTTCATACAAAACTTTGTTCTTCAAAGCTAAAGGATGACCCATAGTAGTTTCTTATCAGATTCCCACAAATTCTAGCACTAAAGGTAAGGTAATTAATCCCCTAATCCATATTTCGATTCTTAGAACATAGAATCTTGGGTAATTATTGTAGGGGGAGGGTTTTGGCCTGAAGTTAATGGTGGGA
The DNA here is from genome assembly GCA_036553675.1 of Solanum okadae. Classification (NCBI taxonomy): domain Eukaryota; kingdom Viridiplantae; phylum Streptophyta; class Magnoliopsida; order Solanales; family Solanaceae; genus Solanum; species Solanum okadae. The sequence goes on from CM071678.1 coordinate 30,777,849, forward strand.
AAAGCCCTAGTTGAACATTAGGATCATGGATTTGGACTTGGGTTAATAATTTTTATATTATTCGGGTAAATTACACCTTGTTTAGTGATCCTTGCATTAATTGCTTGTTTTAGATCAAGAACGAGCTGAAAGACTCCGGAAAGGAAAGACTCACATGTCTTAGGAGTATTCAGGCTTGATTTCGAGGTAATTGATGGTTCGATTTCCTGTTGTGTGATATATGCCGGTTAATTGCTTCATTGTATGTGTGCATGTATGTGAATAGGTAATGAGAATTAAACCTAATGAAATGATTATGTGAGAACAATTACATGTCATAAACCTATTACTTGATTGTAATTATGAGCACTGTTCATTATGGGTGTGATTGTGACTGTGGTTGTAGTTGTGCTGACTGGATTGGGTGTCACGTTCCAACACATATATTGGATCGGGTGTCACATTATGACACATATATTGGATCGGGTGCCATGTTTCGACACATATATTGGACCGGTGTCACATTCCGACACATTAACAGTTTGGGTGTGGGTTCCATGAGAGGACCACTTTTCATTATTACATTCATATCTACTTGTCATTGATATTGGGAAATTGTATGTTGCTCCTGAATGATAACTGAATTATGCATTCTGTATCTGTGTGTTTACTGTGTTGTAATTACTTGCGTATTTTTTGCTGACCGGGAGTAGCCGCGTGAACCTACCAGTACACTGTGGTTTTGTGTACTGATACTGCACTTGCTCTTCTTTGTTGAGTACAAGGCATCTTCAGACGGCTACTAACATATCTCAGTTAAGACATCATTGACTGATAACGGATTCGAGGGTGAGCCAATTCTTTCAGTCTACCATGGATCCATCATTAGTTTAGTCTATTCTTTTCTGACTCAGCCTATTTATTCATTCAGACATCTTGCTTATTTTTAGTTTCGGGGTTGCACCCCTTTTTTCCTTAGACTTGTTGATTGGTAGAGTTTTGGTACAATGACTTTTAGGTTCTAAGGGTTGAATTTCCGCGAGAGTCATGTTTGGTGGTTTTGTTAAACTTCGAAGTTTATGGGAACTCATTATTTAGTCGTCATTTAAACCTTCTTACATATCTTTAAATAGTTTAGTTCCTTTAAGTTGTTTAGTTGGGGTGTAGTAATGGTTCTCCCACACGAGGGTTAGTGTTGGTGCCAATCACAGCAGTTTGGGTCGTGACACATTCATTATATTATCCATGGGAAAGTACAATTAAGATACTAATCCAACCTAGAAACGTCATAAAGTAGCTCCTTAGACCATGTGTGAGAAAACCTTTCACTATCCATGATATTTTCATAATAGCTTTATAAGGCCCATAGTCATTAACTTCATGCTAGAAATTCCCTACTACTAATGGAAATCGTTTTAAAAGCGTGATCTATAATCTTTAATGGCATATCTGGATAGCATACTAATCAAGACCTAATTTAGGAAAATAACCCAAAAGCATTGAGGGCAAATCTACATGTCATTCATGTCATGTGGCCAAGCTTCTTAGAACATATAGATACCTTAATCTATAAGCTTAATTAAGTCATACACATTGATTTCATGAAAATATGCATGATTTCATAAAAATATATTCATAGATTCAAGCTTCTTCAAAAATTTATGTTTGTTAGGACTCATAATCAAAATTCATAGATAAATGCATGGGTTCACATGGAATTAGTTGAAAACCATGTAATTAATTCAAAATCATCAAATAATATCATAATAAAGCAATGGAATCCATATAAATAGAACCGTTGAGGAATTCAATGAAAACCTAATCAATTTTTGGGAAATTGAATTGGAGAATTGAAGAAACATTTAGGACTCAATTAGTGATTGGAACCCATTGATGAACTCCCCACAAACCTTGATTGAAGCCCTAAGAAATGATGAAGAAAGGATACTTGAACTTGAAGAACCCTAGTTTCTTCTTCCTTGATCTAGAGAGAAGATTTTTGGAGAAAACCTTGGAGAAGCTTTAGGAATTTAAGAGAATGAATAAGTTGGAGTAAATTTCTAAGGGTGAAGAGTATTTATAGGGTTTAGATAGAGGGGTAAAATGGCGTAGTTTAGGCATTAGTCAATTAGGGAAAAGACCTAAAAGCCCTTAAAAATATTTGTCGACCCTCATCTATGGTTTGGACCGACGGACTTCTATGGTCCGTAGTGTTCAACCGTAGATAGGTCAGAGACTATTAATTAGACAAAAAATTTGACGGAACCCATGTACGACTCATAGATCTTTCTACGGATCGTACATGCCAACCGTAGAAACTAACTTTAAGGTTTAAATTTTCACTAAGTCTGGAACTTACCTACGAGACCTACCTACGACTCGTCAAACAACTTACGACCCATCCTGTCTATTCGTAGGTCAACCACTGGGACTAGGAATTCAAGAACTCAATACCTAGATCTACAATTTCCCTTCTACTGCCCATAGGATTTCCTATGGCCCATAGATAGTACTCATAGATCACCACAGTGCCCAAAAACTGGTCTTCATCTTTTGAACATAGATTTTCAAATTGTGAGGTGTTACACTAACAGAGGATTCTTTGACTATTAAATAAAAATGAGTCTTTTCTCGACTTAAAGGATCTATTGTAGTTTTTCAGCCAAATAGCTCAGACTCTTTGAAATTGTTTTATTAGTTATCCAATGCATCATAGTTTATTTTGACTTTATTTGCAATTTTGTACTGCATCTATGACCTCGGTTACTTCAAAGCTCTGCACTTTCTTTATAAAAAATATTAGTAAAGCTCTAAACTTTGTTATGTTGAAGCTTCAATGCAAGCACATCGAGATGCACATCATTAAAAAGTAGTTTTATAATGATAGTTACTTTAAAGCTCCAAACTTTATTATGATGAGGCTCGAAGTTTACTTATATGAACTATCCTCGCTGAGAAACGAAAATACAAAACTTGATATTAAAGAAAGTTTTCTCAAACTTTGATTCCCATAAAGATACACATATAAAGCTCAAACAGTTTAGTCAGATATTTGAGATAACTAAATCCATCATTAAATTTGATTTTAGGTGCAAGAGTTGTAGTACATGACTCCTATTCCAGAATAGGTGAACGATTATTGTCTTTTTGAAATACCATTTGAAACACAAGCAGCTCATACTTTCAAACACACAAGTTTTAATTTTTTTTATATTTTTTCTATGTAAGTTGAAGTACTTGAATGCAAGTAAATTTACTATTTCAATTTTATCGTGGTCTAATTCCTTTCTTGAATCTTACTGCGATAGCACCACATTGTAATGCATTGTGTATTTACTTTTGGTTGATCAAAGCTAGAAAAGTGCATTAGGAAAATTCATTTGAATATTTGACATTTCGATTATATTTTAGACTTATTGGCATGGTCCAACATTCTTTATAGATTTTGAAATGCTATGTTTATTTAAATTTCACGGGTATAAGTGAATTTTTGATTTAGGCAGTAATCTTGTTACTAAAGAAGACGGCTTACTGAAAGACACAACAAATCCGTCATTAGACAAGGAGGAAAAGGTAAGATAGATCTGTAAGAGATAGAAAGTATAGAACGAAGTGTTAACAAAACTATCAGACCAAGAAAAGAACTACAGGAGGAACAACTACCTAAACTTTAAAATGGCATAGGATAAGTGAAATCTCATGTAAAAAGTGAGGGAGGACCGATGTTTGAGATTATAGAATAAGTGAAATCCCATATAAATAGTGAGGGAGAACCGATGCTTAGCGAAATGATCTTTCAACTGATTTTGTGGAAACACGGAAAAATTTTGACACTAATATTTATATTTCATTATTTAAATCAAATAGATTTGTTGTTTTGTTTGTCTAAGCTTTCACATATTCAAATTGCTACACACTAATATCATACTTTCAAGGTGAACTGTTACATATGCCATTTGGTAGATTCAAATTATAGAAAATACTAAACCCATTTTACAATTATTTTCGCGTGCACTGTGTAGTTAAGGATTTGCAATTATTACTATTAAAGTTTAAGCTACATGTATATTCTTTTCCACCCGTTATTGTGATTCTCTTTTTCCTCTACATTAACTTTCTCAATCTTTATTGAATTATACAAAGAATAGTTTGATTTGTTATCATTATTTTGATGTGTTATGTGCACTGAACAAGGAAAAAAGGTAAACATATAATTTATATCTCACATTCACGATAGATAAGGGTTCTCCAAAAGTCAAACAAAAGTAATATAAATGATTTGAATTCTGAAAAAAAGTTTATGTTGATTAAAAGGCTATATGGCGTGAATTATATAAACTGACACCATTCAATAAGAAAGATACCATTCTAGCTCGGAAACAAACAAACTCAGCCATTGAGAGTAATGCCTCCATTGGTGCTAGCTCCAGCACCACCACATTATATATTGTATGATGTTTTGAGACTCTGTCTATTTCGAATGAGAAAATTCTTATTACATATAAGGTAATTAGATAGGCTATAATTCACAATAATCATTGCACACTAAAATTTGTTTTAAGAAGCAACTATATTGTGCAAGATGTAATTCAAGAGAAGTTGATTACATGGAAACCGTCCATCCAATAACAAATTATACTATCCTAAAAATTATTCCTCGGTGTAAGTTTTGCACTGCAAAAAGATTTAAGTATGAGACACCAACATTTTTTCGTGGCAATGGTGTTGTGCGGCTTATTTCACATCAAGTACCAACAAATTTGAGAAATCTATATTTAGGAAATACTAATGAGTCTGAACAGTTCTGAAATTATATAAAAACATACAACATCTTCGCGTTCACATCTCTTGGAGTTAAGTATGACAAATAACTAGCAAAAAGGTATAAAGGTATATCCACCATTCGAGCTCAAGGAAAAGGTATCACTTTATAGATGACTTAGTACCAGCTACTGAAAAAGGTAGAAATTTACAATTATATTTCTTTGATAGTGAAAATGAATTGAGGAATCAACTGCCATGTTCAAGCAAACTAAATGAAGGTAGTGTACAAAATTTGATAGAGATATTAAAAACTAATCCATACTCCATATTCCTAAAGTTACTAATAAATATTTCACAATTATGTGACTTCTACATTGCTCTAAAATCTGACGTTGGTTTAGACCAAAGAGTATACAACTTGCCAATTGCATCAAAAGTCGCTAGAATATGGGTAGAGCAAGATGCTGAAAGTTAAACACTCACCCAACATATTCATGTATATACAAACAACAACAAGAGTCAATTGGTAAATTATTACTATGGTTGTTATGATCCATTGCAGTATCCATTGTTGTTTTCCTATGGTCAAAATGGATGGCATTGTGGTATTCAGAAAGTTAATCCTTTAGGTGATTCTTCTTCTAGACAAAAATATTGTGAAAATGAACAGTTGCCAACCATAACAAATGTGTCTACAATTTATGGATTTCTTGATATAGAAGTCGAAGGTATGTAAAAAGGAAAACATAAGAGAAATAGTGCCTCCTGTTGTGAATATTATTGTTATAAGCTTCAAATGTGAGATGATGAAAATATAGTTCTACATTCAGGAAAATTGTTTCAACAATACAATGTGGATCAGTGGACAAAGATTGAAACCCAGCGATTAGGTTTTGCCTCTTTCAATCAGGATTTATTCAAAATTGCTATATTAGGAGGACTACTAGATATTTTACGACAAGGTGAAAGAGTTGCTTCACAAGTAGGTAAAAACAAATTTCTCTCACTTAGCTTTACAGGAGAGCCAAGAGATATGCGTAGACGGTACATGGATGTTATTACATTGGTTCAACGTTTTAGAAGACCTGATATATTTTTAACCATAACGTGTAACCCTCTTTGCCAGAGATCAAAGAAAATCTTCTAACAAGTGATGAAGCACAAAATAGATGTGATTTGATTTATCGAGTATTTCATGCAAAGTTAGAGGAACTAAAAAGTGATTTATTAAAGAAACACATATTCAGTAAAGTTGTGGCATACATGTACACAGTAGAATTTCATAAACGAAGACTTCCTCATGATCATTCTCTAATTATACTTGATGAAAGATTCAAAATACTTACACTCAAAGCCTGTGATCAATTTGTTTGTGCAGAATTACAAAATTCTAAAATAAATCCTTAGTTATATTCACTAGTTACACAACACATGATCCATGGACCTTCCGATGAACTAAATCTAACAAGTCCTTGTATGGAAAAAAGGCTACTGTAAGTTTAAGTATCCAAAAGAGCTTGCTGATGAAACAACAAAAGGAAAAAGTTCATATCCTATTTATAGAATACGCAATGCAGAAAATTATGTGGAGATAAGAAAATATCTCCTTAACAATTCGTGGGTTGTCCCTTATAATTCTTTTTTATAACCCAAATATAATTGTCATATAAACATTGAGCTTTGTTCAGATATTAAGGTAGTTAAATACATTAATAAGTACATATGCAGAGGACATGATAAAATCGTATTCCAGATTCATACTAATGATACAACTATAGAAGTTGATGAGATAAAACAATATTAATTGGCTAGATGGGTTTCTCCACCTCAGGCAGCATGATGTATATTTGCTTTTAGTATCAATGAAATGTCTCCAAATGTATACCATCTTCAACCACATCTCAACGGACAACAACTTGTTTCATTCAAAAGTACATAAAATATTAGTAAAATTATAAATAATTCAATGATCCAAAAAATAATGTTAACTGAATTTTTTTGTAATAAACACAGTAAACGACACTACTAAATTATAAATTTAGTGTATTGAGAATTTTTCAAATATTTTGTGTGGTCAACAATGGATAAAATGTGGACAATTCCTATACGTGTACATGTTATTAGACGTGTCATGACTTGTCATCCCACTGAAGGAGAAAGATACTACCTTAGATTACTTTTAATGAACATAAGAGAACCAAAATTATATCAAAATTTTCTAACGATAAATGGTAAACTTTGCACAACATTTAGAAAGACATCTGAAAAATAAAAGGATTACCACTTTCAGATAATAATTAAATAGAATGCATGTCTGAGGTAGTAGATTATCGGATTTCAGCAAGTCTTAGTCATTTGTTTGCTATGTTATTGATCTACTATAGCCCAAGTAATCCAAAAGAATTATGGGGAAAAAATTGAAAAATCCTTATCAGAGGATTTCGTGAGAATTCCAAACATTAGTACAAAAACATTCGTTATAGGGTGTTAAAGCATATTAATGATATTTTTCATTCAGTTGATCGTGATATTAATGAATTTAAACTAATTCCTGAAATAATTAAAGCATCTGCACTAGCAAAAGAAGCTAAAGATGTTTACTTTGAAAGAAATAATATTGTTAGTGAAGATGATCTGCTCCTACAAAACAAATTAAGCATTGCAAAAAGAAGAGCTTATAATGTAATCTTAGATAGAATATTTTCAAATAAATATGGTGCCTTCCTTATAGATGGCCCTAGAAAAATTGGTAAAAGCTTTTTATATCGTGCTTTATTAGCAACCGTAAGATATGGAGAATTTATAGCTTCAACAACTGCAAGTTCAGGTGTCGCAACTTCACTACTTCCAGGTGGTCGAATTGCTCATTCCCATTTAAAATTTCCAATCAATATCGTTGGAAAGTTCAGTTATAACATCAGTAAACAAAGTTCTCTGGAATCCTTAATTTGTGATGCAAAACTCAAGTATGGGGTGAAATTTTAATGAGCAAAAAAAGAAATAGCTGAATCTTTTGACTTACTTTTGAAAGATTTAATGGAAACAAGAATACTATTTGAAGTAAAAGTTGTTGTTTTAAGTGGTTAATTAAGGCAAACTCTTCATGTTGTTTGTAGTGGAAAAAGAGAACAATTTTTCGTGAAAGTCTCTATGCTCTCAAATTTGAAACCACCTTGAAAAATTACAATTACTAGAAAATATGTGTGCAAAGCCATATCCAGCCTTTTGTGAATACTTAATGAGAATTGAAAATGGAACCGAAAGAAAAATTTATAAAGGCAAAATTGAAATTTCCCAATCGTGAATGAAAAAAATTCATGAAACCTTTTATTTAAAGTTACTTATCGGAATTTGCACCTCTTACTCAAATGTTTCTTTCATCACTTCTTGTGCTATTCTAACTTACTGCATACTTTAAATTTCGTTGGTTTACCTCCTTACAAATTAACCATAAAAATAATTGTTCAATTATGTTACTACGAAATTTAAATCCTTGTGAATGTTTATGCAATGGTACATACTTTATATGTAATAATTTCAGATCACACATTTATGAGCGCCACAATATCTAATGATGATTTTAAAAAATCCACATGTGTTCATTCCAAGAATACCCCTTCCATTTAAAAGGAATCAATTTTTAGTATCATTATATTTTGCAATGACAATTAATAAAAAGCACAAGGTCAAACTTTAGATGTTGTTGGTATTTATTTACGTGAGTCTGTCTTTTTTCATATTCAATTGAATGTTGCTTTATCAAGAGTCAAAAGTTCCAAATGTGTTAAAATACTGATAAGACCACTGACAGTTGATAACGATGCTGACAAATCTACACATAACATTTTTTATTATAAAATTATTGAAAAATATTTTTCTTAAAACTATCTTACACTTTTCACAAGTAGATAAAATATTGTACTTTATTTAACCTTAGATATATTTCTATTTCATACTACTCTTCTTTTGTTAATGATGTTGGCTTACATATTTTAACCTCAGTTTCTAGACATGATAGAAAGAGTTAAGATCAACAAAATCACCACGAGCACAGAAGAATGGACTTGTAAAGTCCAAGATAAAGGCCATCCTCAAAGCAAAAAAAGAGGAAAACAAGAAATATCAACAGATGATATTACAAGATGAAGAGGTATTTTCCACTAAACTAACAAATAGCCATCTACTTTCACTGTTCATTTTGTAGTCAAACAGATGAGTAGCAGACCATTTTTAGTTTGCTTATTATTGACTATAATAAGAAAAAAAAGAAAAAAAGAAGTGAAATAAGCCTTAAAAGGCCGCTGTCTTCATTCATTCATTTTCGATTTCACATTCTTCTACTTGCTTAGAAGTAGAAGGTTTCAAGAACCCCTTTACATTTAAGGTTCATCGAAGTCCAATTATGTATATCTTCAAAAACATGCCCTTGAATGATGATCGTTCACCCAAGTAAAAGAAGTTACCGACTAAAAGGTTATATGCTATAAAAAAACATACAACTTGAACTTTCCTTCTGCATGTTTTACTTCACTAAATTTGTTTACAACTGACTAACCTTGCATCAGGTTGCATTTCATAGTGTTTTTTGTAGACTCTGCTTACTCAAAAATTTCCATCTCTCTCATGTTCCCAACATATATTTCATGGTCTATAATAGTTCCTTTAAATTCTTCAAGTACTTGAATTAGATCAACAAAATCTACCCACCGCCTAGTCATTCAATTGTTTTCACAATTGTATGTCCCAATTTTGTTATATTCTCGACCACTATAATATTGGACACACTACATATATTGAGCTAATCTGCGAAAACATGTATCAAAATTCTTTTCCACTCATGAGTCTTTCTAAAAATAAATTTAGTGTGTGTTCTTTTATTTAACAACAACGACGACGACAACAACAACAACAATCTATGACTTATAGTTCTCAATACAGAGAACCTCTTTATTGCTGCTTTTTTGAGTTTCAGATATTGGTCCAACAATAATTTTATTATGGTAATATCAAATACATACCTTTTAGTTGTGATTGTTTGAAATCTTTATGGATATCAATCCATTTAAGAAATGCAATTGCTGCTTTAAAACCACTGTTACCTAATGCTTAAAATGACATAGGACAAGCGAAATGTTATGTCAATAGTGAGGGAGGACTGGTGCTTACATATCATAGAATAAAGAAAATCTCATACAAATAGTGAGGGAGGATCGGTGCTTAGTGAAATCATTTGTCACCTGATTTTGTGGACACACATGAAAAACTTGAAATGCTCACGGAAACTGCAACATGTTATTAAACAGCTTTATCCCCCTATTACTATACAAGAAAAGAGTGTCGTTACGATTTGTCAATTGACACGAATGTTTTTATTTCAGTATTTAAACCAAATACATTTGTTGTTTTGTTTGTCTATACTTTCATAAATTCACATGGCTATACACTAATATCATACGTTCGATGACATTTGCTACACCTAACTGAAAAAGTCAAACATGGAAACATGAATGAAAGATTTGTTTGGTGTTTTTTTAATTGTTTTGTCACATGGTGTTGTGCCTGCTACTTTCTGATAATTCAGAATGGATCTTGGAATTTAATTTGAAATGTTATACTGAATGACCTTTTTGAGAATTAGTTTTCGTACTGAGATTGTTGTTTAATGTTGTTACTATGTTGCTTTTTGTGAGAAAAGTTTTAGCTCTAAATAATTGTCAGCAAAATCAGTAATTACATTTTTTGTTGTAAGTTGCATTTTCTTGATGAAAACATTTTGATCACTATCTCACCATAGGATTAACATAGTAATAGATTTTAAATGGATCATATTAGACACCTCTCATGCCCATGGGTCACAAGGCAAAAAATTGTTTAGCCTGATCTTTTAACTAACTTTTCAATCTGTCCTTTGTGATTTTGCCACTTTGTTAGGTGGTCCTCTATCCATATAGTAATAAAACTAATCAATTTGAACCTTAAAAAATACGATCAACCTTAAAAGTAGGGTCTTTAACATACATATCTCACTGCTTAGATATGTGAGTTAAATTTTGTTAATCATTTGTTTAATCAAACTAAACACATTTTTGAAAAAAAAATTGTTGTACTTTTTTTAAGGATAGATGCTGTCGTGTCCCGAGCCTACACCCTAGACATGGCCGGCACTCAAAGACCATTGTTGGCCCCAAGTGAACCCTTGGCCTGGCTTACTGACTCAGCGGAAGACTCTAAACATTTTACCATAATCAAATGAACTTACTCAAATAACTTTTTGTGAAATAACTTAGAATGTTTAATGGTCAACATTCAACTTGGCCAAAATGGCAACTCAAGTCTTAGCATATGAAATGATAATGTAAAGACGTCTAACTACTAACTGTCTACGAAGCCTCTAAAACAAAGAGGGATGTCGGGACAGGACCCCCGATCATCCTAACATCTGAAAGACTAGAAAGCAAATAAAGGAGTCCTCCGGAATGCAAGGAGGCTCACCAACATACTCTGAATGCTCAAGCTGGATCAATGAGGCACTGGATGCTAATCCTGGTTACCTGCATCTGCATCATAAGAAGATGCAGGCCAACTGGCATCAGTACATTGAATGTACGAGTATGCGAGTTGGAATGCTAAAACAAGATATAGGCTTGAAAGGAATCTGAAGAAAACACTTACCGTGGCTCTTCTCAACTCATGAATAAACTTAACTCAGAATAAAGCAATGAAACGCATGCATTATATGAAAAGCTTTATAAAACAGTAAAAGCAACTTAGTTCATTAAAGAAAATGCAATAACAAACTCAACTTTACTCATATACAAAGTAATATAGTTTAGGTGGGAGTTTCTCTAACCAACAACCACCACTATGAGCCTAAGTGGTGATACAACGTCTTTTGACACGCTGCCAAAACAGTCCTATACTGCCGTCATATAGAACCTACTTAACTTAGTGGACCCACTAGCTTAACTTATGTGATCATCTAAAAAGTATGACCCATTAATACCCATGATGGCTACATGGTTTATGGAGACTTGAGTTAATATGAACTCGCATCCCCATATTGGTGCTCAATACTACTCCCAAAAATATACTTAGCTCATATGTTTTAAAAACAAACTTCTTTCTTTGGTTTGAGATAATTACTCAAAACTTAGCTTAAAAGCTCTCTTGGAATCGATGTTCCCTTTTCTTGCTCAAATGTGAAAACATTTATAACTCTTTGAGAATACTTAATTCCCTTATAGCTTTTTGAGAAATGAATTCAATTCTTTACTCTTTGCTTAACTTGAAACATAAGTCTTAAAACAAGGTTAAAACATTTGTTTTGACTTGCTTATTAACTTCTAGACTTGACTCTTAACTTCTCTTGCCTTTGATCCTAACTTTCCTTGAATTGGATTATGGATTCTTGGTTCATGATCTCATGTATTGGATGATTTCATGACGTTTAGATGTACCTTAGAGTGTTGGAATCAACTAGAAAACATAGGTACATTGCTAAGGAACAAGTACGAAAAGGTAGGGAGCTAATGGGGAGAACCGGCGTCCCTCGCGCTCTGAGAGGCGCGGGGCGCCAGCCCTCAACATTCAGGGACTGGTCTGGGGCCCGCTGGCTGGCGCGGCGCCCCAAGGGTGAACATTCAGGGACCCTTTTGGGGCGCGCTGGCTGGCGTGACGCCCCACCCCTATACCCAGGTGTTTGACGACTTTTCTTCTCCTTTTTGCATCTCTAAACCCTCTAAATTCTAATGGTTCTTTCCCCAAACACTTAGAATCATTAGTACCCTCAATACCCAATAGATTTAACTCAAAAAAACAACCCGGAAACACGAATCCAATCAACACTAAGCATTCAACAATCAACCAACAAGAATTCAACAATGTTCTTCAAGAACTTCACTTTCTTAACATTCAAACAACTCCAATTTTGCTGAATTGAAACAAGTTTGGCGTGTGGGTGAACTAACCCAACACTATGTGATCTCACAGACCTTGACGAATTCCACTCGCAAAGCTTGAACGTTCTTGGCGATTTCTTGATTTCTCTCCTCTTTTCTCTTCTTTCTTCTCCTATCCAAGCCCTAGCGTAAATTCTAATTTCTAAAACTGACTAAAATCTGATTTGACCCATATTAAACTCCTAAAACGGATTAAAATAATAGGGCAAGGAAAAGACTAAATTACCCTTCAAAAATCCGGATTAGACTTTCCTTATTCCAACAGCCAAACTTCCAAAGGGCATAACTTACTCATACGAACTCGGAATCGCGTAAACTCGGCGGCGTTGGAAAGATCATTCCAAGAGCTTCCTAACCATATCTGGAAGTACACCTAACTCATCCTGAGCTAGGAGTTATGGCCGTTTGAAATTGACCAAAAACTCACTTTTCCTAACTTAAACAAATTTCCAGATTTGTCACTATTTCCAAAAATGATTATTTCAAGTTCTTAGCTTCTTCCTAGCTATTTCAAATTGCGAGATGTTACGAATGTAGTATACACCTAACACTGTTTTTTGAAAGTATATTTTGTTATACTTGATTTTTTGTATGATAAAAAGAAAGTGAAAAACTAGCAAGTTCTAATGGATCTGAGAGAACTATACATTCTTTTAGCAAGTAACTGCTCATTTTTTATTATTGGAGTTGCGACAGATATATGCAATGCTAATGTAAAATATAATGTCTAAAATGCAAATTCAATGGCTTTCCTTTCATCTTTTTTTCTTATTATTCCATAATTTATGTTGATATGTTCTGCCCTTACAAGAGGCACCTCCAAAAGACTCATACTCATGTGCTTTAAATTTCATATATATGACATATAACTTTTTCCAGCGATTCAAACAACTTTTGAATGTCTATACTAATTTTCTGTTATAATTGTTACCTTATATTTTTCTTAACTTTATTAATTTTCTAATAGAAAACTTAAATACTAGCTGCCATGTATGATACAGATATCACACATTATGTTAAAGCGTTTGTTCCTTTTCAAACATATTTGGTGTCGATGGCATATGTCTCCGAATCAATCAAGACATACAGAAATCCCCTTCATCAATACAATTAGACAATCGATAAGGGCACAATTGTTGAACCAATAGAACAGTTTATACACCCCGAACCACCATTGTTGCCACCAACACTGCTAAAAGTTACATCATTTAATAATTTTGACTATCTATAAGCTTTGAATTCGGCACCTCTCAACATATCTTTACACTATACTTACCACACATATAACCCATTTTCTATAGCTATTCTAACTTACTAATAACTCTTTACTTGCTGCAAGAAATTCTTGCCCTCTTGATAAATGATATCCCTCCATCATAGGCCTCAAATGGGAGCAGAATTCAAGAATTCATCATCATCGACTATCAGTAAGTACATTTTTCCTTCCCAACTTTTCAAAACTGAAAATTTTGATTTAAGGTAGGAGATGTTAAGACATGTACATCAATTAATATTTAATACAAAAGGCAAAACAATCATCTTTTCCTTTATAGCTATATATCAATTGTTTTATCTTTTCCTTATATTATAACAGATCATGCATTTTTGTTGAGTCACCACAATTAGTAACTCAATTTTTTTAGGTATGCAAGTTGAATTATGTTAATAATTTGTTTAATCTAACCAGACGTATCTTTGGAGTTTGCAAGACTTATGAAATAGTTAATTGATTGATGGATATGTTATAGACTATGTTGCGCGGACTCTTCATATTTGCAAGCGAATCCGTCTCGACACGACACTGGTGCGGGCGCGGGTGCGGGGTGCGTGTCGGATTCGGTCAATCCGATCTGGACACCTTGACCGAAGCCGAAAAAAGATTTGGGGAAGAAAAAATCAGTTTCCGGTGACATAAAGAGGACAAAGCTTGAAAAAGTACAGAGAGAGAAGAGAAGAAAGAAGAGAAAATCAGTTTCCGGCTCCGGCGACGCAACGTAAAGAAGACAACGTTGAAAAAGTAAAGAGAAGAGAAGAAAGAAGAGTTTTTTCTTCAAAAAGTAAAGGAAATACAAAGTCTTTTTTTTTAATCTTTCTTGAAAATATATGTACACAATACATTTACCTTTGAAAAAAAGAAAGATCAAAAAGTCTTCAAAAAGAGTGGCGTCAAAAAAAGAAACATCCCATCAGCCATCAACTCCAAAAATCTTTTCATTCTCAGACGTTAGAAAAAAGTGTTTTCAATTGGAAATATTATATATATATATATATATATATATATATTTCTTATTTATTTTTTGACAATCAATTTTAAAATTTTAAAATAATGATGTAGATATCTAAAAAAATTTAACTTCATATTTCTTATTTAATTGTTTAGCATTCAGTTTTTGAATTTTAAAATTTTAATTGTCAAAATAAAATTTTAATTTTAAGAAAATAAAAGCAAATAAGATATTTATTTAACGTAAACTAAACAATAGTTAGTGTGTTTTTTTAAAAGAAATAATTTTAATTTAAAAGTTTTTCAATTTGTTTAGAAGTAGGAGTGTAATGGGAAATATTTAAACTCCCTATTTAGTTGGATAATTACTTTTTTTTTTCAAAATAACGATCAAAACGTCCTATTTAGGTGGATGTTTTTTATATTATTATTATAATTGTTGTTGTTGTTGTTGTTGTTATTATTATTATATTATTATTATTATTATTAAATTTTAATTGTCAGAATAAAAATAATTTTAAGAAAATAAAACAAAGAAGAAATTTTCACGTAAACTAAACAGATTGTTTAGTTAGTATGTTTTTTAGAAAAATAATTAAATAATTAAATAATTTTAATTTTAATTTTTTTTCAATTTGTTTATAAGTAGGACTAAAAATGAAAAGTTTTAATTTTTAAAACTCCCAATTTAGTTGGATAATTACTTTATTTATTTATTTTTAAAAAAGGAATATTAAAACGCCCTATTTAGGTGATGTGTTTTTATATTATTATTATTGTTGTTGTTGTTGTTGTTGTTGTTGTTGTTGTTGTTGTTGTTGTTGTTGTTATTATTATTGGTTGAATTTTTTAATTTTCTAAAAAAAAATATTTATTTTAAAATGTAAATAAGAAAAAATCTGATATAAAACTTAAAATATTAAATATTATTTAAATGATCAATTTTGAAAGAAATTTACAGGGGTTTATAATTTAAGGATTTATTAGATGATAATTTTAATTAATAAAGTTTAACTAATTTAAAATATTTTTCACAAAAAAAGGGAATCAAACACACACAAACGTTAATCACCATATTTAAGTTATTATTTAATCGTAGAGTATTAAATAAAAAGGTTACGTAAAGGTAATTAAATTTCTCTTTCCACAAAAAAATGGAATCTAACACGTTACAACTGCATATTTTTAGAACAATTTTAATTATTATTTTTTAAAAAAAGAACTTATATACTTTATCAACTTGTGGAGTAGTGGGAAGTTTTTAAATGACACGTGTCATTTTAAATAATTATTTAGTAAAAAATATTTTTTATAATTAATTATTTTAATTAATAAAAATTATTGTTTTTTGTGGTGCTGACACGTAAGCATTATCACCTCTCATATTATATATATATATATATATATAGATATAGATATATAAAGAGAAAATGAAATGAAGAAATATTATAATTTACATGTATAAAGAAAATAGGAAAAGAGACGTTAGAAAAGGAGAGAAGGGAACAATATTTTGAAAGATAAATATTTTGTCCATATAAATAGGACGAGTTGGATTGAAAAATGGGATCTAACAATATTATAGAGATTTTTATTTGAAAGGTGCTTTATGTGTAAATATTTACTTGCATGAATTAATTACTGATTAATATTACTATTATTATGTAAATATTTTTAAATACATGCTAATAATTTACATTAAATTTGAATCGAATTCTAATTTGGATTAATTTTTTTATTTAATTTTGGATTAATATTTATATTGATTGATTTCTTGTTTTGGTTTCGGATTCTAGAAAAAAGAAGGGAGAAATCGAAAAAAAACAAATTATATATATATATATATATATATATATAAAATTGCAAATATAACTTTGATTATGTTTCTAATTATTGACATAACCAAATAATCGAACCGAAAAAATTCAAATCGAAAAGAGAAAAATCAAACTAAACCAAACCAAATCAAGTTTCACGCACAATATCATATCCAGATCAAGGATCATGTCTCTCTAGACCACTTAATTCTTCCTATCAATACAAGCGCTTTAAGGATCCCGTCTTACTAGATCTTTTGATTCTTTCTATCATTACAAGCTTCAAACTATCGAAATACTAGAAATATATATAGATATATATAGTTTCACGCACAATATCATATCCAGATCAAGGATCATGTCTCGCTAGATCACTTAATTCTTCCTATCAATACAAGCGCTTTAAGGATCCCGTCTTACTAAATCTTTTGATTCTTTCAATCAATACAAACTTCGAACTATCAAAATACTAGAAATGTTATATATATATATATATATATATATATATATATAGTTTCACGCACAATATCATATCCAGATCAAGGATCATGTCTCGCTAGATCACTTAATTCTTCCTATCAATACAAGCGCTTTAAGGATCCCGTCTTACTAAATCTTTTGATTCTTTCAATCAATACAAACTTCGAACTATTGAAATACTAGAAATATATATAGATATATATAGTTTCACGCACAATATCATATCCAGATCAAGGATCATGTCTCGCTAGATCACTTAATCCTTCATATCAATACAAGTGCTTTAAGGATCCCGTCTTACTAAATCTTTTGATTCTTTCTATCATTATAAGCTTCGAACTATTGAAATACTAGAAATATATATAAATAAATAAATATATATATATATATATATATATATATATATATCATATCCAGATCAAGGATCATGTCTCGTAGATAAAAATATTTTATCCAAACGATCTCACATAAATTAAAATTAGATAAAATAATTTTATTTCTATTAGAACTATAAAAACAATTCAAATTAAAATAGTAAACATATATGTACACAATACATACACCCCTCTTGAAAAAAGAAAAACTCAAAAAGTCTTCCACGTAGAGTAACATAAAAAAGATGACATCCCATCAAACATCAACTAGTCCAAAAATCTTTTCACTGTCACCAACTTTTCCCTCCTAATACCAAAAATCTTTTCATTTTCCAGTAGAGTAATTTCTTGACTTTCTTCTTTGTTTTTTCATTCAAGTTCATTGTAAACCAAAAAAAAAATTCATCTTCCTTTGTTTAACAAGATGGCATCAAGTAGTCAAAAAGGAAAACATTTTATGAGACCTACAAAAAGTGTAGGAGTAGATTTTGATGATAAACCTCTATGGAATCATGTGAAAGTTATTTCGATTGCTCCAAATGGGGGTGGGAATAGAACATGGTCTTGTAACTATTGCAATAAAATAGTTACGGGATCATATAATTGGGTGAAAGCACATCTTTTGAGATTATCGGGTCATGGTGTTCAAATATGTAAAGAAAGTAGTGGTGATATATATGCAACTTTGAAGATGGAGCGTGAACAAGCCGAAAGAAAAAGAACCGTTGTTCAAGTTGATGCAAGAAACAAAGCTGATTATATATCACTTCCGGAGGGGACTGATTTAATTCAACAAAAAAAGAGAAAGAGTTCTAGTAGTGGAGCTATAGGAAAATCATTCGGCATCTATGAGAGAAATACGGCCGACAAATTAGCCGCTAGGATGTTCTACGCATCAGGTTTATCGTTCAACTTTGCAAACTCTCCTTATTTTAAAAAATATTCTAAGTTTCTAGCCGAAAATTCCATTCCCGGTTATATTCCCCCATCATATAATAGATTGAGGACAACTCTTTTAGCTCAAGAAAAAACACATATTGATAGAAAGTTGCAACCAATTAAAGGTACATGGAAAAAGAAAGGATTGTCGATTTGTTCGGATGGATGGTCCGATACTAAAAGACGACCTTTGATCAATATAATGGCATCATCTAGTGGAGGTCCAATGTTTTTAAATTCAATCAATTCTAGTGGAATCGTAAAAGATGGTGAATATATTGCTAACTTATTTATTGAAGCAATAGAAAATGTAGGTTCAAACAATGTTGTTCAAGTTATTACGGATAATGCAAGTAATATGAAACTTGCCGGTACTATTGTGGAGCAAAAATATCCTCATATATTTTGGACTCCTTGTGTTGTTCATTGTTTGAATCTAGCTTTGAAAAGTATGTGCCAACCTTCGGAAAAATCACCTCACTTTACTAATTGTAAATGGATTTTAGAGTTACTTAGTGAAGTGAGTAATTTGAAGAACTTTGTTGTGAACCATGACTTGGCACATGCACTTTTTCAAAAATATTCGGATTTGTGTTTGTTGAAGGTTGGTGAAACAAGATTTGCCTCACACATCATTATGACCACCCGAATTCGCAAAGTGAAATCTTCTTTGGAGAAAATGGTCATGGATGATGAATGGAAGAATTATAAGGGGGATAAGGGAATTGAAGCCAAAACACGTGAAATAAAATCCCTTATAATGAATGATGAAAAATGGGATAGTATTGATTATTTCTTGAAATTTAAGGAACCAATTGTTGATATGCTAAGAAGCGCCGATATTGATGGTCCAAAATTACATCTCATCTATGATATGTGGGACTCAATGATTGAGAAGGTCAAGAAAGTCATCTTTGAGCATGAGGGGAAAGATCTCATTTCCGGTCAATCAAATTTTTTTGATACTATTCATGATATTCTTGTGGCTAGGTGGAACAAAAGTAACACACCTCTACATTGTATGGCACATTCTTTGGTTCCCAAATATTATCATGAATCATGGCTTCAAGGAGAGAATGGAATTCGAAAGCTAGCTCCTAATGAAGATAGTGAAATTTCATTGAATAGAGTCAAGTGCTTTCAAAGGTACTTTAAAGATTCTAATGAAATGAAACAAGTCTCATTGGAGTATGGATCCTTTTGTAGCGGAAGTGGCTATTTTAGTGAGCCTCACGTGATTGAGGCTATGATGTATGAAGATTCTCTTTCTTGGTGGGCAAATCATGGGGTCTCGGCTCCACTTTTGCAATAATTAGCTTACAAGTTGCTTACTCAACCGTCTTCTTCCTCTTGTTGTGAAAGAAATTGGAGTACATATTCTTTGATTCACAATATCAAGAGAAATAAGTTAGCAACTTCAAGAGCCGAAGATTTAGTGTTTGTACATTATAATCTCCGGTTGTTGTCTCGCAAGAAAGAGAAATATATAAATGGGCCAAGCAAATATTGGGATGTTGGTATGTCTATATTTTCTTTATTATTTTCTTCAATTATTTAGTTTAAATGATGTTTTTTTCTTTTTATATAAAATCTTCTAATATATTTATTCTTTTTAATTTATTTTAGGTGGAGATCGATTTGATATTGATAAGACAATTAATGATCTAACCGAGCTTTCAATAGATGAACCTCAAATTGAAGGTGTGATATTTGAGGAAGAGTTTGAAGATTTGGAAGAAGATGTGGAAGATGTGGAAGAGATAGCTAACTTAATTAAATAACTTGATAATTGACAATAT
Source organism: Solanum okadae (assembly GCA_036553675.1). NCBI lineage: Eukaryota > Viridiplantae > Streptophyta > Magnoliopsida > Solanales > Solanaceae > Solanum > Solanum okadae. Next base: position 30,798,183 of record CM071678.1, read on the forward strand.
TTTGTTGTTATGTTAATTTTAAGTTATGGATTAAGTTGAGACAATCTCTTGATTTTTGTTAAATAGTATGTTTTACACTTTTACTTGGTGTATTGAATATTGATTAGTAATTATGAATATCTAAATTGTGGATAATTATCTTTGGGTACATCTTAAATTTTAATACTTGCAGTATTTTCACTTTCACTTTGTTTCAAGAGACAAGAGTTACTATCCATGTTCTAAGGTTAGTTCTTCTTTTCAATTTTTATTGATTCTTTTAGTTATATTTAATTCTACTGTAATTCACTAATTTGTAAATGCTTTTAATGTTTAGTTTCTATTTTGTTGCGTCTTTGTAGGAAGAATGGAAGAGTAATCTCATCTTGAAGAATGGAAGATTGAATTCTACAAAATACATGTAAGTTTATCACAACATATCTTTCAAATTTAGAATATCTTCATAACTATATTTTTATAATATTGAAAAATTTTAGCCGTATCCCCGCACCCGTATCCATACTCGGATTCGCACCCACGAATCTTAAAGTTTGGATTTTGCCGAATCCGACTCTCGGATTCGCATCCGTCTCGGATACCCACACCCGAGTCCGAGCAACTTAGGTTATAGATATCCAATATAGCTGACCCTAAAGGTTTTGCTATTGTGGAGTAGTTATGGTAACTATTTCGATTATGTGACTGAATATACTTAATCATGAAACATTCCAAGCCTTTGCTTTAGAAATTCTCCTTATTTTATAACAATTATTACTTGCTTTCAATTTTCGTTGCATGATTATGCTTTCCCTGTTCTTTTTTGGATCGTCAGGAACTGCATTCTTATTTATTTCTATTTCAGATTTTTGTTGTGTTTTCTCACATGCAGTAATTAATTTGGTCTTTTTCCGTCGGAATTAACTTTATGGATTGCTTCAGTTTGGTTGAGTTTTTTTAATTTACAATACTGACCCTGATATACTCAAAGCACTAGCAAAAATTTTGAATTCATACTTCCTCAAATCTACACTCTTACTCTCACATGATTTAACCATAAAACTTGGTTAATATACCAAGGTAAGAAAATGACATACTACAAGATCATATATACCAATTTGGACATAACTAATTTAAAATCTACTTATTAATTTCCTTTACATCTCTATGATGACATATTATTGCACTGCTTAAGACATACATATGGAAAAGTAATGGCCAGAAAAGAAATAGTGCTAGGTCAATAACAGTTGGTACATAAGTGAAGAAAGGAAAAAGAGAAAGCACGCACTATATATAATGAAAAGAAAATTATACTTCCGTTATTAAAAGAACGTAACATGAATTCAAATCACTCCACCAAAAGGGGAAGAAAAAATTAATGAATTTACCATAGTGGTGATGAATCAAAGCTTCAAAATTAACTAACGTGATTTAGTTCTATTATAAACTATGAAATATAGAAAAGAAAATTACGTGTCTTCTAAGAGTGAATACTTATTCTACAAGTATGTTTTCTGAGACAACTATTGCACCTAGTTCTGAACCGTGCACCACTAACCTTTGAGAATTTGTTAGTTGTAAACAAAGAGATGAACTAACCTACCTAGGATAAAAAATGTTGCATATTTTATCAAATAACCAACTAGAGTATTGGTGCGATGCAACACCAATGAACTGATAAAGTGAAGACAAAGATTCAATTTTATAGGCACCAAATGATGAGTTTTGAATATCTGTTGAAGTGGTTAAAGTACAGAGCATTAGAGCAATATATAGATGTTGAAAACTATTTGAAGAATGTGATCACAAGAGATGAAAAGGTGCACAATTCTTGACGTTAGTATTGGTGGGTGAAGATAGAAAAGTATTACATAAGCAATGTTTATAAAAGAAAAAACTTGATCAAATTAAAAAAAAAAACTTGATCAAATTAAAAAAAAAAAACAAGTTTGGATTTTGGACTAAACTTGTGAAGTCCTAGCTTCTAAGTTTCAAGCACTAAATTAATTATCATATAACAATATTTGACTCAGGTAAACTACGTCTAATTCAATGAGGGTAGACATGTAGACATCTTCTTCATCATATTACGTTAAAAATCATTATCTTCTTCGGTAAAATCAAAATGCTTATCAAAATGCCTTACAACCGAATTCTACAGTGCTGCGTGCAATTTCACATATTCTTATTGAAAAGATGTTTTTATACTAAATTTAAACAACGATTGTAGCACACTTTTTTCAAAAAAAAAAAAAACTTTCTTTTTATTAACTTTTTTCCATTTTAGCTTGTATCTATGTAACTTAGGATCTATTATAACATTGTTTATCCTTTTTCTATGTAAACAGGAAAAAACCAACAAACTCACTCTCTGGAAAGAATTCATAGACGGATAGACCTATATGGGAATAAACTTCTCACACATCTTAAAGAGCTTCAAAATTTCCTAGTAATTCTTGCAAGATAAGTGGCCAAACCAAAATATATATCTTCAGGTAAAGTACACACATATAACAATTTCTCCTATGATGAAACACATATTGCTCAAATTAACACAAACTATTCAACAATATACAGGCCTTTTAAATAGATTTGGGACAAAAATCCATATTGGTCCCTCGTACCCACAAGCTATCGAACTAAAGCCATGGTATTCAAAATACACCTTGTTCTATAAATAAATAAATAAATGTATTTACATTTTAACATTTTTAACTTACATACATGTCCAATGAAATAAAACCATTCTCAGCACATACACAACAAAGAGTACCACAACTACAAGCTATCTTTTGTTTGTTCCATTATCTTTGAAGAACACATTGTACCTATTGTCAATATCCAGCAACAATCTTTGGTGCATACATTATCTACGTCTTAAATTTAGTTTATAAATTGAAATGGTAATACAATTTACCATTTCATATATATGCTAAGGGCCAAATATTCCATGTGCAAGCTCAATTGTCTCAACAATTCTGCGTCTTACTCTGCTCCGACTGCAAGCAAATCTTTCTAGGGAATTGGTCACAGAGAAGATTCTATTGTACAACTTGTCGTTGATCGACACATCTCACACCAGGTATACACATATCCTTATCTTAATATACAACTGTTAAGATATTTCTTACTTTTCTCCTAGTTGATTTAATTTGTTGCTAACTAAATAACAATTTTCAATTAAAAACATTTTTTTAAAACATAAACATATTGATTTTTGCTTCCATAATAGATGTCAGTTCGAAATAACCATCCAAGATGATAGTAGTTCAACAACAGTTATGATTTCAGACAAAATTGGAGAAGAACTACTGTCTCTCATTGTGGCAGAAATTTATGACATATGTTGCATCAAGTTAAAACACTCTACAATCTCTTGCTTCTCACTTAAAAATCTATCTTGCATGATTTCCTTTCATCTTTCAGAAACAATTTTTGTCACTCATACCCGTGCAACACAAACTGCTAGGGAAGAAAGATATTGCTAGCAACCAGCCATTACAGCTCACTGCACAAACAACTCCAAAAAAGCAGCAAAGCAAGCTGAAGCAAATCACGACAAAGGAAGACTAAAAGGTATTCTCTCCACAGGCCTTCTAATTTTTATCCAACAATATATCCAATTTATTTTTACTTGATACATACTTCCATGAGATATAGATACACATCCTGTTCTCTATGTTCTTTTCATGCACCACAAAATTTCAACTCGTATAAAAATCAAAACAAAAATGTTGCTACACAATATTAGTTTTGAACTGAATTTCATTTATCTTAATAAGACATCCTATTGATTCTAAATCCAATGATTGTATGCTAACTTATTCCTACCTAATTAATAATTAAATGTAACTGATCTTCTATTGTCCGATTACATATGCAACTTAACATATATTTTGTCAACACTCTATTTCTCCAACAACTGACGCTTTCTCCTTTTGTTATTAGTGTAATACATAATACTTTTTTCGCAATATGGTAGGCACCACTCTTTCGTCTACTCAACTACTACAAATGTTGATGGCGTACACTTTTGTTGTTGATAGCGTAAACTTTGTTATCTACTTATTGAAAATTATCATGTACTTAGATCTTGCAATCACTCATAAATTTTTGAATAATCCGCTACTATACTCCACATTTACTCCTCCCCATAACTACATAATAAAATCATTTTCCCTCTTATTTCACAGATGCTGGCACTGAGTGACACTAAAAAACAACCAAAATGTATCATAGGTAAATACGATAGAATGTAAATATCCAATGTAAATAATACATCCACTACAACAAACAAAACAACTGTCACTAGGGGTGTACAAGCCAAACCGTAAAGTCAAATCGAACCGACGAACCAAATCAAACCGGAAAAAAAAAACCGATTTGTGGTTTGGTTTGGTTGGTTTGGCAGTTGAAAAAAAAAGACCACTCTTGGTTTGGTTTGGTATTAAAAGAAAAAAAGTCAAACCGAACCCAAATCAAACTGACATAATATATATATATATATATATATATATATATATATATAATTTGTTTTATTTATAGATAAAAAATATTATTTATAATCTACTTTGTTAATATATTTTTAGTTAGTTTATAGTTTTCAATGCTTATATATTTTATTTCAAATTTGGGCTTGTAAAATTTGTAAATATTTTATTTTGTATTAAGATCCGAAGTTACAATTATATTGTTATAGTTTTCAAATTTGAAGTTAACAATTTACTTTGTAAATATTTTGTTTTGTATTCAGTTTGACTATAGTTGTTAATCTTATTAATTTAACATAATGAACATTGATATTTCAAAAAAAATATTTTGTAGTCATGTGAATTTTACCGTATTTTCAAAATTTCTATTCATTTAACATTTTTTAAGTTTAGCTTATCACACGGGTAAGTGAAAATATATTTGATCTCTTTTTCAAGCACCATATAGTTGTAAAAAATTGAGAAAACCAAAAAAAATCGAAAGAACTGACTAAAGCCGAAACCGAAAAAACCTTCTTTATGTGGTTTGATTTGGTTTTTAGATTTAATAAATCGACATAATTGGTTTAGATTTTTTTATGAAAAACCAAACCAAACCGACCTATGTACACCCCAAACTGTCACCCATATTTATAATCTCTCTCTCTCCATATTTATAATATCTATATCTTTCTCTCTCTCGTCTCTGTGTGGGAGGGGGTAACTCACAAAAGATTTGCATTGAGTCTGTATGCGCGCGTGCGTGCGCATATGTGTGTGTGGGAGGGGGTAACTCACAAAAATATTTCAACATTGGGCTCGTGTTTGCACGGGCAACTCCTGCCTAGTCTTCTTATAGAAAGACCATGAATAATCATGAAAAGAATTATATACATAACAAAAAATTATTGGCACAATATCTCCTCGAGAATGATAAAACATTCGATATCGGGCTGTAATTATTGATCCATATAAAAAACGGAAACAGTTAATACACAAAAAAAACAATTAGAAAGAATCAATGAGGACAACTTTATAATTTCAGGAACATAAAGAGAACAATTAATTTTCAAAACAATGTTTGGAAAGAGGCTAAAACTAAGGTCTTTCACATAGAGCTGGTACTATTTCACAAATATCATCTCAATCACACACATTTCAAACAATACAGATTGAGTTTGCATCACTGTCAATTTCTCCGATTATATGTTAAAGAAAATTTACAAAAATCCTAAAACATAACATCTACAAAAGAGTTCCAACTTTTGTCATTTAGTAGAAAAGATGAGTATATCAAGTTATTCAACAGGGAATTATAAATGATAACAAGGAAAGAAAAAGAAAAAATGATTTTCTACTGAAAGTTATTGATAAATATGTCCTTCAATCACTCATCTATATATAGCTTCAATCGAAAATGAAAAGTTGAGTGTACCCAAATGAAAAAGAGTGCTTCTTACTGCAATGAAGAGAAGAAACCTTCATGAGCGTAAGCGGCGCTTGTGAAAAGTGGTAGTTAAAGAATTTTACTGATAATTTTGTTCTTTAATAAGTTTATCTCATGACAAATTGTGATGAGATTATTATACCCAGTGGCGTAGCCAGGAATTTAATGAAGGGTGTCCAAACTTTTAATAGTAATTTTTTTTTAAAAAATAACGATTTAAATTACCAAAACAAATAATCAAGTTAAGCAATATTTAATTAAATATAGGAATATTTTTAATAGAATTACAAGTGTATAATTCAAAACTAACATAAAGAAAATAAACTACTATTGAAAACATAATTTAAATATATTATTACAATTGTACTCGACGAGGTTTTATATCCTGAAACGTTTTTATAATAGACTCATTAGAAATAGTACGAAATACTTTCTTTTCTACATAAGACACTATACAACCGTCTAAAAACTCATCAACCATTCGATTTCGCAAGTCATTTTTAGAGTATTTAAATCAATGCTTTGTTTTTTAGAAGAATGTGACAACATCTCTAATTGATCTACCGTTGTTTCTTTATTTGGTTGACTTAGAGAAGTCGAACTTTTTTTTGGTACTCTATTATAATAATTCCTCATGTCTATTGAAACTTTAAAATATTAAGTTGGTTATTTTTGTTATAAAATAAGAGAACGAGAAGAAAAAACAGAGAGAGAATTATTGAGATTCTATTCTTAATACTATTGTGATATAATTTGGGTAAATGAGTCTCCTATTTATAGAGAAAGAAAACATTATTCCATAAGGGAAAAGTATTAAAATTTAAGGAAATCTTATTCCATAAGGAAAAGGTATTAAAATTTAAGGAAATAATTCAATTTTAATTGAAAAAAAATAGTTAGTAGAGGAAGGATTCGAACTTGGGTCTTGGAGACCTTCATGATCTATTAACCACCAAGCTACTGAACTTTTATGTTAAAATTACGCATGTTTATTTAGTTAATTGAATTCAAGAAGTCAAAATAATTACAGAAAAAGAAAACAACCCTGCGGGGAATTGAAACAAGACAAAGAGTAGGATTGCACAGGCTATTACCAGCTCCGCTGCGCATCACTTTATTATTTTAGGGGGTCCAAATTCTATATATATCAATATAAAGTCAAATTTTTACGTGTATATATAGTATAATTTTTCGACGAAGGGTGTCCAATTGGACACCCTGGACACCTACGTGGCTCTGCCCCTGATTATACCACCCAGGGAGAGAGATAACTTATTCTAATACTAATTATTAATCTGAGGATAACACTATAACAAATTTGATTATCAGGGACAAATAATTTCATCAATTATAAATCATATTTCTTCACTAAAAATATTGTGAGACGAAAAATAATTCGTCAATCAGTCGTCACTAAATGTGTGTCGCTAAAAGTATACAAAGACGATTTAGTGCTTCGTCGCTAAAAGTATTATATTAACTACAAAAATAAAATTGTCTCCAAATGCTTAAACATTTGTGACAAATTTATTTGTCATAAAAAGTATATTTTTTGTAGTTAATAGTATGCTTTGTCACTAAAAAGGTTATTACTACCAACAAAATTGTATCGTTGCTAATTATTTTACTTCAATCAGTGACTACATCAATTGTCTCTAAAGTTATATATATTTCGTAGTTGAACAAAATTTAATTTCGTCATTAATGACTATATTTTATATACCAAAAATTATTTTGTTATTAAATGTATTAATTAGGGACAAATTTATTATTATAAAAATGTTAATTTTCCTATCATCCTCCAATCTCAATTTATTTTAAACTGCTCCCTAGGAGCTCCCACATAATGCTTTCTTGGGGATTTGAACTCACAACCTTAAGGTTGGAAGTGAGGAGTGCTTACCATCCGATCAACTCTCTCGTCTCTCATTTTTATTTTATTTTTAACTTCATTCACTTCTTTCAAATTTAACTTTTGTAGATATAACATATTATATGATTATTTATACACATACACAAGTGCATGAAATTTATCACCCACAATTAATTCAAATGTAGATTATATTTTAATTAAAATATATATTTTTTAACATATCTTTAAATATATTCAGTACGATTCTGTTATTTTATTTAGTTATTTTTATAAATTTTAAAAATTATTTAGTACAATTATAAATTTATATAAAATTAAACTTTCGATTTTATTTTTAAAAAATTGAATAAAATTGGTTCAATTCGATCAGTAAATCAATTGTTTTGAAAAAAAAAAAACATTGATACCCACCCATAACTATAGTACTTCATCATAATATATTTGGAATCCTAGTTGGTTCATTTCTTTAATTTGTGCTTTCATTTGTTAGTTTATTTCGATTTTCACACAAATGAAAAAAGTTAATAGAAATTCATGAAATATTTTGCATCTTTGCAAAGTCTAAGTTTGTAAGTCGATGTTATCTTTGTATAGTTGATCTACGTACGTATGTGGAATTACTATTAAATATGTACATATTTTTAGACAGAAGCAAATAGATCGACTTAGTCTATGCAGACCAATCACAAATCAATAGACACGCACAAAAATTAGCACCAAGACTTGAGAAATTATTTTTTCTATCGTCTTTATCGATGAAAGTGTATCAAATAAAAAATAGAAGTGTTAAACCAACAAATATTAGTGATCTAGTGGAAAAACCATACCCCACCCACGGTACTTATAACCTGGATTGTATTTTTGAAATGATGCATTTTATAATTGTGTAGTTTAAGAAAATGGATGAATTGAACTTTTTCATTTTTACAAAATGGACCGAATTCGTTGGTTTTAATATTTTCCCTCGCCAATTAACGAAAGGACTATGTCTATTTCTTAAATATGAAGCACTTGTATTATTCTTTTTGTAAGTTGTCACTTGTAATTATGAACAATTGTAGCAAAAAATAATAATTGTATTTAGCTATGAATTTTTTTCGTAGCAAATAGTTAAATTATTTACTACAAATTTTAAGTCGTCGCTATTTAACACCTTACATATTTTGTGACAATTTTTTTGTTGTCACTAAATCACAGATTGATTAGAGACAATAAAATCTTTGTCACCAATTATTTATACTAGTAGTAACGAAAATAAATATCATAATAAAATCTAAATTCTTATAGCCAAAACTTATAATATTTAACTACGAACTCTAATTTGTCGATATTGTAACAACATAATTTTTTAGGTGAAATTTTTTTGGGTCCAAAAATCAATAAATTTTAAGACAAAAAATAATTTGTCATGAATTAGATACATTATTAGTGACGAAATAATGTGTCATTGATAACTTTAAATTCGTGACTAACACTACTTAACGAATGGCGCCAATTAATTTTTTGGTGAGAAACTTTAGTGGACGAAACTTTGCTACGGATTTTTATGTTTCATCACTAAAATTATGTGTCTCATATATTTAAGAACGAAAAGTAAATTTTGTCACTAAAAGCGAACAATTAGTGACGAATTTGATGTCGTAGCTAAATAAATTAAATGTCACTAAAATATTTATCTCATGACTATTCATTTTTATTCTTCCCACCAAACGACCCTAAGTAAGTAGGATAAATAGAGGGGCATCCATCTATAAAATCATCAAGCAAAAATCAATCAAAGTTTTCTACAACACAATTCTTCTTAGAAATTCTCTTGTGTTCATACTACCATTCTCTTAGCTACTCCTAATGTCTTGAGCTGACTTGACATAACAAGATTTTAAACAAGTAGTGTAAGAATGTAAGTAAGTTTTCAAGTGTAGCACATATTTTTATTTATACTAAGGACGTGACAAGGAATATGCTATTTTCTGCAGATTTTTCTTCACAAAGATTTTAAGCCATGGATCAATAAGTAATTCTCCTTTTTCCTCTTATTTTCTATTCTCCTCTATGGGATTATTGTTCCAGCGGTTGTATCAGTTGGAAGTTGGAGCCCTAGTTACTATTCCATTGAAATCAACCTATGCAGGAGTTACTTATTGATTTCCTAATTCAATAGATAGATCCCTCCTACTAAAGCTTGGTGGACTACCACTCATCAGTAATTTTATTATCGTCTTTCTAAGCTCAACATTTTCTGCCTCAATTCCCCGTGGTTTTAAATTGATTGCATATGGTGGTGTAATCAACTCTGAATCCAGATCTACTCGATCTCGCATAGTAACAAAGCTGCCTAAGGTAGTTATGGTGGTTTTCATAGGCATTCCCCGACTCCGCACTATCCTTTTAGCCATGACCATTGACCGTCTGACCTCAATATATGTTGGTTGATGTGCGCCGATAATATTCCTTGTTTATGTGTTTTTACCTAAGGAAGATAGTGAGGCATGAAGATGATAATGGATGATTATTCTATTGTTGTTGTTTGTAGAGTACATGCTTGTTTTGTGTTTTGATTTTTCTTTTGTTATTGTTGATGTTTTCAAAATCTCTCTCGTGATTTTCATTTACTCTTGTTTCTAGTTCCTATCATAACTATCAACTTTTTACCATTGGTCATGATTGCTCATAATTGCTACGCTTGTTTAGCGATTTTCAATTTTATGATTAGACTTTAAAACGTTTTATTTGTGATAGTGTAAAAAATATTTACATTAAATATATGAGATCAATATTGTCCACTGTAAGTGGACAATAAAATTATACAATCAGCTCATTTTTAGAAATAATTTCTCTTCTCTTAATTTTACTAATATATTTTCACATTTAATGATTAATAATTTTTTGTCTTTCTTTTCTTAAAACACATTTTACAGATCTAAGGTTGTACTCCCCCCGATCAGTACCAAAATATGACGCTAAATTGCAGAAATGATGTATTATCCCCACAAAACATTAAATTCTTCATACATTGAAACAAGAAAAATTTCTCTGAAATATCATTGAAATATTTTTGATGCAATCAACTTTAAATTTATTTAAATAAAATTGGAGTGTGGTATATGAATCAAAATTTGTTTTCAATTAATTTGTGATGTTGATTAAATGAACTAAGAAGAAAAAACACACTTTGAAGCAATGGAAGCACCTATCCAACCTCTTTTTCAAGTTATAAAAAAGACTAAGAACCTGTTTGGCATTACTGTTGAGAGGTCAAAAGTGCTTCTTTTTTTTTTTATAAATAAAAGCACTTATTTTGAAAATTTAAGTGTTAACAAATCCTTAAAACAACTTTTAAATGGAAGCAGAAGCAGTTTTTCTATTGTTGGGAAGAAGCTAAATGTTTCTGCTTCTTAAAAAAAGCAGAAGTAGAAGTAGAAAATTAATTTTTTTAAAGACTAAATTATCCCTTCCATATATACATATTTACCAATATATCCCTTATTAATTAATTGGCATATCTCATAAATTTGGTTAAATTTCATTCAAGATTTTTTTTTATTATTCTTTATTTTTATATAATCAATTTTTATTTTATGTTTATATATTATTATTTATATTTTATATTTTATAATTATTTTACATTTTATTTTATAGAACTAGAAAAAGGTAACAACAATATTTTTCTAGGATTAAAAATATGAAAAAATTTATTATTTTTGTGTGAATTTTCGTATATAGTGATTTAATTCGTGGAATGGTTTTTAAATTTATGAATATGTAAATTTTAATTTAATCAAAATAAAATTTTAATTATTTTTTTTGTAATAGATATGTAAAATAGTTTCTCTCTATAAAATAATATTACTATTAAAACCACATTGATACATACCCTTTTTCGTAATTTGACTCTCAAAAGCATTTTTTTAAAAAGATTAGTCAAATACAATTTGTTTATCAAAAACACTTTTCAAATGAATTAGTCAAACACAAATTACTTTTCTTTTCAAAAGCATTTTTTTAAAAGCCATTTGAAAAAAGTGCTTCTAAAAATAAACAATTTTTTGCAGTAATACCAAACATGCTCTTAATAAGTTATGAATACAATATAGCTCTGGATGGTCTAATTTGGATTTAAAAAAATAATAATAATAAGCTATGAATAACTTTTTTATGAGATTAACTAATCTAGATTCTGAAAAAGGAAAAAAATGAATAAAAGTTATCATTGATGATATGTATCAAATTGCTTCAATTGTGTATGTCAATTACTTTGATGGTGTTGATGGAAACAAACGTGAAAATAATGAGAACAAAGAAAGCTTTGAAAAAATATTTCTTATTTTTTATAAGTCAAGTAAGAATCCTAAAAACACTCATATAATTTAATTTAGAATCAAACATACAATATAATACTCTTTTTGTTATTTTTATTTAAATATTTAATGATATTTGAATAAATTAAAAAGAAATATGTATTTTTAAGTATTAGTTCATCGTGTAATTTTCTTATCCACCATGGATAGTAGCTAATATCTAAAAAACAATTCTACAACAAACAATACAATAAATAATTATGCATTGTTGTAAATTGGATATCCACACTAATATGTTAAGTGTTGTAATATTAATACACACACAAAATGCTATGTGGTGTATACTAATTAGCCATGGTGCCCAAAGTGTATACATGGCAAGAAGATATCCATGTATCACACTTTGGGCACAAGTAATACAACTATATATACCCCTATTCTTGTAACAAAGAAAAAAGCAAGAGTAAGTAAAAATCATTCAATAATAAAGGAAAGTTACTACTACTATTACTTTGTCTCTCACTATCTCTACTCTTCTTAATTTCAATTTATTATCTTCATTTTATAACACGTTATCAGCAAGAGTCTCTTCATCTACAAGCATCTCCGACAGTGCATTAGCCGAAACATAAATAGTATAGAATATATTATATTTTGCTATATAAGTCTTCTTATACTTGATAGTCTAAATTTGATAATTATCGTTAATGTTATCATGAATTTTTTAGCTAAATATTGGAAGGATAATTAGTACATACTTAATTGATAACCTTGTTGGAAGAATTGAACTCACCGAAATCATTAGAAGACTAAAAGTGCATAACATGAATTTTTAATTTGGTTGATACTTTGTTATGATTATCATCTAGTAATACATAATTGCTTTTAAATAAGATTTAGTTACTTTAAGGAATGCATATCAAAATAAAAAAGAAAATGTATTAAAATTTCTTATGTTGACTTACATTAACTTTGATCAACATCATTGCTTATTTTACACTTGTTTATCTTTCACTAGCTAATCATTTACTTCTTGAATTATTATAATATGTTATATGTACTAACATAACTTGGTCTATAGTTGCTTTTAAAAAGGTAAGCAAACTAATATTTGAAGAAGTATTTTATTTTCCTTTGGAATCATCATAAGGACTTTTCTATCATGAAAGATTCTTTGAAGTGGCATTGACATGTCATTTAGGTTGGTAATTAACAAATTTGTCAATGGTAAGCTAATTGTATATTTTTGCTTTATGGTAAGCTTCCTTCATAATACTAATTACATTAATTCTGATCTGTATATATCTACAAAAAGAGTATGCTAATTTTTGAAATCCATAAAATATGCTACATGTCATTGAGACAATTTGACATGTAGACTTTATTAGGTCCATTTATCAAGTGTTTATCTAATTCTTGAATTTTGAGGTATCGTTTTATGTATTGTGATTATTAGTGTTTACCTCTAGTTGCTTTATCTATGAATTACTATTGAAGAAAGAAATTTTCTTAACTAGCAACAAATGAAGTCAATGTTGAGAATTAATTTGTTGATCTTTCAATAAGTGAATTATTCATAAAACTTTTAAGTTGAAAATAGTATTTAGAGCCACCTGTGAGGATCAATTTTATTTCGTTTACCAAAGGTAATAACTTGTATATGATCTTTTGAAGTGTTATTATGACTAAATTTATTTGTGCTATTAATAACAAAGTAACAATATTCTAAAGGTTCAAGGATGAATTTTATTTCGGACTATATATGATATTGATTGAGGTAAGACGGTAGATTCAAATTTCACTGCATCAAAAGGGTAAGACATCGATTAAAGTCTCGATGCACCATGATGATAAGATTTTGGGTTCAAGTACTGTCACGACCCGATTTATCCAGTCATGATGGCACCTACTATAACCCACCAGCAGGTAAGCCAACCCGTAACCCGGAACAACAAGTAATGGGTCTGAGGGTAGAAATTAAACAAGAGTAGGAAAATAACAATATACACAAATAAAGATCCCTCCCAGAACCTGGAAGTCACCAGTACAGAGCTACTACAAAATGAGTACAAGTCCCAAAACTGGACAACAGAGACTGGACTGTCTCGAAAGGAAGAAGACAAGTCCATATATACAGATGGAGACTGAAATAGTACAGAACGCCGTGTGCTCACCCCCGTCTCCAGATAAGTCTACTCCAAGCTCGATCAACGCTGGCTACTAGTGCTCGGACCTGCATCACAAAATAGATGCAGAGCGTAGCATGAGGACCAAAACAACAGGTACCCAGTAGGCATCATCGGCCGACTGAGCAAGATAAGCAAAGGTAAACTGAAATGCGAATAAAGGGTCACATCAAGTGCAAAGAGTAGTAAATGGGGGGTATGTACACGAGCGTACAGGCAACAAAGACAAGCAATCTAACTAACTCCGCCGGGCTCCCATAAACCCGACGGGTACGCTCGTGCACAATAAAAGAAACCACCTGCACGGACCCCCATAAGCCCGGCAGATGGACCGGCAGTTGAAGTAAAATAATGGAGCTAGAAGGTCTATCACAATATTACCAATTTCCGGACTTTTAACTGAACCATTCCCAATCATATTCCAGGATCTCATTACGTCCCGGACTTTAATCGAAATCTCTCCAACCTCCAAAACCTCAACCTACAGATGAGAGTAATCAAGACTAAACTGAAGCTTTAGTGAGGAATTGGGAATACACCACGTGCAAGCTGGACCACGAACTCGAACCGGGTACTATAGCTAATGAGTCAACCTATATGGGCTGGACCACGGACTCGAACCGGGTGCTGTAGCCAAAGGTCGGGCACAGGTGGGCTGGACCACGGACTCTAACCGGGTACTGTAGCCAAAACCAGATCACAGGTAAGCTGGACCACGGACTCTAACCGGGTACTGTAGCTAAGCCTGGACATAAGTAAGCTGGACCACGGACTCTAACCGGGTACTGTAGCCGAAACCAGATCACAGGTAAGCTGGACCACGGACTCTAACCAGGTACTGTAGCTAAGCCTGGACATAAGTAAGCTGGACCACGGACTCTAACCGGGTACTGTAGCCGAAACCAGATCACAGGTAAGCTGGACCACAGACTCTAACCGGGTACTGTAGCTAAGCCTAGACATAAGTAAGCTGGACCACGGACTCTAACCGGGTGCTGTAGCTAAGAATCAATATCCAACCATACGTCGCGGGAAATATCACAAAACCGATTACCATAAATAATCATTTCAGTCCGACCCTTATATACCCCAAATCGCCGAGGAAGTATCCACAAGTGAGTAAGCTAGACCACAGACTTTAACCGGGTATTTGCAGCCGATAGAAAAGCAGGGCATTATGGATACAAGGTCATAAGCTGAGTTACCGTCTAGCTAAGGCTCAGACTATCAGACTCAAGTCTGCTATATCAGTCTACAAGGAGCTGACCGTCCGAAACGACGTCGGAAAAAGTTCTACTGCCCAACGACATCCGAAATCTCGCAAGTCTATGGCAACACTAGTCTAAGCCTAGACTAAGGCCAAACATACTTCAAATCAATATTATCATATACACCACAAGATATGGATATTCAATAATATCAAGAGACATGCTGTCATAATCCAACACTTTCCCGAAATAAGGTCTAAGGCAGGAATTATAGAAATTTAGCATGCTTGACACCCGAACCCCTCCATACTCAAGCAAATCAATAAACAATTGCCTAAACATGCTCAATCTCACGAGAGAAAGCCATAGCCTACCTGAAAGCCGATCACGCGTGCTCCAACTCACGGTACCGGATCTTTTTCCCTCCGAACGGTCTCCAAATGCTTCCCCACTAACAAAAGGTTAATCACCTTGTCATTACGAATATATTGACACTAAAATTATATTTTTCGGAGACGGACCCAAAATCGGGTCTAAAACGGGATTGTGGGGCCCACACTTAGAATCTCAAAATCGAATCCGTGGAAACGTCCCAACTACCTTACTAAACTAATATCCCAAAATTTTAGCACAAACAGATGCCCACAACACCGCAAATCAGCCACAATAAATAAAAAGGGCAGCCCCTTGATCACCAATTTTCGGAAAAACGAGACCCTTTCAACCCAAACAGATTATACCACGACGATCCTTGCGAAAAACTCTACAAGTTAGCCCCAAGAATGACTTAAAACGGACTTACGATGATCAAGATCTCACATTTCAAAATTCAATAACAAAACCATCCGGAAATCACACTGGCAGTGGCTAAAATTGATTTCTTACCTCAAACGAAGCCTCCCCTCGTGTTTCCGAGATCACCGCTAGATTCCCCTCGAAATTCTCTTGAAGTTTGCCTTTTGAAGCACCTAATTTGGACTCAAAATGAAGGATTAATCTCAAGTTGAAGTTGGATGAAAAATATGGACAAAATTCGTTTTTAAAATCTGGAAATTTCCAGATTTCACTCCTCTGCCACGTGTCGTCACGTGGCTCTGCCACGTCACCGCCGCGTCAAAATTTTACAACCCTTCAAACTTAAATTTCGATGTTTCGGACTCGTTCGGAGTCGGAAAAATACAAACCTTATATGGAATCTGATTGGAAATGATATTTCGGACTCAACGGTGTAGGCGGAATTTCCATTTGGAGCTCGCTTCGATGAAAAGTGGATCCCACACCCAGTATCGTTTGAACCAGATTCCACAATTGCTATCTAAAGTCTCGAGAAGTGAACAAAGGGTCGTTCTAGACCAAAATCGATCTTCCGAAGCTAACCTAGCTGCCAGAATTTTCATCTGAGCACGTCTTCCAAGAAGGTTGACCAAAGTCAACTTTTCAAGTCATTACAAGTACCTTCATATTTTTGCCTAACATACCTTTGTATGAAAAATACATTGGGTTAAAGTTCCAACGCAATAGATTGATGTATAATGATGATTGAGCAAATCGATATGCTCTTGCTAAAATTAAAAAAAAAAATCTGAAGTCTGTCCCACTGAATATGCTCCATTCATTTAAGTGAATGTGATAGCAGTACATGATAAGTCTAAAAGATGACTATTGAGACTGTATACTGAATGTGGGTGTAACAATAGACAAATTAATAATAGTCATCATTATGGTAAAAATGAAGAACACTATAATTTTTCCAAATAGTCCTTCAAAATATGAATGTAATTTTTGTCATCAAAATGGTATGAAAGGTCATTAGAAACATGTTTGTTATGAGACATAATAATTTGATAAGTTTATAAATCCTCCATCATAATAAAGAAATATAAAGTGAAGGTGCACTTGACCTTTCAACGGTGATGTCGAGGTATGTCATTGAATATGATAAATTTCAAAGAACTTCTAATGAAAGGAATAATTATGAAGCATGCATATATGATTATGGTCAATTCCTTGAAGAGAATGTGACTTGTGGTAAGTATCATGAAAAGTGGACCATTCTTGAAAATGAATGTGTCAAAAGATGATGAAAATTATAAATAAAGACATACTCATGTATGATTTAATAAATATCACAACTCATCCCTATGGGAGGTTAGAGAGAAATAAAGAAATTTTATGTTGGTATAAATGGTCATTGGTCAAGTACTTTTAGTACATCACAAATATTGTGGTACGTTTTATTATGAACTATCAAAATGACAAAAGAAGGAATAATTCTTGACCACAAAAATTTGTCATTGATTATGTATCTCTGTACGTCAAAAATATTTTGCCAGATACTAAACAAAAGGGAAGAGATACTAATGACAAAAGTAAATCAAGAAACAAGTTTTGCTTGTAATGATTTTGACCATGACAATAATGATATAAATTTCTCCTTGAAAGAGATGTTCACCACAAAAACAATGCTATGAAAAATGTGGTAGTATCAAATGTCAATTGTGAGCTTTGGTGAGCTATTGTGTTACTACTCAAAGAAATAAAATTGCTCATGATATTGAAATTGTAGTGAGTATCGAAAGTAACTTTTTAAGTTTCAAAGAAATAGTCAAAGAAAAAAATTGAAACTATAAAATATGGAAAGGTTTAAGATCTTCATATTACTATAATCAAAGTGGGTTATAAATATTTATGTGAAAGATTATCCATTTTTTCATGTTGTTTGTGGTAACTAAATATGAGTATGATGATGGAATCACATGCAAAATAAACTAGAAGTTTATTGAAATAAATATCAATCGGCATGACCGGTTGACGACCATCCCGGTTCACATACGATACGAAAATAAATGAGAATTCATGTGGTTACGTATATTGAAGAAATAATAAATTCTTCAAGAATTCTCTAGTATTGTTTGTTCTCATGATAAAATTATCACTATACCAGCTAAGGTTGAGATTGTATCTCCCGAAATTTTGAAATATATAAAAAGGTGAATATGAGCCCATTCACCTGTCATGTGAACCATTTACTATTATATAGATGCATCTATGTTATGGTCACAAGCGCTTTATCATCAACTTGCAATTTGATTTTTGCAAAGGTTGTTTGCTCGAATTTAAATCAAGAGCACATTTCAAATTATAAAATTATAGTGATGATGTTGGTTAATATCCAAGTGGTTTAAGCATAAATTATATGCCTCCAATAATAACTAAACCATTGGTTATGAGAACAAAGTCCCAAAAGAAATTTGGTATAAGATGTGCTATTTAAAGTGTAGCAACACTTGTGCGTATCAAGCCAACAAGGTTCCCCTATCACAATTGGTTCAGGGTCAGGAACCAAATAATTCTCATCTAAAAAAAAATTAATGCGATATATAATTTCATTGCTCCACCATTACGCAATGCACAAAGATGAGTCCCCAAATAAGGTTGGGCGAATGTTAGATTCTCTAACATTAGGGGGAGGAATGATAAGCAACTGGAAAATAATTTATAGATAATGAATTATTATTGATATTGGTATGATCCTCATTGAAAAATAATTTAAATCAATTGTCAGACACATTCATTAACCCTATGTTATAATCCAGTTATAAATGCTCCAAAGAAAAATCTTTGAAGGACATAATTTATGGCACGCCTGAAGCGTGATATATTAATCGATTCGAAAGATAGAACTTCTTGAAGAAGAAGAAAAGGAGCAAATGATCAAGATGGTCATAATAATGAGACAAGTGCTTTAGAAAGAGCACCATGACATAACACTTTATAAAAACCTTGGCAAAGGTTCAAGTACCTGAAAATGATGAAAAATAAAGTGAGCTTGATAAGTTATGTCACATTAGAATCGATATCAAATAATCGTCGACGATATCTTGAATATAATGTAGTGCTCAAAATTATAAATGGTGACGAGGATCTTGATATGAAATCTGTCGAAAGTTAACAGATAAATGGTTGGCTAAAGAAAATACAATTCAAGTATACTTTTATTCACTTGGAAAAGTGATGTTTGGACTTATTTTGTCCATATACCAAGATAGTCAGTGAGGTACAAATGAATTATTGTGCAATAAGTAAAATTGTAAAATATAAAGTACGGCTTGTGCATTGAAAAAAAAAATTCGCAAAATTCCTGACATTATTGTATGGAGGTAAATACTTCTAAGGAGGATGCAATGAGGTTTCTATCAGTCTAACAATATATGAAAAACTTGAATATTCATGATGAATGATTATCATGTCTAGCTAGCCCGTAAATATTATACGAAAATCCTTGAAGGATTTAAAATGTTATAAAGCGATCCCATTGAACCCAATGGTTGTAAGATCGCATAATATAGAGATCAATTTTGATCTCATTAAAATGGTTAGAAAGTACCATGTCATAGTGCAATTGGTGCACTTATGTATTCTGCTATTATTATTCATGATAATAATTTTATGCATGCAAAATATAACATCACTCTTATCGGAGAGAATCAAAATATTGATATAAATTATTTATTCTGACTAAATGTGTCAAGATTTATTGATCATGAAATTACAGGAAATTATGAAGTTTGAACTCATGAAAGTTATATATTTTCATTTGAAAATACTATCATTTCAAATAATTTCACAAGACAATCAATTTTATTGAAAGTGTTCATCAGTACTTGATTGTTGATGCTAACAAGTCGAACAAGCAATTTGTCTACATCGACAAGATCACGAATTGAGTGTTTTTCAAAATATATATTTGGTTGAGATCAATAAACATACCCAGAGAATGTATATTCCAACAACATTATATGAAGACAATGCCTCGTGTGCTCAACTATGAGGAAGATATATCAAAGAAGACTAAGCAAAATATATTTCATCAAAGTTCTTATTCATGATCGGGTGCAACCAATGTTTAACACTTCGTATTCACCAAGACATTATCAACTTCAACCTTTGAGAAGTTAAGATAAAGATTGGAATGCATCATCTTCGAGTTGTTAAGTGATGTTTTAATCAGGGGGAGTATAATACGTGCTGCACTCTTTTTCCCTTAGCCGAGGTTTTGTCCCACTGGGTTTTTTCGGTAAGATTTTTAATGAGACAACTACCAATGCATATTACAACTTACAAGATATGTGTACTCTTTTTCTTTCACTAGGATTTTTCCCATTGGATTTTTTTTTCTAGTAAGGTTTTAACGAGACACATTATCTATTAAGACATGGACATCCAAGGGGGAGTGTTGTAAATTGAATGTCCACACTAATATGTTAAGTGTTGTAATATTAATACACACACAAAATGATAGGTGGTGTATACTAATTAGCCATTTGATTTACTTGGTGCCCAAAGTGTATACATGGCAAGAAGATATCCATGTATCACACTTTGGGCACAAGTAATACAACTATATATACCCTATTCTTGTAACAAAGAAAAAGGCAAGAGTAAGTAAAAATCATTCAATAATAAAGGAAAGTTACTACTACTATTACTTTGTCTCTCTCTATCTCTACTCTTAATTTCAATTTATTATCTTCATTTTATAACATGCATCAATAACATTCAAATTTAGGTCTGATATATAAATCCTCATAAACATTTCACTTTATTAAAAAAATTCTCATTCAGTATCCGCATTAAAGCCTAACTATTCCGAATTTACGTTGTGTAGAACCCCAATCGGAGGAAAGCCCTTCCTACCAAATATTTTTAAATACCCAAGACTCTAACCCAAAACTGTTGGTTAAGGGATTAGTAGCCCCATCCGCTGCACCACTTGTAGTTTGTACACATAAATAACATGATTACCACTTGAATTGCCTATATTACTGTGATATGATGGTTGAATCAGCAGGAAAAGAAAGAAAAGAAAACACAAGCATTTACTTAATAACACAACCAAGATCACAAGTCATGGGCCTCTCAAACATATTAATGGTTTGTCAATACATCAACCATCCAATAGCAACAATGAAATTGACACTCATCTAACAGAGAGTAACACTGGCATTCATAACTTCCAAGTTGAAATGGCAAACAAGAATTAGATTTCAATAAAATGTAATTTCTGCATTCCCTGGATGATCTTAATGAAATCCTCTTACTTATCAAAAAATATATTTGGACTTCAGTAAAATGAGAAGAAATAGAAGCTGGCTGCCATGAATCAAAATAACTACACAAGTAAATACAAGAACCCACTCTTATTTGCATCTCAGGAGGTAAAAGGAAAGTTCAATATATGCCAAACAGAGAATACCATGGCAATATCTTTTAAATGCCAAAACCCTGCAGTTAAAACCAAAACAACTGCAACTCCTGCCAGGAAAAAAAAAATGAAAATTGCAAACACCAGAATAGTGCTCGAACAAGGACAGCAACAATGCAATTAAAGCAACCAAAGTGTAAACAACAGAGAGATGTCAACGGACTAGATGAAGAACAGAAAACAAAAGGCAAAACCCTAACATCAAATCTAGGGTGATAACAATGAACCAACCACTGAAAATTCACAGAGAATGTCAACAGACCAGAGGAACATCAGAAGGTTAAAGGCAAACCGCTAATATCAAATCTTCGATGAATTAATAATGAGCAACAGACCAATGAAGATAAGCTTTTGAAGTGTACCATAAATCACCTTGTCATGTGAGCATACATAACCTCATCTCATTTATACATGAAATAAGATCCTAATAAACATTAGTTACATCCTAATCTCCTGCCCCTTACAGCTTGAAATATCAAGAATCATGTCTACCTTTGATTAGTAGACTAGTTCTACTTTGAATTGTAGGTATTGAAGATATATCAAGCAAAAGTAGAATCTCAACAGGGAGTGAACTCATGGAAGCTACACTAAGATATCTCTCATCAACCATTTGCTTTAAAAAGTTGACGAACACTATTATAAAAATATCCTAGTATTATCAGGAATCTAATATTATAACTTCCTTATCTTCCATGGATCTGCAAGTTTCTTCCATCAAACTGCTACTCCTTGCTTCTGTACCACCAATTGCATTTTCTTCCCTGCTTCCTTCGGGATCCATGCATTCAATTTCTTCTACGTCTTGTATTACTTCAAGAAGCTCTCCAGGCATAGCTGCTGGATCCAACTCTCGAAAACCCTTGGGAGTGTTTGGGGCTTCTTTTCCAGTAAGCAAGAATGATGAAATCTCATGAGAAAATCGATACATTTCTTCCTTAGGAATTTTTCTTATTTCCCTGGGGTTCAAATGCTTGTGGAACACTGACTTGAAGCCAGCAACTTTGACGAGAGGAGTAACTACCACAACTTCCTCATTAAAATCTTCAAGTACTTCAATCAAATCATATTTGTGTATTACATCATCCTCTGTGAACTCATTCCATTCTGAAGACCAGTTTCTATATAAAGCCCAGACTTCCCCCTTTCTAGGAAATATTTGAATTGTATCACCAGGACCTTTTGTCCATCTGACCTTGTGTGAGAAGCAGTTAACAGAGGTTCTAATTTCATGCCTGCCTCTTCTGAAATCTCCACATGTTTTACGAGCACCGGAATTGACAGAGTTTAGTGAACCGGTTCCACTGTTATTTGAATTTAACCAACTAACTCTGGCCCTGAAAGGATTTAGAGAAACCACCTTGAGAATCAGGGCATAATGTCGAGGCATCCCATCACTGTCATCATATGCAGCCCACACCTGGTTAGGTCCAAAACAACTTTCTATTCGATCGCTATCAAAATTGTGATAATCTGAATCTGGAACATCTATCAACATACACCCAGCAGGTTCATTATCTAAATAGTTGTCAAAAGTTTCAGAACTAGACCTATTTGCAAAGACTTTGGTTTCAGTTGTAAATTGTTCACGATCTACTTCATGATCCTCTCTGACATCAAATTCCGAGACATGACTTTCTTCATTTTTTCTCTCCTTGGCTTCCTTGGTTAAAATTACCCCCCTTGAAGACATAGATGTTGTCGAAGTAGCTGAGCCCTGTTCGCTTAGGTTTTTCAATATTTCTTTCTTGGCCTTCTCCATCAGCAAATGTTTGACATCATTGTAGGATACCTCCCTTTCATCACTCAACTGGTTAGCGACATTCAACTTAACCCTTTCTCTATTACTCCGTCCAACTTCAGCTGGGCTTGCTGTGCTGCCTCCATCAGATTCCCAGCTATGCCTGAGCCTACTTGTACTGGGGTCATTTATGCCTTTTTTCCTCTTGAAAGCATTAAACTGTCCAGCTGATAAAGCTGCACTTGGTCGTTTGGACGAATGATTTTTCCTTTTTAACGCCGCCTCTCTTTTCGTCGCTGTCTGTGCTTCTTGACGCTCTCGTTTTACTTTCTGATATGCTTGTTGTACCATATTAGCTGCTTGTGCAGCAGATGCATGCCCAGCGGTTTGGGAAAATGGGCTCCACTGGAAGTTATTGTGATCGGGTGAGTCAGTGTTATTGACCACAGAAGACACAAAATGTGGAGTGCTTGAACTGTTTCTTCCTGTAGTTGGTGCACCTTTTCTCATTCCCTGGTGAAATGTGTTTTCTGGCTGTTGAGAATAATCGCACTCAGTAGACTTCTTTGAGCCATTGGATGGTGGTGTTGTTTCAACAGCAAAGAAGGCCTCATGACAATTGGGACACAGAAGATTATGGTTAAGGTACATCCGCATATACTCATACTGCATCTTGCACCGATAGCAAACAGTCCAAAAGGTACCACGGTCCTTTGTTCCTGATGAAGAACTCTTTTTACTGGTACTACTCTTTGGAGGCCTCGCTCGTGAAGCAGCATTCTTTGCAAATTTGTGAAAACCATTCTGTGTAGATTGTTGAGAAGAATCCACATTTTCTGCCCGGATTCTCTGCTGCAAGACACTCGCATTTCTATTGTCATACACTGTTTTCTTGTTTTTATCAGACAACAAGCTCCATGCTTCTGAAACATGCTTAAACGCAGCTTCGGCCCCTATGGACTTGTTCTTATCAGGATGAAGCATGAGGGCCAGTTTCCTATACTGTTTCCTTATAGCCTCATCATCAGCTTTTGGACTAACACCAAGGATTCCATAAAAATTTCCTTCACCATTAACTTTGTTCTCAGCAGCAATATGAACACCGAGTGTTGCCAACATTTGACTAATACCTTCAAGTCCAGGATTCAGATTCTGGGCCTTTAAAGCAAACTTTTTCGCCCCAAAAATATCCTTATCCGAGAATTTTCTCTCAGCAATTTCTTTAGCCCTTAAAGCATCATCTTTATTGCACTCCATCTACCATACCCCTCTCTTTTACCCCTTCTTCTCATGTACTATTTCACAGTAAAACAACAACAACAGAAGCAACCATCAGCCATTCAACTAACCTGTTCCAATATGACCATGCCCTAAAATTACTTAGAAAAAGTGTAACAATATTTTTCAAATCTTCAATTCAAAAAAAGAAATGCAAACAAGAAAAAAAATTGTTTGAGTAAAATCCCATAGTTTACCATAGATACAAAAAGAGCAAATCAACGAAAAAGTAAATTAAGAAAAAAATAATAAAAATTGATACTTTTTTACACAAGGAAATCAATCAACTAGTCTTTAATGTGGCTAAACAATATAGTTATATGACAGTATATGGAAGTAATACAATGAAAAACAGGTAATACAATCAAAGATAAACGAAACGGAGATTAACCAAAGATATTTTTTTTCCATTTATACCATGGTTGGGAAGAGATCTGACCACAGACGATTGTTTAGAGCATTAAAAGGCAAGGAATTTTTGGCGTGAATATCTCCGGCGACCGGCAAGGACTCTTCTACTGCCTCCGGAAAAGACGCGTGACAATGCTTTTGATGGGAGAATGTGTCATACGCCACGTTGTTTTAGATGCTTATAGGATATCTAGAACATTGGGCTTGGGCCTGCGCCTAAGAGATGTTTGGACAGTAAAAAGTTGGAGAAAACACATAAATAAATATAAGATTAAAGTATTACAAGTTCTAACATGAGTTCTATTTTTCAATACTTAATTGGAGAATTCTATAAAAAAAAATTGATTAAAAAGGTTTAAAATGGTAAATATAAGGGAAATAGTATTCCTACAATTATGTTTGAAACATATATTTGAAGCGGTCTGTCAATTTTCTCTCGTATTTGAGTATTATGCATCCAACAATCAACTAGCTACAAGAAGAATCTCTGAGTTTATCTCTGACCTTTTTAGAGATTCTTTGTACTTTTAGCCTCTCTACAAAAAATTTCTTAATTTGTGCCACTGTTGATTCATTATTTACAGTAATTCCTCTATACAATGTTTAGTTTCTTGCTCTCCAAACATTGATAGATCACAACATCCCATATTGTTGCAAGGATCTCCTCTTGAAATTGTTTCCACTGCTTGCTCTTTATCTTCCTTAACACTTGATGGAGTTTCCCAATTAGACTTTTCATTCTAGCCCACTGTAACAGTGCAATTCTAACACCGCGTATTTACTGAATGTACTCAGCGAAGATATGTAAGGAAGTTTTTCTACATGTTGGTTGCATAAACAACAACTATCAATCTCCATGAGGATGTGCAGTTTCTTCAATCAATCTTTAGTGAGCAACCTGCCTTGAATAACCAACAAAACAATAAATCTATGTCTAGGTATAGAGATAGAACGCCAAATTAAATCAACAGTCCTCAGTCTACTACAAGGTCCCGACATAGCATTGAAGCTCAAAGTGATGGAATAATCTCCTTCAAGGTTTAATGAATATTGCCCTAAGCATACCGGTCTTGCATTTCCCTTTCAAGTGAGTTCATTCTTTCAATACCAACTACAATCAACAAGAGAGGTATAAGTCCAAATATCAAAGTGCTTTTCATATATAAACGCTAAAGCCATTTCACGCAAAAGGAATCTTTCTTACTAGCTAGTTGCCAAAATAATTTACCGACAAATACTGCATTTCACTTATTGCTCCCTTATATGTATAAACCTCCACTCTTCTTTGGGCAACAATTTTTTTTTCATGATACAAGTGGAAGTTTCTCTTTTTTCCTCATTACTGCCCCAAAAGGTAATCTATACACTTGTATCCAACTCTTTTAATACACTTAAGGAGGGATGAAAGAAACTTTCCAAAAACTATGAATATAAAATAAAATTACATTGACCACCTAGAGCCTACAAGCATAAGACATTTTTTTTAATAGATAGTGGTGATTCTATGAGTAATCTTCTCCATAAGCTAGTCACATTCCATCTTGTTCCATATCTTGGAAGATAACGACAAGCCAAGATATCTAATGAGAAATCTGCCCAAAGTGAATCCAGTTTTCAACAATAATTATTCTCTCGTATTATCATTTACACCTACCATGAAGATGCTATATTTGTCCATATTGGCCCCAAAACCCGTGGCTTTACTAAAATGTGATAGAGCTTTCATTATTCTTGAGACTGAACTAAGACTATTTTTGCAAAAAATCATTAGATAATCCACAAATATCAGGTGAGTAATGCACTTATACACTCGAGGGACGTTGACAAATTCCCCTTGCCTCAAGCCTCTTTTTCTTTCAAGAAATTCATGCCCTTCACCATTCACCTTGATATTTAACATAGGGAAAGTAACACAAGTCATAACCAATTTAATGAAACTAATAGGAAATCCATGCCCAAGTTGAGCCTCTTGTATAAACTCCAAGCTTATTGTATCATAAGTCTTTCTTAGATCAATATTCATAATGCATCTTGTTGATGTTTGTCTATTATAATATCTTGACATATCATGACAAATCAAGACATTGTAAAAAAGTAGTCTCCCTTAAACAAATGTCGACTGATTGTACGCCCCAATAGAAGTAATAACTATGTTTAATCTACTACAAATCAACTTGGATATGTCCTTGTATAACAAATTGTAACATACAATGGGTCTGTATTGGCTAGAAGACTAGGGTACATCAAATTTCGGAATGAGGGAAATAATAGTAGTATTCAGTTGCTTGAGTAATTTCACATTTGTGAAAATTGCATGAACTGCTCCGGCGATATCATATCTCACTACAGTCTAGGCAGCTTTAAAGAGGCCATTGACATAACCATCAACGCCAGGGGTTTTGTTGCTATCAATATGAAATAGGGCAATCTTAACATTTGTAGTTGTAAGTGATTGTAGTAGAGCAAGTTATTTGTCCACTGTGATCAATGGTCTTCCTATGAGTAAACCACCAAGGGTCGACACCCAACCTTCTTGTTTCTTCCCCAACAGACCCATGTAGTAATCCATAAAAATATTAGCTATATCACCAGGGTCATTTATCTAGTTTCCATGTTTGTCTTTCATTTGTGTGGTAGCTTGTTGGAACTTTCTATGTTTTATGATGGAAAAGAAACACTTAGTGTTGTCATCTCTAAGCCTAATCAAAGTTACTTTAATCTTTGGTTGTAGGGACATTTATGCTAGATATGAATTTTGTCTGAACTTGTCATACTTGATCTTTCATCCTACTGTAGTTCGACATTTAGTGGATCTTATTAGCGATTCTTAAATCCTTGTTAAAGTCATCCTTTATTTTGTTGACTCTGTAACAATAGTCCAAAAATACCGAGTATTTAATTATTTCAAATTTGTTTTTAACAATTGAAGTCTCTTCACCAGTCAACATTATTCATCCCTCTATATGAGTTCTCCAAATATGTTGCACTGTCTGCAAGAATAAAGAATGTTGCGCCCAGGTGTTGTAATGCTGGAAAGGTTTCTTAATCCTCTCATTAGAATCTGATATGGAATTTGTCCTGGCAATGATCAATAATCCTTCAGGTAAGTAGTTATCCATACAAAGGGGCATAGTGTCCAACCAAACTTCATTAGTGAACATCAAGTCAATTTTGGAAAATACCCTTTGATTACTTCCCTTATCATTTCATGAATACATTTTCCCTTGATGTGGAATTCAATCATACCACAAGTGTCTATACAGTTCTGAAAGTCTACCACATCTGACCACATAACAAGATTCCCCCATATTTTTTCCTCTACTTACAACATAGAGTTAAAGTCACATAGGATTAACCAAAGTTTCAAACAACCCAAGCTATGTTGCATAAGAGTGTCTCATAACTCATTTCTCCCCTCCTTTGTGTTATGCATAGACAAAAGAGACTATGTACTTCAACTTCAAAGGGATATACAAAAATCACAAGTTATAACTTGGACATTGATTGCAACAAGATAAACTACATAATAGTCAGGCCTCCATGTTAACCATATTCTTCTATTATAATGGGCTACAAGATTATTTATACTTGACCAATCTCCAAACATATTACTAGCAATCTGATCAAACTTGTTATTCCTCATCATAGTTTCAAGCAACCCAATCATTCTGACCTTTTCATAAATGCATAAGAGTTTCACCTACTTTTGCTTATTAGGGTCATTTAAACTCCTAACATTTCAGCATGAGAGATTAACAATCTCAGTAATAGGAATGATTTTTCTCCCACCGGCTCCATTACCATATTTGGGATATTAGCAATCATTCCAGAATTATGGAGCACCGAAAATATATTTTTAGTGTCACCTTTTGGGGTTGTTTTGTATGATTATTGCATGGTTTCCCTTTAAGAGAAGTGACCTAAGCTTCTTTCAAGTTGCTTTGATTTGAGAAAGGCTTCAAAGATGCAACTATCTGCTTTTGCTAATCCTTAGATGGAACTACATTATGCATAGATGTATTAGTCTACTTATTCTAATGTTTGTCATTTCGTTTTTCTAGAACCATGTTTTGGGGGATACCAAGCAATACATCTCTTTCCTCACCAGCTTGCATTACCTGGTACCTCATGTGTGGCAGGTTGAGGTCTTTTTCATCCTACAATTTACTTAAGAGTGGCATATTTGCGCAAACCTTGCATAATGTAGGCTTCCAATCATATAGGACTATTTACACAACAACATAACCTCTTTTATTTTAAAAAAAATAGTGCCAGGTAACAGTCCATCCATCTCCATTTCCACCGACAACCATGCAAAATTAAGACCAATCTCATTTTCAATGTTTTTATCCACCATGATTAACTTTCCAATCAAACTACTAATCTTGCTAGCCCATTTGGATTCCTTTATTTGAAGTCAAGCCTATCAAGCTTGATCCAAATAGGGACTATATAAAACTCATATCTAGTAAATTCCATAACTAGGTGTCAAGTCTTCCTAATGAAAAACTTATTGTCACAATGGTAAATACCACTTTGGATTGTCTTATCTTTCCTAACGGTTGATTCAAATCGTACCAAGACAATTCCATTTTTTAACATGACTTTTTATTTATACCATGATTTTTCCAAATTCTTTCAATGTATCCATTAATTAACTGGGAAAGAGTGGTGGGCACCCAAAACATAACAAACTACAATATTTTTCAATAGTCTATTTCAAATATGATATCTTCCAATTCAATATCAATGATTGGTGATTCACCATACCATGTGGAGATACATATTGCACTTTGAACCCTACATGTGAGAGTTTGGATATGTCAAAGTTGTCCCAAATTGAGTTCTTCTTCTCCAATATTCTACATTCCTCTTCCACTTGGTCTGCCCATGATTTCTTCCCCCTATTTAAAGGAGAAGATTACCCCCAGTATCTGAGTCGGTGACAATGTCAACCAATTGATTTTGTGCTTGTATCTGCACAATTTTCTTAATTTTCTTTTGGCAACCACTATTCTCGTATTACTTGTTTCTTGTAGATTCCCAATTCCTCCAGTTTCATCCTGTGAAGCACTATTTCATCAGCTTCAGACCATTTTCCTCACACAATTTCTCCAACTTATTCCTATAAAAGCATCGTTTCATCAGTTTCAGATCTAGACTGACCCTCCACAACAATCTTATATATTTTCCTATTTTCTTGGGTTTATTCTTTTGCACTCATTATGTAGTATCTCCTTGCACCATTAGTACCTTCTGAGAAGGTATGCGAGCCCTCTTTCCTATGGCCAACGCATGTTAGCTAGAGTACACCAAGAGAAAAATGCATACCTTTTTCTATTATAACATTTTATTTTAATTGTCAAAGGAGAAAATATATAGAAACCTACTAGAATTTATTTCTACAATTTAGTATAAACTTGATTTATTTATATGAAACATAAAAACAAAAGTAGATTATTTCTTTTATAGTAATGTGAAACAATTTGTAACACACATTAAAAAAATTATTTGATGATACTACAATTATAATGTATTGTGATAACAATAAGTAGATACATGGATTTTAAAATTGAGAGAATTATATATAATTCAAACACACATTACAATGGATTGATTAATGTTTTTGTTGCTCAACTATGGGTAGACACCATAATTGTAAAAATGAAGGTTAAATACTTGATAAGTGATATATATCCATTCATGAACATACACACTAATATAGGTGTCTGAATATATCTAGATAAAAGAATATGAATACGGATTTCTTCATCAAGTATTCCTTATGCATAAGCTTGAAAGGCAAGACTATGGATACAATAGAACATGCCGTTGTTGGTGAAAGCAATGTACTTTCAATAGAATAAAGTCTAGAGATTCATGATTAATATAAAATAATTCAATTCTCAATATAAAGCATCAAACTTCCTCAGGTGTGTGGTTACCCTATCATGAAGTCCTTAGCAATATGCTCTGACTTTCACTTAGGTACGAACATCCAGGAGTTATACCACACGGTCTAAGGAGTTCATGCACAACCTGATGATAAATCCAGCATCAACACATATGCTTCTCAATGTATCTCTTCATCCTTATCACTAGCAGTGTTGTAGCAAGACATGGTACATATTTGTTGCTACCGAAAGAATAGAATATTTTGAACCATGAGCCTTTTTCATGAACAACTTAATCAAACCATCCTCTCTAGGAACACAAACACCCCCAACAACAATGCCATTTTTTATAACACCACAGTAGCGGCGCCAATTGAAAGAGTCGGGGTCGAATCCCACAGGAAATGGTATATTGTAGAGAATTCCTTATCAAGAAATTTGGACTTTAATTTAGCTCATTAATAGTAAGAACAATTGGGTGGATGATACCACCAATTCAATATAAAGCTTTGGTTATCAATTACCACAATTAAACTAAAAACTAGATGAAATCAAGAGTTAACAAGTAATCAAGGGGTGCAGGGATTGGAAATCAATAGGTATTTGTGTTGCTCTATAGTGATGAACATTCATGAATATGCTAAATCATCTTCATTGAAGCTAATCATCTTTCGATCTCAAAGCATCTATGCATAAAATCTCCTTTCGGTCTCTCTATATGCCAATCCTAAACAACCCAATACCTTACTGTAGTCTCTCTTTCAAGAACAAGGAAACTAGATCCGACCCATAACCTCTCTTTCAAGCAAGTTACAGACATCAAACCTAAATTACTAGTATTGAACTAATTACTCACTCCAATCAATCTCTTTCGAGCATCAACCAGAGATCGAAAGTAGGAATCGAGTTTTCAACCTTAACCCTTGAGTTAACCCCATGGTAATTAGACCAAATTCATGTATGAACAACAACAAAGCAGAGCATAACATAACACCCACTACATTAAATTAATACCTAACCCCATTTAAGCACCCCTAAATCTTGGGGTTTTTATCACCCATCACCAAAGTAAAAAATTATACCTTCCATGAAAGCAACCATGGGTAGAATAAAATCAAGAAATTAAGAGTAAACCCAATTTAGATTCAACTTCAATTTATCAAATTCAAATTCCAAGTTGTAAAACTCCAAAAGCTAGAAAATTGTTCTTTAAAGGTAAAGTGTTCTTAAACTCTCTAAGCCTCTCAAAAGAGAACTTTCTGAACTGTATTTCGAACTTTCTGATCGGACTCTCTAAAAATTGTATCCTTTGGGCTATTTTTACTTTCCCAAAATTTGGCCCAAATCCACTTTGCGACTGACTTGACAACATTAGTCAGTCTCACCAAACCTGCTCGGTGAATGGCCCTTCGCTCCTCAGCTCGCCTTGTGATGCTCTAGGCTTCAGGTGTTTGAACCTCAATTGGCGAACTTGATTAAGTCAGCCTTTCACGTTTGGTGAATCATAAAATACCACCTTGATTCACCATTCGATCATTCAATCTTTACACTGCACACTGTCACTTTGGGCGATGTGCATCAAGGACGTCGTTCTCATTCATCTCATTGCAGTCTCTGATGGAATCTGTTGACCTTTTGTGATAGACACAAGTGTTATACACTATCAAATTAGGCGAGGTCATGCTCTGTTGGCGATCCGCCATTCATGTTAGGCTATCAATAATGTTTATTTTGCACTTCTCTTCATATTTTTGGCCATTGTTTCAAACATCATTCCTTGTCTTGTCCAATTGCTTTCATAAATGCAAATCATCAACAGTTTATCAGAATAGACAAAATTAGGCATTAGGGATAGTGATTATTGTGCTAAATGGACCTCCAATGAGTGCAAATCTACCACTCATCACTTATTCTGAATAGTGACCTTACTACTGGTAGTCTATGCGTATCCTCATACCACTATCCTTCTTTTTCACTAATAACACCAAAGCAAACAAGGCGATACACTAGGATGAACAAACCCCTTATCTAGAAGCTCTTGAACCTGAGTTTTGAGTTCCCTCAACTCTACCAGAGCTATGCGATAAGAAGGAATACATATTGGATGAGTAACCAGCTCTAAGTCTATGCAGAAATCAATGTCCCTGTCCCGAAGCATCTTAGGTAGATCTATAGAAAATACCTTTGAAAATTCTAAAACCATTGAGATTGACTCCATAGAAGGGGGTTCTGCACTAATATCCCGAATATGGGCCAAATAGGCTAGAAAACCTTTCTTCGCTAGCTTCCTAGCCCAAACGAAGGATATGATGTTTACTGGCTTAGGCTTGTACACTTTTTCCCACTCTAGTCTATCTGTACCCAAAATTTCTAAAGTTGTTGTCTTAGCATGACAGTTCAACACAACTTGATAATGAGACAATCATGTCATACCCAGAATCACATCAAAATCTAGCATATCAAGAGTAACAAGATCTACCCAAGTATGAAGGCCCTCAAACACACTAGACTAAGAGTGATAAATATGGGTGAATACTAAAGGCTCCCCAACCGGGGTGGAAATATGAATAGGGTTATCAAGAGTATCAAAAATCAAATTGATACCCAAATAAAATTTAACAGATACATAAGAATATGTGGATCTTGAATCAAACAAAACAAAATCCACATGATTACATATGAGAATAGTATATTTGATCACTACATTAGATGCCTCAGCCTCAGACCTATCTGAAAAGGCATAAAATTGAGCTCTATCATAAGTCCTGATGACACCTTCACCTGGTTGCACCGCACCGCTCCCAACATTACCATTTCCTTTCCCCCCACAACCTCCCTGATTATTACCTTGCCCACCTTGAAGGTGTCCTCTACCATTACCACCACCATCTTTTGGAACTACAACTCTATCAATTGTTGTACTGGGTTACCTATCAATTTATGAGGGAATTCCCTTTTAAAGTGACCCAATTACCATAATTGAAGCACCCATGATCTAGAGATGGCCTGGTGGTTGAAGAATAAGAAGCTCCCTAGACACTAGGAGTAGAAGGTACTGAATGACCCCAGAGTGACTACCTGTAGAAGCTGGCAGGGCTGACTAAATAGGATGAGCAGAATAAAGACTTATGGAATAAGAGCCACTAAAGCCAAACACTTTTAGGCTTCTTAGCTATTGCCTTGGCCTGCCCAACCAACCTAACTCCCTCCAATTTTTTCACATAGTTGGTTACCTCATTAAAGATTCTTCCTCCGCAAAACGTATAACTCATTGTTCAAGCCTTTCACATACACTTGGATCCTCTCCTCCTCATTGATTTGGGTAGCATTATGGGACAAGACATGGAACTTCGTCTCATAGGCCGCAACAAACATGCTACCCTATTCCAAGGCCAAAATTCATCCTTCTTATAATCCCTAAGAGTACATAGTACAAACTTCTTTAAGAACAAAGCATGAAATTAGGAAAAAGTTAGTGGTGGAACAATTGAAGAGCAACTCTCTACATGAGCTCTCCACCATTGCTTAGCATCCCCTACAACTGAAAAGTAACAAACTCTACTCCATTCTACTACACAACGCCTAGTTTATGTAGCCTCTCATAACAATCCAAGATGAA
Source organism: Solanum okadae (assembly GCA_036553675.1). Lineage (NCBI taxonomy): Eukaryota > Viridiplantae > Streptophyta > Magnoliopsida > Solanales > Solanaceae > Solanum > Solanum okadae. The sequence continues at coordinate 30,832,851 of CM071678.1, forward strand.
CTCTAAAGCATCCACATTCCTGGTGCCATGAAATTTCAGAAACTTCCGCTTCAAAAACTTAGTCAACAACTCGTGCTCTGTCCCGGTCATAACAGGGTCTAATACAAAATGGAAGAAGGCATCTATACTCGAAGCTTCATCCATTCTGGGAGCAGTGGCAACAATAAGTTGAGTACTTGGAGCTTGAGTGGTCATCACAATGGGAGTGGATCTAATTCATGCTATCCCACTCAGGAAGGAAAACACTTGCTAAACAACCTCGTTAGTGATAGTGGAAGGCTTGCACCCCCTAACCTGGGTTTCCACCTCTAGTCCAACATCCTTCTCAAAATACACCTCAACCTTTTCTCCAAAATGATTCTATAGTGGGGGAATAATTTTTGTCCTTGGCCATTAAACTGCATGAGCTCCACCCTAACTAGTTTCCAATTCAAAGACAAACTTTCATAATTTCAAAACCAAGTTACATAAAACAAAAGTCATTACAGTTGGTTTGAACCTCCATATGTTCCTGATTTATCACCCCTTTGGGAAACCCTACCTGATGGAGCCGCTAAAGAAGATTTGGCATATTGTCCCATTACATTGATTTACCATCGGATAGTCTTTCAGAAAGTGACCCATTGATGTACCACAGATTTATGAAACTTATAATGCTTTAAAATTGGAGTCTTACATGTGTCTTAAGCCTTTGTTAGTATATTTTGTTGACACCTAATTTTGGACCTCCACGATATATATCAATCATCGAGTTTCTTCAATTTCAAACAATCTGAAATAATTAGTTTTATAACATTCAAAATATTCTTCCAGTTATTTTAAAGTAATTTTAGTCGCTTTCATAATTCTTAAATACTAAATATGTTTTTATATAATTTTATATACAATTAGTATATTTTATAAATATTCAAAAATCGTCTAAAAAAATTAGTTTTATTTAAATATTTGGTTAATTAGTTTAATTAATAGTTTATATTTTTGAGTTAATTAGTTTATAATTAAGTTAAATATTTTATTTTTTTAAGATTAAGAAATTCGTTAGTTTGATTATATTAATTCGTCTTATTTAATTACTAGCCGAATTTAGTAAATAATCAATTTGACTACATTCCTAATTCATTGGCTAAATGCATAATTCAATTGACCACTCAATTTGGTTAAACTTGTAACTTATTAGCCAAATATCCTAAAACCATTTGGGACAGAACCATTTTGGGCCTTTATCTTTCAGCAGCCCAAATTAATTCCCCTTCTATTTTCCATTAACCCAGGCCCATTCCCAACCTTATCAGCAACCCATTCTAAATCCAAAAAGACCCATCAACAACATTACAACCAGACGTGTACAAAATCGACCCCACCCTTGTGTCTTCTTCTTCACGCTAAAAAACCAGGCGAAACCCAGAAAAACGAGCCAACAGTCCAAACGCAAGCCCGAGCCTAGCAGCGACGCGATTCATTTCCCTCTCTCCTCGCGACATGTCCATGGACATATCCGTACACAAATATTCTCGTACAAAGTTAGCTGTTTTCATCTTAGTGCATCCATCGTCCTTCTCAAGAATCAAATGGCCTCCATTATCAATCCGTTTGAAATGGTATGAATTCTAGCTGATGGAGCCTTATCTCTTAAGGAATTCGAATTCATCCCATTCTTCACCCGAATCCCCTCCCCCATTTTCAGCCTTAATTTCATCTATAAATAGTCTATTCTTCTTCATTACTTGGGGTTGGGAAAATATAGTCAACTGCCATTAGACACGAAATTACAGTAAGAATTGCTAGCTATACAATTATAGATAAACACTTAGGGGTCGTTACGTTAAGAACTGGTTATCCTAGGATAAACTATCCTGGGGTTAATTATCATGGGATAACTTATCCCATCACTATGCTATAAATGGTGGAAAAAGTTATCCCAAACATGTAAACCAAATAAGACATATAAAATTTTATCCCATGATTATTTACGTTTATCCCTCACACCAAACGAGCCCTTAAGGAATAGGTCTTAAAATCACAGAGAGTAAACGTTCAGGGTTTTGCTCATTTCTTTGAATACGAAAGTTCATCGGAATCTTGGCTTGTGGTTTTGGAAGGCTCCTGTCCATCTCGTTTGTTCCAAGATCGCTGCTCATAAAAAGGTAACGCCTTCTCCTTTTCAATAGTTTCTTCAGTTTTGCTGTTTCAATATGACATTAATAGTTGTGGTTGTTGAGTGTTGTTGAGTTTCCTAGCCTGAATATGCTATGTGTCTATCCTTAATGGATTTCTGACTCCATGCCTTAGTAGAGTCAAGCACCAGTAAGCTATTTTAGATGTTACATATTGATGATTTTGTATCTCTACGATTAGCTGAATCTCTGTTTGAGTTTGCTTGAGATTAGTCCTTTTGTCTTCGTTCAGTTTCAATGTTTAATGTGTTGGCTATCCAAACCTATTTTCATCACTGTTTACTTGTGTTTTAGTTGCCTTCGTTGTCGTTTTGATCATGTGTTAGCAGATTCTCATCAGTGTGATAACACCACTCTAGATTCATAGCTATTCTTACGCAACTGGAAATACTGTCTATGTCTCTTTTGACTTTAATTTATGATATTGTGCTTATAGTTCTTCAGTTGAAGTGCTTTGGTTTAGCTAAAATTAATCTCACTGCCTAAATATTAAAATAGCCCTCTCATCTTTGTCAGGTCTAAGGTATCTATTAGGAGTTAGCATGATCTTAAATTCAGCCATTTAGTTGGTTTTATTACCATATAGTATCATTGTGTTTGTTTATACCTGCTTGTGCTTGTATCCGACATGCTAGCTTGAGTGATAATGTTTTCACATTTAGTCATTCATAGTCTTTTTCTTTTCTTTTGCTTGTAATGATCTGATATGATAATGTTGATTGTTGGTTATGTATTCCTTATAGTACAATCTGTTCTTATTCTCCCTCTTAATATGACCCCTTAAATATTACTACTTACAGTGTATGCATGCTACTGTTAAGTAGCAAAATTTTGAGTATTGATCCTTGTCATTTGTTAAGTTAGTCCATTTTGGTCTTTCGAAAAGGTCGTTTGTTATCTTAGTCTAATGTTTGGGTTTGGTTGCATCTTAGTTTTGATTAGCTTCCATTTCAATTAAGTTTTGTTTCGTTTGTTTTATTTGATCCATATACTAAGTTTTCCTTCTTGCTTTGTTGTATGAACCTTTCCGAGTCCGTGGGAGACTCTTTCTCTCTTGCATCTTCGAGAAGAGCCATAAAGGCTCATTTTCCTTCCATCGAGTCAGCCTTTAGCGGATTTCGAATAAACATGTTTACAAGGACTAAAAGACTGGTTGCATGCTTTAAAAAGCCCAAAAAAGAGTTGTACACCTCTTTTATACAACTATATACATTGGTATACATACACTGTATGCATGATATAAAGGCCGGAATACAGAAATACAAAGAAAAAATACAAAAATACAGGGGTACAGGCCAAAAAGTTGATATACAGGAACAATGCAGAAATATAGATCCAAAATACAGCCCGTATACATTGGTATACACTCAATGTATACAAATTCTCAAGGCAAAAGGGGCCCAAGCCCAAAATACAATTCCAGCAGGTTCTAACAACGAACTGGGCCTAAAAGGCCCAAAAGTGGCCAGCAGTGGATTTAATTAAATGGGCCAAGTCCATTATTTGGACCAATTTTAGACTTAGGATAGGAAAATAAATTCAGGTCCATCAGATTTGGAATTTAGGAAAGATGGCTCAAGTTCAATATTTCTTCCCTTTGCTCTTATTTATTTGTTTTTTTGATTGACTAACATTTTATTTGATTTTGGTTTGACTTAATTAATTCCCAAAGATAGTCATTTCTCCTTTTATATTCAAATTAAAAAAAAATAAAATTTATTTATTACTTAGCTTTTTTTTTTTTTTTATTTGTCTTGCAACGCTATGAATTATTTCTCTTAGAAAGTTCCCTTTAGTTTATTTTCTTAAATAAGAAAATGGGTTTCTTACTTCGTTATTTTTTCAACTTAGTCAAATGTTTTAGTCAAATCGTTGGTCAATCACAAGTTAGCGAACATTTCGAGGGCCTAACACCTTCTCGGAATGTAAATTGAACCCCGAACCCCTTTATATTTCAATTGATTTTAATCTGTTTAAATCTTTTGAAAAATTTATAACTTTTTCTTAATTTCTTAAAAATTAAGTGGCTACTCTCTTTTGGAAAATCGATTTCTCTTCTACTCATAAGTTAAGTCAATTTTTCAAAATCAAGTCATTTCTTTTAGTAAAATAGAAATGACGAATCTGTTGGGGAATTAATTAAGCTCTAACCACAATGTTTTGACTATTTGACTACTTGTTATTATTTGTTGAATTGTTTCTTTGCTTTACTTGTTAAATTCCTATAAACTTTCATTACATTCATGACATTTTCCATGGTATGTATATTTTATTAAGAACGGTTTCTGCATAATCACAGCCTGGCTTTTTATACTCGACCTTTTTTTGGAATGATCAACAATTTATTGGTAGTCAGGAGTCCAATAGTTGTCGTGAGTTCCAACCTAAGTTGTCCGCTTGGGTTTCGGTCTTTCAAAAGCCACTCTTAGTCAACTAGCGTAAAGCGAAACCAAATCCTGAATTTAGCATATTTTGAACTAAGTTGGCCCAACACCCAGGGCGTGTTGGGCCCATTAGAAGCCCACCTTGTATCTATTTGGCCCATTGGTCAGTAAAAAGACAAGTATACTTATGTGTTTAAATTTGAAGGATGTATACGTTGTTTGAAAAATCATTGTCGCATAGGGTAAGGATTGGATTATAGTTTATTCTAGTTGAAGAAAGAGTTTTACAAGCTACTAGTCCATCCAATGACGTTGGCATCCGGAGATGACAAAAAATCAAGAACGAAGTATCTTTCCATGGAAGCATCGTTTAAGATTGTACCCCTGCACGAGACTGATTATTTTGTATCCCTTTTCCCCTATTATGTATCCCCATTTAGTTTATTTGTAAAACTTGTATAAATTTGGATTTTGGGGTAATGGAATGTTTCAAATGACGTTATACATTCTTCAAATCGTTAGGCCTACCCTTGGCATAAAATGGTCACATATTTTCTTAGAGCGCACAATATCTCTTTATGTGTTGTAACTGCTTGTGTGGATATGTTGCTTTATTTGGAGATGTTCTAGCCTACTCATTCTAGGGAAAAATATATTTTCTAGAACCCTTTTAGCACAAATATCAAGTCACTATCAAAAGTAAGTCCAAATATTCTTCGAGTCTTTAGTTTTCCAACAAAATTCAAACTTCACTTTCAAATTCTTACTCTTCCATCTCAGAAAAGGTCGATTTATTCAAGTAAAAAAGGAAGGTCGAACTACGTAGGACCTGAATTCTCTTTCGTGAGATACGTAGATAGCTTTTCAAGGCTCGGTCCCCATTTTTGAGAAATTCTATCTTTTCCAACTCTTACAAAGAAATTAGAGTTACATCTCAATAAAAAATCAGAAGTATGACAATGAAAGATATAATCGACTTTCTCTCGACTCAAGTCGACATTTCTGATTTATTAATCCTAAAATCAAATAGACAAATTTCTATCTATTTAGTCGTTTCTCTATATATGTGTGCTAGTTTATCTTCAAATGAAACAACTCTTATGTGTTAAAAGTAATGTGTGTGATATTTTGTATTATTTATCATCGACATAGACTAACACATTTGCTTTTGAGTTGTTTTCTTTGTCAGGTACTCAAAACTGGTCTGTGTTGAGAAAATGGCTGAACATCCATACTGCACAGGTCCAAAGACCTCAAAGATTCCTTCTCCGACCAATGTTTGTCAAAGGCAAAGAGAAAATGGCTGAAAATGTTGAGAATATCGATTTGGATGAAATTATGGTGAATGACCCTATCATTATTGAACATAACAAGTTGATTGCATAATTTTTCCAACAAATTGCTGAAATGAGGGCTGAAATGGATAAGACCCGAGATTTGACGATTTGGCTATCATTGCCAACACTCCTACTCCAAACAATGGAAAAGCTCCACTCCATTTCCTTCTTCGAATCCAACATTCGAGCATTTTCCAAACAATTCATCCATCTCTACGATTCCAGAATCTCCCATCATTGACTTAACCACCCCTAACCCACATTATGCTAGCTCCTCACACTAAAAGTTACCTACTCCTCAAAATCAAATACCAACATTTTCCAGAATTTTCCTCCGAACCATCAAATCCCTACTCAAATTGTCCAAAACCCACCTACCACTCAACCCATGACTCTAAAAACCGTATTTCATCTTCCAATATCGCCTGAATTGTACCCTCCCTTTACCACATATTTTGAACTTGAACATTATAAGAAGAAGGAGAAGGAGTGGAATGTCAAAAAGAAAAGGCTGAGCATAGCATCAAAGAGGAAGTTATGAATGCAATGAAGGACGCTCAATACACACCAGACATTGTGGGGTTGAATTATGAAGATTTGTGTCGTTATCCACATTTGGAGCTTCCAGAAGATTTTAAAGTACCAAAATTTGACACTTTTAGTGGATTTGAAAATCCTTTGACTCATTTGAGGGCTTATTGTGACCAACTTATGGGATTAGGGAAAGATGAAGCTTTGTTGATGCAACTCTTAAGTCAAAGTCTAAAAGGAGAAACTTTAGAATGGTTTATTTCTAAAGAAATCAAGCAGTGGCCATGTTGGAATGCTTTGGCTAAAGACTTCATCGAATGGTTTGGTTACAATGTAGAATTCATCCCTGATCGATTCTCTTTAGATAGAATCAAGCAGAATTCTACCGAAAGCTACCGAGAGCATGCCTACTGTTGGAGAAGAGAGGTTGCAAGGGTTAGGCCTCCCTTGACTGAGAAAGAAATTATTGAGGTCTTCGTGCGCATTCAAGAGCCGGAGTAATACAATAGGATGTTGCTCATTTTAGGAGGGAAGTTTAGTGAGATAGTAAAAATTGGTGAAGCTATTGAAGACGGTCTTAAGACCGAAAAAAATCATCCGAATGACTCCGCAAGATGAATCCTCAGGATCATTGAGGAGGAAAAGGGAAGATGTTTCTTCTATCTCATTTGCATCAAGCCAAAAATCAAAGAGGCATGCCGGTCTCAATGTTCAAAAGCCTTTACCATCCAAAATCTACCCTTTAGCTCCACAAAATCCTTACCCTATTCAACCAAATTACCATGCTCCACCACTGAATTATCCAAATTACTAAGTTCCATTGCCAAATTACACAAATGTTCCATCAAGCTACCAAGCTGTATTGCCAAATTACCCAAATGCCCCTTCTAGCTACCAAACTCCACAATACCCAAATTTCCAAACACCAGGACCTACTCGCCAAAATCCTTCAAGTTACCGCCAAGTACCTCCATCTTCACGAAATGATTATAATCTTTCTTGTCAATTTTTTTTGAAGAAACCTTCTCGAGTCTTTACTCCTTTGGTTGAAAGTGGAACCCGACTTTTTGAGAGGTTGAAAGTGGCTGGTTTTATACAAACAACTGATCCAAAAAATGTCAATGTCAATTCCAGACTTTATAGGCCTGATCTTCATTGTGTTTACCATTCAGGAGGTGCTGGACATACCATTGAGGATTGCATCAACTTCAAGCATAAAATTCAAGACTTGATTGATCAAATAATTGTCATTCTTCAAACTGTCACTTCCAATGCCAACGGTGATTCACTGTTGAATCGTGGAGGATTCACTATAAACATGATTGACCCAAAGTCTCAAGCACCTCCCTGTTAAAACGCCCTAAATTATCATCAAATGCCTCCGCCTCAACAAGGCCATTGTGATCCTCTTCGTCCACGTCTTGAGAAGAAACCTGCTCAAAATTTTACTCCCCTTATTGAAAGTCGGACGAAGTTGTTTGAGTGATTGAGTGCGGCAGGTATTATTCATCCGGTCAAGCCCAAGCCAGTCGATACTAGTTCAAGGTTTTACCAAGCCGATTGAAGGTGTGCATATCATTCCAACAGTTTTGGGCATGATACTGAAGACTGTATTAATTTGAAGCACATGATCCAGGACTTGATCGACCAGAAGTGGTCAGAACCACTGCACCCAACATCAACAGTAATCCTCTGCCGAACTATGGAAGCGCCGCTATCAATATAATAGAGACAGAGGATGAGTAGTGCATGGTAAAGATGATAGTTCCGGCTGGTCTTGACAACCTTGAGAAAGTTGTAGCTTCTCCAAGCATAAGTGAGAAACTCAATTTTACGATCATGACACCCCATCAAGCTTTTTCTTTAGTGTCAAGGGAAGGTCAGAACAAGAAGGGGATTAATCATGTTCCACTTAAGTCTTTGCCTCAGTTATGCCAGTCCTTTCTGGTAGAGGAATATGCCAATGATGACGGTTTTGGAGAAGGAATTAGGAATCTTTTTGAAGAAGGTGATGTTGTGTTTAAAGAGATGATCAAGGCACCAGGCATACGAGACGCAAAGCCAATGGAGCAAGTTCTTAATTGGACTTCCACTCCACTCTTGATTCCTTGCTTATCTTAATAGACAAAGATGAATCTAATGCTATTTCTAAATCCGGTGGTAGTCCGAATGAGGCCCGGAACCCATCTTTTATGTTATTTTACCTAATTATGTTTTAATTTCCCTCATAATATTTTGAAAAAGGCAAAATGGCTCATGGTCATAGCCACAGTTCGTATTTCCTTATTTTTCAATGAAAGCCTCTTTTATTGCGAAAATTTATTTTGCTTGCTTTAATTTTTCTATCTAACAGTTTTTGTTTTTTGTTTCAGCAAAAATAATTTTTTAAATCTGTCAATATCATGTCATGTCACAAGTTGAATGAACAAAATGAGGTAGATGAAGAAGAGTTTGAGGAGTATGATGAGGAGATCATGATATTCGAACACCTTTTCAAAGATTTGTAACAGTTTGAGACTCAGGGTAAGTTGAATCTGGATGAGACAAAAACTCTAAATCTAGAAAATGATGACTGTATAAAAGAAGTCAGAATCAGGGTCCATCTGAGAAAAGAAAAAGAGAACTCAACGGTTTACTTAGAAGATACATCAATGCATTTGTTTGATCATATGTCGTGGTTGAACATACACATTCATCTCAAGTTGCCAATCAACATAGATACTATCAAGACCTATGATATTTGAAGATTCAAAGTTTCATTCTCTTTCCTCGTAATCACATCGTTTATTTGTAATCATCTTACAATCTGTAGTTAGAAAAATTATCTCTTGTAATGAACTACGTCTGACCTGAATTCTCAAGAATGAGATACGTAGGCGGCCTATGTTAGCCCAGGTCACTCATTTATCCCTTATTAATATTTCCTTATACTTGAACTACGTTTGACCTGAATTATCAAGAATGAGATACATAGGCGGCCTGTGTCGGCCTCAGTTGTTTCCTTATAAAAAATTTCCTATTTTCTGTTAATCTTCGAGAGGGGAACTACGTTTGACCTGATTTCTGTATCAACGGGATACGTAGGTGCCACAACGGCTCGGTCATATCTCCCGTAAGATTTCTATTTTTCATTACGATATAAACTAGACATAATTTTTGAGAGGGACTAAAAAATTCTCAAGAAGAAGATCTCTCCAACAAGCAAGACTAAAGTTACATTGAGAATTGTAAATGGGACAAATTTTTTGAGAAGATCTCAAAAATTCCAGGATTCATTTATCAACAGTTCGGGATACCCCAAGAATTCTAACTGGGACAGAAATTTTTGATGATGGTATCAAAAATTTCTTCAAGAATCATTAGAAGTTTGTATTAGATTTCAAACATTTCAAGGATGATTAGAAGTATAAGGCTAACTTCAAATGATCTCTAAAGTTTATAGTCAACTTAAACAATCTCCGGCACCGTTGAAGTTCAGAGTCAACTTTAATTTTTTTTAATTATAGTAGATTTCAGCAGGACCATGTCAGAGATTTTCAAAGCTTTATGGATCTTTTGAATTCTCTAGAACAAGCTATCGGACACGCCAAAGTTTCGAACCAAGGGCGTTCATTAAGCTTGACGTGACATGAGACTTGACATTGACCTTTATCAATTACAACTTTTTGAAAACCATTTTTGTAAAAAAAAAAGATTTTATCTATGTTTCAAATATTTTTGCATAAAATATTTTGTCTTGTCTATCAAGAAGCAAGATATCGGAGCTATAAACTAAAGATAGCAAGACAAGGAGCAAGCGCTTAAAGAAGTCAACACAAATCAGTTTGTTTTACAAACTAACAATTTTTCTGTGGATGCAGGTATATAAGATCGCCTCAAGTTCATCATATTCCTCCATTCAACGAATATGGAGAAGTTAAAAGGGCAAGGTGCTCCCCAAAATTGACAACTTTTCTGTGGATGCAGGAAAGTCATTGAAGTTTTTTATCAAAAGAAAAAGAAAGAGTTCAGAATACGAGAAACAACATCTTGTTCAAATTCCCAACAAAGCATGAGTCACAATGAATACAAATGTTCAATTACAAACAAGTGAAAGCATCACTCTCAACATGTACAAGCATTTACAATGACATCAAATTACATTTTTTAGCATGAAGGACGTTTGAAGAATATTCACATATCCCGTCGATATTAGGCGCGGTAATGTGAATTACTGTAACACCCCGAAAATGCTAACAAGAGTCATATGTCGATAAACCACTGCTTAATTATTACAATATGTTTAATTCTCATTTTATGAACTTGAAATAGTGTTATATTTGCAACCTTGTTTAAAATAATTGTCATCGTAATTTAATGTATTGTATGGGGGTATTTGCGTAATGTTTTAATTAGAAATATATATAGCTTTAAAAGGAGGTGAATGATATATATATAGGTTTTTATATATATATATATATATATATATATATATATATATATATATATATATATATATAGGTTTATATGTATGCATTTGGGCAGCACACAAGTATTTGGGCAGCCAACTTTTATGGACAGCTGTGTATATGATAAGCACCTCTTGTGTTACTATATTTTGACACCTCCTCTTAGGAAAATCGTCTCACCTGAAGTATAAGTCCCTTAGAACATTATCTAACCTATTGTTTTTCAAGATCACAAGAGAAAATCTTGGTCCTTTTGGCCAGAAATCGAGTTACACTCTTCTTTTTGGTAAGTGGTAAAACCTATTTTTGAGCTGGGCAGCGTTTAGTAGATTAATCATATCTCGTTCTGTAGAACTTTTTTTACTGTGAAAAAATATGATTTGGAAAGATAATTCATATATGTACAACTCTTATGTTTATGTTAAACTCTAATTTAGTTGTTATGGATTCGAAATATGGGACGCATAAAGTTTGAAATCCTGTATGGACAACTGTTAGTGTTTTGAATATATATTTTTATCCAAAAACATTTTGCGGTGATTCTTGGTTGTTTGCAACCTTAAGAGAGGTACCCACATCTTTCATGAAGAGTATACAGTCCAGTTTTGCCGTTTGCCATTTCAAATCTTAGTTGTGACATGTTTGCAACCTTAAGAGAGGTACCCACATCTTTCATTAAAACCGCATGAATTGAATTATCCTACTCATGATCTTGAACTTGCTGCTATAGTGTTTGCTTTAAAAGTATGGTGACATTATTTGTATGGAGAGAAATGTCATATATTCACTGATCACAAGAGCTTAAAGTACTTGGGTACTCAAAAGGAGCTAAATCTTCGACAACGTAGATTGCTTGAATTCATCAAGGATTATGATTGCACGATTGATTATCATCCAGGTAAAGCCAATGTGGTTGCAGATGCCTTAAGTCGGAAATCCTTCGCAAACATTTCTTTGAGTCCTTTACCATTGCTCCTTGAGTTAAGAGCCTTGAATGTTTGTTTTACACTTGATTCAAATGGTTCAGTTATTGCTAATTTGCAAGTAAAGCCAATATTACTTGAACAAGTGAAAAAAACACAAAAGTTAGATGAGAAACTTGTAAAATTGACCAGAGAAGTTCATAGTGGAAAAAAACTTGATTTTACATTTACGGAGTATGGTGGCTTATTTTATCAAAACAGGTTATGCGTCCCTAATGATGACAAATTGAGGAGAGAAATATTGAATGAAGCACATACTGCATCATATGCAATGCATCCTGGAGGTACAAAGATGTACCATACCATCAAAGAAAATTATTGGTGGAATGGTATGAAGAGAGACATTGCTGAGTTCATCTCTAAATGTTTGGTTTGTCAACAAGTAAAGGCAGAACATCAAGTCCCAGTTGGTTTACTACAGCCCTTGTCGATGCCGGAATGGAAATGGAAGAGAATAACATTGGACTTTATTTCAGGACTTCCTCGCACTCAAAGGAACCATGATGCAATATGGGTGATTGTGGACAGGCTAACCAAGAGTGCTCACTTCTTAGCAATCAGGATGGATTACTCACTTGAGCGTTTAGCCGAATTGTACATTAATGAGATTGTAAGACTATATGGGATACCTGTATCTATTGTATCTGATCGAGACCCAAGGTTTACATCTAGATTTTAGGGCAGCTTGCAGGAAGTTTTGGGTACTAAGTTGAAATTTAGCACTTCGTTCCATCCTCAAACAGACGGTCAGTTGGAAAGAGTGATACAAATTTTGGAGGATATGCTTCGAGCTTGCATTATGGAGTTTGAGGGTAGTTGGGACAAACACTTGGCTTTGATTGAATTTGCTTACAATAACAGTTACCAATCAAGTATTGGAATGCCTCCCTATGAAGCCTTATACAGAAGAAAATGTCGGACCCCTCTTTGTTGGAGTGAAGTTGGTGAAAGAAAACTTGTTGGCCCTGAAATTGTGCAACAACAGAGGACAAGGTAAAAATTATCAAAGATCGTCTAAAGATTTCTTCGGATAGACAAAAGTCGTATGCTGATCTTAAAAGGCATGACATGGAATATCAAGTTGGAGATAAAGTATTCTTAAAGGTGTCTCCATGGAAAAAGATTATGAGATTTGGCCAGAAAGGAAAGCTTAGTCCCCGATTTATTGGACCTTATGAGATACTTGAAAGGGTTGGACTAGTTGCATATAAATTGTCTTTGCTACCTGAGGTAGACAAGATCCACAATGTCTTCCATGTTTCTATGCTTAGAAGATATCTTTCTGATCCATTCATATTCTTCCAGTCTAATCTATTAAGGTTAATCCTGACTTGATGTTTAATGAAGAACCTATTCTAATTCAAGCTCGAGAAGTAAAGGTACTTTGGAGGAACCATTCTGGAAAAGAAGCTATGTGGGAAAGAGAAAAAGACATGAGAACCCAGTATTTGCACTTGTTCCGAGACTAGTGTAAGGTAAATTTTGAGACGAAATTTCTTTAAGGGGGAGAGAGTTGTACCACCCCGAAAATGCTAACAAGAGTCGCATGTTGATAAACCACTGCTTAATTATTACAATATGTTTAATTCTCATTTTGGGAACTTGAAATAATGTTATATTTGCAACCTTGTTTAAAATAATTGTCATCATAATTTAATGGATTGTATGGGGGTATTTGCGTAATGTTTTAATTAGAAATATGTATAGCTTTAAAAGGAGGTGAAGGATATATATATATATATAGGTGTATATGTATGCATTTGGGCAGCACACAAGTATTTGGGCAGCCAACTTTTATGGACAGTTGTGTATATGATAAGCACCTCTTGTGTTACTATATTTTGACACCTCCTCTTAGGAAAATCGTCTCACCTGAAGTATAAGTCCCTTAGAACATTATCTAACCTGTTGTTCTTCAAGATCACAAGAGAAAATCTTGGTCCTTTTGGCTGGAAATCGAGTTACACTCTTCTTTTTGGTAAGTGGTAAAACCTGTTTTTGAGCTGGGTAGCGTTTAGTAGATTAAGCATATCTCGTTCTATAGAACTTTGTTTACTGTAAATAAATATGATTTGGAAAGATAATTCATATATGTACAACTCTTATGTTTATGTTAAACTCTAATTTAGTTGTTATGGATTCGAAATATCGGACGCATCATAGGACAAGTTATGTCTAGATTCTGAAGTTTGAAATCCTGTATGGACAACTGTTAGTGTTTTGAATATATATTTTTATCCAAAATACATTTTGTGGTGATTCTTGGTTGTTTGCAACCTTAAAGGAGGTACCCACATCTTTCATGAAGAGTATACAGTCCAGTTTTGCTGTTTGCCATTTCAAATCTTAGTTGCGACATGATGCACTAGGATGGCCAGAATTTACTGTTTGGGAGCATAGTCGTATTTGTACAGGCTAGGCTTACTTGTGATTATAACCCTATTTTACGTCAACATTATTGAGCTGCTAGAAAGTAAATAAGTTATTGAATTCAATTTTTTAAGGTTGTATATCCTCGTGTACAAGTTGAAGACTTTGATACGCTGCTAGGTCTACGGTTTGACTCGTGGAGTTTTGTTGGACTGTTTTTGTGCTAAAGAACTGAGGTTTGTGTATAAACTTATACTTGTACTCTTTTTACCTGCTGGTATATCTGAAAGTTATCTTGGTACCTTGGTTACCTCTTGTCACTTTGCATTGTCGTATTGGTATTCTTTAATACATTAAAGACGCTTATGTAACTCGCCCACTTGTACGGATTGTTTGAACAGTTAGCACTCTTGTTGGGACCTTGTCCTTCTTGTGGCTGTGACTTTGTCACTCTTGGCATGCCTCTTGGTTCGGATCATTTGCCATCTTGACTCTGGATTTTTAGTTCGTCTTAAGAATGGAAGTTGTCCATTTTAAGTACGAACTAGGAAGCCATTTTTTAAATATAATTCTTGGTTCTCTTGATTATTGGGGTTTGACCCTTCTTGATACCTGCTCGTGCTTGGTGTGACGACATGATGTATATATTGGGTGAGCCTTGTTATTAAATCTCTTGAAAAGTTGTGCTATGAGCATTCTTGACATTTAGACCTTTATATATTGAACTTGATACTCCTTGTATATTGTTTACTTGATTTACTGATTTTGTTTCGATCGTGCTGCCCTTGACTTGAGAATGATAACTTGGTGAATTTAAGGGCTCCAAACCTATAAGTTTGTATACTACTAAGCTATATGCTTAGCGATAATTGTTTCTATCGTAGAGGTTGTTCGCGATGATGCTTGAAGCTGGCCATTGATGATGGAGATTTTGAACGCCTTAAGGAAGATCACATTTGCATATAGACATATATATTTTGTATAACCTTGGGACTTGTACATGATCTTTGTGCTGTATATTTACAAGAGATTTTGAGGGCTGATTTGGTCATGTCACCATGAGTTGTAATATAAGTATGGTTATACGTTTTTATCTTTTGGGGTGTGTAAACCCAAGTCTTGTAATATACTAATTTGCTATATGTCTTGAAAGTTGTGTGAAGCATGAGCCGGCTGATTTCGGTACTCGGAAGCTTGTAATATTCTTGTTATTTCACCCTCGAGTGTGAGGTTAACATGTGCATGAAGATCTGGTCGGTTAATTGCTTAAATGTTATATATTTTTTTTGGAGTTCGGTATGAATCTAATCCCTCTACTAGATTAAAATTAGTATGCCCTCATTAATTGGTTTTAAATGTCGCAAGTATTTAATTAGATTTCTTGTTTAAGTAATGGTATCGTTTTGAAAGGATCGCTACAATTACCCAAAGGGACATTTCTATAGTATTATCAAATGAGATAATACGACCACCTAGAGGGACATTTCTACAGTATTATCAAATGAGATAGTACCACCACCCAGAAGGACATCATCATCATTTTATCATTGGAATATCATCATTCTACCAATGGATCAATATCATCCTACCAATGGATCATCAACGAAGCATCATCATCCTATCAATGGAGCATCAACATCATCCTGCCAATGGATCAACATAATCCTACCAATGGATCATCAATGAAGAATCATAATCCTATCAATCGAACATCAACGTCATCACCCAGAAGGACATCAACATCATCCCGCCGATGGATCATTAATCATTATCCTATCAATGGAGCATCGATGTCATAATCCTATCATGTAGTAACATTATCCTACCAATGGATCATGATCATCCTATCAATGAAGCATAGTCATCCACATCATATCAAGTTATCATCTACTGCGTCAAAACCGATGGAGGCTGACGTCACAACATTTATAGAAAAGAACATGTGCTGAATATGGTTAAACATATTGCTTCTCTATTTAAATTACAGTTTCTGCTAACAAATTTATTTCATTTGTTTGTCGAAAGGATCCAAGAGGATGAATTCTCAAATCAAACCACAGGTGCAGATGACATAAAAAAAGATGCAACACAATTTGGAAATTTTTCTTAGCTCGAGCTGAGGATCAAATATTATCAAGCATCCACCTCATTACAGTTGGATAATCATCGAGCCATCCACCTCGTTATAGTTGGACTATTGTCGAGCCATCCACCTCGTTACAGTTGGATAATTATCGAGCATCCACCTCGTTACAGTTGGATAATTATCGAGCATCCATCTCGTTACAGTTGGAATATTATCAAGCTTCCACCTCATTACCATTGGAATATTATTGAGCCTCCACCTCATTACAGTTGGACTATTATCGAGTCATACACCTCGTTACAGTTGGATAATCATCGAACCATCCACCTCGTTACAGTGGGATAATCATTGAGCTATCTGGCTCGTTGTAGAGATCACCGGAGTTTGTCATGTAGAAAACAAGCAATGACATCTCCAAATCCTCAGTAAATCATGAGTTGTAATGGACATAATGTGTTTGAAAGTGGTATCCATAATCTTTTACTCTCAATACTTCTGTATTTTCTCATCTAGTTTAAAAGATGTTTATGCCTATCCATTAAGTTATACTTATTTGTTATATGAATGATCTCTTTATTTTTTTTGACTCAAACCGCTAGCTAAAGCGGCTCTATGTCTACTAATTATTTACTCTGAGTGCGCAGACATATACTGAACATACCTATATGACATCTTTCAAAGCAAGAGTTATTTTAGAAAATCAAGACAATGGTTTATCCACAGAAACATGCAAGAAGATAACTAAAAAGTATCGTAAGAGATACTACCACTTTTTCAAATATAGTTTCTACTAACAAGTTTATTTCAGTCATTGTCGAGAGCATCGAAGAGGATGAATTCTCAAATCAAACAACAGGTGCAGACGACATCAACGAGGATGTAGCACAACGTGAAACTTTTTCTTAGCAGTGAACTAGGACTGTAGCACAACGTGAAACTTTTTCTTAGCAGTGAACTGGGACATAGTCCGAAGAGGAGTATCAAACTCTTAGGACGTGAGCTGAGGAGCGACTTCCACCACAATCAAACCACACCCCTATCAGAAGGCACGTGGGCTTTTCTTGGAGTTTATCAGTTTCAGTTTCGCATCTGGAAAATTTTGGTTTTCACCGGAGGCAGCTTTTCAATCTGAGTGACAATGCACCAAGAGTTTTGGAAATTATGTCCGTGTAAGTTATTACTTATGGATGTGAAGAGCTCCACATTCATGACTAAGAGGTTGCAAGACTTTTTTTGTCACTACTCCAGAACCAAAGGTTATGTAGCATAATAGATTTCCTTTTCAATCGATCGAGTCAAACTACAAATAGCGTGATTCCTTGGGTTGAAAGATATGTAGGCGGACTCAATGTTGAAAACTCGGCTATACTCTAACAATTCCTCTCAAATCTTAGTCCCGAGAATTCTGATTTCTTTATAATTCGATATCGGGATAGCTTTTGAATTGCTTCAGAATCGTGCTTTAAATCAAGTGTATCAAACTACAAGTGGCCTGAATTCTCATATAGCTTGAGATATATAGGAAACCTGACATCAGGGTTCGGCCATAATTCCTAAAGTCCGTACTAAAATTCCTTTCTTAAAGATGAAGATGTGATCGGTCAAAATTGGATTCGGTGATTTCATTTGCCTAGAATTTCTTTCATGAATCCAAGTCAAATGAGGGACAATTGTTGACACCCAATTCCGGACCTCCATAATATATATCAATCATCGAGTTTCTTCAATTTCAAACAATTTGAAATAATTAGTTTTATCACATTCAAAATATTTTTCAAGTTATTTTAAAGTAATTTTAGTTGCTTTCATAATTCTTAAATACTAAATATGTTTTTATATAATTTTATATATAATTAGTACATTTTATAAATATTCAAAAATCATCTAAAAAATAGTTTTATTTAAATATTTGGTTAATTAGTTTAATTAATAGTTTAAATTTTTAAGTTAATTAGTTTATAATTAAGTTAATTTTTTTT
Source organism: Solanum okadae (assembly GCA_036553675.1). Classification (NCBI taxonomy): domain Eukaryota; kingdom Viridiplantae; phylum Streptophyta; class Magnoliopsida; order Solanales; family Solanaceae; genus Solanum; species Solanum okadae. The sequence goes on from CM071678.1 coordinate 30,851,143, forward strand.
AAAGATTATGAAGCTTGTTAGTTTGATTATATTAATTCGTCTTATTTAATTACTAGCCGAATTTAGTAAATAATCAATTTGGCTACATTCCTTATTCATTGGCTAAATTCATAATGCAATTGACCACTCAATTCGGTTAAACTTGTAACTTATTAGCCAAATCTCCTAAAACAATTTGGGACAAAACCATTTTGGGCCTTTATCTTTTAGCAGCCCAAATCAATTCCCCTTCTATTTTCCATTAACCCAGGCCCATTTCCAACATTATCAGCAGCCCATTCTAAATCCAAAAAGACCCATTAGGAACATTACAACCAGATGCGTACAAAATCGATCCCACCCCTGTGTCTTCTTCTTCTTCATGCTGAAAAACTAGGCGAAACCCAGAAAAACGAGCCAGCAGTCCAGACGCGAGCCCGAGCCTAGCAGCAACGCGATTCCTTTCCCTCTCTCCTCAGGACGTGTCCATCTCCGTACATGAATATTCTCTTACTAAGCCATGGGTTTGAATCTTAGTGCCTCCATTGTCCTTCTCAAGAATCAAATGGCCTCCATTATCAATTGGTTTGAAATGGTACGAATTCCAGCTATTGAACCCTTATATCTTAAGGAATTCAAATTTCAAATTTTGAATTCACCCCATTCTTCACCCGAATTCCTCCCCTTTTCAGCCCTAATTTCATCTATAAATAGTCTCTTCTTCTTCATTACTTGGGGTTGGGAAAATATAGGAGTCAACTGCTATTAGACACAAAATTACAGTAAGAATTGCTAGCTATACAATTATAGATAAGCACTTAGGGGTCGTTTGGTTGGGAACTAGTTATTCCAGGATAAACTATCCCGGGGTCAGTTATCCTGGGATAACTTATTCCACCATGTATATGGGATAACTTATGCCATCATTATGCTATAAATGGTGGGATAAGTTATCCCAAATATGTCAACCAAAAAAGACATCTAAATTTTATCCCAGGACTATTTATGTTTACCCTTACACCAAACGAGCCCTTGAGGAATAGGTCTTAAAATCACAGAGAGTAAGAGTTCAGGATTTTGCTCATTTATTTGTCCATGAAAGTTCACCGAAATCGTGGGTTGTGGTTTTGGAAGGCTCCCGTCCAACTTGTTTTTTCCAAGCTCGCTGCTCAAAAAAAGGTAACGCCTTCTCCTTTTCAATATTTCTTTATTTTTACTTTTTCAATATGACATTAATAGTTGTGGTTGTTGACCATTGTCGAGTTTGGTAGCGTGAATATGCTATGTGTCTGTCCTTAATCGATTTCTGACTCCATGCCTTGGTAGAGTCAAGTATCAATAAGCTATTTTGGATGTTACATGTATATGATTTTGTATCTCTACGGTTAGCTGAATCTCTATTTTAGTTTGGTTGAGATTAGTCCTTTTGTCTTCGTTCAGTTTCAATGTTGAATGTGTTGGCTGTCCAAACCTGTTTTCATCACTATTTACTTGTGTTTTAGTTCCCTTCCTTGTCGTTTTGATCATATGTTAGCAGATTCTCGTCAGTGTGATAATACCACTCGGTATTCATAGCTATTTTTGCGCAACTGGAAATACTGTCTATGCCTCTTTTGACTTTAATTTATGATATTGTGCTTATAGTTCCTCTGTTGAAGTGCTTTGATTTAGCTAAAATTAATCTCACTGTCTAGATATTAAAATAGCCCTCTCATCTTTGTCATGTCTAAGGTATCTATTAGGAGTTAGCATGGTCTTAAATTCAGTCATTTAGTTGGTTTTATTGCCGTACAGTGTCATTGTGTTTGTTTCTACCTGCTTGTGCTTGTATCCGACATGTTACCTTGAGTGATAATGTTTTCACGTTTAGTCATTCATAGTCTTTTTCTTTTCTTTTGCTTGTAATGATCTGGTATGATAATGTTGATTGTTGGTTATGTATTCCTTATAGTACAATCTGTTCTTATTCTCCCTCTTAATATGACCTCTTAAATTTTAGTACTTACAGTGTATGCATGCTGCTGTTTAGTAGAAAAATTTTGATTGTTAATCCTAGTCATTTGTTAAGTTAATCCATTTTGGTCTTTCTAAAAAGTCATTTATTATCTTAGTCTAATGGTTGGGTGTGGGTGCATCTTAGTTTTGATTAGCTTCCATTTGAATTAAGTTTTGTTTCGTTTGTTTTATTTGATCAATATGCTAAGTTTTCCTTCTTGCTTTGTTGTATGAACCTTTCCGAGTCCGTGGGAGACTCTTTCTCTCTTGCATCTTCAAGAAGAGCTATAGAGGCTCAATTTCCGTCCATCGAGTCAGCCTTAAGCGGATTTCGAATAAGCAGGTTTACAAGGACTTACAGACTGGTTGCAAGCTTTAAAAAGCCTAAAAAAGAGTTGTAAACCTCTTCTCTGCAGCAGTATACACTGGTATACATATATTGTATGCATGATATACATGCTGGAATACAGAAATAAAAAGCAAAAAATGCAAAAATATAGGGGTACATACCAAAAAGCTGATATACAGAAACAATGCAGAAATACGAATCCAAAATACAGCTGGTATACACTGGTATACACTCAGTGTATACAAATTCTCAAGGCAAAAGGGGCCAAAGCCCAAAAGACAATTCCAGCAGGCTTTAACAGCGTAATGGGCCTAAAAGGCCCAAAAGTGGCCAGCAGTGGATTTAATTAAATGGGCCAAGTCCATTATTTGGACCAATTTTAGACTTAGGATAGGAAAATAAATTTAGGTCCATCAGATTTGGAATTTGGGCAAGATGGCCCAAGTTCAATATTTCTTCCCTTTGCTCTTATTTATTTGTTTTTTGATTGACTAACGTTTTATTTGATTTTGGTTTGACTTAATTAATTCCCCAAAGATAGTTATTTCTCCTCTTATATTCAAATTAAAATTTTTATATTATTTTATTTATTACTTAGCTTTATTGTTTTATTATTTGTCTTGCAACGCTATGAATTATTTCCCTTAGAAAGTTCCGTTTAGTTTATTTTCTTAAATAAAAAAAGGGGTTTTCTTACTTAGTTGTTTTTTCAAGTTAGTCAAATGTTTTACTCAAATTGTTGGTCAACCGCAAGTTAGTGGACATTCCGAGGGCCTAACACCTTCTCAGAATGTAAATTGAACCCCGAACCCCTTTTTATTTCAATTGATTTTAATCTGTTTAAATATTTTGAAATTTTTTATAAGTTTTTCTTAATTTCTTAAAAATTAAGTGATGACTCTCTTTTGGAAAATCGATTTCTCTTCAACTCATAAGTTGAGTCGATTTTTCAAAAATAAGTCATTTTTTTAGTAAAACATATTTGATGAAATTTTATCTATGTTTATCGGAAAGTAGGTTGTGACAGTTCGAGGATGGAATTCTATTGAAGCAGCAGGGTTTTGATGACCTACGGGTCGACTTACGAGCTGTACATCATACTATGAGCCGTAGGATTGACGCAAATATGAATGCCAAAGAAGAAGCTATAAATTTGGCTAAGTATGGGGAGACAGAAGCATACTACGGGCCTTATGATGACCTAGGCACCGTAGTTTTGAGTCGTAGAAAGAGGAAAAAATTATTAGGCCTAGTACTGTGAATGATGAATTGCCAGGATGGACCATATAAAGGTCTATGGGTCGTAGATCATGTTCGTAGAAAATATCTAGATGGCCTTTGAAGAAGCTTCCTTTTACGGGCGTGGTCTACGAGCCATAGTTTGATATATGAGCCATAGATCATGATGCGTAGAGTTGACTATTGAAGCCCACTTTTCCTATATTTCCATTTTTGATTTTATTTAGGAATAGATGTTTATAAATAGTCATTTTTATTTATGTTTTAGAGGGAGATATGTTTATACTTAGTTGTTGGTTTTGATAATTATTTTGTGAACACTTTATCCATTATCCATTTAATTCTTGAAGCATCAGTTTATAATAGCATTTTTGTTCATCAATTCAAAATTCTAGATTTCATCTACTCTAATTGTAAGTTCATGATGAGTATTGTTTTCAAGATGGGTATTTGGGCTACAATAAGATCTCTATAGCACCGGAAGACCAAGAGAAGACCACTTTCACTTGTCCTTATGGGACATTTCCTTTCAATAGGATGCCATTCAGGTTGTGTAATGCACCAGTGAATTTCCAGCGTTGCATGAAGTATATCTTTTCAAATATGGTGGAAGATACTATTAAGGTATTTCGAGATGATTTTCTTGGTTGTTGACTCGTTTGATGACTGTTTGCAACATTTATGTGATGTTCTAAATCGCTGTGAATAATGTAATGTTATGCTAAATTTGGAGAAGTCACTTTATGGTTAAAAAAGGCATAGTTATGGGTAATTGAATCTCTCACAAAGGTTTTGAGGTTGATAAAGCAAAGATAGAGGTGATGGAAAAGTTTCCACCACCTATCTCTGTGAAAGGTGTTAGAAGCTTTCTACGACATGCTCATTTTTATCAGAGATTTCTCCAAAATAGCACACCCATTATGCAAGTTGCTTGAAAGGGAGACAAAGTTCAAATTCGATGATTCTTTCCTGAAAGCGTTTGAAGGGTTGAAAAAAATTTGATTTCTACATCAATTATTTCACTGGATTGGGGACAACCGTTTGAAGTTATGTGTGATGCGAGTGGGGTGGCGCTTGGCGTAGTATTAGGGAAAAGGTGATAGGGAAAAGGTGAGAGAAGATTCTTTATCCTTTATATTATCCGAGTAAAGCCCTGGACATTGCTCAAAAGAACTACACCGTTAATGTACAAGAATTACTTGTTGTAGTCTTCACATTCATTAAATTTAGATCCTATTTGCTTGGCACTAAATTCATTGTGCACATGACCATGTAACATTGAGGTATCTTATGGCAAAGAAGGATGTAAAATACAGACTTATTTGATGGGTGTTATTGTTGCAAGAACTTGATTTTGAGGTGAAAGATAGAAAAGGGACAGAAAATCATGTTGCTGATCACTTGTCCAGATTAGAGGAAGAAGCAATGTTATAATGTTAAAATTGGCTGATGGAGTTGAAATTGATGATGCATTTCTTGATGACCTGGTTTTGGCTTCTTCTTTTGATATTATTCCTTGGTTCGCATATTTTGCTAATTATTTGGTGAGAGAAATTGTGCCTTTAGATTTCTCGTTCTACCAAAGAAGAAAATTCATGTCTGATGTGAAGAAGTTTTTCTAAGAAGAGCCTTATCTATTAAATGTTTGCACTGATTGTATTATTCGTTGTTGTGTTATTGAGGTTGAGATTATGAGTAAATTGGAAGCTTGCCATTCATTGACTGTTGGTGGTAATCATAGTGGTATCTAGAGTGCTCATAAGATCTTGCAGTGTGAGTATTATTGGCCTACCATTCACCAAGATGCTCATGATTTCACCAAGTCTTGTGAACGTTGTCAAAGAGAAGAAGATATTTCAAGGAAGCAAGAACTCCCACTTACTCCTATTTTGACGATTAAATTGTTTGGTGTTTGGAGCCTTGACTTTATAGGTTCATTTCTGAGTTCGAAAGGGATGAAGTACATATTTGCAACTGTTGTATATGTATCTAAATGGGCGGAACCTATTGCACTTTCAAACAATGAAGGAAAGAGTGTCACCATATTCTTGAAAAAGAATATCTTCTCCGCATTTGGTACACCAATGGAGATTATCGGCAATGGAGGTTCTCACTTTTGTAATAAGTTGTTCAAGACACTGCTTGAGAAGTATGGTGTTTTGGAATAGCATAGCAACTCCTTATCATCCACAGTCTAGTGGACAAGTTGAAGTGTCAAATAGAGGGATAAAGCAAACCCTTGCAAATACTGTGAATAGAAACAAAACTGATTGGTCAGGAAAGCTGATGATGCTCTATAGGCATATCGTACTGCATTCAAGACCCCATAGGGAAGTCTCCTTACCAATTTTTGTTTGAGAAGTCTTGTTATTTGCCTATAGAGATTAAGTACAAAGCTATGTGGGTACTGTCACGACACAAAGTACACCCTAGACGTGACATGGTGTATAAGACACCGAGAGGCCCTACACAAGCCACTTAACATACATCATACAAGATAATAATTTAAAGAGTTCAAAAGACAGTTTTATATCATAAACAGTTTGAGAAAATGTAGCGGAAGTCTAAACATAGTATCAAAGCCATCTAGTACATCAAGAGTGATTCGGACGTAACCAATGCATCACATACAATACGGAAAAGTAAAGACAATAAGAAATAAAGGGTTCAATACTTAGAACACGAGGACTTACCAATCCTCAAATCTACTAAAGTGAACACTAGCCATGGAGATGCAGAGTGGGAATGTCAGACCCTACACTAGTGAAACAATGTAGGCAAAAGTATGCGTTAGTACATGGAATGTACTAAGCATGAGGGGAATGCAGTAAAACATGAGACACTACCATAAAGGGACATAATCGAAAACATGAAATACATGACCAAGTTAAAACATAGTAAACTCATTTGAGAAGATTCATAAATCATGAACATGGTCAATGCATCGTTAGATCATAAAGGAAGCTTCATAAAACATTAGTAATTAACTTAGTTCATTTTGTGGGAAATTTACCGTTAACCGACATATAGACCATGTAAGCTATAACATGGAATTCAATGTCTGCCCCACACCGAAAAGAGGTGCCATAGTTTCCAAGGTAAGGACCATGAACTTCTACCTTACGTGGATCCACTAGCTAATGTCTATATAAGACAATCATCCTATGAGGGCACATAGGTATGTGATAAGGAGACTGCTACTAGAAACTCGACCTCAAGCTACATGAGAGCTTCCATCTCAATATCCTCTGGGTTTCAAGCATAAATTCCATGGAATAGTCATTAATTTTTAACGTGTCTTATCATTATGGGACATGGGTAATCACCTCTTGTCCTATCATTATGAGACATGGGTATTCACTGCTTGGCTTATCAAAGGATAGCTCCTTAGACCATTCGTGAGAAAACCTTTCACCATCCATGATCTTTTCATAATAGTTTTTAAGGCCCATAGTCATTCACTTCATACTAGAGTGCCCTACTACTAATGGAAATAGTTTGAAAATGTGATCTATAATCATTGTTGGCATATCCACATACCATACTAATTAAGACCTAATTTAGGAAAATAGTTTGAAAAGCATTGAGGGCAAGTCTATATGTCATTCATATCATGTGGCCAAGCTTCATAGGGCATCTAGATACCTTCATCTATAAGCTTACTTGAGTCATATACATCACTTTCATAAAAACATGCATAATCTCATAAAACATATTAATAGATTCAAGCTTCTTCATAAATTAATGTAAATTAGGGTTCATAGTCTAAATTCATAGATCAATGCATAGGTTCACATGGAATTGGTTGAAAATCATGTAATTAAGTTCAAATCATCAAAATAAAATCATAATAAAGCAATTGAATCCATATAAATAGAACCCATGAGGAATAAAGTGAAAATCTAATCAAATCTTAAGAAACTGAATTGGAGAATTGAAGAAACCTTGGAGACTAAATGGGTGAATTGAAGCCATTGATGAACTCCCTACATACATTGATTGAAGCCCTAACCAATAATTAAGAAAGGAGACTTGAACTTGAAGAACCCTAGCTTCTTCTTCTTCTTCTTCCTTGATCTAGAGAGAAGACCTTTGTAGAGGATGAATTTGGTAAAGTTTAGGGAATTTAGGAGAATGAAATAAAATTGGTAGTTTTTGGGCTTAATTCACTGATATAGGCCTTGAAATAGGGTTTAAAATGATGTAGTTGGGTACCAAATACTTTGGCAAAAGACCACAATCACCCTAACTTAAAAACTAACAAGGTGACTAAGAAGAGGGGCTTCAAGAGCCGTCTAAGGTTTCACGGGCCGTATAGCTGTTCGTGAAGCTTCATCAGTCCAACCATGCTTCACTAAAATGGGCATAACTTTTTTACTTCGATCTTGGAGTTGGTAAAATTTGTTGGCATTGGAACGAGGACTCAAAAACCTTTAGTTTTATTGGTCATAGTCCACCTAATCCTTTTTGTGCTGAAAGATATGATCATTTGAAGTTGACGCAAGACTAAAAACCTGATAATCCCCTTTCACATAAGACTTTACGGTCCATTGAAGCTCCACAGACCATTTAGGAGACCGTGGTCCTTCACAGTAGCTTGGGGGGTTCTGTGCATCTTTTAACAAACAACCTCACGGTCCGTGTGACGCTTCATGAGCTGTCTAGGTGCCCGTGGTTATCTATAGAGGCTGGGTGCAACACCACGATCAGGGTGATGTGTCGTGGTCCTCTTCAAAGCCCATGGAACCCTCCGTGGTTTGTCCTTCTCTCTTGTTCAATCCTAGTTTAGATTTTTGAGATGTTACAATATCTCCCCTTTGAGAACATTCGTTCTTGAATGGGACTCAAACTAGCACAGAAAGAGTAGAAGAGAAACTAACAACCCAACATTAATTCAACTTCATCAAAATGCACATAACCAAGGAGGAATATCAACTTCAAGGTAAAACATACTTTTAAAACATTTTCATAGGACGTACATGGAAATCATACTCAAATGCACATAATCATGAAACAATTAATAAAGATAAATCATGTCTTTGAAAAATCAAATTTTCATGAGCATGCATGCGTGAGGAAACATGGGAATGACTAAAACATAATAATCCTAAAGAGTGAACCTGAGGGGCTAAGGCCTCAAGTTAGAACCGAAGATAGAAGGAAAAAGATAGGGATAGTAAGACATCACATCGCCTCCGACCTTCCACATACCAAACCATAACAAGGAACTCATCCAAAATAACCATAGTTCTACTCATGTATTTCAACCATGAAGCACACTATCTCCCCCTTGTGAGAAAACCTCACTTACCCTTTCAAATCCATCTCACTCAACCCAAGCATAACACTAAAGTCTTAAAAACCACGAAACCATTGATACTAGTAAATACTTAAGAAGTTCCATAAGGATTTCAAGGTCGACTTCAAACACAATTACCATACATGGAATGTTACCATAGCCAATGAAGCACCCAATATCAAACAATGCATAACCACAAGCTAAAAAACCATAACTTACCAATTACTGCATCCAGGAACCCTCGTGATCTTGTCAAGTTTGATCTTGCCTACCGTCCCTTCCCTTAGCAGTTAGAATTGGGCAATCTCTTATCCTATGATCCATTTTTCCACAACCAAAACATGCATTAGAATTGGCTAGACACTCACCCCTATGTCTTTTTCCACAGTCGCAACACTCGGACCCGCATCTATTACCCTCTCTTCCTTCCATTGGTTAAATCAAACTTGAGCAACACCCTTAAGTTGATAAGCGGCCAATTATGCCTTTTCCACGAAAGTATTACCCATGGTTCCCACTATCTTATAAACCTTATCAATGAACTCTTGAGGATCTTCCAAAACTTTAGACCTATGAAATTTTAGAGAATTCATTCTAGTAAAGTCTCTCACCCTTGTTGCCGGCGTACCCACCCTAGGGTTCATAGGAGCCACAACCTCTCTATTTTCTTGAGGCGTCATAGCGTGAGCCAGTGCGTGAAATGTTGCTCGAAACTCATCATTAGTCAATTGCTCAGCCAAAGAGTCGATATGAACTTGAGGAACTTTTTGTTCCACATTCTTATTTGCATTCCTTCTAACATAATCTTTTCTCGGGGCCATAACCTGAAATGGATTGGACACGATTAAGGAAAAAGATCTTTCTAGAGATAGACTCTATGGCACAATTTTTGAGTAATGAAAGAAGTGGAGATTCCTAAAAATTTTACAGCCTCTTATTCATGAACGTGGCACACTTCGTACTGAAGAAAAATACTCTACTCGATGTGGCTTATGAGACATCCTAGAAACTTTCTAACTTTTTCCTTGATTCCAAGTTTCTCATGACCCAAAGTACACCCTAGATGTGACATGGCGTATAAGACCCCAAGAAACCCTACGCAAGCCACTTAGCATACATTATACAAGATAATAGAATTTAATGAGTTCAAACGACAATTTTATATCATAAAGAGTTTGAGAAAATGTAGTGGAAGTTTAAGTAGTTTGTGTCGTGCCGCGACGTTAAACCAAGTGCTACTTGGGAGGCAACCCAAGATGTAATTAAGCTATTTTGGAGTTTTTCTTTGTTTCTATTTTTTAGTTTTTGATTTCTTAGCTACAATAGGTTTACTTAGTGTCCATGTCAAAATTGTGTCAAGAAAATGTTCAAGGAAAGCCTAATGTTTGTTACATGTGTAGGATATAATGCAAAATCTGTAAAAAAAAATTAATTGTAGAGAGTCATACGGATGGGTCCTACACACTATAGAAATTCATACATACCATAGGCCCTATTTGTAAAACCTTCATGAGTGGAAACTGTCACGACCCGAACTACCCCCTAGACGCGGACACGGGACCTAGGATCACAAGTGACCCCAAGCTAACCCTGCTGGCATGAGATCAGCATACTAAGAATAATAATAACTGATGCGGAAGCTAATCATGAAGAAAATCTGAAATGATGGGGGATACCCATATACTAAACTGAATATATGAAATATGAGATTTTAATACAAAAGAAACATCAAACTCAAATAATAAGATGAATCTAAACTTTGTCTGAAAAAAAGCCTCTGCTGACTAGAAATGCTGGGACATGTCCCGAGCTAAATCTAGCAACACTGTAACTAAAGCTAAAAGCAAGAAAAATAATCATGTCACTAGTCCTCGAAAAATGAGGACTCACTACTGATGCTGCTGAACTGAAGATCGGGAATCGATCTATGCGTGATCTGACTGCTGGGGACCTGAACCTACATCATGAGAAGATGTAGCTCAAATTATGCGTTAGTACTTAGAAGGTACTGAGCATGCATGATAGAGTAAAGTTGAATATTAATCATAACTGAACAAGGAAGAAAACAATAGTATAATTTGAACATGATAAGGATACTGAAAGTACTAAACATGACTAAACTGAATGCAATGACCAGGTTTATACTATGCTGAGACTGAAAACTGAACTAAACTGATAAGATGGTCAATGCATTAGGATTGGACTGAACTGTGAGAGTTGCTAATAACCGACATAAAACCACATAACCTAAATGTGGAGTCCGATGTATATAGCCTATCGAGAGGACCCAATATAGCCGACCAGAGGTATAGATGCATGCTGGCGTGATCACTAAAATGGTGCCCACAGAGGGGACTTACAATCTACGGGGCACGTAGTTTTGGGACTTGAGGGTCACTGACCCTAGTCCACTAGGTATTAAGCTTCTCCCAATTGATTAAGTAATTAACACTTTATGTCTGAAATGCTGTAATATTGGATAGCTCAAAACACAGACATGCAAACTGAGAATGTGACATTAATATACTTATAGCAATGCATTCGAAAATTGAGGCATGCTTGTATATAACTGAATTAACTGACCTAACATGTGTAATTCATGAACTAAAAGAACTAAATATCTAAGGTTCTGAGTTTATGCATGAATCTTGGCAATGCAATACTATAACATGATAATATGATTTGGATCATTCTAACAGCTAAAAACCCAACAATTCTAACATTCAAGAAACCCTAAGTCTAGATAATATTAAGGGAATCAAGATTCTAACTGAAATCTAGGGACCTAATGGGTGAAAGGGAACCACTAGTGAAATCCCACATACCTAGTGATGAATTCCTCAGAGAAATCTTTCGATTTTAGGGCTGGAGCTAATGGAACCTTGTTACATTCTTGAACTAGGGTTTGGTTGCCTCTTTCTTCTCTTTACGCTATAAGTTTCTAAGTTTTGATGAAAGATTTGACTTAGGTAAGTTCTAGTTCTGTTTCTAGGCTAAAACTGACCAAAACCACTTACTTTAGGGTTAAAACGACGTAGTTTAGCGGTCTAACAAAAAAGGAAAAGACCAAAAGACCCCTGACTTAAACGGCTGATGGGGGCTAACCACGGCCACTTCCACAGACCGTGAAAGGGACCACGGACCGTGAAGACAGTTGTGGTCTGTGGTCCAGTGACTACGGGTTTTGGGGTCTATTTCACGGGCTTCACCACGGACCGTGTGAACGACCACGGTCCGTGAAGGTCCTCGTGGTCCTCACTTGGTCTGGTGGTCTGAGGGCCTATCTTCACGGACCATCCCACGACCTGTGTGAAGGACCACTGATCGTGAAGGTCCTCGTGGTCTTCACTAGGCGTGGGGGTCAAAGGATCCATACAGAGTTTTATGAAATATCTTAGAGATCAAGGAACAGATGCTTTCTTCAGGAAATATGAATACTTTTTGGTAGGGACAAGCCCTTTTTTGGCGTTGAATCGGGTCAGGAAAAACAAATTGTTCCAGCTCCGGGGAAACTAGCTAGGGGGGGTCTACTGGTTAGACTTCACGAGGGCAACTGATACGTCCAAACTTACACTTCAAATAAGTAGTGTAAACATTTGATGTCAATTTACAAAACTCAACTAGAGTCGAGGTCGATCCCATAGAGAATTTCTTTACATATAAGGTTTCACTGTCGCATTTATTCGAATATTGTTATTATCTTCTAGACAAATAACAATGGAAAGTAAATTGGGTATGGTTGAATTGTTATAATTACCAAACCTTGCAGTTAAAATCAAGACTCAATACTAACAAACTATTTCATTGTAAGATTGATTAAATTATTTAAGAGAAACCATGATTGTGTTCACCATAACATTAGTTCCAGTGTTCTCCCGTAATTTGGTGTCAGGCAAATCAATGTTTACAGAATCCTTGCGAGTTAAATTTATCTAACGCTTCTCAGCCTAATAAGACAATAATCACGCATGTTCTCTCAACCTTAGAATGTTACTAACATTAAACCTCGCTTGAAATGATATGGTGTTAAAGATATTTCTCTCGAACTCGAGCTTTAACTCCAATTTGTTAATTTAATTTAGCTTTTTCCTAACTGGTATTTTTCTCTCGAACAAATACCAAATACAGGCTCGTCTAATGCGTGCACTTACTAGACTAAAATGATATTGAAAGCTAAAAACTACAGGCTGTAAACGCAAACTGCCTTTTACTCATTTTATGGAATCGCAACTAGAATATCGTGATAGATCTCACAACCCCAGTCGTGGTATTTAGCCACTTATGATTTCATATAAATAATCATTAATGAAGAATAAAAACATATTGAGAAAGACTTATGAAAAATAATTAGCAAATCAACAATCACTTTGATAATCTGATAGTCTGAATTCCAATTTCCAACTGATAACAATAATCAAAAATCTAAAAATCGAAAGCTAAGAGTAATACCGTGTTCTTAGTCGTAAAACATAAGATAATGAATAATATTCCAAAAACAACCTAAAGTAATTCAAAATAGAATGTTTAAAATGAGTCCTAGTCGAAGTAGGACTGAAATGTCGGGTGGCTCTACGACCACCTCTACGGCCCGTAGAGGGCTTCACAGACCGTGAAGCCTTTCGTGAACTTCCCAAAAATTGCCCTTCAAACTTAATAACTGGAAAATGCACCACGACAAGCATGACGGTCCGTAGTTAGGACCACAGCCCGTGAAGTGGCCCGTGGTCTTCACTTGGGTTTCAACTTTCTTCCACTCTTCAATGCCTTCACTGGAAACTGCACCACGACAAGCACGACAGACCATGGAGAGGACCCCGGCCCGTGAAGTTGTCTGTGGTCTTCACTTGGGTTTCAACTTTCTTCCACTCTTCAATGCCTTCACTAGAAACTGCACCATGACAAGCACGACGGACTGTGGAGAGGACCACGGCCCGTGAAGTGGTCCGTGGTCTTCACCTGGTTATTCCTGCTCTTCATCTTCTCAAGGCCCAGCACTGCCTCACTTTCACGAGCTCAACAATGGACCATAAGGAAGTTAACGGACCATGAAGTTGGCCGTGAACTTCACTTGGTCAACATCAATTTTGCTTGTTTTTCTACTTTTCTATACAACCCAGATTCTGCCTACACATTTAACAAACCCATCAAATAATCCAAAATTTCACTTAATTCCAGTATTAGTTCATAGTTATTAAGCATCAAATGTGCCACAATTTCGCAGCACATCAACACCCTCAACTTATAACCATTACTTGTCCTCAAGTGATGAGAAAAACAAATACAATCAGCCCTCAATTCATTTCCAGATTTATGACACTACGCAACAACTATTTCAAGTACAATTTGTATCCCAAACCTCTGAATGTAACATGTAAGGATCAATATATGACTTCTCATTACTCATAGTCAATCATGCTTATACCTGCGAATTATCAGCTCACACAATCTAGTTTCAAATGCAACCACTGTGTCCTCACACCAAAGAAGTCCCCCAATCATAATAGTAGGGACTGAGTACTACACTCACACTCTTAATGAATTTCTAACACTAATAACAAACTACCATAGGATTTTCCTTGCTTTCTACGCTTTATCTTTTAAACACCATGAATAGGATCACTGTAGGACTTTATTGGCTTGTAACATAGGCTCGGGGCTAGGGAATGGATATTTGGTTTCGTGAGTGACTAATCCCTTGGTTTTCCAAAGTTTCATTTTCACATACTCTTTTCTGAGTGATTCTCTCTTTTTCTTTATTTCAGCCTGACCCAGTAGCTATTATTTTTTTCTTTTTCTTTTTCTGTTCTTTTCTTTTTTTATTTTTTATGCAATTTTGATATGCACTTAGCTCACTGGTTGAACCTTTTTTCCCTTTTTCTTTCTGTTCGAATTAAAATCACCCTCAACTTAGGCTTTTGGCCTGAGTTGTGATATCGTACCTTTGGAGAACCAAGGATATGATATATGTTGGGTAAGAACAAAGACTGATTTAAGGCTCAAATTGGGTTCAAGTGATAAGCTTTTCATTTGGTTCTTTTATTTTTGGCTTTTTACTAGTTTAACAAAAATGGTCTACTGATCCTTTCTTATCCGGTTATTCTCAGATTCAAGCAAAACTACTTAGGCAAGTTCTAGTTTTTTCTCCTAGTGTTAGACATCAATCAAAACTTACACACACTCTACACAAGATTGCATTTTTTTTTTCAGTTTCTTGGTTCACCAATTAATTGGTCAGATTAGCCATGTTCAACATATCAGTATCTAAGATGTCATTTAAAGATCCTAACAGTCAAACTCAAATTCAGGTCCTCAATTTTCACAGACTAGCTGCTGCACAGCTCAACACACAAAACACCCAAAACAGTAATACATAGAGACAACCTCCATTTTTCTAATAGCTATGGTAGGTTGCTTACCACCCCATCCCCAAATAAAAAGGAATTTTCCCTCAAAGTCGATGTAGAACAATAAAACACACAGGCTATGAGGAGGGGTCATACCTACGGCGCTCTAGGCACCGGTCGTCGGGTCATCATTGACACCCTTATCAACGGGTGCACTCTCAGAACTCGGGACCTGATTAGTTTGGTCCTCACTAGTCGGAGCAGATGCTCCACTACCGGAAGCTCCAACTAAGGCTACATCTTGCTGTTGCTGTTCAAGGGCTTCCTTTTCCTGAGTTTCGCTCTTTGATGTTCTACGAGCTCTCTTTTCTTGCCTTCTTGCCTCTCTGGCTGGGTCAGTAGGGTCTCCTCATCAAGTTCTCCAACTTTGTGTTTTATTTTGCCGGACTTACTCGTGGGGGGTTCTCCCCAAAGATTATCAATTGATTGAGTGGAGGGTGCCTGATTTAGCATTTGCATTAAAGATTCAGACAATATCGGAGTGGGTACCTGTACTGGCTTTTCAGCCAGTTTAGCAATCTGAGTTCTCATCTCGGCTAGCTGTGATTTGAACTCTTCAGTATCTACTGACCCGACAACCTAGAATCGATCTTGGACAAGGTTCTCTAAACCATCCAATCTGTCTTTTAAGACAACCAGCTCTTTTCGCACCTCATCTTTGATCTCTTTTTTCGCAGCTAACACCTTCGTCTCTATCAGCCGAGGCATCTGAAGCACAATCTGGTCTACCAATGTCCTGGTCTGGCACTGATCTGCAACCAATTTTTCAAGAAAAAAACATAGGGATAGTGACAAAGGTACCTGGAGCCTAGGAGGCTAAAACTGGAGGTGGTGGTGCCTCTGTGGAAGGCTATGATGAATCTCCCTATTCTGTACCTCTATCTGCATGTGGGATGTCAATTGGTACATGTGGAACAGTAGCTAAAGTACTCACAACGACAGACTTTACGCCAATGAGATGGTTCACGACATCCTTGATTTTAGAAACCTGGATGAGTCTGAATGCCTCATCCCACCTGTCAACAGACTGTTCAGAGGAATGTTCGCTCCTCAACACAATTTCCCTATCAGACAGGGAAATAGAAGTGCAACAATCTCATTTATCACCCTGTCTCTCATCTCGGTCACTATTATCTGTCCCGAATTGACCGGGTAACCAACCATAAGACATGCTACCAATGGGGCCAGAGAAGGTGACAAAGTGTTATAATTAGCTGTCGGTCGCAATTGTGCTCGGACAACAACCCACCAAACCTTGGCTGGAAAAGACATCGAAGCTTTAGTGATGAATGTTGGAGTTGTGGTGACCCAAACTGCATTTTCCCCATCTATGGTAATTTGCTTCACAATCCAGCGTAAAACCCTCTCTCAAGAATTCTGATCTTCCATCGTAGCATCACTGGTGACCTCATGATGTTTACCCTCGAAAAGGCCAACTGAAGCTGGTGTAGAGTATTTTGGGCCGTACAACATTATGTTAATCGAAGCCTCAGAAATATCTATTGATTTGCCCCTAACTATGATTGAGTTGAGTGGACCCCAGGTAATAGCTATGTCTTTTTGTCCACGTTTCGTGGTCTCCGTATCTGCAGCAAAACTCATCAATGTAGCTGTATAAGAGGGATAAAATTCTCTGGCCAGGTGGCTAGAGTATTCTCCAGGTGCATTGTCTATCCAGTCAAACTGATGGAGCTGAAATATCCTATAGATGTCCGAGAATGCTTTGATATCAGCTACTACCACCCTAGTCTCAGGCATGATTGCTCGATTCTTGAAGCCGCCAGTCTTGTTCACAATCCCATTGTTGAAAAATTCTTTGGACCGGTTCACAGTCTACATGGAACGGTAACAGGAAATCAACTGTGGTCATAGTGCAGGATTAGGTTCATGAGTAGTCATATACATCGCCACGGTATCATCATTGGTGATCTCTTCATCATCTTCTATAGTGGCCGCTTCCTCTCATACTCTAGTTTCAGCTTCTGTATGCGCCACAGGTGGAGAGGTGTTTGTATCGTCCTGAGAACCGCTTTTAGACTCTACACTGCCCCCCGAGTTATCAGCAGACGGGCTACCTGAGCCAACAACAGATTGATTACCTGATTCTTCACCCCTACCGGGACTACTACCTCCCTCTTTAGACTGGGAGGAGTTTTCTGGAGAATAGCTAGCTTTGTTAGTGCTCTAGTAGCCCGAGGTGAGTGATCTACATGTGTGACATTCATCTGAACCTCAGAACTACTAGACTCGGAGTCATTTTGACCTTGTGATTGACACTCATTGAGTCTTTCTTCTGGGTCCCATTGTACCTGAGAAACAAAACACCAATTAGTACAAAAATCAATAAAATGAAACACTATCGGGTACTCAAACTTCCCCTGTGTAATATCATCGTGATGCCTTGTCTTAAGAATTCCATCACCCAATCTATCATCAAGAAGGGCCACAGAATACTAAACTAATCAAAAACTAAAGTACAAAAAAATCAAAATTTACAACTAACTAAACCTTACGGAAGCTTGTACGGGCCATGGTATGTACCACGGTCCGTGAAACCTCTCGTGAGTTTAAGGTAGAATCAACGCACAGAAGGAGCCACAAAATTTCCAAGGGATATTCACGGACGGCTTCACGACCCGTGGAGTGCGCTACGGTCCATGATACTACCCGTGAACTTTAGCTGAGGGATGGATCGACTGCAAGTGTGGTCCACGACAAGTTTCATGGCCCGTGGTCTCTTCCACGGTCCGTAAAGCTTGTCGTGGTATTACACTTTGGACAATATGTTAGTCACCTTCTTCCCTACAACGAATTTAAGCACTTAACTACCATTTTTACACAAATTCACAACCTTCCTATAACTTAAGTAGTGACCTACTTCTAAATCAACTAAATTAACTAACCTAAACTTCACAACCTAAAGCAATCAACAAATTCGACCCCCCTGCTTTAAACCTACACACAAGATCAATTAAACACCCAATTCAACTTAGGTCACAACAAGTACTCATCAATATATCGCGTTCATCACCTGATTATGCTTAATTCGAGTAGTATAAGTACTCCTACCTCGCCTAACTGTAACGACTCGGAAAATGATAGGTTAAGCAAGAGCCTATGACTTTGTGTTGACTTTATAATGAGGTTCTATGAGGGGTTTTTATGTAATTTCGTTTTAATTGTGTTACATCCGACAATTTAAAATGAATATGAAGTAGCTTGAAATTGGAAGTAGTCACATTTGGAAAAAGTTCAGAACCTGGAAATTTGGTTAAGTGTGGGAAATCAGTGAGTTTTTGGCCAACTTTGAGCAGTCATAACTCCTATCTCAGGATGATCCAGGAGTAGTTCCAGTTATTTTTGGAAAGCCCTTGGAACGATCTTTCCAACGCCACCGAGTTTTCTCGATTCCGAGTTCGTATGAGCGAGTTATGCCCTTTGAAAGTTGGGCAGTTAGCAAGGAGTCCGTCCGGAAATTTAAGGGCATTTTGGTCTTTTCACAACTCTTTTCTTTTGAGGTTATATTATTGTGTTAGGCTGATTGTGGATCATTTTTGTTCCATTTTAAAAGAGTAAGAGTTAGGGTTCTTGAGTGAAGAAGAGAAGAAGAGGGGAAGAAGAAGAAGAAGAAGTTGGAGCTAGGATTGAAGATTTTGAGTTCTTTCTTCTTCAATTCTCGTGGGTTTTCAACTTAGAGGTATGGGGATCCTTTATCCTTGATTATTCTTCCTTTCAAGGAGCTCAATTCAAATGATTCAAAGTTCTTCCAAAAACACAAAAATCCTAATTTCGATTCTAAGCATGGGTTCTTGCATTAAATGATTTTTTTTATTTATGATTTACGTTATTAATGGTGTCTATTGATGGTTTTAAGAAAGAAATTTCCATGAACCCATGTCTTGGCAAGTTTCCTAAAGTTGGCTTATGAAGTGGGTTTATTATTTATGATTGAATGATGATGGAAGTATGCTTGGATTGAGTTGAATAGTTGACTTATATTATTATCTATGCTTATCTATTGTGAATTGATGGAGAGTTGAGGAATGGTGATTGTGGCTTGGGAAAAAGGGTAAGTGGACCTAACTTCATTGTTAAGGTAGAATTGATATAGAATTGTGATAGATTGATGTGTGATCCACTTATGGTGGAGGTGTTTACTTATTGAATGTATTGTGTTTATGGCCTTGGAGGCATTATATGAGGAATTGAAGTGTTGACATGATATCATATATGTGAATGTGATGTGAAGGACTTGAATGAGAATCAAATGAAGTAAAGGCAATCATGTTGTGAATATAAAGGTGTTCATGTGATCTCAAGGTGATCTTGTTTAAAGTGTTATTGTATTGTGATTGAAAGTGTGTCCTCTATTATTGTTCATATGTGATGATGATGGAATGTGAAGGATCTTTATAATGTGATGTGTGTCTTGACTTGGTAGACTTAGGTGCCTCTTCTTGATACATTAGAAGCTTTGTTGAATATGAATCGATAGGATATGGCATTCCTTTCGGATGTAAGTGACGAAACCTGTTTTTGAGCTGGATAGTGTTTGGTATTTTAGGCATATCTCTTGCTCTAGAACTTAGTTTGCAGTGAATAAATATGATTTGGAAAGCTAACTCGTATACCTACAACTTTTATGTTTATGTAAAATTCTAATTTAACTGTTATGGATACGAAATATGGGACGCAACATAGGGCAAGTTCTGCCCAGATTCCGAGAATTGAAATCCTGCATGACCAGCGGCTAGTGTCTTGACTATATCTTTTTGTACAAAATATATTTTGCGGTGATCCTTGTTTGTTTGCAACCCTAAGAGATGTATCTACATCTTTCATGAAGGTTATAAAGTCTAGTTATGCCATTTTCCTTTTCAAATCTAAGATGCAACATGAGGTACTAGGCTGGCCAGATTCACTGTTTTGGGAGCATAGTTGTATTTGTACATGCTAGGCTTACTTATGATGATGATCCTATTTTACGTCAACATTACTGAGCTAATAGAAGTTAAATAAGTTATGTAATTGTATTTCTAAGGTTGATATACTCGTGAACAAGTTGAGGTATGTGGGTTTGATTGTGGAAACCTTCCTTTCCACAAGTCCAACCATTTATCCTCTATTTCTACTTCAAGTTTATGGGTCCTTATGATTATTTATGAACTCTTGAATTATGGAATTACTACTACACATCCTATTATGGTCTATTTTGCATATTATCATGAAATGGAATTATTATGTGATGTTTATGGTTTTCATGCTTCCATGATCAAATTATGAAGGTTGATATATATGTATGTTGTTGGTGGGCTGATTTATATGGATTTTGGAATTGGTTGGACTTAGTATTCCTGAAATACAAGATTTCATTTACATGAACAATAGCCCACCTTGTGTTTGATAAAATGCCCATTTATAGAATTCTTAGGAAATGGAAGGTCCAATGTACGTCCTATGAATCGGATGGTTATATAATTACTGAAGTGATGATGAAATGGACACATGTATATTGTTTTCTCTATATAAGTGTTGTGAGTCGACCAAGCCTAGTACGGGGGGTAGTAGGCCCGTATAACCATATCGAGGGGTTGGTACCTTGGTTGCCTAGTACGGGGGGTAGTAGGCCCGTATAACCATATCGAGGGGTTTGTACCTTGGTCCCTAGCTCGGGGGGTGGTAGGCCCGGGTAACCACATTGAGGGGTTTGTACCTCTTTCGCCTCTCCAAGGGGGTGGTAGGCCTTGGAAATACTATATTGATGGTCACTCACCACACATGTACTATGCCCCACTAAATATGATTTATTTTATGTAAGCATCATTATACATATCATCTCATTAATATGCTATCTATCGGGTATGATTATGCACTTTGCCTATAAAGTCCTTATCTAAGGTAATCTTGGGGAACGCTTAAGTGTGCTTGAAGAGGATTGTGTGGGCGGTCACTTCTTGTCTCACTCAAGTGTGTCTTAAGGTTATATTAGGTAGAGGTCCTATGGTAATGAAATGACATGTGTCCTTCTAAAGTTAAGCATGGGTTGTATATGGATTTATGTTAAGTATATGTATGGTTGGCTATGGTCTTATATGTTAATGTTGACTTGTATTATGTCTCTTATACTTGTAAAGGAAAGGTTTTATCAAAGGACATGAAAGCATACATTTCTTGTAAATGTCCGTTGTGCATATTTTCTTGCATGGTCTCCATACTTAGTACTTAATTGTGCTAACCCCTTTCTTTCGCTTTTTGACTAAAGTGTAGGGATTTGGAGATGGTGATATGTCATGGCTACTTGATAGGTTTTTAAGAGTTGAAGATGAAGACTTGGTGAGTCCTCATAGATTCGAGGGCAATAACCAACATGTTCTTTTTATGTCTCTCTAGTATTTGCTTAAGTTTTGAGTGGGCTTAGTCCCAATGTTATATTCAAGTATTAGATGGTTTTGAGACATATTGTATAAAGTCTAGAAAGTCTTCCGCTTGCTATTTATTGAAAGTATCTTCGTGTGTGAAGAAAGTTTTTTTAATTCCTTATGGTTTTGGTGTCTATGCGATGAATGAATGCTAAGAGGCTTGTATTAGACCTCTTCGAGGTCGAGTACGCCGGTTACGACTAGGGGGTGCTCCCGGGTCGTGACACTAACGATAAGATCAAACTTATGAATTAGTGGAAAGAAGAACTTACTTTAAAACTGATTCCAACTTTTGCCTTTTCACACGAGGGAGACCATATTGGAGCCTCAAACTTTGATACTCGAACAAGGGTTTCAAATATTAGAGGTATTTTTGAATTCTGGAAGATGTAATTTTCTTTGATTCTTTAGGAACCGTTAAAGGGGAACGAAAATAGGAAAGAACTACACTCTCAATTTTAATATAGGTTATGCGTGAGTTGGGTTGGTTCGCTGGTGGTACTAGGTAGTGGACTACGGACCGTGAAATTGCCTGTGAAGGGCATCACGGTCCATGACCCTGACTTGGGTCAAACACTTGACTGCGGAAGACCACGGACCGTGAAGCTGCCCGTGAAGGGCATCATGGTCCGGAACCTATCCGTGACTGTGACTTAGAAGCTTGGCATTCATACCTGAGGTTCACGAGAGGCTAGATGGTCCATACAATCTATAACAGACCGTGAACCTTTTTCATGCAATGTCCAGTAGCTTTCTTAGGTTGGTCCTCAAGTTGACGGACCGTGAAAGTGCTCGTGAAGGTCACCACGGTCCGTGAAGTTCAGTCTGCACCAGTTTCTGCAATTTTCCCCCTAATCTCTCCTGCACGCATCAACACATAGTGACTCTATAAAAATAAAGAAAAATAAGGAAAAAGGGAAAATACCTAGTACAATTACATCATGGGTTGCCTCCCAAGCAGCACACAATTTAATGTCGTGGCGCGACGCAGGTTACTTGATTACTCAGATTTCATCAAATTTACATTCCTCTACAATCTTCACATCCTTAGGAACACCCAAATATACCTTGATTCGCTAGCCATTAGCTTTGAACCTCTCGCCCTTATCATTTTTCAGCTCAATAGCACCAGATTGAAACACTTGTGTGACCTTAAAAGGTCCAGACCATTTAGATCTCAACTTTACTGGAAATAGACGAAGTCGGGAGTTGAAAAGCAACAAAAATTCACCAGGAGTGAAGCTTCTTTTCTCGATATGCTTGTCATGATATAGCTTCATCCTCTCCTTATACAGTGCTGACCTCTCATAGGATCTCAAACAGAACTCATCCATCTCATTGATCTGATCCAACCTCAAGTTTGCAGTTTCGCTCCAACTTAGGTTTAACTTTTTCAACGCCCAGAGTGCTCTATGCTCAAGATCAACCGATAAATGGCATGCCTTTCCAAACACCAATTGGTATGGAGACATACCAATAGGCGTCTTGAAAGCTGTCCAATATGCCCATAGAGAATCATCTAGGTTCCTTGCCCAATCTGTCCTGTTGGCATTAACTGTCTTTGCCAAGACTGCTTTAATCTCCCTGTTGGAAACCTCTACTTGGCCATTGGTCTGTGGGTGATAAGGTGTTGCAACCTTGTGTTGTTTACCCCATACTTGGTCAGAAGCGCACTGAACACCTTGTTGCAAAAGTGAGAACCACTCTCACTAATAATTGCTCTAGGTGTTCCAATCCTTGAAAATATGTTTTTTTTTAGGAACACAACAATACTCTTGCCATCATTCTCAGGTAGCGTAACGGCTTCAACCCATTTGGATACATAATCTACTGCGACCAGTATATACTTCTGTCCATAGGAACTCACAAATGGGCCCATGAAATGGATGCCCCACACATCAAACAACTCTACCTCTAAGATAGGTCTCATGGGTAGCTCATGGTGCCGAGAGATGGCTCCTTGCCACTGGCACACGTCACAACTCCTCACTATATCTACTGCATCTTGATGAATTGTGGGCCAATAGTACCCATACTGAAGTATCTTGTGGGCTGTCTGAGCACCACCATGATGACCACCTACTGGAGATGAGTGACAGGCCTCCAAAATATGCAGCATCTCAGCTTCAGGAATGCATCGCCTGATGATGTTATCAATGCAAATCCTGTGCAAATATGGTTCATCCCAGAAATACTTACCTACATCATGCATGAACCTCTTTCTTTTTGCTGAAATGTTAGTCTTTCAGGCATTACATCACTAACAAGAAAATTAGCATAATCAACAAACCAAGGAATAAGGTCAAGAGTTGCAGCTAATACCTGCTCATCTGGGAATGTATCATCTATTTCAAGCTCACTCTCTTTCTTTTTTGCAGCCTCTAACCTAGACAGGTGATTAGCTACCTGGTTCTCACAGCCTCTCCTATCCTTCACTTTAAAGTCAAATTCTTGGAGAAGTAGCACCCATCTTTATTTGCCATGAGGTATCTTAGGGCAGCATCGTCTGTATGAATTATCACCTTAGTGCCCAACAAGTACGCTCGGAACTTTTCAAACGCATAGACCACCGCTAATAGTTCCTGCTCAGTGACTGTGTAGTTTTTCTGTGCCCTATTCAGTGACTAACTAGCATTGTAGATCGGATGAAACATCTTGTTGCGCTTCTGCCCCAACATAACTCCTAATGCAGTCCCACTGGCATAACACATTACCTCAAATGGCTCCGCCCAGTTTGGGCCAATGATCACTGGTGCTGAAATCAACTTTTCCTTTAGGCACTCAAATGCTTTGAGACATGCCTCATCAAAGACAAATTTCACCTCCTTCCCTAGAAGGTTGCACATGGGGTGTGCAATTTTGGAGAAGTCATTGATGAAACGCCTATAGAACCCGGTGCCTAGGAAGCTTCTAACACCCTTCACACAGATAGGTGGAGGTAAATTTTCAATATCCTTGATTTTGGCCTTGTTGACCTCAATCCCTTTATGCGACACTTTGTGACCAATGACTATGCCCTCCTTTACCAAGAAATGGCACTTCTCCCAATTTAGCACTAGATTGACCTCCTCACATCTCTGTAGATCCCTGCTAAGATTCAACAAACAGTCATCAAAAGTATCACCTACTATAGAGAAGTCTTCCATAAATACCTCTAAAGTGTCCTCAACCATATATGAGAAAATGGACATCATGGACCTTTGAAATGTTGCTGATGCATTACACAGTCCAAATGTCATGTGTTTAAACGCAAAGGTGCCATAAGGACATGTGAAGGTGGTCTTTTCCTAATCTTCAGGAGCAATTGATAACTGGTTGTAGCCAGAGTATCCATCTAAGAAACAATACCACCCTTTATCTGCAACCTATCAAGCATCTGGTCCATAAAAGGTATGGGGAAATGATCCCTCAAAGTCCACTTGTTGAGCTTCCTGTAGTCCATACACACTCGCCATCCAGTGATTGGTCTTTGTGGGACTAATTCATTTTTGGCATTTGCCACCACAGTCATACCACCCTTTTTGGGCACACATTGCACTGGACTGACCCAGTGACTATCAGAAATGGGATAGACCACCCCAGCATCTAACCACTTGATTATCTCTTTCTTAACCACCCCTTGCATATGTGGGTTTAGCCTCCGCTGGTGATCAATTCTTGGGTTGCAGTCCTCCTCAAGTTGAATCTTGTAGGTGGATATACTCGGAGGTATTCCAATTATATCAGCAATAGTCCACCCAATGGCCCTTTTGTACCTTCTCAACACCTTGATCACCTCCTACACCCGCTCCTCATTTAAATCTGTAGCCAAGATCACAGGTAAAGTGTTGTTAGTACCTAAAAATACATACCTGAGGTGACTGAGTAACAATTTCAGTTCCAGCACCGATGGCTCCTTAATGGATGGTTTTGCTGGAGGGCTTGGCCTGTTTTTCAAGTCGAGGTCCAATTTCTTTGGAGTATACGAGTGCGCTCCTATACCCTGCAAAGCATTCATGGTCTCTACATAGTCAGACCGAAAATCAGCATCAAAGTTCATCAGCATTGCTGCTAAGGTTTCAACAACCATCCTCTCTTCTATGGCTACCCTTATTTCTTCATTAGTAACCACATCTATTGCAGATACCACATTCATATCATTGGGTTGCTTCATTGACCTGCAAATATTAAACTTTACTTCATCCTTGTTAAGTCTGAACTTTAGCTCTCCTCTCTCAACATCTACCAAGGCTCTTCCTATTGCCAAAAATGGTCTTCCCAAAATGATGGGAACCTCAAAGTCCACTTCGCAATCCAAGATCACGAAATCAACTGAAAAGATGAAGGTGTCCACCTTAACCAGTACATCACAAAGGACTCCCACTGGCCACTTTACTGACTTATTAGCCATCATCAACCTCATTGTTGTGGGTCTTGGAACTCCCAATCCCAATTTCTTGTAGATGGCTAATGGCATCAAGTTGATGCTGGCTCCTAGGTCACACAAAAATTTTGCAAACTTAATTGATCCAATGGTGCATGGGATAGTGAATGCACCTGGATCTTCTTTCTTCTGAACCAGAGATCTGGTAGCAATGACATTGCAATGATGAATATCGTTAGAAAAATCAAGACTTACAGCTCTTTTCTTGGTAACCAAGTCTTTCATGAACTTGGCATATCCTGGCATTTGCTCCAGGGCTTCCACCAGTGAAATGTTTACTGAAAGCTGCTTCAACATGGCGATGAATTTTGTAAACTTCCCATCTTCAACTTTCTTTTTGAGCCTTTGAGGGAAAGGAGGAGGTGGTCTGGGAATCTGCTGTAAAGGCAGGTTTTCCTTGACCTCTTTCTCTTTTCTTCTTGCAGGTTGTGCTTTATGCTGAACATCCTCCGAGTCATCTACCTGTATAGTTTCATCCTCATCTCTACCTGCTTGCTCCAAGACATGTTCATGTTTGGTACCTGCAAAAATAGGGTCAGTAAGAACTTTACCACTTCTGGTGGCGATGGCCATGCAGTGCCCATCCTTCTTAGGATTTTGAATGGTGTCACTTGGTAGTGACCCATTCTTCCTCTGATTCAGTGAGGTTGAGAGTTGCCCCAACTGCTGCTCAATTTGTTTAATGGAAGTGGTATGAGAGTACACAAACTGACTCATGCTCGAGAAATCACCTCTCATTTCTTTGACCCCTGCATCAGTTGATTCAACTTAGATCCGCTGGAACTACCACTTACCCGGTCTCTATAGTTTAGGGGCACATAAACACCACTGCAATAATTCCTATACCCATCTCTGTTCTGCCAGTTTCGCTGATCTCTATTTGCTGGTCGATCATACTGACCATCCCTAGCATAGTTCCGACCTGCATTTATGGAATTATAACCCTGATTTCCAGAATTATAATTTTGGAAACCTCCTTAGTTCGGCAAATAGTTAGCTTCCTCATCAAGGTCAATATCCTGATCATCATACCTATTTTGCTATCCCACAACATTTACCTTTTCAGACTCGGCGACAATGTGGGTGTGAGAAGATCTATTTGCATCATCATATGCGCCATGTCTTGGTCCCTTTCTTCTTCCCTCTTTCTATATTCAGCTAAAAGCTCAAATGTATACCCAAGCTATCCTACCTCCGCATCTCTTGTGTATCATGCCCTGTTATTCTTTGATACCTCATCCAACAGCTGCATGCTCTCCGAGAATGACTTCCTCATAAATGAGCCTCCACAAACTACATTAACAACAGGTTTAGTAACATAATTCCGAGACCTATAAAAAGCCTGTTTCAGATGCCTTTCGGTAAGATCATGATTGGGGCATTTCTTCAGCTTTTGGCTAAACCTCCACCAAGTATCATGCATTGCTTCTCCTAGTAATTGCTTGTGTGTGCTAATCTAGTCCTTCATCTGCAGCTCTTTTGATTCTAGGAAGAATCTCTCCAGGAAATCTTCCTTTAGCTCAATCCAAGTTCTGATGGAATCATTTGGTATCTCATTCAACCAGTTTGTTGCCTCTGCAGTAAGGCACAATGGGAACAACCTCAACCTCAACCTCATTACTATTTAGTTGACTCCAGGAATTTCTTGTGACTTACATATTGTCACAAAATTCATTAGGTGCTGATTTGCATCATCACCAGCTGCACCCCTAAACATACCTTTCAGGTTCAACAATTGAATCATAGTGCTGGTGATTGTGAACTTAACACCTGGAGGTAGTGCAAGTAACACTATCGCTCAAGTGGCTCCAGCTCCATCCAAATCTGAATCATCTTCATCATACATCATGTGCGCTGGATGCTGAGCTCTACCCCTTGGAGCTATTGGTTGGCGTTGGGGAGGGATCAATCCATCCACTCCTCTATTCTCATCTACCACCCTAGGTTGGTTGTTACCGTCGTTCCGCTGAACACCTCTTGCAAAGGCTTCAACTTCTAGTCCCAACCTTTGTCTTTGTGCCTCAAGTTCTTATACATTCACAATTCTTCGAAGAGTCTTTTGGAGTTTTGAGTCGTAAGGATTCAATGGAGCTCCTTTACTCATGGTACTTGGCATACACAATAGCACTCACCTAAAAGAGATATAAACACAGAACAAAACGTAAAATTAGGAAATATAACTACAAATCGAAGAAAATCTAGTAAAACTTCTGAATTGAAATTCCCCGGCAGCGGCATCAAAATTTGATACGTCCAAAATTACACTTCAAATAAGAAGTGTAAACGGTCGATGCCAATTTACAAAACTCAACTAGGGTTGAGGTCGATCCCACATAGAATTTCTTTATAGATAAGGTTTCACTGTCGTGTTTATTTGAATATTATTATTATCTCCTAGACAAATAACAATGTAAAGTAAATTGGGTATGGTTGAATTGTTGTAATTACCAAAACTTGCGGTCAAAATCCAGGCTCAAGACTAACAAACTATTTCGTTGTAAGATTGATTCGATTAATTAAGAGAAACTAGGATTGTGTTCACCATAACATTAGTTCCAGTGTTCTCCAGTAATTTGAATGTCAGGCAAATCAATGTTTATAGAATCCTTGCGAGTTAAATTTATCTAACGCTTCTCAGCCTAAAAAGATAATGATCACTCATGTTCTCTCAACCTTAGAATGTTACTAACATTGAACCTCGCTTGAAATGATATGGTGTTAAAGATCTTTTCTCTCGAACTCGAGCGTTAACTCCAATTTGTTAGTTTAATTCAGCTTTTTCCTAACTGGTATTTTTCTCTCAAACAAATACAAAATACAAGATCGTGTAATGCGTGCACTCACTAGACTAAAATGATATTGTGAGCTAAAAACTACAGGTTGTAAACACAAACTGCCTTTTACTCATTTTATGAAATCACAACTAGAATATCGTCATAGATCTCACAACGCCAGTCGTGGTGTTTAGCCACTCATGCTTTCATATAAACAATCAGTAATTAAGAATAGAAACATATTAAGAAAGACTTACAAAAAGTAATTAGCAAATCAACAATCACTTTGATAATCTGATAGTCTAAATCTGAATTTCCAACTGATAACAATAATCAAAAATCCAATAATCGAAAGCTAAGAGTAATACTGTGTTCTTAGTCGTAAAACGTAACATAATGAATAATATTCCAAAAACGACCTAAAGTAATTCAAAATAGACTATTTAAAATGAGTCCTAGTTGAACTAGGACTAAAATGTCGGGTGGCTCTACGACCACTTCTATTGCCCGTATAAGGCTTCATGAACCGTGAAGCCTTGCGTGAACTTCCCTTGGAACTTCCCAAAAATTGCCCTTCAAACTTGATCACTAGAAAATAAACCACGGCAAGCACAACGTTTCGTAGTTAGGACCACGACTCGTGAAGTGGTCCGTGGTTTTCACTTGGGTTTCAAATTTCTTCCACTCTTCAATACCTTCACTGGAAACTGCACCACGACAAGCACAACGGACCGTGGAGAGGACCACGGCCTGTGAAGTGGTCCGTGGTCTTCACTTAGGTTTCAACTTTCTTCCACTCTTTAATTCCTTCACTGGAAACTGCACCACGATAAGCACGATGGACCGTGGAGATGACCACGGCCTATGAAGTGGTCTGTGGTCTTCACCTGGTTATTCCTTCTCTTCATCTTCTCAAGGCCCAACACTGCCTCACTTTCACGAGCTCAACCACGGTCCGTAAGAAAGTTAACAGACCGTGAAGTTGGCCGTGAACTTCGCTTGATCAACATCAGTTCTGCTTCTTTTTCTACTTTTCTATACAACGCAGATTGTGCCTACTCATTTAACTAACCCATCAAATAATCCAAAATTTCACTTAATTCCAGTATTAGTTCATAGTTATTAAGCATCAAATGTGCCACAATTTAGCGGCACATCAGTCACCACGGCCCGTAAAGGGTCCCGTGGTCTGATGTCTAGGCTTGGTGACATCCAAGTCATGACTACGGGCAGGTCAACAGACCGTGGACCCTATCACGGTCCGTGAACCCTGCCGTGGTTCACTGGTTCATGTAAGTTTTCTGCAATTTTTTTATAGGTCTGGTTTTTGAGGTGTTACAGAAACATTAAGGACTAGTTCTACGGTTCCCATTTACGAGTCATCGTTCAGTCAACAAACTGTAGATGTGATCCATAGAATTTAAGTCCAAATTCAGCTACAACTTTAGGTCTACCAGTGCACAATATGAACCATCAAAATTCTTATGGTTCGTATTCTGTAGTCGTATACTCCAGGTATGTTTTTAGATTTTTTAAGTGTGAAGTTTATCTATTTCTACGGTTTGTAGGAATACCTATAGACTGTAGATGGGTTTTTGCCAGTCCTTGTTAAATTAAATCGCTTATCCTACCCGCGACCCTCTTAAATAAAATCATTAAATTTTAAATCCATCCCCCATTATACTCATTCATTCAACCATTACATAATTACATAGCTTCCCGCCCTTTAACATCCACGATCATAACCCCTTAATTGCACATTCCATCATATAACCCCTTTATCCCTTTTCTTTCTCTTCCTATTTCTCTTCTTCCATTTTTCCAAAATTCCGTTCAAGTCTTATACTAGTATTGCAGGTCAGTTAGAGGGATATAGCAGGAATTCAAGTGTCACATCACTCAGATCACTTTGAATTTACACAAATACAAGTATGGGCAAGTCCCTACTACTTTAGTGGTTTGAAATTGAAGTTGAAATTAACTTAACCTAGGGTTGTGATGCTTGTTATTGATGTGCTAAATTGTTTAAAATCAACCCTTGGTATTATAGTTTGTCAGTGCTATCAATTATTTGCATAGGTGTCATAGTTTTTTTAAATAAATTAATCCTAATTGTGAAGTTGACTCAAGGGTTTAAATTGTGGTGCTAGTTATTGTTTTGATTAAATTGCACAAGTAAACCCCAAGGATGACGGTACTATGTGAATGTATGAATTAGAAATGCATACAAATGTTAGAATTAAGATTAGGCTGATAAATTTTGTAAAGTTGTGTGAAATAATCACACAATCTTAGGCAATTTGTGACCTACGAAGGTCTTCTACGGACCGTAGATCCATCTTTGACTCGTAGTTGCCTTTCATAGATAAGCCTAAAGGACCAGTGCTAACTATTTGCCATACATCATTGCACGGATGCTCTCTACGGGTTGTAGGATATCCTACGAATCGTAGATAGGACTCAAACAAGTTATCTGATAGTTGAACTTAAATGAGAAGAACTATGTAGCCTATCTATGAGTCGTAGGATTTTCTACGGATCGTAGATAAGTCTCGTAGTTCATTAATAAAATACAGTAGCTCAAGTTTTGAACTATGAGACTGACCTACTGCCTGTAGAATCTTTGATGAATTGTATTGTCAGTTCATAGTTCCAACTAATGCAAATTGAAACTTGGTCTTCCTTCCTACGGTTGGACCCTACGGGACGTAAAACCTTCCACGGTTGGTAGGAACCCAACCGTCGGACCAAAAAACAGTGTAGTGTCTACAAATTTTCTTAGTTTCATTGATTTATTTTTAGTTTTTATTGCTTTCTTCTACCCTTTTCTTTGTTACTAACAAGTGTTCCCATAGGTACTATGCCGCCAAAAGGTAATTTAAGAAGTGGGGGAACATACACCGCACGTTTTACTTCTTCGTATCAATTACTGGATAAACCCACATATGATGAACAAAATGGATCGGAATACAACTTTGGCATGAGATATGACTCACCTAGGGCACCTCGGACCACCAGATACCAATCCCGATAACTAGAGACGATCCCGAAACCCAGGTAGTATAAAAGAACCACCCTAAGCATCGACTCTCCATTCTAAAGAGGGAGGGGGCTGATACACCCAAATTAAGCCCCCCTAAAGAAGTATAAGCAGTAGTTGTCAAATAAATAACCTAACTGAAGTTAAGATCGATCCCACGAGGAATATGGTCTAGACTTAGGCTAATTTACTGTTGATTGTACGTTCAGTCAGCTAACTTCATAAACTAGGGGGATTTGTAACACAAAGTAATAATTGATTATATTGAAGTAACAAGTAACATGTAACATGATTCACAGTTTGTAATATCAACATGAGATGAAACTAGGGTACTTGTGTTCCCCACAAGTTCTTAACACAGGTGTGTGCTATACTAACCCTTACCCTTGACTCATATTAGCCCTCACTTATTTAGGTTAGGCTGTTATTTAGTGGATTATCATGCTAAATATCCATTATTTAACCTCTTTCTCATTCATTACTTCCTTGGTCGGGCAAGTAGGAATGAGGCGAGTTCTAACATTGTGCACCATTAAAAAACATTCAAATGAAGAGATTAACAATAAATGCATAAACACTACTCCAGAATTACTTAGTTATTAGTTTTACGTTGTTAATTACTTATGGTTTCTACAACCCTAGTTGTGGATTTAGTTACTGACTTCACATATCAGGACACTACTTCGGTTCAAGTGCCAATGATCGTGTGTAGTGATAGAACCCAACCAGGGGTTGGGATCATTCCCAGAAGGGGTGGTTTCGAGAATTAATATAAAAATAAAATTAAGTTCTAATCAGTCATAGCTATAAATATTAACGAATTAAAACATACAAAATATAAGGGATGACGCAAGCGTCAATTATTAATGGGGGGTTTGTATTCGATTAATGAACAAAAAATGACAAAAATATAAAGAAACGAGATAGGAATATGGGATAAAAGACACTACCAGGTAGATGCTATTGATAGTACATCGCTAAATATTTGTAACTAGGCTAGACTTTAGTGGGGGTAAATTCTCTCTCGAGCAACTTACCCCAAATAAACTTGGTTTCTCTCGAACACCGAGTTGCCACATTTAAGCATAGCCTCCGCCTTAGCCCAATCACTTTCTTGAGCAGAAAGTGTGGGAGAGGGCCTAGGATTCACTCTCTTGAGCTGAACCCACGACGACCCAATAACCACCCGTTATCAATTTAGTAGTCTTAGTTTTAAAACCCATCTCTCGAGCAAGACAAAAACACTAAGATGAAATCGTATTTGCAACTACAATCTCATTAAGTTCAAATACAACTACTACATGAAATCACATTTAAACAACGAATATACCAATAATAAGCAACACCCAACAGTAAATTTAACACATATTCACAGAATCACACTCCAAGAATTGGGGTTTTAGCTAGACATGAAAGAGAGATAGAAATCGATACCAACAAGTGTTTCCATCAAGTGGGTATGATTAATAAAGTCTTTAAACACGTCAAGGATGAAAATTCTTCGAGACCCACTTCCACTTTCTTGGAATTGAAATCTTCAAGTTCAAGCACAATGTCTCCAAAAACTCTAAGAACTAAAATTGAAATATTCTTAGTCTCAAAATAAATTTCTCTCTAAAGTCTGATACTAAGCTAGCAATTTAAACAAGTATTTATAGTGTTTGAAATTTGCGCTACGGAGGATCATTCGGCGCAGTTAGTCGGGATCACCGACACACTCGACGATCCGCCCTTTGGCCTGGTTCATCACCTTTCTGCTTTTGCCTTCAGCATTCTCACGTTTTGAGGCATTGAGCGATAGAGTGCTGCTTCGCGGAACTGCTCGGCGACGCACCGACTACTCCTTTTCATTGTAGACTTGACCTTCTCCTTTAGGGCTCAGCACACTGGAACATTCGGCGGGATTTAGGACCTTTTGGATACTCGTCTAATAGTTTAGGCGATCCTCAAGAAGTCTTTTCTCCGTTCTTTCAACCGCTTTGTCCCTTTTTGCTTGATAGCGTCCAAGCTTTGTCTCTCAATCCGAATACCTGAAAACTTAGGGGTTTACATCAGTTATGGAGACAAAATATGCATTTGAGGACACTAGTTTTATTAAAATGTAGCCCTAAATGAGTCCAAATGGTGGACTCATCAACACCCCCAACTTAAACTTTTGCTTCTCCTCAAGTTCAGCAGTTCAAAAAGGATGTCTTAAACAGTGCTACACAAGACTCAATCATGAATGTACACAACAAGGCTTAACTTACTCATGCAAGGATCAATTGTATACTCGAAGACTCAAGTTGTGACACACCATTATTAATGATTCTAAAGCTCACTATACTTGCTTCAAATGCAAGTTCGACCTCAACAAAGGTATTCAAATGCCCTTACACAAAGAATGATTCCATATTCACACACAATGGTTTAATCATTTAATGTTTCGGAATCAAATGCAACACTCACTCTCATAAAGAAGAAGACAACGCATGCTTTCACCCATAGGTTTACCCATATTTTCCAATCAACAATTGTTTCAGCTCACTCAAGATAAAAAAAGGTCTTTTCAAGGCTTGTAATAGGGCTGAGTGCAATGGTATGGTCATTTAGGCTCAGTGACTTTTATCCTTGTGAAATATGGTGCTTTCAACACTCCCTTACTTCTTCTTTCATCATTTTCTTTAGTGCTCATAAGTCATCCAATTATTCACTTCCATGGATTGTTCGGAATCCCCTTTCTTTCTCATAACTTTATTTCACAAATTTTTCTTTTTCTTTTTCTTTTCTTTTCTCTTTTGTTTTTGTATGGAGGGGTTCTATTTTTCTCAACACCATGGGTTGAAGGGGACTTTTCTTGCACTTCTTGACTTGCCTTCTCTTTTCACCACACCCCAACTTAGGCTTTTGGCCTAAGTTAGCAATTTGATCAACCACAATTCAAGAGGATTATAGGTAGCGGATTAAGAAAGGTCATGCCTTCATCAAGTTTCTTCCAAAGACAAGTAAGGCTCAAGGGGTGTTCAACAGAGGTTCACACACTCACAAGGTAGGCCATAAAAAAAGTATATGTCAAATTGGCTCACACTGTTCGAAGTTTCCTAAGATCCTATCAAGAGATAGGACCAATGGGGAAAATTCTAGGTGTTAGCATGCATGGTTCACTGTAAGCTCATCACGCAAGGCATCGACACCAAAGTCAAACAAGACTCCAAACTTTCGCTAGTGCGCAACATTCATCACAAGAGAATCAATTCGATAATTGGCTAGTCACAACGAGATGCAAAGAGTTCACATATTGACTATGTAACTTTACTTGGTCTCATCGTAGCCGCACATTCATGTTCATTCGATTATGAGCACTGTTTGAGTCATCAATATTGATCAAAATTGAGACTCAAATTTGCCAAAGAACAGCCACATTCAAATGCATACAAGAGGTGGCAAATATTTTTCAGAAGGCTCAAAAATCATTTTCAATTTAAAATCAAGGAGCCACAAGCTCAAACATCCATGAAAAGCAGTATAAAACACAATGACCCAAATATATCAGCAAAACACGAACATCAATATTCACACAAAAGGTGGGCCCCACCCCACCACAAGCAAAAACCATTTGTCCGTAAATGCAAATAACATTATATCTAGAATTGAAAATAAAGAAAGACAGAGAGGGAGGTAAAGAGGGGATCTTGTCTGTGCAGTCTCTCTATCTCTCTGGGCCTCAGTGCCCAGAGTAGCATTCTATACTTGGGCATCAGTGCCTGGAGTCACCTCAGGAAGAACAATAGTGCCAGATTCACCAAGTTCTGCTAAGTGTGAGTCTGCCAAAAAGACATGCACCTCTCTGTAGACTCCCCAAGTCCACGAAGGAATATTAGGGTCTAGGGTAATGGTCTTCCTAGAAGAAGTGGGCCTCTTACCCCTGCCTTTCCCAGTGGTTGTGGGTAGTTTTGTAGCTTTGCCTTTCGACGTAGCTGCATCCTCATTTATCGCAATCCCTTTGGACTTCTCTTGGGCTGGTGTTATTCTTTCAGCAGCTTTTGATTTAGTCATGTCTGCAAAATCTCGAAGAGAAGTTACTAAAACTTAAAGAAAAGCACAACAGAGCAATCTCAGACAGACTCGCCAAACCAGAGGGTGCATCGCTGAATATCTTGGGTGAGCTAGATCGAGCTCGCCGAAGTAATTAGCTCTAAAACTGCAACAAGTAGGCGATGGGGGAACCACTCGGTGTGTCGTCGGTAGCTTTCAGTGAACAAGGACAGGCCCGCGGAAAGTTCCAGTGTATAAAGGTTCAGGGGTGCAGACAAAGGGTGAAATAAAAGCCTTTTGGCGAGTCGCCAAGTGCTTTTGGCGACATCAAGTTTCTTGCTGATGGTTACATAATCAATCATCAAATAAAGCATGAAATCAAGGGAGAGTTGGGGACATTAGGCGAACCGCCGAGTAGTTCAGCGAGCTCGACCCAGGTCACCAAACGGCTCAACGTGCCTATTTTCAAGCCAACTTCTCAAATTCAACCCCGCGACCCTTAAAATTAAAATCAAAGCATGCACTAGTACAATTAAGGTAGGACCCATAGTACCCAAACACAACCCTTCATATTTTTATCCAGTTTAAGGCATACAATTACGGGAATTAAACAATCACAACTACTCGAGCAAGATTATCAAATTAAATCATGCATTCAAACAAATTAACTCTTAGCATAGAAACCCAACACAATTCAACACGATAATATCATTGCATTTAAGTATGAAATCGATAAAAATAGCTCAGGGTTCGAAAACCAACCTTTGATACTGAATAAACTGGGATTGAATCACTAGGCATCAATGTAATCCAAGTTCCAAGCACAAATCGAGACTAAAACACTTAGAGAATGCAAAAATAGGGAATAAAGTGCAGGTGTGCGGTTGGGAGAACGAAAATGCATAAAAGTGAAAAAGTTTGAGAATTTAAACCTTTCGCTTAAAAAACCATCAAGTTCTTGCCCACTCAGCGACATTAGTTGTGACCACCGAACCATTCAGCGTCATGCTGAGCAATCACTTACTTCACCGAATTTTACAGAACCCCTAGTCAATTTGGGAGTTCAAACGGCAGTAAAAATTGGAATCGCCGACCTGGTCGGTGACTTGCCAATAATTTCTTGGGCCCGTCGAGTTTCACAGACTCTCTCTTAAAGTTGTCTTTAGTCTAACGGCGGTTTGAGTTGGAGTTGTTGACCTCTTCGGCGATGCGCAAATTGGACTGTTTTACTCGCCAATCTCCTTTTTTCCTAACATTTCCCACACTTTATCCTACACAACCAACACATAATTATTTTACAAAAAAACAAAAAGCAATAAAAATAGGGTTTTGGGTTGCCTCTCAAATAGCGCCTTAGTTAACGTCATGGCACGATGCAAGTCCACCTTCAAGCCTCATTCTTGGGGTTAGCAATAGTATCACTAGGCAAACCCCCCTGTGGTCTTGAATTGAGATGAGACGATATGTGACCCATTTGGGTCTCCAACTGCTTTATCGGCACTAAATGGGAGGTGGCGGTCTGGCTAAGGGTGGACACATCTTCTTTTATTTCTTTTAAAAATTTGTCTGACCCTTCAACTTTGTTGAGGATACGAGAGAGCATATGCTCAGACCTACCACATTTCGAATCCTTTAGCTTTTGGCGCTCATGGGGAGGCACATACATGTCCTTCTCTTCATCTTTCCAGTTAGGATTTTGGTCTTTCCATTCTCTATCACGATCCTTCCAACAATCCTCTCTATCCCAACCTTGATTACCACCCTTCCTCGGGTAGTTTGAACGATAATCACCGCCTTGGTTGGCTAGAAAATTTACCTCCTCATTATACAAGGCTTCAAACTTCGTCTCCTCAAGATTTGCACACCCGACCCCCACGGCATTGACACCACGGGCACTAGCCCCCATGACATTTTTGGATAAAATGTCAAGCTGTGTCATAATCTTGGCCATGTTTTGGTCTCTCTCATGATCTTTCTCCATCTGCTCCTTAGATAGCTTGAATGTGAGAAAGGAGACCTAGTCTTCACGAGTGCACCACACTCTGTTAATGGTCGTCATACCATCTAAGAGTTGAGCTGCTATTACATACGGTTGTTGCATCAAACCTCCAAGTGAAAGTTGGTCAGCAACACCTTTGTTTACCGAGTCTAGACTTTGGTAAGAATACTGCAGCAAAACGTTGTCGGGCAGACCATTAGTTGAGCATTAGAGCACCAACTTTTTGAATCGCAGCCAAGTCTCATGGATTGGCTCACCCTTTAGACGTTTAAAACTCTGAATGCTGTCCCTAAGAGTCATCATCTTCGAAAGAGGGAAAAATCACACTTGCAATGCGTTTACCAATTCCTCCCAAGAAGTGATGGATTCGCGTGGCAACTCAGCTAGCCACTTGTACTCCTCTCCCATCAATGAGAAAGGGAATAACCTTAACTGTAATGACTCCTGAGAGATATTTTTGAAAGAGAATGGGCCGCACACATCCACAAAGTTTTAAAGATTCTCGTTAGGGTCCTCATGAGCTAATCCACTGAAAAGTTCCTTTAGTTGCAAGAGTTGCAACATAGTGCTTGTTATGTGGAACATTGCATTTCCCTCAGTTGGAGGTAAACGGATGGCCCCAATACCTCCCATGAGATGGGGGTCATTAATGTTGGGCTCTTGGAAATCGTTGAGATTTTCGATGTCATCTTGGTGGCCCACCTAGGTGCCATTGCTGCCATTGACACTCATGCTTCCTGCTTTCAACATAAACAATTGAAACAAAACTGCAAATTAAGTAAGTAGAACTACCACTAATAAGAACAAAAATTTTACTAAACTAAAAATTCTCAAATAACACCATTCCCCGGCAGTGGCGCCATTTTGACTTCACGTATTAGGATACTACTTCGGTTCAAGTGCCAATGATCGCGTGTAGTGATATAACCCAACCAAGGGTTGGGATTGTTCCCAGAGGGAGTAGTTTCGAGAATTAATAGAAAAATAAAATTAAGTTATAATAAGTCATAGCTATAAATATTAACCAATAAAAACATACTAAATCTAAGGGGTGACGCAAGTGTCAATTATCAATGGGGGCTATATATTCGATTCATGAACAAAAAATGACAAAAATATAAAGAAACGAGATAGGGAGACAGGATTCTTGGGATGTGATAGCAATATGGGATAAAAGACACTACCGGCTAGATGCTATTGATAGTACATCGTTGAATATTTGTAACTAGGCTAGACTTTAGTGGGGGTAAATTCTCTCTCTCGCAACTTACCCTGAATCAACTCGGTTTCTCTCAAACACCGAGTTGCCGCATTTAAGCACAGCCTCCGCTTTAGCCCATTCACTCTCTCGAGCTGAAAGTGTGGGAGAGGGCCTAGGATTCACACTACAAGAAAAAGCCTTATTTAAGGCCAACATTTAAGGACGAGTGAATTATCACGTCTCTAAAAGTATATCTATTAGGACGAGATTATATTTCGGTCCTTATTTGTACATTTTATTGAGAAGGTATTAAATCTAGTCCTTAAAAATTTAATTCACTAGTCCCAAATTATATTGAGGGCCTTGAGCGGGAAAAAGTTCGCCAATTTTAATACTAAAATATTAAAAAAATGAAATTTTCAGCTTTAACAAAATTTTAAGCGCTAAAATAAAAGTGTATTGAAGGTAAATGAAAAGACCATCGTCTTTTTCCTCATAATACAACAGCCCATCCTAATGCCCTAGTTTGAGCTCTAGATCACCATTGCAACTGATCATCAAGGTCATCACTTTGCCCTCTTCACGTTTTTTGCTTAATCTTGACGTTTCTTGATGTTCCTCTGCCCTAATCGCGTCTATTTGCTTGTATAGTTGCTGCTATTCTCAAAATAAAATTCCACCCCAGCTTTGCTCGAAAAAGAATTATAGGTTGGTTCCTCTTCCGATCGAGTTGTTGTGTTTCTTCTATATCTTTTGTTGATGTCATTTTTTCATTGTTATAGTCAAGCTACTCTTTTTTTTCTTCCTGCATAATCTTATCTTGATGTTCCTCTGCCTAATCCTGTCTTTTTTCTTGTATCGTTACTGCTCTGCTCAAGATAGAATTCCACCCCCAACTTTGCTCGAAACGAAGTTTCAGGTTGGTTCCTCTTCCATTCGAGTTGTTGTGTTTCTTTGATATGTTTTACTGATGTCGTTTTTTCATTGTTGTATTCAAGCTGCACTCTTTGTTCTTCCTGCTTAATCTTGACGTTACTCTCCTAATCGCGTCTTTTTGCTTGAATCGTTGCTGCTCTGCTCAAAACAGACTTGCACCCCAGCTTTGCTCGAAACAGAATTCCAGGTTGGTTCCTCTTCCAATCGAGTTGTTGTGTTTCTTCTATATGTTTTATTGAGGTCGTTTTCTTTATTATTGTATTCAAGCTACTCTATTTGTTCTTCCTCCTTTTTAACTCCTGTAATTGAAAAATAGAGCCAATATAATGGACAATCAAGTTCCATAGATAAAACTCCATAGCAGTGACTCCTATATCACCTGTCGTATATGCATATAACATATATATCACGAATAGCCTATGAGGATTCAGTTCGTAGACAAAAATGTATGCCAAATACAATAATTAAGGGAGCCCCATATATGTATAGTCTAACTTAATTTACATCTAAAATAGGGTGCTAAATATATTTTGTTGCAGAATAACCAAGTGTGCTACAGATACAAATTGATACAAGTGTGAAGCTTACACTCCACCATAGTCAGTTCAAGCTTTAAATGTCACTAAAACAAAACTAATTGAGTACATGTGTTTAACCTCGTTTCATAGGTCGCTGAACATAAGATTTATTGGGATCTTCTGTTTTCAACTTTGGAGGCTGAATTTCTCATTTCTTAACCTGCAATATAAGGTAATAACAGTCTTACCTTCTTCGTCCCTTCATGAAATCTCTCCAACTGTCACCTTTAAATAAACAGAAGAGAAGTTTCAAAACTCAATATAGTAAGTCTAGATTTTGAACATGTTGGCTGTCTTAACTGTACAATTTCATATTATCATGAAGATTAGGTTCAATACGATTATCATGTTTGTCACTAAGGATTGTGGTAGGATGGATATAATTCCTAAACCTTTAACCAGAAGCTTTACTTTGAGACCTGAAAATGGAAAATAATCTGGTAGAGAGCGCATCTCTGTTTAACGAGTCTTACACAACAGTTGTCCGAATTAGTCGGTGCCCCAAAACAGATTCCAAACATGGAGTGGAAAACCAAAAAAAAGATTAGTATGTTCATAAGAACCCAATCACCTATGTTACTAGTTGTATCATTTGCTATAGAAAAAAAAGACACTAAAGATTCAAAAAACATTCTTCATTGTAAAAGTACAATTACATAATAGATGACATAAACCACTCAAGTTCATAGGCGATTGACAACAACTTTATGTTCCTGAAATCATGAGAGTCATTTGCTCGGCTCCTGTAGCATCATGTCTTAGGTTCTTAGCTAAGAGATGAGATATCCATGACCCAGCACAGGGCCAGAACCATTATGTGTCGTTGTATTTCTGATAAATGGAGTATGATAGGATTTTATATTAATCCTTTCATGCTATGCACAACTGCATGACTGATATATATATATATATATATATATATATATATATATATATATATATATATGAATTTAAATTTAATTCTCAAACTTAAACAAACATTCACCTCTATTATGATTTAGTGATGGAAAATGTGGTGTTTTGGAGTTTAAACTTATAACCAATGTAGCTATAGTTGGAATTGCAAGTTTCCTTTATTCTTTCTTTATGTATTAGTTTGAGGATGCGATTAAGTAATTCTTAACATTAGGATAAGTTAGTTATGAGCCAAGACTTTTTAATCACAAGCGACTACCAACAAGAATTTTTTAATCACAAATGACTATTTTGTGTAAGTACAAAGCTATAGAAGATTACATGTTTTAAGATAAGTAATCTTTTATGTTTCTTAGTGCAATCTGATTATTTTTTTGTTAAAAAATGCATTTCAATCATTTTTGGAATCCAAAAAGTCACATGTGAGTTGAGTGAGATGTACAATAAGCTTATCTATCAAATAGTTAGATACTCCATTTTATCTTATCTTAAGATGAGTTAAATGGAACACCATGAATAATTCTTTTAGACAAGTAGTGTACGTTTTAAGAAGTTGTGTATCAATCATAACACACATTTCTATTTTGTGCATCTAATTATAACAAGTTGTATGTATCTTAGTATTTTTTTTATCCTTTATCTTTTTTAATATAACTTTTATGTACTTTTCAAGGTTATGGCTCCTAGTAAGCAATGGATGCAACTAGTTGACCATCGGCTAGATGAAACCTATTTAGTAGGTGTGCAAAAGTTTTTGGATTATGCTTTTCAAAAAACAGGAGAAGAATATGAAATACGATGTCCATGTGTCAAATGTTACAATACAACTTTAGGAACTCGTAAAACAGTTGAGACACATTTACAAGTATATGGAATAATTAAGAATTATACTTTTTGGTATCACCATGGAGAACATTTGGGTGAGCCATTGTCAGAATCTGAATTTGAATATGAAGATGGTGATGAAGTAAAAGAATGTGAGAGTGAGGATGAAGTAGAAGAACTATTGAGAGATCTATATCCTAATCTTGATGGAGGAACTACACATACTGATGGTGATGATGTACTTGAGGAGGAACCAAATGTTGAAGCAAAAAGATTTTATAGCCTATTGAAGGATTTCGAGCAGCCACTAATCAAAATTCCAAAGCTTCAAAGCTTTCCTCTTTGATTAAATTGCTTCACATCAAAAGTATGGGTCGTTGGAGTAATGCGTCATTTACAATGTTATTGAAAATGTTGAAAGAGGAGTTGTTGCCGGATGGCGTCGATTTGCCAAACTCATATTATGAGGCAAAGAAGATAATTAAAGAACTCGGCCTTTCTTACAACAATATTGATGCTTGTACTAATGATTGCATGTTATACTGGAAGGAGGATAGCCAACTCGATTCTTGCAAAGTTTGTGGGGCGTCTAGATGGAAGATAGCAACACATAGCGGGGAAACAAGGAATAAAAAAGGAAAAAAAATAGCATCAAAGAGCTTACGCTATTTTCCTTTAAAGCCTAAACTTCAGAAATTGTTTATGTCTACAAAGACATCTACTTTTATGACATGGCATAAGGATAAAAGAGTTGATGATGGAATAATGAGGCACCCAGCTGATTCAATGGCATGGAAGTCATTTGATGAACTTCATCCTTCATTTGCGGCCGAGCCTCGAAATGTTCGACTTGGACTTGCTAGTGATGGATTTCAGCCATTTCGAAATTCAAAAACCTCACATAGCATTTGGCCTGTGGTACTTATTCCTTATAATTTACCACCTTGGTTGTGCATGGAGCAAGAAAATTTTATTTTGTCAATGATTATTCCTGGTCCAAATGGCCCAGGAGATGCAATTGATACACATCTTCAGCCTTTAATAGAGGAATTGAAGGAATTGTGGGAAGTTGGCATTGAGACATATGATGTGTCAGCTAGAAAGAATTTTAAGTTGCATGCTTCTTTGTTGTGGACCATTAATGACTTTCCAGCATATGGAAATTTATCTGGATGGAGTACAAAAGGAAAATTGGCATGTCCATGTTGCAATAAAGACACTTCATCAACTTGACTAGCTAATGGTAAGAAGCAGTGTTATATGGGTCATCGACGTTTCCTTCCTCATAATCACAAATGGAGGAATGAGAAGAAGTCATTTGATGGTACAAATGAGAGAATACCCCCGCCACAAATGCGTTCTGGTA
Source organism: Solanum okadae (assembly GCA_036553675.1). Taxonomy (NCBI): domain Eukaryota; kingdom Viridiplantae; phylum Streptophyta; class Magnoliopsida; order Solanales; family Solanaceae; genus Solanum; species Solanum okadae. Next base: position 30,894,898 of record CM071678.1, read on the forward strand.
TTGAGATACTTAATCAAATGAAGGATCTTGAAGGGATGCAATTATCAAAGGATCCAAAGAACAGGAAGAAGATATCACATGAAAATCGAAAGGATAATTGGAACAAAAAATGTATCTTTTTTGAACTTCCATATTGGAAGAGTCTATTGTTGCGACATAATTTGGATGTTATGCATATTGAAAAAAATATATGTGATAATATTATGGGGACAATCATGAATGTCAAAGGAAAGACCAAGGACACAATTAAAACTCGGTTAGATTTGCAAGAAATGGACATTAGGCCAGAATTGCACCCTATCCAAAATGGGGAGAAAATTGAAATTCCAACTGCATGCTACACATTGTCTCCCGAAGAGAAGCACAAGTTATGCCTTTTCCTAAAGAATCTAAAGGTTCCTGATGGATTTTCATCTAATATTTCTCAATGTGTGAACCTAAAAGATCGCAAGATATCTGGGTTGAAAAGTCATGATTTTCATGTTCTTCTTCAACATCTACTCCCTCTTGCACTTCGTGGTATGTTGTCCAAAGAAGTGTGTGAACCTCTTATTGAGTTATCTTTATTTTTTAGTGTTCTTGGATCAAAGGAGTTGAGAATTGATAACTTGGAACATATTGAAGCTCAAATTCCCATTACACTTTGCAAGTTAGAAAAGGTCTTCCCTCCTTCATTTTTTGATGTCATGGTTCACTTACCTATTCATTTAGCTACTGAAGCTAAGATTGCTGGACCGATTCATTATCGATGGATGTATCCTGTGGAATGATGGTTATATTTTCTAAAATCTTTCATTGGTAATAGGGCATGTCCTGAAGGTTGTATTGCAGAGGGCTACATTGCAAATGAATGTATGACCTTATGCTCAAGGTATCTGCGTAGAATTGACACAAAGTTTAATGGGCCCGAAAGAAATTATGATGGGGTTTAAAGCAATCTAATGGAGGTTTATCACTATTTTGTCAACTTGGAAAAACTCTGGGAGCTAAAACTCCATTGAGCTTGAAGCAGATAAATTAGAGCAAGCACACATATACATACTGAAAAATTGTGATGAAGTCATACCATATCTCGAGTATGGAGAGTTCTTTCATATCTTCTCATTATTATTTCCATACGATTATTTCTTTTTATATGATATTTATGGTTCACTTCAATTTTGTAGAGAGTTTGCACAAACTCATGAGAATGCATGCCACTAGTCTGATGTAGAATGGAATCGACAATTTAATGATTGGTTTAAAGATAGGGTGAGTAATATATAAACATAAAATTTTATATTTTAATATTGTAATACACATTCTTAAGTAATAATCATAATCTTGATGATAGGTAGCACAATTGCATAAAGGAGATGCTAGTCGTATCATGGAAGATCTTCTCTTGCTTTCACGCGGTCCTACCCGATATTCGACACATTCTAATGGTTACATTGTGAATGGATATAGATTTCATGTGGAAGATTATGATAAAAAGTTAAGGACTCAAAATTGTGGTGTCGTTGTATTGGGTGAGAATGATAAAGATAGTGAGAACCTTGATTACTATGGAGTTTTAACAGATGTGATTGAGTTGCAATTTGTCATGGATAGAAGAGTGATTTTATTTCGTTGTAATTGGTTTGATGTGTATGATGAAATAAAAGGAGTTAAGAAAGATGAGTATGATTTCGTGAGTGTTAATCCAGATAGATTCTTCAAAACAAATGAGCCATTTGTCTTAGCGGGCCAAGCATCTCAAGTGTTTTATGCTAATGATAATTCCAATAAAGGTTGGCAAGTAGTGAAGAAGACTCAACCTCGTGATTCCTATGATATTGTGGAACAAATGGATGATGATATTGTAGAGTTAGGAAGTCCTTCACAAAAGAAACGTAAAAGAACTAATGAGGTGAAGTATATTTTTCTGAATTAATATATTCATTGTTACACTTTACGATGACATGATTTCTTTTATTCTTACATTGTCGTAAATGTCTTCTTATTATTTATTTATTTTTGGCTCTTTTTTGCAGGTTCAAGATGAAACCATTGAAAACTGAAAATGAGGCTGACTCATCTATGAAGAGTACTATCAGATATACATTTGTTGCGCCTGATGCTATTGGAAAGGGCCGAGAATGAGGGCTTAAATCTTTGGTTGAGAGAAGAAATTTGCCAACTAAGAGTTATGTTTCTCAATCTAGTGATCTGGTTAATCACTACATCCAAGAAATTGAAACAAGTAAGAGTTTTGTTTCTCAATCCAGTGATCTGGTTTTTTTTTTTTAATATAATGCTTTGTTTTTTTCTGTCCTGAAAATTTAATCTTCTCTTTGACCCGCTGTTATTTCTTACATCTTCTCGCTCTCAAAAAGAATATTCTAACGTATTGATAATATGATTTGTTTTTTCCATGTTGTGTAGGGAAGGGCCGAGGACAAGGACTTACAAACTCTACTTTGTTTACTAGTCAAGGAACGACAACGATACCTAAGAACTCCATTGATTTTGAGAAAGAGAACAAGGAAACTAACCCCTTAGCTCATGCATCGACTAATCTAGGTAGGAAAAACACCCAAGAGGTGTAGACAAGTAAGATTTTTGAGAATCTGCTATGTTTTCAAATAAAAGTTCAAGTTTGTCTATAATACGTTTGAACTATTTTCAGTTCCTTACTTTCCAGATGTAGCACATAGTAGCTCACCAAAGAGCAACCACCATTTCTGTCTTAAACTTCTTATAGTTAAATAAGAGGATGAAAAATGCTTGGTATGCTGAAACATGTATTTATATTTTCACACCTCCAGCTTATGTGCATAATAAAATTAGTAGTAACACTATCTTACTTTTATAACTCTCAAAGATTATTTCCTATTTCATGGCTGAATCCATTTTTTCCCTCTTCTTTGTATTACTTTTTCAATTTCTCTATTACGCTATGTTTTTTTCTGTTTAACAATCTAATCTTCTCTGCAAGTACTTGTCAAAACAATTTCAGCTTCTTCCTCCCTGAAACACTATTCTAAATTATTGGTAAATCTCTTCTTTTTCTCAAATTTGTTATTCAATATTGAAATGACTAGGTGCCACCGTTGTATAAACCTAAGTGCTAAAGCAGGTTGTTACGATATTGTGTTTTGTTGCTTAAAATGAGAAGCGAAATGAATCATACTTTTATCACTTTTCTGCCCTCAAGTGAGTCGATAGTGAAAACATAGCCCTTGTTATTTTTTCTGTATAATGCTCTGTTTTTTTCTGTCTCAAAATCTTATCTTCTCTTTGAGCCGTTGTTATTTCTTACGGTTTCTCACTCTCAAAAAGAATACTCTAAAGTATTGATAATATGATTTGTTTTCTCCATGTTGTGTAGGGAAGGGCCGAGGACAAGGACTTACAAACTCTATTTGTTTACTAGTCAAGGAATGACAACATTACCTAAGAACTCCATTGATCTTGGGAAAGAGAACAAGCAAACTAACCCCTCAGCTCATGCATCGACTAATCTAGGTAAGCTATATATATACCCAAGTAGTCTAGACAAAATTTTTGGAAATCTGCTATGTTTTCAAACAAAAGTTCAAGTTTGTCTGTAATACCTTTGAACTATTTTTAGTTTCGTACTTTCCAGATGTAGCACATCGTAGCTCCCCAAAGAGCAACCATTTTTTCTCTTCTTTGTATTACTTTTTCAATTTCTGTATTACGCTATGTTTTTTCTGTTTAACAATCTAATCTTCTCTGCAAGTACTTGTTAATTTTTTTCAGCTTCTTCCTCTCTGAAGCACTAGGCTAAAGTATTGCTAATATGATTTGATTTCTCCAGGTTTGATAGGGAAGGGGCGAGGACAAGGGTTTAAAAGCTCTAATTTTTCTACTAGTCAAGGAATGGGAATGAAACATAACAACTACATGACTTCTGAATCTGAGGTGGAAAATATTAACAAGAGTGCTCTTTATGCTAATCAACATATCAAAACTCCTTCTAAAAGCACAAGAGCGAATTTGACCATGTCGTCTAATCAAGAAATGCAAAGAATGGATAAAATGATTCTTGAGAAAGAGGATATGCAAACTAATATTTCATGGCCTCTATCTATTGATCAAGTTAAGGAACACTCTCAAACAACTGAAAAAGGTACGTTATTTTGAATCCATTTCTTATTAATTTCTAAAGTTGAATTTCATTTCTATAGTTTTTATTAAATTATGCATCGTAGGTTCATCTTATCCTACAAAGGCAAGAAGAGTTCGAGGGAGCAACATGTGCAAAGAAGTTGCTTCACTAGAAAATGGAGAAAAGCTGAAAATAACATTTTACAATAATCGAACTGTTGGAACAAATAGCAAATTGTTTTCAAGGCATTTGGGAAAAATTGTTCGTGATCGTAAATATGTCCGTTGGGAGTAACCTCGTGGAGTGATATTAAGCAAGAAAAGTTAAGTCACATGTGGGCAGCTGTTGAGGTAACAAATTTAAACTCCATTCAAATATTTCATTAACATAAATGTGGTCCAACAAATGTGTTCTTGTTCTACTGCAACAAGGATCTGTTGTAATGATTCTCTCTTTGTTGACATTGATTTGTATAACATGATCCAGAACTACAGATGGTATAGTGTTATTAAAAGCGAGCGCTTCGTTGCTTAAAGCGAGAAAAAATTGTATCACTTATTTTGTAGTGAAGCGAAGCTATGGTAAAAAGTGAGCTCTTCAGTCCTAGAAGTGAAGCGAGACTTCAGTAAGAGCGAGAAAAAGCTTTGTTTTGCAATTTCCCCTATTTTGTGTTTTTCTATTTTGCAATATATTCTTCTCTGTTTTTTTTTAGTTTTGCCATTTCTTTCTCTGGTTTGTATTGCTTTCTCTGTTATGCTCTGCTTTTTCCTTTCTTGATTCTTCTCCCTTGGTAATAACTCAACTCATGTCCCAATTTTTGTAGCACAAATTTGAGGCTGTTGACATGAATGATCATCGTGATCATATCTTGGGATGGATGAATGAGTTATGGAACAAATGGAGAGGACACTTACATGCAAAATATGTGAAGGATAAGCCCATTCAACAGTCTCTTAAGAATATCCCAAGGGGAGTAGACAAAAAAGAATGGGAATGGTTAGTAAAAGAACATTTTACTTCTGAAAGTTTTCAGGTATGTATACTGCTTAAGTTTATTACTAGGAAACACCCTTGAAGCTTATTCAGGCATGATATGCCTTATGTTTTAACAGTTTTGTTATAATTATTCTAATTAAGTTTAATGTTTTACAAATACAGGAAAGAAGCATCAGGAATGCAAAAAACCAATCTAAGTTGAAGATGCTCCATCATATTGGTAGCAAACCTATTCGAGAGATTATTTATCAAAAGGTATTGTTAAGAAACTATTTTCCTTGATGGAGTATTTACAAGGTTTGTGTTATTTGACGTGTTTGAATTTGATGTAAAGGGTGGGAAAGATGGCAATCCACCAGATTTGGCAACTATTTTCTTTGAGACTCGTAAGAAAGATAACAAGCTTGTTGAACCTGAAGCAATTGAAAAACATGTACGTTTGGTAAATTGAATAAATTAATAGCCAAAAATTATTGTGTTTTGATAGAAAATGTCCTTTTATATATTTTGCAGGCTCAACTTGAGGAAATAGTTCAAGAAGATCCATCCCTATCTAGTATAGAGATTGTTGAAAAATGTTGTGGACCACAAACTCGTAGCCATGTATTTGGATTTGGGGGTGGAGTAAAGGCGAAAGATTTGAAAGGTGGGACTTCTTCAAAGGCTGAAATATTGTCAGCGCTACGTTCAACTCAAGATGATAACAAATTCTTGAATGAAGAAAACAAATCCTTGAATGAGGAAAACAAATCCTTGAATGATCGCTTGTCTACCTTAGAAGATGCAATGAAAGAATTATTGAAAATGAAAGAACTCTTTGCTGCTCAACAATGAGATGTCCCACCTATAATATCACCTCTTCTAACTGAATGATTTTTGTTTTTCTACTGACTAAGTAAGTAACAATATACCCGATTTTATTTTATTATATGAAGAATTTTAATTCTTGAGATGATAGATCTGCCTCAATAGTCTCTGCGATGTCCTCATCCTCTGCTATCTCTGGGTTAAATGTTCTTTTTCTAGACTGTACAACCAATTTGCCCATCCCTCTAGTTTACATTGCCATTCTTGTCGGACTAGCTTCTTCTTCATTGGTCTCTGCAGTGGTGGCTATAGATATTTACCATCAGATAGGTTATGTAGATATTTACCATCAGATTAAGACATTCATCAGTATGACTCTGACTTTGGCTTCACAACCAGCACGATATTTTCATGTATTATCCATATGCACTTCATTGTCATTGCTAGTTATAATACTCATCTTTGTTTGGAGCAAATTCATTTTCATTGCTTTCATTTTTGTAATTAATGTCTGCATTATCCATGTTATCAAGTTCTTCCTGTTCTTTTTCCCGATTCCATTGCTCTATTCTTGCACGCCTCTCTTCACTGTCATCCCTAACTGGAATTCAGTCTCTCCTGCCACCGAGACTCCTACTTCTACCCCTCCTGTGGTCAGGGATTGTACTTCTGTTCATCCTGCTATGAATCTCAAAATAATCCCTTTCATCATACTTTCTACTATGACTCTTGTGAGAGCAGTCTTCATAGCTGCGATGCCTCAAAGGGCTTTGGCTCATGCTTCTGCTATGCCTTCTCCTAAACCTTCCAAAGAACTTATGTCGCAATTCCCTGCTGATCTTTTTAAGGTGCATAAAGTTGGAATATCCACGCTAAAATTCCTTGTGGTTTCTTATCAACAACCACTATAGCCGAGCTTGTTTGAGATTCAAACATCTTTTTTGCTGCGTCTAAAACAGTATCGTTTGGCTCAATTGTTACAGTTCTGGAAACACCATAAAAAACTGCTGGTGACTTGCAAAAAATCTATTTTCTGTTATATTCTTTAGGAGATTAAAAGTGAAGATATTACCTACTTTGGATTTTCAGAAATGATTGTAGAGAAAAAAGGTTAACAAATGTCACTTGCAATGACCATCAATGAGTCACATGAACTGGCAAAAGTCATCAGTAACACTAGACAAAATGTTCGAATACCAACCAGAAACAAATGCTCTACGGCCAGCTTTTTTCAACTCCCTCAACGGCGCACAACTACAAGTGCCTTTCCTTTCTCTGCTGTAACGACCCGGAAAATGATAGAGTGAAACTAGAGCCTCACATGTGAGTTTGGAGTCGAGAACATAATGAAATGATTATATTTGAATTTGACCCAAAAAGTTCTTAAAAATGTGCTTCGAAAGTTACCGGAAACTTGTTTAGCTGTATATAAAAAGATCCGTTTCTTTTTTTGAAAATTCGACTTCATATTCTTGTTTAGGGGGTCAAATTGAGTGGGAAATGGGTCTAACCCAAATTTTAGAGCAACCGTATCAAAATCCGAAATTTCCAAGTGAAGCCTTTTTCGAGGGTCTACTTTGGAGGGTCATATCTCCTAGCACACAAATTATTTGGGTGGCCTATAATATATCCATGGAAAGCCCTTTGAGTTAGCTACCTAACGCACTTTGTTTCATCTCATTCGGAGTTCGGACGAAGAAGTTATGCCCATTTTCGTAAAATCTGTTCGGCAGGAAAAAACAATTTCCAGTAGGCGTGGTTACTGTTCACCCGCCTCATTTTTTTTTTTCTAAGTGTTGGACCTTTCTTCCAAAGGACATATATTATTTCCTAGATACCATTAGTTTAATTTCCATCCCCAAAAACATTTCCCTCTCTACAATCCTCCATTAAGAAGAAGAAGAAGTGGGAGCTAGGGCTTTGGATTCAAGGCTTTCTTCATCAAATTTCGTGGGAGATCATAGCAAAGGTATGGTGGTCTTGATCCTTGTCTAAATTTCCATTCAAGGAGCCAAATCCAAAGTTATTTCAAAGTATGAAAAATCTAGGTTTTCACTCAATCTCATGGGTTCTTCCACCAAATGGTTTTAAAAGGTTTCTAATGGCACTTTATGGTTATATTGTTGTTGTATTGACGATTTAAGATGAAAATACTCCATGAACCCATGATTTCTCTTTATTCCTAGTTTATGCCTTTATGAAGTGGGTTGCTAGATAATGAATGTATATGAATCAAACTTGTTTAAAGGTCTTTAGATTGTTGAAGTATGTCATTACCCATGCTTATTTTATGGTGTATTGTTGGTATATGGATGAATTGAGGATTGTGGTCTTATGGGCAAATTATGGGTGAATCACCTTGTGGTGATAGAATTGTTGGGAATTGAGTAATGGTTATTATGGCTTTGGAGGATGGTAAGTTGGCTTAATCTCATATTATGGATAAAGATTGTTCTTGCTTGGTTTGATCCACTTATGGTGGAGGTGTTTAATTATGGAATGTATAGTGACCATGGCCTTAAAGGCATAGTATGAGAAATTGGAGTGTTATCATGACATTATATGAATGAGAATTCAATGAAGATAATGTGATCATGTTATGAACGTAAAGGTGTTGCTATTGAAAGATTATTTCTCAATTTGACACTCATGAATGTTGATGATAGAATATGAAGGATTCTTCAATATAAAGTATACCTTGAATTGGTAGGGCTTATGCATCATTTTTTTGTATAAATGATTATATTGTTGGTTGAATCCTCGGATCGGTAGGCTAGTGGCACCCTTCCACACGAGCTTATAATGAACCTTGGAATCGGTAGGCCTATGGCACCTTTCCATGAAGGTTAATGATGAGACTTGAACCGGTAGGCCCATGACACCCTTTCAAGAGGAGTTAATGAGCTTTCCTAAATGAACCTTGAAACGGTAGGCTTAAAGAACCCTTTCACGTGTTAATAAATGTAATTTGGAGTTGGTAGGCCAATGGCACCTCTCATATGTGATAATGTCAATGTAACGAACTATTCTATGGGAATGTTGGCTAAGCACCGAGTGGATTTGGTTAGATGGAAACTCCCCCAATAGTTAGGCATGAGTTTCAATGATCGTCTACCTTATCCCATAAACTATGTGCCCGCATAGGTAGCTAGTGGATCCATTAAGCTATATACCGGTCTTCCTTAGGCAAGTAGACCACCTCTTTACGGTGTGGGGACTTATGACACCGGATTCCATGACAAGCTCTCATGGTCTATGTCGGTTAAACGCTTACTTCCCATCATGCGAGATTTCATTATGGTTTCTTGATAGGTTCTACAAAGTGTAGGTAGTAGTATGGGATGCTACCTATACATTGCACGAGTAGGCTTGGAGAGGGTCATAGTGAGTTTTCTCTAAATCCTAATGTATGTGATACAATTGTGGCCTAAATGAGGTTATTAAAGAATGTTGGCTCTCAAATACTTAATATGAGATGCATGCTATACTTGGGTTATATTACGAGTTATTTTCCCTTGTCATGTCTTAATTAATGATATACCTCTTATGTATGAATATGGTGCAAAGGTGAAAGAAAGGAATGATAAGTTACCTTAAGTGACCTTAATGTGGTGCCTTAGTATGGATGGTGGTATGGGACGCCATCCATACATTGCACGAGGTATAGCATAAGGGTTTCTTGAGGTGAAGGTCCAAGGTAAAGGTTTTCATGTCGAAATTGTTTAAAGGTAATATTATGACTTACTTGATGTTTATGCTTGAATTGTATGTCTTTTATGCAACTATTCATGGTACTTCAAAAAGTGGCATAATGCATGGTTTCTAACCAAAATGTCCCTTTTAAAGCATGTTTTGCATGGTCATCATACTTAGTACATTTTGTGTACTAACCCATATTCTTCATATTTTTACTATAAGTGTAGGTTCCGGCAAGTGATCCCTCCTAGCTAGTTTGAAGTGTTGGATTGCTTTCCTCCAAGACTTGGTATGTCCTCATGGATTCGAGGATAAGACTTTTAAGTTCTTTTGTTCATGTAATAGACTTCTTTGATTGTAAAGGGCCGTGTCCCTACTTATGTTTTGTGACTGTGTCTAAGATGGCCATGTGAGACTTAGACTTCCGCTGTGTGTTTTTAAAGTTGTTTTAAGGAAGTTTAAATGTGTGGATGTAAATAAGTTTTTTTTATTCCGCACTATTTTCATTATTGAATGCAATGAATGACTATGTGGCTTGTATAAGACCCCTTCGGGGTCGAATACGCCATGTTACGACTAGGGGGTACTCTCGGGTCGTGATATCTGCTGCCCTTTCAAGGCGAATCAGGTCTTTGATGCATATTTAAGAGGCGAATAGTAGGACTAATAGTGGGTTTAGTGTGGAGCCTCGAACATCGATCGCCATGATATATATTTGTGAATGTTTCGTCAGTTAGTTCCAGATGATATTTATTTCACACAAGAGATTTCTGCCCTGTTTTTTGTTCATTGCAGATGTTATATATTTAGTTGTAAATCTTTAAAATAGATATTAGATTCTCAGTTAAAGCATCTCAAAGTTTTTCTAATGGATTTTTTTCTTATTTTCTTGCAGCTTTGGTTGATGTTTCTAGATAACACTCGATGAAGATTGGAACTTTAATTTTTTTGCCTAGTTTTTGTTCATTGTTATGTGCAAGATACAAGTTTAGAAGAAGATGAATGAGATCAATATTAGTTTGCTACAAATTTAATGCAAAACTTGATGTTAGTCTAACTCGAAAGTTAGCTATGTTTTTTTGTTAAACAAATATTGAAACCAATGATCATGGATGTCAACTAGTTTATTGTAATGAATTGCTTTCTTTACATATGTCGTATTGTCTCTGTCTCTTCTCTATATATATCATCTTTTTGTAGAGAAATTTTTAGTAGCCATTCGATTTGTTGATGAAATGTATTAGTGCTCAATCTAGGACAATAATTATTTCTGGTCTCTAAAGGCCAATCTTTGTCCACGCTTGCTGCTTGTCTCTAATGCTATTCTAGGACGGGGTTGTTGATAGTCGCCAAAGGTATTCTAGGACGAGGTTGGTGAGTCGCTATATATATTTCTAAGACCAGATAGTTCTCGTCTTTAAAGCAATTCTAAGGATAGGTCTTTAATGGTCGCTAGGGATTACTAGGACCAGATCTATATCATCTCTAAAGATTATTACGACTAGTTTTTGGTGGTCGTTATAGTTTTTTACCAACCTGAAAAACTTATTTCCCAAAATATTTTTGGTCTATTTGAGACCAGAATTAACGTCCCTAAAGGTATTTCGCGACCAGATAAGATCCCCGTCCCAAAAACATTTAATGACTAGTTTCTTTGTCCCGTCCTTGTTGAGCGATAGTGAAGGAAGCTTTTAGGACGGGTGGCGACTAGATTTTTCAGGTCTCAAATGCTCGTTTGGGACTAGATTTCAAATTTCAGGGACCAGATTTCCCTTCCTTAGAGACTGTTTTTCTTGTAGTGTCACTCTCTCGAGATGAACCCACGATGACCCAATAACCACCGGCTATCGATTTAGTAGTCTTAGTTTTAAAACCTCTCTCTTGAGCAAGCCAATAACACTAATATGAAATCGTATTTGCAACTACAATCTCATTAAGTGCAAACACAACTACTGATAACAGCAAGGTTAAGGAATATCACAAATAGAGAATTGAATATTAGAATGCGGAAGCACAAAGAAAAGAAACAAAAAAACTAACTAAAGATATGGGAAATTCGAAGGAAAGATCCACGAATTTCCAAGGATTAGATGTTCTAAGGCCTTGAAAAGATCCAAGTAACAACGTATAGATTTATGGAAGAAATCTAACGCCTTTACTTGAGAAAACGAATCAAAACGATAGATTCGGATCTTGACCGCTTTATGAGTAACTAAAGACAATAATTAGTATGTAGAAACTAATCACCTTCTAAAGAATACCAAAAAGAAACCAAAGATATCACAAGAAGAAATTACTTTATACCTTAAACTATGAAACTAGTAAAGGTTTAAAGATAAATTCTCAAAGAACAAGTCACAAAGGTTCAAAGAACTCTCTCAAATATTATTAATATCAATCTAAATTGTCTTTAATGAATGAAAAGGACTCCTATATATAGGATAAGGGGGGAAAAACGTCCAAGACCCCTTATGCCAAACCCTAAAAAGACAATTACATGGAATCCTACTCTAGAAAGGAAATAAAGCAACCTAACTAGGAACAAATTTGGTACTTCTAGGAAAGCATTAAATGGTACTTAGGAGACCATAAATAGACTAAGGAAAATATTAATAACCTATATATAAATAAACAAATAAGGTAAATCCCAACTAGGAAAAGAATCTTGACAATCTTGGAAAGTTTGACTAGTCTTCTCTCAAAACTTGGGCAGAAAGTCACTCTTGTTGTGGCTGATTCTTGGACTTTTCTTGACCTTATTTGCACGAAATTGGACCTTAAAATTCCTCATCTTGGGCTTGAATTTGGGCCACCAAATAATTGTAGCATTTGGACAATTCCTCTCCCTTGGGCTTGAGCTCTTCTTCCCCAATAAGAAACCTTTGGATCAGCGATAGAAGCCCATTGAGCTTATCATTGAACTCCTTGGTTTGAGATCTTGTTATGGGCCTCCTTGGAGTTTCTAAAGCTTCATACTTGTCCTTCAATGGAGTAGAGCTTCCTTGGATGCTATCATTCCCCTCTTCTTGAAGAGAATTCGTCCTCGAATTCAAATCTGCATCAAAATGGGAAAGATCAGAAACATTAAAAGTAGCACTAACTTGGAACTCACCAGGAAGATCAAGTTTATAAGCATTGTCTCCAATCCTTTCAAGGACTTTGTATGGCCCACTTCCTCTAGGATCTAGTTTGGACTTTCTTTTGGAAGGAAATCTTTCCTTTCTCATATGCACCCAAACCAAGTCGCCAGGTTTAAAAACAACATATTTTCTGCCCTTATTCCTTCGCAATGCAACTTCCTTATTCTTCTTTTCAATTGCAAGCCTTGTTTGTTCATGGATTTTCTTCATCAGATCAGCCTTCTTCTTACCATCAAGATTAGCAAAATCATTAGTAGGCAAAGGCAATAAATCAAGGGGGGTAAGGGGGTTGAATCCATATACAACTTCAAAAGGAGTCTTACCAGTAGAAGAATGGAAGGTCCTATTATAAGCAAATTCTACAATAGGTAAGTAATCTTCCCAAGAAGTCAACTTTCCTTTCAAAACAGCCCTCAACATGTTACCTAAGGTTCTATTAACCACTTCCGTTTGCCCGTCCGTTTGTGGGTGACAAGATGTAGAAAATAGCAATTTAGTTCCTAACTTTCCCCAAAGAATTCTCCAAAAGTGACTTAAGAACTTGGCATCCCTATCACTAACAATAGTTCTAGGTATTCCATGCAATTTAACCACTTCCTTTACAAACAAGTCAGCCACATGAGATGCATCATTAGTCTTTTTACATGGGATAAAACGAGCCATTTTAGAAAATCTATCTACTACCACAAATATACTATCCTTACCATACTTAGTCTTTGGCAGCCCCAATATGAAATCCATAGAAATATCAATCCAAGGGGAATTAGAAACAGGTAAAGGAGTATAAAGACCATGCGGCAATGTTCTAGACTTAGCCTGTTTACATTCAAGACAATAAGAACACACTTTTTCAACATCCTTTCTCATGCTAGGCCAATAAAAATGTTCAGAAAGTATTTCAAGTGTTTTGGGTACACCAAAATGTCCCATTAGCCCTCCACAATGTGCTTCCCTAACAAATAGTTCACGCAATGAGCAGTTAGGAACACATAATTTATTTTCCTTAAATAGAAACTCATCTTGAAGATTAAATTTCTCAAAAGGACCTAACTTACATTCAGCAAAAATCTCACCAAAATCAGAATCATTAGCATAGAGGAACTTGATTTGGTCAAAACCCAACAACTTTGAAGTAAGAGTAGAGATCAAAACATACCTTCTTGAGAGTGCATCAGCAACCACATTCTCCTTTCCTTGTTTGTAAGCAATTACATAAGGAAAAGTTTCAATAAACTCTACCCATTTAGCATGCCTACGACTAAGTTTACCTTGACTCTTCAAGTATTTTAATGACTCATGATCAGTCTTGACCACAAATTCTCGAGGCCACAAGTAGTGCTGCCATGTAGCTAACGCCCTTACCAAGGCATATAGCTCCTTATCATAAGTTGAGTAGTTCAATGTTGCTCCACTTAGCTTTTCACTAAAGTAGGCAATTGGCTTGGAGTCTTGCATCAAAACTGCACCTATGCCCTTACCAGAGGCATCACACTCAATTTCAAAAGACTTAGAAAAATCAGGCAATTGCAAAAGAGGAGCAGAACACAATTTATCCTTCAGCAAGTTAAATGCATCATCTTGTTCCTTTCCCCATGTAAAAACCTTATCTTTTTTAATAACTTCAGTTAAAGGAGCAGCAATGGTGCTAAAGTCTCGCACAAACCTCCTATAAAAACTAGCAAGTCCATGAAAACTCCTAACTTCAGTTACACTATTAGGTTTAGGCCATTCTTTTATTGCCTTGATTTTCTCATCATCTACTTCAACTCCCTTAGAACTGACTACAAAACCTAAGAAAACCACACGATCCACACAGAAAGTACACTTTTTGAGATTAGCAAATAAGCGTTGATTTCTAAGAACTTCAAAAACTTGTTTTAAGTGCTCTAGGTGTTCATCCAGATTTTGAGAAAAGATCAAGATGTCATCAAAATACACCACAACAAATTTTCCATGGAAATCTTTAAAAACATGATTCATTAGTCTCATAAAAGTACTTGGTGCATTAGTCAAGCCAAAGGGCATAACTAACCACTCATAAAGTCCATATTTGGTCTTAAAAGCAGTTTTCCATTCATCTCCAGGATTCATACGAATCTGATGGTAACCACTCTTTAGATCAATTTTAGAAAAGATTTTGGAACCATACAGTTGGTCCAACATGTCATCAAGACGAGGGATAGGATGGCGATACTTTACCGTTATCTTGTTGATAGCTCGACAATCTACACACATCCTCCATGTTCCATCCTTTTTGGGGACCAATAGGACTGGAACAGAGCATGGGCTCATACTCTCTCGAACAAATCCCTTTTCAAGCAATTCTTCAACTTGCCTTTGTAATTCTTTGGTCTCTTCAGGATTGCTCCTATAGGCAGGCCTATTAGGAAGTTGAGACCCAGGCACAAAGTCTATTTGGTGCTCAATCCCTCTCAAAGGTGGCAATCCCTTTGGAGTGTCATCAGGAAAAACATCTTCAAAATTCTGCAAAAGAGAAGAAACACTATTTGGCAAAGAAGGAGTTAGTTGTTCAAAATTAATCAATACTTCTTTGTAAGTAAGTAGTATTATGGGCAGCCCCTCTCTCCTAGCATTCAAACACTCCTTGGCTTTTATAAAAAGGCTCTCATTTTTCTTTTCCTTAGCCTCTTTCCTCTCACCAAAATATTTTATTTTGTTACTCACACCCTCTTTTACCTCTTTACTTAGATCGCTGCCCTCTCTCTCTTTCTCTCGGCCATCTCTCTTTTTTTCTATCTCTTGGCCTTTTTCTTTTCCCTCAAGCTCACTTTTTACCTCTCCCTTTTGTTTTCCCATTGTTTCCCTCAATCGTTTTTGATCTTCAAACACTTGAGAAGGAGATAATGGTGCAAGAGTATACTTCTTACCATTATGCAGAAGACTATACCTATTCTTTCTCCCATGATGAGTAGTATCCCTATCATACTGCCAAGGTCGGCCAAGTAAAACATGATATGCTTGCATTGGGACTACATCACAAAGAATTTCATCTTCATACCTACCAACATTGAATGAAATCATGCATTGTTTGTTTACTTTTACTTCTCCACAATCATTCAACCATTGGAGCCTATATGGGGTAGAGCGCTTCATGCATGCAATTCCTAGTTTATCCACCAAGTATGAACTCACCACATTTGCACAACTTCCCCCATCAATAATCATAGAATAAGTCTTCCCTTTTATCCCACACCTAGTATGAAACAAATTCTCTCTCTGCCCTTCATCAACACTACCCAAATTGATAGTCATAATTCTCCTAACCACCCTAATTATACCATCATTAGGCAGTTCCAAATCATCTTCCTCACTTACACCTTCTCCCTCTTCTTCTTCCCCCTCACTTTTTTCACTCTCATATTCTCCATTATCTCTAAGTAGGATGGTTCTTCTACTTGGACATTCATGCATCATATGCCCCCTTCCATGACATTTGTGACATTGAATAGAACTTGAAGGTTTAGAAGATTTAGGATTAAAGGTTTTACCTCCCTCCTCAACTTTACCTTTACCTCTATCATCTTGAGGTTTGGAAGGAGCTTTCCCCTCTTGAGTTGACCATGGCTTCTTCGAGATAGTGTTTGGTCGACTTCTCCATGAGTTATTTTGCCGCTTTTTCTCAATTTGTTTTTCAACTTTTACAGACAAATCAACTAACTCATCTAAAGTTACATATTGTTGTATCTCTACTACATTAGCTATTTCTGTATTTAAACCATTTAAAAATCTAGCTATTGTAGCCTCTTCTTCCTCCATGCAGTTAGCTTGGATCATAGCCATATCCATGCTTTTGAAGTACTCATCCACTGACATGGAGCCTTGCTTCAAATGTTGAAGGCGAGACTGTAGATCTCTTTGGAAGTATGATGGAATAAATCGCTTCCTCATTACCCTCTTCATCTCTGCCCACGTAGAAATAGGTGGTAGCTCCTCTTGCAATCTGTCTCTAGCAAGCTTTTTCCACCAAGAAGCAGCATAATCAGAAAACTCAACAACAGCAAGTTTAACTTTCTTACCCTCAGAGTAGTTATGACAATCAAAGATGGCTTCAACTCGTCTCTCCCAATCAAGGTACAAGTCTGGATCCCTTGTCCCCTTGAAAGATGGCATCTTCATCTTTATACTATTTATATTATCATCTTCTACTCTACCTCTTTGTCCCCTCCTATCTCTTCTTTCTAGATTAAATTCAACATCAAAATCATCATTATCATATTCAGGATTTACAAAAGGGATATGGGGTACATTCCTTCTAACTTGGGGTCTAACATTATTTGGGGGTACAACATTATTCTCCCTCCTAATTGCAGCTATGGTGTCGTTCTGCTCGATAATCATATCCCTCATCTCTTGAAATTGAAGGGTCCATCTCTCAAATTGTTGGTGCATAGCTTGAAGGGTGAAGTCGTTCCTTCCTTTGACCTCGGCTTCTAAACGAGCCTTTTCCTCATCACCACCTGAAATAGACATCTAGAAAAAAAAAGAATAAATGATCAAGTATCACACTTTTAATATGGCTTTTACCCTCTTTTAAACTCACCCACACTTGCCTTTTTCCACTAAAAAATAACCTTTGAACGAGAATACTTTGTAGATTTATAATTAAACCAAAACGTGTATCAAGTTCGTGGTAATAAAGTATGGAATCTTGGGGTACAAAAAGAAAGTAAAGAACTATTCCTAGAACAAGTAGGATTTAGTTGAAACAAAACACGAATAAAAAGGAACTTATTTTAGAATTATAAGAACAAGAAAGAAAAAAAATTCCTCTAATTCTTAAAGATCTAGAATTCCCTCTTCTTGATACCTTCTTGCTTGGAAATAAATTAATGCAAAACTTGGAGAGCAAGTAAAATTTTATTATTTTTTTTTTATTTTTTTTTTCACGCCGCTACTGTTCACGCTACAGTTTTTTTTTTTTTTTTTTTTTTTTTTTTGCTCTAATATAAGAAGAAATCCCAAGATTTATCAAGAATGGAATCTTGATAAAACCGCTCTGATACCACTTGATAACAGCAAGGTTAAGGAATATCACAAATAGAGAATTGAATATTAGAATGCGGAAGCACAAAGAAAAGAAACAAAAAAACTAACTAAAGATATGGGAAATTCGAAGGAAAGATCCACGAATTTCCAAGGATTAGATGTTCTAAGGCCTTGAAAAGATCCAAGTAACAACGTATAGATTTATGGAAGAAATCTAACGCCTTTACTTGAGAAAACGAATCAAAACGATAGATTCGGATCTTGACCGCTTTATGAGTAACTAAAGACAATAATTAGTATGTAGAAACTAATCACCTTCTAAAGAATACCAAAAAGAAACCAAAGATATCACAAGAAGAAATTACTTTATACCTTAAACTATGAAACTAGTAAAGGTTTAAAGATAAATTCTCAAAGAACAAGTCACAAAGGTTCAAAGAACTCTCTCAAATATTATTAATATCAATCTAAATTGTCTTTAATGAATGAAAAGGACTCCTATATATAGGAGAAGGGGGGAAAAACGTCCAAGACCCCTTATGCCAAACCCTAAAAAGACAATTACATGGAATCCTACTCTAGAAAGGAAATAAAGCAACCTAACTAGGAACAAATTTGGTACTTCTAGGAAAGCATTAAATGGTACTTAGGAGACCATAAATAGACTAAGGAAAATATTAATAACCTATATATAAATAAACAAATAAGGTAAATCCCAACTAGGAAAAGAATCTTGACAATCTTGGAAAGTTTGACTAGTCTTCTCTCAAAACTTGGGCAGAAAGTCACTCTTGTTGTGGCTGATTCTTGGACTTTTCTTGACCTTATTTGCACGAAATTGGACCTTAAAATTCCTCATCTTGGGCTTGAATTTGGGCCACCAAATAATTGTAGCATTTGGACAATTCCTCTCCCTTGGGCTTGAGCTCTTCTTCCCCAATAAGAAACCTTTGGATCAGCGATTGAAGCCCATTGAGCTTATCATTGAACTCCTTGGTTTGAGATCTTGTTATGGGCCTCCTTGGAGTTTCTAAAGCTTCATACTTGTCCTTCAATGGAGTAGAGCTTCCTTGGATGCTATCAACTACTAAATGAAATCACATTTAAACAACGGATATACCAACAATAAGCAACACCCAACAATAAATTTAACCCATATTCACAAAATCACACCCCAAGAATCGAGGTTTAAGCTAGGCATGGAAAAGAGATAGAAATCGATACCAACAAGTGTTTCCATCAAGTGGGTACGATGAATAAAGTCTTTAAACACGTCAAGGATGAAGATTCTTCGAGACCCACTTCCAATTTCTTGGAATTGAAAATCTTCAAATCTTCAAGTTCAAGCACAATGTCTCCAAAAACTCTAAGAACTAAAACTGAAATATTCTTAATCTCAAAAATAAATTTCTCTCTAAAGTATGATACTAAGCTAACAATTTAAAAAAGTATTTATAGTGTTTGAAAATTTGGGCAACGAAGGATCACTCGGCGCAGTTAGTCGGGATCGCCGACACACTCGGCGATCCACCCTTTGGTCTGGTACATCGCCTTTCTGCTTTTGCCTTCAACATTCTCGCATTTTGTGGCATTGGGCGAGAGAGTGCTACTTCACAGAACTGCTCGGCGACTCGCCAATAGCTCCTTTTCATCACAGACTTGACCTTCTCCTTCAGGGCTCAGCACACTGGAACATTCGGTGGGATTTAGGACCTTTCGGCAACTCGCCTAATAGTTTAGGCGATCCTCAGGAAGTCTTTTCTCCATTCTTTCAGCCGCGTTGTTCCTTTTTGCTTGATAGCGTCCCATATTTGTCTCTCAATCCAAATACCTAAAACTTAAGGGTTTACATCAGTTATTAAGACAAAATATGCATTTGAGGACACTAATTCTATTAAAATATAGTCCTAAATGAGTCCAATTTGTGGACTCATCAGTTACGCATGCTTGTGTGATTACAATTCATAATAGGGTTAATAATAAAAATCATAAACATACAATTAGAATAGATGAAATTCGGAATCTTGAATTGAAGAACAAAGACAAATTTCATAAATGAACACTTGAAGAATTAAATGCCAAAAGTATTTCCAAAATAATTCTCAAAGACAAAAGTAAGTATCTCAAAAATTCTAACAACCCAAAAATGAAAAAATAAAACTAACATGTATAGAAACCAAATCCTAAATCAAGTAGGAAAAGGAAGACTAAGGAAATTCGGCTTGGGCAGTGTCCTCAACGGTTGGTAACCTACGACTCATAGTAGTTCTTACTACTCATAGGTACCTTCTGATAGTCAACAGTTGGTCCATCATCTAGGAAGCGCTTTCTACGGGCATGATTTATTACTCCTAGATATTTGTACGACACATCCTATTCAATAGTCATTCATGGAGTGGAGCTCATCTTCTGTGAACTTTTGTGCGACTCACCATTTATGACTCGCAGTAGTGACTACGACTCATTTGTCCACATTCGTCGTTTCACACATAGCTCCAATTGTCAATACTTCGACCTATGAATTACACCTACAACTCGTAGTGGAGATGACGACTCATAGGTCAAGATGTACATCACCAAAAACCCTGTTGTTGTAACACTTTAACACCAACTGCTCCAAAACATATTTCCTGCAAGATTCAAGAAAAAACACCATCACATTTAAAAACAAAATGCCTAAGACGCATGCAAAACTCTAAGTTTAATGCATCAAAAGTACTGTAAATTCATGGTACATCTACACCCTCACCTTAAAATCATTGCTTGTCCTCAAGCGACGCAACATACTCTAAATGACACTTATATAGAAGTAGCCCAAAAACACAAGCGATCATATGAAATTTTCTCAATAATCAACCCTCCTTAGTTATTCTCAACATAGTGCAATTTTTTAGTTAAATCAACAAGCCAACATAGATGGATCAATACATGACATAAACACATTCCATACACTGATAATAATCACAAAGATACCAACTTTTTGATAATGTAACTTGTGCCCTCACCACAAAGAAATCCTTTTGTTGACACAGAATTGGAATTTTATTAGTTTAAGACTTAGTATACACTTACACTCAGAATTGAATTCAATACAATTTTTGTACTATACCATAGGCTTGTCCATATTTTCTACACTTCGACTTTCGAAACCGTTTAATTAAGATCACTATAGGACTTTCTTAGCTTATAACGTAGGCTTAGGGTCGGGTGTGTTGTATTTAGATATTAAATGGCTTTTCTGCCTCTTTGACATTACATTGGTTATTTTTCCTCTTTTACAACCAATACTGACACCGTCTTGCTTTTTGCTCTTCTCCTTATGATTCATTAAAGCTCAGGTGTGAATTTGACTTGATTTTCTCACTTTATTCAACTTTTATTCATCTTTTAATTGAAGATTTTCACTTTTTTGTTTCTTTATGTTCAGTCACACCATTCTCAAATAGTTTTTTTTTTTCATTTTTTTCTTCTTTTCTCTACACACGAATCTTTTCATACCTCTTTCTTTTCTTGTTTTCCTCCATGATAGCCACCCTCAACTTGTACGATGTCCTAGGAAGGACCAGGACAAAAATCAAGGTAAAACTCTAAAGTAGCCACCCTCAACTTAGGTTTTTATCTTGAGTTGAGGTACATAATGTCCAAGGAGAGACCGGGGCCAAAACAGAGTTTAAGAATTTATTCAGGGAAGGCGAATTGGGTGCATTGAAAGATTAGTCTTCTTCCAGCTCAAACATTTGGATCGAATGAAGTAATTCATTCATTTGGTTGGTTGTTTTTAGGATTAAGTGGACTCATTATCCACAATGGACTATGATCATTTCCTAATTCACTGTTTCAATCATCTTAGCAAGACCAATGGGGCAAGTTCTATGATCTTAGGCATATTTATATGCCTAAGTTGTCTATATTGACCCACGAATTGATTTGATTGAGGAATGATCTTTAGTTGTTAACTTGATTTTTGGTATAACTTGTGATAATTGTGCACTAACACACATGATTAGTTGTTTCAGTAGCACTCGAAGGAAGTGGAGTTGGAATGAAGAAAGAAGGAGCAAAGATGTGCAAGAAAATGGCCAAGGCAAAAACCCCCAATGGTTGGCGTGGTGCGCCACTGGTGGTACTTCAGAGTCCCTTCTCAGGCGCGTAGAGAGGCACGACGCGCCAAGGAGGGGACGTCAGAGTCAAGTGAGAGGCGCAACACGTCCCTCTTTTGCCAGCTTTTCCAAGTTTTAAACATTAAGTAGGATTCATAATTTGAGTAGTACTTGGTCCCAACTTTTCCTACTATTATAAATAGATTCTTAGGGCTCCATAATCGTGTTCGACTTTTGATTTAGTATGCAAGAGCAAGAATTCAAGTTTGTAATAGGTTTAATCCTTTAATTCTTTTATTTTTCAGAATTTGCATGAACTATTGTAATTTCTTGTTTTCTAATAGCATGAGTGGCTAAACGCCCTAGTTTTGGGGTTGTAGCTACGAATTGATTATTGACTATTTAAGGTTGTTGAATTAATTTTTGGTTGTCATTACAAGTTACTTTTATATTCTTATTTTAGTATTTTATGCTTGTGCACCATAAGATAAATTTAGAGTCTAATCTTAAAATCGAGAGAGGAGAGATTAGATAGACCAGAGAATATAGAGAGCTCGGTCCACCCATTAGATTGAGGTGATTAGTGTTCAGGAGTGATGCCCAGATGAACACCTTGCTTGGTTATGAAATAAGATGAAATCTTAATGCTCGCCAGTTAGTCTATCTATCCCCACTCAACGATGTAGTTAGATAGCTAACTGGGGTAGTCGACGAGAGGTGTATAACCCGAATCATACAATCAACCCTATAAACTAGTAACTTGACAACTGAAATTAATTCTAAGCCAATAATGGGATACATGATATTTTAGTATATGCTGCAGCCCTGGAATTGCTTTTAACTTGCTTGAAACTTTATATCAAAGTTGTTCAAAATTAGTTACTTTTAATTAGTGCATAATTATTAGTAGATAAACAATATATCATCAACTCTTGAAAAGGCTACTTTCTACTTTTAGTTGTAGAATTAAGTGAATATAAGTTGATAATCAGTCCCTTGGGAACAATAAATTCTCTATTAATCTATATTACTTGCGCGACTACGTACACTTGCGTGTATATTGGGGAGCAGCAAGTTTTTGGCGCCGCTGCCTGGGACTTAGAAATTGATTTATATTCAATCTTCTTAAGTCTACACCTAATATATTCATATATTAATTCTTGATCTTAGGTTGTGTATTACAGGTACTTGACTTTCAGGTCTGGTTCGGAAAGGAGATCTTGTCGATCCTTACAACGAACCTGAAAGAGTTTTGCGCCAGCATAGAAAAATGAACCAGGGACGCCACGGAGAATTAGGGTTAAATATTCTGGGAAACTTTGACGATGATAATCAAGACAATGTGAATAACCCGGAAAACGTGAATAACCCAACGAACCCAAATAACCAAGGAGTACCGCCGGTTGTTCCTGCAAGACCAGTCCGTGATGTGGCAGTCCCACTCACAGCCAACTTGGCATCCAGTATTATGAAACCTCCACCGGGGGGTAGATTTGAACTAAAGCAGAGCATGGTACATATCCTCCATACTAATGGGCAATTCACTGGTCTCCCCCATGAGGATCCTCAAGTCCATCGGACTTTCATAGACATCACCAACACATACATCCCAATTGGAGTCTCATCAGACTATGTAAGGTTGACTTTGTTCCCATACTTATTGTTAGGAGCTGTAAGACGTTGGTTAGACTTTGAGCCACCAAACTCCATCACCACTTGGGATGATCTAGCAAAGAAGTTCCTGAGTAGATTTTTCCCATCCAAGAAAACCACGAATTTAAGAGGGGAGATAATAAACTTTGTTCAAAAGCAAGGGGAGGACATGTACCAAGCATGGGCACATTTCAAACAAATGTTGATTGCTTGCCCACACCACATGCAAACCAATGACGTACTTGCCCACACTTTCTTTGAAGGTTTAGACTATAGTGCTCGTTCTCTTCTTAATAGTGCAGCAGGTGGACAAGCCCTATCCATAACAAGTGAAGAGTTCTTCATCCTACTTGATCAACTTTCAGAAGGGAACCAAGGGTATGAGGGGGAAATGTCTAGAACCCTCACCCAAAAGGCTGCAGGGATCTTAGATGTAGACCAAGCTACTGCCATAAATGCCAAATTAGATGCAATGCAACATAACATTACATTGCAATTTAAACAAATAGCTCTAAATCAGGCTCCGATAAATGTAGTACAACAAACAGCAAATTGGTGTGAGGTATGCGGTAGTGGAACTCATGAAACCGAGCAATGTGAGGCAAATCCGAATTCCGTAAACTATATGGGTAATGCGCAAAGGGGTGGAGTGCAACAAAATTATGGTAGTACTTACAACCCTAGTTGGAAGAACCATCCTAACTTCTCATGGGGTGGGAACCAAAACCAAAATCAGGCGGAATGGGTTAATCAATACCATTCTCAAGGGGCTGGGCAACAGTACTACAATCCTAACCAAAGTTCAAATTCTAGTGCACCAAAAGGGGGGATGACCAATGAAGAACTACTCCAAAAGCTCATGACTAAAATAGGGACCAAATTAAATGCTTGAATAGATAAGCAAGATGAGAACATTAGAAACATCCAGATGTCCCAAATGAGTTTAGAGAAACAAGTTGCGCAAGTAGCTAATTCCTTGAACTTGCGTCCTCTGGGCGGGCTTCCTAGTGATACTGAGCCAAATCCAAAGAAATTGCATGCGGAAAGTACTAGAAGTGGGCTGTAATTAGAGGAACTAGCTCTAAAGAAAAGAGACACCGAGGTAAGTAACAAAGCAAAGAAGGTGGAAGAGGTAGTAAAAAGCTCCAATGTTGAGGTACCCGTTCCTCAAAAGAAATTACCACCCCCATTTCCACAAAGACTGAAAAAGCAGAATGAAGATGAATGCTTTGGTAAGTTTCTCTCTCTCCTTAAACAAGTTCACATTAATATACCTTTGGTTGATATTTTGCAGGGTATCTCGAAGTATGCTAAATACATGAAGGACATAGTGGCCAGCAAGAGGAGACTCACTGAATAAGAAGCTGTAGCACTTACTGAGGAGTGCAGCTCAAGAATCCAAAACAGACTGCCCAAAAAGTTAAAAGATTCGGGTAGTTTTACTGTGCAGATTACAATTGGGCAAAGTGTTCATGCCCGGGGGTTGTGTGATTTGGGGGCAAGTTTAAATTTAATGCCTCTATCTTTGTATCAAAAGCTTGGGTTAGGTAGTCCAAAGCGAACCACTGTTATTCTCCAACTTGCAGATAGATCCATTGCTAGGCCAGAGGGGGTGGTAGAAGATGTGTTAGTGCAAGTAGGCTCATTGATTTTTCTGGTAGATTTTGTGGTCTTAGACTTTGAACCCGATTCTGAAGTTCCATTCATTTTGGGATGACCTTTCATGGCCACGGGGAGGGCATTGATTGATGTAGCAGCCGGTCAACTAACCATGAGGGCACATGATAAGGTAGAGGTATTTGATGTTTACCGCGCTTTAAAATTACCTTCTATTTATGAAGAGTTGTCTGCTATTATTGTGGTTGATCGCATAGTAGAATCACAAGTAGTTGTGCCCGAAGATCATTTACAAAGAGTGTTAGTGGGTCATGAGATAGAGGGAGACACTGAAGCTCAAGATATTGAATCATGCTTAAATCTAGCACTAGTACACACTCGTAGGAATCAAGTGAAGTCACTAGAACGCGAGTTGGGGGCCCCACCAAAGCCATCAATAGAAGAAGCCCCTACTTTGGAACTAAAAACTCTACCGGCTCACCTAAGGTAT
The DNA here is from genome assembly GCA_036553675.1 of Solanum okadae. Lineage (NCBI taxonomy): Eukaryota > Viridiplantae > Streptophyta > Magnoliopsida > Solanales > Solanaceae > Solanum > Solanum okadae. The sequence continues at coordinate 30,920,500 of CM071678.1, forward strand.
GCTTATTTGGGTACTAATAAAACCTTGCTTGTTATACTTTCTGGAGAATTGTCTGACTTACAGGTTGATGCGACATTGAGGATCTTAAAGCGAATGAGGAAAGCAATTGGATGGCAGATGGCTGATATTCATGGGATTAGTACGGCTTTATGCATGCACAAAATTTACATGGAAGAGGATCACAAACCCAAAGCACAACATCAACGTCGACTAAATCCTGTAATAAAAGAAGTGGTCAGAAAGGAAGTCATAAAGTGGCTAGATGCTGGAGTTGTGTACCCAATCTCTGACAATAAGTGGGTAAGTCCAGTATAATGTGTTCCCAAGAAGGGAGGTATGACAGTGGTAAAGAACGAAAATAATGAGTTAATTCCTTCTAGAACAGTGACCGGTTGGAGAATTTACATGGATTACCAGAAACTAAATGATGCTACCCGAAAATATCACTACCCCGTTCCCTTCATTGATCAAATTCTTGACCGACTAGTAGGGCAAGAGTACTATTGTTTCTTAGATGGATATTCCGGTTACAACCAGATCTTGATTGCACCCGAGGATCAGGAAAAGACCACGTTCACTTGTCGTTATGGCACATATGCTTTCAACCGCATGCCATTTGGACTTTGCAATGCACCATCGACTTTTCAAAGGTGTATAATGGCAATTTTTCATGATATGGTGGAAGACTTTGTTGAGGTGTTCATGGATGATTTTTCTGTCTTTGGGAAGTCTTTTGAGGTATGTCTCCAAAATCTTGATAAGTGCTTGCTAGATGTGAAGATACTAACTTAGTTCTAAACTGGGAAAAGTGTCATTTTTTTGGTAAGAGAGGGAATAGTGTTGGGATAAATATGGTTTGGAGGTTGATAAGGCTAAAGTAGAAGTTATTGAGAAATTGCCCCTTCCCATTTTTGTAAAAGGTGTGCATAGTTTTCTTGGTCATGAAGGTTTTACAAGCGGTTCATCAAGCATTTTTCCAAGATTGCCAGACCTATGTGTAGTCTTTTGGAGAAGGAGGTGAAGTTTGATTTTGATGAGATGTGTTTGAAAGCATTCGAGATGTTGAAGAGGCACTTAATTGAAGCTCCCATCTTAATTGCTCCTGATTGAGGATTACCATTTGAACTCATGTGTGATGCAAGCGACATAGAAGTGGGTGCAGTGTTGGGACAAAGAAAGAACAAAGTGTTCCACTCGATCTATTATGCAAGCAAGACCCTTGACTCTACATAAGGTAATTACACAGTGACTGAGAAGGAGATGCTGGCTCTAGTGTTCGCCTTCGACAAGTGCAGATCGTATTTGGTAGGTACTAAAGTGATTGTTTTTACTGACCATGTAGCTATTAGGTACCTATTCAACAAAAAAGATGCTAAACCAAGGCTGATTCGATGGATATTGCTTCTCCAAGAATTTGACCTTGAGATCAAAGATAGAAAAGGTACTGAGAGTCAAATAGCAGATCACTTATCTAGGTTGGAGGATTTTTCACATGTGAATGAAGGTGAGCAAATGAGGGATGATTTTTCGGATGAACAATTGATGGCATTAAATATCTCTCAAGTGCCATGGTATGCAGACATTCTGAATTTGATTGTAAGTGTCGAATATCCTCCGGGTGCAACCACCCAACAAAAGAAAAAGCTCAATCATGATGCCAAGTTCTATATCTGGGATGAACCATTCTTGTTCAAGAAAGGTGTAGACCGGGTAGTGAGGAGGTGCATTCCGGAGTCTGAGGTTCACCGAGTACTCGAGAGTTGTCATGCTATCCCATATGGAGGTCACCATGGAGGAGAGCGTACTGCTCATAAGGTACTACAATCTTGTTTCTTTTGACCCTCATTATTTAAAGACTCTATTGCTTTTGTGAAGGACTGTGATAAATGCCAAAGGTTGGGTACTATTTCAAGAAGACATGAGATGTCGCTAAGCAACATTTTGGAGTTGGAAATCTTTGATGTGTGGGGTATTGACTTCATGGATCCATTCCCACCATCTAGTGGGAACCAATACATTCTTGTGGCTGTGGATTATGTTAGTAAATGGGTTGAGGTAGTCGCTCTCCCTTCCAATGATTCAAGGGTGGTGATAAAGTTCATAAAGAAGCACATCTTCACTCGATTTGGCACTCCAAGGGCAATTATAAGTGATGGAGGTAAGAACTTCATTAATCTTCTTGTTAAAAACATTCTTGCAAAGTATGGTATTCATCATAAGGTTTCTACAACTTACCATCCTCAAACGAGTGGCCAAGTGGAGGTCTCGAATAGGGAGGTGAAGCAAATTTTGCAGAAAATGGTGAATGTGCAGCGAAGAGATTGGTTTGAGAAATTAGATGATGCATTGTGGGCATATAGGACTGCGTATAAGACACCAATAGGGACTTCTCCCTAGCACATAGTGTTTGGTAAAGCATGTCATCTTCCGGCAGAATTAGAACATCAAGCATATTGGGCAATTAAAAGGTTGAATTTGAACCTTGAGCTAGCCGGTAAAAAGAGAGTGAATCAGCTGCATGAACTTGAGGAGTTCAGATTGCACGTGTATGAGAATGCCAAGCTTTACAAAGAAAAGACGAAGAGGTGGCATGACAAGCACATAGTAGCTCGTACTTTCAATCCAGGAGATAAGGTACTACTCTTTAACTCTAGACTAAGGTTATTCCCTGAAAAACTAAGGTCAAAGTGGAGTGGTCCTTTCGAAGTGGTCAGAATGACACTATATGGAGCTGTTGAGCTCAAAGATACTACTGGCCTTACGTTCTTGGTCAATGTGTAAAGGGTGAAACACTATTTCGGTGAGGATTTGGATCGTGATCGGGAAGCTCTTGAGCTAAATGATGTAAGATTCACCTGACCCAACCCCCATATTCTTTCCACCTCTTCTCATCCTTCCTAGTCAAATTCCCATTGTCCACCATTAACAAACCCCCATTAAATAAAACCAGCCCTTCCCCTCCACCACCTATAAACTCTCCACTTCCCCACTCTTCCACTACTTAATCTCCAACTTCCTCACTTCCCTTCCACTTCTAACCCATCATTCCCCCACCAATTTTTCTTTTTCTCCTTTCTCCTCACTGCCCTACCCGACCCCCCCCCCCTTAATTTTTCTCATTTTTTCCTTTCTTTAGTTTTCTTTTCTTAACAGGTTGAGATGGCTACAAAAGCCAAAAATGTGGCGGGTTCTAAGCAGAATAGAAAAGGAGAAGTGAAACGACCCCAAAAATGCCCGAAAATGTGCTTCAGAAACACCTATAATTGTAATTTCCATATATCTCAAAATCCGTGCATGATTTTGGAAATTCGACTTCATATTCTTATTCAGGGGGTCAAATTGAGTGGGAAATGGGTCTAACCCGAATTTTAGAGCAACCGTATAAAAATTCCAAAATCGCAAAAAATGCGATTTTCAGGGTCAACTTTAAAGGGCCATATCTCTTAGCACACAAGGAACTGAAAGGGCCGCCACCTATTAAATTAAAGCCCTTTGAGTTAGATTTCCAATGCACTTGGTTTCACCTCATTCCGAGTTAGGATGAGGGCGTTATGACCATTTTCGTAAAACCTGTCGGAGCAGATTTGCAAATTCCAGTGACTGTAGCGGCTGGAGACGTTTTTCTTTTATAAAAAGAGGATTGTCCCATACTTAGTTATATTTCTTTCTAGCTTCAAAACACTCAAAAACACTCTCTAAGCCCTCTTCAAAATTTCACCAAGATCTTCAACCAAATTCAAACATCTCAAGCTCTAATTTCGGATTCAAGACTCAATCTCAAGCTTCAATTCTCCATTCCAATCTTCATCAAGGATTCTCCAAAGTTGAGGTATGTGGGTTGATTGTGGAAACCTTCCTTTCCACAAGTCCAACCATTTATCCTCTATTTTACTTCAATTTTATGGGTCTTTATGATCATTTATGAACTCTTGAATTATGGAATTACTACTACACATCCTATTATGGTCTATTTTTGCATATTATCATGAAATGGAATTATTATGTGATGTTTATGGTTTTCATGCTTCCATGATCAAATTATGAAGGTTGATATATATATGTATGTTGTTGGTGGGCTGATTTATATGTATTTCGGAATTGGTTGGACTTAGTACTCTTGAAGTACATGATTTCATTTACATGAACAATAGCCCATCATGTGTTTGATAAAATGCCCATTTATAGGATCCTTAGGAAATGGAAGGTCCAATGTACGTCCTATGAATTGAATGGTTATATAATTATTGAAATGATGATGAAATGGACACATGTATATGATTTTCTCTATAAAAGTGTTGTGAGTCGACCAAGCCTAGTACGGGGGGTAGTAGGCCCGTATAACCGTATCAAGGGGTTGGTACCTTGGTTGCCTAGTACGGGGGGTAGTAGGCCCGTATAACCATATCGAGGGGTTTGTACCCGGGTAACCACATTGAGGGGTTTGTACCTCTTTCGCCTCTCCAAGGGGGTGGTAGGCATTGGAAATACTATATTGATGGTCACTCACCACACATGTACTACGTCCCACTAAATGTGATTTTTATGTAAGCGTCATTATATATATCATTTCATTAATGTGCTATCTATCGGGTATGATTATGCATTTTTCCTATGATGTCCATCTATTGTAGCATTGTATTGCATCCCATATACTTAGTACATTCAAACGTACTAACGCATACTCTATGCCTACATGATGTCACCATGTAGGGACCGGAGCACCGCTTGACCCTCCTCCTCCGCGTGGCTAATACGATATTCTATCAAGGTTATTGGTGAGTCCTCCATTCCGGGGACGTTGCTCATGATCTTTTGCTATGTATAAGACTTTTTCTTTTTAGTTATGTTTTGACTATGAGGGTGAGCCCGGTAGTTTGTCTTGGCCCCCGCTAAGTACTCATGTTTAGAGGTGGTGTTGGACAAGTTGTGTATTATGCTTGAGCTTGACTCATCTATGGTATTTATGTATCATTTCTTCTTTTTTTCTCTTGCTCCCTTAGTCCCGATTTCCCCTCTTTGATTATGCTTATTGCTCATGGTCATTTAATTGCTTCCGCGACCAAGGATGTGTAATGATACACTATTAGGCCTGTTTGGGGTTCCTTCGGGTTCCCCATTCGCCGGTCACGTCTAGGCCCTAGGCTTGGGTCGTGACAAGAAGCTTCCGAATCCTCTAGTGGACGGGAACCAGTGCAAAAATTTGGTAAAAAGGTTGTGGAGAGATATGGGTGGGAATGGTTCGAATGCCAAAGAGAAGCGAAGTATATGGGTGACGAACTTGTGAATGAGGTAAGGTTACAATCGCAATTTTCTGATATATATCGAATTGTGCATGAGTTAGGTTAGAGGTTTATATTTAACAATTCGGGGGATTTCAATTTGACACTAGTGCGAGAATTTTATGCTAATTGGCTAACTGAAACGAAATATAAAACTGTGCCTGTTAGGGAGAAAGATGTCAAGTTTTCTGCACGAATTCTGAATGAGTTGTTAGGAACCCCGAATTGTGACCCTGATGAGTTTAATAACTTGAAGAAAAACCTCCTTATAGGGATATCCGACATACCTTGTGTGGGGTTGATTCGATTGCTAGGTGGTAGCGGAGTAAGGATACTGGGAGGCATAATACCCTTCATTTTGCTAACTTTAATCAGGTTGCTAGGGTATGACTAAAGATAGTGTGTAGTGTGTTGTTGCCTGCCAAACAGTTAACTGAGGTGACAAAAGATAGGGTGGTGTTAGTCTATATGCTGATGAAGGGAATGCCCATTAATGTTGGGGCGATCCTGAGGCAAAACATGATGAAATTTAGGAACAATTTGAGGTGGAGATTCTGTTACGGGGGGTTGATAACCCATTTTCTGAGGGCTGAGGGTATTGAAGAGGAAGCAGTGGACATGACCGTTGCTTATCACCCGGATCTGACAGGTAAGTTGGTTGATGTGACCCTCACCAAGGCGCTAGACATGTCTTGTTTGCTCAAGAGAGGCAAGCCCGTGATGACAGTGTTATGGCAAGAATGTTTGGGATGGAGGAATTGCAGGTGCGGATAGGTGGCTGTCCAGTTACAGATGCGGAGATGGAGACCATGGCGGAGCGCTACCCTGACACGCTCAAATTACACTTCCTTTCAGAAGCATAAGCGATCGTTATCAAGTAAAGAACCCAACTTCTAGGTTGAGGTCGATCCCACGAGGAAAATGGTTTAGACTTTACTTATAACAAACAATTATATTCAATTAGTCAAATTATTTCCAGAAACAGGTAATAAAAAGGAAAGGGGGGGGGGGTTGTGCTTGTGTGAAAAAAATAGTGAAAACTTAATAAGTAATCAATAATTAAACTCAACTTTGGTTGTTATCAAGATAAGAGAAATAACTAGGGTTTATGTGTTCCCCATACTCTCATAACGCAGTAATCCTAGTAATAGCAATCATTTTCTAGTATATTACATGCAAAGTGATAAGTTAGGTATCTCTAAATCCTTGGTCCGGCATCTAGAGAATTTCACCCCGCATCTTGGTCCGGCTACGTGTGTATAATTTACTAACCCTTACCTTTACCTCATATTAGACATCATAATCGATGTTTGGCTTAGTTATTACTTCGCACCAATCGACACTAGCCTATTAGATAGTATCACACTAAATCTATGTTGATAATTCTTTTCTTGTTAATTACCTCCTTGGTCCGGCAAGTAGTAACAAGGCGAGTTCTAACGCGTGCACTCGTTAAAAAGACTTCTAAACGAAAGAATTATCAATACATGCAAAACACTATTCAAGAATTGCTTATTTACTATTCATACTTTGATAATCGATCATGGTTCCCACAACCCTAGTTGTGGATTTAGTTACTCATATTATCAAGAACACAATTCATAATTGTAGATGAAGAAATCATGAACTTACTTAAAGAGAATAATAAACCCAGAAAATTTATTTGAATTGCAAAGCCAAAATCTTCAAAACGAACTTCAGAAATCAATAATTGCTAGGGTTGCAAATTAATCTCCAAAGTTACAAAGCAAAAATAGAATAATAGTGTCTAACCCCCAAAAACGAGGTTTACATATCCTATTTATAGAAAACAAATCCTAAATAAAAAGGGAAACAAATTAAGGAAATTTTGTTCAGGTACGCGTCTTCGATCCACGAGACTGACTTACGGACCGTCGATCGATCTACGGTCCGTAAGTCCCTTCCGTCACTCGGGACTTAGAAAATATTTCAGCTTCCAAAAAACCATCTTCTCTGAAGCAAACGACGGACCAACAGTACGGACCGTAGATCGACCTACGGTCCGTCAATCCCTTCCGTAGCTCCATACTTAGCATCTTCAAAAATCAGGTACTGGAACCCTCGCAGTCTCAATCTACGGATCAACAGTACGGTCCGTAGATCAATCTACGGACCGTCAATGGGCACCTTGGTTCCACACTTGGTCAGATTTCCCTGATTTGTCCTCAACACTTTCCTGCTGATCTACGGTCCTCACCTACGGACCGTGAATGGACCTACGGTCCGTAGATGACCTCCGTGGATGCCTTTTTCTGCATTTTCTTCAGCTGTCTCTAAACTTTCGCGTCTGAACACCTTTCCTGCAAAACATGATAAAACACATAAAAACCAATATAAAAAGGCCCTAGACACACACAACTTGTAAGTGAAATGTATTAGAAATACCGTAAACTCACGGTATATCAACACCCTCAACTTAAGTTCGTTGTTTGTCCTCAAGCGACGCACTAGGACTCTAAACGACACTTGTATAGAAGCAAGCATTTCTAACTCAAGCAATCACATGGCTCTCTACCTCCTCATTGTTCGGGTGCACATTCTTTCTCATAGACTCGATAAGCCAACTCATGTGGATCACATCATGACACAGACCAACCTGCTGACACACAACAGACACCTTCTTACTGTCAGCCAGGTACCAACTTTCCAACAATGTAATTAGTGCCCTTACTTCAACTGAAATCCTCATTTCGCAAAAAAAAAAATTTACTTTCATTCATGGTACAAGGATTCATTCAACACTCACGCTCAGAAGTAATTTCAAATTCAGTTAGTGCTTACTGCCATAAGCTTGCCCTTATTTTCACTGCTTGGACTCTCCAAACTAGATTCTAAGATCACTATAGGACTTTATTGGCTTGTAACGTAGGCTCAGGGTCAGGTGTGGTACATTTGGGTACTGTTTAGTGACTTTCTGCCCTCCTTGTCATTACACTAGGCTTTTAACCTCTTTTTGCCCTATTTTTGTCATATTATTGCTTTACCTTCTTTCCCTTGAATTTCTTCAACCACGGATGTGACTTTAGACTTTGTAGCTCATTGTTCTTTCCGCTTTTAACAAGTCACATCCCTTTTTTTTTTTTTTTTTTTTTTTTATATATACCCATTTTCTTTCCGTTTCCTCTTTCATAGCCACCCTCAACTTATGGATTTTCCGTTAGTCGAGGTGCACAATACCCGATGTCAGGTCAGGCCAAGATTGAAGTTACTCTTTACATTAGCCACCCTCAACTTAGGCTTTTGGCCTAAGTCAAAGTGCACATGTCCAAGGAGGGACCGGGGCCAACATAGTGGATGATAGGAAAGTGAGTTCGGGTTGTTAAAAAGAAATGGTCTATTTTAGGCTCAAAGTTGGATCAAAGGGGACAGTTATTTCATTTGGTTAAATTTTTCTAGGCACTTTGTAGATGTATCAGAACAATGGCCTATGCTCACTTCCTATCCTCTAGATTGAATTGTCTTAGCAGGACTAACCGGGCAAGTTCTAGTTTTGCACAAAACTGTCTGAATAGTCACTGATTCTCACCCACTTTTATCACATAGTTTCATTATCAGATTATCAGATTACCCAGTTCAAGTCTCAGGTTTAATCATGCAATCAAGTTGATTGTTACTATGTCATACTCAGAGCCAACACAGTCAACTAATCGTAGCCTACTTCTAGCATACAACCCAGAATCTGACGGGTATCATTTGTCTAAGCCATCATGCTTCATTCTGTATCATGCTTCTATACACACAATCCTAACATATGCCGGTTCAACAGAAAATTAACAGTCACTTGGGGGAAAAGAACACAGGCAAGAAAACCCCAAGAGAGGATTCATGATTTGGGTTACTCAGACTTCACCCTATCACTCACGATCCATTTACCCCACCCCCAACAAAAATAGATGCAATTGTCCACAATGCATACATAGACAGTAAAAATGAATGGATTTGAGTGAAGCAAACCTGTGGCGCAAAGCGCCGGCGAATCATCAACAAGCAGGGGGGTCCAGTTTCCCGGAGCCCTCTGGAACATCAGTGGGAGCACCCTCAGTAGTGCCCACCTCAACAATCCTAGCACTCTCAGTAGTGCTCGCTATCAACTGCTCCGCACCATCAGTGGTGCTCACCACGCCCCTCAAAATAGGCTGAACCTCTGTAACTGGGGCAGAGCTCGATGCCCCTGCAGCTCTCTCACGCACCCTCTGCTGGCGCAACTCCTCGTCTGCAATCGATGCCCTCCTAGCCTCCTTCTCCTGTCGACGCTGTCTTTTCTGAGCTTTCTCTTCCTCCGTGCGATAAGAACGGTGCCGCTTCCTCTTTGCATGTGTCGGTGCAGGCCCCTCCTCGGCGATGCCACTGAATAGAGCATCTAGCACTGTATCATCAGCCAGCGCAGTGGGGGCAGCCTGAGTCTCAACTGAAGGTGCAACAAGAATGGCATCAACATCAGTCCGGAGGCTGGCTATGTCAGCTTGCAAAGCAGATAAGTTTGTGGCCGAAACTGCTCGCTCCAGAACTCGCAACTCAAAGGCGTCAAGCCGCTTATTGACACGCTCAAATTACACTTCCTTTCAGAAGCATAAGCGATCGTTATCAAGTAAAGAACCCAACTTGTAGGTTGAGGTCGATCCCACGAGGAAAATGGTTTAGACTTTACTTTTAACCAACAATTATATTCAATTAGTCAAATTATATCCAGAAACAGGTAATAAAAAGGAAAGGGGGGGTTGTGCTTGTGTGAAACAAATAGTGAAAACTTAATAAGTAATCAATAATTAAACTCAACTTTGGTTGTTATCAAGATAAGAGAAATAACTAGGGTTTATGTGTTCCCCATACTCTCATAACGTAGTAATCCTAGTAATAGCAATCCTTTTCTAGTATATTACATGCAAAGTGATAAGTTAGGTATCTCTAAATCCTTGGTCCGGCATCTAGAGAATTTCACCCCGCACCTTGGTCTGGCTACGTGTGTATAATTTACTAACCCTTACCTTTACCTCATATTAGACATCATAATCGATGTTTGGCTTAGTTATTACTTCGCACCAATCGACACTAGCCTATTAGATAGTATCACACTAAATTTATGTTGATAATTCTTTTCTTGTTAATTACCTCCTTGGTCCGACAAGTAGTAACAAGGCGAGTTCTAACGCGTGCACTCGTTAAAAAGACTTCTAAACGAAAGAATTATCAATACATGCAAAACACTATTCAAGAATTGCTTATTTACTATTCATACTTTGTTAATCGATCATGGTTCCCACAACCCTAGTTGTGGATTTAGTTACTCATATTAGCAAGAACACAATTCATAATTGTAGATGAAGAAATCATGAACTTACTTAAAGAGAATAATAAACCCAGAAAATTTACTTGAATTGCAAAGCCAAAATCTTCGAAACGAACTTCAGAAATCAATAATTGCTAGGGTTGCAAATTAATCTCCAAAGTTACAAAGCAAAAATAGAATAATAGTGTCTAACCCCCAAAAACGAGGTTTACATGTCCTATTTATAGAAAACAAATCCTAAATAAAAAGGGAAACAAATTAAGGAAAGTTTTGTTCAGGTACGCGTCTTCGATCCACGAGACTGACTTACGGACCGTCGATCGATCTACGGTCCGTAAGTCCCTTCTGTCACTCGGGACTTAGAAAATATTTCAGCTTCCAAAAAATCATCTTCTCTGAAGCAAAGGACGGACCAACAGTACGGACCGTAGATCGACCTACGGTTCGTTAATCCCTTCCGTAGCTCCATACTTAGCATCTTCAAAAATCAGGTACTGGAACCCTCGCAGTCTCAATCTACGGATCAACAGTACGGTCCGTAGATCAATCTACGGACCGTCAATGGGCACCGTGGTTCCACACTTGATGGTGTTTGATCATGGTGACGACGAGGCCTAGAGGCCCCAAGGAGTATTCCTCACCTTATACTTTATTTTAATTGTGCGCTGAGGATAGTTCTTATTTTTAAAGTGTGGGGTGGGGTAATATGTCTCTGATTGTATATAGTTGTTTACTGCTTTATCGAGTCTAGTGTTAGTTTTTAGTTAAATTTTTTAAAATTTTTTATTTTGGGCTCCTTAGCGTTTGTTTTCAGTACTTTTACTAAGGATTGTCCCTTTGAACCGACTAGGACTAGTTTATTGTTTTATTGCGTCTTAGAGTCGTCATAGGAGTGACAGTTCCCAATGATGGATGGATGACGACCATCTTAAGGGAAAATTAGTCACATAGAAGAGTAGGATTGAGATACCAACCTTGGTCTTTTGAAACTATGTCCGAAAAAGTTAGCCAAACGTCATGGGTAGTCACAAGTGGAAATGTGCAATAGATTGATGACCTTGTAACAAGCATGTGTTCTTAGTTTTGACTCAAAATAAAAATCAATGGGCTTAATTGTGTAATGATACGGTAATGCAAGATGTAGGAGCATGTTGGTTGATATATCCTTATATGTGTCATAATGCTATGTGTGGTGAGAATTTCTTGGTTCTTTCTTAACTTGATATCTAGAACTTGCCTTGTGTGTGTTGAATTAGTAGTGTATATGACTTAAGGAATGTGATTGAGGCGTTCCTTTGAAATAGCCAATTCTTAACTCTACTTGTATGCCTACCATTGAAATCATCCCTAGTGATGCCCCATTGAGCCTTTAGCCTTGTTTATTGATAAACCACATGATAAGCCGATACCCGTTGTTTGATACCAAGTCTATTGATCCTATGAAAAATCCTTAATGCACTATGTTGAGAAGAAGGGCTGGAAAAAGGAAATTCTATTTTGGCCCTGGTCCTTAGCGACAATGTGCACCTCGACTAAAATTGAGGGTGGCTGATTTAGAATTATTCTCGAAACATTGTCCCTGATCCTATCAAGGATAATGTGTACCTTACTTGGATGTTAAAAATCTAGAGTTTGGGTGGCTAGTGCAAAGGCATGAAAATAAAAAAATAAAAAAAATAAACATGATGAAAAAGAAATGAAGGGAAAATATGGAGCAACAAAAAGGGTAAATAGTCATGAAGTGTGTACTATGAGGAAAGAAGAGCTATAAAGAAAATTGTTGACAAAATAATGATATGTGCATTAGGGAGGTGTAGTCACTAAAATGCTTCCTAAATATTCCCTCCCTTACCTTAAGCCAACATTACAACCTAATGAAAGCCCTCTTGATTCCTTAAGAAATATGTGCAAAAGTAATAATACACTATTGGCAAGCTTTGGTATGTTGAGAAAAGTAAGAATTTCTTTTGTGAGGGTGAGTGATGTTTGAAAAATAGGCCATGTTGATATTGCAAGTGGTTTGAGTGAAAGGCTTTACTAAACAAGAACAAGTGAGGGCATTCATGGCATGTGTAAGATTATCTAATTAATATGTTTGTATGAGTTTGAATTAGCCTGGAAAAATAATAAAAGGGTCATTCTTTGAGCAAGTATTGTAACTTGGTATAAATGTTGTGAAATGTTGAATCCATTGTGAACTACAAAATCATGATAAAAAAAATGTTTGGATGATTTTAAGGTGGGTTGATAAGTCCAAGGGTTGTGTAAAAGAGTTGTTAGTCTAGAGATTGTTTGAGGACGAACAAAAGTCTAAGTGTGGGGTGGTGATCTTAGGCATATTTATATGCCTAAGTTGTCTATATTGACCCATGAATTGATTTGATTAAGGAATGATCTTTAGTTGTTAACTTGATTTTTGGTATAACTTGTGATAATTTTGCACTAACACACATGATTATTAGTTTCAGGAGCACTCAAATGAATTGGAGTTGGAATGAAGAAAGAAGGAGCAAAGATATGCAAGAAAATGGCCAAGGCAAAAACCACCAGTGGTTGGCGCATTAGGTGGCACGGCGCGCCACTGGTGGTACTTCAGAGTCCCTTCTCAGGTGCGCTGAGAGGCGCAACACACCAAGGAGGGGACGTCAGAGTCAAGTGAGAGGCGCGACACGTCCCTCTTTTGCCGACTTTTCCATGTTTTAAACATTAAGTAGGATTCCTAATTTGAGTAGTATTTGTTCCCAACTTTTCCTACTATTATAAATAAATCCTTAGGGCTCCAGAATCGTGTTCAACTTTTGATTTAGTGTGCAAGAGCAAGAATTCAAGTTTGTAATAGTTTTAATCCCCTAACTCTTTTATTTTCCAGAATTTGCATGAACTATTGTAATTTCTTGTTTTCTAATAGCATGAGTGGCAAAACGCCCTAGTTCTGGGGCTGTAGCTACGAATTAATTGTTGACTATTTAAGGTTGTTGAATTAATTTTCGATTGTCATTACAAGTTACTTCTATATTCTTGTTTTCGTATTTTATCCTTGCACACCATAAGATAAATTTAGTGTCTAATCTTAAAATCGAGAGAGGGGAGATTAGATAGACCAGAGAATATAGAGAGCTCGGTCCACCCATTAGATTGAGGTGATTAGTGTTCAGGAGTGACGCCCAAACGAACACCTTGCTTGGTTATGAAATAGGATGAAATATTAATGCTAGCCAGTTAGTCTATCTATCCCCGCTAAGCGATGTACTTAGATAGCTAACTGGGGTAGGCGACAAGAGGTGTATAACACGGATCATACTATCAACCCTATAAACCAGTAACTTGACACCTAAAATTAATTCTAAGCCAATAATGGGATACATGATATTTTAGTATATGCTGCATCCCTGGAATTGCTTTTAACTTGCTTGAAACATTATATCAAAGTTGTTCAAAATTAGTTACGTTTAATTAGTGCATAATTATTAGTAGATAAACAATAAATCATCAACTCTTGAAAAGGTTACTTTCTACTTTTAGTTGTAGAATTAAGTGAATATAAGTTGATCATAAGTCCTTTGGGAACGATAACTTATTTCTTTAAGAATCTATATTACTTGCGCGACCACGTACACTTGCGTGTATATTGGGGAGCAACATTCTAGATTGGCACGTACCATATAAATATACAAATATTCTCACACACATGAAACCTTGTTTCAATATCAAATAATCAATGCATTTGGTTCATGTTATTGCTTAAGTCATGTTGTGTAATCGATTCCTATTATGTCATACAAAGATCCTACTCATTAAACTTATCAATCACAAAGATATAACCTATATAAAAAATTGGAGGGTGTCAATTTTCATGCTCTTTGCCGTCACACTTTTCATTCTAGTCTACTTCTACATTTATACTATCCTAATCATGCTGGTTCAACATAAATCAAATAGTTCCTTAGGAAAGGAACACAGGCAAGAAAACCCAAGGAAGGTTTACGAGTTGGGTTATTTAGGCTTCACCTTATTACTCACAATCCGTTCACCTTACTTCCACAAGAAAAACCGTGCAATTCCCTCAATACACAAAATAAAGTAAAACATAGGGTGAGACAAACCTGTAGCGTGTAAGCGTAAAAGACCAATCTAGAAGTGGGTGGGTTCGGTTGCACCAAACTTTCTAGCTCAAAGTGTATGGCACCATTAGTGATGCCCTCTACCATATGTAACACCCCGTATCCGAAAAAGGGAAATGAGACCAATTCCCAAAAGTTGCAAGTTCCACCCACGCCGGCCACCCATGACCCGTGGTTGGACCACGGACCGTAGGTGTGGTCCGTGGTTGGCCTGCCTAGTAGTGGTTTGAGGGCCAAAAACCACCGACAGACCTATTGACCGTAGGTCAGAGCACTGTCCGTGGTTCGAAGCCCCAAAATCTTTGTTTCTGAACCAAACGATGGTCTACCAGGATGAACCGTAGGTCAGGCCACGGTCCGTCGACTCAGGTCTTTCGGTGGCAGCTGACAATTATTTTTTAGGGGCAGTTGGATCTTTTCCAAATTAATTAGTTCCTATACTACATCGTTTTACCCTTCACTAAGACCCCTATATAAGTATTTCAACCCCCAAATTAACCCATTCACTTTATTCTTCCAAATTCACAAAAGAAAACCAAATCTCCTCCCCAAATATATTCTCTCTATAGAACTTGAAGAAGAAGAAGGATTCACCTAGGATTTCAAGTCAAGGTCTCCATTCCTCCATTGGAGGCTAGCATTTGGATTCAAGGTATGGTAGTTTTCATCCATGGATTCCTTCCTTCCACGAAGTTCCCAAATTCCTCTATTTCGAAAGGTAGAATTCCCCTATTGGGTTAGGGTTTTCTTCAATTAGCATGGGTTCTTTTCGTTATTGATTTAAATGATTGAATTATGATCTTCTATGCCTTAATTGATGAAATACTATGGTTTTATGATGATTTCCCCTATGAACCCATGTAATCCCTATGTTTTCAAGTTATGAACTATATGATGTGGGATTTTGATCTTAAATGAAGAGTTTTATGAAATTAAGCATATATTGCTAGCTTTACATGAACTTATGATGAAATCCAAATTTAACCCATGTTTTATAAGCATTGATGACTGAAAGTTGGTTTTGGATCTCAAGAGGTAAATTATGGACTTATGCATTTTCTTATGAAATCTATGCAAATATTTTAAGTGTGCTTTGAGAGTGAAATACCAATAATGATGTTGTTGTTGTGTTGTTGAAAGAATATTCTCATAAACACATACTAGCATGATGTGAAAGGTTTTCTCACATATAAAGGATTCTTAGGTTGAAAGGCTTTCTTGCCTAATTGAATCAAAGAGTAAGAGCTATCCTAATGAAACTAGCTTGGATTGGTTATCCTAGGGTACCTCTCCATGAATTATGAGTTAAGTCAAGACTTAATAACTATTCCGTGGGATTTATGCTTAGCACCGAGTGGATATTGATAGTGAGATGGAAGCTCTCCCGTTAGTAGAGGCCGGGTTTCTAAAAGCAATCTCTTGAGATGTAATCTCTCCCATTAGTAGAGGCTGGGTTTCTAGTAGCAATCTCTTTATCCCTTAACTATGTGCCCCCATAGGTTGATTATCTAGTGGATCCACTTAAACTAGAAGTTCATGTTTCTACCTTGGCATGTAGGACAACCCTTTTCGATGTGGGAGACACCGGGGGATCATGTTATAGCTCACATGGTCTCTATGTCGGTTAAGACTAATTCCCCACATTAATAAATGAAAGGTTACACAAGGAGTATCTCATATGTGTTCAAAGGCTTCAAAGATGATGTTAGCTTTCATTGACCATGTTTTTATGAAGTATGTTTTCTAACTTTATTAGATCATGTTTTAGCTTGGCCAATTGCATGTTATGAAATGAAATGTCCCTTTTAGCATGATTTAAATGTTTTATGCATAGATATCACACTCAGTACATTGTGTTGTTCTAACGCATACTCTTGCCTACATTTCCCCCAAACATAGGGTCCGACATTAAGGTTCCAAAGTTTCATGGCTAGAGGTTGACTTGAGATATTTCCAACCTTTGGTGAGTTCTCATGCTTCGAGGGAGGAGTTTCATTGTTTTAGTTTCTTTCATGAATTTATATTTTGGACATGATGTATGGTCTATGCCCAATTTCATTCTACTGTATTAGATGGCTATGATGAGACATGTGTTTTAGACTTGCGCTTTTCGTTTTTAAAATGTTTTGGACTTGGATTATTGTTTTACTCTTATTGTTCTATTTCTTATGTTATGAGAACTAAGTGGCTTGTATGGAGTCCTTCGGGGTTCAATACACCATGTTACATCTAGGGGGTACCCCTAGGTCATGAAACTATAACTAGAGGAGTACTATCAATAATGCCCCACGAAGCGGATGCTACGGCATCCAACTCCCGTTCCCTAAGTTATTGCATCTCTTCATCAACTCACGACTGCCGCTATTGGGCATGCTGGTGTAATCCATCCATAAATAGCTGGAACATCCCGAAAACACACTATCTATTTGGCTTAGTGGAAAGTTGTATCGGCTAACTCTCGCGTTACGAGGATCATGGGCTTCTCCGGTCTCAAAAGTGTCAGAAGCAGATGCAGTCACTGAGTTTGAGGTAGAGCTGGACTAGGACTCCCCATTGTCTTCTCTCGCACTCTATGCCCCTTCATCAGACTTTGAGTTACTATCATGACTAGGGGACTGCCCCCTTTCAGGCACTGGGATTTTCTCAAGTTGTCTAGCTTGTTGTTGCATAGTCTAAAGTGTCGTAGGAGTGCCCTGGTTGTCTCCCGGAACAAATTTAGACCTAATCGATTCAGTTTCCTTATTAACAAGTTTCATGACCCAGGGGTACCCCCTAGATGTAACATGGCGTACAAGACCCTGAGAGGCCTTATACAAGCCAAATAGTTTTTCATAGTCAAGATAATGGAAATCGATAAGATTTAAAACATTATTTCAAGATAACCAAAACTTTCAAATGCAAAACGGAAGTCGAAACTCTTGTCTCAAAAACCATCAACTACAATAAAATCTCAAGACGTAGCCCGTACATCAATGTTCAAAACTCAAAATGAAAATAACACAAGGAAAGTAGTGGCCGAATCCTCAGATGAATGAGGAGTCACCAATCTTCAACTTTTCTTCTACTATGGATCCTAGCCACGAAGGTGAGAATCAGGAATGTTGGAACCTATATTTGGATAAGAAATGTAGGCAAGAGTATCTATGCTTACAAAAGTGTACTAAATATGATAGCATGCATAAACATAACATAAGAGTTAGAGAACATAAGTCATAAAACATAATCAATGCATATAATAGATTATCTCAACATGTAAAGAGTACTTCTTGAAGTAACCTTAATTAGTCCTTAGTCAAGAAATGGGTAGCCGCCTCTAGTCTTAGTCATCATGGAAGGTAAACTCAAGAAACAGTCCAAGCTCATCATTATCATAACATATTATAGCTTATCTTTTAAGGACATGGGGAATCGCCTCTTGCCTTCTTATAAATGATCATGTATAATCGCCTCTCATCCTCTTGCTTAGGATCATGGGTGATCCCCTCTGATCCTCTTACTTAGGGTCATGGGTAATGACCTCTAGTCTAACTTACATTATAGGAACGTGGGTAATTGCCTCTAGTTCTACTCTAAGAATATATGTAATCGCCTCTTATCCTTCTCATTAAGGGGTCATGATTAATCGCCTCTAGCCCCCATCATTTTCATAGTTCCTTAACTTCGATTCAATTTCGGTGAAAAATCCTTTCAACCTAGAATTATTCAATGTGAGAAAACCTTTCACATTCATACACAAGAAATCATGTGGGAAAATTCCTTTCACAACAATCACATCTAAAATCAATAATTAATAACATATGCTTCCCTATCAAAGCAATTCTTATCATAAACCATCACATATGCTTCAATCTCAAAGCAATTCATATTGTATCTTATTTATCCTATAAGAATACACATAAATCCATAAATTCTTCTTTCATAGAGTAAAACCCATCTTAAATCAATTTCTTCATCGAAACATGGTTAAGCACGGGTACATGTAATTTCATCATTAAAGCATAGAATCCTCTCAATAAATGCAGAATAAAGCATAATTCAATCAATTGAATCAACATTCATAAGAACCCATAACTTGGAAGAAAACCCTAACTCAAATTGGGAAATTTTGTACTTTTCAATTTGGAGAAGTTGGGGGCTCCATTGTTTCAAGGGTTCCATGGATGAAAAACTATTATACCTTGAAATCAAAGCCCAAAAGCTATTTAAAAATGGAGGCTTAACCTTGAACCCTAGCTTAAATCTTCTTCTTCAAACTTTTAGAGAGATAAATATCCTTGGGAGAGGAAGACTCCTTTGGGTGAATTTGAAGATAATGAAGTGAATGAATTAATTTTGGGTTAAAATCACTTATATAGGGGTCCTAGGCATGGGCAAAACGACATAGTCTTATTTTAATGAAATCTAGAAAAGACCCAAAAGCCCCTGAAATTATAGCTATTGAACCCCCCACATGGTGCCCTTCACGAGTTATCAAGGATCACACGGGCCGTGGTCCTTGAACAGTGGCCTGGAAAACTTACCCCAAAATCCCACTCCCCTCACTACCCACTCCACGAGCCGTCATGGCTCTCACAAGCCGTCTAGTGGCTCGTTTGGAAGGTCAACCTTAAAGTGGCTACTGCATCCCCGTTTACGGGCATCACTTACGCGTTGTGGTGCTCACCACGAGCCGTCTAGGTGCTTTGGGAGAGGAGCCCTTTTTTGCTTGACACTGTGAGCTCTTCACAAGCTACACCACGCCTCGTGATAACCTTTGTCTGGGCCTTCGTGAATGGTTCGTAGGCTCAGCCTTTAGCTTGTGACCTCTCACTTGGTCCCTTTCTTAGCCTACTAGATTTCAATGTGTTACATTAGCACCGCCTTGGGAACATTTTTCCTCAAATGGGATTCTAGATTCTATCCTATCCACCCATCATGCATGAATTCACAAAAATGCACATATCCAAGGAGGAAACATCAACTCCAAGCTAAAGCTTGTTCAACAAATCATCTCATGAAGTCTATATGCAACTAATACTCAATGCACATCAACATGAGGAAAATCAATCGTGTAAACTCATTTTCTTTCAAAATTCAAGTCTTTCATGAACATGCATAAAATGAGGAATCATAGGAATATCGAAGACACATGACACAAAAAAAAAGAGTAAACCATGAGGAACTCATTAACTCAAGCTAAAGTAGGGGTAGAAGGAAAAAGATGAAGATATCTGGACATTATATTGACCTCGGCCTCCCAAGTAGCACCCTCAACTAACTTATTCCTCCAAGAACCTTTACGGAAGCAACTTCTTTGTTTCTCAATTTCTTAACTTGCCGGTCTAAAATCTCTACTAGAACTTCCTCATAAGAAAGATTCTCGTCAACTCTCAAACCTTCTAAGGGAACTATGGATGTCTGATCTCCAACACATTTTTTCAACAAAGAGACATGGAAAACAGGATGCCCCGATGTCAAATAATTAGGCAACTCAAGCTCTTAAGAAAACATCCCAATACACCTCAAAATCTGATATGGACCCACATAATGGGGACTAAGTTTTCCTTTCTTCAAAAATCTCATTACACCCTTTATGGGTGAGATTTTCAAGTAGACCCAATCATTTACCTCAGACTCTAGGTCTCTTCTTCTAACATTGGCGTAGGACTTTTGTTGACTTTGGGTTGATCTCAACCTTTCTCTAATAAGTCGGACTTTATCCATAGGGTCATGAACTAACTCAGTTCCTATCAAGACTACTTCACCCACCTCAAACCATCCTATCGTAGATCTACACCTCCTACCATAGTGAGCCTCAAATGGAGCCATACAAATACTAGAGTGATATATTTTATTATAGGAATTCTCAATCGAAGGCAAGTGGTCATCCCAATTACCCTTAAAATCAATGACACATGCTCTCATTATATTTTCCAAAGTTTGGATAGTACGGTCTGCTTGCCCATCAGTTTGTGGATGAAAAGTTGTGATAAGCTTAATATGAGTACCAAGACCCTTTTGGAAAGATTTCCAAAACTGAGAAGTGAATTCAGTACCCCGATTAGAGATAATGGATAAAGGCACTCCATGAAACCTTACCATCTCTTTCAAATACAACTTAACATAATATTATGCCGAATAAGAAACCTTGACAGGAATGAAATAAGCCGATTTTGTCATTCGATCTACTATAAACCCAAATCAAATCATATTGTTGCCAGGTACGAGGCAACCCTACTATGAAGTCCATATTCAAATATTCCCACTTCCAAGTAGGAATACTAATTTCTTGAGACAAACCTCCTAGTTTCTGATATTCAACATTCACTTGTTGACAATTAGGAAACTTAGCCACAAATTCCGCAATATCCTTCTTCATCCCATTCCATAAATAGACCTTCCAAAAATTGTGGTACATCTATGTGGCTCTCGGGTGAATGGAATATTGTGAACTATGGGCTTCTGATAACATTTGTTCCCTCAAGTCATCAATATTGGGAACACACAAACGACCTTGATAACGAAGCGCACCATCTCTCCCTTGCAAGGAAGCCTAACTAGACTTTCTAAACACCACTTCTTTCAATTCAACTAAGGTCGAATCAAGAGATGACTTTCACATCTGCCACAAAAGACGATTTTGAACAGTTTTGAACTGCAACACCACCTTTGGTGGAGTCCATTAACCGAACACCCAATCGGGCCAATCTATGTACATCTCGCACCAATTCTCTTTAACCATTCTCAATATGGGCAACACTACCCATTGATAGTCGGCTAAGAGCATTCACCACTATATTTTCCTTACTAGGGTGATCGAGAACACTCATATCATAATCCTAAAGTAACTCAAAACACCTTCTTTGGTGAAGATTAAGATCATTTTGTTAAAACACATATTGTAAATTCTTATGGTCGGTGAACATATCTACATGAACACCATAGAAGTTGTGCGTCCAAATCTTTAAGGAAAAAACAACCGCCGCTAATTCAAGATCATAGGTAGGATAATTATTCTCATGGATCTTAAGTTTCCTTGAAGCATAGGAAATAACTTTTCCATTTTGCATAAGCACACATCCTAACCCAATTCTCGAGGCATCACAATTAACAACAAAATCATCAGTCCCTTTCAGTAAAGTCAACACCAGAGTGGAAGTAAGTCTATCCTCCAATTCTTGATAATATTTCTCACATGTTTTGGACCATATGAACTTAGACTTCTTTTAAGCCAATGTTGTTAATGGAGAGGCAATCGACGAAAAAGCCTTAACAAACCCAAGAAACTTCGAATATCTGAATGGGATAAAGGTCTAGGCTAACTTTTGACTGCATCAACCTTCTTAGGATCTAATTCGATACCCTTACTTGAAACATTGTGACCAAAACTCACACTTGCTAAACTTCGCAAAAAGTTGTTGGTCCTTAAGAACTTGCAACACCATCCTCAAATGATCCGTATGCTCGTTCTTATTCCTTGAATAGATTAATATATCATCAATGAATACGATCACAAACATATCCAGGTATTGTCTAAACACCCTATTAATCAAATCCATAAATGCGGCTGTAGCATTAGTTAAACCAAACGACATCACCAAAAACTCATAGTGACCATACTGAGTTTGAAAGGCTGTTTTTGGAATATGTTCTTCCTTTACCCTCAATTGGTGATAACCCGACCTAAGGTGAATCATAGAAAAAGAGCTCACTCATTGGAGTTGGTCAAATAAATCATCTATCCTTGGGAGAGGATACTTATTCTTAACGGTCACCTTATTCAATTGCCGGTAGTCAATACACATACGAAGTAAACCATTCTTCTTTTTAACAAACAAAATTAGAGTACCCTATGGAGAGATACTCGGTCGGAAGAAACCCTTATCCAACAAATCTTTTAATTGCTCATTTAATTCCTTAAGTTCTACCGAAACCATTCGGTAAGGAGGAATAGAGATAGGTTGCATATCTGGGAGAAGGTCAATACCGAAGTCTATTTCCCATTCTGGAGGAATATCGGGTAAATTATCTTGGAACACTTCTTGAAACTCATTAACAACGGGGAGCAACTCAAGAGTAGGGGTTTCAGAATCTACATCCCTCACTCTAACTAGATGGTACATGCAACCCTTATAGATCATCTTTCTAGCTTTAAAATAGGAATAAATCTTACCCTTAGGCATATAATTTCTCCCCTTCAACTCTAGGATAGGCTTATTCAAAAATTGGAATTCGACCACTCTAGTCCTACAATCTATAGAGAAATGACATGAATGTAACCAATCAATCCTAAGAATGACATGAAAATCTAGCATGTCTAGCTCTATAAGATCCACATAAGTGACTCTATGGGACAAGGAAACATGACACTTTCTATAGACCCTCTTAGCCATAACAGAATCACCAAGAGAAGTAGAAACAAAAAAGGGTTCTAACAACACATCTAGAAGAACATAAAACCTCATAGCCACATATCGCATCACAAAAGACAAGGTAGCACCTGGATCAAGTAAAGCATAAACATCAAGTTAGACTTTCAACATATCGGTAACCACATCGGGAGAACCCTCTTGTTCACCACGAGTCTAAAGTTTATAGGATATATTTTTCTTGGGAGCATTTGAACATGAACCACTTAGACCGGATGAAGGATGGGGTTGATCCCTACAATGATTATCTCTTTCATTCTTAGCAACTTAAGGACAATTTCTTATCTTGTGGTCCATCTTACCACAACTAAAACAAGCATTGGAACCCGCTAGACATTTGCCCTCGTGCTTCCTTCCACACTTAATACAAGTAGGCAATGAAGGCCGACTACAACCTCTTTGATGTTTAGGGTTAGACACCCTACCTTGGTCAAATCTTGGAGGAGCATTAGAGGAACCTTTCCTTGAAAACTTTTGTCGAAACCTTGAACGACCACGTCTACTGGACCTAGAATATGAAGAATTACCATCCTCAGTTCTTGCCTTTTTTACTTCCCTAGACTTCTCCTTAAGTTTCTCATCCTCAGTTTGGTGAGCATGGACCATAAGGCGAGAGATGTCCATATCATGGAAAAGCATAGAGGTATGACATTTTTTCACCACTTATTCAGACAGTCTCAAAACAACTTGCTCATTCTTGCCCTAGAGTCGGCAATTATAGAGGTAGCATACCTCGACTACTCGGTGAATCTCAAAGCATATTCTTTCAAACTCATGTTCCCTTGTCAGAGGTTGATAAAGTCAAGCACCTTTGCCTCCCTCATCTCAAGAGGAAAGAACCTATCAAGGAAAGCAGACTCGAACTTTTCCCAATCTGGAGGACCCGCATCTTCCATCCTTCCTTCCATTGGTTGAACCAAATTTAAGCAACACCCTTAAGTTGATAAGCAGCTAATTACGTCTTTTCCACCGGGGTCACTACCATAATAGCCAACACCTTGTGCACCTCATCAATGAAATCTTGGGGATCTTCCTCAACCTTAGAACCATAGAATTCTGGAGGATTCATCCTAGTGAAATCCTTTACTCTAGATGTTGTCGCTCCCATATTTGATTTCACGGGAGGTAATTCCCTGTTGGCCTACACCGTCACAGCATGTGCCAAAACTTGAAAAACAGTTCTAAACTCTGCAAAGGTTACTTGCTCAGCCAAAGTGTCAGTCGGGACCTATAGAGCTTGAGCAGGAACCTCTTGACCAACATCCTCTCCCTCATTCCTTCTAGCATATGCCCTTCGAGTAATCATATCCTTTAGACCATCGAATAAGGATTATGAGAGAAACATTATCGAGTCAAACTCTTTCGCATGACTTAGAGTGAAGAAAAAGGTGAAGTTTCCTGAACATCTTGTAGCCTCCCAATCATAAATGTGGTGCGCTTCACACTCATGAACAAAACTCTACTTGACGTGGTTTTGAGACATCCTAGAACCTTTCTAAACCTTGTGCTCTGATTACCAAGTTTGTTACGACCTAGGGGTACCCTCTAGATGTAACATGATATACAAAACCCTGAGAGGCCTCATACAAGCCACGTAGATTTCATGGTCAAGATCATAGAAATCAGTAAGATTTAAAACATTATTTCAAGATAAGCAAAATTTTCAAATGCAAAGCAGAAGTTGAAACTTTTAATTTAAAAACCATCTACTGTAATAAAATCTAGGGACGCAGGCCATACATCAATGTCAAAACACAAAATGAAAAGAACATAAGGAAAGTAGTGGCTAAATCCTCAGATAAATGAGGACTTACCAATCTTCAACTTTTCTTCTACTATGGATCCTAGCCACGGAAGTGAGAATCGGGAACACCAGACCCAACATTTGGATAAGAAATGTAGGTAAGAGTATGTGTTAGTACAAAAGTGTACTAAATATGATGCATGCATAAAAATAACATAAGAGTTAGACAACGTAAATCTTAAAACATAATCAATGCACATAATAGATCATGTCAATATATAAAGAGTACTTGTTGAAGTAACCTTAATTATTCCTAAGTCTAGATATGTGTAATCACCTCTAGTCTTACTCATCATGGAAGGCAAACTCAAGCAACAATCCAGGCTCATCATTTATCAGAACATATTATAGCTTATCTTTTAACGACACAGGGATCGCCTCTTGCCTTTTTATAAAGGATCATGTGTAATCACCTCTATCCTCTTGCTTAGGATCATGGGTAATCGCCTCTAGTCCAACTTATATTATAGGAACGTGGGTAACTGCCTCTAGTCCTACTCTAAGGAATATAGGTAATCGCCTCTTATCCTACTCATTTAGGGATCATGGGTAATCGCCTCTAGCCCTTATAATTTTCATAGTTCCTTAGCTTAGATTCATTTTAGGTGAGAAATCCTTTCAACCTAGAGTCTTTCAATGTGAGAAAGCATGCCACATTCATACACAATAAATGATGTGGGAAAATCCCTTCCACAACAATCACATCACAATCAATAATTAATAACATATGCTTCACTCATGAAAAAATTCTTATCATAAATCATCACTTATGCATAAATCTCAAAGAAATTCATATTATATCTTAATTATCCTATAAGAATATACATAAATCCATAAATTCTTCTTTCATAGAGTAAAACCCATCTTAAATCAATTTCTTCATCGAAACATGGTTAAGCAAGGGTACATGTAATTTCATCATTAAAGCATAGAATCCTCTCAATTAATGCATAATCAATCATAATTCAATCAATTGAATCAACATTCATAAGAACTTATAACTTGGAAGAAAAACCTAACTCAAATTAGGACATTTCTATTTTTCAATTTGGAGAACTTGGGGGCTCCATGGATGCGACCATTCCATGGATGAAAAGCTAGCATACCTTGCTATCAAGGCCCAAAAGAAATTGAAGAATGGAGGCTCGACCTTGAACCCTATTTTGAATCTTCTTCTTCAAACTTCTAAAGAGTGAAATGTCCTTAAATGAGGAAGACTCAACTTCTTTTGGTGAATTTGAAGAGAATGAAGTGAATGAATTAATTTGGGGTTAAAATCACTTATCTAAGGGTCCTAGTCATGGGGAAAATGACACAGTATTATTTTAAACAAATCTGGAAAAGACCCAAAAGCCCCTGAACTTACAGCTGTCGAACCCCCCAACATAGTGCCCTTCATGAGCCGTCAAGGATTACATGAGCCATGGTGGGAGCCGTGGTCCTTGGCCAGTGGCCTAGAAAAATTTCCACGAAATCCCACTCCCCTTACGACCCACTCCTCTAGCCGTCATGATTTTCATGAGCCGTCTAGTGGCTCGTGTGGAGGGACAACCTCAAAGTGGCTACTGCATTCCCCTTCACATGTATCACTATGCGCCGTCGTGCTCACCACGAGCCATTTAGGTGCTCATGGAAGGTGAGTCCTTTATGGTTTTCCACTGTGCACCCTTCACAAGCTACACTATGCCTTGTGGTGCCTTTCACGGCTCGTCTTGGCCTTCGTGAAGTGTGCCCAGGCTCAGTCTTTAGCTTGTGACCTCTCACTTGGTCCCTTTCTTAGCCTACTAGATTCCAATATGTTACAACAAGTTGCCGCCAGGCCTCAGGTGCAACAAACATGGACTTCCACTTGCGTTGGTATGTATTTGCTTTCTTTGGCACCATCGTACCTGTGGAAGACTTGTTTGAACCCAAACTATGCAAAACAAAACAAGAAAAGAAGAAAATAAAACTACAAAAGTAATTTGTTTTTGCAGGAAAGAGTGTTTTTGGGACCCATGGTTGGTTCTTACGGGCCGCCATAGAAGCTTCGATGTACCATAGGACCCACCTGTAGGTAAGGAAGTGACATTTTAAGTCCCCAAAAGTTGGAATGATGATTCACAAGTACAGTCCGTCAATGATACTACAAAACGTAAGCCAAACCATCATTCCTAACTTAGGCTACTAGTTTGTGCCTTTGAGTGATGGGACCTTGATCTACCTTCCATAGGTCTCTCTACGACCCATAGATCAAAGTCATCAATCTAAAAATTGTTGTAGTTCAGACTAACATTTTTCAACACAAATATTTCAACATCAATTCATCCTAATCACATCTAGATCATGCATTTGAACATATCTTTATGTATTCCTTCATCCGTAGTGTTTAGCCATGCATTTAAACACAACAACAAATAGTCAAATCACAAACCATAAGTCATAAACACAATTTTAAGCCATTTATTCACATGTTTGACACACATTTTGATGAAACTCACAATAATTTCATCCCTAGGGTACATTTTAACTAATATAATCATACTCAACAAGCAATTTATACCCAAGTTCAAGTAACAACTTTTGATTTCAACTAAAAATTTAAATACTTTGGTTCAAAATCAGTACCTTTCAGAAGAAATTTGAAGTTGTGTGAGTGCGTACATTATAACTTGACAACAACCTTGATAGAATTCGAATCTGCGACCTTTAATTATTAGGAGAAGAAAATTTGGGCTGGTTTTGAGAAAGGAAGAAGAAATGGAGAATATGAGAGAGGGAAAGATTACATAGTGGATTATGGGATTTTGAAGGGTTGGAAATGGAAGTGAAAGGGTCGGAATTTGAAGTAGTTACCAATTTTGAAGAGTTGTAACGGTTGGGAAGAGGGAAATGGGGAATGAGTTTGAAACGAAAGGTTTTTTATTTAAATTGGGTCACGGGTTGGGTAAGTTATTTAACACTTATAGGACCTGCGAAACCTCATCGACAGTCCGTAGATAGATTCCATCATTTCACTCTACACTTAGTAAAATCTAGAAACATACATGGGGCCTACGATTTCATACTATAGACTGTTGAATGAATGATGGTTCGTATTGTGCAACTGTAGACTGAAAGCTTCAGGTTTATTTGGACTTTAGATTCTACAGATTCCATTTACAGGCCGTTGACTGAACAACAAGTCATCAATGGGAACCGTAAAACCTTCTGCACTTATAATTTTCAATATTTTTCTTTCTTTCTTGCACAAGTAACAAATATTAGGACTTCCATTTACATTTTCTTGACTCTTTTTGGACACAAACCCTATACTACCCTAATCTAGCCAAGACTAAAACTCAATAAAAAATATTTCAAACCACAAAAATAACTAAAAATCTTTTATATTGGCTAGATTTACATCTTGGGTTGCCTCTTAAATAGCACTTGATTTAATGTCGTGGCACGATGCAGACCCTTTTATTACTCAAACTTCATCAAGATCCCATTCTTCGATTACCTCTTTGACCTCTTCCGACTGACCCAAGTAGACTTTAATCCCTTGAACGTTCACCTTAAATCATGTTCCTTTCTCATTCTCAAGTTCAAACACTTTGTGTGAAAACACTTGTATCACTATGAATGTCCTAGTCCAC
This sequence comes from Solanum okadae, assembly GCA_036553675.1. Lineage (NCBI taxonomy): Eukaryota > Viridiplantae > Streptophyta > Magnoliopsida > Solanales > Solanaceae > Solanum > Solanum okadae. The sequence continues at coordinate 30,949,037 of CM071678.1, forward strand.
TTAGAATTGAGCTTGCTAGGAAACAAACGCATCCTTCAATTGAAGTACAAAATCATAAATAACAAATTCACACTTTTTGATCTTTTGAGCATGGTACCTCTTCATCTTGCCCTTATACAAGGCTGGACATTCATATGCTTTTAGGTGAAACTCATCGAGCTCATTCAACCTTTGACTTGATGCGACATCCCTATCTAGATTCAGATTCTTGAGTGCCCACATCCCTTTATGCACTAACTTTACAGGCAAGTGACAAGACTCCTAAACACAAGTTGGTTGGGAGACATATCTATGGGAGTCTTGAATGCAATGAGATAGGCCCATAGATAATCATCAAGCTTCTCGACCAATAAGTTCTATTTGCATTCAGCCATTGCAAAGATCTACTTAATATCTCTATTTGACACTCTGACTTGCCCACTAGACTGCGGATGATAAGGAGTTGCTACGTTGCAGCGAACACCATACTTCTCAAGCAACGCCTTCAACAACTTATTACAAAAGTGGGAACCTCCATCTCTAATAATCACTCCGGATGTACCAAATCGGGAGAAGATATTCTTTTCTAAGAATGTGGTAACACTCTTCCCTTCATTTTTTGAAAGCGCAACAACTTCCATCCATTTAGACACATTGTCAACCGCTGCAAGTATGTATTTAATCCTATTTGAACTCACAAATGGACCCATAAAGTCAAGGCCCGAAACATCAAACAATTCAATCACCATAATAGGAGTCACCAGGAGTTCTTGTTTAATCAAAACACCTCCTTCTCTTTGGCTACGATCACAAGACTTGCAGAAATCATGAGAATCTTTATGGATAGTAGGCCAATAATACCCACAATGCAGGATTTTATGAGCAGTCTGTATACCACTATAATGGCCACCTACAAGAGATGAATGGCAAACTTCCAATATACTCATCATATGTGAAGCACACATCGACAAATAATCCCATCAGCGCACAAAAAAAAGGCTTCTCCCAAAAAACTTTTTCACATCAGACGTGAATTTTCTTTGTTGGTGGAATGACAAATCCAAATACACCACATCACTTTCCAAATATTTAGAAAAATATGTGAACCAAGGGATAAGATCAAAAGAAGCATCCAAAACCTGTTCGTTTAGGAACATGATGAGTTGGGAATTTCGACTCAGTTAGGTCCTATTATTCAATGATTTAGTGTCCTCAATGCTTATTTTATGCTCATAACTAATGTTAATTTTTTAATATGCAGCAATGAAGGCTTAAGAGTGAGGATAGGACATTATGATTCCAAAAGGAGGGAAAAAGTTGGAAAAGCTGAAGAAAAGAGCAACGGAGCTCACAAAAGGTACTCAACGAATCACCGAGTGGGCCTCCATCTCACCTAAAGTTCAAGCGAAGTAGACCATGCATCTAACAAACATGGCGATCAAACATGTGATTCAGCGACGCGCCGAATAGGCCGGCGATAGAGATCAAGCTTACAAAAAGATCCAGAACAATTTGATGAAGGAGCCAAGCCAAAAGATGAGAAGAAGACCAACTCGGCGCATCACTGAAAGGGTCGATGATACCGACTTAATTCGCTGAGTTCACTGCGTGCTAATTTTTTGGGAACTGTATAAATTCAATTTTTGAAAAAAGAAAAGGAGTTCCCACACCGTCTACTTCTGGGTTTTTGAGAGTCTTTATATTTTTGAACATTGTTTAACGTTTTTAGTAGAGTTTGGGATTTAGATTTGGATATTGTAAGATTTTAGCTTCGATTTCAACATTTGGGGATAGGAGATCGTTAGAAAATCTGATGGAAAACTTTGTTGGTAACAATTTCTTACTTTTTACTATGCTTAGCTAAAACCCCTTACCTTAGGGGTGTGATCATGTAGTTGAATGTGTTAATTAGTTGATGGATGTTATTAATTGTTGATTTTAATGTTGTTTTGAAGTGGGTTCAATTATTTGTTCATGTTTTAATTGAGCAATTGAAGTGGCAAATTCAATTCTAGTTTAGCTCTCTATGCTTGCTTGAGAAATAGGTAATAGAGTAGAATGATTGACTGATAGTTGTATTGATTGCATATTTAAAATCTAGCTTGAGAAAGTGGTTTTGATTGCATCTTTACAAACCCAGCTTGAAAGAGTGGGTTGATTAAGGAATTGGATTGTTTGGTAGTGTTAAGCTTGTTGAGGTTTGAGAGAACTCACATGAAACTCAATAGTTGATTGAGAGATGACTATTGTATCCAAAACCTAGCCTACCTATTAAGATTCAACAATTTTAAGCAACTAGTAACTACCCATTATGTGAAATTAACATTCGACTCATCACATTCCTAAGGTTCGATCTCTAATTTTCTACTTCCTGTGTTAAGTAGTGTTTGTCATAAATTGGTTACTAATTCCCCCCATTTGATATTAATCGTTGAAACTTCGAATTTGTTTTTGTGTTACGAAACCTTTATTTCTACAAACGATTAGGACATGATTTTACATCTTAATTGAATTCTTTACCGTATCATTGCCTGTGGGATGGACCCCAACTTCTAGTTGGGTTTATACTTGTTAGTGACCACCTACACTTAGAATTGGATGAAAATGTAGTTGATCATTATCAAAAATGGTGCCGCTGCCGGGGAGTGGTGTTTAGAATTCTTTTATTGAAGTGTATTCATTAACTAATTTTATTGTAGTTGAATTATCGTATTTGTGTTTTTGTTGTCTTTTCTAAAACATGTGAAGAAATAAGTGTAAATGGGAGAAATGCCAGTCAACTTGGGAACAATGATGACATCGGGAATTTGCGTGATGTCAATGAGGATCAACTAGGAAGTGCGGGTGTTATTCGATTACCTCAAACCATGGGAAATGTGGTGTTTCATGTGACCAGCACAATGTTGCAACTATTGCAAATGAAGGGTATGTTTAGAGGACTTGCTCATGAGGACCCTCATGACAACATTCGAAATTTCATGGATGTGTGTGAACTTATTTCCTTCAAGAACATCACCCAATAGTCAGTCCGACTCCGTTTTTTTCCCTTTTCTTTAATGGGGAAAGCAACAAAGTGGTTGACCAAACTACCAAGGGAATTAATTAATTCTAGGGAGGAACTCACATAAGCATTTTATGAAAGGTTTTTCCCTCCCTCAACGATGGTTAAGTTGAGGGACAACATTCAGAATTTCAAACGGATTGATGGTGAGTTTAGCCATGAAACATGGTTGAGGTTCCAAATGTTGGTTCTCCAATGTCTGACTCTTGTGTTTCTAGAAAATGTGTTATTGCAGTATTTTTATCAGAGTCTCGAGACGATCAATAAAGGTGTTGCTTACTAGCTCATTTGGGGTAGAATCATGAGATAACCATTTGACATAGAGTTCGCCCTACCTGATGAGATGACAAAAATCAATTGTGCATGGTACACAAAGGAAGATCAGATGTCTCTTTTAACTTGGGCTAACAAAGGAACAAATGGAAAAGAATCAAGAACGAGATGAAAACATGGCTAAGATGATGAGCCAAATGGACTTATTGACAAAGCATGTCATGGGAGGAGGTTATAAATCTAGGAATACGGTTGGTACCAATAATGGTGTAACCCTCATGACATGTAATTTGAGGCCATGTACAATGAAGAAGTGAATTTCTTAGCAAACCTAGCCGGGTGCAAATTAAGGTTGGAAGAGAGATCGCGATGATAGTTGGAGAGACTGAGATCACGAATCGCATGACCGTGGTGCAAATTGGAGGGATAGAGATGGAGAAAAAGATCGCTATGTTCCCCCTCATGAACGTCAAAAGCCGAAGAAACCAAGGACTGATCTTGAAAGCTTTCGGATCGAGGATATGATTGCTCGTATCTTGAATAAGGTGGAAAGGACAAGGTGCTCAAGGAGATTAAAGATGATGTCTCTTTTCTAAACCAAACAATTACATCGCATTTGATGTCCATTAAGCAGCTTATATTACAGTTGGGTTAGATCTTGGCTCATTTAAATCCAAGACCGAAAGGGGGTCTCCCAAGTGATATTTTGATCAACCCAAAAAAAAAGGAATGATCACATGGCAACATCGTGCCACAATGTTAAATAAGGCGCTTCTTGGGAGGCAACCCAATGTTTACTTTTTATTATTTGAATAACGTTTGTTGTAGGTATAGGTTGAGATTCAATTTTTTGGAGAGAAAGGTAATTTGGCGAGCTAAAGTCCACTCAGAGAATCGCCGAGTGGTTCGGTGAGCCCGTTATTGATTGCCCTTTGGACAAACTTAATGGCTGAAAATCTGGAACTTTCGGTGAGCTGAAATTCACTCGGCGCATTACCTAGTTGATCGGCGATATTAATAAAGCTCGCCGACTGAGGCGTGAAAAATGCTCAACTACACCTCATTCAATACTAGGTGTAGATGATCCTAATCTAGTATAAAACCCAGCAAAAGAGTTGGGGTCGAACCCACAAGGAGTGGTACAAGTTCGAATCAACTATGAAGTTATAAAAGTGGTCTAATTGGTTATAGGAATAGAAATTATCGAATTCACTTAAATAGGTAAAAAGGGTGACACGAATGTCAGATGAGAGATTAGTTATATCAACTAGTAACTAAAGAAATTACGAACAACATGGGAGTAATCAAGTAATTAAGTGGTACTTGGGGGTGTGACCGAATAATTGCTAATTTCGATAAATGGGTGATCAGTAATTACGAAAGTTTGCTAAAATCATTGCGGGTAGGCTATACTTTAGATGCAATAGCTTTCTCTCGAACAACTATTACGATTCAAACGAGTTCTCTCGAACCTCGACAAGCTTAACACTATAAACATTCAATACCTCACTTTATCTACGCTCTCGAGCTAGATAGGTAGAATCAAGTATAGAATTTACTCTCTCTAGCTGAACCCACAACAACCCAATCACTACAAACGCTGATTTATAGCTTTGACTGCACACCTCTTTCTCAAGCAAGCATAAAGTACTAAATTAAAATTGCAATCTTTACTACAATTCATAAACTGAACCTCAGCTATAAATCAAACCCACTTCAAAAAAACAACAAAATCAACAATCTCCAACACCCATAAGCTCAATTAGACAATTAGTCACATAATCACACCCCAGAGAATGGGGGTTTTAGCTACTCATAATGAGAAGCAAGAATTCAATACCAATTACCTTTTTCATAGTTGGGTATTAATCTCCAAATCCTTACAATGATTCATTATAGCTTCAATTCTAAAACCCAATTTAAAAATTACTCGAAAATGCTTCAAAACTAAGCAAGAAATTTTTTTTCTTTAAAGGTATGAGTTTACACAATGATCGGATGCTCTGATCTATTCTTCAAAATCCATTTATACTTTCTCTGAGTTTGGCCTCTGGGTTGTTCGGTGGTATAGGTCGAGTGTCGCCGAGCCTGTCGGTGACGCGCCAAACGCTCCTTTTCATTGCCTTTTTACCTTGTGTTATCACCATATAAATGCTGAAAACTTGGGCGATCGAGGTCGGGATCACCGACTTGATCGGCGATGCACCATTTTTCCTTGTTGTTCGCTGTTCTGCTTGTGCCTTTACCAACCATTCTGTAATATTAGGGGATCTAAACCTCCTTCACCAAACCATTCGGCAGTTTGCCGAAAGGTATTTTACCTCGCCTAATTTCTCTTCTTCAAGGGTTGGCACACTATAACTTTAGGCGAGCGAAGGGACTACTTGGCGAGTCGCCAATTGTCTTTGGTGGTCATCAACTTTACTTTTCTTCTTTCTTCTGTCCATTGATGTCCCTGCTTTGCTCTTTTGCCTTTTGCTCGGCACATTATCATTGAAAGCATCAGTTTAGCTCATAAATTTGCCATTAAGGACAGTAAAACTATGAAAACAATGCCCTAAATGAGTCGAAATCTCAGACTCATCAACACCCTCAACTTAAACATTTGCTTGTCCTCAAGTAAAAATCAAGATCAACTAGTTCAATAAGGATGTCTACAAACAGTGCTACTCAAGACTCAACACAAATGCACACAAGAGCTTTAAACTACACATACAATGTTCAATTGTGCATTCTAAGTTTCAAATTGTGACTAACCATTACCAAATATGCTCAAGCTCACAACGATTGCCTCAAATGCAAGTTCAAGCTCCACAAAAACATTCAAATGTCCTCACACCAAGAATGATTCCATGCTCACACAATATTTATAAACAATTTATAATCTTGGAATCAAATAAAATTCTCACACTCCCAAAGATGAATACATGCATGCTTCTACCCATAGGCTTGCCCTTATTTTCGAATCGACATTCTTTTCAACTTGCTCAAGATCAAAAAGGTCTTTTCAAGCCTTGTAACAGGGCTGAGTGTAAAGGTATGATCATTTTGCCTTAGTGGCTTCTACCTTCATGAAATATGGTCTGAAACTCACTTTTTCTCCTTCTCTTTCACATTCAATCATGTTCACAATCTACCCCATTATTCAACTAAGCATGACTCATTGGATACCCCATTTCTTTTGCTCCTTCCACACATTTTGTTTCACAAACTTTTCTCTTTTTCAATCTTTTTCACCATTTTTTTACACTTCTTAACTTTCCTTCCTTTTCACCGCACCCCAACTTAGGTTATTCAACAAACCAATACTTCATGAAGGTTATAGATGATGGGACAAAGAGGTCAAAGTTGTCCATGTTTCTTCCAAAGAAAAGGATAGGCTCAAAAGGTGCCAAGCAAGGCTCACACTTCTCACAAGGTGGCCACAAAGAGGTATACTATCAATTTGGTTCACTCTTCAAAACTTTTGCTTAAGATCATTTCTATCGCTTGCTTTAATCAATCGATTGAACTAATAGGGAAAGTTGTATATGTCGTCAAGCACAATATTCAAGACAATATCACCACACAAGTCATTCGACACAATTATCAAACAAGACTTAACACTTTCTAGCAAGCGTATAATGATCATCACAAGAGATTGACTCGACAACCGGCTAGTCACAACAAGATACTAGGAGTTCACATATGACCTATGTAGCTTAATTTGCCTCATCGTAGCCGCACACTCATATTGTTCAATTGAAAGCACTATTAAAGTCATTGATATTGATCAAAATCGACACTCAAATTTGCAAGAGAATAACCCCTCATTCAAACACATCCAAAGGTGGTATTCAGAACAAGTCCCCACCCCACCAAAAACATCCAACATTTTCCTTAATGGAACACAAAAATAATAGGAAATAAAGATAGAGATACAATAACATTGAATGAAAGAATAGGGATAAAAGGATTCTTCACTATGTGGACAGTTGGTAAGGTTCTGTATAGAGCACCAAATCATTCGGTGTACCGCCTCACGGTAGAGAGCTCGCCAAAATATCCAGAACACTAGATCCCTAGTAGGGAAAAAAAAGGCGAATGAAGTCAGGATCGCCGAGTGGCATCGGCGCACCGCTAATAATACTGACATCGTCGCCAAATCTTCCAGAACACAAGCCCTTCACGAGTGGTCAAGGGGCGGTGAAAGTCGAATTCACCAAACCTCATCGATGGATCACCGAGTGGCTTGGCTGATTCGCCAAATATTCCAGAATGTCAGTCCTTTCATTATGCGAAGAAGGCGAGCCAAACCGGGACCGCTGATCCACTCGGCGGCTCATCGAAATGGCATGCCTTCGCAAACTCACCTAGAACTACACATACAACACACATTATTCAAAAACAACTAAAGCTTGGGTTGCCTCCTAAGAAGCGCCTTATTTAACATCGTGGTACAACGTGAAAATGCTTTCAAGCATCTTCCAAGTACACCACTTCGATTACCGAAACCTCATGATATTCACCAAAATAGAGTTTTAAGCGTTGTCCATTCACCTTGAAAGCTGGACCATCTTTACCTTCAATTTCAATTGCCCCATTTCTGAACACCCAAGTCACCTTGAATGGACCAGACAACTTTGATTTAAGTTTACTAGGAAAAATCCTCAAACAAGAATTATATAGCAACACAAAATCACCGACTCGGAATTCACACTTAAGAATTTTTGGCATCATGCCACTTCTTAATTTTTTCCGTATACAGGGTTGAACTTACATATGCTTTCAATTGAAATTCCTCCATGAAGTTGATTCACTCTCCCTTTGACAGCCTTCTCCGAGTTCATATTTAGTGTGTTCAAAGACCATAGAGCCTTATGCTCAAGCTCAATTGGCAAGTGACATGACTTTCAAAACACTAACTGGTATGGTGACATACCAATTGGTGTTTTGAACGCAATATGATATGCCCATAGAGCATCATCCAATTTTCGAGACCAATCCGTCCGATTTGCATTCACTGTTTTGGCCAAAATACCTTTAATTTCTCGGCTTGAAACTTCCACTTGGCCCCTTGTTTGTGGATGGTATTGTGTTGCCACTTTATGCTTGACCCCATATTTTCTTAACAATGAGGCAAATACCTGGTATAAAAAATGAGATCCTCTATCACTGATTATAGCATGCAGGGTGCCAAATTGTGCAAAAATATATCGCTTTAAGAATTGCACCACACTCTTCCCCTCATTATTGGGTAATGCTATAGCTTCCACCCATTTGGAAACGTAATCAACCACCACCAAAATATACTTGTTGCCAAAAGAACTCACAAACGGACCCATGAAATCTATAACCCAAACATCAATCAACTCCACTTCTAAGATAGGGTTGAGAGGCAATTTATGCTTTCTTGAGACCCATCCTTGCTTTTGGCACGGAATGCAATGCTTCACAAAGTCATACGTGTCTCTGTATAGGGATGGCCAATAGTAACCACTTTGAAGTACTTTTACTGCTGTTCGCACTCCGCTATGATGTCCGCCAACAGGTGAAACATGACACGCATTGAGAATTTCATTAGCTTCCTCTTTCGGTATGCACCATAGGATTTATATGATATGCACATTCTATGAAAAGATACTGTTCATCCCAAAAATATTTCTTTGCATCGAACAAGAACAACTTTTGTTGGTAAAAATTCAAACCTTCAGGTATTATTCCACACACTACATAGTTAGCAAGATCAGCATACCAATGGGTGTTGCTTTGGGTCACCCTTATCATTGCTTCATCTGGGAATTCAACCACAATGTCTTGTTCTTTGGAGTCGATCATGTCGGTTTCTACCCTCAACTAATGATCTGCCACTTGATTTTCACATCCCTTTCGATCTTGTACTTCAAAATAAAACTCCTACAACAACAAGGCCCACCTAATCAACCTCAGCTTTGCATCTTTCTTTTCCATCAAGTACCGCAGCGCTATATGATTGGTATGAACTATCACTTTAGTGCCCATTAAATATGCCCTGAACTTTTCGAATGACTATACTACAACAAGTAGTTCTTGTTCAATGAGAGTGTAGTGATTTTACGTATCAGGATACTTCATCCAATACTAAGTGCCAACGATCGTTAGTCAGTAATATAATCCAACTAAGTGAGTTGGGGTCAAATACCACAGGGAGTGGTACGTATTTGAGAATCAATAGAAAAGCATGAATATGTTCAAGTCAATCATAGGTAAAAACATATACAAATAAAAACATGGTTTAAGTTTGGGGTGACACAAGTGTCAAATAACAGGGGATTTTGGTTTCGATTATCAACTACAACAGCAAATAACACGAAGATAACAAGTATAGAGACTCGTTCATAGGATTATGGGCTAAGGTAGACAAGTGGGTGATTGCAATTAATAGTAAATAGCTGTAAATTAGTGAATAAGCTAGACTTTAGTGGGGATAAACTTTCTCTCGAATAATTTACCTCGAATCAAATTGGTTTCTCTCGAACACCAATAATCAGCAATTAAGAACAACCTTCACTTTAGTCCATTTACTCTCTCAAGATGAATGTGTGGAAAAGGGTTTAGGATTCACTCTCTCAAGCTGAACCCATGACAACTCAATACACGCAGACTATCAAATCAGTAATCTTGATTTTAAAACCTATCTCTCGAGCAAGCCAAAAACACGAAGGTAGAGTTGCATTTGCAACTACAACCCTTTAGATTAAGCCACAATTACTGAATGAAATCACTTTTAAACAACATTTAGACTATCAAATGGCAATACCCAGTAGCTAAATAAACCCATAATCACATAATCACACCCCAAGAATTGTGGTTTTAGCTAGACATCATAAAAAAATATAAATTGTCACCAAATTGTGTTTTCATCAACTGTGTAAGATTAATTTTGTCTTTACAAAGGTCAAGGTTGGAGAATTTCAAAGACCCACTTCCAATTTCTCAAAAATGGAACTCTTCAAATCTTCAAAGCTAAAGGAAAATATTCTCTCTAAACTCAGTTCTCAATTCCAAAAACTGATAATTCAATATTATGATAGATAGATAGATAGATACTAAACTAAGAATTTAAAAATGTATTTATAGTCTCCAAAAATGTGCTGCGAAGGACCATTCGGCACAATAAGTCAGGATCACCGATCCACTCGTGATCCGCCATTTGGTCAATTCCATCTCCTTTTTGATTTGGCCTTCAGCATCTTCAAGTTCTGTAACTTTGGGAGATCTAGCACTGCATCGCGGAACCATTTGGCGACTGCTCCTTTCTATCGCCCACTTGATTTTCTCATTGATGGCTTGGCATGCTGGAACTTTAGGCGAGATCATGGCCACTCGACAGCTCGCCCAATGGGTTAGGCGATCATCAGGACTTTTTTTCTTCATTCTTTCGGCTGCCTTGTTCTTTTTTGCTCATTAGTGTCCATGTTTTGTTCCTGAATCCAAATACCTAAAAATCAAGGATTTACATCAGTTATTGGCACAAAATATGCATTTTAGGACACTATATCTATTAATATAAGCCCTAAATGAGTCCAAATTGTGGACTCATCAACACCCCCAACTTAAACTTTTGTTTGTCCTCAAGTAAAACTCAAGTTCAGCAGTTCAAAAGGGATGTCTCAAACAGTGCTACACAAGACTCAATCATGAATGCACACAAAAAGACTCAACTTACTCTTGCAAGGATCAATTGTGCACTCAAAGATTCAAGTTGTGACTCACCATTATTAAAGAATCTCAAGTTCACAATACTTGCTTCAAATGCGAGTTCAAGCTCAACAAAGGTACTAAAATGCCCTCACACAAAGAATGTTTTCATATTCACACACAATGGTTCAACAATTTAAAGCTCCGAAATCAAATGCAACACTGACACTCACAAATATGAACACAATGCATGATTTCACCTATAGGTTGCCCTTATTTTCCAATCAACAATTGTTTCAGCTCACTCAAGATCAAAAAGGTCTTTTCAAGGCTTGTAATGGGGCTTAGTGCAAAGGTATGGTCAGTTAGGCTCAATGGCTGTAATCTTCATGAAATGTGGTGTGAACAACACTGTCTTTCCTTTTCTTCATCATTTTCATTTGTGCTCACAAGTCGCTCCATTATTCACTTCCCATGGATTGTTTGAAACCCTATTTATTTTTGTATTTTCACAACTTTATTCCACAACTCTTTCATTGTTTTTCTTTTTCATTCGTTTATTCTTCTTTTTCTCTTTTTTTTATATGCAGGGGTTCCATTTTTCTCAAACCACGGGTCAAAGGGGACTTTCTTGCACTTCTTGATTCACCTTCTCTTTTCACCACACCCCCAAGTTAGGATTTTTGCCTAAGTTGTCTATTCACTCAAACCACAAATCATGAGGATTATAAGTAATAGATCAAGAAAGGTCCCCATTTCATCAAGTTTCTTCCAAGAAAAGGTTAAGGCTCAAAGGGTTCTCAAGCGAGGTTCACACACTCACAAGATAGGCCACAAAAAGAGGTATAATGTCAAATTGTTTCACACTCTTCAAAGTTTCCTAAGATCATATCAAGAGATTGCATCACTTAGTCAACTGGACCAACGGGGCAAATTCTAGGTTTCATCACACATAGTTCACGGTAGGCTCATCATACAAGGCATTGACACTAATGTCAAACAAGACTCCACACTTTCGCTAGTGTACAATGTTCATCACAAGAGGCTCAATTTGATACTTGGCTAGTCACAACGAGATGCAAAAAGTTCACATATTGTCTACGCAACTTCATTTGGCCTCATCGTAGCCGCATATTCATTTTTGTTCGATTATGATCACTATTCAAGTCATCGGTATTGATTAAGATCGATACTCAAATTTGCAAGAGAATAGCCACATTCAAACACAAAAGAGGTGGCACAAAATTTTTTGGAAGGGTCCAAAAATCATTTACATTTAAAACAAGGAGCCACAAGCACAATCATCCACAAAATGCAGTATTAACACAATTTATAGCTCAAAAATCGAAATTTATGCACAGATCAATCATCACTAAAGGTCACAAAAGGTGGGCGTCACCCCACCACAAATTAAAAAATGCATTTGTCCTCAAATGCAGGCAAAATAATATCCGTGAGACAAAGAGGGAGGTAAAGAGGGATCATGTCTAAACAGTCGCTCCATCTGTCTGGGCATTAGTGCCCGGTGTGGAGAGTTGGTGTTCACTGGCCAGCTCATTAGACATCATGGGCATTAATTCTACTCACCTCACTAGTCTGAGAGGGAGGAGGATACGGGGTCCAAGACCCCTATTCATACATCAGCTACAGAGGGGAGTTGCTCAAACGAAAGCACTCAGAGTTGCGGTCTAGGGTAATTCATAATCGAGCACGGCTTCCAGCAATCCTGACACCTCTATCACCTCCAGCTCCAGTAGCAGTAAAGGCACCTCAAGTGCGTCCGGCTCCAGCACCTCCTCCTTGTTATATGAATTGACTAAAGGCTGCTAATTTGAGGACCATTCTAGAGGAGAAAAGGATGTCCACAGACAGTGTGGTGGAAAAATATCTAGTGGTATGGGAGACGCTCTGCTTCCACAAGTTTCAAAAGTTTACTCAGCCCCGGGGCCCATATGTTCCTTCATGGGTTTAGGAATTTTATGCAGATTACGCAGAGTTGATCCCGAAATGAAAGAAGAAAGCAAGGTCGATGGCACTGGTGGATTACATCGAGGTGCAAGCCAAGAAGGTGTTGTGCAGCGAAAGTGACATATATGATGTAACGACCCAAGCCTAGGGCCTAGACGTGACATGGCGAATGAGAAACCCGAAGGAACCCCAAACAAGCCTCTCAAACTTGTCATCACACTTCATCGATCGCTGAAGTACATTCAACATTAATTAACGGGAAATAGGGACTAAGGGCAAACCATTTCAAAATGACATCATAGAACAAGAGTCAAGCTCATTTACAAAATACTTGTCCAACGCACACCTCTACATACATAGATAGGACGGGGGCCATGACATACTACCGGCTCCCCTCATAGTCAAAATACAATTGCAAGCTAAAGTCTCAAAACATAGGAGTAGAAAACATAACATAGCCCTCGAATCATTGAGGACTCACCAACAAACTCGGATAAGCACCGTACTAGCCACATGAATAGAGAGAAGGATCAAGAGTAGCTCCGGTCCCTACATGGTGACATCATGTAGGCAAAATATGCGTTAATACTTGGAATGTACTAAGTATGCGGGGTGCAACACAACAATAGACAAGGACACAATCGAAATACAAGAAATAGTTTCATAGGCATTATAAATAACAATATGAGGATGCATGATCAAAGTGAAGTCAAAACATGTTTAAGTAAATCTATACTAATAGTAGATATCATATGTGTATGCATGATCCAACCAATCTATAACCCCAACTTAGGATGGGGGATGCCGTTCACACCCGGACACCCTGGTGGCAAGGTATAAACCCCTCACATGGTTGATGTTGGTCACACCCCAAGCATCCTAGGTGGTGAGATATAAACCTCTCACATGGTTGTCCGGTTCTTTTCCCCCGGACCGGGCATGGTCATGCAACACTTTATATAGGAAATTCCCATTAGGCTCTAATGCAATCTCACGTATGGAATGAACATATACACAAGCTTAGTTTGTCATCAACACATCTCTGGATTGCCATACATCTCATAACTCAAGCTTTAAAGCATCGATTCATCAATTCTCCATAGTTGGACATTTTGTCAAACACCTTGAAGGCATGTGATGGAATTAAAGAGCATGGAAAATAGGGTAGTATTTATGCAGCCAAACCAGTGAACAACCTACAACAACACTTTTTAACACCCACAATACCACATGAAAATCTCCACATCCATTTCAAATTTAGATTCAAGTTCTAGAGTCACAACATGCTCAAAACAATCACTTTTCATGTTTAAAATTCAATGTGCAGGAAATTATTACAAAGAACAAGACTAATTTATGAATCTTAACTTAAACCATGAATTTGTGAGTAGAATAGAGTCTAGGCACTATGGGTGGAAGGACCCATGAGTTCAACACCACATACCTTGAGTTTTTATGAAGGTCTTGAGAATGTCTTCAATGGAAGCTTGGAACTTGGAGCAAGAGTCTCTTCAATCTTGAGGAAGGTTTTGGATTAGGGTTCTTGAGAGAACTTGAGAGAAAATGTGTCTAAGTGTGGGAGAGGTGTTTTGGGAAATGTTTTAGAGATGGGAATTGAACTAATGGTATATAGGAAATAACATATGCCCTTTGGAAAAATGGTCCAACACTTGGAAAAAAAATGAGGCAGGTGAACAGTAAAAACGCTCACTGAAATTGCATTTCCTGCCGGACAGATTTTACGAAAATGGGCATAACTTCTTCGTCCGAACTCCAAATGAGGTGAAACGAAGTGCGTTAGGTAGATAACTCAAAGGGCTTTCCATGGATATGTTATGGGCCACCCAATTATTTGTGTGCTAGGAGATATGACCCTCCAAAGTAGACCCTCGAAAAAGGCTTCACTTGGAAATTTCGGATTTTGATACGGTTGCTCTAAAATTTGGGTTAGATCCATTTCCCACTCAATTTGACCCCCTAAACAGGAATATGAAGTCGGATTTTCGAAAAACGAAACGAATTTTTTTTTTTTTTAGATATAGCTAAACAAGTTTCCGGTAACTTCCGAAGCACATTTTTAAGAACTTTTTGGGTCATTTCAATATCTCCCCCTTGGGAACATTCGTCCCCGAATGTGGAAGAGACGAACAAGGCAAGACTTAGTAAGAACATATCAGCCCCAACATGAATGCAAAAAATTTATTTAAAAATCACTTCAAGATTTCAAAACTTAGTGTAAGCATCCATAACTCATCAATTTAAACATATATGCACATTAATGATTCAGGGGCTGAAATGTAAGACTCAATGGAGTACAAAGGACTTGATTTAATACCTTAGGCTTGAGTGGAGTTGAATAGATAAGGATAACGTCTTTGCATGTCCTCTTCGGCCTCCCAAGTAGCACTCTCCACTTGTTGATTTCTCCAAAGCACCTTAACGGACGCCACTTCTTTGTTCCTCAACCTTTTAACTTGTCTATCTAAGATCTGAACCGGGACTTCTTCATACGTCAAATTATCTTCTACAACACCCACAACCTCAAGAGGTACAATAGCATTAGGATCACCAACACATTTCCTCAACATCGATACATGGAATACCGGATGAACTAATTCCATCTCCTTGGGCAACCCCAACTCATAGGCTACTTTACCAACCCTTCTTATTATCTCATAAGGACCGACATACCTAGGACTTAATTTCCCTATCTTACCAAAACGAACCACACCTTTCATTGGAGAAACTTTCAAATAAACCCAATCACCCACTTTGAATTCAAGATCCCGTCTCCTCACATCGGCATAAGACTTTTGACGACTTTGGGCTGTTTTCAACCTCTCCCTAATCATCCTTACCTTCTCAAGAGCATCCATGACCAGATCCGGACCCAACAAGGCCACCTCTCCAACTTCAAACCACCCAACCGGTGACCTACACCGTCTACCATAAAGTGCCTCAAAAGGAGCCATACTGATACTAAAATGACAACTATTGTTGTATGCAAATTCAATCAAAGGAAGATGATCATCCCAACTACCTTTCAACTCCAATACATAAGCTCTAAGCATATCCTCCAAAGTTTGAATTGTTCTTTCGGCTTGGCCATCCGTTTGAGGGTGGAAGGCCGTGCTAAGCTTTACCTTTGTACCAAGACCCCTTTGGAATGACTTCCAAAAGTGAGAAGTGAATTGGGCACCACGATCCGAGATGATAGACAAAGGAATCCCATGCAACCTTACCAATTCATGAATGTACAACTTGGCATACTCTTCAGCCCCGTAAGTAGTTTTAACCGGTAGGAAATGAGCCGACTTTGTCATCCGATCAACCACCACCCAAACCGAATCAAAGCCTCTTCGAACCTTGGGTAAGCCCACTACAAAATCCATGTTGATTTCTTCCCACTTCCAAGTAGGTATCTCAATGTCTTGAGTTAGGCCACCCGGCCTTTGATGTTCGGCCTTGACTTGTTGACAACTATGGGAACCCGAAACAAATTTTGCAATGTCCTTCTTCATACCGCCCCACCAATACACATCCCTCAAGTCTCTATACATCTTTGTTGACCCCGGATGAATAGAATAAAAAGAATTATGAGCCTCATCAAGGATTCTTTCCCTCACACCATCCACACAAGGAACACATAATCTACCTTGGTACCTAAGGGCACCATCTCCCCCTTGGGAGAAAACCTCCACCTTACCACTACTCACCGAAGCCTTTAATTCTACCAAAGAAGGATCAAGATCTTGCTTGACTATCACCTCATCAACCAAGGAAGACCTTGAACCATCAACAACAACTACTCCTCCACTATCCACCCCTTCTAACCTAACTCCTAATTTGGCCAACCGATGGACCTCCTTAGCCAACTCTTTACTACCTTCCTCCACATGAGCCAAACTACCCATGGACACTCTACTCAATGCATTCGCCACCACATTAGCTTTCCCCGGATGATAGTGAACACTCATATCATAATCCTTAAGGAATTCTAACCACCTCCTTTGTCTCAAGTTAAGATCATATTGCGTGAACACATATTGGAGATTCTTATGGTCGGTGAAGATATTAACATGCACCCCATACAAATAATAACGCCAAATCTTTAAAGCAAAAACCACGGCGGCCAATTCAAGATCATGGGTTGGGTAATTTTTTTCATGAACCTTAAGTTGCCTAGAAACATAGGCTATAACCTTACCACTTTGCATCAACACACAACCCAAACCAATACGGGAAGCATCACAATAAACAACAAAACCTTCTAACCCATCCGGAAGTGACAAAATAGGAGCGGACACAAGCCTTTCTTTCAAAGTTTGGAAGCTTTCCTCACACTCATCCAACCACACAAATTTAGCCTTCTTTTGAGTCAACTTAGTCATAGGAGAAGCAAGAGAAGAAAACTCTGCCACAAATCTCCTATAATAACCCGCTAAGCCCAAGAAACTCCTTATATTCGACGGGGTCAAAGGTCTAGGCCAATTCCTAATAACATCGGTCTTCTTAGGATCCACCTTAATACCATCCCCCGACACCACATGGCCTAGGAAAGCAACTTCCTTCAACCAAAACTCACACTTTTCATATTTAGCGTACAACTTCTCTTCCCTCAATCTTTGGAGTACAACCCTCAAGTGACCCTTGTGCTCTTCCTTACCCCAAGAATAGATCAAGATGTCATCTATAAACACCACCACAAAAGAATCAAGGTAGGGTTTGAAAACCCTATTCATCAAATCCATAAAGAGAGCCGGAGCATTAGTCAACCCGAAAGACATCACCACAAACTCATAGTGCCCATACCTAGTACGAAAGGCCGTCTTGAGAATATCACACTCCCTCACCATCACTTGATGATACCCTGACCGAAGATCAATCTTAGAGAAGTGACTAGCCCCATGCAATTGGTCAAATAAATCGTCAATCCTTGGAAGAGGATACCTATTCTTGACGGTGACCCTATTAAGTTGTCGATAATCAATACACATTCTAAGAGACCCATCTTTCTTCTTCACAAACAAAACCGGAGCACCCCAGGGAGAATGACTAGGTCTAATAAACCCCTTCTCTAACAAATCTTTTAATTGCTCTTTCAACTCTTTCAACTCCGCCGGGGTCATACGGTAAGGGGGGATAGAAATAGGTTGAGTATCGGGAAGGAGGTCTATACCAAGATCTATCTCCCTTTCGGGAGGGACACTTGGAAGGTCTTCTGGGAAGACATCTAGAAACTCATTAACAACTGGAATAGACTCAATAGGAGGGACTTTAGACTCCACATCATTGACTCTCACAATATGGTACAAGCACCCTTTGGAAATCAACCTATGGGCTTTAATGCAAGAAATGAATTTCCCCTTCACCATAACATCCCGGCTCTCCCACTCAAGGACAGGTTCATTAGGAAATCGGAACTTGACTTTACGAGTCCTACAATCAATAGAAGCATAATATGCATGCAACCAATCCATCCCAAGAATAACATCAAAATCCACCATGTTCAACTCAACAAGATCACAAGGCAACAACTTAATCAATATGCAAACCGGACAATTTCTATACACTTTTCTAGCAACAATAGAGACACCAATGGGAGTAGATACTTCATATGACTCATGCAACAATTCTGACTCGACATGAAATTTTCTAGCAACTAAGGGGGTAACAAAGGAAAGGGTGGCACCCGAATCAATCAAAGTATAAACATCAAGATCAAAGATTTGCAACATACCGGTCACCACATCCGGAGTCTCATTAACACCTTGTCTACCATGCAAAGCATAAAATCTATTGTCCCTTGGGGCACCACTTTGAGAAGCACCTCTACCCAAAGGAGTAGTGTTAGCACTTCGGACCTTGTTGCAGATCTTGGGACACTCAAACCTCTTATGACCCACTTCTCCACATTCAAAGCAAGCACCCGAACCCTTCATGCAAGGACCACCATGCTTCCTCCCACACTTAGGGCATACATCCATAGAACCCACTTCACCTCCCCCTTGAGGTCTAGGAACATTGATAGCAAATCTCCGGTTGACATGAGGGTTTCCTCGGCCTTGATGAAATCTATCACCCTTAGGGAACCTATTCTCCAATCGGGCCCTCTTGGCCTCGTGCCCCCTTCTCTTCCTCAATTTATCCTCCTCCATTTGCTCGGCATAAGTCATCAACCGAGACAAATCCATATCTCCAATGAGCATAGCGGACCGACACTCCTCACTAACCAAGTCGGATACACCCATCACAAATTTGTTCATCCTCGACCTAGGGTCGGCCACCAAGTGAGGTGCATACTTGGAGAGTTGGACAAATTTGAGGGCATACTCCCTCACACTCATAGCTCCTTGCTTCAAGTTCATGAACTCCACCAACTTTGTCTCCCTAAGCTCAAGAGGGAAGAACCTATTAAGGAAAGCAAGTTTAAACTCCTCCCACAACACCACATAGCCATTACCTTTCTCACCCTTCCATTGATCAAACCAAATTTAAGCAACCCCCTTGAGTTGGTAGGCCGCCAATTCCGCCTTCTCACAAGCATCAACATCCATAATGGTCAAGATTTTACATACCTCATCGATGAACTCTTGCGGGTCCTCATCCACCTTTGAACCATGGAAGACCGGAGGGTTCATCCTCATGAAATCTCTCACCCTTTCCCCCGGAGTGGTAGTTCGAGGAGCTTGGGCTCCTTGTTGCACTTGGTTAGCTACCACTTGTGCAAGCATGGTTAGTGCATCACAGAGCTCACCATTGGTGGGTGGCTCTTCCAGTGATCGGGCCCGTCTTCCCCTCATGTTTGGCATGATGATCTAGCAATCCAAAGAACAAGCGTTAGGGAGGAATCACCTTATCGCACTCTAAGCACGACATAGAACAGGAAGAAGGAAAATCTTTCCTAAAACGTTTCGTAGCCTCCCATTCATAGTCGTGGCGCGCTTCACAACCATGATTAGGACTCTACTCAACGCGGTGTGTTGGACTCCGAGGATTTAACAACCTAGTGCTCTCATACCAAGCTTGTCACGACCCAAGCCTAGGGCCTAGACGTGACATGGCGAATGAGGAACCCGAAGGAACCCCAAACAAGCCTCTCAAACTTGTCATCACATTTCATCGGTCGCGGAAGTACATTCAATATTAATTAACGGGAAATAGGGACTAAGCACCGTACTAGCCACATGAATAGAGAGAAGGATCAAGAGTAGCTCCGGTCCCTACATGGTGACATCATGTAGGCAAAATATGCGTTAATACTTGGAATGTACTAAGTATGCGGGGTGCAACACAACAATAGACAAGGACACAATCGAAATACAAGAAATAGTTTCATAGGCATTATGAATAACAATATGAGGATGCATGATCAAAGTGAAGTCAAAACATGTTTAAGTAAATCTATACTAATAGTAGATATCATATGTGTATGCATGATCCAACCAATCTATAACCCCAACTTAGGATGGGGGATGCCGTTCACACCCGGACACCCTGGTGGCAAGGTATAAACCCCTCACATGGTTGATGTTGGTCACACCCCAAGCATCCTAGGTGGTCAAAACAATCACTTTTCATGTGTAAAATTCAATGTGCAGGAAATTATTACAAAGAACAAGACTAATTTATGAATCTTAACTTAAACCATGAATTTGTGAGTAGAATAGAGTCTAGGCACTATGGGTGGAAGGACCCATGAGTTCAACACCACATACCTTGAGTGTTTATGAAGGTCTTGAGAGTTTCTTCAATGGAAGCTTGGAACTTGGAGCAAGAGTCTCTTCAATCTTGAGGAAGGTTTTGGATTAGGGTTCTTGAGAGAACTTGAGAGAAAATGTGTCTAAGTATGGGAGAGGTGTTTTGGGAAATGTTTTAGAGATGGAAATTGAACTAATGGTATATAGGAAATAACATATGCCCTTTGGAAATATGGTCCAACACTTGGAAAAAAAATGAGGCAGGTGAACAGTAAAAACGCTCACTGGAAATTGCATTTCCTGCCGGACAGATTTTACGAAAATGGGCATAACTTCTTCGTCCGAACTCCGAATGAGGTAAAACGAAGTGCGTTAGGTAGATAACTCAATGGGCTTTCCATGGATATGTTATGGGCCACCCAATTATTTGTGCGCTAGGAGATATGACCCTCCAAAGTAGACCCTCGAAAAAGGCTTCACTTGGAAATTTCGGATTTTGATACGGTTGCTCTAAAATTTGGGTTAGACCCATTTCCCACTCAATTTGACCCCCTAAACAAGAATATGAAGTTGGATTTTCGATAAACGAAATAGATTTTTTTTTTTTTAGATATAGCTAAACAAGTTTCCGGTAACTTCCGAAGCACATTTTTAAGAACTTTTTGGGTCATTTCATATGACCTATTGGATTGCACCACAAACACAACCCATACACTAATGAATAAAGTCAAGACTAAGACTCTTGATGATTTGAAAGGGTGGTTGGTTCCGTTGTTTAATGACATCACACCTCCCTGTCTAGACACGGGAGTTCTGATTGAAAAGAAAGATCAGAGTGTTGTAGCCCGATACTAGTTTGGCTTCATCTCTAGCTCTCTAATGCCTTCATAGAATGAGTCGATCATCCGGCATCCAAATACTGCATTGCTAGGGTATATTATTGATAAAGAGTGGCTAAATATCGGATCTTGAACTTCACAAGAGATGATTATGAGGGAAAAGCAGAACCAAACTTCTTTACCATTTCCAGTACTTATCACAAATTTGTGTCACCGATTCAGTGTGCCATTTGTGGCAAGGACTAATATTGAGGTGACTCTCACCTTATCTACTGGCATCCAGAAGATCGAGGCTGAGTACACAAAGGATGAGGCTAAGTGCAGGAAGGCAACACCGATAAACATTTCTTCGTTGATTAATGTTGAGGCCATAGAGGCAGATGCCCTTCAGTCTACGCCAGCACATGAACCGACATGTATCTGTGTTTCTTCTTCATCTACTGCTCCTACTGCTACATCTACATCTCGTCCCCCGTTAACCTATGCCATGCTTCATTATATAGGCAACCTTGCTTATTCGACCAATGTGCGAGTTGCTAGAGTCGAGGCCGCTGCCCCAGTTATGATAGAGAGAGTTATAGCTTCTGCTTTAGCTCCTATTTAGGAGGAGCTGAAGGGACAACATGAGCTGATTACGGCCCATGGCCTAGCATTGGACACTCTCACCATTCGCGTTGAGGCTTGAAGGCTAATATCGTTCGGTTGTGTCATGATGTGGATAAGTTGAAGTCCACCGACATCTCGATGGGGCAGTGTAGAGATTCTCTAAGGCCTAGTTCAGATATGCCAACTACTTCTAAGATACCTCCAACTAATGTTATCGAAGATGCTTCTATAGTTGATGATGGTGATGAGTAAAATACGCCCGAGATTGATGAGAAGTTAGCAGCGCCTGAGGATGCAGTGTACGAAGACTTGGAGGACCTTGAGGGTCAGATGGTCCGGATGGTTACTAAGATTTCCTTGTGCAACACATCGATGATAGGTTCCAATGGGTCTTAGTGTACGGAGGAGGTTGTTGTGCAGCCATCCGGTGTTGGGGGAGAGTCAGACAATGATGCCCTGATTGAGGCTACCCTAGATATATAGAGTTCACCTCAGGCTTAGCCTGACAGGGAGATCTTTACTCTCCTACATTTCTATCTACCTTTGATACATTTGTTTTCTCGTTCACAATGAGGACACATTTTATTTATTTTGGTGGGGTGAACATATTTTGAAACCTAACCTCTTGATTGTATTTTGTTTTGTTTTGGATACTTTGTCATTTTGTTATGTTTTGTTTTTGTTGTTTTTTTAAAAAAGTTTCTCTCCTTGGAATGTGAATGAATGTGGGTTTATCTCATTGATGTCTCTCTTGATTGCTTGATTTTTTAATGTTGTTGATGTTTTCTTGTACATTTTAGTGTCAGTTGTGACCAATACCGATGACTTACATAGTGCTTTTGATGAACAATATGTTGTGCAAGTCCAATGAGGAAATTTGAGTTGCATAAGTCCTGTGTGACCTCTTAGAATCTCATTGTCACTAGTCGAATTGTCAAGTTGAGTTTCTACTATGACCGTTGCACGCGAGCATAACTTGTAGAGTCATGATCGATGATTATGTTTAATGTCTTATGTGGTGAGGTTTACTTGAAAATATGTGCATGGTGATATCTAGAACTTGCCCCGTGGTCATATTGACTACATTTGGTGAATGATGGTAATGATCTTAGACATTAATTTTTGAGAGTGAACCTAATTGCTATACCTTTTCTATGACCACCTTGTGAGTGTGTGAACCTATCTTGGCACCATTTGAGCCTAACATATTCTTTGAATGAAACATGAACACAAATGGCCTTCTCCTCCCCACCTAAAACATCCGAGAAGTATTGGTCTATTTGAATAGCCAACTTAGGCCAAATCCTAAGTTGGGGGTGTGGGGTATGGTAAGAATGAGGAAAGAAATCGAGCAAGAAGTTCATGAAATCCATCCTTGCAAGCTTGTGTTGAAGAAAAAAATGAAATACATAAAAGAAGAGAAATAAAAGCAACAAAAGAAAAAAAAATGAAAAAATTGTATTAATTGTGCATTGGGGAAATAAAAGGGGTGTCCGATGAGCTATACCAAAAGTTTTGTGTTCTTTGAATATGCCAAGGATAGGTTGTAAAGATGAAAAGAACAAATGAAAAGGGAAAGAAGTGAAATCTGAGTCATGATTCATGAATGTAGAAGTCACTCACCCAAAATGATCATACCTTTACCCTCAGTCCAGATACAATCCTTGAAAGACCTTTTTTATCTTGCATGAGCAGACTGCTGCGTTAGGTGGAAAATACGGGCAAGCCTATTGGTAAAACCGTGCATGTTTTTCTGATTGAGAGTGTGAGAGTTGATTTTAGTTCCTTAAAATTTAAATCTTTGATTGGATTCGCAAAAGCATGAAATCATTCTTGATGTGGGAGCATTCGAGTACTCTTGTTGAGCATGAATTTGCATTTGAAGTGATCACTATGAGCTTGAACTCTATTTGGATGGCTAGTCATAGTTTGAAACTTTTAGTGCAGAATTAAACATTGCATGTGTAGATTGAACCTTGTGTGCATTCATGTTCAGTCTCAAGTAGCACTATTTGGAGACATCCATGTTGGCCTGATTGATCTTGTGTTTTACTTGAGGACAAGAAAAATTTTAAGTTGGGGGTGTTGATGAGTCCAGAATTTCGACTCATTTAGGGCCTATTATTCAATTATTTGGTGTCCTCAATGCCTACTTAACGCTCATAACTGATGTTAATTTTTAATATGCAACACTGAAGGCTTAAGAGTAAGGCAAGGTCATTATGATGAAAAAAGGAGTGAAAAAGTTGAAAAGGCCGAAGAAAAGAGAACCTAGAGCTCGCAAAAGCCACTCGGCGAATCGATGGGAGGACCTCCATCTCACCTAAAGTTACAACGAAGTAGCCCATGCATCTAATGAACTTGGCGAGCAAACAGGTGATTCGGCGACGCGCCGAATGGTTCAGCGATAGCGATCAAGCTTGCCTAAAGGTCGAGAACAATTTAATGGAGGAGCCAAGCCAAAAGGCTAGAAGAAGAGAAACTCGGCGCATCTCTGAATGGGTTGGCGATCCCGACTTACTTCACTGAGTTGACTCCGTGTTGAGCTTTTGGGAACGTATAAATTAAATTTTCCAAAGAAGAAAAGATGTTCCCCAACTGTCTAATTATGGGTTTTTGAGAGTCTTTAAATTTTTGAACATTGTTTCATATTCTTAGTAGAGTTTGAGATTTAGATTTGGAGATCGTAAGATTTTATCTTCGATATCAACATTTAGAGACTGTGGATCGTTAGCAAATCAGATGGAAAACATTGTTGGTAAAGATTTCTTGCTTTCCACTATACTTAGCTAAAACCCCATACCTTAGGGGTGGGATCATGTAGTCGAATTTCACGACCCAGAGGTACCTCCTAGATGTAAGATGGCGTACAAGACCCTGAGAGGCCTCATATAAGCCACTTAAATTTCATAGTCAAGATAATAGAAAATCGATGAGATTTAAAACATTTTCAACATAACAAAATTTGTTAACTGAAAAGTAGAAGTCCAAAACATTTGTCTCAAAAACCATATAATACATTAGAATCTCGAGACATAGCCTGTACATCAGTGCTAAAAACTCAAATGAAAAGAACATAAGAAAAGTAGTGGCCAGATCCTCAGATGAATGAGGACTCAACAAGACTTCAACTCTTCCTCTATTATAGATCCTAGCCACGGGAATGAGAATTAGGAATGTCGGACCCTACATTTTGATAAGATATGTAGGCAAGAGTATCCGTTAGTACAAAAATGTACTAAATATGATAACTTGCATAAACATAACATAAGTCATGAAACATAATCAATGCACATAATAGATCATCTCAACATGTAAGGAGTACTTCTTGAAGTAACCTTAATTCACCTTTAGTCAAGACATGGGTATCCGCCTCTAGTCTTACTCATCATGGAAAACAAACTCAAACAACAATCCAAGCTCATCACCTATCATAACATATCATATGTTATCTTTAAAGGACTTGGGGAATCACCTCTTGCCTTCTTATAAAGGATCATGGGTAGTCGCCTCTTGCCCTTTCACTTTAGGATCATGGATAATTGCCTCTAGTCCTCTTGCTTAGGATCATGGTTAATCTCCTCTAGTCCAACATCATGTGACATGGGTATTCGCCTCTTGTCTTTCTATCATATGACATGGGCAATTGCCTCTTGTCTTTTACTTAGAGGTCATGGGTAATCGCCGCTAGCCTCATCATTTCATAGTTCCTTAACTTAGATTCATTTTATGTGAAAACTCCTTTTAACCTAGAATCATTCAATGTGATAAAGCCTTTCACATTCATACATAAGAAATCATGTGGGAAAATCCCTTCCACAACAACCACATCAATAATAAACAATTTATTACATATGCATCACTCTCAAAGCAATTCTTATCATAAGTCATCACATATTCCTCAATATCAAAGCAATTCATATTGTATCTTATTTATCCTATAAGAGTACACATAAATCCATAAATTCTCCTTTCATAGAGTAAAACCTATTTTTATTTATGTTTTTCTTAGAACATGGGTTAAGCATGGCTACAGGGAATTTCATCATAAGTGCATAGAATCCTCTTAATTCATGCATAATCAATCATAATACAATCAATTTAATAAATATTCATAAGAACCCATAACTTGAAACAAAACCCTAACTGAAATTAGGGAATTTCTACTTTCAGTTGGGAGAACTTGGGGCTCCATGAATGCAAGGATTACATGGATGAAAATCTATCATACCTTGCTATCAAAGACCACAAAAAATTGGAGAATGGAGACTTGACCTTGAGCCCTAGCTTCATCCCTTCTTCTTCTTCTTCTTTAAGTTTCTAGAGAGAGAAATATTTTGGAGATGATGAACTTTGGTCTTCTTTTTTGGATTTTTAGAAGAATAACTTAATTAAGGGTCAAAATCACTTATATAGGCATGGGTAAAACAACATTGTATTGTTTTAAAAGAAATCTGGAAAAATACCCAACTACCCTCAAACGTACAACTGACTTAACCCCCACACCGCAGGCACCACGAGCCATCAAGGACTTCACGACCCATTGTGGCAGGTGTGGTCCTTGACCAGTAGCTTGGAAAGCCGCCCAAAAAACCACCTTCCCTTCATGACCATTCCCACAACCCGTCTTGGCTTCCACGAGCCGTCAATTGGCTCGTGCTGAGGGTCACTTCTAAGGTAGCTAATTCCCCCCTCAACATGACCATCACCACGTGCCATGGTGCCCAACATGAGTTGTCTAGGTGTTCGTGGGAGGGGAGCTTCCTTTGGCTTAATTCTGTGAGCCACCACGGGCTACACCATGCCTTGTGGTGCCCTTTATGGTATGTCTGGGCCTTCGTGAAGGGTGCCCTCGCTCAAATCCTTAGCTAGTGACTTTTCATTTAATGCCTTTCTTAGTCTACTAGATGTCGAGTTGTTACACGAATGTGTTAATTAGTTGATGGGTGTTATTAGTTGTTGATTTTAATGTTGTTTTGAAGTGGCTTCAATTATTTGTTCATGTTTTAATTGAGGAATTGAAGTTGCGAATTCAATTCTAGTTTAGCTCTGTATTTTTGCTTGAGAAAGAGATAATAGAATAGAATGATTGATTGATAGTTGTATTGATTGCGTCTTTAAAATCTAGCTTGAGAAAGTGGGTTGATTGCGTCTTTACAAACCCAGCTTGAAAGAGTGGGTTAATTAAGGAATTGGGTTGTTTGGTAGTGTTAAGCTTGTTGTGGTTCGAGAGAACTCACTTTAAACACAATAGTTGATTGAGCGATAACTATTGTATCCAAAACCTAGCCTACCCATTGAGATTCAATAATTTTAAACAACTAGTAACCACCAATTTCGCAAAATTAGCTTTCGACTGATCACATTCCTAAGGTCTGATCTCTAATTGTTTACTTCCCATGTTAAGTAATCATTGTCATAAATTGGTTACTAATTCCCCCCATTTGATATTAATCGTTGAAACTTTGTGATTTGTTTTCCTATTACGAAACCTTTACTTCTACAAATGATTAGGACATGCTTTTACTTCTTAATTGAATTCTTTACCGTATCACTCCCTGTGGGATCGACCCCAACTCTTTGTTGGGTTTATACTTGTTAGCGAACGCCTACACTTAGAATTGGATGAAAGTGTAGTTTAGCATTATCAGAACAGATAACCTCAACATAGCCTCTTCCTCTAATCTGGACATGTGATCAGCCACTTGGTTTTCGGTTTCCTTTCATCTTTTACCTCAAAGCTTAATTCTTGTAGCGATAGTACCCATCGAATCAATCTCGGTTTTGCATCGCTCTTTTCCATAAGATACCTCAATACAGAATGATTAGTGTGCACAATGACATTAGTTCCAAGTAAATAGGATCTAAACTTTTTAAACATGAAGACTACAACAAGTGATTCATGTTCAGTGACCGTATAATTCTTTTGAGTAACATTCAGAGCTTTGCTCGCATAATATATGGAATGAGGAATCTTCTCTCACCTTTGTCCCAATACTACGCAAAATGCCACCCCACTCCCCTAACACATAACTTCAAATTGTTGTCCCCAATCTAGTGAAATAATGATTGGTGCAGAAGTCAACTTCTCTTTCAGCCCCTCAAATGCTCTCAGACAAGCATCATCAAACTCAAATTTCATATTTTTTTTCGAGTAGATTGCACAGTGACTTTGCAATTTTTTAGAAATCTTTGATAAACGTCCTATAGAATCCAGCATGCCCTAAGAAACTTGTAAGACATTTCACAGAGATCGGTGGTGGCAAATTTTCAATCACCTCGACCTTGGCTCTATCAACCTCAATACCCTTTTGCAAAATCCGGTGGCCCAAAACTATACCCTATTTTACCATGAAGTTACATTTATCCTAGTTGAGTACAAGATTACATTCTTCATAGTGTTTCAAAACATCACTCCAATGTGTCAAGCAATCATCCAATGGGTCACCAACCACCAAAAAATCAACCATAATTGCCTCTATCGTATCTTCCACTATATCGAAGAATATAGACATCATACAATGTTGAAAAGTCGTCATTGTGTTACACAACCTAAATGACGTCCTCTTGAAAGCAGACGTCCTATAAGGCAAATGAAAGTAGTCTTCTCTTGGTCTTCTAGAGCTATGTATATCTGATTATAGCCGGAATACCCATCTAGAAAACAGTACCAATCCTTTCCAACAAGACGATCTTAAATTTGGTCCATGAACGACATTGGGAGGTTATCTCTCTTAGTCCATGTATTCAACTTGTGGTAATCCATACAAACCTTCAAACTAGTGACAGGCCTCAGCGGGACAAGCTTATTCTTCGTGTTGGGAACCACAATGATTCCTCTCCTTTTTGGCACACATTGAACCGTACACACCCAATTGCTATCATCTATCGAATACAGTACCTTAACATCTAACCACTTGATAATCCCTCTTTCATTTCTTCACAACCTCTTTCATCTAACCACTTGATAATCTCTTTCTTCACAATCTCTTTCATTATGTTAGCAATACTCTATCTTATAGCCCTTTTGACTACTTTAATACCTATATCAATGCCTTTACTTGACCTTCTACCAAATCAACTGCAATAATGACAGACAAAGTACTATTTTGGCCTTAGAACACATACCTCAAATGAGATGGAAGAGCCTTTAGCTCTAATTTTGTAGGCTCATCAATAGATGGTTTTGCATGTGGAGTGTCTCGATTCTTCAAATCCAAATCCAACTTCTTTGGTTGGAGAGAATGGAAATTCACCTCATCAAACCAAGTAACTCATCATATTCATCAATACCCTCTCCATCAAAGTTCATGATCACAATAACTAGCACTTCAACACCCAATCTCTCCTCAATGGACACCTCTAATTTCTCCACAAAAGTATAGTTCACCGTGGACACTGACTTAAGATCACTTTGATGATTCATCGATTTGCAGCTATTAAAGGTCACCTATTCATTGTACAATCAAAACATCATTTGCCCCCTTTTCCATATCAACTAATACACGTCCCGTAGTAAGGAATGGTTTCTTTAAGATGATGGCTACTTTAAAGTCAACCTCACAGTCTAGTATCACAAAGTCCGTTAGAAAGATGAACTCCTCAACTTACAGAAGGACATCTTGGAGCACCAATTTGATTTCTTCACATTTCGATCAACCATAAGTAGCTACATTGCAGTCAGTTAGGGGGCTCCTAAACCCAACGTCTTGTACATAAACAACAACATCAGATTTATGCGAGCTCCCAAGTCATATAGGGTCTTAGTAAAGTGCAACATATGAATGGTACATGGAATGGTAAAAGCTCTGGGATCCTCCTTCCTTTGCACCAATGATCTAGTAACAATGACACTACAATGCTGCAACTTATCATCACCTTCGAAACTGGCAGTCCACTTTTTAGTCACAAGATCTTCATGAACTTAGCATAACCATGCATTTGTTCTAATGCTTCAATAAAAGGATTATTTATCGATAATTGCTTTAACATGGATAGGAACCTACCATACTTTCCTTTTTTAGTCTTCTTCACCAAACTTTGTGGGAAGGGAGGTGGAGGTCTCAGCATAGGGGTGCTATTTTGCATAACCTCAGCCTCCTTCTCATTGTGATCCTTAGGGTCCTCAACTACTTCAAATTCATCCTCTTTCGGCCCTTTCACACTTTCCACTCCAGTCGGTATAGGAGGATCAATAGTCTGCTTTCCACCCCTAGTAGTAAATACCATACAATGTCCTTCATTCTTCTGGTTCTGAATAGTATTGCTGGGATATGTTCCTTGCTTTCGTAGATGTACACTTGAAGACAACTTTTGCTCAATTTGCCTAATCGATATTGCATTCGACTCAACTTTTTGACCAATACCTGATAAATCAGTAAGTATCTCTTTCACATTATCATCAATTAAGTCAAACCTCTTCATCATCTTATATAACATATCCTCAATGCGATTCATACTCGATCCTCCATCTCAGTTTCCTAGTGAAATATAAGGTCCACTCTTATAATTCTTATAGCTATACTAATTCCTATTGTAGTTGTTTTCATGATTATAGTCCCCATCATGAACATAGTTCCCTCCGTGATTCTAGCTACTGTAATTACAACCTTGTTGCCAAGTATCTTGATTGGATACTTGGGCAGTGGTCCAAAAATCCCCGTTTGATCATTCAGAAGACTCACATCCTCCTCGTGGATATAGTTATTAGCCGATGGTGCTCTAGTATGATAATTCATTGCATTAACTTTCTCAATGCTTCCACTTAAATGTTTCAATACCAAGCCAACCTATGTCCTCAACTGTGCCATCTCCCCGCAAATCATCAGACCGATTTTGTGTTTCTTGTATCAAAAAAAGTGCTCTTTGTTGTAGCCAAAGTTCTAGTGCTCCATGTCTTATTATTCTTGGAGATCTTTCAAGTTTCTCAGCAATTTCTTGAAATGTATTAGCCCCATAAGAGCCTCTAGCAATAGTATCTAACACTACTTTCCCATTGTCATCCAACCCTCTGTAGAAGTACTCATCTAGCGACTCATCACCAATGCGGTGGATAGGCACACTTCTTATGAACATTGTAAATCTATCCCAAGAATTACTAACTACCACTCCATGTAAAGCCACAAAGTTGTTAAGTTTATCATTGAGATTCAATTTTTTGACAACGGGAAATATTTATCTAAGAACATTCTCTGTAGCTTGTTCCATGTGGTGATTGAGTTATATAGTAGCTTAGACAACCATACAATAGTGTCACCTTTCAATGGTTGTGGAAACACCTTTAAACCGATCGCGTCCCTGTCTAAATCTGGTCGTCCCACACTACTCATATATAAACTCTTAATATTGCTCAGATGAGCATATGGATCTACTTCGTAACCCAAAAAACAATCCTCTAGATGTATGCATTTGCATCAGGCTACTAGTACCCACAATCTAAAGTCCAGGTGGTAGTGGGGGGAGAACTGTGGCACCCGTTGATCCCACAACATCATCATCAACCTTGAAATTATAACAAACATTACTTGCTTGTTGATTTTTCACTCTTTCAGCATTTTAATTATGAGGGTTCTCTTGGACTTGTCTAGGCACTCCCACTACTCCCAAAGGTTGCACTCTAGAAACATCTCTATGACCCTCTCCAATTAGACCATCATGTAGTTCCAGAATTTGGCCTCTTCTGACCATTCTTCATGGAGTTCTTCTTAATTTAGAATCGTTGGGGGTCATGGGATTTCCTTTACTCTGTGTACTTAACATACACTAGAAATAAGACCTGTAGAAAACAAAAACAAAAACAAACATAAATCAGGAAATAATTGACTAAAGTTCAATAATGAAATTAGTCTAATCTAAAAGCCTTATTCCCCGGCAGCGGCGTCACAATTTGATATGCTCGAATTACACCTCCCTAAAGAAGTATAAGTGGTTGTTGCAAAACAAAGAACCTTATTGAGGTTAAGATCGACCGCACAAGGAATATGGTCTATCCTTAGGCTAATTTAGTGTTGATTGTATGTTTAGTCAACTTACTTCCATAAAATAGGGGGGAAGTGTAACACAAAGTAATAATTGATTGAATTGTAGTAACATGTAAGAAGAAGTAACAGGATTCGCAGTTTGTAATATCAATATGAGATGAAACTAGGGTACGTGTGTTCCCCACAAGTTCTCAACGCAGTAATCCTAATAAAAATAACTATTTCCTAGTGTTTAACATGTAAAGTCGGTAAGTTAGGTATCTCCTAAGTGATTGGTCGCCCAAGTAGTGAATTTCACCACACCACTTGGTCGGTCTACAGGTATGTGCTTTACTAAACCTTACCCATGTCCCAACTTAGCCCTCACTGATTTGGGTTAGGCTATTAGATAGTCATTTATCACGCTAAATCTCCATTGTTTTACTACTTTCTTATTCATTACTTCCTTGGTCGAGCAAGTAGGAATGAGGCGAGTTCTAACGTTGCGCATCATTAAAAATCATTCAAAACAAAGAGATTAACAATACATGCATAAACACTATTCTAGAATTACTTAGTTATTTATTTTACGTTGTTAATTTCTCATGATGACCACGACCCTAGTTGTGGATTTAGTTACTCATGCTTGTGTGATCACAATTCACAATAGGGTTTATAATATAAATCATAAACTTACAATTAGAACAGATAAAATTTGGAATCTTGAATTGAAGGTCAAAAACAAATTTCATAAACCAATACTTCAAGAAATAAATGCCAAAAGTGTTTGCATAATAATTCACAAAGCCAAAAGTAAGTATCTTAAAAAGTCTAACAACCCAAAAATGAAAAATACAACTAATATTAGTAGAAACCAAATCCTAAATCAAGTAAGAAAAGGAAGAATAAGGAAATTCAACTCAGGTAGTGTCATCTACAATCAGTATCCTATGGCTCATAGTAGTTCCTAAGGCTCATAGGTTCGTCAGTATGCAGTTTGTTCATCATCTATGGAGTGCTTTCTACGGACATATTTTGCGGCTTTTAGATCTTTGTACGACCCATCCTATTCAACCGTCATTCATGGACTAAAGTTTATCTTCTCTGAACATTCCTACAACTCATCATCTACAGCTCGTAGAAGTTACTACAGCTCGTTAGTATGCATCCATTGTTTCACACTTAGCTCCAATTCTCAGCACTTCAACCGGCAACTTTCACCTACGACTCGTAGTGGAGATGAGGGCTCATAGGTCAAGTCCTACATCACCTAAAACCCTTCTATTGCAACACTTTAACACCAACTACTCTGAAACCTATTTCCTTCAAAATCCAAGCAAAGACACCATCAAATCTAATAACAAAATACCTAAGACTCAAGAAAATCTCCAAGTTTAATGCATCAAAAGTAATGTAAATTCACAGACAGGCCGTGAAAGGCACCACGACTCGTGCTGGTGGTCGAGGCTTCCTTATAGTGTTTGTCCAAGAGAGGCTCTCCTCCCACGACCTCTTAGACGGCTTGTGGTGAGCCTCACGACTCGTACTGGTGGCCATGAAAGGGAGGTAGAACCCATCTCTAGGCTAGCCTCCTCCTACGATCCCCTATACGACTCGTGAAGAGCTAGACAGCCCATAACGGTGGGAGTGTGGAAGGGCAGGACTTCCCTAGGCACTAGTCTAAGGACCACAACTGCCCAGACGGCTCGTGGACCCCTAGATGGCTCGTGAAGACCTCTATTTAAGGGATTGCATCAGCAGTAAGCCATGGTCAGTTGGGTCTTTTCCTAATTATTTTATCTTGATACTACATCCTTTTTCCATTACCTAGAACCCTATATAAATGATTTTAACCACAAAATCAACACATTCAAGTCATTCTCTCAAATTTAGAAAAGAAGAAGAAGTATTCCTCTTAAAATATTTTTCTCTATAGAAAAACTTGAAGAAGATGGGTTCAACCTAGGGTTCCAAGTCAAGTCTCCAATTCCTCCATTGAAGTTAAGAAATTGGCATTGAGGTATGATAATTTTCATCCATGGAAGCCTTTCCTTCAGGGAGTTCCCAACTTCTCTAATTTTCAAAGTTAGAATTCTCCAATTGAGTTAGGATTTTTTTCTATTTTATGGGTTTCAATAATTATTGATCTAACTGATTGAATTATGATCTCTTATGCATGAATTGAGTTAATCTCATATTTTTATGATGATTCCCCATGAACCCATGTAATCCCCATATTTTCCAAGTTATAATTATATAATGTGGGTTTTTTATTATGAAAGAGAAGTTTATGATATCAAGGATGTTCTCATGAAATCTATGTGAATGTTTTAAGGATGCTTTAAGATTAAAGTCTCAACAATGTTTCTATTATTGTGTTGTTGAAAGGATTTGTCATAAATACATGTAAGCATGAATTGTGAATGGTTTTTTCACATGATAAGGGTTCTTAGGGTTGAAAGGCTTTCTCACCTAAAATGAACCAATGTTAAGAAGCTATTCTAATGATTAGGAAAGAGAATATTACCCATGCTCTCTAATAGCAGGACAAAAGGCGATTATCCATGTCACATGATGTAAGGAAAAGAGGCGAGTACCAATGTTTCTTTAAGAACTACGATGAACATGAATAAGAACTATTCCGTGGAAGTTAAGCTTAGAACTGAGTGGACAAGTGGCGATTACCCATGTCCCATTAACTATGTGCCAACATAGGACTGTATAGATATATATTAGCTAGTGGATCCACTTAACTAGAAGTTAATGGTCCTTACTATGGCAATTAAAGCAACTTATTTTGGTGTGCTAGACACCGGATTCCATGATGATAACTCTCATGGTCTTATATGTCGGTTAAGGCTAATTCCCACAAGCAAGATATGCTGAAATAAGGTTACTTCAAAGAAGTATCTCATGCTTGTTTAAGATGATAACTATGTGCATTGACCTTGTTTTATGACTCATGTTTTCTAACCCTTTTTATCTCATACTTTAGTTTTGTCATTGTATTTCATGAACGTATCTCTTTTAAATATGGTTCCAAATGTTTTATGCATGGCTATCATACTTGGTACATATTTTGTACTAATGCATACTCTTGCTTACATTTCCCCAAATGTAGGATCCAACAATCAAGGTTCCCATTTTCGTGGCTAGAGTTCTGTTGCGAGATTCTAAGCTTTGGTGAATCCTCATTTTTCAAGGATCGGATCTTTATTGTCTTTTGTTCTTCCTTATTTTTAGGTTTGAACATGATGTATGGGCTAGACCCAAATTCATTCTTATGTACTAGATGGCCATTGAGACGATCTTAGAATTTCCGCTTTGTTTACAAAACATTGATACATTGAAATTGTGTTTTAAATCTCTTTGTCTATTTCATATGTTTTGATTGCTAAGTGGCTTGTATGGTGCCTCTTGGGGTCTTATACGCCATGTTACGCCTAGGGGTCACCTTGGGTCGTGACAAATTTGGTAATCAGAGCACAGGGTTTAGAAAGGTCTTAGGATGTCTCTTGTCAAGTAGAGTCTTGTCCATAAGTGTGAAGCGCGCCACACTTATGAATGAGAGGCTACAAGATGCTTAGGAAACTCCACTTCTTTCATTACTCTAAAGTCATGCAATAGAGTTTTAATTTATAAGGTCTTTCTCTCCTAATCCTTATCTGATGCTCTACAGGAGATGGCTACTCGAAGAGCTTATGCTAGAAGTAATGCGAGGGAGAATACGGAACAAGAAGCTCCTCCTTGAGCTCCTCAAGTACTGATCAATCCTTTGGCCGAGCAAGTGACTAATGCGGAGTTTAGGGCTGCTTTCCAAGTGTAGGCCCAAGCTAGTAGGGAGGTTGTGGTTCCCATGAACCTAATTATGGGTACGATGACATCTAGAGTAAAGGACTTCACTAGGATGAATAGTCCGGAGTTTCATGGTTCTAAGGTTGAGGAAGATCCTTAAGAGTTTATTGATGAGGTTTACAAGGTGTTGATGATTATGGGAGTGACGCATGTGGAAAAGTTGGAGTTGGCCGCTTATTAACTTAAGAGTGTTGCTCAAATTTTGTTTAACAAATGGAATGAAGGGAGACCGAAAGGTGTGGGTCCTCTAGATTGGGAAAAGTTCAAAGTTGCTTTCCTTGATAGGTTCTTTCCCCTTGAGATGAGGGAAGTAAATGTGCTTGAATTCATTAACCTTCATTAAGAAAGTATGAGTGTGAAAGAATATGATTTGAAGTTCACACAATTTTCTCGATATGCTCCAACTATAATTGCCGACCCTAGGGCAAGGATAAGTAAGTTTGTTTGGAGTGTGTCCAAAATGGTAGTTAAGGATTGTCGTACCATGCTTGTTAATGATATATATCATCTCATGGTTCATGCTCAACAAATTGAAGGGGAGAAACTTAAGGAAATGTCTAGCGAGACAAAGAGGGCTAAAAATGGTGAAGGTAATTTCTCCCATGCAAGGTTCGATGGGCATGGTCGTCCTATGTTTTGACAAATGTTTTCCGGTGAAGGTTCCACCAATGCTCCTTCTAGGTTCAACAAAGAGATGGTGTCTAACCCTAAGCCTCAAGGAGGAAATGGTAGTTGGTCCTTATTTCCTACGTGTTCTAAGTGTGGAAGGAAGCACGAGGGTAAGTTCCTAGCATGTTCCATTGCTTGTTTTGGTTGTGGTATGATGAAACACAAGATAAGAGATGTCCTTCAGTTGCTAAAAATTAAGGAAATAATTGCCAAAGGGATCAACATTTATTGATCTATTCGAGAAGTGAGGATGATCACATCAATTATTTGAGGATTGTATTACAAGTTCTCAAGGATCAACAACTCTTTGCTAAGTTCAGTAAATGCGAGTTTTGACTAAGGTCTGTAGCTTTTCTTGGTAATATTATTTCAAGTAAGGGTATTGACGTAGATCCTAAGAAGACGGACGTGGTTAAAAGTTGGCCTAGAACTATATCCCTTTCAGACATTAGAAGCTTCTTTGGTTTGGTTGGTTACTACAGAAGGTTTGTTGAGGGGTTTTCGTCAATTGCCTCTCCATTGACAACATTGCTTCAAAAGAAGGCTAAGTTCATATGATCTGAAGCTTGTGAAAATAGTTTTCAGGAATTGAATGATAGACTTACTTCCTCTCTGGTGTTTACTTTACCGGAAGGGACCGATGTTTTTGTTGTTTATTTTGATGCCTCGAGAATTGGGCTAGGATGTGTGTTTATGCAATGGGAAAGTTATTGCCTATGCATCAAGGCAACTTAAGATTCATGAGAAGAATTATGCTGCCCATGACCTTGAACTAGCGGCAGTTGTTTCAACCTTAAAGATTTGGAGGCACAATTTGTATGGTGTTCGTTTAGATGTGTTTACCGACCACAAGAGTTTGCAATATGTGTTTAATTAGAAGAATCTAAATCTTAGCCAAAGAAGGTGGCTTGAGTTATTGAAAGATCGTGATATGAGTGTTCTTTATCACCTCGATAAGGCGAATATAGTGGCAGATGCTCTTAGTCTATTATCATTAGGAAGTGTTGCTCACATTGAGGATGATAAGAAGGAGTTAGTTCGAGATGCTCATAGGTTGGTCCAGTTGGGTGTTCAGTTAGTGGACTCTACCAAGGGTGGTGTTATGGTTCAAAATAGTTCACAATCATCTTTTGTGGCGGATGTGAAAGCCAAGCAAGGTCGTGATCCAACTTTGGTTGAATTAAAAGAAGTAGTGCTTAAGAAGTCTGTCAAGGCTTTCTCCCAAAGAGGGAGATGGGGTACTTAGACATCAAAGTCATTTGTGTGTTCCTAATGTTAATGACTTGAGGGAGTAGATCTTGTCAGAAGCCCATAGTTCTCGATATTCCATTCACCAGGGAGCCACCAAGATGTGCCGTGATTTGTGGGAGACCTAAGGGTGGAATAGGATGAAGAAGGATATTGCGGAATTTGTGGCTAATTGTCCTAATTATCAACAAGTGATAGTGGAGCATCAAAAATCGGGAGGGTAATCCCAAGACATTAGCATTCCTAATTGGAAGTGGGAAGATTTGAATATGGACTTTGTTGTTGGTTTGCCTCGCACCTGGCGACAACATGACTCTATTTGGGTTATTGTAGATCATATGACGCAATCGGCTCATTTCATTCCCGTCAAGGTTTCTTATTCGGCGGAAGACTATGCTAAGTTGTACTTGAGTGAGATGGTAAAGTTTCATGGAGTGTCTTTATCCATTATCTCAAATCATGGTACTCAATTCACTTCTCATTTTTGGAAATCCTTCCAAAGGGGTCTTGGTACTCATGTTACACTTAGTACGCAACTTCATTTACAAACCGATGGGCAAGTGGGGCATACTATCCAAATCTTGGAAAATATGTTGAGAGCTTGTGTGATTGATTTCAAAGGTAATTGGGATGACCATTTTCCATTGATCGAGTTTGCATTTAACAATAGTTATCAGTCAAGTATTAGTATGGCTCAATTTGAGGCCTTGTATGGTAGGAGGTGTATATCTCATATAGGTTGGTTTGAGGTGGGTGAAGGTTCCCTAATAGGTTCTGAGTTGGTACATGAGGCTATGGAAACAATTCTCTTATTAGAGAGAGGTTGAAAACGACTCAAAGTCGACAAAAGTCATATGCAGGTGTTAGAAGAAGAGATCTTGAGTTTGATGTTAATGATTGGATCTATTTAAGAATTTCACCCTGAAAGAGTGTAATGACGTTTGGTAACAAAAGGAAGTTGAGTCCCTGATAAGTATCCCTATATCAGATTTTGAGGCATATTGGTAAGGTTGCTTAGGGACTAGAATTGCCTAATGAGTTGGCATTGGTGCATCATGCTTTCCACATGTCCATGTTGAAGAAATAGGTTTGTGATCCGACATCTATAGTTCCCTTTGAAGGTTTGGGAGTTTATGAGAATCTCTCTTATGAAGAAGTTTCGGTTGAGATTTTAGACCGGCAAGTCAAGGAGTTGAGGAACAAGGAAGTTTTTTCTGTGAAGGTTTTGTGGATGAATCAGTTAGTTGAGGGTGCTACTTGGGATGCCGAGGCCGATATAATTTCCTGTTATCCTCACCTATTTCCTTATACCCCTACTTTAGCTTGAGATATTGATGTTTCTCATGGTTTATTCTTTGGAGTCATATGTCTTAGATATTCCCATGATTTCTCAATTTTTGCATATTGATGAAAAAGCTTTTGTTTTGAGAAAAATGAGTCAACTTGATTGATGTCTAAATGTTTATGTGCATTTGAGTATGAGTTGTATATAGACTTCATAATATGATGTTTTGAGCATGCTTTCCCTTAGAGTTGATGTTTCCTCCTCGAATATGTGTATTTATGTAATTGTATGCTTGTTGGGCTGCTAGATATGAGTTCTTTTCTTTCATGAGAAGTCTAGAATCCCATTCGAGGAGGAATGTTCTGAAGGGGGAGATAATGTAATACCTAAAAATTTAGAAGTCTAGAAAAGGGAGTCAAATGGGAGGTCACCAACCCATGATTGAGCCATGGCACTCATCATGGAGCCCCAGACGGGCCGTGAAAGGCACCATGGCTCGTGGTAGTGCTCGTGGCTGCCTTCCAGTGTTTGGACAAGAGGGTCTCCCCTCCCACGAACTCTTAGGCGGTTCATGGTGAGCCTCACGACCCGTACTGGTTGCCGTTAAAGGGAGGCAGAACCTATCTCTACGCTAGCCTCCTCCCACGAGCCCCTATACGGCTCGTGAAGGGCTAGAAGGCCCGTAAAGGTAGGCGTGTGGAAGGGCAGGACTTGCCTTGACAATGTTATAGGGACCACGACTGCCAAGATTGCTCGTGGACCCATAGACGGTTCATGAAGCCCTCCATCTAGGGGATCGCATCAGTTATAAGTCAGGGTCAGTTTGGTCTATTCCTAATTATTTTATCTTGATACTACATCAGTTTGCCCTTACCTAGGACCCCTATATAACTGATTTTAACCCAAAATTAACAAATTCAAGTCATTCTCTCAAATTTACAACGAAAAAGAAGTTCTCCTCTCAAAATATTTATCTTTCTAGAAAAGCTTGAAGAAGAAGGGTTCAACCTAGGGTTCCAAGTCAAGTCTCCAATTTCTCCATTGAAGTAAAGCAATTGGTATTGAGGTATGATAGTTTTCATCCATGGAAGCCTTTCTTTTATGAAGTTCCCAACTGTACCAATTTTCAAAGTTTGAATTCCCCAATTGAGTTAGGGTTTTCTTCTATGTTATGAGTGATGTGAGGCCAAAATACATATTTTTAATCATTATATGCCTCACATTTATTATTTATATTCGTCCTTTTTGAGCATGAATTTTATGAATTGTGCTAAATTATATATTTTATTTGTAGGATTAAATTGGTGGAAAAATGAAGAAGTGTGGAGCTAAAACGAACTAAAGATGGAAGGTTAAAGAAGAAAATCAAACAGGCAACTTAATGGATTAAAGTGAATAAAATAATATATTTATAAATATAAGAAAAAGTTGTTGATCAAATATCAAAACTCCAAGCTGTACACGTGGCAGCCATTAAGTGATCATCTCTTATTATGGAAGGCATCACAACAAATAAATTCCAGAAAATGCGAATAACTTCACGAAAAATAAAAGGGAATCCAATTCCTTTTGGTTTTGGATTCCCAAATTAATTTGAACTCAATTATTTTATTTAGGGTTTTCTATATCTATAAATAGTCCATAGAAATAATTATTTTGAGGAGAGAGAAATTATAGGAGATACTTTTGAGGGTTTTTTTCTTCTTCTTATTTTGGGTTAGATTTTATTACTTTAGTTCTATTTTGTGACTTGGGATTTTATTTGTTGCAAACCTAGCCATTCTTGATTTCCTAAGTTGGTTTTGAAGATTTTGGTATTGAAATTCAAGTTGAAATTCCGGGTTTGTTATTATCAATTACGTAAGTTCATAATTCTTTCATCTAAAACCATGAATTGTGTTCATATGATTATGAGTAACTAAACTCCATAACTAGGGTTGTGGGAACCATGAGCAATTAACAAAGTATGAATAGTAAATAAGCAATTCTTGAATAGTGTTTTGCATGCATTGATAATTCTTTCGTTTAAAAGTCTTTTTAACGGTGCACAACGTTAGAACTCGCCTTGTTGCTACTTGCCGGACCAAGGAGGTAATAAACAAGAAAAGAATTATCAACATAGATGTAGTGTGATACTATCTAATAGTCTAGTGTCGATTGGTGAGAAGAAATAACTAAGCCAAACATCGATGTGCTATCTAATATGAGGTAAAGGTAAGGGTTAGTAAATTATACACACGTAGCCGGACCAAGGTGCGGGGTGAAATTCTCTAGATGTCGGACCAACAATTTAGAGATACCTAGCTTATTACTTTGCATGTAGTACACTAGGAAAGGATTTCTATTACTAGGATTACTGTGTTATGAGCTTGTGGGGAACACGTATACCCTAGTTAATTCTCTCATCTTAATAACAACCAAAATTGACTTTTGTTTACTGATAACTTACTGAATTCTTACAGTTTGTTTCACAAATCCCCCCCCTTAAATTACTTGTTTCTGGATGTAATTTGACTAAACGAATATAATTGTTGGTTAAAGTGAAGTCTAAACCATTTTCCTCATGGGATCGACCCCAACCTACAAGTTGGGTTCTTTACTTGATAACGATCGCTTATGCTTCTTTAGGGAGGTGTAATTTGAGAGTTTCAATGGCTTCCTTTAATTATTGATCTAATTGATTGAATTATGATCTATTATGCATGAACTGAGTTAATCTCATGTTTTTATGATGATTCCTCATGAACCCATGTAATCCTCATGTTTTCCAAGT
Organism: Solanum okadae; assembly: GCA_036553675.1. Classification (NCBI taxonomy): domain Eukaryota; kingdom Viridiplantae; phylum Streptophyta; class Magnoliopsida; order Solanales; family Solanaceae; genus Solanum; species Solanum okadae. The sequence goes on from CM071678.1 coordinate 30,990,911, forward strand.
TATGATTATATAATGTGGGTTTTGGATTATGAAAGAGAAGTTTATGAAATCAAGCATGTTCTCATGAAATCTATGTAAATGTTTTAAGGATGCTTTGAGAATGAAGTATCAATGATTTTGCTATTGTTGTGTTGTTCAAAGGATTTCTCATATACACATGTAAGCATGAACTGTGAAAGTTGTCTCACATGATAAGGGTTTTTAGGGTATAATGTCTTTCTCAACTAAAATGAACCAACGTTAAAAAAGTATTCTAATGATGAGGCAAGAAGCGATTACCCACGCTCTCTATTAGAAAGACAAGAGGCAATTACACATGTCACATGATGTAAAGACAAGAGGCGAGTACCCATGTTCCTTTAAGATCGAAGATGAATATGAATAAGAACTATTCTGTGGAAGTTAAGCTTAGAACCGAGTGGACAAGTGGCGATTACCCATGTATTATTAATTATGTAACAACATATGATTGTCTAGAGAGACATTAGCTAGTGGATTCACTTATGCTAGAAGTTAGTGGTCCTTACAGTGGCAAGTAAAACAACTCTTATATGACGAACGAAGGTTACTTCAAGGAAGTATCTCATGCATGTTTAAGATGATAACTATGTGCATTGACCTTGTTTTATGACTCGTGTTTTCTAACTCTTTTATCTCATGTTTTAGCTTGGCCATTGCATTTCATGAATGTATCTCTTTTAAGTATGTTTCCAAACGTTTTATGCATGGATATCATACTTGGTACATATTTTGTACTAACCCATACTCTTCCCTAAATTTCCCCAAATGTAAGGTCCGACAGTCAGGGTTCCCAATTTCGTGGCTAGACTTCGTTGGCGAGATCCCAAGCTTTGGTGAATCCTCATGCTTCGAGGACCGGATCTTCATTGTCATTAGTTCTTACTTATTTTCAATTTTGAATATGATGTACGGGCTAGGCCCAAATTCATTCTTATGTACTAAATGTCTATTGAGATGATGTTAGAATTTTTACTTTGCTTATAAAACTTTGATACATTGAAATTGTGTTTTAAATATCTTTCTCTATTTCTTATGTTATGAATGCTAAGTGGCTTGTATGGGGCCTCTCGGGATCTTATAAGCCATGCTACGCGTAGGGGCCACCTTGGGTCGTGCCAATAAGATACAACTTGTCCGTGATACAAAAGCAATAAAGGATGACTCTTAGAAAGAGGATTTATTGAGGTGGGTTTTTAGATACATTACAGAACAGTGGGTTGATGCAGACTTGGTACGTAGTCCTGACCATATCAAAAAGGGTTCGCTGAACTTTGCTGCAAATTTTTTGTGGTCGATTGTTCGATCACGCCTATCCCCCACAATAGAAGATAATAGTCTGACTCATGATCGGGAAGTGATGGTTTCATGTCTCAAGGCTGGATATGAGATAAATTTTTCTTGGGTGCTTATCGCGGAGATACAAGAGTGAACATTACAGGTTGCATGAGTCTCCTTTTTCTTGGGTTGATAATCCTCTTATGTTGAGAGTGTAATGTGACACTACTGGGGTATTGACCTACTGCTTCCACAAATTCGGACACTGGATGTCAGGGTTATTCGGAACTTGGCAAACCAAGGTTCACCATTACACGACTCACAGTTCAGTATGCCACACCGGCCAACTAGTGAGTATCCCAAATAGGTTGAGGTTCACGTGGGAGGGACTACAACTACTAACCTCGTCGAGGTGACACATATATCCATATTTGCCCTGGCTGATAGCACACCAGGTTCTCCCACTGTATTGAGTTTCTCCACTGTGCCCATAGTCAGACTTCAGCACTTAGAGACTTAGATAGCCAGTTGCTACAACATTTTTGACCTTCGATGTGAATTGTATTTGAGGAGTCTGAGACAAGTATAAAAGTTGTTATTGTGCAGCAGATGCAGGCCACACAACAGAAGATAGATGCCTTAAAGTTGTGGATGCTAGTCTTACTTTAAACTACACTGAGTGCAGATCTTGGGGGGTTCCAGACTGAGATGGCCACACTCCGGGTTGATGTTGATGCATTGGCAACTTTAACTGCCTCTGCACTAGATCCTTCACCAACAGAAGCTGGAGATGAGGTTTTTGCTGCTTTGTTTGGAGATGTTGATCCCCTCGTGCTCTTAGGAAACGCACACTGACTTTTGATGATACTATTGATGGGGCTGAGGATTGGTGCACGAAAAATAAAGAGCGACATAAATTTGAGGCTTCACAGTGACATTCTCTAGTGTATGAGGAGTTGGGGCAAGAGAGAGCCTGACAGCTAGTAGCCAGAGCATCAAGTTTGAGAGGAACCACTGATGGTGATTCTCAGATTGTTTCAGAGGACGTTACTTATGGTGTCCCATAGGTTAAGGGTCCCCATCAGCGGCCCCATATGCCTCTACCTCGTTCTTCGGTGCTTAAGCACCAGATCTTTGTCTTCACCTTCAAATATTTATTTTTTATGCATTGGGGATATTGCACATTATTTTCTATGGAGTGGGGGTGAATCTATTAAGAGTGTAAAGGGTGAACTCTGAATAATGCTAAACACTTAGACAATACCTTGGGGTTCTCTTGCGTATGTTATTTTCCCCAAGGAATATTTACTTTATGTTGAACCGGCATGTTTAGGATGTTGATTGTAAAAGTAGAGTAGATGCCAAAACATGATGACAATAATGAAATTGATACCCCTCCAAATTTTGTATTTGTAATATATTAGTGTGATTGATAAGTCATATGTGTAGGATATATGCATGACATGATATGAATTTATTAGATAACATGACTTAAGCATAAGCATGAACAAGATACAGTAATAATTTGATAATGCAATGATGTTTCATGTGTGTGAGGTTAATTGTTCATTCTTACAGTATATGCCAATCTAGAACTTGCATGTTAGTCTTGTTAGGATTGTTTAACCGTTATTTAGGAAAGGATTATAGGCCATTTTTTAAATTGAGTCCACTAAAGCTTAAAAACAACCAACCAAATGAAAATGCTCCCTTCGATCCAAATTTTTGAGTATAAATGAGACTATTATTTCAATTTACCCAATTCACCTTCCCCATGATAATTGCTAACCCTTGTTTTGGCCATGTTCCCTAATTGGACATTATACACCTCAACTCAAGATAATAGCCTAAATTGAAGGTGGCTACTATAGAGGAAAATAACGAAAGAAAGGTGCATGAAAAGAGTTGTGTATTGAGAAAAGAGACAACAATTAAAATGGCGTGGGAGAATAAAAAATAATTAGAAAGATTAAAGAGTGAAAAGCTGAAGAAAAAGTTGAAACGAAAAAGAAAAGTAAGTCAAAGTCACATCCGATCTCTAATGAATAATGAAGAGAAAAGAAATATTAAGGTGATACACGGATTGGTTGTAAAAGAGGAAAATAGCCAATGTAATGTCAAGGAGGCAAAAAGCGAATTAAAATCCAAATATACCACACCTGACCTTGAGCCTACATTACAAGCTAAGAAAGTCCTATAGTTATCCTAATTTAATACCTTTGAGAAACTTAAGTATAGAAAATAAGGGCAAGATTGTGTTATTGTGCATGTACTGTAATGAATTCAATTATGAGAGTGACCGTATACTGCCTCTTTGAAATTGAACTATAAATCAATATTTGTGTGAACAAAAAAATTTCTTTGTGGTAAGGGCACAAGTTACATTGTCGAAGAGTGGGTATTTTGGTGATTTCTATATGTGCATGTGACTGTGTCTATTGGTATGTCTATGTCATAAATTGATCTGCATGTGTTGGCTTGTTGTTGAACTTAATGATTGCACTGTACTGAAAATTGAAAAATGGAGGGTTGATTGTTTTGAAAAATAACATGTGATTGGTTGAATTTTTTGGTTTACTTTTGCATTATGTATCGCTTGAGGACGAACAATGATTTGTAGTTGAGGATGTTGATGTACCACAGATTTATGATACTTATAATGTTTTAAACTTAGAGTTTAGCATGTGTCTTAAACCTTTGTTAGTAGATTGGATGCTATTTTATCAATCTTTGTTGAAAAGTAGGTTGTGACAGTATGAGGATGGAGTTCTATTGAAGCAGCAGGGTTATGATGACGTACAAGTATACCTATGAGTCGTAGATCATACTACGAGCCGTATGATTGACTCGTGGATGAAGGCTGATGAAGAAGCTTTGTATTTGGCTAAGTATGGGAAGACAGAAGCATACTACGGGCTATAGGATAACCTACAAAGCGTATTTCTGAGTTGTAGAAAGAGGCAAAAATAATGAGCTCCAATCTATGAACAATAGATTTCCAGGACAGACCGTACAAAGGTCTATGGGTCATAGATCATGTCCGTAGGAAGTTTCTAGATGGCCTTTGAAGAAGCTACCTTCTACGGGTGTGGTCTACAAGTCATAGATCATGAACCGTAGAGTTGACTGTCGAAGACCCTTTTCCTGTGTTTCCTTTTTCGACTTAATTTAAAATTAGATGGTTATAAAGAGTCATTTTTATATATATTTTAGAGGGAGACAATTTGATACTTCGTTTTTGGCTGAAAATTTTTGTGAACACTTTTCCATTTAATTCTTGAAGCATCACTTTATATCGCTTTTGTTCGCCAGTTCAAGATTTTGGATTTCATCTACTCTCATTGTAAGTTCATGATTTATTTTAGAGGAAAGGCATAAAGTGACACATGAAGTTTTCCCAAATTTTCAAAAAGACACCTTAACTATGCGGGCATTCCATTAACCCTTAAACAATTTTGAACTTATATTATTACATCATTTTTTGGTCAATCTCATATTTTTAAAGGCAAGTGTTATCAGACACCAATCATTACGTGACACATGTTAATTAATTTAGAATACTAGTTTTTTTCATTGTAAGTTTTTCTTTATCTCTCTCTCTCTCTCTCTCTCTCTCTCTCTCTTAATTTTTGACTTATTGTAGTTTTATTACTTTTATTTTAATTTCATCTTACATTTCACCTCACCTTCATCCCACCCCACCCACCCCACTTTCAAGCTAACCTCCTTCCTTTATTTTCTTCTTTTTTCTTCTTCTTTACCTTTCACTCTCATCTTTCCCCACCCACGTCAAGCTCTGTTCCTCCCCATCTTCTTTTTTCTCTTCTTCTTCTTCAGTCAATTTCCACTCTTCCAATGATTTTTTCTTTAAAAAGTTATATTATTTTCTAAAATTTGTTGAGTTAGTATTAACAAAACTAAATATTTTTTTAAGAAAATTCTAAATTTTGAAAGTATCATCAATTAATTTATCTTCTTTTCATATAAATTAAAAATTAGAAATAATAGTTTTGAAAGAATCAATAAATTCCTCAAAAATTGTAAGAGCTTGATTGAAATTCGGATAAAAATTCAAAATGATACATCCCAATCATCTTGAAATCTAATGAGTTTTTCAAATTGTACAAAAAATGTAAAAAAAGTTTAGAAAAATGTCTTAAATTGAAGAGACTTAAACTAATAATAGTAAACAAAATGGGCTGAATTGTGGTAAAAATGGTGATATTGAAAGTGAGGAGTTTTAATGGAGATGAGAATGAATTTTTGAAGAATAAAGAAGGCTGAAATGGGAAAATAACAAAGAAAAAAGATAGAATAATAAGAAAAAGAAGAAATTATATTTTACAACAAAATACCTATAAAAATAACGTTGCATTCATTATTTTAAGTTGCTCACATTCTTTAAAGAGAGTGCATATACTCTCTATGTCAGGTAGACAAAAAATGATGGAATAATATCTATTCTAGATTGTTTAGGGGAGCTAATAGGATGTCCACATAGTTACGATATCTTTTTGAAAATTTGCGACAACTTCAAGTATCACTTGATGTCTTTTCTCTTTATTTTAACAAATTTATTATGAATTGTGATCACCCAAGTATGAGTAGCTAAATCCACAACTAGGGTTGTGGGAACCATGAGTGATCAATAACATAGACCTAATATTTATGTAATTTTTGAATAGTTTTCAGGTATTTATTGTTGATCTCTTTGCTTTACTTGATTTTTAACGGTGCACAATGTTAGAACCCGCCTTCATCCTACTTTCCTGCCAAAGGAAGTAACGAATGGGAAAAAAGATTAAACAACGGAGATTTGGTGTGATAATTCGCCGTCTAATAGCCTGAACCTAGAGTGTGAAGGCAAATATTGGGTCAAGGGTAAGGGTTAGTAAAACACACACCCATAGACCGATTAAGTTGTGTGGTGAAATTTCCTATATGGATGACCAATCACGTAGGAGATACCTAACTTACCTACTTTGCATGTTAAACACTATATATGGTTATTATTATAAGGTTAACATACACCCTAGTTTCATCTTCAATTGATTTTACAAAACATTTAATCATGTTTAGTTGGTTATTTGTTACCGAATTCAATCAATTAATATTATGTGTTACAAATCCCCTTTTTTTACGAAAATAATCTGACTAAAAGTACAATCAACAATTAAGCCTAAGTCTAGATGTCATTCCTTGTGTGATCGACCCTAACTTTTGTTAGGTTCTTTATTTGAACAACAACCACTTATACTTCTTTAGGGAGATGTAATTTGGGTGTATCACCCATATTTCCACACCTAAAGTAATCACTTTTGCTATCACAACACTCTCCCAAATATGTCCTACCACACCTACCACAAGGTAAGTTTCGAGTAGATCCTTGTCCCATATTGCCCTACGACAGAGAATCCTAAGCACTGAAGTTTTGAGAATTCAGAAACCTCTAATCATTTTTGTTCCTTCGTGCATGCACACTAGCCGATGATGGAGCAGGACGAGATAACCTTTTCTCGAAGAAATACTTATTGTTATTTCCACTCCTCTACTGATTGGACTCATGTCCTACTGACCTCGCCCTTTGGTTCTAGTACTCTTCCCTATCCCTCAGCTTATGTTCCGCAGCATGTTTGGCATACACCATGGGCCTCAAGATGTCCATATAATTGATCAGCAGTGCAACTTTACATTACTATTTTCACATGCCAGGTTAATCCAAAGACAAAATTCCTTATCTTAGATCTCTTGTTTGGAACTATGACTAGAGCATAACGGGACAGTTGCACAAACCTTAGACCATACTCTTTCACGTTTATTTCACCTTACTTCAAGACTCAGGTTCACAACTCTTCTACCTTAAAACGGGACAATGATCTAGGAAGGCATCCTAGAACTCATCAAAATCAATCATATCAGCATCTTCCTCATGACTCTCCTCCCACTTCTCATACAAGATATGTGCAACGTTCTTGAGTTGATAAGCAACACGTTGAACTCCTTTGGTCTTGGTGCCATACACTTCCTTAAGAATATTCCACATATAATCTATGAAGTTCTGAGGATCCTCTTCTACCTTTGATCCCATAAATACCAGAGGATTCATCCTCAGGAAATATCTGATCCTTTCACAACTTAGAACTCTCGAGAACTAGAGTTAGTTACTATAGTGCCCTGACGACCTTACTAGCAGCCACCAACTGATTGAGCATCTAAATAGATCTCTTGAATTCAAACTCAGAGGTAGGAGCAAGCTAAGAAGTAGGTGTCTGGGAACTATTGCAGTGCTAGGAGGCACTCCTGGTGCTCCAACACTAGTGTTCTAATAAGTTGTGTGTGCTTTGTTTCAGGTTTTCATCGTAGTTAGTGGATGCAGATCACTAGAAGTGGTTCTAGTGGAAACCTGAAAACATGCGACATTTCGCTAACCGGCAATACACATTGGAGGAATGCTCTAAAATATACGAACACACGAGTTAGAAGGGACTTTCATAGTGTTAGACTCTATAGCACAAGTTAGATTTTGAAAGAAGGGTAATATTTCCTAATGTCTTGTAGCCTCCCTTTTATAGATGTGGCGCACTTCACACCAATAAGAAGGACTCCACTAGACATGGCTTCATAGTCATCCTAGGGCATCAACTCTATGCTCTAATACCATGTTTGTAACAACCTAAAGTATACCCTAGATGTGACATGGAAAATAGGATCCCAAGAGACCCTAAACAAGCTACTTGACATAAGTATGATGTAAAGAAAGAAGATCTACCATCAAGCACAACATAAAAGCATGAAGTCTCAAAATTAAAGTCTAGATCAAATAGAATATATGTAATAGTACAAAACTGAATCAAAAATGCGAAAAAATAAATTATGTCTAACATAGCCTTTCTAACATCATATGACTGGTTGAGACGTAACTCATACACCACACACAAGTCTGAAACTGAAAAGAAAATAAATGAATGTAAACATCAAAGGCCTTATTCTAGGACAATGAGACTCACCAATCAAAACAAAGTTGTAGAGCAATTCCTATACTAACCACGCCTGAGAGAAAGACAATCAGATCCTATATTATGAGACAATATAGGCACAAATATGCATTAGTACGTTGAATGTACTAAGTATGGGTAAATGCATTAGAACATAAGCATGACAATATCATGAACTTACATAATATGCGCAACCAAGTAAATAATAAAATCCTAAAGAGAAATCGTAAATCATGGACAAGATTACTACATATAGAAAACGATTAAAAGCCTTTAGAAGGATTTTGGAGAAAACATAGTTCATTTGTGGGATATCTACCATTAATCGACAAGAAGACCATGTGAGCTATAGTATGGAAACCGGTGTAACCCTCACACCGAAAAGAAAATTTCTACTTCCAAGGTAGAACTCTATATCATTCATTTATGCTAAGTTGGATCCACCAGATTGGTCATTAAACACAATCCTATGGGGGTACGTAGTTTGGAATAATGAAATTACTACCAAAGACAAAACCTCATCTATAAGTGAGGCCTCAATTCCAAAGTCATCTCGATGCTACGTAAATCGCGATGGTAAAAGACATGATCATATTAGCATACGTTGGAAGGCAACAATTAAAGACTACCAATCAAATCATAAGTTCATATTTAGAGTAGCTCCTTTCAAACCATGAATCCATATTAGGAAACTTACCTTCCTAAGCTTCGAATTCATAATTCCATTCAAATATGATTAAATATTTCATAAATCATTGATACTTTGTCTTCAAATCATTTGTTTAGTCATAACTCATTATTTTCATAAAAACATGCATACATCCTTTATCAAATTCATGATCATAATTCATAAGTACACATGCCTTGTACATAATTCAAGCAAATAAATTAGGAAAAGGTACAGATCCATTAGAAATCAATTGAAAATAATGTAATTAAATCAAATCATACATAATAAGATTGAATATAAATAATTGAATCATAACAAAGAGTACCCATAAATATTTGCATGAAACCCTAATAGAGTTCAATGATATCAAATTAGGAGATTGATATTCTTTTGGGATCGGATGATATAAATTTATTGGTGTACTCCCACATACCCTAGCAATCGAATCCCAAAAGCAATGGAGGAAGAAACCTTGAAGCCCTTGAAACCCTAATTCTTCACCTTGGAGCACTTGAGAAATTTTGGAGAAGAAGACTTGGGGGAATCGGGGAAATTTATTGAATGAGAGGAATGTGTAATAATTTTCAGGATAGTAATAATTATAGGGGCATTTATAGGACCAAAATTACATAGTTTAGGGGTTAATTAGTTTGGAAAAGACAAACACCCTCAATTAAAAACTGCAGAAAGACTATACGGTTTGGACCTACAGTTCATAAGACTTCATATATACTATACTGGTAAACCGTAGTCCCACCTACTGGAACCCAAAATCAAGCCCACTTTCTACGAGACCTCTCTACATGTTATTGATGAGTTGGGAATTTTGACTCATTTAGGGCTTATAATTCATTAAATTAGTGTCCTCACTGGCTACTTTGTGCTCATAACTAATGTTAATATGTTGATATGCAACAAGAAAGGCTTAAGAAAAATGCAAGGGTATTAAAATTCAAAAACGACCAAAAAAGTAAAAAGAGAAGCAGGAGATCGAAAAAGTCACTCGGCGACTCGCCAAGTGAGCCTCCAGCTCGCCAAAAGTTTCAACAAAGTAGCCCATGTACCAAGCTAACTTGGAGAGAAAAAGGATGATTCGGCGACACACCGAATGGATCACGGTCACAGTCCAGCTTGACTAATATTCCAAAACAATTTGGTGTATGAGTCAAGCCAAAAGGCGAGAAGATGCACAACTCGGTGGATTGCCGAGTTGATCAGCGACCTCAACTAATCATGCCAATTGGACTTCGTGTTGAGTTTATGGGAACATATAAATTCATTTATTCAAAGAAGAAAAGAGTTCTTACACAGTGTATTTGAGTCTTTGAGAGTTTTTACATTTTCACATTGTTAAATACTCTTGTAGAAAATTTGGATCTCAGATTTTGAGGTTCTAGGATTATAGCATTAATATTGGCATTTGGTATTGTAGATTGTTAACAATTCAGATGGATAATCTTATTGGTAATAATTTCTTACTTTTCGCTATGTTTCGCTAAAACCTTCTACCACAGGGGTGTGATCATGTAGTCAAATGCATTAATTAGCTAATGGGTATTATTAATTTCTAAATTTAATGTTGTTTTAAAATGGTTTTAATTGCTTATTCATGTTTTAATTGATGAATTGAAGTTGCAAATTCAGTTCTAGCTAGCTCTCTATGCTTGCTTGAAAAAAAGGTATTAGAGTAGAGTGAATGATTGATAGTTGTATTGATTCGTATCCTTACAAATTCCTACTTGAGAAAGTGGGTTAATTAAAAATTTGGGTTGTTTTGTAGTGTTAAGCTTGTTGAGGTTTCGAGAGAACTTGCTTAAAACATGATAGTTTATCAAGAGATGGCTATTGTATTCAAAACCTATCCTACCCATTGAGATTCAACAACCTGAAGTAATTAGTAATTACCAATTAAACAAAAATAGCATTTGATTGATAACATTTCTAAGATTCAATCTCTAATTGTTTAATTTCCTTTGTAGTTGTTCCTTATCATAAATTGGTTAGTAATTCACCCCATTTGATATTAATCATTGAAACTTTGTGATTTATTTTATGTTGTGCAATCTTTACTTCTAGAACACGATTTTACTTCATAGTTTAATTATTTACCGTATCACTCCTTGTGGGATTGATCCCAACTCTTAGTTGGATTTATACTTGTTAGCGACTGCCTATACTTAGAATCAGAAGAAGTGTAGTTGAGCTTTATAAAAAATGGCGCCGCTGCCCGGGAGTGGGTTTTAGAATTCTTGTATTGATGTATTTTCATGAACTAATTTCATTGTAGTTGAATTATCTTTTTTTTTCTTGTTGATTGCTTCAAAAACAAGTGAAGAAATGAGTGTGAACGAGAGCAATGAAAGTCAAATTGGGAACAATGGTGACATCAGAAAACTTTCATGATATATATGAAGATCAGCTGGGAAGTGTTGGTGCTATTTAATTGCCTCCGACTATGGGCAATGCAGTGTTTCATGTGACCAATACGATATTGCAGTTGTTGCAAATGAAAGATCTCTTTAAGGGAATTGCTCATTAGGACCCTCATGACCACATCCGTAATTTTGTGGATATGTGTGGACCATTTTCCTTCAAGAACATCACTCAAGAGTTCGTCCAGCTCCATTCCCTTTTCTGTAATGGGGGAAGCAACAAAGTGGTTTACCAAACTACCAAGGGAATCGATCACCTCTTGGAGGAGCTCACAGAAGTGTTTTATGAAAGGCTTTTCCCTCCCTCGAAGATGGTTAAGTTGAGGGATAATATGCATAATTTCAAGCGGATTGATGGTGTCCGTGAACCGAGATTGAGGTTCCAATAGTTGGTTCTCCAATGTCCGATTGATGGGTTGCCAGACAATGTGCTATTACAATATTTTTATCGAAGTATTGACACGGTCAACAAAGGTGTCGCTGGCCAACTCATTCAGGGTGGAATCATGAGACAACCTTTTGATATAGCGTCAGCCTTGCTTTATGAGATGACCAAAATCAATCGTGCATGGTACACAAATGAAGATTAGGTTTCTCATTTGAATCTTGATCTGACAAAGGAGAAAATCGAAAAGAACCAAGAACGAGATGAAAATATGGCCAACATAATAACCCAAATGGACCTATTGACGAAACATGTCATGAGAGGTGGTTATAAGGCAATGAATGTGGTTGGTGCAAATAGTGATGTGAATCTTGATGACGCACAATTTGAGGCCATGTAGAACGAAGAGGTACAATTTATGTCTAACCCACTGAGTTCACGTATCACGACACTACTTCAGTTCAAGTGTCAACGATCGCGTGTAGTAATATAACCCAACTAGGGGTTGGGATCGTTCCCACAAGGAGTGGTTTCAAGAATTAATAGAAAAGTAAAATCAAGTTCTAATCAATCATAGTTGTAAATATTAACGAATAAAAACATACTAAATTAAGGGGATGACACGAATGTCAATTATCAATGGGGGTTTGTAGTGATTAACAACTAAAACAACAAAAATACAAAGATATGAGTATAGGGAAACGGGATTCTTGGGATGTGATAGGAATATGGGATAAAAGACACTATCGGGTAGATGTTTTTGACAGTACATCGCTCAATATTTGTAACTAGGCTAGACTTTAGTGAGGTAAATTATCTCTCGAGCAATTGACCCCGAATCAACTCGGTTTCTCTCGAACTTCGAGTTGCCGCATTTAAGCACAGCCTCCGCCTTAGCCCTTTCACTCTCTCGAGCTGAAAGTGTGGGAGAGGACCTAGGATTCACTCTCTCGAGCTGAACCCACGACGATCCAATAACCAACGGCTATCAATTTAGTTTTAAAATCTCTCTCTCGAGCAAGCCAAAAACACTAAGATGAAATCGTATTTGCAACTACAATCTCATTAAGTTCAAACACAACTACTAAATGAATCACATTTAAACAATGAATATACCAACAATAAGCAACACCCAACAGTAAATTTAACCCATATTTGCAAAATCACACCCCAAGAATTGAGGTTTTTGCTAGACATGAAAAAGAGATAGAAATCGATGCCAACAAGTGTTTCCATCAAGTGGGTACGATGATTAAAGTCTTTAAACACGTCAAGGATGAAGATTCTTCAAGACCCACTTCCAATTTTTTGGAATTGAAAATCTTCAAATCTTCAAATCTTCAAGTTCAAGCACAATGTCTTCAAAAACTCTACGAACTAAAACTGAAATATTCTTAGTCTCAAAAATAAATTTCTCTATAAAGTATGATACTAAGCTAACAATTTAAAAAAGTATTTATAGTGTTTGACAATTTGGGCTGCGGAGGATCACTCGGCACAGTTAGTCAGGATCGTCGACACACTCAACGATCCGCCCTTTGGTCTGGTTCATCGCCTTTCTGCTTTTGCCTTCAGCATTCTCGCGTTTTGAGGCATTGTGCGATAGAGTACTGCTTCGCAGAACTGCTTGGCGAGGCGCCGACTTCTCCTTTTCATGCCAGATTTGACCTTCTCCCTCAAGGCTCAGCACAGTGGAACATTCTGCGGGATTTAGGACCTTTCGGCGACTCACTAAATAGCTTAGGCGATCCTCAGGAAGTCTTTTCTCCGTTCTTTCAGCCGCTTTGTTCCTTTTTGCTTGAGAACATCCAAGCTTTGTCTCTCAATCAGAATACCTGAAACTTAAGGGTTTACATCAGTTATTGAGACAAAATATGCATTTGAGGACACTAATTCTATTAAAATATTGCCCTATATGAGTCTAAATTTTGGACTCTTCAACACCCCCAACTTAAACTTTTGTTTGTCCTTAAGTAAAACTCAAGTTTAGCAGTTCAAAAATGATGTCTCAAATAGTGCTACACAAGACTCAATCATGAATGTACACAACAAGGCTCAACATACTCATGCAAGGATCAATTGTATACTCAAAGACTCAAGTTGTGACACACCATTATCAAAGATTCTCAAGCTCACTATACTTGCTTCAAATGCAAGTTCCATCTCAACAAAGGTATTCAAATGCCCTCACACAAAGATTGATTCCATATTCACACACAATGGTTTAATCATTTAAAGTTCCCGAATCAAATGCAACGCTCACTCTCACAAAGAAGAACACAATGCATGCTTTCACCCATAGGTTTGCCTGTATTTTCCAATCAACAATTGTTTCAGCTCACTTAAGATCAAAAACGTCTTTTCAAAGCTTGTAATGGGGCTGAGTGCAATGGTATGGTCATTTAGGCTCAGTGACTTTTATCCTCGTGAAATGTGGTGCTTTCAACACTCCCTTTCCTCTTCTTTCATCATTTTCTTTAGTGCTTATAAGTCATCCCATTATTCACTTCCATGGATTGTTCGGAACCCCCTTTCTTTCTCATAACTTTATTTCACAACTTTTTCTTTATATTTTACTTTTTCTTTTCTTTTCTCTCTTTTTTTTTGTATGGAGGAGTTCCATTTTTCTCAACAACATGGGTTGAAGGGGAATTTTCTTGCACTTCTTGACTTGCCTTCTCTTTTCACCACACCCCCAACTTAGGCCTTTGGCCTAAGTTGGGTATTCGATCAACCACAATTCAAGAGGATTATCGGTAGCGGATTAAGAAAGGTCATGTTTTCATCAAGTTTCTTCCAAAGACAGGTAAGGCTCAAGGGGTGTTCAACAGAGTTTCACACACTCACAAGGTAGGCCACAAAAAAAAGTATATATCAAATTGGCTCACACTCTTCGAAGTTGCCTAAGATCATATCAAGAGATAGCCTTACATAGTCGACTGGACCAATGGGGTAAATTCTAGGTGTTATCATGCATGGTTCACAGTAAGCTCATCACACAAGGCATCGATACCAAAGTCAAACAAGACTCCACATTTTCGCTAGTATGCAACGTTCATCACAAGAGAATCAATTCGATAATTGGCTAGTCACAACAAGATGCAAAGAGTTCACATATTGACTATGTAACTTCACTTGGTCTCATCGTAGCCGCACATTCATGTTCATTCGATTATGAGCAGTATTTGAGTCATCGATATTGATCAAAACCAAGACTCAAATTTGCTAAAGAACAGCCACATTCAAGTGCATACAAGAGATGGCAAAAATTTTTTAGAATGGTCAAAAATCATTTTCAATTTAAAATCAAGGAGCCACAAGCTCAAACATCCACGAAATGCAGTATAAAACACAATGACCCAAATATATCAACAAAACACGAACATCAATATTCACACAAAAGGTGGGCCTCACCTCTCCACAGACAAAAACCATTTGTCCTCAAATACAAATAACATTATATCCAGAATTTAAAAGAAAGAATGACAAAGAGGGAGGTAAATAGGGGATCATGTCTATGCAGTCTCTCCATCTGTATAGGCCTCAGTGCCCGGAGTAGCATTTTGGACTTGGGCATCAGTTCTCGGAGTCACCTCAAGAGGAACAACAGTTCCAGATTCACCAAGTTCTGTTGAGTGTGAGTCTGGCAAAAAGACATGCACCACTCTGCAGACTATTCGGGCCCACGAAGGAATATTAGGGTCTAGGGTAATGGTTTCCTAACATAAGTGGGTGTCTTGCCCTTGCCTTTCACAGTGGTTGTGGGTAGTTTTGTAGCTTTTCCTTTCGATGTAGCTGCATCCTCATTTATCGCAATCTCTTTGGACTTCTCTTAGGCTGGTGTTATTCTTTCAGCAGCTTTTTATTTAGTCATGTCTGCAAAATCTGGAAGAGAAGTTAGAAAACCTTAAACAAAAGCACAACAGAACAATCTCAGACATACTCGCCAAACTAGAGGGTGAATCGTTGAATTTCTTGGGTGAGCTAGATCGAGCTCGCCGAAGGAATTAGCTCTAAATTGTAGCAAGTAGGCGATGGGGGAACTACTCGACGTGTCGTCGATAGCTTTTGACAAACAAGGACAGGCCCGCTGAAAGCTCCAATGCATAAAGGTTAAGAGGTGCAAACAAAGGGTGAGAGAAAAGCCTTTCTGCGAGTCATCGAATGCTTTTGGCGAGATCAAGCTTCTCGCCGAAGGTTACAGAATCAATCATCAAATAATGCATGAAATCAAGGGTGAGATAGGGACATTAGGGGAGCCACCGAGTTGTTCGGCGAGCTCGACCCAGCTCGCCAAACGACTCAATGTGCTATTTTCAACCCAACTTCTCGAATTCAACCCCGCAACCCTCGAAAACAAAATCAAAGCATGCACTAGTGTAATTACGTTACGACCCATAGCACCCAAACACAACCTTTCAAATTTTAATCTAGTTTAAGGCATAAAATTACGGGAATTCAACAGTCATAACTACTCAAGCAAGATTATTAAATTAAATCATGCATTCAAACAAATTAACTCTTAGCATAGAAACCCAACACAATTCAACATGATAATATCATTGCATTTGAGTATGAAATCGATAAAAATAGCTCAGGATTCATAAACCAACCTTTGATACTGAATAAATTGGGATTGAATCGCTAGGCAACAATGTATTCCAAGTTCCAGCACAAATCGAGACTAAAACAGTTAGAGAATGCAAAAATAGAGAATAAAGTGCAGGTGTGTGGTTGGGAGAATGAAAATGCATAAAAGTGAAAGAATTTGAGAATTTAAACCTTTGCCTTCAAAAACCGTCCAGTTCTTGGTCACTCGGCGACATTAGTCATGACTGTCGAACCATTCGGTGTCACGCCTGGCAATCACTTACTTCGCTGAGTTTTACAGAACCCCCAGTCAATTTGGGAGTTTAAACGATGGTAAAAATCAGAATCGTCGACCTGGTCGGCGAATCGCCAATAATTTCTTAGGCCCGCCAAGTTTTACAGACTCTCTCTCAAAGTTATCTTTAATCCAACGGCGGTCTGAGTCGGGGTCGCTAACCTCTTCGGCGATGTGCCGACTGGACCGTTTTACTCGCCAATCTCTTTCTTTCCTAACACTTCCCACACTTTATCCTGCACAACCAACATACCATTATTTTACAAACAAACAAAAAGCAATAAAAAGGGTTTTTGGGTTGCCTTCCAAACAGTGCCTTAGTGAACGTCGTGGCACGACGCAATTTAACACCTAATCCTCTTCTTCAGAGTCGGCCATGGTGTCATTAGGCGACTCCTCGTTTCAATATAAAAAGAGACGTCCTATCAGTTGGTTTATTTAGGCATCCTGTAGCTGATTAATCATGGAATTGGAAGTTGTCATCTGATTCAGCATTTTGATGTTCTCTTTTATCTCTTTCAACACCTTATCTTGTTCTTTAATCTTGTGTTGAATGAGTGAATGGACTTCTTCATTTTGCCCACTTTCCTGATTCTTTCCCTTTTCGCACTTGTGAAGGGGAAAGTGCTAGTCCTTTTTCATGGATTGCTCTTCCAATTTTGTGACTTTCTTGGTAAAGAAATTCAGTTGAGTTAACATTGTAGCCCACTTTTGTATTCTCTTTGTTTCCTTATTGGTCTTAACCATGCCGTCGAGGAGTTTTGCTATTGTTTCATAGGGTTGTTGTAGCAAGCAACCCTCAAAAAGTTGGTCAGCGGTACTTCTATTTTCGGGTCCAAGACCCCTATAGAAGCACTGTAGAAGCACTTTATTAGACATACCATGATTTGGGCATGGGTGTAGCACTGCTTGGAATTTCAGTCGCATCTCTTGGATGGTTTCACCCCCTACTTGCTTAAATGTTAGGAGATTGTCCCTAAGGTTCAACAATTTTAGAAGAATGTGATCCATTTGATACCCATAGCTTTCATTCTCACTCATTTTTCCTGAAATAGTCACACAAACAAACAAAACAACATGAAAAATTAAGTAAGTAAACTACGACTAACAAGAACGAAAATCCTACTTAACTACAAATTCTCAAATAATACCACTCCCCAGCAGCGTCACCATTTTGACTTCACGTATCAGGACACTACTTCAGTTCAAGTGCCAATGATCGCGTGTAGTGATATAACCCAACCAAGGGTTGGGATCGTTCCCACAGGGAGTGGTTTCGAGAATTAATTGAAAAGTAAAATCAAGTTCTAATCAATCATAGCTGTAAATATTAATGAATAAAAACTTACTAAATTAAGGGGATGACACGAATGTCAATTATCAATGGGGGTTTGTAGTGATTAACAAAAAAACAACGAAAATACAAAGATGCGAGTATAGGGAGACGGGATTGTTGGGATAGGATAGGAATATGGGATAAAAGACACTATCGGGTAGATACTTTTGATAGTACATTGATGAATATTTGTACCTAGCCTAGACTTTAGTGGGAGTAAATTCTCTTTCGAGCAACTTACCCCAAATCAACTCAGTTTCTCTCGAACACCGAGTTGCCGCATTTAAGCACAGCCTCCACCTTAGCCCATTCACTCTCTCGAGCTGTAAGTGTGGGAGAGGGCCTAGGATTCACTCTCTTGAGCTAAACCCACAACGACCTAATAACCCCAGCTATCGATTTAGTAGTCTTAGTTTTAAAATCTCTCTCTCGAGCAGGCCAAAAACAATAAGATGAAATCATATTTGCAACTACAATCTCATTAAGTTCAAACACAACTACTAAATGAAATCACATTTAAACCACGAATATACCAACAATAAGTAACACCCAACAGTAAATTTAACCCATATTCACAAAATCAGACCCCAAGAATTGGGGGTTTAGCTAGACATGAAAGAGATAGAAATTGATACCAACAAGTGTTTCCATCAAGTGGGTACGATGATTAAAGTCTTTAAACATGTCAAGGATGAAGATTCTTCAGGACCCACTTCCAATTTCTTGGAATTAAAAATCTTCAAGTTCAAGCACAATGTCTCCAAAAACTCTAAGAACTAAAAGTGAAATATTTTTAGTGTCAAAAATAAATTTCTCTCTAAAGCCTGATACTAAGCTAACAATTTAAACAAGTATTCATAGTGGTTGAAAATTTGGGCTGCGGAGGATCACGCGGTGCAGTTAGTTGGGATCATCGACACACTCGGCGATCCGCCCTTTGGTCTGCTTCATCGCCTCTCTGCTTTTGCCTTAAACATTCTCGCATTTGGAGGCATTGGGCGATACAGTGTTGCTTCGCAGAACTGCTGAGCGACGCGTCGACTGCTCCTTTTCATCGCATACTTGACCTTCTCCTTCAGGGCTCTAGAACATTCGGCGGGATTTAGGACCTTTCGGCGACTCACCTAATAGTTTAGGCGATCCTCAGGAAGTCTTTTCTCCGTTCTTTCAGTCGCTTTGTTCCTTTTTGCTTCATAGCGTCCAAGCTTTGTCTCTAAATCCAAATACCTGAAACTTAAGGGTTTACATTTGAGGACACTAATTTTATTGAAATATAGCCCTAAATGAGTCCAAATTGTGGACTTATCACCCATCGGGGGGTTCTCTTCTGAACTATCCAAGGCCAGGCAGGATCAAGGTTGGAATAGAGATTAGGATGATGGTTGGAGATATCACAATCGAGAATGGCCTGACCGTGGTGAAAATTATAGAGACAAAGATGGTAACAAAGATCATTATGTGCCTCCTCATGAATTTCCAAAGCTGAAGGAATCAAACGCTTATCCCGAAAGTTTTCGGACCGAGGATTTGCTTTCCTGTATCTTGAACAAGGTAGAAGGTTCGGACAACGTACTCAAGGAGATGAAAGATGATGTCTCTTCTCTAAATCAAACAGTGAGCCCGCACTTGGTTTCCATAAAGCTGCTTGAGACTCAAATGGGTCAAATCTCATCTCACCTAAATCCAAGAAAGAAAGGGGGTATTCCTAGTGATACTTTAGTCAACCCGAAGAATGATGCATGATCGCATGGCCACATTGTGCAACGACGTTTAATAATGCGCTTCTTGGGAGGCAACCAAAGGTGGACTTTTTGTCATTTGACTAACATTTGATGGATGTGCATGTTGGGGGAAAAGGTATTGGGCAAGCTAAAGTCCACTCGGCGAGCCCGATATAGCTTGATGTTTGAACCAATGGGAAGGGTTGTTTTCTTTTAAATTCGGTGGGCTAAAGTCCACTCGGCAAATCACTGAGTAGATCGACGGTGTTAATTAACCACGCCGATCGAGGTACAAACTTAAGGGTCAAGGGCCTTTAAACGTTTTAATTCAAATCATCTCCTTATTTTGGAATTTTCGACCCTTGCACTCTTACAATCAAATTTTAGATCATAGTTTTTAACGTTGACTTTTCGGAATCTGAAGTGTTGCCCATACTTTTCTCTTTGCCTTAGTGTCTCGTGCCTACAATTGAGGTTGATTGTCTGAATTTGTTTTAAATTGCATAAATTGTGTTGAGCATGCGTTTGAGTAGTTCATAGATTTATTATTTTCCTTGACTATTTGCTTAATCGCTTATTGAAATCTAATTAGAAATCAATCATGTATGATATCATTATTAACCTAAATTAGTTTGAATTTCGCATTTGAATTGCTTGAATTGTGGGTTTGGATGTTGAGTTTTGTGTGGGTGAAGTCTGAGTAACCCAAATTCCATCAAACAACTCAAATTTTCCCAATGATGGATTGGGTGACGTCGTTCTTAAGGGAAAAATCATTGTTTGGTCAAATCAGGATCAATTGGGGGAAGTATCAGTACTACACTGATGGCATACTCGATTGTCAGACTAATCATGTTTTAGAAACACTTTTCTCAAAACTCAGTTTGAGAACTTAAGTGTTGTCTTTAAAAAGCTTTCCAAAAAATTATAACTCAAATCATAGGGTTCATGTGGAATTATGGACATGAACGACTCAAATCAGGGATCTTAATAACAATAAGGAAACTCAGTACTCAGAACTGAAGACTTAAGAACTCAAGGACTCAAGAACTCAAAACTCATAACTCAACGATATTTATCCTCTTAAAATACTCAATTAATAGGGTTTATGCAGAAATATAGACATGAATGAATCAACTCAAAAAAATTTATGCATAACATATAGAAATTCAATAATTAGGAATAGAATTTCAAAAAGAAACAAAAACTCAAGAACTCAAATCAACTTATCTGAAGAATACTAAAATCTAGGGGTAGAATCCTAGATTTCTCTTTTACTAATTTGAAAGTAGATATAGGGCGTGAGGATGAACTAGTCTAACACTATGATAGCCTTACATACCTGGAAAAACAAGGTTCTTGAAGAATCTTGAAGGAGAACTGGATTAGAAGCCTTGAAACCTAGCTTGAAGGAGAAAAATCAAGAAAACCTTTCTTGAGATTTCTTGAATTAGTTTCTTGAAACTCTATGGTAAGAATTATGATTTTCGTTAGTGATTCATAATTGTATGGAGGAATTTGAGTTGGAAAGAATGGAATTCGTGGAGAAAGATTTACCTTGAAGAAGAATCTGGAAAAAGATTGAAAAAATCTTGAATGGAGTCTTCTACTTTCATTTTCTTTTAGGGTTTTGCCTTAGGATTTGACAGAGAAGAGAATGATGAATTAAGAGATGAAAATCCTATTGTTTTCGGTTTTTAAATAGTCAAGAAATTCATTTAGGGTTTTCTTACAGGTAAAAAGACAAAAAAACGACCCTTTTTAATGTTTTCCCGTCGGCTAATTCGTCACTGCACTATATCTTGTCACTAAAATGGTCATAACTTTTTACTCAAACCTCCGATTGTTGCAAAATTTGTGGAGTTGGAAAGAAGCTTAAAATACCATTTATTTAATAGGTTATGGGCCACGTAACTCTTGATATTCTAAGAGTCACGGTCGTTTGAAGTTGACCAAGTAGAATCTTACATCAAAACTTAATCGATAAGGAAACTTTCAACTCTACTTTTTGCTAGGAGATTTTAGTTACCTTAATTAATAGCCAAAACAATTCCCACACTAAAGAATTTAAATTTACACGTATGGGTAATTTAAGAATCACCCAATATGACCCTTCAAGTAAATGTAGAATGGTTCGAGTCTTAACTAAGAAATTTTTGGGGTGTTACAATATCTCCTCCTTGGGATCATTCGTCTTCGAATGACGGCTTGTCTGAGAATGCAAAGGGGTTACTCTTACTGTAATCAAGTCTAACTCAGAATTACAAAGTACTTAACATAGGGTAATTATTCTGATCTAAATCACATGATTCGGGTTCTACAACTCTGTAGGTAATCTCATCCCAAGAACACTACTTGTTACCGCTACATTCAACTAACCTTGATCTCATATCACGAAACACCTAATGTATTACTCATTTTCCACATGTTAACAACACCACATTCAATATTAGAACCTTAACAACTCCATAGACTCCTACTAACCCACTTTCTAAGAACTTCTCATCCTCTCATCATCTCTACCAATTGAACATTCATGCATTACAACCAAGAAACTAACTTAGTACTCATTGTAAAACTTTATCTCCATCTTCCTCCACATTCATAACCTTAGATGGAATGAACACACCACGACTATCAAAATAAGAAATAGCAATCCTCTCCTCCATCATCACACAACTACTATCAACAACACCACTCTCCAAAACTAAAAAGGATTATCGAAAGTACTTTAGGGTGAAAGATCATCAGCACGGTTCATTCGAGAATTCTGATATAAGAATATGCACGCCATAACATTATGTTACTAGACATTTAGAGTAATTCATGGATTTGTGAGACTAAACATACTGTGAGACATGATTGCTTATATGAATAGGTCATAGCATAAGACTAGTATCCATAACTTTATGGAATAAGATAGAGATCAATGGGCTAAAGTCTTTGCCCCTAATTCTGGAAATTGAACATAGATATAAATCTCGCTAAAGTGTATGAGCATAGGTCATGGACATAATTCTGATATTAGGAGTCCAACAAGATTTTGTAATAACTGGACTTGAGGAATACACAACATTATGAATGGATTGATGTACCTCTAAAGCTCGTTCGAAAGACATAACTATCTCATTCTCAACACTTGACTTGATTTCTCATCTTATCATCTCCCCCTTAGGTTTGAAACTAACACTTTAAAGCTATGGATCCAGTCCATCATCTCTAAACTGGTCTACATTCACTTTACTCTAATACTCAGGAAAGGCTTATCTCATGGCTAATGAACTCTCCATAAGCAGGTACTGGGACTCCTTCTAAGACCTCCTCCTAATATGCTTCTATTAACCTCTTCTCATTGGCTTTAAGGTCACTTTATTTAACTCTTAAGGAAAGAAAATAAAATTATTGCTTACATCAGCCTATTCCACATTGACAGCTCAAATATACTATCTAGGCACACATGGAAAATCATTAACTTAATTGGAACCTCATCTAGTTAGGGTACACCTCTTAAGGCTCTTGTTACTCTTATGACTTAGCCTCATTTCACTACCCTCATCTAAAAGTTAGAATCCATACTTGTACAACTCACATTCATTGCAACGAACATCTCAATTCCTCACCTACTCTATGTAAAGTTTACCAGACCAGATCTCAAGACTAACATCATCACCCTCATGTTGTCATTCTTTTGATCAGGACGCTCATCTCAAATTCAAGCTTAATGTGAAAGAAAATTCATCATTAAAAACTTACTGGGTGCATGCCTAGAACAACATAATTTGCCTCATCACTGTCTCCTTCCCTTAGATTAATGAACATATGCATGCATTCTTCTAATTTAAGGGCACTTTCACTACTATTGTTCATATTCTCGTAACTCATTCAATCTTTTTGGGTGAAAAATACTACCCAAGAATTCTAAAACATACCATACTCTTAAAGGTCTCAGCTGAATAAGGTTTAGAGAAGAGAGTTTATGATTACATCTCGCTTTTAGCTCAAATGCTTGATTCTATGAATAAGAGTGCATTCTTTCGAATCTCAACACTTAAGCTCACTCACGGGCTTCTCTCAATCTTCTATGCAGTCTCATGACTTTCTCAAGATTTTTACTGAGAATTACTCATTGATAAGGATTTGACTTTTCTTTTAAACCACCTTGAGTATGAAAGGTAGTCGAATGGATATGAGAAACATACGAGTTAGAATATGTCCCTTTGCACGATTTAAATTATACAAGAAGGGAAACTTTTCTAAAATGTTTGTAGTCCCTCAATTATAGAAGTAGGGCCCTCACAACAATAAATAAGATCCTACCGACACGACTTCATTAATACCCTAGGACACTTGAACTCTGTGCTCTAATATCAAGTTTCTTATGACCCGAGCCTACACTCTGGAGGTGGCCGGCACTCGAGAACCATTGCTGGCCCTCAAGCGAACACTAATTATGGGTGACTACAAGTGGAAAACTCACTCAAGCATACATAAGCATCAAATTGAAACAAACATTTAAAAACAATTTACTGAATCTCAAAACTTCGTTGAATATATTGAGTATGAAATATATGTTTTAAATAAAATATTTGAAACTGGAAGACTCTCCAAAACTGTCTATCTATAAAGCCTCTACTATAAAAAGATGAGTGTCAGGACAACACCCACCACTACCCAAAATGTTACTAATACAAACAACTCATAAAATTGTTGTTCTCCAAAAATAAGGACGTCTTAATCAAAAGATGGTGTGTAGATGAAACTGATCTCCACAGGCTCTTGTTGAGGATCTTAAGAACTTGTATCCGCATCATTAAAAGATGCAGGTTGAATGACATCAGTACATTGAATGTACGAGTATGCAATATAGTTGACTAACAAATAATTGAATGAAAGGACTGCTATAGATAAAACATAAACTCAATTGAATGTAAAGGATTAAGGGAATGAAATCATTTAAAACATTAAAAAAACACTTACTCACCTCTGAAACTCAGCATAATAAGTGATATAATAAAAATACACTTTTAACTTTATTTGAGAGACTCTCTAACCGACAACCATCACAATGAGCTACGTGATGATACAACATCTCACCCATGTTGCCAGAACAGTCATATACCTTGCTGGGGTATAAAAAATCCTCAATTAAGTAGATCTACTAAGCTATGCTTAAAATAAATAAGGAATCGTCTAAAAAGTATGATCCTATAACCGTGTAGGCATACATGGTTTATGAGGATTTTGAGTTGTCTGAAATCATCCTCATATCGGTGCTCAATACTACTCCTAATAATATATAGAACTTATGCTCAAATGTATAAAAACACAAATTGAGATAATTATTCAAAAGATTCGCTTTAAAGAGATACTGCTCAAAACTCATTATGAACTCATTTAGAAATCAAAGTTTCCTCTCGCTTTAAATGTAAAAGTTTTTACACTTGGGAATACTCATTTCCCTTATACTCATTGTTAAACATGAAACTCAACTCTTCTCATTCTCTTACTCATTCACTCAAGTCTTAAAACAAATTTTAGAAGATTGTAAAAGACTTCTCAAAAATGACTCAAAAAGGTTTCTCGAACTTTACTCTTAATCTTTACTTTAATTTGAAAAGAAGATTTAAGAGTCATGAATAGGATATATAGAATCTCTCAATGATTAATGAAGGCTTTGATAGTTAGCATTGACAAGAGAGCGAAGACACGACTTGAAATAACTCATACGGGATGAAAAACATAGAAGAAAGGGGCCTGACGACCCTGGCGTACTACTGGCATAGAGCGCCATGCCTCAAACTACTAAAGATAGTTTGGGGCGCACTTCTGGTGCAGCACGCCAAGCCCCAAACTACTGAACATTAGTTTATGCGCACTGTTGGCGTGGCACCCATCCCCCAACCCATGATTTTTAACGAATTTTTCTTGCACACTTGAAGGCCTAACTCTTCTAGAATCGAATGGTTTACTCTCGAACTCATTTAGATTCACAAACCCAACTAAATTAATCGAAAACCTACTTAAATCCTTCAAGAACATAATTCATTTGCAAAAGTCTCACTTCAAGAACTCAACAAGACTCCATTGTTAAAGAATGAAGCAAAACCTCAAGAACTCCCCAGGAATTGAAAGCAACCAACCTCAAGAATGAATTTATGGATGAAAATCACATGATTGGCGTAAGGGTGAACGAACCCAACACTATCAGAGCTTACATACCTTGGCAAAATCTTCATGTTCTTGAAAGAATGCTTGAATCCTTTTTCTTTTCTCCTCTTGAACCTTTCTCTAAAAACCCTACGCTCTTTTGGAATGAATGAAAACAGATTTTAATCACTTTAGACCCCTATTTAGGTGAATAAAAACATGGTAGGCTAATGGAATAAGGAAACGACCAAAATACCCCTCCTTAAAACGGATGAAAATGAACTAGAGAGGCTCACTCAAATGGGCATAACTCCTTCATCCAAACTCGGAATTTAGCAAACTTTGTGGCATTGGAAAGATGACTCAAAGACCATCAATTTGACACCTCATGGGCCACCTAACTCATCATGTGCTGAAATTTATGGTCGTTTGAAGTTGACCCAAAATATTAAAACTAACAAAAGTTCAAGGTGTTATAATATCTCCCCCTTGGGAACATTCGTCCTCAAATGAGATCACACTAAATAGAGAAGGGGTGGAACAAATTTAACAACCTAATCTCTAACACGCAACAAGCAATTTACTTAGCTCAGCTTATTAATTTAAAGAGTACTTTACAAAGAATTAGTACCTTGATCTGGAAATTCTCCAGAAGGGAAGAGATGTGGGTATCTCTTCTTCATATCCTCCTCAGCCTTCCAAGTAGCTTCCTCAACAAATTGATTTCTCCATATGACTTTGACTAATCACTACTAGAAATTGGGCCTACAGCAACGATACTTATGGCAACGGTTCAAATATTGCTGCCATAGAGGTCGTATTGCAACGGTTTCACCCGTTGCATAAGATAAATGACGATATTGGCATATCATATTTTCCAAACCGTTGCAATTAAGAAAAAACCATTGCCATAGAGTTGGTAGTGCAATGATTGTGCCCAACCGTTGCAATAGATTAGATATAGCAACAATATGTATATCTATTGCAATGCTTCGTTTTTCCCTCATTATTTTTCTCCAATTTCAGTAAACCACGCACTAAAAGATTTACCAATATAATATTTTTCTTTTCCTTAAATTTACATATACAAAAAGAATAAATATTCCAGTAAAAAACCTTCAGTTCTCTTCATCGATGTCATTAGTATACAAAAAGCCCTAAAGAATTTTCTAAGCAGCGGTGTAATTTTCTGACCGGCGTATGCATTCCTCGGTTCTATAAAAACTTTTGGCAAGTATCATGTTCATCAGTTCAAAGCACCATTGTCAGTTTCGCCCTGCGCTAGCTAACTGTTCCAATCCCTAAAATTGCTGGTGTGAGTTAGAACGCTAAAACTCTAAAATTTTGTTGCCTGATTCACTACACGACTTCTCAGAGCTGTAAGTTTAGGTTATCTTCCCTATTTTATCATGTATGTTTTGGATTTAGCTCTTAACTTTAGGTTATCCTCTTTGAACTATGAATTCACTTGGGTTAATTATTTGAACAACAGATTTTTAATAGTTTGTGGAAGAAGACGTTGAATATTATTGAGGGTACGTTATTATTGCTTAAAATTATTGAGTTTGTGGATGTTCATATAGATTTTTTATTAAAGCTTTAGTCTGCGTTAAGTTGATGCATCTAAGAAAATATCAATACACTATTGTTTAGATGTTTGAACTTTGGTTGTCTATTGTAAAGTTTTTTTTTTCAATTTTACTTGTATGAACATAGAAATCTGGCATGAATGAGTAGTGTTTTGAAGTAAATTTGAGAAACTTATTATAATGTCTAACTGTTGGTTGGTGTTGTGATATGATCATGAAGTTACGAGTTGAGATAGTTGTGCAAAAACATGATTCAAATTTAATAGGTATTTCTATTATAGATGAACATTTAAAATTAGAAATTAAAATTAGAAATTAAAATTAGAATTGCTACAGCCGAGTAGTATTAGAACTGTTTCGAGGATTTGTTTTTGAACACTTTGGAGAAATTATTTTAAAATTGATAATTCAAGTTTATGTTGTAAGCGGAAGAAAAGAAAGTGAATATAAACTTTATATTGTTAAATTTATTAAAGATTACATTTTTGTTCTTCTGATGCTTCAGTTCTTGGGATCTTTTAAGTTGGGAGAAAAATGATTACAGAAAAGAAAAGAAAAGAATATTAACAGAACGTTACTTAGAATGTCATTTTGGCCTAAGCAATCTGGAAAATTCAAAGTTACATGTCTTCTACCTAGTACTAGTTCTAGTCGTTGGATAGATCAAAATCCATGCACATCATGATATAAAAATCTTAGCTTTGAAAAAGTTGAAAAGACAAGAATTTTGTTCCTTTTGATTCTTATGGTGTTCTTTAAAAGAGAAGAATTTATTTGAGAATTTGGCATGAGCTGACCAAAACAATGGTTAACTCTATGTTAATCGTTACCTTATTTTCGCTAACCATAATTTTCTTTGTGATTTTCTTGTGTTGAATAGAATTTTAATGGATAATCGTGATAAAAGTTGGATGAATTGCCTAAGATGGACAGATGAGTATATTAGTGGATAAGGCATTTGAACGAGCTTCTCAAGGAAATGAGATATTATGCCCTTGCAAAAAGTGCATTAAACGATATTGGCTAAATAGAAATGTGGTGGAGGATCACTTGGTTGTTGACGGATTCGTTGATGGTTACACTAAATGGGTTTTTCATAGAGAAAGGTCTTCCACAAGAAATACACCTCATCCAATCAATGATGATAAAGGTTCTACTTTGCGAGATGATATTGATGGGCTACTTCATGATACATTTAGAAATGTGGAAGCTGAATCTGGGCATGGAGACGGAGTGGGAGAGGGATTATCTGAAGATGCAAAGAAATATTTAAAATTATTGGAGGATGGAAAACAACCGTTATATTCAGAGTGTGAAAATTTTACCAAATTGAGTTTCATCATTCGATTATACTTGTTTAAAACCTTGCATGGGTTGAGTAATGTAGTATTTTCAGACTTGTTAGAATTGTTAAGAGAGGCTTTTCCCTTTGCTCAGATACCAGATTCTTTTAATAGGCTAAAAAGGTGATACAAGATTTGGGTCTTAATTATGAAAAATACACACATGCCGAAATGATTGCATGTTATTCTGGAAGGACAGTGAGAAAGCTGATAACTACTATATATGTGGGTCTTCTAGATGGAAAAATATTGGGCTTCCTCAAATAATGCAAGCTCAAAAATTCCTGCAAAGATTTTAAGGTACTTGCCTTTAAAGCCTAGGCTTCAGCAGTTGTATATGTGTCCTAAAATAGCTATGGTGATGAGATGGCATGCTAATGAATGACCTAATGATGGAATGACAGGCTAAGCCTAAGTCTAGATGTCATTCCTTGTGTGATCTTTAGACTTAGGTTGGGTCTCTCAAGTGACGGCTTCAGCCCATTTCGAACCATGAGTATTTCTCATAGCACGTGGCCTGTTATGTTGATGAACTAAATTTATCATCGTGGATTTGTATGAAGTCGGAGTATATTATGTTACCAATGATCATTCCAGGCCCATCATCTCCTGGAAATGATATAGATGTGTACCTACAACCACTAATTAAAAACCTGAAGGAACTATGGGAACCTGGTATAGAAACATATGATACTGAAACCAACCATTCTTTTCCGAATGCGTGCAGCCTTAATGTGGACCGTTAGTGATTTTCCAGCACTACCAATGCTTTCAGGATGGAGCACTAAGGGAAAATTGGCATGCCCTACTTGTAATTATGACACGTGCTCTCAATATCTTAAACATAATCGTAAGATGTGTTATTTGGGTCATCAAAATTTTTTGCCTCCTGATCATCCATTGCGAAAAGATAAGAAGTCATTTGATGGTAAGGAGGAGCACAGACCTGCACCTACTCCTTTGTTGGGCGTAGAATTGCTTGAAGAGTTGCATGAATTCAATAATGTCTTTGGAAAGGGTTAAAAAAAGTTCTCAGGATAATAAGGGTCCATGGAAAAAAAGATCTATTGTCTTTGAATTGCCATATTGGGCACATAACAAATTGAAGCACAATCTTGATGTGATGCACATAAAGAAGAATATATGTGATAGTTTGCTTGGGACTTTATTAGAGATAGATGGAAAGTCAAAAGATCATGTAAATTCTCGCTATGACTTGCGAGAAATGGGAATACGAAAGGAGCTACAACCAATAGAAGACAATGATGGAAATGTAACTTTGGCTCAGTCGTCATTCTTCATGAAGCCAGAACAAAAGAGGTTAGTTTGCACTGTCTTCAAAAATGCTAAATTACCTAAAGGGTGTGCTTCAAATATATCACACCGCGTGCATGAGAAAGAGATGAAAATATCATGGTACAAGAGTCATGATGCTCATTTTATGATGCATTACTTGCTTTAGGTTGCCATTAGAAAGACATTGCCCAAGAAAGTTTCATTGACATTGTAAAGGTTGGGCAATTTCTTTAGAGCCATATGTAGTAAGGTAATAAGGCGAACGAATCTTGAAAAATTAGAGTCTGAAATTTGTGAAATAATTTGTGATCTTGAAATGATTTTTCATCTAGCCTTTTTTGACATAATGCTACATTTGCCTATTCATTTAGTGAATGAAATAAAGCTTGGGGGTCCGACTCATCTTCGTTGGATGTATTCCATTGAAAGAGTGCTATATAATTTTAAGGGGCTCATGCGTAATAGAAAATGTCCAAAAGCATCGATAGTAGAGGGTGTTGTGGGTAGAGATTGCTCGAATCGTAATTCGAGATACCTACATGATGGCGTGAAGACAAGATTCAGTAGGTACCAAACTGAAGATGAGGAATGCAATTAGAATTTGTCACCTATATTCCCTAAGATAGGTCATCCAATTGGAAGGGAGAAGAGAAAAGATTGCACTTTTTTGATGGATTCAGAGTTACGTCATGAAACACATCGGTATGCTCTTTTCACTACAGGAGATGAACAAGTGGAAAATCTTATCGAGTAAGTTAAATTATATAACAATTATTTACATTTTAAAATTCATTTGTTTGTTAGATAAGGTACATTAAGATTTACAAAGTCCCAGTAATTAAATTTTCAATATTCATGTTACAGGGAACATAAGAACATAATGAGTAATCGTAGTAGATTAAATGCATGCGCAAGAGCAAGGAATCATAGTCGTGAATTTAGCAATTGGTTTGAAAATAAAGTTTAAAATGTTGAAGTACCTCAACATTTAATATGGCTAGCTAAAGGGCCTAAATGGTAGCCAAGAGATATACTGCATATTTTATCAATGGATATCGATTTCATACCAAAAAAAAAGGATGCCCCATGTATAACTCAAAATAGTGGAGTGACTTTATCAGCAACAACAGATAGTTTTGATAGTTATCGGGACCAAAATCCCATTGATGGAAATGTTGTTTATTATGGAGTTATTCAAGATATCATTGAAATTGATTATTATGGTTGTTTTAGTGTTGTGTTGTTTTGATGTGATTGGTATCACAATGAAATAGATGAATATGGGTTAACACGAGTATAGTTCAACAAGTTATGCATTAAATTAGATGACCCTTTTGTGTTGGCATCACAAGTTTATCAAGTGTTTTATGTTTGCTGATCCAATTGAGAAAGATGTTGATTATGCAAGGAATAAGGTTCTTGTTGATTTATATGATCAAGAGGAAGAGAATTGTCCTAATATAGGAGACACATTTTAGGGGGAGCCTAATGATGACATTGGTTCCTCAGCTAGATTAGATGAGGGTGACTTTAGATAGTCAAGAAAGGATGTGGCCGTTGATGTTCATATTCCATGTAATGCACAACATTCAAAAGATACAATTGTAGAAACGTCAGAAGAGAAGGATGACGTTGATGAAACAAATTGGGATTGGATGGAGGCAGATGATAAGACAAGAAAGATTTGAAGTTTAGTTTAAATATATGTTCATTGTTATTTTCATTTTTATTTTGTGGTAATTACTTTTATTAATACTTTCAATTGATTTATGGACAAAGTTGTTAAATGATTAGGTGATCCTTTTTTTTTCATTTTTGTTGTGCTATTTTATTATTTTTGGTATGTGTAACGAGAGTGAGGTTGGTTTTATTCATGAGAGTGGTTAAGTACAAAAGTGTTGAATGCTTTCTTCTAACCAATTTTTTATTCAATTTTCTAAAACTGCAGAGACTTGAACAATCATGAATCAAGAAACATGTGTGACAAAACACCAGAAAGTTAAGAATTTAAACTATATTTCAGCTGGATCACTTGCTTCTTTGCGAAATTAAAAGGTATCAAAAAACAAGCACAAACAGAACTAGGAGTATTATTCACCTGTTCAAGTTATGAAGTCAAATGATAAGTATCACAAGCACAAACAGAACTCGAACTACATTCTAGATGAATCTCAAGTGTCGGAACAACTGCAATAGGCGTCTTTAAATTCTACCTTTCCTACAGTACAAACAGTACGTGAGAAAGTGCAAGAATTGTTGCCAAATTCTACCACTTCCGTATCACAAGTAGCACATGAACAAGTGCAACAACAATCAGAACTTTCTAGTACTCCTGCATCACAACCAATTCAGGAACAAATGCAGCAACGTCCACAAAATTCTTCCAACATTGAAGGAAATAACCAATCTGAGGAACAAGGCAAGCATATATAAATTTAAGTTCATACTATTTCAAAAATTGTATGAATAACTATAAATCTTTGTTCATATTATTGTAGACCCTACCCTAAACAAGAAAATAAGAGGTGATACACAAATGCAGAATGTACATGGACGGAGTGAGAGTAAACTGATCATGCTAAATGAGTTGAACCAGCCCATTGGTCCTACTAAAGAAGTGGTAAGTGAATTGGGCAGCTTCCTTGGAACATTGGCAAGAAATGGAACATTTTGCCCTCTTAATGTATTTAATTGGAAGATGTTGAAGACACATGATGATATGTGGAACTATATCAAGGCTTGATGTTCTCAATATTTCATTATTTGGTTGAAAATATTTCATTTTTCTTGTGCTGATCTAATTGGATTAAATTGTAGGAAAAATATGGCATTCCTGAAGTTGGGAAAGATTGGGCTTTGGGAGAAATTAAACTTCCTTGGAGAGGGTATAAGTGTAGGTCGAAGAAAATGCATTTTTATGCTTATGCCGATGATGCAACTCGAATGGTAAAAAGGCCTAAATTTATTTCAGAATCTGTATTTAAGGAAATACTTGAACATTGGAACTCTGATGAAGCTAAGGCGATAAATAAATCATGAATAGGTCATGAGTAATTTTTCTCCATTACTTTAGTATCTGCTTGAATCACAACTTTATTTTTTTGCAGGAGATGTCCCACACCAATAAAGAGAATCGAAAAAAGTTGAGGTATCCATACATTGTTGGCAAGACAAGTTTTGCTATAATTCACGAGGTTTGATGTTTTCTCCTATAGTTACTATGATCTTGTTCACTTTTTTAGAAAGATTTTAATGGTGACTTGCATGTAACTAGGAAAAAAAGAAGGAAACTGTTGATGCCTTGTCAAGTAAGGACTTATTTGTGGCTACTAGAAAAAGGAAACATGGCCGAGTATACAAGGACTCATATGAAGATACAATAGCCAATATAGTATGAAATTTTTGATTCTGTGTTGATCGATATGAAATTTTTGTCCTTATATATATGATCGATTCAATTTAATTGAATTATCTTCTCTTAAACCTAATATGTAAGCTGAAATTGAGGGGATAGAAACACAAAAAAGTGAAGATGTTACTCAATCTATTGACGCATTTACAATAGTTATGGGGCAAGATCATCCAGGTCGAGTAAGATTATATGGACGTGGAGTAACCAAGACTCTTTTGAAACAAAAACAAGGAGATTTTGGTCCCTCTTCACAAACTGTTGATGATGAAATGATGCAGAAAAAAATTGAGGAAATGGAAGAGAGGATGCAACAAAGAATGCAAGAAAAATTCAATGCACAAAAAGATACAATGGAAAGAGATGTTACAGTGAACATCATTGGACAGCTTCAGCGTCTAAATCCAGGATTAACACTTGATCCTAATATGCTAAGATTCACTGTTGGTTCTCCCGGAGATGGGGCTGCTCTTCAACTAATCAATCGTCCATATGTTGGTTGTAACAATCAAGGTTAGTTCTTTTACTTCTTCTTCTTCCTTATATACCACTATTTTCTTCCCTCTCTGTCCAAGATTTTCTTCTTCTTATATTCTATCTTGAACAACTCGATCATGATTCGTGTACGTCACTATTTATTGTTTGCTTGTAAGAACTAGCTAGATTGGGCAAAATTCCTAAATAATGAGAACGGCCTGCACTACAGCTATTCAGAACCTTACTCAGTGTTTCTCCTAACCAATATCCCATGGCAGACCTGGGAAGGTAACCCACAGGGGTATAGTCGTGATACATTCAGAGTTAAATTGAAAATCTATAACCCAATTTTGAAGTGTTAATGGTTTGTTAAAGAATGTGTGTGGTCCTGCTTGCAAAACTGCATACCATTTTCAGCTCTTCCTCTGATGTTACCAGTTGTGCTTCTGATATCATTATTGAACTGTTAATGTCTGAGCATTGAACTGCTTTGTTTCTTGAGTATTTAATTGATTTATTTCTTGAGTATTGACCTACCAAAGTATTGAATTGTTTCCTGAGTAGTAAAATGATTTGTTGCCCGAGTATTGACATGCTTGAGTATTGAATTGTTGTCGAGTATTGACCTACCTAACTATTGAACTATTGCCTAAGTATTGAATTGTTTCCTGAGTAGTAAACTGATTTGTTGCCCAAGTATTGACCTGCCTGAGTACTGAATTATTACTGAGTATTGACCTTCCTGACTATTGAACTGTTGCCTGAGTATTGAATTGTTTCCTGAGTAGTAAACTGATTTGTTGCCCAAGTATTGACTTGTCTAAGTATTGAATTGTTGTCGAGTATTGACCTGCCTAACTATTGAACTGTTGCCTGAGTATTGAATTGTTTCCTGAGTAGTAAACTGATTTGTTGCCCGAGTATTGACCTACCTGAGTATTGAATTGTTGCCGAGTATTGACCTGCCTGACTATTGAATTGTTCCCTCAGTATTGAATTATTGCCTCAGTATTGAATTGCTGGAGTATTGAACTTTTGACTAAGCATCTCACCTGTATATGAGGCTGCCATAAGCACCTGGACCTTTTGCATAATATTAGCCACTTTATGCTCTTTAATCCTAGTTTCAAGTACACCTATTACATCTATTTTATGTTTCTGCATAAAGAGTCTGAGTATTGAACTGTTAATGTGAGTATTGAACTGTTAATGTCTGAGTACTGATCAATTGTTAATGTTTAAGTATTCTGAGTATTGATCTGCTTTGTTTCTTGAGTATGAAATTTCTGGTAAGTTGCACAGGTTGCACTCGCCATCATTAAACTCCAAATTCTGCATATTTCTTCAATTTTGCATTTACTCGGTTGATGTAATTGTGTTTTCTTTAGCTCATAATGTTTCCTATTTAAAAGTGAGCATTATTTACTCAATGCAGGTCCCATGTTTACATTGTCTCTTAAAAGTGTGAATAGATATGTTGTTAGGAGCAATGTTACATTAGATGTCTAGGGATATCAATGATACCAATGTGGCTGTAAAGCAAGTTTTTGGGAAGATTCTAATCAGCAAACCTCAAAACTCCTCAATGAAGTTCGTTGTAAGCTGCCTATTATGACGTGAACATTAATTATGATTTTTTTTTACTTTTTAAGTTAGAAGAGATATTTTCTTTGGGGACAGAGTTGCATTAAAATATTAAGAATGGAGTGGAGTTAGAGATTTTGCAGGGATGGGGCGGGTTAGAATCGGAGGATTTCTTCTGTGGCATGTAATCATTTTATGGTTCTTTTAGAATACAATTCGGTTTTTCCTACTGTCTTGCCTTGCTATTGTTGTAGCCAACCTTTAAAACATCACTACATCAAGTAGTTGTGAGGGAATTTGTTGCATATAATGATCTAGTGCCCACTGCTATATGTTTTAGTAAGTGACAAAAGTTATCTCTTCCTAGTGAGTGAAAGAGTAAAAAATAAACTGCCAATTTTTGTTTTACATAACATCTAAATAATTAAGTTAGTAGGTACACAAGAAGATAAAATAGGAATTTTCTACCGATCATGAAGATAGTAATATAGTTATTGTCTCCTTCTTAAAGTTATGTGTTACTTTCTGCCACCTACTTAAAGTTACTATTAATAGTTTGTATGATTGAGGTTCTCACTTATTATCAAACGGATATAACTTTATGCAAATTCTTTTTTGTAGGTATCGAAAATGAAGAAAGGGGAGAAGATCATAGCAATGAAGATGATATTGACCTTACTTAAGAAGATTTTTGAATTTTTGATAGACGTTCTAATATTCGTTGTCCTACCAAACATTTAAAACTTATATCGTAACTCATTAGTACTCATGTAAAACCTAACGAATCATTTGGGTTTGAACATATGTTTTGCTTTTAGGGATATATATTACCCTATCTCTTGTTAGATATTTTGAATTATGAATGTTCATAAAACTTTTTGGAAGGACGACTAATTATATATGCATATTGTATTATAAGTTATTACAAATATATTGATAGTGTCTTACAACTAAGATTATTATTTCATATAGATCATTGCAATATCTTGTTAGAACCGTACGATGAATAGATAAAATATGCAATTGCAATAGAACAAGAAACCGTTGCAATAGGTTAAACAACTGTTGCAATAGAACTGGAAATTATTGATTTATTATAAAAATAATTGTTGTTATAAATAAAATAACCGTTGCAATATATATTCTACGGCAACGCTTATAAACCGTTGCATTTACCAACTATTTTTGTCGCATCAGAAAGATGGCAAAACCGTTGCTATAGGAGTCTCTATGGCAACACAATTTTTCAACCATTGCAATAGCTCTATGACTACGCGAACTAATGTAACACATGAAAAACCGTTGTGCTAGATCTATGGCAACGGTTTGTCTATCTATAGCAACGGTTTTCTCCACATTGCCATAGGCCTATATTCCAGTAGTGGATGCAACCTCATTGGTTCTCAACTTGTGAACCTGACAATGATGAATCTGAATGGGTATCTCCTTATAATATAGGTTGTCCTTAATACAATTATTCTCGATAGGTATAATAAGTGAAGGATCGCCCATACAGTTCTTCAACATAGAAATGTGGAATATTGGATGGATTGTTGCTAACTCTGATGGTAGCTCAAACTCATAAGCTACATTGCTAATTCTTTTGGATATACTATAAGGACCAATATACCGGGGACTGAGTCTCTCCTTCTTTCCAAATCTCATAACACCCTTCATAGGTGAAACCTTCAAGTAAACCCAATCTTAACCTCAAACTCCAAGTCTCTTTTCCTAACATCTGTATAGGATTTCTGACGATTTTGCGTTGTCTTTAGCCTTTTTTGAACAATCTTCACCTTCTACATGGCTTGATGAACTAAGTCTAGTCATATCAGCCCAGCTTCGCTAACCTCAAACTATCTAATAGGAGATCTACATCTACGCCCATAAAGAGCCTCATAAGGAGCCATTTAGATGCTAGAGTGATAACTATTGTTGTAAGCAAACTCTATGAGAGGTAGGTGATCATCCCAATTACCTTTGAAATTGATCACATAAACCCACAACATATCCTCTAAAGTCTGAATCCTAAGATTTGCTTGACCATAAGTCTGAGGATGGATTGAAGTACTCAAATTAACCTTCGAATCTAACCCTTTCTGGAAAAAGACTTCCAAAATTGTATGTTGAATTGTGCACCTCTATCTGAAATGATAGACATAGGAACTCCATGAAGTCACACTATCTCTTGAATAGATAATCTAGCATAATTTTCTGCTGAATAAGTACTCTTTACCGGCAAGAAGTTGTCTGATTTAGTCATCCAATCTATAATCACCCAAATCGAATCATACTGCCTGCTAGACCGCGGTAAACCAGTAATGAAATCCATATTAATCATCTCCCACTTCCATTTCGGAAGATCTATATTCTGAGCCATACCACAAGGCTTTTGGTGCTCTACCTTCACTTGTTGTCAATTTGGGCATTTAGCAAGGAACTCTGCAATACACCTCTTCATACGACTCCACCAATGTACTTTCCTTAAGTCACGATATATCTTTGTGGAGCCGGGATGGATTGACTATCTGGAATTATGAGCTTCCTCCATGATCCTCTCTCGGAGTTCATCAACCTTTGGTACACACAATTTACCTAGATACCTCAACACACCATCTCCCCCTTGTTCAAAATCCATCACTTTTTGCTGATGAACATTTTCCTTCAATATAAGCAAAACAGGGTCTTGGTCTTGTTTCTCTTTCACTTCAGACAGTAGTGATGATTCAGCCCAATTCATCACTACCACTCTATCTTCATTGTAATCCAATAACCGAACTCCCAATCGTGCAAATCTGTGCACATCTTGGCTAATTCTTTCTTGCCTTCCTCAACATGAGCAGTACTTCCTATAAACAACATGATCAAAGCATCAACAACAACATTAGCCTTACCTTATTGATAGAGGATACTCATGTTGTAATCCTTGAGCAACTCTAACCACCTCCTATGTCTGAGATTAAGCCCTTTCTAACTGAAAACATACTGAATAGTCTTCTGATCAGTGAACACATCTACATGAACACCATAGAGATAGTGACGCCATATTTTCGAAGAAAATACTACAACAACCAACTCTAGATCATGAGTTGGGTAGTTCTTCTCGTTAAACTTAAGTTTTCTGGGGCCATAGGCTATAAGCTTACCATTATGTATCAATACACAACCAAGTACATTTTTTGGACGCATCACAATACACAACAAAGCCTTTTGTACCTTTTGGTAAGGT
Source organism: Solanum okadae (assembly GCA_036553675.1). Classification (NCBI taxonomy): domain Eukaryota; kingdom Viridiplantae; phylum Streptophyta; class Magnoliopsida; order Solanales; family Solanaceae; genus Solanum; species Solanum okadae. Next base: position 31,029,705 of record CM071678.1, read on the forward strand.
CAACACTAGGGGAGTAGTTAACCAGGTTTTCAATTCCTGAAAGTTATTATCACACGCTTCAGCTCATTGAAACTTTACTGCCTTATGAGTCAATTTTGTCAACGTGGATAAAATGGATGAAAGCCTTGAGAAACCTTCTATAATAACCATCCAATCCCAACAAACTTTTTATATCAGTTGGAGAGGTAGGTTTGAGCCAGTTCTGCACTTCATCAATCTTTTGAGTGTTAACTCAAATCTCATCACCAGACACAATGTGGCCTAAGAATGCCACATACTCAAGACAAAACTCACCTTTAGAAAATTTAGCATACAACTCTCTATCCCTAAGAGTTTGGAAGACTTTTCTGAGATGACTATCATGATCCTCCTCATTCCTTGAATAAATTAGGATGTAACACGATAACAAATATGTAAAGATATGGCTTAGACACTCTTTTCATAAGGTCCATGAACGCTGCAAGAGCATTAGTCAAACCAAAAGACATAACCAGTCACCCTTAATGACCATAACAGGTCCTGAATGTTGTCTTTGGGATGTCACTTTCTCTTATTCTCAACTGATGATAGCCAAAGGTCTATCTTAGAAAAGTAAGCGACAACCTGAAGTTAATAAAAAAGATCATCAATTCTCAGAAGAGTATACTTATTCTTTATGGTGACCTTTTTCAATTGGGGGTAATCAACACACATCCTAAGAGAACCATTTTTCTTCCTCACAAATAAGATCTGAGCACCCCAAGGTGAGACACTAGGTCGAATAAAACCTTTATCAAGGAGATCTTTTAACTTAGTTGAAGCCATTCTATATGGTGGAATGGAGATAGGTTGAGTATCATGAATAATATATATGCCAAAGTCAATTTCTCTCTCATGAGGGACTCTAGGAAGATCATCTAGAAAGGCATCTGGAAAGTCACTCACAACTGGATCTTACTGAATAGGCGGTGTCTCAACACTAGAGTCATTAACTCAGACTAAGTGATTGATGCACCCCTTAGAAACTGACTTTCTGACCTTAAGGTATGAAATAAAAAACGACCCTTAGGCACAGCTTAACTACTCGTCCACTCTATAACAACTTTATTAGGAAAATAGAATTTAACTACTCAAGTTTTACAATCAATTAAGACATAAAAAGCATGAAGCTAGTCCATACCTAGAATAACATCAAATTCCACCATGACTAAGTCAGCCATGGTGTCCTTGTGATTGACAAAGATGGTACAATCATAATAAACTCTCTCGGCTAGAATAGACTCACCAATAGGTGTGGAAACACTGAAGGGGTCAATAAGTCATTTGGGAAGAATATAAAACTTCATAGCTATATACGGAGTCACAAAAGATTTCGCACCTGGATCAAGTAATGCATATACATCAAAAGTAAAGTCTTTTATCATACTATTGACAAAATCTAGTGAATTCTCCTGTTCTTGGCGACTAGTGATAACATACAGATGGTTTGCTCCTCCACCTATCCCTAAAGTAGCTCCTCTTAGAGCAACCCTACCTACTGGAGCCGCCAAAGAAGATTGGGATCTATTGTCCCCATTACCATTACCTTGCATATTCTTAGGCACTCTCTCATAAAATTACCTTCCTGACCACACTTAAAGCAGCAATTGGAGCCATCACGACATGCTCTTATGTGGTTCCTACCACACTTAGCACATGCAGGGGTCCAGTTGGCCCCTTGTGCCGCCCTACCCAGAGATTGAGTAGGTCGAGCTCTAAAGTTCTGCGAATTCTGATTCTTGAACTCACTTCTCTTCTTTGGTGTAGGTGCACTAGATGATGATGGTGCAGGTCCAGTTGGCCTTTGCTGAAAAGATGACCGGTTCAATTTTTTGGTAATCTGATGTCTGGGCTAAGTACATGTTGTCTTAGCCCTTTTGCTGCGGAACTTTTCCCTATCTTTCAAGTTGTCTTCCTCAATACCAACTACATATGGATCATAAGTATGGCTATGTCCATGTCCCCTATAAATATAGGAGTCTTACCCTCTTTTCTTGACAAGCGTTATAGTCCAGACAAAAATAGACTCATCATACTCCTCATATCAGCAGCCATCTACGGAGCATAATAGGATAGTTGAGTGAACTTGAGGTTGTACTCATGCACACTCATACATTCCTATTTAAGAGTGAGAAATTCTCTTACCTTTGCCTCTCTTAGCTTGCAGAGAAAGGAATGCCCCAAGAAGGCTCTTTCAAACATAGTCCAGCTTACAATTAATGTCCCTTCGGCTCTGCTCTTTATCCATTGGTTGTACCAAATCCTAGAGACAACTTTGATTTGGTATGCAACTAAATCTACATGTTCAACATCAAAAACACACATCACTTCAAACACCTTCTGTAGTTCCTCCACAAAGTTCTCCACATCCTCACTGACATTTGACCCTGTAAATTCTGGAGGATTCATTCTCAAGAACTCACGGATCCTAGATATATCTACCACATCCTGCTGAACCACTCTTTGTTGGCCAACTTCATTGGCCACAACTTGACTCAACATCCAGATAGCATCCCAGAACTCAGCATTTGTTACCTCTCCTTGAGGGGTTGCACTTCTGGTGCATTGGGTACCCCTATATCTTGCATATCAACATTTCTCCTTGTAGGACGACCTTAAACAGCTCTTCGTGGAGGCATGATTTGAACAGATACGCGCAAGCACGAATTAGAAGGAAACTTTCATAGAGTTAAACTCTATCGCACGAAAAATAGTAAGAAAGAAGTGAATTTTTTCCTAAATATTGAATCTTCCTAATTATAGATGTGGTGCACTTCACACCGATAAGAAGGACTCTATAGACACAGCTTCATAGACACCCTAGGACTATTTAACTCTGTGCTCTTATACCAAGTTTGACACTCCCCGAGTCTACACCCTGGACGTGCCCAGAACTCGAGAACCATTACTGGTCCTATGCGAACCCTTAGTCTGACTTATTACTCAATGGAAGATTTACTCAAGTGAAATAGGAACCACAAATGCAATACTCAACTTATAAAGTATCATTAATGAAATTATTTTAACTCAAAACTATCTGAAAATACTCAAATGACAATAAGTGTTCAACTCAAAGTCTTTAAAACATCAACAAGGGAGATGGAAAAAGACTCATCAACAACTACTGTCTCTGAAGCCTCTAAATACTATGATAGAATTCGGAACAAGATCTATGACATCCTAACAAAACAAAACCATAATCTGAAGACCTTCGGAAAGCAAGGAGGCTCAACAAAGCTAGCTGGAATGTGATGGGATCAACGAAGTGCTGGTTGATTATCCTAAATACATGTATCTATCTGATGAAATGATGCAGGCCAGATGGCATGAGTACATTGAATGTACGAGCATGTAAGGAGAAAACTGAACATAGAAATACATAGATGAACTGGTAGAAAGGGAAAACATACACACCTCAACTCAACTCAACTAAACTAATAATGAAAGCAGCAATGAAAGATGTAATATCTATAAAGCTTTTAAAACATTAGATAATAACTCAATGTATATAATAATACAATAATAAATTATTTACTCTTATTTGGGAGATTCTCTAACTGACAACCATCACTATGAGCTACATGATAATACAATGTGTCGCTCATGCTGGCAGAACAGTCCTATACCTTGCCTGGGTATAGAACAGCCTCAACTAAGTGGATCCACTAAGCTATGCTTAAAAAGCACTAAAGAGTCATCTAAAAAGTTTGATCATTTACTATAGATGGTTTATGAGGATTTTGAATTGTCTAAACTTTTTCCTGTATCGTTGTTCAATACTACTCCCAATAATATATAGAACTCATTCTCAAATGTATAACATAACTCATCCTCAACTTGAGATAATTACTAAAAAGATTCTCTTGAAAGAGATACTGTTCAAAACACCTCATGAACTCGTTTAGAAATCAAAGGTTTCCTCTCGTTTTAAATGTAAAAGTGCTTACACTTGGAAATACTTAGTTCCCTTATACTCATTTTGAAACATGAAACTCAACTCTCCTCATTCTCTTACTCATTCACTTAAGTCTTAAAACAAGTTTTAGAAAATTGTAAAAGACTTCTCAAAAATGACTGAAAAAGGTTTCTCAAACTTTACTCTTAATCTTTACTTTAATTTGAAATAAAGATTAAAGATTTATGAACAGGATATATAGGATCTCTCAATGATTAAACAAGTCTTAGATAGTTAGTATTGAGAATTGACCGAAGACAAGACTTGAAAGAACTCAAACAGGATGATGAACGTAGAAGAAAGGGGCATGACGACCCAGGTGTACTGCAGGCCCAGAGCGCCAAGCCTCAAACTTTTTAAGGTAGTTTGGGCGCACTGCTGGTGCGGCGCCCCACCCCATGCCCAGATTATTGATGAATTTTTCTTGCTCAATTCAAGGCCTAACTCAGCTAGAATCAAATGGTTTAGTCCCAAACTCATTTACATTCACAAACCCAACATAATTGATCAAAACCCACTCATATTCTATCAAGAACATCACTCATTTGCAAAACCCTCACCTGAAGAACTCAACAAGACTCCATAGTTAAAGAATGAAGCCAAACATCAAGAACTCTTCAAGAGTTCAAATCAACCAACCTCAAGAACAAATTTATGGATGAAAATCACATGATTTGTGTGAGGGTGAAAAAATCCAACACTATGAGAGCTTACATACCAAGTTCTTGGCGAAATATTCAAGTTCTTGCAGAATGCTCGAATTTTTTTTCTATTCTCCTCTTGAACTTTTCTACAAAAACCCTACGCTCTTTTAGAATGAATGAAAACTTATCTCAATCAGTTTAGACCCCTATTTGGGTGAAAAAACCATGATAGGCTAGTGGGGTAAGGAAAAGACAAAAACCCCCTCCTTAAAACGGATGAGAATGCCTTAACTAGAAAGGTTGTACTCAAATGGGCATAATTCCTTTATCCGAACTTGAAATTTAGCAAACTTGTTGGCGCTGAAAAGATGACTCAAAGACCTTCGATTTGATACCTTGTGGGCAACCTAACTCATCCTATGGCAGTTATGATTTCACCCAAAAATTAAAAACTAACCAAAGTTCAAGGTGTTACAGATAGATGGTTATAAATAAATAAACTAAATTGTGTTTTTTTTGTTGGGGGTATTATAGTAATTTAACATTGAAGTTTGGGAATTCATGTTTTTAAGCTAGTATAAATATAATTAAATAAATAAACTAAATTGTGTTTTTTAGTTGGGGGTATTACAGTAATTTAACATTTAAGTTTGGGAGTTCATGCTTTTAAGGTACTATAGAATAGATATATATAGTGTTGACACCCAATTTTGACCGACCTATAACCCTTTCGAAAGTGATATTCGATCAAGTACGTATTTTTTAAAAATATTTCCCTCTTATTACGTGTTTAAAACTTTAATCAATTGCATCTAAATAAGTATATATTTTATTATTATAATTTTCCAAAATTATTGTAATAGATCAAGCAAGTCAATATCCTTAGAGGTAGTCCAACTACATAAGAATCGAAATACACAAGAATTTTAACATAGTTTCTCAGACTGCATGGTTTAATTATTTTACCCAAGCAAAGGGTCTATCAGGAAGCTAATACATACTTTTATTGAGTCCATGTGTCTGATAGTTCTAACCTGGTATCAGGCGCCCTACTTATCAAACTCTTTTTCGGGCTAAAAACCACAGCTCATCAGACAGAGTCACAAAGACAAAGCCAATAAAAGTAGTACTAGATCCGACTGTACCTCAATCTCAGAACCAAGTCGAGAAGCCATACTAAAATTCTTTTATATTTAAATAAAGCTTAGATCTGTTCATGGTTTATATAAAAGAGAAGTTAGTTATTCGGCATAAATATAATTTTTTAGCCGGACATAGTCTCGGCTTAACTCAGAGATAAAAAGATAAAGCTAAAAATAAAAGGAAGTACCTTATAGTAAACACCAAGTATGTTTATGCCTCTCATTGTTATAACAGAGGACTTTATTAAATGCCTGAATATAATCCCAATAGGTAAAGTTTACCATGACTTTGTTCAAACTGAATTGTCTTTCAGTCATTGAGGAAATACCCCAATCTTCAGTATGAATGACGTGTTTTATAATCATTTTAGAGAAGTTATAAACATTCTCAGTTGTATTATATCCTGAAAAATGTTGAAATTCAACACTTGTGCTCATCACCAGAGTCTCATAATATTTCTGAGTTTTGTATGACTCACCCGGGAAATAAAGCCCATTAACTAAATACCTCTGGAATATCTTCCAAGGTTCTTCTTTTCTCTGTATGTTAGAGTTTTCTAAGAGAAATATCATTTCTCTTTTTTCTACCTTTTCATATGTTTTGATATCATCAACTTCTTCTTTGGCGATTGAAGCAAAAGAATCACCTTGCTTTTGAGTTAGAAACTCCTGTAGTTTAGTATATAATGGATCACTTTCTGGAATATCTTCCAGATGTATTGATGATGAAGCTTTTTCTTGTGCTCTAGAGTTTAAGTTATATAAACTCATTCCTCCCTTTTGTATAATTGGAGTACTAGATGATGAAGATCCGTATGATGATCTTGATGAACTTGGGGATGATCTTCCCCTTCCGCGAGTATAACTGCCTTTTCCTCTAGCCTTGGTTATCTAAGGAGGATCCATTCTCCATACCCAATATTAGACGCATCCGTCTCTACAATCTTTGGCCAAGCAAGATTAGCAAGGGTTAAACAAGGTAAAGATTTAACTCTTTCTTTAATAGTCTTTACAAGATCTGTGAGACTATTGGTCCAAGGCTTCTTATGATCCTTTTTTAGCCTGTCATATAACGGAGCTAAATCTCGAGACAAATTCTTGTAGAATGGGGAAATGTAGTTTAAACTTCCTAGAAACCGCTGCAATTGTGTCTTATCTGTAATAATAACAGGGAATTTCGATGCGAATTCAATTGATCACTGAATAGGAGTCATTTTTCCTTAACAAATCAAATGACCCAAAAATCTAACTTCTGTTTGAAAAAGACTCATTTTAGGTTTAGATATGACCAAACCATTTTGAATAACTATTTTCTTAAAAATGTCTAAATGCTTAATATGCATTTCAAGAGTCTTTGAGTATACCAAAATATCATCAGTATAAACTATGATGAAATCCAAATAGGGATTAAAAATATCATTCATTATCTTTTGGAAATTCTGAGGGAGCATTTTTTAACCCAAATTGCATTACATTCCATTCGTATTGTCCAAACGGAACATTAAATGTCATTCTATATGAATGGTCTCTAAATATTTGGATTTTCCAATATCCAGATTTTGAATCAAATTTTGAAAAGATATTAGCATCATATAATCTGGTTAATAAATCTCTTTTATTTGGAATAGGATATCTAATCCATTTTAAAAATTTATTTAAAGGTTTATAATTTATAACTAACCTGGGAACACCTCGTTCTTTTTCTGCTGCGCTATTAACATAAAAAGCAAGACATGACCATGGTGATTTGGAAGGCTTTATCAAACCCTTTTGTAATAAATTATCAATTTCTTTTTTGCAGAATTCAACCAATTTGGTATTCATTTGAGAAGGACGTGATGTGGTAGGGATATTTTCCTCAGAGAAATCATCTTCATATGGAAGAGTTACAATATGCTTTTTCCGATTCCAAAAAGCACTAGGATGATCAGCACAAATATCAATGGCCATTTTTTTAGAAATGAGTTTAATCTTTTCTTGTACTTTAGCAGATTTTAAAGCATCGAATATATTCATACTAAATATCTCAAGCTGTAAATAATCAACATGCTTTTGTTTCATTTCAATTAGAGCATTAATATCTCTAGAAATAGGCTCAGTGATGAAAGTATAACTAATATCTTGATTTTTATAAGTAGCAGAAAATCCTTTAGCATTTATATTAGTAAAAGGATAAATTGCATTTATAAAAAGAGTTCCTAGAATAATAGGAGGGTATAACTGATTTTTTACTAAGAAAAAGAAGTGAGGAATACAAACTTTATTCTGACAAATACGAGTATTAGATAATTTATACTTTATATCTAAAGCATAACCAGATGCAGATTTAACCATATGAGTTGTTTTTTCAAAATATTTGGTAGGTACAAGATCTTCTTGAATGCAACTCACATCAGTGCCACTATCAATCATAGCAATGTTAGTTATAGAAAAAGTATTATCAATTAATATAGTACATTTAACATACCATTTATGAGTTGTAACAATTTGCATCATTCCTAAAAACATATTTTGTTTCAGATCAATATTCAAAGTGTTGGCAAGAGTATTTTCTTCAGCAGTAGATTCATCAGCCTTATTTTTTCCTTTGCTATTAGCAGACTCAATCTGAGTAAGACAGTGATCATAAATAATATGATTTTGTTTAAGAAATTTAATTTCTTCTTTCAAATGTTCAATTTCTCCTTTTAAATCATCAAAAGAGGTATCACGAATAACCATGGTTTATTTAGAAGAGAGTCTATTATGAACTTCAGACAAGGAGTAAGGAGCAGAATAATTAAATTCATCTTTAACCTTTTTATCACTAGGAGTACTAGTTGAAGAGCTAGCTTTACTAGCAGCCAATTGAATGATCTTTTCACGAAGAGTATTATCGGTAACTTCCTTTAGAAGTTCTATCACATTGTCTGCAGTGATAGTGAACATATTCATGTCTTCGAACTGAGATTGTAGCTTGTAGAAATCATCATGTTCGCAGTGACAAACATCACCATGACATTTGGAAGCATCATTCGAATCTTGATGAACCTTAGAAGACTCAGGTTGCTCATCCTCTGTTGCAGAACTTGCTTTAGAATCATCATAATCTGATTCTGAACCAGAAGTATATAGAAAACTATAAATCTTCTCTTGAATATCATCATCAAGTTCTAGAGTCTTAAGCTTTTCTAGCTTACAATTTGGAGCTATATGCCCAAATTTTCCACTTTTATAACACTTAATCTTATCAAGATCTCGCCTTGATCTATTCTTGGTAAATCTATGAGATTTACGATGAGCCCTACGCTCGTCTCTTTCTTCTCTAGTCGTTCTCCTAGATCTTCTTTTCTTATGAAGCGATCTATGAGATTCTGATTTAGAAGTTTCTCGGTTGGTACCTTTAGAGGCATCTGGTAAACCGAACTGAGTACAAAAATCTCCCAATTGAGACTTTTCTCTAAGCTTATCCATCTTTAGCTGTCTTGAGAGTTTTAACTCATTGCACAAATTTATGTCTTCTTGCATACAAGCCCCAATAAGCTTTCCATAGGTAAAATTATTATAGGGAACAATTCCTTGCGGATCTCTAAGAGTCTTTTTCACTATTTCTGCAAATAAAGAAGGTAAACCATCAATAAATTTGGCTTTCCAGTATTCTAAGCCATTTTTGGGAAGTTTCATTACCCGATTTAAATAAGTGTCTTTATACCATCTAAACTCACCTAAATGTCTACATCTAGGACCGTTTATGAAAAGATCTAATGGTTTCATATTGATTGGTAAATCTACCACTAAAATGTTCTAGGATGGTCAAGACCAAAGTATAAACAACGTCTTCTCTATTTTTAACTAAAACAAATCCTAGGTTATTAACTCATTCGGCCGTAGCCTTAGCGTTTATGACTGATGCCTTTGCATCAAGGGTCATATAATTATCCCACCAACCTCTTAATTGACCCGTAAAACCTGTAATAATCATTTTGCAAATAGTCCTGTCAGTGTTATTAATGCTCTTGCAGATGGTAGCATACATAAGCATCCTATGAACTAAAATAGTTAACTGTCTATCAGTCAAACCATCGAGATTCCATTCATAAATCTAGCTTCCACTATAAGAGGTGTTAGTTTGATTCCAATCTCTTTCCTCTATTAAAACATCTTGAGGAGTTGGTCTGGGATAATAGTAAGTTTGCATACTAGGTTTTCTAGCATACGTATTACTACTATTCTTCTTTGGATAACCATGAAGTTTATTAACTTCCATTTCCACTTGTGTCTTGAAATCGAAAGTGGCTTCCATTTCATCTGCAAAATCTTCAGCGAGGCTTATCGGTTTTGCACTTGCACCAAATTCTAAAAACTTTTTATCTAAAAGGCTTTCAAGATCATGAAGAGGTCTAAGAATAAAATCCTAAATCTCATGAGGTCTTTGAATAGGGACATCAGGCTGTTTGGACGTGGAAGCCTGTTCAGAGACTTATTTCGCTGATTTTAACTTGTCATCAATTTGAATAATCATATTAGTTAGATTATCTAACTTCTTATCTAGAGAACAAATATGTTCACCAATGACTTTAACATACAAACCCAAATAGTTATTTTGAGAAATAAGTCGATTAATTTCATTAATACTTACTGCGGCCACCTCATTATCAATAAATTTATGAAAAGCAGTAAAAGTAATACCAGTATTATTTGGTAAAATAAACGGAGCTTGAGGAGGATAAATGGATTGAATAATTTTACCTGATTCATCTTTGTAAGATCGTTCAAGAACGTTGATGAATAAAGGTAAATAAGTGGTTATAAACCAAGGCACAAAGAACATAATATGATTATGTAATGCACAAGTTTCATAAAATTCTTGAGAAATATTATTTAAATCTTCTCTACTGTAAGTGTCAAAAAACCAAATTTTAAACTGGTTCCATTTTTCATTTAAAAATTCGTTTTGAATATATTTTCTTGCCAGTGAACCTGGACTAAAATCAATTTGATGTTCTCTCATCATTAATCATCATTAAGATTAAAATCCATCTAGGATACAGAAGAAATATCCTTATCAGAAACATCAGATGATTTATCATTTGGTTGAACAATGTTTAACCGAGGATCAATTTTAATTTTTTGTTTTTCTGCAGATATAACTATTGATAAAGTATGCAATGAAGCAGCTCGATTTCTAGCTGGACCATAACAAGGTTCTATCGGTGAAATATGTTGAATAACCAGTCTTCTATCAGAAGTAAAAAAATGTTTGCTATAAGAAATACTTTTTTCATCAAACTGCATACAATTTTTTCCATCGAAATTTTGACTAATATGAGAATATTCAGAATTGGTGACAGCATCTGTCAGTTATTCAGGGGGTATAACAAAATCTAGAATCCAAGTAGTAGGAAAATTAATTTCTTCCCATTTTATAGGTCTTCTAGTAGTGACCTTAGATCTGGCGAAATTAGTTTCTACCAAAATAGTTTGATCAGATGTATCATATAACTTACATCTAGGATTCAAAGTAGCAAGTAATTTAAAATAGATTCTATAAGACAAACAGATTAATTCAGAACCAGCTGCATAGTTATAACCATGCGTCTTAACATTCAAAGTTAAAGCATCTAAGATATTAGAATCAGTCAAAGATAATTGCAAATTTGGCTGAGCATTAAAATAAACTGGGCCATAGGCCACTGTAGATTCTATCGAACCCATCAAAGACTGTCGAAAATTAAGATTTCTCGCGTCACGAAGAGCAGCTAAGAAAGTCTCTAGTAACCCTTTAAGAGTCAAAGGCTTGAAAGCAATTTGAACCATGCCAATATGCAAGAATTTATATTGAGATTTATAAAATTCAATATCACGCTTATTTAATAAACAAATAGTTTGTTCTGACGAGTTTAACGCCAAAGATTGCTCAGTTGTTTTAATCAACTGTTTATTTGAGATTTTATCAAACCAACCATAATCATAAATAGTTTTTATATTCACTTTCAGAATTGTCCATTTGTTTAACAAATCAAGGTTTTGAGGTATATCTACCTCTTCTAACCGAGTACTTTTAATTTCTTCTTGATCCATAAAAGAGAGACTATATCTATGCCGAAATTCTTCACATCAATTTTGTATATAAACCATGAAAGTTCCTAGGCTCTGATACCAACGATACAGAATCACTGACTTGGCGGTGGTCCGCCCAATCATAGATCAAGCAAGTCAATATCCTTAGAGGTAGTCCAACTACATAAGAATCGAAATACACAAGAATTTTAACATAGTTTCTCAGACTGCATGGTTTAATTATTTTACCCAATTTATTATCTTTTGAAATTCTGAGGGAACATTGTTATTATTATAATTGTTTTTAAAATTTAGGTGAGTTAAGTTATATGAAAATTTTATAATTTGTGTAGTATCTTATTAATTGAATAACATCTCTTTAATCATTCAAATCTTAGCCTCATTTATCCAATTTATTTCAATTACATTTCAAATTTATCCTCTTATATTAATTTAGTTGCAATTTTAGCCCTTTTGTTCTTTGCGATTATAACCAATTCATTCCAATTCAACTCAATCTTTCAATCATGACCACTCATCTCACTCTGATTTAATCTCAGCCATTCATCGCATTTAGATCAACGGACCAGATCTCTTAATTATTTCCTTCCTAATTTAACACCTAAAACACCAAAACCCTAAAACAAATTTCATTCTTTTCTCCTCTCCTCTGGACCACAGCCCAATCCCTCTCCCTCTCGCCTCTCCATTTTCTGGCGAGACTGCTCCCATCGTGAGCCAGCGGCCAACAAGAAAGGTCATCGGTTATCCTTTTCTCCTTTCGTCGTCCTGTCCCTCCTCTTTCTCTCCCCTTGCCTCCGCTCTTCTCTCTTTCCGGACAGGACGAGTGCCATCAACAGCAGCAGCCGGTGAGAACCAGCCTTGACTCCGGCAAGCAGCTACGATGGGGAGCGACATGCGAGCTCAACTCTCCTTCTCTCTTCTCTCCATCGAAGACGACCACAACAACAAAAAGAGCGGTACTAGTCCGAGCTCCGGTCAGTAGGTGCGAGGACTATGAACGCCACTCTGACTAATGAATTCCGGTGAAGCACGAGGTTTGCTATTTGTTTAAAGGCGGATCTCATCAGATCCGTCGCCGGTACTTTTTTAAATTATTGCTCCATCTGTTTAACCCTCTGCTATCTCTTTCAAATGATTCATATATGTTTGCATATAATTTCTTACTATCGTTTGAGTATGCTTGTTATAGTTTTTTATATGCAACTGCTCATGATTCTTGGGTTGATAGCTTGCTAAACCTGCTCATTTTTACTTGTTAAAATACTCATAGTATTGTTGATTTGGTCTAAAACTTTCTGTTTATGAACTTCACTGCCTCTATGTGCCTTTTGAATTTGAGATTAGTATTAATGTAATTATATATCTCTATGGTTTTTGGAGTATGGTTTGGCTGGATTCACTAGTAACTGATTGATTTGCTTAATTTCTATTGACTATTCTTCGTGATTAATTTTATATTTCTAAGATCGTTGGAGTATGGTTAGGAAGGATTCACTATAAATGTTATTTCTCTGCTCTAATATTGGAATCTGTTAATCTTTGTCTTAATATGGTATGGTGAAGGTTTTAGAAATGAGTATGTAAAGGCGTATGTCTTAATAATTAATTTGGGTTGTAAGTATTTCTTTCCTTTATATTAATTATTTCTTTGCCCAATTCTGGATATTTATTTTAATTGACTGTTGGTAAATGAGCAGATTTTTACTTACACAGTTTTTTTTTTTAAAAACTTTTAGTGATTTTGTCTTGTTTAAAGGAAAATAGTATCCCATTAATTGGTCCCGTATTATTCCTTTCCTAAAAATGTATTTCTCCTCCCACGATTATTTGGTAAGTGGCTTTTTACTTCTAATTGATACATCTTTCCCTTGTTTAAGTTGTGTCGACTGTTACTTTATTTGTTTTTTGGTAAATCTTTATTTGGTTAAAGTAAAAGATTCCTTACCGATTGGGCTTCCTTCTGAATAGGGAAAATATTTTTAATTAAACCAAATTTAGCCTTTTTCCTTTTATGTCTATCCTTTCTTGGACTATATAAAGAGAGCTCCGTTTCTTTCTTTTGGACACACTTAAAACACTTTAACAAGAGCAAAATTACTCTATACTCTAAAAGAAAAAAAATAAATTCCAGTGAACATTCTAAAAGGTGCTTCTCTATTCGGTTTTGTTGTGTTCGGGTCGAACATTGGTTTAAGTTTGTCTTCATTGCTGATTTATTAAACTGCTTAATCGGTTAGTTTTCTTCTCATATTTTACCTTTCTATTTTGCATCAATGTCTATCTACTTTTATGCATGAGTTCATAATGTGTATAATAAATAAAGGAAGCATTCGGGTAAGTTTTCCTAACTCTTCTGTCTCAATGCATAATTTTATATGGTTCCATGACCTGTTTGAAATCCGAGTCTGTCTTGAATGCTTTAGTATTCTGCCCTTTATAAATGATCTTATCATATACACTTATTCGTATCTCTCATTGTACTTAAAATGGATTTTTGAACTTAAACGTTCAAGATATTGAAGAGTCGCCTAGGAGGGCATTAAAAACATCTATCCTAAGTTTATATTTTTAAAGTGTTTATCATATTAATTCTTATATGTTCTTTTTTGTTTAATGAAAATCCTCAAAAGAAATGATCGAGAATTAAATTATAATTAACTTAATGCAAGTCACTTCATTTTTTTCCTTTCCAAGTATAGTTTTATTAATTTTATTTTACAAGGATAAATAGGAATAAGAATGTGTTAGGAAAATGTCATCGGTTTGAATTGGGTTACTGATAAAAACATAATTTAAGAATGAAATTTGATTTTGTTAGATGATTGATTGTTAAAGCATAAATCATCCAACACATAAAATATGAAACATCTTTGAACAATGTTCTCAAATGCATAGTTTAATAAAGAGAAATAACATTAAAAAAAGATTGATGCCTAATTCATAAAAAAGAGCTAGATACAAAGAACACTAACATTTTATGATGATATTCCTTGTATTTGTTTAAATAAATATCTACCTTGCAGCCTTGAATTGAATAATCATGAAAAAAGGATCAAAACTTCAATCGCGATACTTTAATTAAAAGCAGAGATAGATAAAGAAAAGTAACTTTTATATGATGTCAAATCTGAAATTTATTAGTAGAAACCTTTAGATCCAAGTCTTAAAATAAAAAATAATGAGTCAAAGTTCAAATCTTAGATCCATAGCCTTAAATGCTTGAATAATACATAAAGGGGCCGTTTGGTTGCTGGTTAGAGTAATGCAGGTATTAGTAATGCAGGTATTAGTTATGCAAAGTTTAGTTATGCAGGGTTTAGTTATGCAGTGTTTAATTATGCAGAGTTTAGTTATGCAGAGTTTAATAATTTTTTTGGGTGTTTGGTTTGTTATATTAAAAATTAATAAACATTATATACTTGTTAAAAATAAATTATTTGTTATTGTTATATCTTAGACCTTTCTTATCGATGTATTTTTATTTATTTTTTGCATTTTGTTTAGGCAAAATTTTGGACAGAAACTTAAATGCCACATTTTTCAACTTCCTCATATAGTTGAACCGATGTATATATATGAAACGTGTTAACACGGGACCAATATTGTAATAGTTGAAACTTATTGATATGCTAGTACATATAATTATGTGTACATATAACAAAAATAGATACATATAAGTTAACATCTTAGCAACACGGCGTACTAATGCTAGATATTATATTTGGAGCCTTTACTTCAATAATCTATAATATAGAAATGAGGAAGTTTGTTTTTTTCTATTTGATGAAGGAGATCATATTTACTAAAGTTTTGGCAAGAACTAGTTGAAGCTCCAGAGTTTACTTCAAGCAAAGCCATTGATATGCACATTGATAGATATGGCTTACTTCCAATGGCAAGAACCATTGATAGAGGATGCTTACTTCCAACAGAACAATCTATTGCTGGACACTATCCTCAACAATTATCGACATTGTCCTCACCCATAGACAATATCCTCAACAATTTGAATGTCTACTTAATTTTCAAAATAATAATGGAGTACATTAAATCTAAATTTCAGTTTCGTCATACTAAATAATTCATTCAGTTACAATTTTCACATATTGCCATATCCTAAAATTGAGAGTTCATTTTTCAAGCAACAAAATAGTGACAAAATAAATTTTATAAGATGAAGAATACAAAAAATCTAACATATACCATTGAGACAAACTTAAAATTCTAGTATCGTGGCCTCACGGAATCAAACTAGACCCACCTTCATTGAACGTGAAAGAAACTTACATAATTCATTGTTAAATTATATAAACTGGCACATAAAACATAGGCAAAATAAAACTTAACTAGGCCATGGTTATACCTTACAAAGTAGCTACACCTAAAACCATTCAAAGGTTTAAAGTTTATCATCAATAATCATTCATACCATAGTGTACGATCAAGTTCATTGATGCTTAAAAAGCACTCCATGAACTTTGTGTTGCTCCAGCTGATACACTAGGTTCCCCTTGAGCAATTTGATCTTCTTTTATAGCTGGAACATCATCTTCATCGATAACAATAATGGGAAATTCAAAAGGCATGTCATTAGCAACTTCTTGAGCTTCAATTCTTTCCATTTCTTGAATACCAACTTCTGGCCCCTCGGCAGATTGTTCAGTAGCTCCATCCTTGCGAAATATCTCTTCCCAATCAACAAATAATGGCCATTTCTTAAATGTCATTGACTTGGCATATGGATCAACCTAAGAAAAAAAAGAAACAAGTATATGAAGTAACTGATAATATTCCAAAAACAGAGATTATATTCACCAAGAGAAAATATAACTAACTAGTTTTAGTTTACCAATAATTTAAACAATTGTAAATCACCTTTATGAAGTCATCCCAAGCTTTTGGATCTTCAACCAAGATAGTTCCATCGTTGTATCGAAATCCTAAGCCACTTCGACTTTTTACCAACGATAGGGTCATATAATGCTTTTTCCACCCTTTTATTTTAAAAAAAATATGTGGTAAAGCTTGCAATCCGCAATTAGGATGACAAACACTCATGTGTTGTTCAAGTTCCATCAAATATCCATGTTTAAAGGTTCCATCATCTTCTTTCTAATCATTAGCACACAACTTTTTTAATCCATCAACCAGAGTGAGTTCCTCTTCTTGAGTCCACACCCTTGCCCTTTTTTGAGACATGTTAGACCTTCTTTTAGTGGGACTGCCAATTTTAATCTGTAAGAATGTAAAAAATCACAATTTATACTAATTTATAATTCACTACAAAAGTATACTAACTTATTTTCACATATATTACATTTGTCTCTCACCAGATTTACAAGAGAAAAAAAACAATATGATAAGAAGAAGACGAAAGCATAAGAAAAGGTTAAGATTTCAAAAGTTTCTAACCTCAAAGAAAGAATTTAGATTGAGTGTTCTTCAAGATTTGCCGCTTAGAAGATAATGAAATTTTAGATCTATAAAAAGGCATATAATGTATCTGATTGTATTTAATTAGAAGTGAAGAAGGGTTACAATTATATATCTACCATACACAATTGGAACCTTTGGATTGATAGTTGGTGAAAGTAATAAAGAGCAACTAATGCACTTTCGAGTAAAGAATGAAAATAAAGTGATTCTGATAAAGGTTACAGCTATCTATCTACAATAGTTATCTATTCCTCATAATGTATCTGATTGTTTTTAATTAGAAGTGATGAAGGATCACAGTTATCTATCTACCATACACAATTGAAATGGTCAGCTTTGGAGGCAATAAATCAATTCGTCCTTTGGTTAGTAATGGAAGATTAATGCAATTCTAAGAAGTGAATGAAAATTGAATGGCAATCCTGTTATGGATTATGAAGTTAGACTTTGAGCAACTAATGACACAAATAGGCTTGCCAGATTTTAGAACTGTTGGAAAACAATTTGGACTAAATTTTCAAGTTAAAACGCCTAATTGCACAAACACAAAACGAAAGCCTCGAAACTCGAACCAGCCATCCTACTAGACCAAAAATGACCTTTCGGATCTAACCGCACTGACGGAATTCTCATCCGATCACTTTTTATTGAGAATATTGACTGAAGTCGATATTTGACTAAATTTTCAAGTTAAAACGCCTAATTGCACAAACTCAAAATGGAAGCCTCGAAACTCAAACCAACCATTCTACTAGACTAAAAATGACCTTCCGGATCTAATCGCGCTGACGGAATTCTCATCCGATCACTTTTTATTAAGAATATTGACTGAAGTCGTTATTTGACTAAATTTCCAAGTAAAAACGCCTAATTGCACAAATTCAAAATGGAAGCCTCGAAACCCAAACCAACCATCCTACTAGACTAAAAATGACCTTCCAGATCTAACCGCGCTGACGAAATTCTCATTCGATCACTTTTTATTAAGAATATTGACTGAAGTCGTTATTTGACTAAATTTCCAAGTTAAAACGCCTAATTGCACAAACTCAAAATGGAAGCCTCGAAACCCAAACCAACCATCCTACTAGACCAAAAATGACCTTCCGGATCTAACCGCGCTGACGAAATTCTCATCCGATCACTTTTTATTAAGAATATTGACTGAAGTCGTTATTTGACTAAATTTCCAAGTTAAAACGCCTAATTGCACAAACTCAAAATGGAAGCCTCGCAACCCAAACCAACCATCCTACTAGACCAAAAATGACCTTCCGGATCTAACCGCGTTGACGGAATTCTCATCCGATCACTTTTTATTGAGAATATTGACTGAAGTCGATATTTGACTAAATTTTCAAGTTAAAACGCCTAATTGCACAAACTCAAAATGGAAGCCTCGAAACCAAAACCAACCATCCTACTAGACTAAAAATGACCTTTCGGATCTAACCGTGCTGACGAAATTCTCATCCGATCACTTTTTATTAAGAATATTGACTGAAGTCGTTATTTGACTAAATTTCCAAGTTAAAACGCTTAATTGCACAAACTCAAAATGGAAGCCTCGAAACCAAAACCAACCATCCTACTAGACTAAAAATGACCTTCTGGAGCTAACCGAGCTGATGTAATTCTCATCTGGTCACATTTTACCAAGATATTTGAAATTCAGTTCAAGTTTGACTTCTGTCAATATTCTTGGTATAACGTAATCAAATCAGAATTTCGTCTGCGTGGTTAGCTCCGGAAGGTCATTTTTAGTCTAGTAGAATGGTTGGTTTGGGTTTCGAGGCTTCCATTTTGAGTTTTTGCAGTTAGGCATTTTAACTTGGAAATTTAGTCAAATAACGACTTCAGTCAATATTCTTAATAAAAAGTGATCGGATGAGAATTCCGTCAGCATGGTTAGATCCGAAAGGTCATTTTTAGTCTAGTAGGATGGTTGGTTTGGGTTTCGAGGCTTCCATTTTGAGTTTGTGCAATTAGGCGTTTTAACTTGAAAATTTAGTCAAATATCGACTTCAGTCAATATTCTCAATAAAAAGTGATCGAATGAGAATTCCGTCAGCGCGGTTAGATCCGGAAGGTCATTTTTGGTCTAGTAGGATGGTTGGTTTGGGTTTCGAGGCTTCCATTTTGAGTTTGTGCAATTAGGCATTTTAACTTGAAAATTTAGTCAAATATCGACTTCAGTCATTATTCTCAATAAAAAGTGATCGAATGAGAATTCCGTCAGCGCGGTTAGATCCGGAAGGTCATTTTTGGTCTAGTAGGATGGTTGGTTTGGGTTTCGAGGCTTCCATTTTGAGTTTGTGCAATTAGGCGTTTTAACTTGGAAATTTAGTCAAATAACGACTTCAGTCAATATTCTTAATAAAAAGTGATCGAATGAGAATTTCGTCAGCGCGGTTAGATCCGGAAGGTCATTTTTAGTCTAGTAGGATGGTTGGTTTGGGTTTCGAGGCTTCCATTTTGAGTTTGTGCAATTAGGCGTTTTAACTTGTAAATTTAGTTAAATATCGACTTCAGTCAATATTTTCAATAAAAAGTGATCGGATGAGAATTCCGTCAGTGCGGTTAGATCCGAAAGGTCATTTTTGGTCTAGTAGGATGGCTGGTTCGAATTTCGAGGCTTTCATTTTGTGTTTGTGCAATTAGGCGTTTTAACTTGAAAATTTAGTCCAAATGGTTTTTCAACAGTTCTAAAATCTGGCAAGCCTATTTGTGTCATTAGTTGCTCAAAGTCTAACTTCATAATCCATAACAGGATTGTCATTCACTTCTTAGAATTGCATTAATCTTCCATTACTAACCAAAGGACAGATTGATTTATTGCTTCCAAAGCTGACCATTTCAATTGTGTATGGTAGATAGATAACTGTGACCCGTCATCACTTCTAATTAAAAACAATCAGATACATTATGAGGAATAGATAGCTATTGTAGATAGATAGCTGTAACCTTTATCAGAATCACTTTATTTCCATTCTTTATTCGAAAGTGCATTAGTTGCTCTTTATTACTTTCACCAACTATCAATCCAAAGGTTCCAAATCCTTGTCTTTGTCATAATTACTATAGTTTGTCTGCCACTTCCAACCTGGTAGTACTGCAATAATGATGTGATATTCTTTATTTTAGAGCACCTCAACTACGTGACTATACAAATTAAGCTAAATGAGAAAGCATTCATGAGGAAAGAATTCACTCACACATAATTCATTGTTAAAATATTAGACACTTCTTCATTTAAAGTGAATGAAACTTACATAATTCATTGTTCAATTACAAAAGCTGACACATACAACAAAGACATACAATTACATTTTTTTTCAAAAGAAGTCTCCTATTTTTGTAACATTATCCTTCCATGACAAACAACAAGCTTCAAAAGTTGAATATCATCCCCAACAACAGATAATCACTTGACAAAATAGCATCTGAGTACTTTGTATTTCTGACTGGATCTTTGTGATTACTCCAACTGCTGAATGGTCTGCGAGAAAAGAAAATTTCAATACAGTCTCGGAGAAGAAGGAATTAAAAACACCTTGGAGAAGATGAACTTACCGTTTGGGTCAGCGTTTTGAGCAATCTGAAGAGCATCTGAGTTGGCAACTTACAAAAACACTAATGTTGAACCTAATCATGCATTTGTTATACAAAAACAACCTACTTTAAACCCACAACATTCACATATATGTACATTTGTGGACATTCTACTAGGTAACAAAAAATCCCATTATGGTTAGACCTTACAAAATAGCTACACAAAAACCATTCAGTGATTTAAAGATTATCATTAATAATCATCCATATCATACTATGACGTTCAAGTTCGCTGATGCTTAAGAAGAATTCCATCCTCTTTAAATCTTGAGTAATTCCCATTGCTGCCTTGACTCGTTCATCTGAGTTGTATATTTCAAATGCAGGGGATCCAATAATAGAAAATATCTTACCACGAATCTCAGATAGATCACGCTCTCTTAGCTTGTCAATTAAAGAAGCCATCCTTTTATCATGGCTTTCAGTGAATTGTTTCATCACCTCCATCAAACCTTTAAGAACAGTCTCATTATCATCTTCAGTTGTTTTTCTTTTTTTGCATCTACCTTTTTCGTTGACTTTAGAAGATGATGCTTTAAAACTATTACCTTGTTTCTGAGATTGATGGGTTTCATCTTTTTGAGTTGTGAATGAACTTTGTGCTACTCCAGTTGATTCATTAGGTTCATCTTGAGCAGTAAATGGACTTTGTGTTGCTCCAGTTGATACATTAGGTTCCTCTTGAGCAGCTTGATCTTCTCTTGTGCCTGAAGCATCATCTACATCGACAACATCAATAGGAAATCCCACAGACATGCCATCAGTAATTTCTTGAGCTTCAATTCTTTCTATTTCTTCAACAGCATCTTCTGGCCCTTCGGCAAACTCTCCAGTAGCTCTATCCTTGCCAAATATCACTTCCCAGTCAGCAAATAATGGCCATTTTTTTAAGTTCATTGACTTGGCATTTGGATCAACCTAAGAAAATAAAGAACAAGTACATGAAGTAACTGAAAATATTCCACAGACAAAGATCCATTAACCAAGAGAAAATATAAGTAAGTAGCAATTCCCTAATGTTTTAAAATAAATATAAATCACCTTTATCAAGTCATCCCAAGCTTTTGGATCATCAACTAAGATACTTCCATCACTATATTGGAATCCTAAACCACTTCGACTCTTTAGCAATGATATTGTTGCATAACTCTTTTTCCATGCTCTTATTTTAGAATCAACATGTGGTAGAGATTTCAATCCACAGTTAGGATGACGAGCATTCATGTAGTGTTCCAATTCCATTAAATATCCATGTCTAAAGGTTCCATTATCCCCTCTCCAACCATTAACACACAATTCCTTTAATCCATCTACAAGAGTAAGTTCCTCTTCTGGAGTCCATACCCTTCGAGATGAAGGTGTTGATTTTCTTGCCCTCTTTCTGGACGCGTTAGATGTTGCAGCAGCAGAACTAGCCATTTCAATCTGTAAAATTATAAATGAAATCACAAGTAATACTAAGTTACAACTTACAAGTAAATTATTTTAATTATAACCAAATAAATTGTAATACAACTTGATTGATCTAGGAAAAAGATAATGTGAAGACATATATACAAATTCACTACTTCTATTAAAAAATAATAGATATACATTGAGTTTCACTATTTGTCTGTACAGACAACAATGTGAGACATACAAAAGATTGACCATTCGCTTTCACAAAATACTAAAGCTATTACATATTACAGTGAGCGGAAAACCAAAAACAAAAGTGCAGAAGCACACCAAAAGTGACCACATAGTTTAAAATTATAAAGATTGATTTCCCAATCTTTCATTCCACATAGACTGAGCTAGTTCATCCCTCCAAGTGGTCCACTCATCAGATGCTTTAATTGTATTAATATTGTCATGTTCATGTTGATTCTCCATGTGGAATTCCATTTCCACATCTAATGGGTCAGCTTCCATCTCTCTTCGAATGAAATTGTGTATCAAACAACATGCACTAATAATTCTATTGTGAACTTTAACCGAGTACCACGAAGGACTTCTAAGAATTCCCCAACGTCCTTTTAATAGTCCAAATGCTCTTTCAATAACATTACGCGCCCTAGCATGCTTCATATTAAAAAGCTCTTCTCGACATCGAGGTGATGGATTGTCACCCTGCCAATCCTTTAGCCAATATCTATATCCTCGGTAGGGAGACAGAAAACCATTTCCATTTGTATATCCTCCATCGCACAAATAGTAATTGCCTAAAAATGTAAACAATAATATAATTACTTTAAATATTATTCTATTTTGATGTAGTAGAAATAGACAAGGGTCTGCCTATTATTTAGCATACCCTGAGGTACTTTCAACCCATTTCTTCGTACAACAGCATCTCGCAATACGCGACCATCAGCGGCTGATCCCTCCCAACCAGGTAATACATAAATGAAGTTGAGATTTCTATCACAAACCCCCAAGACATTAGTTGCTATATCTCCTTTTCGTGTTCTGTATCTTGGCTTATATATTGCTTCAACTCTAATGGAAATGTAAGTACCATCCAATGCACCAAGACAACCCTATAAGATAAATTCAACTCTAAATACTAAAGGACTATTAAAAGTAAAAATATTTTCACCATAATATTTCAAGTTTGTGGTAGTAAATCAAATGTTAGATTGAAATTTACCTACCTTAAACCATTTCCATCGATCATCAGTATCATCTTCGAGCACCTGATTAGGTTTAACAAGTAACAATGGAGTTAGTTTAAGAATAGCTCTTAGACATTCATTAAAGGCTCGACTTACACTCCACCCCGATCTAATATAATCAACTTTGACAGACCTGTTCTTTTCGTGATGAGCCAAAATATTTAAGAACATTGCTAACTTTTCAGTACTCGACATATTTTTACTATCAGTCAACCCTCCAATATTCTTGGCTAAGGAGGCCAATATGTGAAAGGCATTTCTATCCATCCTAAGCTTGTTAATACATACTATATCATTGTCACGAATGAGAACATTTAGATGAGACAAGATTTTAGGAATTCTAGCACTCATACTATATCGAATGACCCGTCTATTTCTAGATTGGTTTCTTAATAACATGATGTAAATAGCCATAAAAAAGCAAATAAGGACAATATACGAATGCACCACAATCTCCTCGAGGATCATAAAGCATTCAACATCGCACAATTGCTGAGAATCCATTTACACCTATTTTCCATTTAAAAATTGCAACATCATTATCAAATTGAATCCAAAAGAAACAAAAGTATCAATCATGTTACTTAACTAATTATTGCAGACACAATGTGTATAATAGGAAGGTAATAGATGGTTTCATACTAGAATGTTCAATTTTATTAAAAAGAAAATGAAAAGTAACATTGAAAAACAGGGTAAAATCGTTATTTTTGTTTGGCTTCAATAACTAGAATACTAATACTATTTTGTCAAACTGCAAATAACATGTTCATCTTTTGCAGTTTTAGAAGCTAAAACAACGAAACTTAATGAACCCATTTTTCAGAAAGCACGATTTTTGAACAAACAAAACAAAACTCACATCAAATTTGGGTGTACTAAAACATCAACCTAACTAGAAAATACTGAGAAGATCTAGAATTTCATTCGTCTCTCATCAGATTAACAAGAGGAAAAACACAAAAAGAGAAAACAGGAGGAGAAGAAGAAAATAAAGCAAGATCAGCCAAATTTTGAGTTTCAGAACTTCTAACCTCAAAGAAAGAACGCCAGATTGAAAGTTTTTCAATCTATTTGCCTGGAAGATGAAGAGTCATTCTAGATCTAGAGATATGGAGAGAGGATTGGAATGTTTATCTAAAAATAAGTAGTGTATATTTGATTGAGAGTGAAGGGCAAAATAGTCAATTTATATTTTTATTCAGGTATTAGTTATTCAGGTATAACTTATTCCATCTTTTACCCTGCATAAAATAATACATAGATTGACTCATAACTTAAGCATGTATTAGTTATGTGGTTTTCTAATTTTCTAACCAAACATAGTATTATGTGTGTTGAATTTTATACTTTGACAGAAAAATGCTACCAAACATGGTAAAGCTTATGCAACATTTTATACCTGAATAACTCAATCCTTATCCAGTAACCAAACGGCCCCAAAGTGTTGTCAAAATAAGAAGAAAGATAAAAGGATAAAAAAATCATACTCTATATGTTTTTTGTAGGAATACAAGGTAGAGTGAGAAAAAATATCCTGTAAAGGCTTTGTTTCGGCCATAACGGTAGGCGAAGAGACCAAGGTATAGTGAAACTGAAAGGCTAGAAGTGCTTGCTAGGGGTTTTTATGAAACTAATTTTATAGGCTCTAACAACACATCATTTTTACTAAATCATTCTTATTAACTTAAAAGTATTACTAAGAAAACTTAGACATTAGGAGAAAACTCTCTAAATGCGTTGCATATAACGTGCATTATCATCATATTTTAGTGTACTATCTGAATATGTTGTAGATGACGTGTATTTCCTATTGAACCTTTCTTTAAAGGAAAATAAATAAAGGAACTGTTACTGTTGAACGACTTCAAAAAGAAACTAAATTGATTTAAATATCCTAACTAGTAGTATATGTATTAGAATGCTAAATGACAAAACTAGTCGTATTAATATTAAAAACTTAAAGTAAAAAAACAAATATTTAAATTCATACTTTTATATGGAAAAATCTAATATATATACTTGATGACTAATCCCTATATAATTTTGTCCATAAACCAAAATCCTTCTTAGTGATCGTTGCGGAACGTCTCCAAAGCTTCCGTTTTGCAAGTTTTTGGAAATTGAATTCGAATAAATGAGTTAGAAAGATTTTCATCTTTTTGGAATAAAGACCGAGGAAAATCTTAGTTGGTTGAATCAATTCTTTTAGTTTTGTATCTTTATTTCTTGCTTCTTCATGCATGCCTATTGTTTGTTGAGATCTTGATTGATGTTTCTTTGTTGCTTCATTTCTGTTCTATATATTATATTGCACTTCACTGAGATTTATGTTTTACTATCGATTTCTTGATGGTTGAAAATTTTAGGGGTGGGGGTTTCCGATTTCAAGAATTTAAGATGAAAATCTCAATTTTTTTGTTCTGTGTATTATTTTGTTGTGGATTGAGTTGGGGTGATGATATTGTTTGAAAATTGTTGACATGTTTGAAATCTATTGCGATACTATTATGAATAATTTTAAATTCAAGTTAATTAAAAAGGATCTTGTTTTGTTAAATCTTATGATGATTCTTGAGAGGAGATCGAATGATTGTTATAATTATATATGTAAGAAAGTAATATTATTTAAATTTTATTATTTTTTCCTTTTCCTATTTCTTAGAATGTTATGTTACTGTGTCATTTTATTTTGTGTTTTAATTTAACAAGACATGAAGTTTAAGAAATTAATGAAAACTTTTGAATCGTATAGTAAGATGTGTATAATATATCCAAATATCATTAAAAAAAATAATTTTTGGATGATTATAATAGAGCCAAAATGGATGATTTTGTGAAGAAAAATTAATGATATTTGGATATATGATACGCATCTTACTACACGATTCAAAAAAATTCATTACTCTCTTCAACTTCATGTCTTGTTAAATCAAAACACATAAAATAAAATGATAGAGTAACATGACATTCTAAGAAATAGGAAAAGGAAAACAATAAAATTCAAATATTATTGCTTTCTTTCATATATAATTATAACAATCATTCAATCTCTTCTAAAAAATCATCATAAGATTTTACAAAAAAGGACCCTTTTTAATTAACTTGAATTTAAAATTGTTCGAAATAGTATTCCAATAAATTTCAAACAAATCGACGATTTTCAAACAATCTCATCACCACAACTCAATCCACACAGATTTCTACCAACCTTTCAATTTTTAATGGTTGAAAATGGGAGTGGGGATTTTCGATTTCACGAGTTTAGGATGGGGAAGAATTACCCATAGAAAATCTCAATTTTTTTCTACTAAAGATAAGTGAACCCACCCCTCTTCACCATTTTGATTTGAACCTTACAATTTTAGAGTTAGAGGTGGAGATGTGCACCTAATGTGTTTCATCTGTTTCCTGTTTGGAAATGTAATTACCTATTTGACAATGTTTCTGCTTATTCTCTCCTTTCGAATTTTCGTCTAATCATCTTAACACAAAATATTTCTTATGTTTATCATACTATATGTTTGTCATTTCTTCTTACGCTACTTCTATTTTGGTATTCATCACGTCACCTTTGAGGATTTTCGAATCCAAGAATTCGGATGAAAATCTAGATTTATTTTGCTCTATGTTTTATTTTGCACTTCACGAAGATTTTTAATTGGTTTTACTATTAACCTTTGATGGTTGAAAATGAGAGGGATGGGAGTGGGGGTTACATATTTTAAGAATTACCCATGGAAAATCACTTCTTGTGTTTTTCTGCTAAAGATGAATAAACCCACCCGACGAATTTAGAGTTAGAGGTGGAGATGTTGATTAAATTAATGTTTCAAAGACACTTCATCCAATTCTAAGCTTCAACAATCATTAATAGTATATAACCCAACTAAATTAGTTGGGGTCGAATCCCACAGAGAGCAGATGTTCAAATCAACATAGGAGTAAAAGTTATTGAATAAAGACATCATTCAAATCAGGAGGTGACACGAATGTCAAATGGGGGGTTTTGGTTTTGATTATCAACTACAAACAATGGCAATCAATACGAAATAACAATAATGAGACGGGTTCTTGGGATGTGATTCGATTATAGACTAATATAGACAAATGGGTAATTGCGACTATTAGAAAATAGCTAGATATTAGTGAGTAAGCTAGGCTATAGAGGAGATAACTTTCTCTCAAACAATTTATCCCGAATCAAGTTGATTTCTCTCGAACATTTACAAGCAAGCAAAATAAGAACAGCCCACACCTTAGTCCATTCACTCTCTAGAGCTGAATGTGTGGAATTGGGTTTAAGATTCACTCTCTCTAGCTGAACCCAGGTCAACTCAATACCCACATACTAGCAATCAATAAGTTTAGTTTTAACACTTCTCTCTTGAGCAAGCCAAAAAACACAAGTGTAGAACTGCATTTGCAACTATAATTCTTAAATTAAACTACAATTAGTGATTGAACTCACTTCTAAATAGAATTTAAACTAACAATTATCAATACCCATAAACTAAATCAACCTATAATCACACCCAAAGAATTGGGGTTATAGCTAGACATCATAAAAAGGTAAAAGCCATTACCAAATTGATTATCTATCAACTGGGTAAAGGTAGATTCGTCATTATAATGCTCCAATTCGAAGAATCTCAAAGTGCCACTTCCAATTTCTCAAAAGTGAAAAACTTCAATTCTTCAAAGCTTAGCAACAACTAGAGAAAACTTGTCTCAGTTCTTAAAGAATTAGCTATGATTCGAAATTAGGAAAATTTGATCCTAAACTAAATGTTCAAAAAGGTATTTATAGTCGCCAAAAATGTGATGCGAAGAGTCACTTGGCGAAGTAAGTCAGGCTCGCCGATCCACTCGGCGAGTCGTCCTTTGGTCACATCCATCGCCCTTCTGCCTTGGCATTCAGCATCCTCAAGGTCTGTAACTTTGGGCTATCTAACACTACATCGCAGAATCACTCGGCGATCTGCCGACTGCTCCTTTCTCTAACTAATTTGGTTCTTTCCTATAAGGCTTGGCACACTAGAACTTTAGGCGGTCAAGTAGCCATTCGGCGACTCGCCAAGTAGTCTTGGTGATCACCAGGCTTGCATTTCTTCATTCTTTCAGCTCACTTTGTTTTTTTTTTGGAAATGAGTGTCCTTGCTTTGTTCCTAAATCCATATACCTAGAAATCAAGGATTTTACATCAATTATTGGTACAAAATAAGCATTTGAGGACACTAAATATATATAAATAAAGCCTTAAATGAGTCCAAATCTCGGATTTATCAACACCCCTAACTTAAACTTTTGCTTGTCCTCAAGTAAAACTCAAGTTCAACAATTCAAAAAGGATGTCTCAAACAGTGCTACACACGACTCAATCATGAATGCACACAACAAGACTCAACTTACTCATGCAAGGATCAACTGTGCACTCAAAGATTCAAGTTGTGACTCACCATCATCAAAGATTCTCAAGTTCAAAATACTTGCTTCAAATGCAAGTTCAAGCTCAAAGGTACTCAAATGCCCCCACAACAAGAACGATTCCATATTCACACACAATTGTTCAACAATTTATAGTTTCGAAATCACATACAACTCTAACACTCACAAAGATGAACACCTGTATGAATTCACCCATAGGTTTGCTCTTATTTTCCAATCAACATTCACTTCAACTCACTCAAGATCAAAAAGGTCTTTTCAAGGCTTGTAATGGGGCTGAGTGTAAAGGTATGGTCATTTAGACTGAGTTGCTGATATTCTCATGAAATGTGGTATGAACATCACTTTCTTTCCTTTTCTTTAACATTTTCACTTGTGCTCAAAATTCACCCCCATTACTCACTTCCCATGGAATATCGGACACCCCATTTCTTTTGCAATTTTTACAACTTTTATTTCACAACTTTTACATTCTTTTTCATTTTTCTTTCCTTTTTTTTTTTTTTTTTTTTTTTTGTATGGAGGGGTTCCATCTTTTTCATAACCATGGATGAATGGGGACTTTTTCACACTTCTTGATTTACTCTCTTTTCACCACACCCCCAACTTAGGCTTTTGGCCTAAGTTGACTATTTAAACAAACCACACTTCATGAGGATTATGGGTGAATGGACAAAGAAGGGTTACAATTTCATCAAGTTTCTTTCAAGAAAATGATAAGGCTCAAAAGGATTTCAAGCAAAGTTCACACACTCACAAGGTTTGCCACAAAAGATGTATATTGTCAAATTGTTGCAATCTTTAAAAACTGTTGCCTAAGATCATTTCAAGAGTTTGCATCACTTAGTCAACCAGACCAACGGGGTAAATTCTAGGTGTAATCACACAAGGTTTACGGTAAGCTCATTACACAAGGTATTGGCACCAATATGAAACAAGACTCCACACTTTCGCTAGTTTGCAATGTTCATCACAAGAGATTCCATTCGATAATCGGCAAGTCACAACGAGATGCAAAAAGTCCACATATTGTCTATGCAACTTCATTTGGCCTCATTGTAGCATCGCATTTGTTTTTGTTTGATAAAGAGCACTATTCAAGTCATCGGTATTGATCATAACCGATACTCAAATTTACATAAGAACAGCCACAATCACATAGAAGGGGTGGCAAAATTTTTGGAGGGGTTAAAACCCATTTCTATTAAAAAACAAGGAGCTATAAGCTCAAACATCCACAAAAAAATATCAAAACACAATTAAAGCATAAAACCCCAATATATACAAAAAGTAGTCACAATAGGTAGGTATATAAATACCTCACCCCACCACAAAAAAAAGCAGTTGTCCTCAAATGAAACAAAATAATAATAACAAGTCTATGAACAAGATAGAGAGGGAGGTAAAGAAGGGTCCTCTCTACACAATTGCTCCATCTGTCGGGGCATCAGTGCCCAGTGTAACCTCAAAAGTGGCTCCACTAGACCCAGCCATGATGGTGTCGCTCAAGGAGGTCTGTCGGGTGGTCTCGAACATCGCATTCTCCAAGTCAGCCAAATCATCATATACTGTGGCATCTTGCTCCTCAAGCTACTACACATCAGTCTCCGCGTTTGATACATCATCTGCCACATCCTCCATAGGTACATCTCCGGTGGTAGCCGGAGGCATCTCAGAACTGCCCGACACACCCTCAGTCTCAGCTACCTCAAATAAAGAAGTGAAGTTCGTAGACTTTAGATAGTCCACGTCCTTTCTCAAGTCTGCAACCTCAGGTTTTAAAGTCGTCATCTCTGAAATAGCCCTCTATCGATGCTCACAAGTCTCTACTCTTGCTGTGAGAGCATCAATAGATGTCCGGAGGGGTGTCAGTGCAGCTAGGTTGGCCCTCTCAACCATCCTCGGTACCTCAGCCTCCAATCGGGTAGCTCATACATCAGCAGAATGGACTAAGTGCCCCATCTTCAGGATCATGGCCCGCGTAATCCTAGCGGGATGGGAAGCAGTAGAAGCACCAGGAATCTGGGAGGAAGTGGAAGCAGGTGTACCTGAAGGCCCGGAGGCCAGAGTAGGCAATGATGCCTCTTCAAGTATCGTCTCAACATCAACCTCCAGGGATGTGTCCACCAGAGCTGCTCTCTTCCTGTCTTCCTTCTACTGTGTGTACTCGACCTATATATGTCGGATGTATGTGAAGGATGTGGGGGTGACCTTGATGTACCTCTTCTCGTCACGAGGAACTCCCATACGCCGGTATAGCTCTGTGTTCAGGACCGGGAAAGGAAGGGACGTCTGGCGTTGCTTGGCCCCCAAAGACATCCCCTGCCCAATAATAAATCCCAATTTGAGCTGCTTCTTAGCTCTGATCGATCTTAGACAGGCTGCCTTTGCATGGCAGAGGATGGACTCATTTTGTGAAGGCATGATGGAACTGTTGATGAATCTGAACTAGTACTGTGCAGCTATATTCAAGTCCATCTTTTCTATCTAGACTCCAGCCTCAATCAACCTCGGGGTGGTATCAGAAATAAGGGGGAAAGCTAGCCCTTTAGGTAATCCAGGGATTGAGTTGTCGCCAGACCCTCATACTCGTGCTCGAATCCTGTAGCTCTGTCAAAAATAGCATTGATGTGATCGATGTTGCACCCACTCCATCGGACAAAGACAGACGTCACCGGTCTGAAGGCACTAGCCTTTTTCTTCCCCTGAAAAACTAGATCACCATAAGCAAAATAAAACTCACGGACCCAGGTGGGGATATATGGACCTCGGGGCCTGGTGAAGATATCAAATTTGTGCCACCGGAGTGTCCAATAATAGAGGGTACTTGCCCTCTAAGCCCTCTGTGGAAAACAACTTCTCCTCTAGAATCGTCCTCAATCCCTCAGCCTTTAGCTGGTTGGGTAGCCGGAAAGGAGGAGCCTGAACCGGTGGCACTGGAACCACAGTCGGTGCCAGAGCTGGCACTGTATCAGCAGCAGGAGGGGTGGCCTCTAAGACTCTAGATGAATCTTGGCGAGACCTAGCACGAATTTCTGCTCACCGGGATTGCAGAGGTTGGTCATCCTCTGGCTCGAGTTATATGAAGTTAAAAAGTGAGGGAATGTGAAAGAGTTTGAAATTTTTAACATTTGGCCTTTTAAAAACCATTTAGTTCGCACCCTTTCAGCAATATCATTTTTCTTCACCGAACCACTCGGCGTCGCCGAGTGGTTAGTTACCTCACCGAGTTTTACAGGACCTCAATTTAACTTGGGGGTCCAAACGACAGACAAAGTCAGGATCTCCAACCTGTTCGGCGATTCGCCGACTTATCCATGGGTCCAATGAGTTTTACAGACTCCATATTTTGGTTTTTTGAGTCCAACGGCGGTCCAGGTCGGGCTCGCCGACCTCTTCGGCGAGTCACCGACTGGATTTGCTCGCCAACCTGCATATGTCAAACACATTTCACTTTTTAACCTGCACAATCAACACACGATTATTCCATGCTTGCATTTCTTCATTCTTTCAGCTCGCTTTGTTCCTTTTTGCAAATGAGTGTCCTTGCTTTGTTCCTCAATCCATATACTTGGAAATCAAGGATTTTACATCAATTATTGGCACAAAATAAGCATTTGAGGACACTAAATCTATAGAAATAAAGTCATAAATGAGTCCAAATCTCGGACTCATCAGATGTGCACCTGATGTGTTTCATTTGTGTCCTATTTTGAAATGCAATTTTCTCTCCTTGTGGGTTTTCGTTTAATCGTTTTAGCACAAATATGCCTCTATTTGTCATTTCTTGTTGCTCTTCTTCTATTTTGGGTATTCATTACATTACCTTTAAATTTAATGTTTGAACCACAACTATGATTTGTTTAGAAGAATGGCTACTACATCAGCTTACCTGATTCAAGATCAGAATATAAATACAAATTTCTAACAATTAGAAAATAAATTGGTGTGATATTGTATACTATTTTGCATTCCTAGCACCCTTTTCTCATGTACACATTCACTGTTTTTGTATTGAATTTTTTATTTTGTTAAATTAAATGTAGTCATCGACGTATCAGCCAAAAATCCCAACGAGGGATTATGTTGAAGTGGAAGAGATGCCAGAACTGATCTTTTATGATCAGGCCAGTTGTGTATCTTTTCCCCTTGTGTTGCATCTTCTAACTCAGCAAAGCCATGATATATCAGCTGGACGGATGACAGTGTTCTAGATTTTTAATTGATTGGAACACCTATCCATTCAAAACATTGATGGACACTACTTAGAACTAAAGGATCATCCGCAACCCTTTGAGAATTGCTAAATATATGTTTGTCGTAGTCATCAGTCAGACACTTCCTAAATCTGTTAATGCTTTTCTATTTTGTTTTTCTAAATTCTGTTTCAGAATGATTGAATGAATTGTTTTTAATAGTCATTTTCTAGACCTTCTCAAGTTGGGATTACTGCATCTTTTGTCTATCTTTTATTTTTAAAATGGTAATATGCCAAGACACATTCCCAACCTCCATGAACGAAGTGATCTCTACACTTTTTTATCATTTATTGATAGATTGGAAAAAATGGGACTACGGTTGATTGAACCTTGCATCTAGAGAATATAAATGTAAAACCCCAAATATTTTTGAGCTAGGACTCAAAACAATTCTTTGTTGTGAGTAAGATTTTACCGAGGAATTTAAATTTTCTTAGGTGTAAAGGTCATTAGATGTAGCACCTCGAGTTCCAAAAAGAACTAGAGAGAAATATATTCAAGTCATCCGTAAGTTCTTTTAAGTTTTAAGTCAACTTTAAATGACCATAACTTTTAGCAATGATTAAGGTGGCCCATCAATATCGAATCGAAGATCTTTGAGTCCTCTTTCCAACTCCACCGAGTTTGATAAAATCAAAACTCGGATGAGGGAGATATGTTCGTTTGAGTGCATCCTCTCAAGATAGGGCCTATCCACCCGAACTAAGGAGGGGTAGTTTAGTCTTTTCTTTACCCAACTTAATCTAAACGTGAATTACACCCAATTAAGGGTCTAAACTGATTAGAATTAGTTTCATTCATCCCCCAAAACGTTTAAGGTTTTAGAGAGAAGATCCATGAGGAGAAAAAGTCCAAAGTTTCAAGTGTTCATCCAATATTTCGCGAAGAACATAGTTCTTTGAGGTATGTCAGCTCTTATAGTGTTGGTTTCGTTCACCCACACTCCAATCATGTGATTTTTACCCGTAATTTTGTGTTGGGTTTTAAAAGGTGTGAATGGAAAATGAAGAGTTGCGACTTTTAAGAAGTGTTGCAACTTTTATGAAGAGTTGTGATTTTTATGAAAAGTTGTGACTTTTATGAAGAGTTGCGACTTTTATGAAGAGTTGTGACTTTTATGAAAGGTTGTGACCTTTTCGAAAGATTGTGACTTTTCCAAAGGTTTGTGGCTTTTCCGGTAAGGCACAATAAGAACCTTTTCACAATACCCTTTGTTTTCTATAAATTGAGGGATTTCCTCTCATTTTAGTTGAACGAATTTTTCTGAACTTCTTCTACTACTACTAAATCTAGTATTTTAAGTGTATTTTACTGTCGTTGAGTGATTCGCTGACACCGTGATTTTAGGTTCCGATACACTGGTGAGTAAGATCGTTCTATCCTGAGAGGATATATTCTATTAGCCTCGGGTACTTGAGGGGAATAATTTCTTTAAGGAGAACACTGTGCATTCAGTGGACTCGATTTTCTTTCTTTGAGAAAAATATTTTTATATTGTTTCTAATTTCTTATCTATTTCTGATTCTATTTTCTCTACTAGTTTTAATTTTCTAGTTTGAAAATACTCTTTAACCTTTGTTGTTTCTTACCAAGTTCTTCAAAGTTTTGTTCTAAGTATCTTAGGAATACAAGATGAACGACAATCTTAAGGAAATTATTATACTATTGGTATTTCTTGTATTCTACTGATTAAGGGAAACATATCATAGATGTAGAAGATTAATGCACTACTTCTCCAGAATTTGGTGTCTTGTTTATCAAGGTTGAAGTGAGAATGTACCAAAAAAATTGGTGGTATTTCGGTTAAAGATTACACTAGGTAACCTTCTTATTATTTATCTAAGGAGGAAAATAGTTTCTGAAAGTTATCAGTTTTGATATTTATCATGTATGTCTTTGGAAGAAGATATGCAAACCATATTATTTTTGAATGAATTTTCCTTGGCAAAAAGTGTTGCCTTCAAAATTCTTTAGTTTGCAGAATGAGAGATGCACATTTTTGTTTGATAAAATAGTTTGTCAAAATGTTATAGTTGGAAGGCTATTTGAAAAGAAATCTATGTGATAATCTAAGAATATGTTTAATTCTATTTGGAGACCAAAGAAAAAACTTTTGTACTTTTGTATTCCATGTGAAATTTGATTGTGTCTGATTTTTGTAGACTAAAACTTTTGTAGTTTTCTACTCTGAATAAATTAGACTATGATATTGGTTTGAAGAATATGAAAACTTCACATAATAAGTCAATGTGATACTTTTGACTTTCTATAAACTTCACTGTTATATAAATAAATTGTACAAAAAAATTTGTCTTTGTTGCTAGTTTTCTAAATACTAAGTGGTATGTCTATTTGTGATTGAGGAAAAATATCAGTGACTTAGAGTTTGTAACTTTGTGTCTCTATGGAATGAACTTTGACATTGTGTAAGATTGTCAAAGAGAATTGAAGCACTATTATTCTTTTGTTGAATAATATTTTCAAAAGAGGTTTTGTGTTGCCAATGACACTTTGATAGCATGAGAAAAAATATATGTGAAAAAACTATTTTCAAATACTGGAAAAACATTTTTAAGATCATATTTAAAATGTGTGTGGGGGGGGAGGGGGGAGGGGGGAGGGGGGGGGAGTCTATGCTTATGACAAAGATAAAATTAGACTTAATGTCTAACTTAAATTTGGAGCACAAGATATGCAATTCGATGATACTTTTGTATTATGTTAGGCCCATAAAATTTTTGGACTATATTTGATATTGTGGTCATTGAGTTTTTCTTTTACTAGTATATGGTATGATTAGTATGAAACTATCAAATTATATGTATACTTGTTCAAAATGATTGAGTTCTTTTATGAAAAAGTGTCACTTAAAATGATGTGACTTTTCATGAAAAGATATGTCTATTAAATATAACTATTTGTATAGACATGCATATTGGTGAATAGTCATTTGTCATGTTTTGTAAAAGAATCATTTGGACTATATTGCCTTTATTGGACTTGATGAAACTTTGTTCATGGGTAGTTCTATAACAATCAAATTGAAAGTTATGGAAAGGTTCTTCCAAAAAGGACATTTGACAAGGTGATGACTCTAAACAATATTTGTAACACACAAAATTGTAAAAAATAGGAACAAAATATTTGTGACAAAAGGCTACCTCATGGAGAGCTTTTCAAACTCAATATTTTTATTTGTTCCTACTTGTTTGAGTAAAACTGTTTGTGACATGAACACTTGGGGCATGTCAATTACAAAACCTTGTAAGGAAAACCTAATCAACTTAGAAGTTTTGTCTAACTTTGAGTGAAATAAATAAAAATGTCCAGTTTGTGTGGAATCTAAGTATGCTGAGCATTCTTATAAATCTGTTGAAAGGAATTCTAATCCCTTAGAGTTGATTTACACTGACATTTGTGATATGAGGTCAACACCAACTCGTGGTGGAAAAAAGTATCTCATAACTTTCGTTGACAATTGTATTAGAAATGACTATGTCTATTTGCTGAATTGTAAGGATGAAGCAATAGAAATGTCTTGACAATATAATATTGAAGTCGAAAATCAGTTGGGAAAAAGAAAAGAAGTGATAGGGATGGAGACTATAAATCTCCTTTTGCAGAAATATGTTTGAAAAATTGATCTATCTATCAAACTGCATTCCTATTCACCTATATTTAATGGAAATGCAGAATGGAAAAAATAATCGAACTTTGAAGAAAATGATGGCTCCATTACTTATAAGTTCAGGTTTACCACAAAACTTGTATGGAGAAGCTATCCTTAGAGCAAAAGGGAACAACAAAAAGTTGTTTTTTCAGAAAGAAAGCAATAAAAAGTTTTGTTTGTTCAGGACACAATCTATTCCATATGAGAAATGAAAAGCAAGGAAATTCAACTTGAAATATTTCAAAGTGTGGGGTGTCTAGCCAAAGTCCAAGTTCCTATTCCTAAAAGGATTAAAATATGACCTATGATTGTGGACTGTAAAATTTGACTTGAGTAGTCTAGTGAAGGATCTAAAAGACCTTGGAAAGAAAAAATGAGAATGTACTTAATAATGAAATTCAGAGGCGTAGTAAATGTCAAAGGATATCTACTTCCTTCGAATATGATTTTGCATCATTTCTTGTGTCTTCTATAGACTCATCCTTTTTGGAAATATGGTGTCAATAGTAAGATTGATTCAATCTTGAGCAACCATGTTGGAAGTTAATTGATTTTCTTCTAGAAAATAAACCTTTGGGTTCAAAGTGAATCTTCAGAAGTAAAATGAAAGTTGATGGAAATATTGACAAATACAAAGCAAGACTTTTTGTCGATTGTTGTAGACCAAAATAAAGTTTTGATTTTGTCGACACATACTCGCAAGTAACTAGAATTACATTCATTCGAATGTTAATTGCATTAGTTGTGGTATATGACCTCCAAATTCATCAAATGAATGTGAAAACAATTTTCATAAATAGAGAATTGGAGGAAGAAATTTACATGGAACAGCCCGAGGGTTTTGTGGTTCCTGGTAAAGAAAAAAAGTGTGTGAACTTGTTAAGTCACTTTATAGACTAAAATAAGCACCCAAACAATGACATAAGAAATTTGACCAAACTATGTTAGTAAATGGATTTAAGAATGATGGAAGTGATAAATGTGTTTACATTAAAATCACAAGGTCATTGTTTGTTTGTATAATTGTGATATGTTGATCATCAGTAGAGACATAAATGCTACTAAACATATGCTAGAAAGCAACTTTGATATGAAAGATTGTGGAGTTGCTGATGTGATCTTAGGAATAAGAATCCTTAGAACTCAAACATGTTTAGCATTGTCACAGTCTCATTACACTGAAAAGGTACTTGACTAGTTCAAATATTTGGATTTTAATATTGTCAAGACTCAAATAATGTGTGCTTTGAACTTCAAAAGAATGAAGGTGAAAGTGACTCACAGTTAGATTATGCTAGAGTATTGGGAAGTATGATGTATATAAAAAAGTGTACGCGATCAGATATAGCATGTGCTATTAATAAATTGAGTCAGTTCACTAATAATCCCAATCAAACTCATTGGATGACAACGAAAAGAGTTTTGGGGTATTTAAAACATACTCGAAACTATGACTTGCATTATACAAATATCCTACAGTATTGAAAGGATAGAGTGATGCAAATTGGATCATCGGGATCAAATGAAGTAAAATCCACGAGTGGATATGTATTTACTCTTGGTGGAGGAGCAGTCTCTTCGAAATCTTCCAAAAAGACATGTATCGCTAGCTCTACAATGAT
This sequence comes from Solanum okadae, assembly GCA_036553675.1. Lineage (NCBI taxonomy): Eukaryota > Viridiplantae > Streptophyta > Magnoliopsida > Solanales > Solanaceae > Solanum > Solanum okadae. Next base: position 31,068,231 of record CM071678.1, read on the forward strand.
CTCTGAGCTAGGTGTTTTAGATAAGGTCGGTGAACAAGTTGAAAGACTCTAAAATTTCTTGATAGATATTATTTTTGGCCCAAACCTTTGGCATCAGTATGCATACACTTTGATAGTTAAGATAAGATGCAATAGGTAGGGCATGAAACATGATGTATAATGAAAAGTCTCGTCATATAAGACATAGACATGATACCGTTAGAAAATTACTCTCTAGTGGAATTATCACAATTGACTATGTAAAGTCAAAGGATAATGTGTCGGATCCACTCACAAAAAAGCCTAACGAGAGAGAGAGATGAAAGATCATCTAAGGGAATGGGTTTACGACTAAGGACAAGTCATCATGGTGGTAACTCTATCTAGCAGACTGGAGATCCCAAGAGCTAGATTCAAGGAAAAAAAAGTTGTGATTGACGGTTCGGCATTGTCAACCAACTCAATCCATTCACATGATGAAGACAATGCTCAGGAACAAGGATACAACATTAGGCTTTTTAATGAGTTAATAAAGCTTAAAGTTTTTAATGATTCGCTAAGTTTGACAGATTTGACCAAATAGTGTATCTACACGATAACACGTTTAGAAATCACCTTTGTGAGTGTGAAGTGTAAGCCGTTTCAAAGAGGTTGATTGTCAAAAGAACATCTCTCTATACACTCATGAAACTAGGAGGTGTTCATGGCTGAAACGAACACAACCGTAAGAACCATAAACGGTAAAGGGTTAATTGTGTGACATATGGTTTTCTAGGTATACACCAAAGTTTGACGGTTCAAAGATATCGCATCTACCGATTGGCCGAGTATATCCGACATATGTTCACTACGGAAAGTCCAAGGGGTTTCTTATCCAGATGCAATTAATTCTTGCTTGTAAAGTACACATACTTGTCTGTTTCTTTGCCTTGGAGTCATTCCCCATTCATGCGGGGGATTGTTGTATTTTAAAAGGTCTGAATGGAAAATGAAGAGTTGCGACTTTTATGAAGAGTTGTGACTTTTTTGAAAAGTTGCGACTTTTATAAAGAGTTGTGACTTTTATGAAAAGTTGTGAATTTTATGAAAAGTTGTGACTTTTATGAAAGGTTGTGACCTTTTCGAAAGATTGTGACTTTTTCAAAGGTTTGTGACCTTTCCGGTAAGGCACAATAAGAACATTTTCACACTACCCTTTGTTTTCTATAAATTGAGGGATTTCCTCTCATTTTAGTGAACGGATTTTTCTGGACTTCTTTTACTACTACTAAATTTATTATTCTAAGTGTACTTTACTGTCGTTGAGTGGTTCGCCGACACTGTGGTTTTAGGTATCGATACACCGGTGAGTAAAATCATTTTATTTTGGGAGGATATAATCCATTAACCTCAGGTACATGAGGGAAATAATTTCCTTAAGGGAACACTGTGCATTCAGTGAGCTCTATTTTCTTTCTTTGAGAAATATATTTTTATATTGTTTCTAATCTGTTTCTGATTCTATCTTCACTACTAGTTTTAATTTTGTAGTTTGAAGATACTCTTTAACCTTTGTTGTTTCTTACCAAGTTCTTCAAAATTTTGTTCTAAGTATCTTAGGAATACAAGATGAACAACATTTTGTTCTTGAGGTTGAATTTTTTTCTTCTTTACCTTCCACTCTCATGTTTCCCCACCCACGTCAAGCTCTGTTCCTCCCCATTTTTGTTTTTTTAGTTTTCTTCTTCAGTCAATTTCCATTCTTCTAATGATTTTTTTTCTCTAAAAAGTTATATTATTTTCTAAACGTTGTTGTGTTAGTGATAACAAAACTAAATATTTTTTAAAGGAAATTCTAAATTTTGAATGTATCATCAATTAATTTATCTTCTTTTCATATAACTTAAAAACTAGAAATAATAGTTTTGAAAGAATCAATAAATTCCTCAAAAATTGAAAGAGCTTGATTGAAATTCGGATAAAAATTCTAAATGATACCTCCTAATCATCTTGAAATCTAATGAGTTTTTCAAATTGTAAAAAAAAGTTTAGAAAAAGGTTTAAAATTGAAGAGACTTAAACTAATAATAGTAAACAAAAAGGGCCGAATTGTGGTAAAAATGGTATATTTAAAGTGAGAAGTTTTAATGGAGATGACAATGAATATTTGAAGAATAAAGAAGAATGAAAGCGGAAAAATAACAAAGAAAAAAGTTAAAATAATATGGAAAACAAGAAATTATATGTTACAACAAAATACCTATAAAAATTACGTTACATTCATTATTTTAGGTTGCTCACGTTCTTTAAAGAGAGTGCATACACTATGTCAGGTAGACAAAAAATGATGTAATAATATCTATTCAAGATTGTTTAGGGGAGGTAATAGGATGTCCTCATAGTTACAATATCTTTTTGAAAATTTGAGACAACTTCAGGTATCACTTTATGTCTTTTCTCTTTATTTTAACAAATTTATTATGAATTGTGATCACCCAACCATGAGTAGCTAAATCCACAACTAGGGTTGTAGGAACCATGAGTGATCAATAACATAGACCTAATATTTATGTAATTTTTGAATAGTTTTCATGTATTTATTGTTGATCTCTTTGCTTTATTTGATTTTAAACGGTGTGCAACATTAGAACCCGCCTTAATCCTACTTTCCTGACCAAGGAAGTAATGATGGGAAAAGAGATTAAACAACAGAGATTTGGCGTGATAATTGGTCGTCTAATAGCCTAAACCTAGAGTGTGAAGGCTAATATTGGGTCAATGGTAAGGGTTAGTAAAACACACACTCGTAGACCGACCAAGTTGTGTGGTGAAATTTCCTATATGGATGACCAATCACTTAGGAGATACCTAATTTACCTATTTTGCATGTTAAACATTAGATATGGTAAACATTATAAGGTTTACTACGTTAAGAATTTGTGGGGAACACATACACCCTAGTTTCATCTTCTATTGATTTTACAAAACATTTAATCATGTTTACTTGGTTATTTGTTACCGAATTCAATCAATTAATATTATGTGTTACAAATCCCCCCTTTTTATGGAAATAATTTGACTAAAAGTACAATCAACAATTAATTAGCCTTGGAAATGTGAAAGTATGCCTGAAAAATGGTGAGACTATACGTAACACTTCCATAACTAATTACAAAGGTTCTCATAAAGTTTTTTCAGAAAAATATTTTGGGTATCCCGAGGCGTCAGATCAATGGGCTAATACACACAAAAAATCATGAAAGTCGTGTGATTCCTAAAAGTTGGCTTAATGTGAAAATAAGCCTGAAAAATGGTGAGACTGTACGTAACTCTTCCTCATCTCATTAAAAAATCCTTAATTACTAAAAGTTGGCTTATAAATATGTGAAACATGTCTGGAAAAAAAAGCAGTGAGACTGTACGTAATACTTCCCTAACTCAGTATAGAGGAACTAATAAAGTTTCTTTAAGAAAATAATGGTTGTTGCTCCGAGGCGCCAAATCAATGGGCATGCAAGGGAAAAATCAACAAAGTCGTGTAATTCATGAAAGTGGCTTGTAAATGAGAATATATGCCTGAAAAAAGGTGGGACTGTACATAACGCTTCTCCAACTCACTATGGACGTTCTCATAACGTTTTTTCAAAAAACTTTTGGGTGCTCAAAGGCGCCATATCTATGGGCAAGTCCACACAACAAATGAAGAAAGTCGCCTAATTCATATAAGTTGGTTTGTAAAATGCGAAAAAAAATTTTGAAGAAAAAGGTGGGACTGTCCAAAATGCTTCCCTAACTATTTACTGAGGTCCTCATTAAGTGTTTTTAGAAAAATATTTTGGGTACTCCAAGAAGTCATATACATGAACTAATACACACTAAAAATCAAGAAAATCACGTAATTTCTAAAAATAGTTTGTAAATGTGAAAATATTCCTGAAATAATGGTGGGACTGTACATAATGATTCCCCAAATCATTACGGAGGTCCTTATAAAGTTTTTTAGAAATTCTTTTTTAGGTGCTCAGAGGCGCCAGATCAATGGGCTAATACACATGAAAAATCAAGAAAGTCGTGTAATTCCCAGAAGTTGGCTTGTGAATGCATAAATATGCCTGAAGAAAATGAAGGGACAGTAAGTAACGCTTCCTCAACTCATTACAAAGGTCTTTATAAAGTTTTTTTAAGAAAAATCTTTTTGGGTGCTCCGAGGCGCTAGATCTATGGGCTAATACACACGAAAAATCAAGAAAGTCATTTGATTCCTAAAAGTAGCTCGTAAATGTGTAAATATGCCTGAAAAAAAGTTAGGACTACACGTAACGCTTTCCCAACTCATGACAGAGGTCCTCATAAAAAAAATTCAGAAAAGTTTTCTTAGTGCTCTGAGGCACCAAAACCATGGGCTTATACACACCAAAAACCAAGAATGTCACGTATTTCCTAAAAGTTGACTTGTAAAAGCGAAAATATGACTGAAAAAAATGATGAGATTGCACATAACGCTTCCCTATCTCATTCCAGAGGTCCTCATAAATGATTTTCATAAAAATATTTTGGGTTCTCTGAGGTGCCTTATCCGTGGGCTAATACACAAAAAAAATCAAGTCGCATAATTCCTAAATGTTGGTCTGTAAATGCGAAAATATGCCTAAAAAGAATGGTACTATGACATTACGTAATGCTTTTCCAACTCATTATGGAGGTCCTCATGAAGTTTTTTTAGAAAATTTTTAGGTGTTCCGAGGCGCCAAATCTATGGGCTAATATACACAAAAAACCAAGAATGTCACGTAATTCCTAAAAGTTTGCTAGAAAATAAGAAAAAATGATGGGACTGTACGTAACGCTTCCCGAACTCATTACGAAGGTCCTTATAAATGTTTTCATAAAAATATTTTAGGTGCTCCGAGACGTCTGATCCATGGGTATTATACACACGAAAACCAATAAAGTCGCGTAATTTCTAAAAGAGGCTTGTAAATTAGAAAATATGCCTAAAAACAGTGGGACTGTACATAACCCTTCCCCAACTCATTACGAAAGTCCTTATAAAGTTTTTTCAGAAAACAATTATGGGTGTCCCGAGGCGCCAGATTAATGGGCTAATACACATGAAAAACTAAGAAAATCGCATAATTTTTAAAAGTTGGCTTTTAAATGTAAAAATATGCCTGCAAAAGTGGTGGGACTGTACGTAATGCTTCCTCAACTCATTACGGATGTCCTCTTAAAAGAATTCAAAAAAATGGGCTAATACACACGAAAAGTCAAGAAAGTCACTTAATTCCTAAAACTTAACTTGTAAATGCGAAAATATGCCTGAAAAAAATGGTGGGACGTTACATAACACTTCCTCAAATCATTACGAAGGTCCTCATAAAGGTTTTTCAGAAAAATATTTCGGGTACTCTGAGGCGCCTCATCCATGGACTAATACACACTAAAAACTAAGAAAGTCACGTAATTCCTAAAAGTTGGCTTGTAAATGCAAAAATATGCCTGAAAAATATGATAGGATTGTTGTAACGCTTCTCCAACTCATTAAGGGGTCCTCATAACGCTTTTTCAGGAAAAAATAATTTTGGGTGCTCTAATGCGCCAAATCAATGATCTAATACACAAGAAAAATCAAAAAAATTGCGTAATATCTAAAAGTAGGCTTGTCAAGGTTTTTACATGCCTAAAAAATGATGGGACTGTATGTAATACTTCCCCAACTCATTACAGAGGTCTTCATAATATTTTTTTTAAAAAAAAAATTGGTACTCCGAGGCACCAATTACATGGGCTAATACACACGAAAAATCAAGAAAGTCGTGTAATTCCTAAAAGTTGGTTTGTAAATGTGAAAAATGCCTGAAAAAATAGTGGAATGTTACATAACGCTTCCCCAACTCATTACGGAAGTCCTCATAAAGTTTTATTCGAAAACATTTTTGGGTACTCTAAGGCACCACATCCATGGGATAATTCAAAGGAAAAACCAAGAAAGTCGTGTGATTCCTATCATTCCTAAAAGTTTGTTTGTAAATGCGAAAAATATGTCTGAAGAAAAGTGGTATTGTATGTGCTTCCCTAACTTATTAAGGAGGTCTCCATAAAGTTTTTCACAAATATTTTTTTGGTGCTCCAAGACGCTAGATCCATTGGCTAATACACAAAAAAAAAACGAAGAAAGTCGCGTAATTCCTAAAAGTTGGCTTGTAAATGTAAAAATATGCCTGAAAATGGTGGGACTGTATGTACCGCTTCCCCAACTCTTTAAGGAGTTCATCATAAAGTTTTTTCAGAAAGAAATTTTGGGTGCTCTGAGGCGCCAGATTCTACACACGAAAAAACAAGAAAGTCGCATAATGTCACGCCCCGAGCCTACACTCTGATGGGACTGGCATTTGAGAACCATTGCTGGCCCCAAACGAACCCGTGGCCTAGCTTACTTACTCAGCGGAAGACTTTTACTCAACAAACTTAAGTCTATGTAATAAACTAGAATGTTATAAAGGAATATTCAACTGGCCAATAAGGAAAACTGAAGTCTCAAAACATAAGCCAATAACAAGGTAAAGACATATGAACTAACTACTGTGTATCTATGAAGCCTTTAATAACTGAGATGGATGTCGGGACAAGACCCACGACATCCTAATGAACTAAATACTAAAAGCAATAAAAGGGATCCTAGGGAAGCAAGGAGGCTCACAAATAACTCTGAATACTCAACTGGATCAACGAAGTGCTGGATGCTGATCCTGATTACCTGTATCTGCATCATAAAAAGATGCAGGACAAAAGGCATCAGTACATTGAATGTACGAGCATGCGAGGGGAATACTAAATAAGACATAAGCTTAAAAGGAACTGAAAGAACAAATCTGGTCTTAACTCAACTCAACTCAACTCAATTGAACTCATTTCAATATAAAGTAACAACACAAATGCAATATAAAGAAAAGCTTTTAAATCATGGATAGCAACTATGTGTATTTAGAAATACAATAAGACTGTGTGTATGCAAAGATACAATATAAACTTTGAAATGTATATAAAAATATAAAATATTGTTATGGGAGTTTCTCTAACCGACAACCATCACTTAAGAGTTATTGTGATGATACAACGTTTTGTCTCACGCTGCCAGGGCCGTGTTATACCTTGCCAAGGGTATAGAACCTAACTACTAAGTGCATCTACTAGTTTATGCTAAAAAACACTAAGGAATCATCTAAAAAGTATGACTATTTTCTACCCAAGGTGGCTACATGGTTTATGGGGGTTGGGAGTTGTCTGAACTCTCCCCCATATTAGTGCTCAATACTATTCCCAAAATATAATACTAGCTCTTATGCTTAAAAACATACTTCTTTCTGTGGTTTGAGATAATTGCTCAAAACTTAGCTCAAAGGCTCCTCTTGGAAATCAAAGTTTCCTATCTTGCTTAATTGTGAAAGCATTTACTCTTTACTGAAAACTAGTTCAAAGGCTCTTTTGGAAATCAAGGTTTCCTTTTCTTGTTTAACTGTGTAAAACATTTTACTCTTTGCAAATACATAGTCCCGATATACTCTTTTGAAGAAATGAACTTCAATATTTACTCTTTACTGAACTCAAAACTCAAGTCTTAAAACAAATTTAAAACATTTGTAAAAGCCTCTTGGAAAACTATATGGACTTCTCTTGATTTGACTCTTAATTTCTCTTGACTTGATTCTGAACTTTTCTTGAATTGAATTATGGATTCAAGGATTGTGATTTGTGATAGGAAAAATCTCATGATGTTTAGGAGTGTTTTTAAATAGTTAAACATGAGGAAATATCAAGAAATTTTTGTCTGGAAGCAAGTTCGCAATGCGAAGATGCATTTAAATATTTGGTCATGAAACAAATTTTGAGGCAGAACGGTCCGTGACCACTCCGCGACGTGGAGAACATTTTTCAAATCCTGAGGAACAGGTCCGCGTCGCGAACTTGGTACCCAAATTTGTTCGACTTGTTACTTTTTCATTTTCTAACCCCAATTTGCCTAAATTCAATTCTTTTTCTCAATTTCACTTTAGATTCAGATACCCAACATATGTACACAAGAATCTAATCAAACACAACTCTAAAACAAACCTTAAACTCTCAAGAACTACTCAATCTCATCCCAAATTCAAGAACGAAAGAAATTCCAGAACACAACTCAAGAACATCAAAGTCTCAATCTTTTAGGACAAAAATCATACTAAAATAATCATGTTTGGTGCATGGGTGAAGGAACCCAATACTATGTGAACTCACATACTTCGTAGGATTGAATCTTTAGCGAAATCCATAACCAAAATCGCAAGAACTTGACGAACCTTGAACTTTTCTTCTCATTTCCTCCTCTTTTCTCTTCTCTTAAAGCCCTAGAGTAATTCTCAATTGTGTAAACTGAACTAACTCAGTTTAGACCCCAAATAATTTACTAAAAATGGATTTAATTAATTGGGTAATGAAAAGACCAAAATACCCCCTTTAAAATCCGGTTGACTTTCCTTATCTAGACAACCCGACTTCAATGGACATATCTCCCTCATACAAACTCAAAATCGCGTAAACTTGCTGGCGTTGGAAAGATAATTCAAAGATCTTTCCTACGGTATCTTGTAGCACACCTAACTCATCCTGAGCTAGTAGTTATGTTCGTTTGAAGTTTACCAAAAACTCATACTTAACTTAATTTTGTCGAATTTCCAAATTTTCATTCTTTCCAAAAATGATTCTTTCTAATTCTAGCTCTTTGTAGTTGCGGGGTGTTACACGTAATTCCTAAAAGCATCTTGTAAATGCAAAAATATACCTGAAAAAATTGTGAGACTTATGTAATGCTTTCCCAAATGATTACATTCCTCATAAAGTTTGTTTAGAAAAAAATTGATGCTCTAAGGCACCATATCCAAGGCATTAGCACACGAAAAACCAAGAAAGTTGTGTAATTCCTAAAAGTGGCCTGTAAATGCGAAAATATGTCTGAAAAATGGTGGGACTGTATGTAACGCTTCCTCAAATTATTATAGAGGTCCTTGTAAAAATAATTTATAAAAAAAGTTTGGGGGCTCTGAGGCGCCAGATCCATGGGCTAATACACATGAAATCTAAAGAAAGTCGTGTAATTCCTAAAAATTGACTTGTAAATGTGAAAATATGCTTGAAAAATATGGTGGGACCGTACGTAAAACTTCTCAACTAATTATAGAGGTCCTCATAAGGTTTTTTTAGAAAAAAATGTTGGGTGCTTTGAGGCACCATATTCATGGGCAAATATACACGAAAAATAAAGAAAGCCGTTTAAATCTTAAAGTTGAATTGTACATATGAAAATATGCTTAAAATGGTGGGAATGTAAGCAGCGCTTTTCCAACTCATTATAGAGGTCCTCATAAAGTTTTTTTTAAAAAAAAAAAATTGGGTGCTCCGAGGTGCCATATAAATGGGCTAGTAGATACAAAAAAACTAAGAAAGTTGCGTAATTCCTAAAATTTAACTTGTAATTTCCAAATTATGTTGAATTAATAGTGGGACTATAAGTAACGCTTCCCCAACTCATTAAGGATGTCCTCATAAAAAAAATTGGTGCTTTGAGGCGCCAAATCCATGAGCTAATACACATGAAAAACAAAGAAAGTCACGTAATTCCTAAAAATTGACTTGTAAATGCGAAAATATGTCTGAAAAAATGGTGTACGTAACACTTCCCCCAATTATTATGGAGGTCCTTATAAAGTTTTCTTAGAAAAACAGTTAGGGTGCTCCGAGGCGCCAGATACATTGGTAATACGCACGAAAAACCAAGAAAATCGCGTAATTCCTATAACTAGCTTTTAAATGTGAAAATATGCCTGGAAAAAAAATGGCGGGACTATACATAACGCGCCTCCAACTCATTACGAAAGTCCTCATAAAAAAATTTCAAATTTATTTTAGGTTATTCAAAGCGCCAGATCAATGGGTAATACACAAGAAAACCAAGAAAATCACGTAATTCCTAACAGTTGGCTTGAAAATGCGAAAATATGCCTTAAAAGGGGTGGGATTGTACGTAACACATCCCCTACTCATTATAGAGGACATCATAAAAAAAAATGAAAAACATTTGGGTTCTCTGAGGTGTCAAATGAATGGGCTAATACACACAAAAAACCAAGAAAGTCGCGTAATTCCTAAAAGTGGCTTGTAAATGTGAAAATATGCATGAAAAAATGGTGGGACGGTACGTAATGCATCATCAACTCATTACATAGATCCTTATAAAGTTTTTTAGAAAACATTTTTGGCTTCTCTAAGGCATCAGATCCATGGGCATAAATACACAAAAAACCAAGAAAGTAGCATAATTCCTAAAAGTTGACTTGTAAATGTGAAAATATGCCTGAATAAATGGTGGGACTGTACGTAACACTTTTCCAACTCATTACAGAAGTCCTCATAAGTTTTTATCAAAAAAAATTGGGTGTTGTGAGACGTCAGATCATGGGCTAATACACATGAAAAACGAACAAAGTCATGTAGTTTCTAAACATGGTGTTTAAATGCGAAAATATGCCTGAAAAAATGGTAGGACTATACTAAAGTTTCCCCAACTCATTATGGTGGTCCTGATAAAGTGGTTTTGGTAAAAACAAATTGGATGCTCCGAGGCACCAGATTAATGGGCTCATACACACGAAAAAATAAGGAAGTTGTGCAATTCCTAACTGTGGCTTGTAAATGCAAATTTATGCCTAAAATGATAAGACGGTACATAACTCTTCTCCAACTAATGACCTCATAAATGTTTGGGTGCTCCGAAGCTCTAGATTCATGGGTTAATACACACGAAAAAAATAAGAAAGTCGAATAATTCTCAAAAGTTGGCTTGTAAATGCGAACATATGCCTGAAAAAAATGGTGGGACTTTATGTAACACTTCTCCAACTCATTAAGGAGGTCCTTATACATTTTTTTTCAAAAAACAAATTTGGATTTTTCGAGGCGCCAGATCCATGGGTTTATACACAGAAAACCAAGAAACACCCATAATTCCTAAAAGTGGTTTGTAAATATGAAAATATGCCTGAAAAAAATAGTAGGACTGTACTTACGCTTCCCCATCTCATTACAGAGATCCTTATAAAGTTTTTTCAGAAATTTTTTTTGGATGTCCTTAGGCGCCAGATCCATGTGCTAATACACACAAAAAATCAAGATAGTCGCGTAATTTTTAAAAGTTGGCTTGTAAATACAAAAATATGACTGAAAATGGTGGGGTTGTACGTAAAGCCCCAAACTCATTACGCGATACCTCATAATGTTTTTTCAAAAATAATTTTGGGTTCTCCGAGGCGCAGATTCATCGTCTAATACACACGAAATATCAAGAAAGCCGCCTAATTTCTAGAAGTGGATTGTAAATGCGCAAATATGCCTGAAACAAATGGTGGGACAGTACATAACGCTTCCCTAACTCATTACAGATGTCCTTATAAAGTTCTTGCAAAAACAAAATAAGGTGTCCCGAGGCGCCAAATCCATGGGCTCGTACATGAAAACCAAGAAAGTCACATAATTCCTAAAAGTTGCCTTGTAAATGCGAAAATATGCTTGAAAATTAAGATGGGAAGTATGTAACGCTTCTTTAACTAATTACGGAGATCCTCATAAAAAAATCATAAAGATATTTTGGGTACTTCGAGGGCCAGATCAATGAGCTATAATACACACGAAAAACCAAAAAAGTCATGTAATTCCTAAATGTTGCTTCTAAATGCGCAAATATGCCTGAAAAATAGTGGGAGAATATATAACACTTTCCCAACTTATTACAGAGGTCGTTACAAAGTAAATGTGAACATATGCTTGAAAAATGGTGAGACGATATGTAACGCTTCCTCGTCTTATTAAGGAGGTCCTTATAAAGTTTTTTCAGAAAAAAATAATTGGGTACTCAGAGGTGCCAGATTCATGGGCTAATACACAAGAAAAAATAAGAAAGTCGCATAATTCCTAAAAGTATCTTGTAAATGTGAAAATAAGTTTCAGAAAAAATGGAGTTCCTTATAAAATTATTTCATAAAAAATATTTGTGTGATGTGAGGGTCCAAATCGAAGGGCTAATACACACAAAATACCAACAAATTCGTGTAAATTTCTAAAATTGGATTGAAGATGCGAAAATATGACTGAAAAAAATGATAAGACTGAAAGCAACGCTTCCCCAACTTATTAAGCAGGTCCTTATAAAGTTTTCTCATAAAATAACTAAAGGTGCTCCGAACCCCAAATCCATGGGCATTACAAATGAAAAACCAAAAAAGTTGCGTCATTCCTAAAAGATGGCTTGTACATGAAAATATACCTGAAACAAACAGTGGGACCGTACGTAACACTTCCTCAACTCATTAAAGAGATCCTCATAAAAATAATTCGGAAAAAAATTATGGGTGCTTGGATGCGCCAGACCCATGGGCTATATATATACATAAAAAACAAAAACAATTGCGTAATTCCTAAAAGTCGTTTGTAAATGCAAAAATATGCCTTAAAAATGATCAGATTATACCTAACATGTCCCCTTGACCCGCCTCGAGGTGCCGGACTTCAAGGCCCACCCGCCTCGAAGCTTCGTGCCCCAAGCCCCCCTCCCCCGAGGTACCCTACCCCGAGGCCCCCCCCACATGCCCCCTACTTCAAGGCACTGTGCCCCTCCCCTCCCGTGCCTCGAGGCGTCCTGCCTTGAGGCTTCCCCTCCCACCATGAGGCCTCGCCTTGAGGCACCCTACCCTCAGGACCCCTCGCCCTCCGCCTCGAGGCGGGGGGCCTCAGGGCAGGGTCTCGACCTACCTTAAGGATGTACCCACACCCCCCGCCTCGAGGCACCCAACCCTGATGACCCTCTCCCCACCACACCCCCCGCATCGAGGCACCCTCCCCCACCACACTCCTCGCCTTGAGGTACCCTGACCTGAGGATCCTCTCCCCGCCTTGAGGCACCGTACCACAAAGACACTGCCCTTGCCTCGAGGCACCCCACTACCTCGAGGCACCTTGCTCTGAGGATCCCCTTGCCTTGAGGCACCCATCCCCGAGGATCCCCCCACACCCTCTGCCTCAAGGCAACCTACCCCGACGACCCTACCCTGCCTCGAGGCACCCTTCCCTAAGGACGCTCCCCCCGCCTCGAGGCACCCTGCCCTGAGGACCCTCCCTCCGCCTAGAGGCACCCTATAATGACCCTTTAGGTCATTTGTATGTACCCACCTTCTTTTCGTCAGATAGAACTTTTTTACAACGACCCCAAGTCATTTATGACTTGTTGGCACTAACAGTTCGGTCGCATGGTCGTTCGTTTGGATTTTGTGCAACCTTTTGGTTTTAGAGGCCTTAAAGCTTGGAAAAGTGACTTTTAGTTAGTTCATCAGGAAAACGGCCTCAAAATGGAATTCTGGCAATTCCGTCAGCTTCGAAACGGCCAAATTAGGCTAGAATCATGGTCGACTCGAGTCCCGAGGCTTTCGGTGTGAGTTTAAACTTTTTTTAGTGTTTTAGCCTTGAAAACTATTCAGCGGTTGACTTTGGTCAACAATCTTGGAAAACGTGTTCGAATGAAAATTATGGCAGTGCGATTTGCCTCAGAATGTCAATTTTGGTCTAGAACAACCTTACATTCGACTCCCGAGGCCTCCGGATTCATTTCAACCCCCTCGGTGGATTTTGGTTAAAAATGACGTTTGGGAGTGGGACCCACTTTTTATCGAGATGACCTATGATAGAAATTTCGACTATGCCATTGAGTCTGGAATATTGAATTTAGTAAGGTGGCATATCTATTTTATTTTTATTGGGTTCCGAATGAATCCCGAGCACCCCGTCGGAGATTTTAAAGTTGGCATAAAAAAACCAACTTTTCGACTGATATATTAGCAGGTGCAGGTCATTTCAGCCTCATTTCTCACCTTCATAACTCTCTCATTTCAAGTTTGATTTTAGTGATTCGAAGGTCCACCTCGTGGGGATTTTCGTAAAAAACATATTGGTGAGCTCGGTAACTGATTTGGGGTCTCTGTTTGAGGTAAATTTCATGAAATACATATAGCCACGACCCTTTTTGTGAGCTTGATTTTGGGAATTTTTGAGACTTGATATCTCAGTCATTTTAGGTCTGATTTCGGTGATTCTTAAGGCTATCATGAGTGGTTTTTTGAGGAGAATGTGTTTTCATGGCTGGAATTCATATTTGAAGCCTCGTTGGAGGTAAGAATTATGTTTTAGTTGCTGCCATAGCTCATTTTCGAGCTCAATTTTTGGGAACTTTTGAAAGATGATTTATTGGTCATTTAAGGTCTGAATTTGGTGGTTCAATAGCCTAGATTGTGGAGTTTTTTGTGAGGATCATTGTGGTGTGGTTGGTTTCAGGAGTTGGGCCCTCGTTTCTGGTAATTTATTGTAAATAGCAGTTGTCATTGTTGTTTATTTTTGGGTTATTCGTTGCATGTTCGTGTTGGGAGAGTTTCGAGCTCCGAATTGTGTTCCAATTTGGAACACTAGTTCGGGGAGCTTTTTAGAACCTATTTTTGGGGTTAATTCCAGAATTTCTGGTGCGGGTCCCACTTTTCCCATTTTTGTCTCCGAAATTGGTCCACCTCCGTTTTTTGTAAATTTAGTGTCTAAACGATCGTAAGGACGTTGTGATTCTATTTTTAAAAGCATGGTAGCGATCCGAGGCCATTTGGGAGGGAAAAGCTCCGGCAGAGTAGTTTGGAGCGCGCGTGTTCGGCCTACAAGTAGGCTACGACTTCCCTTTTCTTTTAGATTGAGTCTGAATGTGTGAGCATATGTGGATTGCATGATATTGGGGCAGGAAACTATATTAGCATGCTATGTTCGATAAAATTCATATTTACGTTGTCTTCAGAATCAGCGGGTACTTGAATTGTTTTAATTGATCATCCTTGCTTCCTTGATTGGCCTGGTTTTGACTTATGAGTTATATTGGAGCATGTTTGGCCTTAGTCTAGACTTAGACTAGTGATGACATAGACTCACGATTGTTCATAGCCGATAGATTATATTATTTTTGCCCCGGTGTGACTTTGAGCTGCGTAGGTCTTGGTAGACTGATATAGCAGACTTGGGCCTGATAGAGATGAGCCTTAGCTAGGCAGTGACTCAGCTGTGGGGCCTTAACATCGATAATTCCCATATGATCCTAACTTTCTACATTTCCGGCCGCTCTCTGGGCCTGTTCGGTGACACATATGGCTTCAGTTCGGTTCTCTTGTCATCGTGAGATGGTTAGAGGATATAAAAGATGGTTACGAAGAGTTGCCATGACTTTTAGATGCGGGAATCCTTGGATGGCTTATTTGGAAGCTTTATGTTGCCGTGGTAACTTGACAAGAAATTTCACCTGCGGTTCGAGGTTCGGTCTCTGTTCTTCCTGATGCTGCTTATTTACCCTCCTATAATGGAGTCGACATACAGAGTCCACCCCCTTGGGTTATATCACTTTATCTAC
The DNA here is from genome assembly GCA_036553675.1 of Solanum okadae. NCBI lineage: Eukaryota > Viridiplantae > Streptophyta > Magnoliopsida > Solanales > Solanaceae > Solanum > Solanum okadae. The sequence continues at coordinate 31,083,703 of CM071678.1, forward strand.
GGGTAGTCAACATCCGCGATTTGAGGTCCGGGCTTTGTGTTATCCCTTGTAGAGTTCGGCTCTATCGGCGTACCTACTATAGGCAGGCTCACCCGCGGTTCGAGGTCCGGCCTCTGTTCTTCCAGCTGCTTCTTATTTACCCTCCTATAATGGAGTCAACATGCAGAGTCCCCCCCTCCCCTCCGCCCCCCTTTTGGGTAATATCACTTTATCTACAGGTAGTGGTTCAAGGTCCGGGCTCTATGCTATCCCTTGCAGAGTTCGGCTCTATCGGCGTATCTACTATAAGCAGACTCACCCGCGGTCCAAGGTCCAGGCTCTATGTTTCCTTTCTTTCATAGCTCGGGAATGCTGACATTTCTATAATGCTTCAGATTTACAAATATCACGACCCGAGAGCACCCCCTAGTCGTAACACGGCGTACTCGACCCCGAAAGGGTCTTATACAAGCCTCATAGCATTCATTAACTGCATATGTAATAGAAACAGTACGAAATTTAAACTGTTTATTCAAAAACCATACAATCTACATACATTCATTTATAAAGCAGTGGAATACTAAAGTCTCACATGGCCATCTTAGACAAAACTTTAAACAAGATAGGGTCACGGCCCTTTACAATCAAAGTCCTAACAATAGTCTCAAAATAAGAAGGATCTAGAAACAATCAAAGTCCTTGTCCTCGATCTATGAGGACATACCCAAAATTTCTTGGAGAACTCTATTCCAAGCTTGACTATGAAGGATCAAATTGAGTGCCAATCCCTACACTTCATAAAGTTAAAGAAAATATGGGTCAGCACATAAAGTACCAAGTATGATAGTCATGCAAAAATATGCTTAAAAAGGACATCTTTGTTTGAAGGTCATGATACATGCCATTTTAGTAAAACTTCATGAACATTTATAAAAGAGGCATGATATAAGTCACAACCAACATGCAAGTCACATTTTCACACTTTGAACAAAATGCCAAGTAAACCTTTACCTTCACCTTAAGCCTCCACCTCAAGTAACCCTCCTGCTATACCTTGTGCAATGTATGGATAGCATCTCATACCACCATCCACACCAAGGTACCACATTAAGATCACCAAAAGTGAACTTACCATTCCTCCTTTCCACCTTCACACAATAAAGAATATAAGAAACATAAACCTCACATGAATCACATTATCACATTAAGACCAACATCTATGAAAACCCTAAGTCATACTTGTGCAATGTGCAAGTAGCATACCATACTACTACTCACACTAAGTACTCCGTTGAAGTCACCCTAGACAAGGCACATTCATATAAAACAAGTCATAACAAGGAAGTAACTCATGATACAAACCAAGTATAGCATGCATCTTTACATTTAAACATATAAGTTTCAACATTCTTCATTAGCTTCATTACATTAAGAGCACCTTCATTCATTAAACATTAGATCACCATTCTCATAAATGTCATTATAAGAGCCCATTCATTTCATTAACATTATAAGGAACACACCATGACCTCCCTCAAATGCCTACCATACCACCACCCACACTAAGTAGTACATCCTTAAGAAGTCATAGTTCATTAACATTATTTATGGGGGTAAGACTTAACCGACATAGACCATGAGAGCTTGGCATGGAATCCCAGTGTCACTCTCACCGGATAAGGGATTCCTATTTGCCTAAGGTAGGACCATTGTTCTTTAGCTTAAGTGGATCCACTAGCTAGACCTATGTGGGCACATAGTTATGGGATAAGGAGATTGCTACTAGATACCCTGCCTCAACTCACGGATGAGCATCCATTTCAAGAGGTTGGTACTAGATACCACGCCTCAACTCACAGATGAGCATCCACCCCAATTCATATCCACTCGGTGCTTGGCATTATTCTCCACGGAGTATTTGACGTTCATTACATTCTTTCATTATGGGATAAGAGATTGTTACTAGATACCCCGCCTCAACTCACGGTTGAGTATCCATGTCAAACTCAACATTCATTAAAATGGGATATAAGGATTGTTACTAGATACGCCGCCTCAACTCCCAGATGAGCATCCATCCCAACCCAACATTCATTCATTGGAAACCTCATGGATTCAAAGATGAGAACAACCTTTCACCTAAGAATCCCCTTATTGTGAGAAACTCCTTTCACAACAAGTCATTATCAGTCATTAGAGTACAATTGAGAATAGCCTTTCAATTAACCCATCATCATTAACATTATCATAGAAACTTCATTCATTACTCATTCATGAGTGTGTGTGTGAGAGAGAATAGCCTTTCACATATAGCCTCATCATTCATAGGTGTTAATTGAGTAATATCATTCAATCATAACACACTTACATTCTAAACATGATCATTATACATTCATTGAAATCACACACACATACTTTACATCATGATCACACATAGATCCGTCATATATAGAGGTACAAGTAAGATATCAATCAATTCAATACCACAATATACATAGTAAGTAAACACTTCCACATTTCAAGTGGATCAACATCTAATTCACAATTCTAATTCAACAAGTAATTGATCATCACTTACCCTTTCAAAACCATGAATTCACTTTCACCAACAAGCCTTTCATTAGTACAATTAGGCATGAATAGTGATACAATTCAACAATCTAAATCAATTTAGGCATAATCCATCAACATTCATTCATGGTCAACAAACCCACTTCATAAGGCACAATTTAGGAATCGAGAGAAATCATGGGTTCATAGAGTATTTTCATCATAAATAATCAATCAAACACCATTACAATCATAATTTGTCATTAGAAACCATTTGAAAACGTTTGATGAAAGAACCCATGAGATTGAATGAAACCCTAGATTTTTCATACTTTGAAATCACCTTTGAATTGGCTCCTTGAATGAAAAGTTAGACAAGAATCAAGACTACCATACCTTGCTATTGATTCCCCACAAAAATTGAAGAAGAAACACCTTAAAAGCCCCAACCCTAGCTTGAACTTTACCTTGATCTCTAATGGAGTTTCTAGAGAGAAGACTTTTTGGGAGGGAAGGATTTTGATTAGGGATTTTGAAAATAATAGAATGTAAAATAGAGTTTAACACTTTTAATACTCTTAAAATATGTAAATAAGCGTCCAAATACTTAACTAGCCAAAGGAGGAATTTACCAAACCACCGGTCGTGTCTTTGACAGCACACAAGTGTCATTCACGAGACCTAGACTCACGGACCGTGAGTTCATTCACGAACCGTACTTTTGGTCCGTGGTCTGGGTCAGAGAGGTGCATTTAGGGGCCATGACCTACGGAGGCCATCCACGGGACGTGGATGAACCAACGGGGCGTGGACCCCTTCTGTAGGTCACCCCATTTTGGGTAGCCTCATGGTTTCCTTAGGGTTTAGACTTAGGGTCCTCCTCAAGTACCCTTAGAGTGGTCCTTGGGGGTCGTACCTTGACGTGTAACCCCTAAACACCTCAACCATGGCTCGGGACAGCATAAAGTACCACCAAACCTCACACCAAACTCCAACACACACACGTTAGGCTCTAGTTTCACTTATTCATTTTTAGGGTCGTTACATTATCCCCCACTTAGGAGCATTCATCCTCGAATGAGACTTTAAACACATTAAGGGGGTAACGACTCAAGACTAGCGTCTTATCAATCATGCAACATCATAAACAATGCTCAAAACTAGGAGAAAGCATCAACTACACATCAATAAGCACAATGCAACATAAGAAAGTAGGAACTACATCTACAAACTCATTATGCATCAAAACTTCACATTTCTCATTTCATTGGAGGAACTTCCTTCTCCAAATCACATCATGCTCATCACAACATCATTAAGCACATTTAAGCAATTTTCTCATAAAAGCACATTATGCAACTTCTTCATAAAACACATTTTGGCATGTTCAACATTTAACCTCATGAAGCATATAGACAAATCATACTTAATGCAAATCAACATGAGGAACTAAATCATGAAAACTCATTTTCTCGTATAAACAAGAATTCAAACAGAACATGCATATCATAAGGAGACCATGGAAACGCAATATTACACATGACTCCAAAACATGAAACAAGCTACTAGGAACTCTTGGTCTCAAGCTTGAATAAGAATAGAAGGAAAGAGATAAGGATATCAAAACTCTCACAACCTTACTATTCAACATACTATTCCCCACTAAGGAGAAAACCCAACTAAGGCTAACATGAAAACACATAAGGAACCATCAACATACCGGAGCTTTTAAACTAGGAAGGTCCTCATTAAGCAACTCTTGCTCACAAAAACATTTACCAATACCACTCAATGTCTCATATGAGTCTACCACACCGGGTCTAAACTACTCACCTTCACAACACCTCTTAAGGTGAGAACATCAAGCAAACCTAACTCATGAACATCAAGGACACTCAATGACCTTACCATCTAAGCACATTATCTCCCCCATAGGGGTAACCCTATACAAACTCTTTACCCCATCACTTCCTTCAATTCTAAGGTCGGAGCAAAACATCACTAAACCTTCACACTTATCACCCAAGGTGATTCTAAACCAAGGTGAATTACACTCCTACTCCTCTTAAAGAACTCTACTCGCTACACGTCTCTAGGCATCACTTAAACACCACTATTCATCAAATCTTTCAACAAACCTCAAAACTCCAACATCACACATAACAATAAGCAACTTATTCATACTAAATACAACACCTCTATCAATTAACTCAAATCTTACAAGTCACATAGCCATAATATACATCAATACTCACCTTTTTCTCCCTCAATCCTTGTAGGGTTAACCTTTCGAGTAGTCACATCTTCAAGGCCACCGGATAAGGAATAAGAAAGAGATCTTATGGAGTTAGGTTCTATGGCATGACTTGAAGAATGAAGAAAGAAGTGTAACGCCTAACGTCCTATCGCCTCTCGCTGATAGATGTGTCGCGACTCACACCGATGAATAAGACTCTACTAGACATGACTTGTGAAACATCAATCCTAAAAACCATTTCCAAAACCTTATGCTCTAATACCATGATTGTCATGACCCGAGAGCACCCCCTAGTCATAACACGGAGTACTCGACCCCGAAGGGGTCTTATACAAGCCTCATAGCATTCATTCATCGCATAGGTAATAGAAATAGTACGGAATTTAAACTTTTATTCAAAAACCATACAATCTATAGACATTCATTTATAAAGCAGTAGAATACCAAAGTCTCATATGGCCATCTTAGACAAAATTTTAAACAAGATAGGATCACAGCCCTTTACAATCGATGTCTTAACAATAGTCCTTGTCCTCGATCTATGAGGACATACCCAAAATGTCTTCGACAACTCTATTCCAAGCTTGACTAGGAAGGATCAAATTGAGTGTCAACCCCTACACTTCATAAAGTTAAAGCAAATATGGGTTAGCACATAAAGTACCAAGTATGATAGCCATGCAAAAACGTGCTTAAAAAGGACATCTTTGTTTGAAGGTCATGATATATGCCATTTTCGTAAAATTTCATGAACATTGATAAAAGAGGCATAATATAAGTCACAACCAACATGCAAGTCACATTTTCACACTTTGAACAAAATGTCATGTAAACCTTTACCTTCACCTTAAGCCTCCAACTCAAGTAACCCTCATGCTATACCTTGTGCAATGTATGGATAGCATCTCATACCACCATCCACACCAAGGTACCACATTAAGATCACCAAAAGTGAACTTACCATTCCTCCTTTCCACCTTCACACAATAAAGCATATAAGAAACATAAACCTCACATGAATCACATTATCACATTAAGACCAACAGCTAAGACAACTCTAAGTCATACTTGTGCATTGTGCAAGTACCATCCCATACTACTACTCACACTAAGTACTCCTTTGAAGTCACCCTAGACAAGCCACATTCATATACAACAAGTCATAACAAGGAAGTAACGCATGATACAAACCAAGTATAGCATGCATCTTTACATTTAAACATGTAAGAGTCAACATTCTTCATTAGCTTCATTACATTAAGAGCACCTTCCTTCATTAAACATTAGATCACCATTCTCATAAATGTCATTATAAGAACCCATTCATTTCATTAACATTATAAGGAACACACCATGACCTCCCTCAAATGCCTACGTGTGCAATGCATAGATGGTGTCCCATACCACCGCCCACACTAAGTAGTACATCCTTAAGAAGCCATAGTTCATTAACATTCTTTGTGGGGGTAAGCCTTAACCGACATAGACCATGAGAGCTTGACATGGAATCCCAGTGTCACACATACCGGATATGGGATTCCTTATTGCCTAAGGTAGGACCATTCTTCTTTAGCTTAAATGGATCTACTAGTTGGACATATGTGGGCACATAGTTATGGGATAGGGAGATTGCTACTCGATACCCCGCCTCAACTCACGAATGAGCATCCATCTCAAGAGGTTGCTAATAGATACCCCGCCTCAACTCACGGATGAGCAGCCACCCCAATTCATATCCACTCGGTGCTTGGCATTATTCCCCACGGAGTATTTGACGTTCATTACATTCTTTCATTATGAGATAAGAGATTGTTACTAGATACACCGCCTTAACTCACGGTTAAGTATCCAGCTCAAACCCAACATGCATTAAAATGGGATATAGGGATTGTTACTAGATACTCCGCCTCAACTCCCGGATGAGCATCCATCCCAACCCAACATTCATTCATTGGAAATCTCATAGATTCAAAGATATGAATAGCCTTTCACTTAAGAATCCCCTTATTGTGAGAAATTCCTTTCACAACAAGTCATTATCGTTCATTGGAGTACAATTGAGAATAGCCTTTCAATTAACCCATCATCATTAACATTATCATAGAAACGTCATTCATTTTTCATTCATGAGTATGTGTATGTGAGAATAGCCTTTCACATATCCTCATCATTCATAGGTGTTAATTGAGAAATATCATTCAATCATAACACACTTACACTCTAAAGATGATCATTATACATTTATTGAAACCACACACACATACTTTACATCATGATCACACATGGATCCTTCATAGATAGAGGTACAAGAAAGATATCTATCAATTCAATACCACAATATACATAGTAAGTAAACACCTCCACATTTCAAGTGGATCAACATCTAATTCATAATTCTAATTCAACAAGTAATTGATCATCACTTACCCTTTTAAAACTATGAATTAACTTTCACCAACAAACCTTTCATTAATACAATTAGGCATGAATAGTGATACAATTCAACAATCTAAATCAATTTAGGCATAATCCATCAACATTCATTCATGGTCAACAAACCCACTTCATAAGGCACAATTTAGGAATTGAGAGAAATCATGGGTTCATAGAGTATTTTCATCATAAATCATCAATTAAACACCATTACAATCATAATTTGTCATTAGAAACCATTTGAAAACGTTTGATGAAAGAACCCGTGAGATTGAATGAAACCCTAGATTTTTCATACTTTGAAATCACCTTTGAATTGGCTCCTTGAATGAAAAGTTAGACAAGGATCAAGACTACCATACCTTGCTATTGATTCCCCACGAAAATTGAAGAAGAAACACCTTGAAATCCCCAACCCTAGCTTGAACTTGACCTTGATCTCCAATGGAGTTTCTAGAGAGAAGACTTTTTGGGAGGGAAGGGTTTTGATTAGGGGTTTTGAAAATAATAGAATGTAAAATAGAGTTTAACACTTTTAAAACTCTTAAAATATGTAAATAAACACAAAATAACCATTCAAACACTTAACTAGCCAAGGGAGGAATTTACTAAACCACCTTTGGCTAGGCCATGTCTTTGACAGCACACAGGTGCCATTCACGAGACCTAGACTCACGGTCCGTGAATGGATTCACAGACCGTACTGTTGGTCCGTGGTCTGGGTCAGAGAGGTGCATTTAGGGGCCATGCCCTACGAAGGCCATCCATGGGGCGTGGATGGACCTACGGGGCGTGGACCCCTTCTCTAGGTCACCCCATTTTGGGCAGCCTTATGGTTTCCTTGGGGTTTAGACTTAGGGTCTTCCTCAGGATCCTTAGGGTGGTCCTTGGGGGGGTCGTACCTTGATACCTAACCCCTAAACACCTCTACCATGGCTCGGGACAACATAAAGCACCATCAAACCTCACGCCACCAAACTCTAACACACACACGTTAGGCTCTAGTTTCCCCAATTCGTTTTTAGGGTCGTTACTACAAATCTCCTCTAGTCTTAGTTGGGCTTATGGGGTCTATTCGAGTTTTTACTTCAATTTATGCACAACACCTCCTAGGCTTATGAGGCCCAGTTGAAGTAGTCACCTTAGGTTTGTTTGCCTTACACTTATGTGCATACCTTTACCTTTTCTTGTTAGTGACCTCTGTGTTTTATTCTTATTAATTCCTATTGCTTTTACCTTTCTTACTCAGTCGGCCTATGATGCGTACTAGGTACCGTTTCACTGGTATTCATACTGCACTCTACATCTATTTTAGTAATGAGGGATCGAGCACCAATCATCAGCGCCGCCATTCGAGCCAGTAGCAGCCAACATCCGAAGGCAAGGGTGAGCACATCGTCCTGTTCATCGTCGTCTCCTTCTGTAAATATATTTTGTGGCTCATCTTTTGTACTTGAGACATGTCCTTGTAGTTGCATATATTTTTGTGGGTTGGTCCACTTTTGGGACTTGTACTCTTAGTATGGCTTCCAGGTTTTGTGACTTCCAGATTTTGGGAGGGATTCAGTTCTTATGAATGTATTCTTTTGGCTTGCCTTATTCCTTTTTGTTGTTATTAATGATTCTTCCACTTTGTTTCTGCCCTTTTACCCACTACTAGTTGTTCTGGGTTTCGGGTTGCCTTACCTACTGGTGGGATATAGTAGGTTCCATCACGGCTCGAGGAATCGGCTAGTGACACACCTAACCATGAGGACCCTCGCCTCACCTCGGGGTACGCTACCCCTACGATCCCCCCCACCTCGAGGCACCCTGCACCTAGGATTCCCCCACCTCGTGGCACCTACCCCAAGGATCCCCCCCCACCTTGAGGCGCCCTGGCCTGAGGCACCCCACCTCGAGAATCCTCATCCCCGAGGACCCATCCCCCACCTCGAGGCACCCTGCCCAGAGGACTCCCCCCCCACCACCCACCTCGAGAATCCCAGCCTCGAGGGCCCCCCTCCCCCCATCTTGAGCATCCCCTTCCCTGAGAACCCTCATCCCCCATCTCGACCATCCCCTTCCTCGTGGACACCCCCATCCCCACTTCGAGGCACACTGCCCCGAAGATCCCTACCCTACACCCCACCTCGACCATCCCCTACCCCGAAAACCCCTCCCCCACCTCGAGGCACCCTGCCCCGAGGACACCTCCACCACCTCGAGGACCCCCCACTTCGAGAATCCCTTCCCCGAAGACCCCCCACCTTGAAAATCCCTACCCCAAGGACCAACCTCCCCCCACACGCCACCTCGATCATCCCATTTCCCGAGGACGCCCTGCCCCCCCCCCGCCTCACACAACCCACACCCATGCAAACTCGAGGCCCCCTGCCTCGAGGATCCCACCCCACCCAACCTCGAGGACACCCTACTCCCAAGGAGCCCCCCACCCCACCTCGAGGTACCATGCCTTGAGGTCCCCCACCCTACCCCACATCAAGGTAGGGTGCCTCGAATACCCCACTCCCTACCCACCACCCTGCCCCGGAAGACACTACCCCCGTTCCCATCACCCCTCCCCCCCGAGGAACCCTGCCCCAACGACCCCACTTCCCCCTCCCCCTCCCCCCACACCTCACCCTGAGGCACCCTGCATTGAGGACCCCACCTCACCCCAAAGCACTCTGCATCGAGGACTCCCTTCCCCCCCCACACACCCCATCTCGAGGCACCCTACCCCGAGAAACCCCCCTTTCACCCCACCTTGGGGCTCCCTGGCAGATGAACCCCTCCCTTCTCACCCCCATTTCAAGGCACCCTGCCTCGTGGAACCCACCCCGCCTCACACCACCTCGAGGCACCCTGCCCCGAGGAACCAAACCCCTCATCCCTACCTCGAGGCACCCTTCCCCGTGGAACCCCCGCCCCTAACCCACCCCGAGGCGCCTTTCCCCGAGGAACACCCCCACTCCCACTTCATCCTAAGGCACCCTTCCCCGAGGAACCCACCCCACCCCGAGGCACCCTGCCCCGAAGACCCCCCTTTCTCCCCACCTCGAGCTAGGGTTCATCGAAGATCCTACTCCACCGCACCCCACCTCGAGGCACCCTGCCTAGGTGTACCTCGAGGACGCCACTTCCCCACCCTACCATGAGACAACCTGCCTCGAGGAACCCCTCACCCCGAGGCACCCCCTGCCTAAGGGTACCTCGAGGACATCACTAACCCCACCCCACCACGAGGCAACCTGCACTAAGGAACCCCCCCACTCCGAGGCACCCTGCCCCGAGGAACCCCTGCCTATCCTCCCCACCTCGAGGCAGGGTGCATTGAGGACCCTACTGCCCCTCACCCAATCTCGAGGCACCTTGCCTTGAGGATGCCACTCCCCCCACCCCATCATGAGGCAAACTTCCCCGAGGAACCCCCCACCCCACCCAGAGACATCCTGCCCCGAGGACCCACCTACCCAGAGACACCCTACCCCGAGGCACATTGCCCCGAGGAACCCCCCACCCCAAGGCACCCTACCCCGATGAACTCCTACCCCGAGGTCCTACCTACCCCGTTGAACCACCCACCCCGAGGACCCCCACTCCGAGGCACCCTGCCCACAGGATTCCCCCACCTTGAAGGCACCTTGTCCCCTGCCTCGAGGACCCACCCACCTCTAGGCACCCTTCTTGTAACGACCCGGAAAATGATAGAGTGAAACTAGAGCCTCACATGTGAGTTTGGAGTCGAGAACTTAATGAAATGGTTATAATTGAATTTGACCCAAAAAGATCTTAAAATGTGCTTCGGAAGTTACCGGAAACTTGTTTAGCTGTATATAAAAATATCCGTTTCGTTTTTCGAAAATCTGACCTCATATTCTTGTTTAGGGGGTCAAATTCAGTGGGAAATGGGTCTAACCCAAATTTTAGAGCAACCGTATCAAAATCCGAAATTTCCAAGTGAAGCATTTTTCGAGGGTCTACTTTGGAGGGTCATATCTCCTAGCACACAAATTATTTGGGTGGCCAATAATATATCCATGGAAAGCCCTTTGAGTTATATACCTAACGCACTTCGTTTCACCTCATTCGGAGTTCGGACGAAGAAGTTATGCCCATTTTCGTAAAATCTGTCCGGCAGAAAATGCAAATTTCCAGTGACCGAAATTACTGTTCACCCGCCTCATTTTTTTTTTCTAAGTATTGGACCATTTTTTTCAAAGGACATATATTATTTCCTAGAAATTATAAAACCCTTTTGACCAAAATTCTTCCATTTAAATCACTCCAATTAGGAAGAAAAAAAGAAACCCTCCCTCTCTAAAAAAAAAACTCTCTCAAAACCCCATGGAAGCTCAAGGTGAAAGATGGAGCTAGGGTGGATGGTGGCTGCTGATTTCTTCTCTATTTTTGTTTGGTTCTTGAAGAATAAGGTATGGGGACTCTTCATCTTTGATTCCTTCTTCAATCAAAGAGTCAATCCAAAAGATTTCAAAAGTTGTTCAAAAACTCAAAATCCTAATTTCGATTCTAGCATGGGTTCTTGCATTAAATGTTTTTTTATGATGATTTATGTTATTATTGATAGTTTTAAGAAAGGAAATTCCATGAACCCATGTCTTTGCAAGTTTCCTAAAGTTGGCATATGAAGTGGGGTTATTGTTTATGATTGAATGATGATAGAATTATGCTTAAATGGAGTTGAATAGTTGATTTCTATTATTATCTATGCTTATCTATTGTGAATTATTGGAGATTTGAGGAATGGTGATTGTGGCTTGGATAAGTTGACCTATTTTATGAAAAATGTTGAATTAGTAGGGAATTGAGTAATGTTGGTTATGGCTTTGGAGAATGGTAAGATGGCTTAATCTCTTAGTATTGATATAATTGTTATTGGTTGGTTTGATCCACCTTTGGTGGAGGTGGTTATTTGTTGTATTATTGTGAATTGAGGCCATGAAGGGCATTATATGAATGTTATTATATTGTTGTATTATTATACACATATGAGGCTATATGTAAAGTTTTATGTGAAGCTATATGTGAAGGAATGATGTGAATGAGTTTTATGTGAAGCTATATGTGAAGGAATGATGTGAATGAGTTTTATGTGAAGCTATATGTGAAGGAATGATGTGAATGAGTTTTATGTGAAGCTATATGTGAAGGTATGATGTGAATGAATTTTATGTGATCTTGTGATGATCCTATGTAGAGTGGATAGCATTGTGAGTTAAAGTATGATTTCTCATGATGTATATATGAAATGATGTTGGATTATGAAGTATCCTTAAATGAAAATGCGTGTCTTGAATTGGTAGACTTAGGTGCCTCTTCTTGATACATGAAAGCTATGGAATGTAATCTCTTGACTTGGTAGGCTTAGGCATCCTTCTCTTGAGAAATGAATGTATCTTGACTTGATTGAATTGGTAGACCTTGAGTTGGTGCCTCTTCATAAATGAATGAATGTCTAGAATCGGTGAGACCTAAGCATGGTGCCCTTTCTATGAATGACTAATGGGGCATTTTAGACTATGACTTGAACCGGTAGACCTAAAGTTGGTGCCCCTTCATGATGAAGTCTAGAACCCTATGTGAATGTAAAACCATGAAATCGGTAGACCGAATGGTGGTAGCCCTTCTCATGTGTGAAATGATGAACCTTGGACCGGTAGGCTTAAGGCACCCTTAATGAAAAATCGATAGGCTTAAGGCACCCTTCCAAGGGGATTTAATGAGCTATCCTTAATGAACCTTGATCGGTAGATCCTTGTGGTGCCCTTCTTGGTAGATGTGCTATGGGTCGGTAGACCTAATGATGGTGCCCTCTCTAGCACATACATGTGAATGAAATTACTCTATGGGAACTAAGGCTAAGCACCGAGTGGATATGGTTAAGATGGTAGCTCTCCCGAGTATGAGGCAAGAGTACAATGAACATCTTTAGATATCCCCTAAACCATGTGCCTACATGGGATGTGTCCTAGTTCTACCCTTGGCAAGTAGAACACCTTCCACGGTGTAGGGTTTTATGACACCGGATTCCATGTCTAGCTCGCATGGTCTATGTCGGTTAATGCCTATTCCCATCATGTGGGATGTGCACTCTAGTTATTGGATAGGTTCTACAACGTGTAGGTAGTAGTATGGGATGCTATCTACACATGGCACGAGTAGGCTTTGAAGATGCTAAAGTGAGTTCCCTAAGCCTTAATGGCTAATGTATGAAAGTCCTCTAAATACATGAATGGCTCCAAAATGGTTTCTTAAAGAATGTTGGTCTATTGATGTTATGTTGTAAAGGAAATGCCCTTATCTAAGGTAATCTTGGGGAACACTTAAGTGTGCTTGAAGAGGTTGTATGGGCGGTCACTCCTTGTCTCACTCAAGTGTGTCTTAAGGTTATATTAGGTAGAGGTCTTATGGTAATGAAATGACATGTGTTCTTTTAAAGTTAAGCATGGGTTGTATATGGACATATGTTGAGTACATATATGGTTGGCTATGGTCTTATATGTTAATGTTGACTTGCATTATGTCTCTTATACTTGTAAATGAAAGGTTTTATCAAATGATATGAAAGCATTTACTTCCTTGAAAATGTCCTTTTTGGCATGTTCTTGCATGGTCTCCATACTTAGTACTTAATTGTGCTAACCCCTTTCTTTCCCTTTTTGGACTAAAGTGTAGGGATTTGGAGATGATGACATGTCATGGCTATTTGATAGGTTTCTAAGTGTTGAAGATGAAGACTTGGTGAGTCCTCATAGATTCGAGGACAATACCAATATGTTCTTTTATGTCTTTTTAGTATTGTTTAAGTTGTGTACGGGATTAGTCCCGAATTTTGTACTCTAAAGTATTAGATGGTTTGAGACATCATGTATAAAGTCTAGAAAGTCTTCCGCTTGCTATTATTTTTTTTTATGCAATGTTTTCTTGGTAAAGAAAGTTTTAAATTCCTTATGGTTTTAGTGTCTATGCGATGAATGAATGCTAAGAGGCTTGTATTAGACCTCTTTGAGGTCGAGTACGCCGGTTACGACTAGGGGGTGCTCTCGGGTCGTGACACTTCCCCGAGGACCCCTACCCCGAGGCACCCCACATCCCACTCCACCCTACCCCACCTCGAGGCACCCTGCCCCGAGGACCCCCACATCCCACTCCACCCCACCCCAGCCCACCTCGAGGCACCCTGCCCCCACTCCACCTCTCCCCAGCCCACCTCGAGGCACCCTGCCCTCACTCCACCCCTCCCCAGCTCACCTCAGGGCACCCTGCCCCCACTCATCCCCTCACCAGCCCACCTCGAGGCACCTTGCCCCCACTCCCACTCCACACCACCTCGAGGCACCATTCCCCGAGGACCCCACTCCCCCTCCCCACCCCACCTCGAGGCACCCGACACCCTATTCAAATATTTGCCTATTACAAAGAAAAACATTTAAAATATCCAAATATTTTTTTTTTAAATCAAACAAGAGTACTATATCTCTTTTATTGTTTCTTCTTGTTCTTCCTAAACTCTTTTACGGCTAATGGAAATTTGTTGACCTTCTCTTTATACTTCTTGTGTTGCCTCTTTGAAGTATTAGTTTTTTTTCATTATACTGGTGAAAAAGGAAGCTTCACCTGAAACATTAAATCGTTCTTAAAAACGTGCAAAGGATCATGAATTGGAAGGAAAATTGGAAAAAAAAATCACGATGATATGGGGATAATGAAAGAGAAAATATTGAATGAGGAAAATCTGGGAACAGTGAATGCAAAATACTCCTATAAAATATTTATTTAGGTGTGTAAACGTGTATTTGCTATTTAATATATAATTATATTCATACATAATAAATAATTTAAACTATAGCTATGCACATTGAATATATATCACTGTTTGCTATTCTATGTAGTTTTTTCATTTAATTAAGTTAATATAAGCATTCAAAATTAGAATTAATTAAAACAAAAATAACTAAATACAATCAAATAAGCAAGAGAGAGAGAGGGGGTGGGGAGAGAGAGAGAGAGAGAATGAGTTTGGGTCTTTTGGGCCTAAACTACTGTTGCCCAGAAAAATTGGGTCAATTTTATTTCCCTTTGCAGCTTCTTTTGAAAAGCTTCTGGTGATTTGGGCCTCTTTTCAATTGTATATCAACAGTGTGTATAGGACGTATATCAGCTCCTTCCACATGTGTATTAGCTTTCAATTCTTGACAAGGTTGACTTGAACAAAGAATGTTGGATTTCAACCCAACAAAATGCAAAGGGGAAGTCCCGATGGACTTACATGAGAGACGAAGAGAGTTCACATGCAAAGTAAACGAAGAATATTAGTGAAACAATGATAAGAAACTAGATTTAAAACCTCGTGCTAGCACGGGCCCAAGGGAAACTTAAAATAAAGCAAGCCAAGAATGTATGAACAGACATATATATATATACACACACTTAAATGGAACAACATTTTGAGTGGGCAAAGTGGGGGTAGTTTTTAGATTGCCTAAACCAACATCACCTAGATTTAGTATCAAAACTAAATAAAGGACCAATATAAAAGTTATTTTGTCAACTAATTATAGAAACAAATACAACAAAGTGGCAGGTACCACTGTTGGTATTCTATGATGTTCAAAACCTCAATTTCAATCAAGCACAAAATGTAAAAAATATTTTTTGAACAAAAGAGAACCTAATAACAACTGTTGCTAAGTAGAAAACGCCTATGATGCTCAAAACCTCAATTTCAATAACAAAAACAAAAGAGAACCTAAGCAGAAAACACCAATTTACACATCACCAAATCATCTATATCTAATTTTTCACCTCACATATAAGCTGAACTAGAGGAAAGAGCCCATGCCAGCACAGGCCCAATAGCAACAATGTGACAAAACCCAGCCTTGCATTAATTTGTAGATGTCTTGTTAGCGAAGGTTCCTATAATTAAAGGTTAGAGGCTCTTTCCATAGAGTACTGGCACTTATTTTTTGTTGGCAAGAAGTTGGACTAATGACATTTTTATCTGCAAGCATGTTTATTCCAAGCAAGTAAAACACTGTCATGCTAAACTACAGCTGCGAAATAAAAAAATACATATCAGATAACCAAACAATGCCACCTAGCCACATCCTAAGTACCGATGTAATTGCATAGTAAGCCTATGTTTCAATGAGCCAGAATGAGCCACGTAAAGAATAGCCAAATTATTAAAATGAAACATGTTGTAGAAAGCTAAGAAACCAAGTTAGAAACCAAGACATGCACGAGAAACAATCCTACATGATCCTCGTGATGTAGCTAATATTTATTGTATGGGTAACACGTTCATCTACTTTTTCATAAGCATGGAACAACAAAGAAAGACATGTAAATTGTCAGTGGGATATAGTTATCTGATTATTATATACAAATGCAACTTTTGTCAAACAGGGGAATTGTGGTAATTAAGATGGGATAATCAGTAAAACAGTAGATTTATAATGTTAAATTCACAATAGAACCAGCCATTCAAAGTGCAGCTAACATCAACAATCAGCTGAAGGAACTCTAACAATGAGCACACATATAAGTTTTGCTTTACTATGTGAAGCCAAAAATAGGTCGCAAAATACTACCCATATTCATTTTATATAGATCACTATTTTTAACTTCAAATTTGTAATGCATATATCGACACATAACAGACAGCCACCAATCATCTCTTGAACAGGTATACATTTAATCCCCAGTGAACTGTGTTCTAACCACAAAGCATCTACACATTTTATCTATCCTGTTACAGTGCAGCGGTAAATTAATGTTGTACTGCCGAGCTGATATCCCTAAATGTTGATTCTATGATGTTTGAATATCTTAATGATGGGTGGAAAGAGCGGGGAAAGGGAGAACTAAAGGTGATGATTTTAAATTCCGATGATGATAAACACAAGATGCTAAGATCAAAGCCTCTGTAAAGGGTGGTGAGTACAGGTGATTCAAAATTGCTATAAATACATCCCTTGTATGATCAGATGCAACAGTTAACACCTAAAAAGTACACCGTAAGAAAAATAATTTACAAATTGTAAATTGAAGATTATCAAGAAATATATGGTTAGATATTATCATGTTCAATAGCATGTCATACTGGAAGTGATGAAAGAATTGAGTATATAAGGAAAAGAAGAGGAACAAATCAAACTTGAAGACCACATGACTTGTCCATCAAGGTAACTTAACATACCTATCCGAAAATACCCATGTAGTATATCGAGGTAGTCTTTCCACTTCAAGAAGTATAATGGGACATACAACAGTATTGACGGTAATGCTAGATCATAGACAAATTCTAGAAGAGGCATATCCATCATCTTCACAACATTGCTATCATAATAATAATAATCTCCTGGCTATTATCTTATATCCAAATATTCCTGATAAAACAACAAGCACATGTAAAATTAAGTAATTATAAACAAAAAAGTTCCACTCTAGAAATTAGGATGTCAGCGCATGCAATCACCGAATAGAACTCACAGATGTTAAATGCGAAACATAGAAACGTATTTCTTCATATAAACTAACTGCGAAAGAAAACTTGAAAAAAAGGTAGATTACAACTGTTGGAAAAAGAGAACTGCAAAATTAGGTTTAAAAATTCAACCCATACATGTACCAGAGGAAGACAATCTAGCACAGCAAACCGTTGAGACATATCTCTAAATCACTGCCTATTTCATATAATTATCTCACAAGCTGCTGCTCAGCCAATTTTACAGTATGTGTATAGTTGGGAAAAAGCCAGCACAATCTTTTAGAACCAAACAAAGAAGGCCGGAAAACACAATTTTTTGCCCTTAATATGAAGCACACATGTCGACCAGGAGCAGTCTGCTTCTAGACTCTTATACTAAGTAGTAATATACTCACACCAAAACCAAGTAGCAACTCCAAAGAGTTAAAAAAAAAAAAAAACTCAAGTAGGCTACACCATAAACCCACTTATACATCACTATAACAATAGGAAAAACAAATTTTCTTTTTCTTTCTAGACAGATTACACAACATGATATGTAGGGCTATGACTTAAACTCAAAATTTCTAATTAATAAGAATAATGGAGTACTTACAACACACCACGACTCCGATTGGTGAAGAAAAATCTTTTTAAGCACATTATAAGAAACAACTAACAAACAACCATTTGTTACATTTCTTTATTACCTGTTAAGTACCAAAGAAGTAGCAAGAGCAGCTATGCCAACACCAACAATTACAATGTTTTCTTCAGTCTCTGTTTTCCTAGCTTAATGGATGTCAAAGTCCTCAATATATATATGAGTGTGACTAATCAGTAAACAAATGGGTCCAAAGAAGATGAATGATGCAGGCTACTATGTTAGCATTTGAAAGTACTTTATGTAATTAGTTTTAACGTAGTTACTGTTTAATTTGTTGTAAAGATCGAAGTCATTGCCTATGTAGCTTTTTTTTAGCCAAAAATTAGAAAGTTGTAATCGTATTTTTTTGCACTTGAATGTAGGTAGAACGTGATGTTACCTTGGAACCAACATTCTGGACTCAACAGTCAAACATTTGGGCATAGGCCTCGTGAGACAAGCTCTACCACTAAGACTCACCTAGCGCCAAGAAGCCAATTAAAGCACTGCTACCAGCACAAAAGGTTTTATCAATCACTAAATACCACACAAATGAGTTGTTAATCCCATTACCTTCTTTGATTCTACCGTTTAAGACCTCATCACATCCAATATTCAAGAAAATTTCTATTAAATCTAAATAAAGTTTAACTTCACGGAAGAATTTGTACAAGTTTAAAGCCTTAATTTGTCAACCAAAAGGCCAAAATAAGAAAGACCCGCAGTTTTTCAGTGATAACTCGCACAAAGAAGCATACTTCACACTCAATCAACAACAAAAGAAACAACACAACACATTTAAAGCTTAAAACTTATAACCACAAGCACCCTCTTAATCATTTATCATTCCACGCATAGAAGTATCAACTCTCAACTAAAGAAAACAAGATGACACTTAGGACATTTAGGAGAAGTAAAAAAGAGAGGCCGAGACTAAATCATTCTGAGTAAGGGAGAAGAACCTACAACATTTCAATCGGGCAGCAACCAACAGTGAGATCAAAGAGGTTCAAATCTTCAACATTTCAAGCAAAAATCCACACAAGAAGACATTTTTCAAACTTAGAAGCATAACAACTAGCAAGTAGCAACATAAGCAATACATATGTTTAACCTATATCGATAACACTTAAAGGAAGAATTAACGCATCTAATAAAGAAACAAAAACAAATTTCTGCATATCTGTAAATCAAAATACTGAAGAAAGAAGGGATTTACCTCTTTTTGTGCAGTAAATCGAAACAACGAGCTTGAAGACTTCTCACCACCAGAAGATGACGTTTTCCTCTAAAAACTTCTTAAACTTGAAATGCTCTTTTAGCTAAACAAGACCTCTATTTCTCAATGAAGAATTTTGTGTTTTCAAATGGTCCAAATTCCTCTTTAACAGTGAAGACGACAAGGGTATTTACAGGGGGGGTTAGGTCAAATACTTTCATAACTGAACCAAACATATATTTTGCTCAACTTCCAAATGAAATGGACAATTATGACACTGTGATGGAATCCCTGATACAGTGAACAATACTGACATACTCATTCAATTTTAAAAAATTCAAACGGGAAAACCAAGTGCAGACCGATTTAGAACCAAAATAGGATATTTAAAGAGAGAACTAAACCAATATCATGAATTTTATACACTAGAAGAAATAAGATCGCTTAAGAGACAAAGTTGAAATCAACGAATGATATTATGACCATTTAATGCCAAACCATAATACCTATTACATTGAACACACTAAAACATAAGCATGAATAGTTTCTAGACTATTAATCATCCTATTTTGAACAAACTAAACACAAATGAATAGATTAAAAATGAAAAGAAACAGGAAAGCCATTTAGTTAGGAAAACAAGAAAGGGAAATTGATTAAAGACTATTATTAGAAGTATACAAGCAACAGAATTAGAACAAGTATAAACCAAGCACATTAAAATCATATTTCATCGCTACAGATAGAGTAAGCAAACACTATATATGCTTCGGATCCTAAGAGAAATCTCCTATGAACAGTAAATAAACTAGACAACGAAAAATTCTTTCAACCTTTCAACAAAAACAGTAAAGAAAATCAGTACAGCAGCAAGTGTTAAGATCAATTCGATATTCGTTAGGAATACAACAGTGCTAGAAAACAGGGTAGCAACTAAAAGGGCCAAGAAATTGAATGAAGATGAGATGGAGTCACGATTCGAACTATATCAACAAGATGCTCTTTATCACAAAGGAAGATAACATTTAGCTATATTCGAATATTAACCTCCGAAGCAGACATGACGACGACCACTAGCCTGCTTCTAGACTCTTCTATATATTAGGAATATATATATATATATATATATATATATATATGTACACTTAGTTGGAACAAACATTTTGAGTAGGCAAAGTGGGGGTAGTTTTTAGATTGCCTAAGCCAACACCACCTAGATTTAGTATCAAAACTAAATCAAGGACCAATATAAAAGTTATTTTGACAACTAATTATAGAAACAACTACAACAAAGTGGCAGGTACCACTGTTGGTATTAGCCTATGATGTCCAAAACCTCAATTTCAATCAAGCACAAAATGTAAAATATATTTTTTGAACAAAAGACAACCTAATAACAACTGTTGTTAAGCAGAAAACACCAATTTACACATCACCAAATCATCTATATCCAATTTTTCAACACACATATAAGCTGAATATACTCACACCAAAACCAAGTAGCAGCTCCAAAGAGTTAAAAAAAAAAAAACTCAAGCAGCCTACACCATAAACCCACTTATAGATCACTAAAACAATAGAAAAAACAAATTTTCTTTTTCTTTCTAGACAGATTACATAACATGATATGTAGGGGCTATGACTTAAACTAAAAATTTCTACTTAATAAGAATAATGGAATACTTACAACACACCACGACTCCGATTGGTGAAGAAAAATCTTTTTAAGCACATTATAAGAAACAACTAACAAACAACCATTTGTTACATTTCTTTATTACCTGTTAAGTTCTAAAGAAGTAGCAAGAGCAGTTATGCCAACACCAACAATTACAATGTTTTCTTCAGTCTCTATTTTCCCATCTTAATAGATGTCAAAGTCCTCATATATATATATATATATATATATATATATATATATATATATATATATATATTAGTGCAGCTAATCAGTAAACAAATGGGTCCAAAAGAAGATGGATGATGCAGGCTCCTAGTTAGCATTTGAAAGTACTTTATGTAATTAGTTTTTAACGTAGTTACTGTTTAATTTGTCATAAAGATCGAAGTCATTTCCTATGTAGCCTTTTTTTAGCCAAAAATTAGAAAGTTGTAATCGTAATTTTTTGCACTTGAATGTAGGTAGAACATGATGTTACTTCCAACATTCTGGACTAAACAGTCAAACATTTGGGCATAGGCCTCGTGAGACAAGCTCTACCACTGAGACTCGCCTAGCGCCAAGAAGCCTTTTAAAGCAGTGCTACCAGCACAAAAGGTTTTATCAATCACTAAATACCACACAAATAAGTATATAATCCCATTACCTTTTTTTTATTCTACCATTGAAGACCTCATCACATTCAATATTCAAGAAATTTCTTTAAAATCTAAAGTTGATATACTTCACGGAAGAATTTGTACAAGTTTTAAGCCCTAATTCGTCAACCAAAAGGCCAAAATAAGAAAGACCTGCAGTTATTCAGTGATAACTTTCACAAAGAAGCATACTTCACACTCAATTACCGGAAATTCAACCCAAAAATATCATACTCAAGCATGATGAATCAGCAAAACTGAAGCAGATAGGCCAGAGAAAAAGAAAATTAACAAGGGAGGAAGATACATACCAGAGCAGCCGAGAGCTGGCCGAAAATTCTGATGAACTTGAGTACAATGTCCTAATCGTACTTATTGTTTGGCGGTGTAATAGTTAACGTGTGTTCCTGTATAGTTAACATACTCATTCAATTTTTAAAAACTCAAACAGGAAAACCAAGTGCAGACTGATTTAGAACAAAAATAGGGTATTTAAAGAGAGAACTAAATCAAGATCATGAATTATACACTAGAAGAAATAAGATCGCTTAAGAGACAAAGTTGAAATCAACGAATGTTATTATGCCCATTTAATGCCAAACCATAATACCTATCACAGTGAACACACTCAAAGATAAGCATGAATAATTTCTAGACTATTAATCATCCTATTTTGAACAAACTAAACACAAATGAAATAATGAAATAGTGAGAATAGATCAAAAATGAAGAAACAAGAAAGCCATTTAGGTAGCCAAACAAGAAAATGAAATTGATTAAAGACTATTATTAGAAGTATACAAGCAACATAATTAGAACAAGTATAAACCAGGCTCATCAAAATCATACTTCATTGCTACATATGGTAAGCAAACACTATATATGATTCGGATCCTAAGAGAAATCTCATATGAACAGTAGATAAACTAGACACTGAAAAATTCTTTCATACTTTCAACAAAAACAGTAAATAAAATCAGTAGAGCAGCAAATTAATGTTAAGATCAATTCGATATTTGTTAGGAATACAACAATGCTAGAAGGCAGGGCAGCAACTAAAAGGGCCAAGAAATTAAATGAAGATGAGAAGGAATCACGATTCGAACTATATCAACAACGAGCTTTATCACAAAGGAAGATAATATTTAGCTATATTCGAATCTTAAAATAACAACTTTATATCACCATTAAGAAATCATTCAAGGTAAGGGAGGAGATCAGTACGACATTCCAACATTCCAATCGGGCAGCAACCAACAGTGAGATCAAAGAGGTTCAAATCTTCAACATTTCAAGCAAAAACCCACACGAGAAGACATTTTTCAAACTTACAAGCATAACAACTAGACAATAGAAACATACGCAATACATATGTTTAACCAATATCGAAAACACTTAAAGGAAGAATAGATGCATCGAATAAAGAAACAAAAATCTTAAATAAATTTCTACATAAACGAGCTTAAAGACTTCTCACCATCAGAATATGACATTTTCCTCTAAGAAAATTCTAAAACTTGAAATGCTCTTTTAAGACCCCTATTTCTCGATGAAGAATTCTGTGGTTTTCGATGGTCCAAATCCCTCCTTAACAATGAAGACGATAAGGGTATTTATATAGGGGATTAGGTCGAATACTTTCATAACTGAACCGAACATGATTTTTCGTTCGACTTCCAAATGAAATGGATAATTATGACACTATGATGGAATCACTGATGCAGTGAACAATATTAACATACTCATTCAATTTAAAATTTTCAAGCGGGAAAACCAAGTGCAGACTGATTTAGAAAAAAATATAGGGTATTTAAAGAGAGAACTAAACCAAGATCATGAATTATACACTAGTAGAAATAAAATCTCTTAAGAGACAGAGTTGAAATCAACGAATGTTATTATGACCATTTAATGCCAAACCATAATACCTACCACAGTGACCACACTCAAAGATAAGCATGAATAGTTTCTAGACTATTAATCATCCTGTTTTGAACAAACTAAACATAAATGAAATAATGAAACGGTGAGAATAGATCAAAAATGAAGAAACGGGAAAGCCATGTAGGTAGCAAAACAAGAAAAGCAACATAATTAGAACAAGTATAAACCAAGCTCATTAAAATCATACTTCATTGCTACAGATAGTAAGCAAACACTATATATACTTCCGATCCCAAGAGAAATCTCATATGAAAAGTAAATAAA
This sequence comes from Solanum okadae, assembly GCA_036553675.1. NCBI lineage: Eukaryota > Viridiplantae > Streptophyta > Magnoliopsida > Solanales > Solanaceae > Solanum > Solanum okadae. The sequence continues at coordinate 31,107,791 of CM071678.1, forward strand.
CTAGACAGTGAAAAATTCTTTCAAACTTTCAACAAAAACAGTAAATAAAAGCAGCTGAGCAGCGAATTAATGTTAAGATCAATTCGATATTCGTTACAAATACAACAGTGCTAGAAGACAGGGCAACAACTAAAGGGGCTAAGAAATTAAAACAAGATGAGATAAAGTCACGATTCGAACTATATCAACAACACACTTTATCACAAAGAAAACAGCAACTCTATATTACCATAAAGAAAATCATTATGAGTGTTCCAACATTCCAATCAGGCAACAACCAATAGTGGGATCAAAGAGGTTCAAATCTTCAACATTTCAAGCAAAAATCCACACGAGAAGACATTTTTCAAACTTAGAAGCATAACAACTAAAAATTAGAAACATAAACAATATATATATGTGTTAATTAAACCTATATAGATAACACTTGGAAGAACATACACATCTAATACAAATTTAAGGAGTAACTCAACTGGTCGTAATTGAATTTATTTGTTTTGGAACGATTTTGATTGAATCGTGGAATGAATGTCTTCCATTTAGGGCCTGCCACAAGTTCCGACCACTCCGACTTTCATAACGGTGATCAAACCCTTATCCCACCAATGGGGTTCTTCCTTTTGATCGCTAGTAGACACCCGTTCCCATACGCTTCTGCCACATGTGAAAGATGGAAACCAGAAACAACAACCCCTTTTTCGTGAATTCAAGCTCCTGCAAGTTCTTCATTCACGTCTGAGTCTTTTGGGGATAAGTCCGGGTTTGTTTGACCCGCCATGTTTCAAGAAATTGACAAGAAGAAGAAGAAGAAAATACCACAAAAACGATCTCCACAAACCGCAACCCCTTTAAATTAGGGGTTTTGTTGTTTGCAGATAAATGTGGAATTTTATCAGAGACCCTAAAGCATTGGGGTCTAGATTTCTCTCTATGCATTAGTTGTGAATGTTTATAACGGAACTATAGGAAGAGATAAAGGGAAAACCGGGAAATGTCGGTGACAAATTATTGGAAGAGAATATCTATTCAACTATGGGCCTGCGGCGCCTCTCCTAGTTAATCTAATTTCGTCTTAACAATTAACGGATTGTTTTGTTGAAAGTCACCTATTATTGCCAGTAATTCTTACAAGGGTATTAAAGTCCTCAACGGTCGAAAATTGAAGTAACGATTATATTTTTTTGTGAATCTTCTTTTTTCTGATTGGTCTTCCCTTTCACATTTAGTTCATGTATTAAGTCACCATATTTGAGTTTCAGCTACTTTGTTTTCGTCTTGCTTAACTTCGATCATATTATTATCTTCAAACTTTTGTCATATTATTATCTTTATTACATGTCTCATCAATTAATATTATATCATTCGTGAATAATATACACTACAATATCTCTCCTACTATATGCCGTATCAATTTTTTCAATTCCTATATTACTAAAACAAATAAAAATAAGTTGAGGATCAATTTATAGTGCAACACCATCAGAAGATGAGCCCGATCAAGACTTCTCACCACTAGAAAGCGAGCTCGGATGAACCAACGGCCCCTATTTCTCGCCGATGGAATTGGGAATTGGAATTGTTGGTGGAGGGAATGTGAAGAGAAGTAACGGGTTGGGCTACTAATTGAGATTGTTGGGCTGCTAGAAAAAAGAATTGAGGTGGGCTAGGTTGGTTGTTCAATGTTGGGCTGAAAAATGTTAAAATGTGGTTAGATTTTGTATTTGAGACTTAGGGCCCGTTTGGGCATACGATATGGTATCATGATATGGAATCATGAGATGAAATTGAAGTTTTGTTTGGACATGCAATATGGAATTTTTGTGTTGTATATTTTCTCATAAACATAAAAATTTCATAAGTTGTAAAACTATTAAAATAGCCTCAATTGTTTATTCAATCTTATCAAATAAACAAAAATTTATAAAATCGCATAATAAATTATTACAAAGCTATTTGTTCTCCACTTAAGTAATTGTTTCATCTAACTTTAATTTAATTTTAAAAAAAATTGAACATAAATTGTAGTGTACTAGTCTTTATTATAATCCTCCCACATAATACGGACAATTTTCTCACGTTGAACTTGCATTTCTCGATCATGTGACCGAGAAGACGAACAAACATTGTTACTTTGAGCCATTTGTTGGTCAATATCATCCGCAACTATATTTTCATGCTCATAGACCATAAATATTTCATCACTTTAACAATCGGTTGGTGTGAGTTAAAGTGACTATATGTTGGTGAGAATAATAAATTTTATGTCGGAGAGAATAATAAATTTTAAAAAGTAATTATGTGATTATAAATTTTATTTACATATGAACTAAATGGTTAGTAGATATAAATGTGGGGTTGTTTTAACAATATATAAACTTGTGGATCAATTTTTGTATTAAAAATATCTCAAATCATGATATGGAAATACCATATAATTCCATATCATGGTTTTTGGAGAATATGGAATCACATCTCATGATATGGAATCATGAGATGGAATCAGCGTAAAATCGCATGTCTAAATACTAATTTCATCTCGCAATACCATATCGTGATATGGTATCGCATGGTCAAACGCCTACTTAGTCAAATTGAGTTAATTAATGTATTCAGGTAAAGATTAAATAAGATAAATTATTATTAATTAATTAACTAGCTTTTAATAATAACAAAAAAAATAATTAACTCAATTATAAACTAATTAACTCAAAATATAAATTATAAATAAACTAAACTAATTACCAAAATATTTAATTGAAAATTAAAAAAAACTTTTGAGATAATTTTCGAATATTTATAAATGGTAGTAATTATATGGAAATGTATACATTATTTAAAAGTTATAAAAAGTGACAAAATTATTTAAAAAGAACTTGCCAAACATTGTACATTTTATAAAATCAATCATTTCAAATCATTTGCAATAAAAGAAGCTCGATGATTAATTTACATTGTCGAGAGTCAAAATAGAGTGTCAACATACCCACCCGCCCCGACGCCCCACCCGCCTTGAGGCCCCCCGCCCTAAGGCCTCGCCCGCCTAGGGTTGGCTAAGTTGGTTGTTGAATGTTAGGCGGATGATTTGGCTAAAAATTGGGTCAAGGATAGAGTTAAAATGTGGTTTTTTGGTGATACCGTTTTCAACCACTTTTTTTTCAAAATCTTTACAAGACCCTCTGTAATGACTTGGGAGAATAATACGTATAGCCTCACCATGATCCACATCATTTTCTTAGCAACATAATAGTAACCAACTTGATCAAGAAGAATTAGAAAAAGTATAAACCAAACTCATTAAAATCATACTTCATTGCTACAGATAGTAAGCAAACACTACATATCCTAAGAGAAATCTCATATGAACAGTAAATAAACTAGACAGCGAAAAATTATTTCAAACTTTCAACAAAATCAGTAGAGTAGCGAATCAAACCGGAGACTAAAATTAATGTTAAGATCAATTTCAATATTAGTTAGGAATACAACAGTGATAGAAGACAGGGCAGCAACTAAAATAGCCAAGAAATTAAATGAAAACGAGATCGAGTCACGATTCGAACTATATCAACACTACAACAATATGCTTTATCACAAAGGAAGATAACATTGAGCTATATTCAAATATTAAAACAGAAGATCATTAAAAAATCAAAAAGTAAACAAAAACATAATCCCAAAATTTGAAAACTTTGAACATCCAGAGGCAACATCTCAAAACCGAAAAGATAAAAAAAATGTTACAAAGGAAAGGACTTACCTCTTGCTGAGCAGCTTTCTGCTTGACCACGAAGATGAACCACCACCATGATTGTAATTTAGACATTATAAGAAGACTACTTTATGCTCCAAATTTCGATTCTCAAAAATTATTTCCGTATGAAGAACTTAGAGGGTCCAAAAAACTATGGAATTAATTTAAGGGGGGAAGTCGAATGGAAACGAATTTGTACAATTCTCAACGGTACACATCTAGTTGGGGGTCTGGTTCGCATGAAGAAGACGACGTGAAGGTCGTTGTTTGGATGAATTGACGTGTTGTATCGGTGGGTTTTGGGTTGGGTATGTTGCCATTTTGTGAGGAAAAATTGGGCTGCTGGAATGGTGTCACTCCCCGGGCCTACACCCTAGACGTGGCCGGCACTCGAGAACCATTGTTTGTTGCCAAGCGAACCCTTGGCCTGGCTGACTACTTAGCCGAAGACTGACTCAAACAGATATAGACTTTAGAACTGAATTAAATCATAAGTCAAAGTACCCAATTAAATTGTGTAAAAATACTAAATTAAAGCAGTAATAGTTTTAACAAAACATCTAAATAGAAATACAGAAAGATTCTCAATACTAGTTATCTATGAATCCTCTGCTGTTTTAAGATAGGCATCGGAACAGGACCATGAAAACCTAAACAACTACTATAAATAAACTAAGGAGGGTAGTCCTCTGAAAGCTAGAAGGTCTCACCAAAAGTTGTCTATGAGTGCAAGTGATCTCAACGAAACGCCTGTTGATGATCCTAAACACTTGCATCTGCATCATAAACAAATGCATGTCGAATGACATCAGTACATGAAATGTATGAGTATGTAATATGGCAAAAAGAAAAATAATAACTGAACTGATAACGGAAAACATGTCAAGTAAACAATATATGAACAAGTAATGAAAACCATTTGTGCTTTACAATAAAATAGGCAATAAAAACAATATGAGAATAGAAAGCTTTACTCTATGGGGAGTTTCTCTAACCAACAACCATTACTATGAGCCTAGCAATGATACAACGTTTCGCCCATGTTGCAAGGGTCATCCTATACCTTGATAGGGTATAGGATGCTACGGTAACTATGGATCCATCTAATAGGCCTTCTCAGAGGCAGTGAGGAGTCATACGACAAATCGGTGCAATCCTATCTTATGCTGGCTACGTAGTTTTATGGGACTTGAGCTACGAATAGACTCTTACCCAATTCTTTGCACGATACTACTCCCAAAATATTCAATATTCATCATGATCAATCACCATTTACTAGGAAAGGGACTATTACTTTACTTTACTTTTAACCTTGCTTTACTAAAGTACTTTTTAGAAACATCAATTATACTCTTTCTCTTTCTCAACTGTCAAATAGTACATGTTAAATCATAAAAATGTGGTTAGATTTTGTATTTGAGACTTAGTCAAATTGAGTTAATTAGTAAATCTGGCTAAAGATTAATTAAGATGAATTAATATTAATTAATTAATAAGCTTCTTAATTTTAACATAATAAAATAATTAACTCAAAATATAAACTATAAATAAACTAAACTAATTAACAAAATATTTAATTGAAAATAAAAAAAATCTTTTTGAGACAATTTTTGAAAATTTATAAATGGTAGAAATTATATTAAAATGTATATATTTTTTAAAAGTTATAAAAGTGACAAGCTCTGCTGAAGAATTCTCACCACCAGAAAATAAGCTACCTATTTCTTGATGAAGAATTGTGTTTTTCGAATCTCTCTTTAACAGTGAAGACGACAAGGGAATTTTAGGAATTTGAAATTTGAAATTCGAATTCCTCTCGATGAATATATTGATTTTGATTGTTGCCGTTTGTTTGTTTGTGAAAGTTGGAATTACAGCCGTTTGATGTTGCCGTTGTATTGTTTGTGAACGTTGGAGTTGTTGCGGGAGTGAATGTTGAAGAGAACTAACGGGTTGGGCTACTAATTGAGATTGTTGGGCTGCTGGAAAAAGAAATTGGTTGTTGAATGTTGGGCTCAAAATTGGGTTAAGGATAGAGTAAAAATGTGGTTAGATTTTGTATTTGAAACTTAGTCAAATTGAGTTAATTAGTGAATCTAGCTAAAGATTAAATAAGATGAATTAATATTAATTAATTAACGAGCTTCTTAATTTTAACAAAATAAAATAATTAACTCAAAATATAAACTTATTAACTCAAAATAAAAACTATAAATAATCTAAACTAATTAACAAAATATTTAATAGAAAATTAAAAAAAATCTTTTTGAGACAATTTTTGAATATTTATAAATGGTAGTATTTATATAGAAATGTATATATTTTTTAAAAGTTATAAAAGTAACAAGCTCTGGTGAAGAATTCTCACCACCAGAAAATGAGCTCCCTATTTCTTGATGAAGAATTGTGTTTTTCGAATCTCTCTTTAATAGTGAAGACGACAAGGGAATTTGAAATTCAAATTCGAATTCCTCTCGATGAATATAATGATTTTGATTGTTGCCATTTGTTTGTTTGTGAACGTTGGAATTACAGTCGTTTGATGATGTCGTTGTATTGTTTGTGAACGTTGGAGTTGTTGTTGGAGTGAATGTTGAAGAGAAGTAACGGGTTGGGCAACTAATTGAGATTGTTGGGCTGCTGGAAAAAAGGAATTGGTTGTTGAATGTTGGGCTCAAAATTTGGTTGAGGATAGAGTAAAAATGTGGTTAGATTTTGTATTTGAGACTTAGTCAAATTGAGTTAATTAGTGAATCTGGCTAAAGATTAAATAAGATGAATTAATATTAATTAATTAACGAGCTTCTTAATTTTAACAAAATAAAATAATTAACTCAAAATATAAACTTATTTACTCAAAATATAAATTATAAATAAATTAAACTAATTAACAAAATATTTAATTGAAAATTAAAAAAAATCTTTTTGAGACAATTTTTGAATATTTATAAATGGTAATATTTATATAGAAATGTATATATTTTTTAAAAGTTATAAAAGTAACAAGCTCTGGTGAAGAATTCTCACTACCAGAAAATGAGCTCCCTATTTCTTGATGAAGAATTGTGTTATCTGAGTTTTATGGAAGTGTTTCCTATGGATTTGCCTAGTATGCCTCCATATAGAGATATAGATTTCTGCATTGACTTGGAAACTGACACTTGCCCCATTTCCATCCCCCCATATTGTATGACTCCAACAGAATTAAGAGAGCTTAAGGCTCAAATCCAAGAGCTTCTTGATAAAGGGTTCATCCGTCCTAGTGTTTCCAAGTGGGGTGCTCCTGTCCTGTTTGTTAAGAAGAAGAAGGGTAGTATGAGGACTGATGATTTTATCTTAATCCATAAGGGAATGGATTAATACCAGAATGACAAGCTTATGGATAAAGAAAGTTCCATTGAGTATACTTGGGTGAAGGAAATTGAAGATTTTAGTAAGAAAGTGTGTACCAAGATTGGATTAGTCCTTTAAATTTGATGAGTATACCTTAGTTTTAGGTGTCATGTTGATGGAAAGGTTGACTTCATAGTGATAGTTAGGGCTGACTGAGCATAATGGTAATAAGAGTTCGCGATGGATTATGATGGGATGGCACTATATAATAAGATTGTTGGTTAAGCGAATTCTTGTATAGTAATTACGACTTGCGAGGATCTAAGGTTGTGGTTTTTCAATATTTGGTGAGTAACGTGGTTGTATGGAAAGTTTTAAGAGATGGTGGGACACCATTCGAATATAAATTAAAGAACTAGAGTCATAATGAAGAAAAATAGTGGGATGTAGTACAACCTTTAAAGAGAGCCGAGAGCAAGAATATTTTATTTGAATGCAAAGGTTGAATGGATATCTTTAGAGGGGTAGATAATTGGTTCAGAGACGCGTGATATCATTCGTTTTGTTGTGGCTATGATAATAGTGTCACAAATCTGTCAAACTGGTTCAAAAACTTTTGGAAAGGACTTGAGAAAAGAGTATACAAATATTAGCTCGAGTGTGATGATAAGTGCTTTGTCTTGTTTTGAGTTTAGTAATGAGTACGATTGAATTGTTAGCGAAGGATATTGTAGGGTCGATAGAGATGCGATCAATCATAAGCGAAGATCCATAAGTTCATAAAAATCTTCAAGGTACAAGCTAATGTTGATAGATAAGGGGATTGCGTTATACAGTTGAATTTACAATTCAGATTTTTCATTATAAGTCTACATTCGTGGTGATACATTTTGTCAAGGTATGAATTGACAATGTGAGAAACGGTCAATTGTATACGATATTAAGCATTTGAAAGGACTTACTCCTAGGTTGAGTCGTAAGGTTTATTACTTTTGATTGTTAAAGTACATAAGAAAGGTTTTCATTTTTAAAAAATGTTAGATTAGAGTAAGGTAAATGGTCGGAGTGTTCATGATGGTTGTTAGTATTGAGCGTGTGGACTTCAGTAATGATGTGAAGAGTATGTGGAGTAAGCCGAATGGAAATGACGGGTATCGACTCTTCAAAGGAAAACCTTTGGTGTTATTCAATAGTTATTCCATAAAACTCTTACGTGATCATTTATTTCGTTTTGTACACGGTGGAAAGTATGTTTCACTAGCTATATATGATCACATGTGTTTTCACTTTTCTGGGTGGATCCTTGTGGTGGATCAGGTGTACCAATCCTACTATGTTCTCTTGGTTGAGTGGGATGATTTGGGAAACCGTGGTTATTTCGAATGATATAATTGGTGTTGTATTGGAGTTGTTAAAGTATTTTAGTAGTTCTACATGTACCATCTTGCTTATGAGAATTTATAGAAGAGCTACCATGCGTATTTGTGGTTGTCCGGCAATCTTAATATTTCTCTAGTCGTCGAGGTCATGTATCGATTATGTGTAGTTGAATGTGGGGATCATTAGGTCCAATTCTAATGTTCTTAAGATGTAATCTACAATTACTAAATCTAGCATTTCGATAGTATTGTTGAGGGTTTGTATGCTTCGATATGTCCCTCGATGAGTATCTGATTTCTAAAGATCAAATTTGTTATAACTTAAGCTCATGGAAATTTATGTTGTGGAATGGAGATGTTGTTAAGAACTATGATTGTTTGGGTATTATGAGTGTGTGTTGGTTGATTCAGGTTCACTTCTATTTGTAGCGAGTATTGACTTGGAATTTTATCATGCTTAAGTGCTAAAGGATTCGTCCGGATGATTGTGTCAAGGTCCTTGATAACATGTTGTAGACGTACGATCAACTTTGGTGGTTGTTGGGAATCGCTTTTGTGTAGTTAAGTTTACATACAACAATATCTATCACTCAAGTATTGAGATGACTTCATTGAGGCATTGTAAGGGAGGATGTGTGGGTATTCAATTGGTTGGCTGGGGACGAGGATTATATCATAAAGTGAGACTCAGTGTTGTTAAACAAGACCTTCAGTGTGAGGAAGAACCGGTTGAAATTCTTGATCACGATATTAGGAAGATAAGGATATGCGAGGCAAGTATCCCCAGTAATTTGACGATTCATATACTACATTACCCTTACTTTAGCTAGTCTTTCCTAGTTGATCATTCGAGGAAAAGTGATGGGTAAATTGGTATCTATTGTAACGACCGGGTTTCATCGTTATTGAAAAGGGAAAAATTTTGAGTCGAAAAACTTTTTCGTAGTAACTTGGAATTTCCCAACCTAGTCCAGATTTGGACGAAATTGGAGTCATTAAGGTGTAGGGAAATCTGGTAACAATCGGGTGATTTATTTATGATTTTGATTTCATGAGTAGTTAGATAAGTCGTTAAGGAATCTGTACGACTTTACGAAATTGAATTCGGGTGAGTAGAACTCCCGGAATCGATCTTAGCGTGAACGGTATTTTTTTAGAGTTGTTGGTTAAAGGTGTGTTGTGAAATGAGGGTCTTGGAATTATTAAAATAACTCACTGTTTCGTGCAAGCCGCTTTGGCGGTGATTTCGGTCGCTCTGGAGGGGCCGCTGTAGCGGGGTAAGGGCTGTTGTGGCGAGCCAGACGTGACTTAAAGTCGTAAATAAACCTCAAAATGACTTTACTCTGTACTTTTCAATTTTTAGAGCTAAGGAATGACCCCAGGGGTTTTCTTGACAGATTTCCACCATTCTTGAGGCTAAAGGTAAGGTTTTCACTCCCCGAATTCGTTTTTCGATTCGTAGAACTTAGTTTCTTGGGTGATTATTGTTGGGGAAGGGTTTTGGATCTATTTGGATGATGGGAAAAAGCACTAATATGGGTATGGGGATCAAGGGTTTGACCTAGGGTTGATATTATTGATTATGATCCAGGTAATTGGGTCTTGATTGTTGATCCTTGCGTATAAATTGTTGTTTGTAGACCTAGAACAAGTGGAAAGAATCCGAAAAGGGAAGATTCAAGTGCCTTAGGGGATTCAAGCTTGGATTCGAGTTAGGTGATGGTTGTGATTTCATGTTGATGTGATATATGTTCGTAATTGCTTCATTATAATGCATGTATGTATAACATCTCGCAAATTGAAAGAACTAGAAAGAGCTAGAATTAAAAAGTGATTTTTGGAAATAATAAAAATCTGGAAAATTGGTAAGTTAAGTTTGAGTTTTTGGTCAACTTCAAACGACCATAACTCCTAGCTCAGGATGATTCAGGTGTGTTTACATATATCGTAGGAAAGATCATGGAATAATCTTTCCAACGCCGCTGAGTTTGTGCGATTCCGAGTTCGTATGAGTGAGTTATCGCCATTGGAAGTTGGGTTGTTCAAATAAGGAAAGTCCAATCCGGATTTTAGAAGGGCATTATGGTCTTTTCACTACCCAATCAATTAATTTCGTTTTTGGGTAATTAATTGGGGTCTAAACTGATATTAGTCAGTTTATGCTTTTGGAAAAAGAGTTAGGGATTTGAGAGGAGAGAAAAGAAGAGCAGAAAAAAAGAGAAGGAGCAAGGAATCATCAAGTTCTTGAAGCTAGACTAGTGGATTTCGTCAAGGGGTTATCCCTACGAGGTATGTGAGTCTTTCATAGAGTTGGGTTATTTCACCCACGCGCCCAACTTGATTCAGTTTCAGCAAAGTATATTGATTTGAAAGTAAATCCCTTGAATTCTTGATGAAGTTCGTTTGAATCCTTGTGGGTTGTGTTGTTGGAGTTTTCTTGAGATTGACTCACGTTTTTAGTTGTGTTTTTTAGTAGAATATATTGTTATTTGAGGGTATAGATGATTCTAAGTGTTTGGGGAAAGAACCAATGGAGTTTAGAGGGTTTAGAGCTGGAAAATGAAAAAGGAAAGAATCGAACAAGGAACGGTAGCAGGTCCGCGTCGCGGACCTGTTCCTCAGATTTGACAAAATTGTTTTCACGTCGAGGAGCGGTCATGGACCATTCTGCCTCAAAAGTTATTTCGCGACCAAATATTTTAATTCACCTCCGCGTCGCGAAGTAGTTCCCCAGCAGTGATTTTTTTATCGTTTCTCATGATTAACTATCTAAAATCATTCCTAAACATCATGAGATCTTTCCTATCACAAATCACGATCCTTGAATCCATAATTCAATTCAAGAAAAGTTAAGAGTCAAGAGTCAAGTTAAGAGAAGTTCATAAAGTTTTCCAAAAGTCTTTTACAAATGTTTTAACTTTGTTTAAACACTTGAGTTTTGAGTTTAGTAAAGAGTAAAGTTTGAAGTACATTTCTTCAAAAGAGTATATCGGGACTATGTATTCCCAAAGAGTAATTTTTTCACATTTAAACAAGAAAGGAAACTGAGATTTCCAAAAGAGCCTTTGAGCTAGTTTTCAGTAAAGAGTAAGAGTAAAGTTCATTCTTCAAAGATTATTCAGAAACTAAGTATTCCCAAAAGTTAAAATGTTTTCACATTTGAGCAAGAAAGGAAACTGAGATTTCCAAGAGAACTTTTAAGCTAAGTTTTTGAGTAATTATCTCAAACCAAAGAAAGAGTTTTGTTTTTACAAACATATGAGCTAAAGTATATTTTGGGAGTAGTATTGAGCACCGATATGGGGACGAGCTGGAGTTCAAATAACTCACGTCTCCATAAACCATGTGGTCATCATGGGTAGTAAAGGATCATACTTTTTAGATGACTCCTTAAGATGCTTTTAGCATAAGCTAGTAGATCCACTAAGTTAAGTAGTATATATGACGGCAAAATATAGGACAGTTCTGGCAGCGTGGGAAAGACATTGTATCACCACTTAGGCTCATAGTGGTGGTTGTCGGTTAGAAAATCTCTCACAGAAACTATATTACTTTGTTATATGAGTAAAGTTGAGTTTGTTATTGCATTTTCTTTAACGAACTAAGTTGTTTTTACAGTTTTATAAAGCTTTTCATATATTGTACGTGTTTTATTGCTTTATTATGAGTTGAGTTATTCAGGAGTTGAGTAAAGCCAAGGTTAGTGTTTCTTTCAGATTCTTTTCAAGATTAAGTTATGTTTAGCATTCCAACTCGCTTACTCGTACATTCAATGTATTGATGTCAGTTGGCCTGCATCTTATTATGATGTAGACACGGGTAATCAGGATCAGCATCCAACACCTCGTTGAGCACTCGGAGTCTTGTGGTGAGCCTCCTTGCTTTCCGGAGGATCCCTTTTTATTGCTTTTCAGTATTTAGTTCATTAGGATGTCGTGGGTCTTGTCCCAACATCCATCTCAGTTATTAGAGGCTTCATAGATAGACAGTCAGTTAGTTCATTTGTCTTTATCTTTTTATTGACTTATGTTCAGTTTTGAGTTGCCACTTTGGCTAAGTTAAATGTTTATTTCTAAAATATTATGAGTTTAGTTTGAGACAATTGAGTTATCTTGCATTTGAGTTCTTTTCTTAATGTTTAAAGTCTTCCGCTGAGTAAGTAAATCAGGCCCAGGGTTCGCTTGGGGCCAACAATGGTTCTCGAGTGCCGGCCACGTCCAGGGTGTAAGCTCGGAGTGTGACAATATGTATGTGAATGTTGCATTATTGATCACCCTAATCGTAAATGAGGATAATTGAATAATTGTATGCCATGAATCACCTCTTGTTGTATGATTGTGAGAATATACATTTTGATTGTGATTGTAGTTTGTTGAATGGATCGGTTGCCACGTTCCGACATAAACATGGGATCGGTTGCCACGTTCCAGCATAAACATGGGATCGGCTGCCACGTTCCGGCACACTAACTTGGATCGGGTACCCGAACCGGTATGCTAACAGTTTGGGTTTGGGTTCCATGAGAGGACCATTGAATTGGGTTCCATGAGAGCACCATTGAATTGTGTTGTGTATCTATTTGTGATGATTACGTTTATATCTAATGATGATTGATATTGGAAGATTGTATGTTGCTCTAAATTGATAACCAATGTGTATTATTGAGAATGTGGGATGCTACATTGATCCTGAAAAGAGGACTAATATTGTATATTGGTATATGCCTGTTTTATAATGTTGTGGTTACTTGCATGTGTTTCACTTATTAGGATAGCCGCGTGATCCTACGAGTACATTGTGGTTGTGTAATGATATTGCACTTGCTCTTTCTTTGTTGAGTACAGGGCATCTTCAGGTGGCTATTGATAGACCTCAGCTAGGTGACTATTAAGCGTGACCAGATTCAAGGGTGAGCCAGTTCTTTCAGGCTGCCATAGATCTTCCTTGTTTAAGTCCACTCTTTTTGGACTCAGACTATTTGTTAAGGTGTTGTTTAGTTTTGGGGTTGTACCCCTTGTTCTTAGACTTGTCGTTAGTAGAGTTTTGGTACAATGACTTTCAGGTTCTAGGGGTTGAATTTCCGCATTAGTTTGGTTAGTTATTTGTTTAAACCTTTGGAGTTTATACGGACTCCATTTTTATTGTCATTTAAACATGCTTATGTATCTTTAAATGCATAGTTTTTTATTAAGTTGTCTAGTTTGGGTTGTAGTAATGGTTCTCCCATCAGAAGGTTAGTGTGGGTGCCAATCACGACGGTCTGGGTCATGACAAAAAGTTATAAAAGTGACAAAATTATTTTAAAATAACTTGCAAAACATTGTTCATTTTATAAAATCAATCATTTCAAATCATTTGCAATAAAAGAAGCTCGATGATTAATTTATATTGTGGAGGGTCAAAATTGAGTATCAACAGACCCGCTCCCCCCATGCCCCACCCGCCTTGAGACCCCCCCCCCCGAGGCCTCGCCCGCCTGGGGTGGGCTAAGTTGGGTTGGTAGTTAAATGTTAGGGGGATGATTTGGCTGAAAATTGGGTTAATGATAGAATTAAAATGTGGTTAGATTTTGTATTTTTTGGTGATATGATTTTCGGCCGAAAAAAGTGGACTAAAACATAGAGGACCCATAGCAGCCTGAAAGAACTGTCTCACCCTTGAATCCGATCTTGCTCACTAATCTACTAAACGAGGTCTGTCAGTAGCCGCTTGAAGATGTTATGTACTCAACAAAGAAAGAGCAAGTGCAGTATCAGAACACAACCGCAGTGTATTGGTAGGATCACGCGGCTATTTCAGTAAATGAAACATATACAAGCAGTCACAACAAAGTAAACATGCATATACCGAATATATACAATATCAGTTATCTTTTCAGGAGCAATGTAGCATTCCACGTTCTCAATAATACATATATATGACAAGTCAATGGTCCTCTCATGGAACCCATACTTAAACTGTTAGTGTGCCGGAGCGTGACACCCGATCCAAGTTAGTGTGTCGGAACGTGACACCCATCCCAATATGTATATCGGTACGTAACATCCGATTCTAGTTAGTGTGTTGGAACGTAACACCCGATCCATTTAACAAGCCACAATCACAATGTACATTCTCATAATCATACAATCAAGTGTTGATTCATGGCATACAATCATTCATTCATACTCATTTGCATTAGATGTGATCAATAATGCAACATTCGCAGACATACATGCATTACAATGAAACAAATACTAACATACATCACACAAACATGAAATCAACCATCACCTACCTCGAAACCAAGCTTGAATCCTCCTAAGAAACTTGAATATTCCCTTTTTGGATTCTCTCTGCTTGTTCTAGGTTTACGAACAATTAATATACGCAAGGATCAACAATTAAAGGTCTAATTATCCAGATTATAACAAACCCAATAACCCAAGACCAAACCCATGATCCAAAGGTGCAAGTAGGGCTTTTTCCCACCATTATATTCAATCCAAAAACCCTCCACCCAATAATTAATAACCAAGAATCTAAGTTCTACAGATCGAAAAATAGATTAGGGGAATAAAAACCTTACCTTTTGCACCAAAAGTAGTGGAAAACCGTCAAGTAATTGACTAGGGTCGTCTCCTAGATCTTAAGAACGAATTTTGCAGAATAAAGATGTTTTTGGGGTTTATTTCCGACTTAAGTCGCGACTAGCCCACTATGGCGGCCCCCATCCCACCATAGTGGCCCGCCCTGGCGGGATAATTCTCACCCTGGCGGCTTGCACGGAAACAGAGAGTCAAAAGTTGAATTTCAAACCCCCATTTCACAACACACATTCATCCCATGACACTCAAAAACTATCCGTTCACGCTAAGATCAGTTTTTGGAGTTCAATTCGCCCGAATTCGATTTCATAAAGTCGTACGGGTTCCTTAAAGTCTTAGCTATCTAATCGTGTGATCAAATTCATAATTAGATCTCTCATTCATGACTAGATCTCCCTAGACCTCACTGACTCTGATTTCGTCTAAATCTGGACTAGGCAAGGAATTTTTAAGTTACTACCAAAAAGTTTTCCGGTCCAAAAATTTTCCCCATTGGCTTTTCTATAACGACGGGAGTAGGTCGTTACGCACCGGATTTGATGTTATAGCTCACATCGTCTCTATGTCGGTTAAAAGGTAATTTCCCACAATAATAAACTAAGGTTACTTTTATAAGTATCTCATGAATGTTTTGAAGATGTTAGCTTGCATTGACCTTGTTTTACGACTTATGTTTTCTAACTCTTTATACTCATGTTTTAGCTTGGTCATTGCATGTCATGAAAACGTCCCTTTTTAGCATGTTTCTAAATGTTTTCATGCATGGCTATCATACTTGGAATATATTTTGCATTAACACATACTCTTGCCTACATTTCCCCAAATGTAGGGTTCGATAGTCAGGATTCCTAGTTTCGTGGCTAGAGTTCGTTGAGGAGATTTCAAGTTTTGGAGAGTCCTCATGCCTCGAGGATCGGACATTTATTGATTTTCAGTTTTTCCTTACTTTCAGTTTTGGAACATGATGTACGGGCTATGCCCAGATTCATTCTTATGTACTAGATGGCTTTGAGACGATGTTTAGATTTCCGTTTTTTTATATAAAACTTTGAAACATTGAAATTGTCTTTTAAATTTCTTTATTCTATTTCTTGTATGATGAAAGCTAAGTGGCTTGTATGGGGCCTCTCGGGGCCTTATACACCATGTTACGCCTAGGAGCTACCTTGGGTCGTGACAATGAGTTCAACGTTCTTGTACTTCTGAAATTATAAGTTTAAATTTTATATTTAGTTGAACATCTAGGAGAAAGACTGCATTTTCCCTTGAACTCTTGAAGTAATGGGATGTCTAACTCATGATAATATATATGACATAACCGATCAATAGATCCATTTTTGTCATTTAACATTTCAAACAATACACTAAATAGATGTTAAATTCACAAAACATGATTAATTCACTTTCAAGAGGCCTCTGTGGTGAAACAGTAGATATGTGAGACTCAAGAGCTCGTGTTAAATACCGTGGAGGTTCGAGTCCTTTTCAATTCATATTAAGCATTCTCAATAAAAGAGTTTGGATCAAATCGATAACTTGATCTATAAGGACATATGCAAAAAAAAAAAAAAAAAGATGCTTGTGCATTTGTATATTTATATATGAACGTCGATAAATTAGACTCATTCTGAATTCAATGACTATATGGCACATTAAGAAGAAGGAAAAGAAGTTATATCTTACTTCGCCTTTAAAATCTTTGTTTAGTGCGGATAAATGTTGGAGTAGTCATCAAAGTGCTAAAATATTACTTAAATTGTATTTGAATATTTAAGGTACTGTGAAAATTAAATCTGAAAAGGAAGGGGTTAAATACTATAAGTTAATGGCATGATTAGTGACCATTAATGTAAGTACCATTAATAAACTATTGCAAACCTGAAAATTAAGAAGAACTGAAGTGAATGTAGTAGAACATTTAAATAAACAAAAAAAGGAGTTGCAAAAAAATTATATCTTGCGTTTTATGTTATTTATTGAAAGTTGATCACATTATTTGTCACCCAAAGATTGTCTAGTATTATTCTTTTTTTTTTTTTTTTATGTCAAAGAGTCAGGAAAAGGCCTGAACACCACCACTTCACCTACATCTTCAAAATGTTATTCACTTTTTCCAAAAGAGAAAGTTTAACTACATTTATAAAACCTTCTTGTGGTCTTGCCCACCACTCATTAATTTATTGAAGAATTAATGACTTTAATCAGCCAATTTCCCATCTAATCCAGAATGGGCAGCGCAATCTGATGACACTACTTCACTGTTTGAAACTGAAACAGCTGCACTCACTGCTCCTGATGTAGAAGACACATCCCCGCTAGTGCCAAACCTCAATGGTTCTTCAACAGACATAGCTTTTCTCTCAACTTCTAAGTTCACATTTTCATGTTTATTATCAGTGCTCTCTTCTGGTTTAGACTCAGTGCTCGGTAAAACCGAAAGGTCACAATTTCTGCCGTCCTCCGCAGCAGCATTCTCTCTTGTTTCTTCTGATACTGAACCTTGTAATTTGGAACCTTGGTGGCCCTGAGCTAATAAATCTGAAGGTGGAGGAAATGCTGAAGCGACTGCTGCTCCAATACCTAATAATTGATCTTGAGGGATAGCCGAAGTGGCTGCTGCTCCAATACCTAATAATTGATCTTGAGGGATAGCAGAAAGGGCTTGTTGAGTCAAAATACCCAGTATTTCATGAAGATTGTGCTGATGACCTTGAGGAGCGACAGAAGTTGATGCACCAGAACTAGGTTGGCATAGTGCCTGAAGTGCTGGGTAAAGAGCCTGCAAAGCAGGGTATAATGCTTGGAGAGCAGCTTGTCCAACCATTGCTTGTTGGCCTTGGAAGTCCTTAACATTTGAAAGGTGTTTCCTTCCTGCCAGATGGCTTTGGAAAACAACTACTGATTCACACTTTACATTACAGAGTTCACATATTAAAGGAACCATTTTTTGGGGCTTAGGAGGCACAGCAGGTTTTCTTGAGCCATTCTGCGTCTTCATCAATTTACCACCTCGCCCACCTCTTAGATTGCGCTTGACTCCACGCCCTTGACCTTGAATATGATCCACAGGATCTGTCTCTTCAACCTTTTGTTTCCCGGTAATACCAGCATCTTCCTCTATAACAGCTTGAGGAGGAAGCTTCTCTTGGGGCAGCGGCTGTCTGTCTCCAGTTACAGTTTCAGAAGGCAAATGCCCCAGCGGCAGCTGCCCAGATCCCTCAACTGCAGGCTGGTAAGAAACCCTTGGCTTAACTTCAGAATTTGTTGTCTGGTTACCATGTGCTCCATCCATCTGTTTGTTCAGTTTCTGTTGTTCTTCATAGGCTTTCAGGTTCTTTTTATGTTTCTTTCCATTCTTATGCTGTTCAAGAACTTCAGGTGTGTTGCATTCAATCCTACAGAGTTCGCACCAAGCCATGCGAGGTGGACGGACAGGAGCTGAATTACCTGAGGCAGATGATGAAGGTTTAACTTGGGATAGGCCACCTTGGATTTGTGATGCTCCTTGAAAAACTTTTGGTTGGTTCTCAGCATATGTTGGTAATGTGTAGCTAGGTTGTTGTTGCCCACCACCAAGATTGCCATGGGCACCTCCTCTATAGGGCCTGCCACCCCTTTTACCTTTACCTTTATATGGAGATGGTGCGATCGCAGGTGTGTGGGAGACATTGGGCATTGTCACAGTAGCAACCTCTCCATAGTTAATTCCTTGTTGTTGTTGTTGTTGAGGATAATACGAATACTGGGGTTGCTGCTGTGTAGCATAAGGATCCGAAGACGGTGGAATCGGAACCCCAGGTGGGTGAATTGAAGTGGGTTCAGGCTGGTATTGCTGTTGTTGATAGGCATTTGAATAATAGTCTTGAGGATAGTAGTATTGTTGATTGTATTGATATGCATAGTAAGCTTGTGTTGATTGATCATAGGGTTGTATTTGAGAAGGGTCCGCCGGCTGTTGTTGCTGGTAGTGAGATTGATCATATGATTGGATTTGAGAAGGGTCAGTCGATTGTTGTGGGTATTGAGCATACATTTGAGAAGGATCAGCGACCCCCTGTTGTTGCTGCTGGTACTGACCGGAAAAATCCATGGATTTCTTCCTTCTGTCTAGTATTATTCTGAACTCGGATGTCTTAAGATTTAATTACTTAATTACTCTACATTTAGATAATAAATTAAACAGAAAAGGGTCAAAAATACCCCTAAACTATTGGAAATGGATCAAATATACCCTCCGTTTGATTTTGGGGTCAAAAATACCCTTACCGTTAGTGTATTGGCTCACTTTTACCCCTCAAAACTAACAGATATCATGTCACCTAAAAAATCACATAAAATAATATTTTTTTGCTGACTTGGAAATTCAAATGGACAAAAAGACCTAATGTGTAAATTGTAGTGGAACAATCATGGATCCACAAAAGAAATCACTAAATGCAGAGATGCAAATACAACCGAAAGTAATCTACAAGATCAATGTTGCCATTGCCGTTCTCCTAACCGAAGACGAAAGTTTATAACTAAAATAGGAAAAATCACACCAGATTTCTTCTCTCTATTCTTTATCAATTCCGACCAACACCTCGGACCAAAATCATGGTGTGTTGGGCCTCTTTGCTTAACCAAGGCGGCCCATTAAAGCAGCACTCTCTCAAACCGATGAAACATGGAGGCAATGGCTAAACAATAAATTGACAGAAAAATAGCTTGTTCTGTGCGTAGCATTTGGTACTCAGGCAGATATTTCTGCTGAGCAAATACAAGAAAATGCAAAGGGACTTGAATTATCCAACACATGTTTCTTATGGGTAACAAGACAAAATGTTATCGAGCATTTGGCAGGGTTAGAGGATAGAGTAAAAAACAGAGCATTAATAGTGAAAGAATGGGTAGATCAGAATGAGGTGTTGAATCACAAAAGCATCAAAGCGTTTTTGAGTCATTGTGGATGGAACTCTATTTTGGAAAGTACATGTGCTAAAGTGCCTATTTTGGCACTACCATTTATGGCTGAGCAGCACTTAAATGCAAGAATGGTGACAGAAGAAATTGGGGTGGGGCTGAGGATCATGCCGAGAAATGGATCAGTGAGGGGATTCGTGGAAGCTGAAGAAGTTGAGAAAATGGTGAGAGAGTTAATGGAAGGTGAAAAGGGAAAAATGGTGAGGAAGAATTGGGAGAAAATGCAGAGGAAGCTATGAAAGAAGGTGACTCATCTTAGTCCACATTAGACCCACTTGTGGATTGTTGTTGCCATGTTGAGAGTTTTGACCATTTGAATTTCCAAGTCAGCAAAAAAATATTGTTTTATGTGATTTTTAAGAGACATGGCATCTGTTAGTTTTGAAGGGTAAAAGTGAGCCAATATACTAACTGTAAGGGTATTTTTACCCCAAAATCAAACGGAGGGTATATTTGATCAATTTTCAATAGTTTAGGGTTTTTTTTTACCCTTTTCCATAAATTAAATTAATAAAATTTAATCTATATAGTGTATTTTTTATCACGCTAAGTAGATTTTAAACATTTACTTAAATTAAATTTGATATATATATATATATATATATATATATATATATATATATATATATATATATATATAGTGAATGAGTGTTTTATAGGTAAAAGATTCAGCTAATTGTAGTATACATTGTCTCTTAAATGAACTAATGGCGCAAAAAAAATTTATATGATCCATATAAAGAAATTAAACTCATAAATTCCTCTTGACATGATGGAATATAGATTGATGGTCCAAGAAAACTTGCTTTGCAGATTTTTCTCTTCAACTTGTCATGTTTTTACATGTAGGGGTGGGGGCTATCGTAGGTATGTAGTTGATAGCAACAATGATTTTCTTAAAGATTAACTAAGAAAATATTAAGAGCGAGTGTGGGGAGGTACATAAATAAAAAAAATTAAGGGCGAATAAAAAATAAATAAATTAAGTACTTCAAAAATATTGATTATTGGGTAAATCAACTACTATATATAAGGTGGGGAGACCGGTAGCTGACAACGATAGTAACTCTTTTTTTTTTATAGATTATTGTAAATTAACAAAACCCCAAATTAAATCGAGCAGAATAAAGAAGTTTCTTCTAAAATGTCAAAATACTAGATAAGTCTTCCACTCTATATAGAGAGAGGAGGTTCCAACTTTAGGTCTGTAGCTGATAGCAACAATAATTTTCTTATAGATAATCGTAGATTAATAAGATTTCATAAATCAATAGTAGAATAGAATAAAAAAGTTGCTTCTAAGAATGACGAAATATTAGGTAAATTGCACACTATATATAGCCCCTATCGTCTAGGAAACATTGTTAAAGGTAGAAGGTTCAAGAAAGGTGAACCGTGCACTATGTATAGCTCCTATCGGCCACATAATCTAGTTAAATGTAGAAAGTTCAAGTAAACCATGCATTATATATATATATACTAGATATGGGACCCCGTGCTAGCACGGGGCCCAATATATGTTACTGTTTCTGTTTTAATTTATGTGGTACATATGAAATTTGAAGTTAATCAAATTTTTAGTATGTTTTTATATATTTTAAGTTGCTAATTATTTGTATTTAGAGTATGTTTTACGTAAATATATTAGAAATCACAATAATTAACAAGTTAATATAAAAGAAAAACTTATAAAAAATTCATTGACTTTTGAAATTTCATTTGTATCACATAAATCAAGACCGAGTAATATATATGAAAATTACATAAAACATATTATAACTCACAATAATTAGCAACTTAAAATATCTATATATCTATATTTCTCCCAATTTATGCGGTATAGATGAAATTTTGAAAGTTAACAAAAACTTTTTATATGTTTTGAAATATTTTAAGCTATTAATTATTATGATTTATAATACTTTTTACATAAAAAAAATTATTTATATAAAGTATAAAAGAAAAAATTTAGAAAAAGGAAACATAAATGTCAGCAGGAGTCCAATCTATGTTAATTTCTATATTTTAATTATTGTAATACCGATTGAATTTGGAGAGCCAACTAAAAAATTTTAAAGGAATTTTTTTATAAATTTTAAGTTGTTAATTATTATAATTTATAATATTTTTATTAATTTTAAACCAATATATGTTTTTCTCTGTCTCAATTACATGAGACATATGGAATTCGGAGAGTCAACTAAAATTTTAAAATATGTTAAGTTGTTAATTATTATACCTTATAGTACTATTACGTGATTTTCAAATAAAATATGAATTTTTTAATTTCAATTTATATGTCATTGATATAATTACATATATTAAGTAATGAAGAATTAATGTGTAAATTATGTGACACCTATGAATTTTGGAGTGTAAATCAAATTAGTTATATGATTTTTTTTTAAAAAGCGGTTAATTATTACAATTTATAATACTTTTTATATATTTTTTAAATGATATATATATATATATATATATATATATATATATATATATATATATATATATCTTTATGATATTGATATTAGTATTATAATAAATTAAATTTTATTATTTTAAATTTATGATCTCAATTGTCAACCTATGCCACATTATAAAATGTTTCAAAGTAGATATCAGATTTACAAAAATGTCGATGCCAGCTAAAGTAATAAAATAACATCTAAGGGCATGAACATATATATGTATATATAAAGCTGAATATTGACAATTTGATGTGGCATCTCTCTATGACCAGTATTTGTATTAATCTTTTTTTTCCTTTTTTGACATTTTATCTTTGTTTTGTATTTTTTATTTGTATTTTAAAAAAAAGTATTTCTGTCATACCCGATTAATTATGCCCTTTATAACATCCATTACACTAATATAGATTTAAGTAAATGAAAATGGAAGATGAAAAGATAAAAACTATTCATTTTTTATAACTGTTTATAATTATTTAGCCTATAAAATAAAAACAAAATAGTTGAGCATTTGTAACAAATAAGAACAAATTTCTTCACTTTGGCTCTTCTTCTTCTGACGATAATGATCAATATATGGTATTAACTTTTGTCGCTAAGATGTCCATCAAATTTCTAGGTCATGTGACTTTTTTAACAAAAGAGAAAGAGAGAATATCTCATTATTCTTGTGAAGACATTGATGTAAAGAAAGAGATTATGTAACAAAAAATTCTTTTCAAAATAAAAGACTTTTTGAAAAAATGTTTATTCCTCCTACAAGGAGAGAAAATTCATTGTGGTTGACAAATTTATAAGAAGCCTGATTAGTGTTTCAAAGGGTAAGAAAAATTATTTGGAAAAAAAATCATTCTATTTATGGAATTCGTATCAAATTAGGAGGAGAACAATCAAAAATTTATTTTGTGATTTGAAAAGAGAGAAAATTAGATATTATTTCTTTCAACCTCATTATTCTTGTAATTTCTTTCTTCTTTTATTTTGTCTTGATTTTTTGTATCTTTAATTAAAGTTTTTTTTTCTTATTTATCTTTAATTAAAGTTTATATATATTTTCTTAAAAAAGAATTTAAAAAGATGATCATATTTAGTTCCTTTCCTCATCAATGCTATTAATCTCATAATTAGTGTTATTTATATTATTTTCTTAATTACTTTTTTTTCTTTCATTTAATTATTTATTTGAAGAAATTAGTTATTATAACTTTATAAGAATTACACATGTATTTTTACATAATTGATTTGTTATTTTTAAATTTTTTGGATCATTCTTCATCTTAAAGTTTCTATCTATATGTAATAATAAAGCTAAAATAGAAAATGTGGGGTGACACCTTCTTAGCAATAGATACTTATTTATTCTGATCAATGTTTCTGACATTTTTTGTTATTTTTTCCTTAAAATAATTGTTGCCTCGATTTTTAGTTTTAGTTTTATTTTTTTAGCATTTTCTAATTTTAAAAGACTGAAAAATTTATATTGAAAATTTACAAAATATAAAAAATGATTTATTTAACTCCTATCATCATCAATATTATTATTAATTTGTTTTACTTCTTTTCGTAATCTTCATTTCATCATTAATGTAATTTATATCATTTTCTTAGATATATATATATATATATATTTGTGACATTTCTTAGAAGTTAGCATTACTATATATTTAATTTTTAAAATTTTTGAATTCTTTTGTCATACTAAATACAACATGTTTTATTATAATTACATTTAATATATTAATCAATATGTTGTACGAATGAAAAGAAAATTATCATTTCACAAAAACAAAGGTTAAAATATAATTTATTATGATTAAGGAAAGATAAAATTATTATTCCAATATCCATAACCATATATAATACGTTAAAAATTAATTTAAAAGCTGTAAATGGAAAAGGAATCACCATTTAAGGAATCATTATTTTTAAATTTTTGGATCATTTCTTCTTGTAAAACTTTCTATCCATACGTAACAATAAAGTTAAAATAGAAGATGTAGTGACACCATTCTTACTAATAGATAGTTATTTATTTTTATTAATTTTTTTTTGATAATTTTGGTTATATTTTTTTTAAAAATAATTATTGCGTCGATTTTTTTTTTAACATTTTTTTTTAATTTTAAAAGATTGGAAATTTTATGTTAAAAATTTTAATAATAGAAAAAATGATTTATTTAACTTTTATCATCATCAATACTACTAATTTTTTTGACGTTTTTTCTTAATCTTCATCTCATCATTAATGTTATTTATATAATTTTGTTTAATCACTTATTTTTTGTTTTTTAACTCTTTTATATATATAAAGTTGGATATGTAAATGATGATGTGACATTTCTTAGAAGTTAAGATTACTATTTATCTAATTTCTCCAATTTTTGAGTTCTTTGGTCATACTAAATACAATATGTTTTCTTATAATTACATTCAATATAGTAAACAACATGTTCTAGGAATTAAAACAAAATTATCATTTCAGAAAAATAAATGTTAAATTATAATTTTATTATGATTAAGGAAAAATAAAGATATTATTTCAATATCCCATAACCACATTCAATACATTAGAAATTAATTGGATATAACTGTAAATGGAAAATAAATTACGATTTAAGGAAAATAAATGTTTGCAATACCATAATAATTAAGGAGAGAGTAAGATATTATTTTAATATCCTAATTCGGAACTTTTAATCTACTACTCAATTAAAAATAAAATGCATTTAATAACACGAAAAAGTTATTAGTTGAATATTTTTTCTCATTGTACTAATTCAATTCAATCAAACTTAATTTTAAAGATAAAATAACAGCTTCATTTTAATTGTTGTCAATATATTTCAAAAAATTATCGTGAAAAGGCTTTTGTTGCACCTTATTTTAATTTTCATATACTATTATTATTTTTTCTGTCATTTTTCAATGAATTTTTATTTCGATTTAAAATTTAATGTTTATTCTTAAAACTCTGATGGTACAAATTAAGGTGGAGTAGAATATAATAAATGATGATTCTTCTACTAAATAAGAAGATATAACGAAATTGAAAGGGTGAAGGTTTTTTTTTTTTGTAAATGGATAGGAAATTCTATTAAGGTATCATTACGTCATTATTCAATATATTTTTAATATAAATTTCATTTGTTGATGCATTTGTTTAGTACTCCCTCTGTCCCTAATTACTTGTTTACTTTTCCTTTTATAGTTGTTTCTAATTACTTGTCCATTTTGACAAATCAAGAAAGAATATTTTTTTACCTATTATACCCTCAATTAAATGACTAATTACTTTGAAAATTGCAGAACTTTTCATCTATTTCATAATTAATAGGGGTAAAATGATAAACTCACTATGTCATTAATTGATTTCTTAATAAATGTGTAAATTTAAAAGTGGACAAGTAATTAGGGACAGAGGGAGTATTACAGTCTTATTTGACATTATGAGATATTTCTTAGACATTTAAGGAGAATGGTAGACCGAAATATATATTATATATTAAAGGATGAACTTCATGCAATGGAAGAATTTGTTATTAGCAAATATATTTTAACTTATTTGATAAAAAATATATTCTTCCTCATTTAATAGATGTAAAGTTTGTGAAGCTTTATTTTTTTTCACAATCTTCATATTATTAAGACAAATATTAATATTACGATTAAACAACAAAGTAAATATAAAATTAATCAAAAATATTTAATTTAAATGATCGCGCGAAGTGCAGCCAAGTTCTCTAATTTAAAACAAAAAAGTAAAATTTAAATGGGTCTATTATAGAATTCCTAAAAATCCAACTTGAAAAATTATGTTAAAAATGGAAAATAAAAAGTGAAATAAATTTAATTGAGAGTTATCCTTCGTCTGTCCCATTTTATGTGAGACTTTTTATTTTTCGAGAATCAAATAGTTTAAGTTTAACCATAAATTTGCGTATGATATCTTAATTTTTTTTTTTAATTTGGAGAAATTAGATAAATAGTAATCTTAGCTACTAAGAAATGTGACATCATCATTTACATATCCAACTTTTATATATATAAAAGAGTTAAAAAAGAAAAAATAAGTGATTTAAGAAAATTATATAAATAACATTAATGATGAGATGAAGATTAAGAAAAAACGTCAAATAAATTAGTAGTATTGATGATGATAAAAGTTAAATAAATCATTTTTTCTATTATTTAAATTTTTAACATAAAATTTCCAATCTTTTAAAATAAAAAAATAAATGTTAAAAATAAAAATAAAAATCGAGGCAATAATTATTTTAAAGAAAAATATAACCAAAATTGTCAGAAAATTAATTCTTCATGTGGGTTGTTGTATATGTAGAAAGGCACGTGTACAGTTAATGAGGCACAATTAATTTTATAGCACAATTTGAAATGCTTTGTGTACAACATGGTAGTGTCGTGTTCGTGCTTTAAAATGTCAACTCTAATAAGGAGCCAAATGAGTAATAATAATAATTATAATAAGGAGTAATGAGTAATAATAATAATTGCAATGTTAGTCCTTCTAGGTAATGAGTAATAATAATAATTGCAATGTTAGTCCTTGGTGTTAGTCCTTCTATTAATGTACAATTCTTTTTGCATATTGTACAACTAATTAATGCAGTCAAAAGTTAATGTACAAAATTGTATGCATGTTGTACAAGAGTATTAATGCAGTGTTGGTCCTTTCCAACTCTCACTTCTAAATAAAAATATAAAAGATAATAAATATATATATATATATATATATATATATATATATATATATAGCTCTTATTAGCCAAGAAACTTTGTTAAATATAGAAGGTTCAAATAAATCGTGCACTAAGTTTCTTAGTCTTATTCTGGTGCAACTGTCAGATGGATTTGTTACGAAATGCTGTGACACAAATATTGAAGTAGCATGCAGGATACCAAATTCACCACCACAACAACAAAAAGATGGAACACACCATTTACTAAAGTTCAGATAAAAGGTTGTGGTAAAGATGCCTAAAGTGTTTGTAAAATGTTTTCTTTTTTTCTAGAGAACAAATTCCAATGAATGGAACTTTCACTTTTGTCAAGTCACACAAGTGAAGGCATTTTTTCACTCAAGAAGGATATGCCAAAAAACTTCTCAACAAGTTTGGGCTGAAGCAAAGTAAAAAGTTTGCTACTCTTGAGACAATCGCAAGATTAAGGAGTGACGAAGGCTCACTTCTTGCAGATCCCAAACCTTTTAAAGTTTTTGTTGGAAGTCCTCTACATTTTACTGCTACAAGACAAAATATTACCTTCTCTGTTAGGATATGTCAGTAGATTTATGCAATCACTAAAAAAAGCATCACTTGAAAGTTGCGAAGAGGATTTTGAAATATAGCAATTCAACATCAGATCAATATAAGCTTATTTTTTCCAGAGAATAATGATTTGATATTAAGGGGTTATACTTATGTTGATTTTGATGGCTATTTGGATGATCAAAGATCTATATCGGGCTATATTTTACTCTTGGTAGAACAGGTATTTCTTGGTGCAACAAAAAGCAAGACTCAATTTATTTATCTATTATGGAGGTGGAATATAAAACATCAATTGTTACTGCTCAAGAATCAAGAATGTGTATGGCTTCAAAGACTTCCCGAAGACTTGTATTCATCTATATCTAAGCCAAAAAATGTTTTTGGAGAATATCAAAGTGTTATCAAGCTTGCAATAATCCCATATTCCATACCAGAACTAAGCATTGAGGTGGAACATCATTTCATCCAACAAAGAACTATAAACACTTCATAGGTGTGATGTTAGGAAAATATTGATGATATATTCACCAAGTTACTTCTTAAAGCTTCGTTTGGGTTCTTCACCTTCAAGCTTGGAGTAATTTCCAAAAAAATCACTTTAAGGAGGAGTGTGAAAAAATTAAATTTGATCTTTTGAAATATCATAGATTTTTTTAATAATATTTCTAAAATGACCTAGTGTAATATCTTGAAGAAATATCTACATCTTCTAGAATCTTGCAAGAAGATACAGTTAAGTAGATCTTTCTTGTAGATATATCTAGACAATATCTAGAACCATCCCTAGACAACCATGATTTTCTATCTAAAATCATCTCTCTCTCTTTCAAAGTGGTCTCTTTAGTTGAGTCATCCAACCTTAATTATAGAACTTGGGCCAGTAGAAAGTCTCTAATTTATTATTTTTCTATTATTAGACGCATGTAAAGGATAGTAAAACTCTTTCTTGGCGAGCTTGCACCATCTTGGTATTGAGATTGTGTCACCTCTCTAGAGCAACTTTGTTTGTGCTTTCCTTTTAAATTCCTCTTATAGACTGCAAGTGCACTTCTTTCCCCTTCTTTGATCGATACGCCAGCCCTTTGCCTCCAGAGATGGTTATTAAAATCCTTAAATTGATATATTCTTTGCCAAACCACAACAATAATAATTCTTATTCATGCTTCAACGATAGCCTCGTTTGAATACAAGAGAGAGATTTTGAAACAAAATTTTTAATCTTCAAAATTACACGATGTAGTGCTAGCCAATGTATTCTCAATATTTATGGTAGAGCTTCATTCTTGTTGAACAACCAAAAGAGGGTCCTCCATATTTTATGAGATGATCTACATCATATTATACCTCTTTAGTCCCCCTGCCCCGAGTGCTCGGGATCAGCGAGGCCTCTGGGTCTGCGGGGCCAACTAGTGGACCCCGTGCTTGAGGCTCTGCCCGCCTCGAGGCCTCCTGCATTGAGCTCGAGTTGTTCTTCAACTTGTTCATTAACATTTCAGCTTCTTAAACTTGCTTCACACTTATATTCAAAAAACAGGTTCTTGCGGGATCTTTGGACAGTCAGGTGTTGAGAAACAGCCAAAGGAACAAGAAAACATCATTCAGTTCAAAGGGTAGCTGTTAAAACTAGTAAAATGAGTAAGTTTTTTTAATGTAAGATCTCCACATATAGCACAATAAAAGCCTACTTTTTTTTTCTCTCTAAATGCAGCACCAGTGCTGCATATATTTAAAATATAATCTCAATCTAGATATGAGCAATAGGTGAAACACCCTTCGTGAGAAAATATCATATTTAAGTATTTGGATTAAACATTGTTGTGAAGGAACCTCATTTAAATTTAAAAAATTCAAAACAAGTGTCCGATCATCCATCAATACTAGTAAAAAAATCAAAGTATCCTCTAGGAAAAAGAGTGGGAAGATTCTCATTAATTAAGAGCTAAAACATATCATGTAAATCATTACCCTTTTTATGAGTGTTAAAAATAACAATAAATATATATGAATGAATGAATGAAGCAGTTCAGTTCACTTGCAACATAAATTATCAAGCTATTTTTTTTAATAACCAAAGTCGCGGGGCGTTAGAATCACATAAGCATCAATCCTTCAACTCATCCATCATACGAAAATAAATATGCTTATCTAAAAATATTGAGTAGAAAGGTAAAAAAAATTCACAAAATACCTTAACATGAGTAGAAAAGTAAAAAAAAAAAAAATTCACCTACCATGAATAGAGATGAGAATGAATTCACCTATAAAATTCAATTGTTCATGCACTCAAATTTAATCCAAAAAAATTGGGTATAAGGTAATACAATGAAAAGGGAATTTGTACACCTTTAGCTTCAGAATCAAATGACTTGCAAAGATTCTCGTAATCTATCTCTAACCCCATTTGCGATACTAAAGAAGAAGAAAAAAGGCAATTAGGTGAATTATGATACAAACTAAATTGTTGCAAATAGTTGATCTACATGTGATGGTGATATGATAGATATTAGATACTTCAAAGGTTAATGCAGATGAATATTAAACTGCTAGTAAATAACCATTGGATCGATAGTAAGAATAATTTTTACTTATGGCCCAAGTTTACTTGTGACTCAAGTAATACCATAAAAATATTTAATGAAGAATAGATCTCGTTCATACATTGGTTACTTGATGGGCATACCAGATTAAATCTTAACCTCTATAAATTGGTCCTCCATCCACCCAATAGGATTATCACATTTTCTCTACATTATATCCATCGCTGACGGCTGTGGTAATATAAGGCTAGGGCAAGGAGGTAGAAATCAATTTATGACTAACACTTCTACTCTTCTTTATGATGATGTCTTCCACATCAGGTATGTGCCTCTAACGATCTCTATGTAAGATTATCGTGTTCAAGATCTTGAGATATATTAAATTATTTAATCTTACATATGGCATTCGAGCCTGAATTGTTTGAACTGATAATCTTCATATATCGCGTTGTTGATTTGTTTAAACAAGAACAAATCTTAGCCTTTTTTTCATAAAGATTCTTGTCAGTTATAGATAATGCTTAAACAAGAATAAATCTTAGTTTTTAAGCAAATTTGATCTTCCGCTTAAAAAAGGAATTGGAAGATGTTCAATTGGAATCCAGAGGAGAATTTGAAAGTGTCTGGAATTCGGTTCTCTTTTATTGTTTTAAGAAAATCATAGCTCCTTTTATTTATTTATTTTTCTGGAAGAAGGTGTAAGAATAACATGAATCAATCCTTATTTTGTGCTTGATTATTTAAGGTGTTTGGACTCTTAAGTTAATAAAGTGGTGTCAGTAAGGTTTAATTTGCACAAATTTTTGAAAAATCTCAATCTTTCCATAATGTAATATTATGTTTTTGTTTAGATTGTGCAATAAATTAAAGTGGTTATTATACTAAGCAATAAATAATATGTGTGTACTTAGTGTAAAATAATTTGTTAGTCACCAAAGTGGCATCTACACATATAATATTTATGATCACTTAATGCGTGTATTATGTTTCTATAGTTTGTAAGTCACCAAAGTGGCCAAACTAAAATGTATAAAATTATTCACATGCATAAAATTTTATGATATTATGTGTGCATTTGTATTTATATAGTTTGTTAGTCACCAAAGTGGCCAAACTAGAATGATTAAGAAAAATATGCATTCATAAAATTGTCATTTATCTATGAAAGTTAACGAAATGCCTATATTGAAAATAAATAGATAAATTGACTTTCACTATTGCTAGAACTTAAGAATTTACCCAAAGGTGAATCAATCATTCTACGAATAGTGAACATTATGAGATAAATTAATATTTTCAATCAAACATACATTGTATATTCAAAGATGTTGTATATGTTTGGTTAAAAATATTTAATTGCCTATTAAAGATTTAAAAAAATGTCATTTAAATTAGGAAAAAAGGTCTGAAATATATTCGAACTTTGACCGAAATTGTTGTAACGATATCAAACTTTGGAAATGACCTTTTACCCCCCTGCACTATTTAATAGTATATTTTAAAGGTATATATGTGCCCACGTGACATCATAAATATTGCATAATTATAAATAGTAATGTCTCCACGTGGACACATATATACATTTAAAATACATTATTAAATAGTGCAGGGGGTAAAAAGTCCTCCATAAAGTTTGGTATCGTAACAGCAATTTCGGCCAAAGTTGGGGTATTTTTCAAACCATTTTTCCTTTAAATTATGATAATGTATCGTAATATCTACCCAAATGAGAATTATGATGTACTTTTATCAATTTACTAAATTCACATTATTTTTTTATTTGTGAGCATGTTTATCTATTTTGCAATTATTCCTCTTCATTTGCATGCTTCATATGTGATTGTGTTCAATGGATTGAACTTTTTTGACTGGAATGAACAAGTACAATTCCACTTAGGCATGATGAGTCTTGACTTGGCTCTGCTGAATGACAAACCTGCTGTCATTATTAATAAGAGCAGTGAGGATGAAAAGTCTTTTCATATATCATGAAAGCACTCTACAGATTAAGTTTTATGTTCATGTGAATGATTGTTGCTAACAACATTAAGAGTATTATTCCACAAACATAAAGTGTCAGGGAGTACCTGAAGTTTATGGAAGAACATTTTCGTTCTACTGATAAGTCTCTCACTGGTACACATTAATGGCTGAAATCATGAGCATGAAGTTTGATGTGTCGCGTAGTATGTAAAATCATATCATCGAGATGACTAACATTGCAGCAAGACTTCAGACCTTGGAGATGAAAGTGGATGACACTTTCTTGGTTCAATTTATTCTGAACTCATTGCCTCTTGAGTATGGACCATTCCAAATTAACTATAACACTATTAAGGATAAGTGTGATGCTAGTGAATTGTTCAGTATGCCTACTCAAGAAGAGTCAAGACTTAAGAAACAAGGAGGTCATTCTATTAACCTCATGGGTCAAAGAGTTGGTAAAAGACTTACAGTGAAGGCCAACAAGTTTAAGAAAAAGAAAGCACCTGCTAAAGTTCCACATGATACTCATAAACTCAAGACTGATGTGTGTCATTTCTGTAGAAATGAAGGGCACTATCAGAGAGATTGCCAGAAACATAAAGTTTGGTTTAAAAAGAAAGGTATATTTAGTGCTTCTGTATGTTTTGAATCAAATTTAGTAGAAGTTCCTAATAATTATCGGTGAGTGTTATTAATGTCGAGGTCATTGCTGATGAGTATTAATTATGTCAAGTTCATTGTTGGTGAGTATTGTTAATGCTCAGGCCATTGCCGACAAGTGTTATTGATGTTGAGGTCATTTTCAGCGAGTGTTATTGATGTCGAGGTCATTAACGGTGAGTACCTGGACTAGGGGTGTTCCCCATGAGTCTCGATTTATATTTTTGATAGATGAACTTGATATATGTGATTGATAAACTTGATTTTTGTGATTGTTGATCATGCTACTTGTGATTGATGAACTGTAATTGTTGGGTTGGGATTTTTGAGTCTAGTGAATTGTATATCATAAACTGTTGGGTTAGGCTGATTTTTGTGTTGGATTTTATTTACCCTGACTGTCTTACCATAAATAGGTTTTCTTTTTAGGGAAATGTTTAATATTTGACTAGCCTTTTTCTTGTAAGAAAATGTTTAGGACTCTATAAATAAAGACTTTTTCCTTCTAACTTAATCAACATTCAAAATGTAATCTTAGGGTTTTGAGAGTTGATTATGGGAGAGAATTTGTGAACCTCGTTGTATTTCGAGTGAATTGGTTGAGGTTATTTATCTCTATATTTTGTATTCTCATATTTATAGTGGATTGCTCATCTCCATTGTGGATGTAGGTCGATTGACCGAACCACGTTAAATCTTTATGTCATTTGGTATATTTCTTGTTTGTCTTCTTACTCATGGTCTTTTGATGTTTGCTTTGCTAGCTTCCGCATTACACCAAATTAATTTTGATTCTAATAAGTGGCATCAGAGCCAGATTCAATGATGGAGCCATGTCCAATTATTCGATAATTAATGATTGAACCAGGTTAAAAATCGGGTGTTCATCTTGTCAGGTGTAGTTCTTGCCGCAACCTTTTTGACAATAGTGAAAATTTTTGTTGGAGAAATTGTTTCAGAGAGGTTCTATATGTCCAGACGTAGATTTGATGGAGGAGATTATGGGCAACACGTTGATGATTATGTGAAGAAGGTGGACAAATTTATTTTGTCAGAAATTCAGGCCAAGTGGGAGATTTGTTGGGTTTTATTTGTCCTTACTTTCTTACCATAAATAGGTTTTTCTTTTAGGAAAATGTTTAATATTTGACTAGTCTTTTTCTTGTAGGAAAAGGTTTAGGACTTTATAATTATATGTGTGTTCCTTCTAACTTAATCAGCATTCACAATGTAGTCCTAAAGTTTTGAGAGTTTTGGTTATATGAGAGAATTTGTGAACCTCTTTGTATTCTGAATGAATTGGTTGTGGTTATTTCTCTCTATATTTTGTATTCTCATATTTATAGTGGATTGCTCATCTCCTTTGTGGATGTAGGTCAATTGACCGAACCACGTTAAATCTTTGTGACTTTTGGTATATTTCTCGTTTGTCTTCTTACTCATGGTCTTTTGAGGTTTGCTTTGCTAGCTTCCGCATTACACCAAATTATTTTCGGTCCTAACATTTTGTGCACGTTGTAGCTGTGGAGGTTTGGTTGGATGAACAAAGTTCTCGTATTCTAGCTAGTTATACCTTGTTTTAGTGGGTTGCTTGCTGAGTATCGTGTTGTTTGATACTCACTCCTTGCTTCTACACTTGTGTAGGTTCCGACCCCGGATCCTTATGCTTACTTTTCTCCATCTTTTTCCGAGGCTTATTGAGGAGACATTGAGAGGTAGTTGCTTGTCATTCCGGTGGACCCTCTTGTTCCTCATTATGTTCTTGTTCTATTCGAGAGGCAAAGACATTGAGACTTGTATTTATTTTCAAATTCAACATTATTACACTAGTGGCTTGTACACATGACAACCAAGTTTTGGGGGATATTTGAGAATGACTAAGTTTTTCGCTCTTATGTTATTATTAGTTTATTTCCGCATTTCTATCGTATTTTGGGTTTTAGGGTGACTTGTCTTGGTGGGATGAGACGAGTGTCATCACGTCCATTTTTGAGTCGTGACAATTCTATTTTGATTGAAATGTATTTAAATATAGGAATTATTTGTACTTTCTTTTGAACATATATTTCTACGTGTGTAATGTGTTAGTATGATACAATTGAGACTATTTTTTGAATTGTCATAGTCATAATACTCTATTATACGAGTATATAATATTAATGGAAATTGAACAAACTATGTTACTGATTTATCGTACCATAAAAAACCGAAATTAAACTTCAAATTACCAAATCATACCGAATTAAATTTATATAATGATGATATAATAATTTTAAAAATCAAATATTAAAATTATGATATCAAAATTTCAAATACTATATTCATACCAAAGAAGTGCAGGGGATCTACACTATTATTGGACTACATATTAAGAAACCCCACCCCCACCCTCACCCACACACACAGAAGAAAATCCGTACACTTTCAAACTACACCTTTCGATTTGTTTTAATAATTATGACTTTGATTTTATATATATATATATATATATATATATATATTGGCATTTTAAAATATTCTTATGCTTATCAATGTTATTTACTACCTATAATAGGTCTCTTATCATATTTTACAAGTTACTAATCCATGTTTATAACAAGAATGACTATTTAAATGACTTTTTAAGTGATCTTATACTGAAAATTTATTATATTGTCTATGCATAAAAACTAAAGTATAATATATGCATGTGTCATTCAATTTGATTTTAGCTGATAGTGGCGTAGCCACATGGTGGTAAGGGTTTCCAACTTGCACATCCTTCGTCGGAAAAAAATACCATATGTATAAGTAAAATGATAAATGAAATGATCAAATAATATATTTTGGACACCCAGTGGCGGCTCTACACCTTTGGAAAAAAAACAATCGCCTTAGGCCCAAAATTTGAGGGGCCTCATTTTAAAAAAAAATATGTTATACATATATATTTTTTAAAATATGGAGTATTAGTTGTAGAAAATATAAACTTCTCATAAAAGAGCAAAGAAGTAATAAAAGTTTGATAAATTACGAGTATACTATGTCTCAAGAAAGATTAAATAATTGGCTATAATAAACTTCATAAAAAAAATATGTTTGAATTTAAGACCTCGATTCAAATTTGGCTTTAGGCCACCGATTTATTAGAACCGCCCCTGTGGACACCCTTAACATAACAAGCTGTTATTTCTGGACACCCTTTGTGAAATTCCTGGCTCCACCACTGTTAGTTGACATCTATTTTTTTTAATTTTAGGTGTGCATAAGCAGACACTTAAACTTATATAAAGTTAAATAAGTAAACACACGCGTTCTACATGATATTCTATGTGAAAATTCATGCTCTACGTGGTGTCCTGCATGTATTATGCCACATAGGATGGGTATGGTTACTAGTTTAACTTTATACAAGTTTAAGTGTCTGCATATACACCCTCAAAATTGAAAAAGATAAATATATGTCAAATTCAAATTAAAGTAGTAAATTATATCAGTGGCGGAGCCACCTTATTGCTAGGGGTTCATCCGAACCCCCTTTGGTAGAAAATTATATCATTTATACATGGTTAAAATAATTTTTAAGATATATATAATTGATGTCGTACCCCCTTCGACTACTTTGTGTGTCTATTTATTCAGATTTTGAACCCTCTTATTAAAAATCCTGTTTCGACACTACTTCTAATATCTTATGTCTTCCTCTTTTCTTTTCTCTTTTTCTTTTGGAAGGTGGGCAGGTTGGGAGTTGTGGGATGTTGATGGTTGAACAAGTAGTGCCAGCTCTTGTCAACAAGGCTAATCAAATACTTTAATTAGGCAATCTTTTTGTTTTATGCAAGTGTCACATTGACTCATTATGGTGTGGTGTGGTGTGGTGGTTGTCTGGTGAACTAAGTGACAGATGTTGATATTTAAACAACACCCTCTTCCCCAAACAAATCAATCGATCAAATGGAGAAAAATAACCAAAAGTAGGATATGAACATATCAAAAATAGCTTTAAAATATGTAAGAGAAAATAGCAAAGGAAAGCCAGTTGTTTTGGATTCATACTTGACTCTCTTTAAACCTACTACTTACTTTTATTTTGATCTAAGTGTCCATAATTATGTAAGAGCAATCCTAAATTGTACTTAATTATTCCTAAACTGGCTGCTACTTTTATTTTAAAATAAACCATCTAAGTCAAGCCCCTAAATGAAATATTTTATAAATCACAAAAGTGATCCAAATTATGAATATTTTACTAATTATAAAATTGGTTGAATTAGGTTTACTTGTCCTCGATTAGATAAGAGTTAAGTGCAGCTTGAAGTTTCCTCGCACCTCCATGGACCTCTAAATCATGCTAAAATAAGTTTAATAAATATTAGTTATATAATTAATTATTAAAAAAATTAAAATTAAGTTATGTTATTTTAATGTCTAACTCAATATAAAACAAATGAACAAATATTTAATATTATTATCATTCTTAGTATTGAATTATTTTTTTTATTAATATTAGTATTGATTTGATTTTGATTTGAGTTTTATCTGAGTTACTAATCTATGGACTATAATATTAATTGGACCATTCAATATTCTAAGTCTTAAAAACTTGAAATAATATGTTAAAAGATAAAAATTATGAAAAAGTCTAAGAAATATTTAGAAATTATATCAAAGTAAATACTTGTATGCATAAAATAAAAAATTATGTATATAATGTCATATTAATTAGTTTGATCTCAGGTTGACTCATTTTAGTTAAAACCAAATAAATTCAAGCATAATTGAGTTTTTTTTCCAATGTCATACAAAGTCAAACTAAACTACTAGTTGAATTTTTATTTTTCAAAATTTGATTCAATTTATAATTTTATGCGATTTACGATTTAATGCGATTTTCGATTTGATTTTGAACTCTTCTGAATGATTTCACATAAAAAAAATTGAAGTAGTCCATGAAGGTGTTATACATATTTTTTTCCTATAATAAATGTTAAGATATTTTATATGATAGCTCAAATGCCATCTTCCTAGATCCTTTTGGAAGCAACTTCCTAGATATGCAATCAGCAATAAAAGATTGACAAGTCTTTTATGGAAACAATTGTTGAACTCCAAATCCCAATGAGCTGGAACAGATAGAAAAAAAAAAAGATGTACATATTCAAGTCACATTTGCAATTTAATGTTTCTCCACCTTAGGCAATAGGAAAAAAAAAGTACTACTAATAAGTTTCATGTATGGAAGTTGCTACGACATTGCATTAGGAATAAGTGTTGTATACGAAAACATAAAAAGAGAAAAGAAAAAAAAAGTCAAAAGCGATTTAAAAAATGTATAGCTTGAGCTTATAAGTTGATCAAGTTGAATTGTAACTATTTCTTTGACTTATTTTACGTGTGTCATAACACCCAGAAATGTTTATATATAAGCTAAAATCAGTCAGAAATCATAAGCTGATTATTCATGACTTCTGATTTTACAACTCATAGCCAATTTTATTTTGATCAAACCTTTTAAGCTTTCTTCAAATTTCTTTTTTTTATTAGAAAAAAGATAATTGGATATTGTGAATATTCAGTGAGGTGCTTTCCTGGTTTATAAAAACTTCTAATTTCTAAAGCTACTTTATATAAACACCTATTACTTGTATATATGTTATTTTAGGATATGGATAGCATAATGATTAATGACTATAAAATGACGCAATTCGTATTTAACTGCTTCTACGACTAAATTATATATGAACACCGCAATTTCTTTTTAAAAATAAGTATTTTTTTAAAAAAAAAAAATAAAGAATACAAGAATTATGTATAAATCACACGGATATTACTAACACTGCTAACAAAATAATGCCAACCAAAAATAATATAAATAAATTTCATATTTTATATTAGGATTATTTTTCTAATCCACGAGCCCTAACAAGTTTGGATCAATCAATTAGCCGACATAAAGCTTTTGTGCTCCAATTAATGCAATTTTGTCATAGCAAACGAAGACTGCAGCCATTTGTTGGAAATAATTTATTTTAAAAAATATGCTGAAATTCCATATTTATTGACAAATTCATGAACTTACCCAACAAATATTAATGTCCATAATGCTGATTTTTCAGAAAATATTCCTTCATTTTTTTTCAGCTCTTGTCCTTCCAACTATCCCTTGTTTTGTGTGTTAATGACATTAAACAATTGGCTTTAGAAATTATTCAAAATTCTAATCCAACCTAGGCCCATAACCCATTGTACTGTTTTATATCTTCGGACTAGGGTGTACTTGATACG
Source organism: Solanum okadae (assembly GCA_036553675.1). Taxonomy (NCBI): domain Eukaryota; kingdom Viridiplantae; phylum Streptophyta; class Magnoliopsida; order Solanales; family Solanaceae; genus Solanum; species Solanum okadae. Next base: position 31,147,006 of record CM071678.1, read on the forward strand.
AAGAATTTTTTTTTTATGAATAGTCATTTTTAAAAAAATTTCTTTTTAAATATTTGATAAGTAATAAAAAAAATATTCACAAAAATATATACTTTCATAGTTTATTTTTACTTGTCCATTACTTCCTCCGTCCCATATTATAAGTCACCCCTTTCTAAAAATAGCTGGATCACAATATATGTCATTTTATAAAATTTATGCATAAATTATCATATTTTGCCCATTATACCCTTGATTGATTAATTAATTAATCTTGAAAATGTATTTACTTTGACTAACCTAGGAAATCTACAAGTAATTAGTTTCATTGGGAGAGTACTTCATTCATTAATTAACTACTTTCTTTATTCACTACTTATTCTATAAAATCTGATTTTGAAAAAAATATCAACAAACAAATTAAAAATAAAAGATGAAAAAAAATTCAAAAATAATCTTGAAAGTTGAAGCTTCAACAAATTTTATCAAGGAAGATGACATTTCAAAAAGTTCAAAGGATGTAAAAATAGAAGACTCAACCAAAACATGCAAAGGCCAAATTGAGAAAAATCAAGATCCAAATAAAGGAGTTATGCACCATTTAAATCAAAAAACAAATTATTTGTCGAACTAGAACTAAAATTCATTTGTCGTCTAATTTCATTATCAATAACATCAGATTCAGCAGGAAAGTTTAGATCAATTTGAAGTAATGGAATTTGAATATTTTGTGATGTTGTCATGTTTGCTTTAAGAATTTATATATAAAAATATAAAAAAAACATTTTACACAAAATATATAGGAAAATTGAGGTGGGAAAAACTTGATTTTTTAAAATTTTGGATCAATTGGTGAAAAAAATTGGCTCCAAAAAGTAAAGTTTAAATAGTCATCCAAATGCATTTATATTTTTGAAATCTAACATTTCATCATTTATTACAAAGTTGTCATAAGCAAATATTAAATAAGGGCATAAGGGTAAAATTACTTTATTTCTTAATGCAAGTGCAAATGGAAAATGTGACTTATAATATGGGACGGAGGGAGTATATTATTTTGAGATGTCCAACAATACTTGTCCAGTTTATAAAATCAATGAATAATTATCATTTTGTGTCTATTTTGCTCTTGTTGTTAAATACTTTTCATTTTTCAATGAATAGATGACTTATATTTTATAAGGGGGATTTGGTAGAATTATCTCTATCATTTACTGATTCTTAATGTGTCAAGTCAATTTTAAACAATTGTTGTTGCACAAAGAAAATGTATACTTGATTTGTCCAACAATATTTGTTCACTATTGACTTTGCACACTTCTTAAGAAACTATAAATAGAAAGATAATTTTACTATATCACCCTTTAAATATAATAAATACAATTTCTTGAAAAATGTAAAAGGGAAATGATTATAAGTAATATTAAGAGTAAATTAAGAACTAATTGTAAAATTATCCATTGAGTTCATAAAGTGGACAAGTATGGTTGGACATCCAAAAATAATACAGTAGACAACTATTGTTGGACGGAGGGAGGGAGTATAATATTCTAAACAACACACTATTGGGTGGGGTGAAGTGGAGTGGTAGGGGAGGGGAGGGGAGGGGTGGTTGGGGTGGGCAGATCTAGTGTGTAATTGCCGTTTTTATTGGTGATAATATTGTCTATGGTTATGCATTATGTTCTCTTTTGCCTAAACAAGAAAACATGAAATTAAATATTTGAATAAATAGAAAACTAAAAATTCCAACCAAAAAAAGGGGAAAAAAGAAGAAGAAGAAGTTATTAATAATAATAATAATAATAATAATAATAATAATAATAATAATAATAATAATACTCCTTCCGTCTCATTTTATGTGACATTTTCGGATTTCGAGATTCAAACAAGTCTATCTTTGACCGTAAGTTTTTCATAGATCTCTTAAACATTTTAAATTATCAATTATTGTGACTTCTAATACTTTTTTTACGTAGTTTACGAATACTATATAAATTTCATTTAAAAAAAATCGAAGACTCAATGCGTAAATTCTCAGTCAAACTTAAACTGTTTGACTCTTGAAAAATGAAAAGTGTCAACATAAATTGAAACTGAGGGAGTAATAATTTTTAAAAAGGGAGAGAGAACCGAGAACAAAACTATATTTGTTCAACATATAATCTCGAGGTACGGGGTGGCGTGTGGCGTGAAATGTTGAGGGTAAAGAGGAGATAATCGATGTAGAATATTTGCTTGTAAAATTTAATATTTTTTTCCCCTCATCATTTTCCTCAATTTTAAGAAATTCACTTCCTTTCGTCTGAATTTATGTGGCATTGTTTAATTTGATACAAAATTTATATTGCTATAAATTATTTTATTAAGAATATGTAGAAAATTTAAAGTTAAATTATTTCTAATTATAAAATAATAACATTCTTTTTTAGATGATCTAAAAAAGAAAAGTGTGCTTAAAGATGGAGTGTTTCTGTAAAGAACATTTTTTCCAAAATATTATAAGCAACAAAAGATGGGGAAAATGTCCCCCATATCAAACATGAAGGTTCCACGTTAATTAACAAGTCTCAACTATATTCACCCACTAAGGGTGTGTTTGGTATGAAGGAAAACATTTTCCGGAAAATGTTTTCCAATTTTCTCATGTTTGGTTGGGCTAAATGTTTTGGAAAATGTTTTCCAAATCAACTCATTTTCCTCAAATTTAAGGAAAATGACTTCCCTTCTAAACTTAAGGAAAACATTTTCCAAAACTCTCTTACAACTTCAAATTACAATTATTTTTTTGTTGAAAAAATCAATTTATTTTGTCCCTACCCTCAAACCACCCTCCAACCACCCCACCCCCCAAAAATAATAATTTTGAAGCTTGTTTTTAAATTCAATTTTTTTTTACCCCACCCTCACCCCTACTCCCACCCCCTCCCAAAAAAATATTAAAAATTGTTTTTAAAAGATATTTCTAATTTCAATTTTTTATTTTTTTACCACCTACCCTCGCCCCCCCCCCCCCCCCCCCATCAACCCCTTTATCAGCCCCCAACCCCCTTCAAAAAGAAAAAAATTTAAGTTAGTTTTTAAAAAATATTTTCAACTTCAAATTTTTATTTTTTCATCCCGATCCTCGATCACCCACGCCCCTCTCCGGTCACCCCCCCCCCAAAAAAAAATTGAGTTTGTTTTTAAAAAATAAAAATATTCAACTTCAAATTTTTATTTTTTCATCCCGATCCTCGATCACCCACCCCCCTCTCCAGTCACCTCCCCCCCCCCCCCCCCCCCCAAAAAAATGAGTTTGTTTTTAAAAAATATTTACAAATTCAAAATTTCATTTTTTCACCCTACCCTCGACCCCCACCACCTCCTACCCAGCCCCCCCACCCGCCCCCTACCAGCCCCCCACCCCCCCTCCCCAAAAAAAAATAAAAAATTTCAAGTTTGTTTTTAAAAAATATTTTCAATTTCAAAATTTCATTTTTTCACCCCCTACCCTCGACCCCCCCACCCACCCACCCCCCTACCAGCCCCACCCCCCCCCCCCCCAAAAAAAAATAATTTTAAGTTTGTTTTTCAAAAATATTTTCAATTTCAAAATTTCATTTTCTACTCTAGTAAAAATAAAAGATATTTCTCAAAAATAATTTTCATTCATAAATCAAACACTCTTTTCCGGAAAATATTTTCTACTCACCAACCAAACATGAGAAAATAAGTCAAAAATCAACTTGTTTTCCAGGAAAACATTTTCTAGGAAAACATTTTCCATGGAAAACATTTTCTAGGAAAACATTTTCCATGGAAAACATTTTCCTTCATACCAAACACACCCTAAATGTACTTTTTGAGCTTAAAAGCAACATCATCCACAGCTTTGATGTAGGTTAACATGTGCCTACCAGTGTGTCTTACATATTGGGAGTCAATAAGCACCAATTGTTCCCTACAGTTTACATATATATTTCAATTATTAACATTTAATTAATTGATTACTTCTAAGTAGTTATGCATTGCATCACTCTTTTTCAGACTACCTGTGATGTTTACATCTAGTAGGTGATTGTCAAAAGCCTAATACTCCTAGGTTATTTGAAAGGGAAAAAGAGCATATATGTCCCCTAACTTTGCTTCTTAGAGAAAAAAAAATCATTCGTTATAAAAAATGGTGCATATATATTCTTGTTGTTTAACAAACGGTGCATAAATATACCTTTAATCATTAATAAATAATGCATGTTGACCATTTTCATTAATAGATTGAATTAAAAAGAAATTAAAATTGGGTTTTTAATTTAATAATATCATGTTACTTTAAAAAATTACCTCACCCATTTTTTTACCCCAGACCCGACCGAGACCCAATCCAACTAAAAAAACCAATTTCTCTTTTATTCAAACCTGAACCAAACCCATTTTATGACAGTAAAAGAGAAATTGAGTTTTATTTCATTTGGATCGGGTCTAGAGGGGTAAAATAAAATGAATGTGGTACTATTTTTTAAAGTCACGCGACATTTTTAGAATTAAGAAACTAGTTTAGAAAAAGAAATTAGTAAATATAAATCTATTAACAAAACCAATAAATATGAACCATTTGATAAATGAAAATGGTATATATGTATTAATATTTTAAGGAGGGATATATTCACTTTAAATCGCACAAATTTTAAATGTCATTTTTAATGGTATCACTAGTTCTAAGCAATCGTATCCTTTCTACTCCCCCCACCCCCCACCCCCACCCCGAATGAAGAAGTAATAGCAATCAATTTCTTTATTTAACTTTTCAAAAACATGGCTCTGATTAAACATAATTCGTCGTATTTAATCAATTTTAGGCCTTGCTTTTCTTTTTGCAAGTAGCATATTCTTAAAAATAATTGTTTCTTTTTTCAAGTAGCATTATATATGAATGTGTGCAAGTATTTTAGTATACATACATGTAAATATTTGTTCATTTTAGCGCATTTTGAAAACTTTATACAAAATAACTATACACAAGGCATCTACTGATACTATATTGTATGTCAGCATTCAAGATTTACATGAAAGAATCAAAGTTTAACAAGTAGATCTCTATTTTACTAAATGATTAGACAGAAACAGGGGGACTTTTGAAATCGGGCAATCAAAGGCGATCTACATAAATTATACATCGGACACATATTATACTTGTGTTATATATCCATCAACTAATTTTAGTTTAAGTGATTGGATAGACGGCTATTTAAGTTTTTAAAAAAAACTATCAAAATAATCTTCTCAAGCGCAAATTTTCAGCCAAAAGGAAACTTTGATGAAAGTAAAATTTCTTCTTTTTATTTCTCATTTCTTTCTTTTCCAACTACAACGCGTATTGGAACTCAAAAAGTTATACGTGGTCCTGTTTTCTGATATTAAGAACAAAAATTGTATAAAAAGTTGAATAGATCTTAAAAAAACTGTCAAAAAATTCCTAGAAAGAATGTGAAAGAATTCCTATGTCATTTTTGCTATGCACAATGAATGAATAAATGAGAACTAATTCTATGTCATGAGTATGATGTTCCCTGATCGAACGAATATGAGTCCTTTACAAAATGGAGACGAATAGGTGATTAGATAGAACATGACACTTGCGTTTCCCTACTAAAGCTTGATGCCCTTGAATAAAACTTGAGACGACAAGCACTCCTCGGGGACAAGTTAGCTTCTTCTAATGCATGTGATTGCAGTTGCGAAGGGTAATCTCTCAAGCATCCGATTCGAGGTCCAGCTCCAGTACTCCATTTACAAGACAATTGTTTCCCTAATTGAAATGACTTCATTCCCTTGTGTGAATTTATCCTCTTCAGTATAGATTCTTGTGGAATTGTATCTGCTTTACTTTCTTGTTCAAAAGCAATTGAATCTTCTGCTGATTCATATCCATCTGTTGGCGAAATGGATTCAACAGCTGCACTTTCGTTCGTCAATCTCTCTAGTAAATCATCGTTGCTAGGAATTCGTAGATTAGCCAGTTTGTCATTGAAGCTATGAGATGAAGCAGCAAAAGTTGCTTGTTTCTTCAACTCATTTGTATCTGAAGTCGTTGCGTCTTCTAAATCATTCTCTCCTGTCTCCAGACCATCTTTTTGACCTATGTCATCATCTGAAGCATTACCTCTAAGGTAAACACCACTCTTCTTGCCAATAGAATCTTCTTCGTCGATAGAATCAAGCTACACCATTTCATACTAATCAGCATTGGAATCTACAATGTTAGAGAAAATCATGAATCAACAGTAAAGTGTAATTATGTACCTTAACATCGCTTAGGTCCACATCGTTCTCCCTAAGAAACGAAATGAAGTCTTGAAAGTTTTCTGGAGTAGGTCGATAATGTCCACTGTGAGGCCAGACAGCCTGCTTGAAAACAGCCAAAACAAGAAAAGAGTTAGCATCCAAAGGATGTTCATCGATAAGCTGCTGATTCGAAATTGAAGAAAAAACATTTCTAGTGATTCAAGATTACAACTATACCTTCAAAACTCCTTGTTCCACAACTATCCTGCCAGCAGCTAAAGTCGCGCCCCCTGCCAAGAAACTGGAATGCTGAAATGTTCCTTTCTTTTTCTTCCCAACATATAAGGTTTTCGATGTGCTGAGGACAAATATCCATTTAGCTCCTTTTGGTTCACCAGTGATGTCAAGGAGCTTCCCAGTCTCTTTGCAGAAGAGATTCCCGTCGTCCACTATGACCTCATAAGCCTTTCTTTCCATCTATTTTCAAAGAAAAGAAACAAATCATGGTAAGTAATTGTTAAAAATATCAAATATGCAAGAAATTATTTATGGAAAGCCGGTAGAACGACTTAAGACATACAGGACCAAGGTACTTAATGCATTGTTGCTGAAGTTTCCATCGCGGACATTTGTCAACAAGATTAACTTCTTTTCCTTCTCCAATATCCAACCAGTAGAAGAATGGCTGTTTACTTTGAGAATGCAACCATTGAACATAATAGAAATGCAAGTTGTGTCCATAACGATGTCGTGGATCGATCTGTTACACATAAAACCACATCCATGTTAGTGCCAGATAATACATAATTGATCAAAAAGATACGATCAAGAAACCATAAACTATTTACTTACAGCTTCAAGCCAATGTTGTAAAGCAAGTTTTCGAGCTTTGCTATTCTTAGATAAGCCTTTGCCTACCTACATAAATAAACAAAAAAGTTGGTCAAATTTAAAAAATTTAAGAACTTTGATAATGTTCCATTGATGTGATCTAAATTTACCTTGGCAGCTCTAGTTCTCGCTCTTGACCAGCGCGAAATTGCTGTTTCGTGCTTCTCAAGATCAAAAAATGAAATAGAACTATGTTTGAGTTCTGCAAAATCTAATAGTTTCCACCTGTAACAAATCGAAAAGGGTGTCAGAAAAATGCAAAAATCTTTAAAAATAAAATCTTTTGTAAGGAGATTAAAAAACACATACCAACTCTGTTCAATGAGTACAGCACAATCTGCTAATTTTCGTCTTGTTCGAAAGCTCTTGTATACTTTCTGCAACTTTACAGCTGCCTCATGTTTCGGGCTGCTGCTACTATCCAACAAAGGCGATTTCGTACTTTGTTGATTCATCATGTTATCTGAAGATGGATAGGTAACTACATTTTCCTTTGTCCTTAAGATGACCGATTTTTCTATGAGCATATTTCCTGAACCATCTGATTGCATTACTATAGGTTCAGAATCTTGGATTTTGAAACTAATAGATCGTAATGGCGTCTTGTGCTCATTATCACCAAAGTTGATAGACTTCACAATAACAGATTCAAGACTGTTTTCCAAATCAGTATGAGAAGCAAGTGGACACGAAAACGATATCCCCATACGACGTTCAAGATCGATCTTAAAATCCTGCCAAAAGTAGGAGAGCTACATTGGATACCAAATTTAGCAAAACACAAATCAAGAAATGAAGTTAAAACAAATTTGGAGTGGTCAAATAAAGATATTGGTCCCAAGAAAAAAGGCAGAGACTGTTTCTTTATCCAGAAAAGGATATAAGTAACAAACAAAAGTTAAATAGCAGTATGACCCATTGGTAAATCACAAAAAAGAATCAAAATGATACAAAAATTTGTCCATTAAAATATGTTCCAAGACACCCCATTTGACAGATGAACCAAAATTTGATAGGATAAGTTTACCTGAAGCAAGAAAATGGAGATGCAATAGAGAGTGTTGAAAGAGGTCTTTGTTGTTGATGTAAATTATAGGAGAAAGAGAGTATAACAGGGCAGGGCAGGGCAGGGCTGTTTTCTTCACACTTATTGCGTATGTGCTGATTTTTATATTTATATAGCTTGTAATGTAATAGTTCGATGAGTGGGGTAAGCACGTGGAATAGACTTTTGGGGACGACCACGCTATAAATTTGGAATTATTTTAACTACTTTTACTCTTTCAAAGTAAACTCCTTTTTCTTAACTACTTTTCCCTTTCATTTTAAACACTAGTTGCCTACAATGATCACCTCTTTGGTTCGTATAGTTAAACAAATTAAATTTAGGTTTAATACATAATCACTCTTTAAAATTTATCAAGATATTCTATTTAGACACTCGAATTAAATCATGTTCTGATTGAATATTTAAATTTCTAATAAAAGTTATCGGGTGAGCAAATAAAATCCCATATTGATAGCGGAAAAGATTGAGAAGCTACATATAAGGTATAATTTTTTTTAATTCTTACGGTTCTACAGTGTAAGGCCTTAACAATGAAGGAACGAGTCATTAGTCATTACTAGAACTTAGTTCGAATAGAAGACACTTTGATCGTGGTAATGGCAATGTGGAACTTCATCCGAGGGGAAGATTGTTGGGTGTGCGGACAAAGTTCATATTAATAATTAAAAAGATTGGAAAGCTACATATAAACACTACATAAAAAATGATCTTTAGTGGTAATTAATTAGCAATTGCCGCTAAATCTATACTTTTAGCGGCAATTAACACTCTTTGTATATGTCCCTAAAGGCTTTAGCGACATTGAATCTAATGACACTTAACTAATACTGATACGACTTTAGCTTTCTATATTAATGTCTATTTATTACCGCTAAAAATTATTTTTGTTGTAGTGAAAGTGTATGATCTCTTAATGGTGTGAGCTGGGCCTTTTGAAAAAAATTAGTGTAAGCTTGGCCAAAAGAACATTATATCATGTCATGTTAAAAGTTTTTTTGGGGTTGATTTAGCCCAAGAAAAACCTATACAAAATTACTAGAGATTTTGGGAGTGAAATTTCTTAATTTTGACCGTGAATTTATAAGACTTAGAAATTTTAAAAATTTTGAAATAAAATTTATATAATTAGAAACTACATAAAAAATATATTATAAATTACAAAAATTAATAATATAAAATATTTAACAACATACAAAAGAATTGTGATCAAACAAAAATTCATTTAACTCTGAAAATTCGAACACCACCACATTGGACGAGGAGGTAATATTTATCCATAAAAAATTGAAATAATAACGCGTTTCTTCACATTTCAAAGATCAACTCATGAAATTGTGAAGGAATGATAATACTTTTACTGGGAAGTTGAGCTTCTTTCTTGAAGTCCAAATACTAATATGTTATACTAGATGATTTAACACTAATCACGTTGACTTTTAGACATTCGAAATCACTATCTCAAATTAAATGCCAAATGTAGCTTAACCTCCAAGATTCTTTTTTTTTTCAAAACAAGAAAAATCAAGATAACCCTAATCACAATGATTAATTTAGTCACATGAAACTACAACTAATTAATAAATCATCTAAAGTAGTGATAAGACCCGGATGTAACAACAATAATTGTGCTTTAATATATTGAAGTAGGTTATATATGCATCCTCATTTGTTCATGTTTCTCAATTTTAATCATACTTTTTCTCCCACGTAAACTGCACAAAATAATAATAATGATATAGCTAGTAATTAAGTTGTGTATGTGTATGATATACTTTTTTTAACCACTTAATTTATTATGTCATGACTCAAGAATATAATGATTTTTTTATTTTCTAAAAATCATACATCACCATACAATAAAATATGAGTTTTATTTTAATTATTTTAAGGGTCAACTAAATACTAAAAGGAAGCAATAAATTTTTTAAAAGTTTAACTATATTTACAATTATTTTATCCAATAATACACTTATGAGTAAAGAAGTCGATCAAATATTTTTGTGTTGGAGTTTTGTGCTCCTCGTCTCAAAATAGTTGTCATATTTTGCTTCTCAAGGTTCAATTTTACTAATAACCAAAATTAAATTAGATTAAATTAATTCAATCTTTTAAATTAAAATTAAAATATGAAAAAAATGTACAAAATAATTTAAGTTGCAATTCTTTCATATTAATATAATGAAAAAATACATCTTAGGATATTATTGATGGAAGTTTATATAATTTGACTCTCAAAAATAAAATATAACAATTATTTTGAGACGGATATCTTTATACATGTAAGTGTTAGCACGCGCACACATAAAACTATATATTTTTAACAGAAATTGTACGTGGAGATATGGAAGAAAAAATGAAATTAGTTTTACTTGGAAATTGAGTTGCCTTGTTGAAGTCAAATTCTAGTATGTTCAATACAAATTTCAACACAATGACGTTGATATTTATATAAAGTACATATTAGAAATCGCCATTACTGACGTAAACTTATAGCTTCACTAACTCCAAACGTAACTTCACCTCCAAGCCTATAAAAATTAAAAATAATCACGATTAGACTTAACAATATTGACTAATTTTAATTAGTCGCATGACATCACGAAGGGAATATAAAATAATTTCTCAAATTTTTTAACATAAATAAATTAGTGATAAGATATATATAATAGAAATGTTACGAAAACTTGTTTTTATTTTATTTTTTATGCAGTGAACAATGAACGAATTGTTATTTTGTGGCAAAAATGTAGAGATTGTTATTTAAAGAATAATACTCCCTCTATTTCATATTAATTGAATTTTTGAGGCATTTTTCATTTTTCAGATTAACTTAATTGTCCAGTTTTCAAGACTACTTTTAAAGTGTTCTTCCAATTTTACCCTTCATTTGGATTTTCAATGTGATGACTTCAATAAATTTGACAATAATTAATAAGGATAAAAATGAAAAACTATGTTCAATTTATGTCTTAATCTACTTTTCTTAAAGGGTGTGAAACACCTCAAAAATTCAATTAATATGGAATGGAGGGAGTATAATAAGAACATTTTTGTTTATAACTATTTTAATCTCCTTATTGATGATACACTTTATTTTTTCACATTCTATCTTGCATTAAAAAAATATAAAATATAAGGCATATGACTTAAATGCGTGCATATATTTACCCTTCAACTTTGTTTTATTGGTTGATTATGTCATTACCGTTAAAGTAAAGTTAGTTTTACCCCTATCGTTACTAATTTCACCATATATATCCCTCATTTGACGGAAAGCCCCAAATCAACTCAAATTAACCCGATTTCAATTGAAATTACCCAATTATCTATTTTAACCCAAACTCGACCCGCTATACTAAAGAAACTCATACCAATTAAATCCCTAGTTCATGTCTTCTCCTCCTTAGCACCACTTTCCCGATTTCTCCTCCCCAAATAACGAAGTAAATTCACGAGATCAAAGATTGTTTCAATCTGATTTTACAAGCTTAGTGTTCTTTTGAAAAACAAGATTTCAAACCCTTTTTTTTATGCAAAAAAGGAAAACATTTTCATTATCACTGAATCAGTATTCATAAATACAACAACTAAATCCATTAACTAATATCATATATCAAGCACACAGGCACATGGATTATCAACGGTGATCTCGTCGAGTTCCACTTACCGCCGACGGTCGGAAAAGTGTAAAGAAGGGGATCATTACGGACCCAATGCCTCTAGTGCCACCGCCCACCAGTGACAAGGGCATTCATGCCATTAAGGGACCATCGATTGGCTTTTCCGGCACATCGAATTGAGCTGCACTTCTTCATCCATGGCCTTATTGTTATACAATTTCTGGGTTTTGGAATTTGAAATTTGAACTTGACAGAAGCAGTGTGTGAAATCAAGACGGAATCCCACATATTTTTCCCGATTTCCCTTTGTTTTCCAATACTTTCAAAAATATGGTCACTTAACCGCCGTGATTTTCAAACTCAAATTTTGAAATATCATTTGACACAATTTTCCGGCGGCAGAGGGAAATTCCTCCTGAAATTGGCAGAGATAATCCTGAATCGTTGAGTAATTGCATAGCTTCCATGGAAATTGATTTGAGCTACTGATTTCTGAGATGTTTGATTGAAGAAATCAAGAATCAAACCACTCCCAAAAAAATAATAAAATGAAATAAAAGAGGAACTGAAAGAAGAAGCAGTTGTATTGAGGTTGGAAGCTAAGAAATGGTTTCTTTAAAGTGTTCTTTTGAGAATGGGTAAGAGAAATGAGTTAAATGTATTCAGAGGAGTCGGAGCCTGGGTTTATTTACAGATAAAGAAACAAAAAGAGAAAATCGGGTTTGGATTAGAGATGAAGAAGATGAAGGAGATGAAGAATATTAGAGAGATGGGTTTGGGTTTTAATTTGGTATTAATTCATTTGGTTTAGTGGGTCGGGTTTGGATTGAAAAGAGAAAATTGGGTCATTTTAATTAAAATTGAACAATTTGAGTTGATTTGGGACTTTCCATGAAATGAGGGGCATATATGGTGAAGTTAGTAACGGTAGGGGTAAAATTAACTTCACTTTAACGGTAAAGGCATAGTCAACCAATAAAACAAAGTTGAGGGGAATTTTTGACCTTTTTCCCTATATTTAATGCAACCAATCACACTTCATTAAAATGTTATAATGTAACTAGTGATGTTGGGTATATTTTGACGATCTTATATACTCTCTTCGTTTATGTTTATTTGTTGGTGTACATGACCGGGTTGATTTGGGTTTTTCAAATATCAAATCAAATCATTTGTGTAAAAAAATTAAATTTATAAACCAAACCAAACTAATAAAATTCAGATTTTTTCGGGTTTTTCAACCTCGGGTTGGTTCGGGTTTTTCAAATACCAAACCAAACCATTGTGTCAAATTTTTAAATTTATAAATCAAACCAAACTAATAAACCTCGGATTTTTTCGGTAAAGTTTGCATACAAACATATAATTAACTTGTGCTCCAAATATTTCTTTAGTCCAGCCAAAATATAATTATCTAAGGTGTTTCTTAAGAAAATAACACAAAATATGAGATGAGTACTGATGACACTAAAATATTCAATAAAAATTAATAATGAAATCATCATATAAAATAAATATTGCAAAGTTATAATGAAAATGATCATAATTTAAAAGTACTAAATCATGCTAAAATAAGTTTAAGAAGTATTAGTTACATTACTAAATATTTAAGGAAAATTAAAATTAGATTATATATTTTAATTGTCTAAAATAATGTAAAACTAAAGAACAAATATTCAATATTATTGTCATTCTTAGTGTTGAATTGATTTTCTTTTTGCATTACTATTAATTTGATTTTGATTTAAGTTTTATTATAATTATCAACATATATGAACTATAATCTTTATTGGACCATTCCTAACTCTAAGTTTTAAACTTGAAATAATATATTAAAAGATAAAAAACTATGAAATAGTATAAGAAATATTTTAAAATTATATCAAAGTAAATATTTTAATGTATAAAATAAAATTTTAAAATTACATATATAATGTCAGGTTGGTTTGGTCTCGGGTTGTTTTTTTTTTAGTTAAAACCAAACCAACCCAAATATAGTCGGGTTTTTTTTTTCCAATACCAAACCAAGTCAAACCAAACCACTAGTCAGGTTTTTTTTCCGGTTTGACTCAATTTGCGGTTTGGTTCGGTTTTCGGTTCGATTTTGTACACTCCTAGACACATCCATTAGTTAAGAAGTAATAAATAAAATGATATGTTATCTTAGCATTTTTAATTATCATAATTTATCTAATGTTGCGAAATGAATTGAAAACAATTAAAGCATTAATAATAAGAATAACAAAGATATAAAATAATAAACTTTTGCTTTAATTTTAAATTTAAGAAATAAAAGTTGACATTTATTTTAAATAATTTAGTGAACAAATAAAAATAGACCGGAAAATATCAATAAAATTCCATTTAGGTATTTTAAGTATTCAATACTTTGATGATGTATTTGCTTAGGTCTTATGCGTTCTGGATAGGTAGTACTTTTAAGTCTGGTGAACATTGAAATTGAGAATATTATAAAAGTGAGGATATCAATTTTTTTGTAATTTTGACTAGGATAAGGATATTTTATGTTTTTATATTTTGAGATTTGTTCTATTTAATATTGTTGTGATAAATTTTTCTTTTCTTTTTGACTATTGGATTAAAAAAAGAAGTCATTCATAGGACATTTATAATGATAAGACTTTTCAAATTTTCTGTGTACTTGAATTGATTTTTTATCATCTCAAACATTCTAATGAATTTTATATAAGCTAATCAATTTTATTCTACTATTGATAAGAGAAAAGTCCACTTTTTGTAGGAGAATAATTACATTAAAATATTAATCTAATTCAATTCAATTTCAAAAATTAGTTGATGTACTTTCGAGAAGCAAAATAATGTCGCAATGTGCATATACTAGCATACACATGTAATCAACAAAGATTTCACATTGGCAAGTTCTCAATTTTGAAAAACAAACACAAATAACTTATATCAATAAAAAATGTAAATCTTTTAATATTAGGAGTGGGGGGGGGGGGGCTTGCTGGGGTGGGGGGTGGGTGATCGAGGATCGGGATGAAAAAATAAAAATTTGAAGTTGAAAATATTATTTAAAAATAAACTTAGTTTTTTTTTCATTTTGAAGGGGGTTGGGGGGCTGATAGGGGGGTTGATGTGGGGGGGGGGGGGGGGCGAGCGTAGTTGGTAGGGGGTAAAAAAATAAAAAATTGAAATTAGAAATATCTTTTAAAAACAAATTTTAATATTTTTTTGGAGGGGGTGGGGGTAGGGGTGAGGGTGGGGTAAAAAAATTGAATTTAAAAACAAGCTTTAAATTTTTATTTTTTTGGGGGGGGGGGGGTGGTGGTGGTTGGAGGGCTGGTTTGAGGGTAGGGACAAAATAAATTGATTTTTTCAACAAAAAAAATGATTATAATTTGAAGTTGGAAGAGAGTTTTGGAAAATGTTTTCCCTAAGTTTTGAAGGGAAGTCATTTTCCTTAAATTTGAGGAAAATGAGTTGATTTGGAAAACATTTTCCAAAACATTTAATCCAACCAAACATGAGAAGATTGGAAAAACATTTTCCGAAAAATGCTTTCCTTCATACCAAACACACCATTTATGTCTTTTCTCTATAAAATAATAACAACTTGATAACCTATTGATGTGCGATGTGTTGTGAATAATTTGAGTGGTTATATTGACTCATTATTGGAGATGTATCATGATTGTGTATTGATATGGAAATCATCATATTTTCATGACTTATGTGAACATACCTTATTGCATTGGTTTTGAAACACCACGATGAGATCTATGGTGATGATTATGACGATGAAAAATTGTTTCGGCGGATTTATGGACCTTGTGAGCCCTCCGTGAGTTCCGACTTGATATTCAACATATATGTATCATTAGGACACACAAATATCACTATATTTTACATTGCATTTCACTGCATTGCACATCATTATCTCTTGTGAACCTTGTGAGTGCGAGTTATGGAATTTTTGATTGATCAACTTGGACTTCTATAGTTGGTGAGACCTATATATGTTAAAGTGTTGCTATTCATGTTATGTGGTTCATAATTGTAAGCTCTTAGGTTGGGTTGATTTTGTGCAGGTTGTAATTGTGGAGGTTCGGTTGGTGTGTTGAGAATACTTGTAATCTGTGTTGCTTTACCTTGAGTTAATCGTTTACATGTTGAGTACCGTGTTGTTGATATTCACTCTCTTGCTTCTACACTTATGTAGGTTATGAGTCCGAATCATCGTGATTACTCACTCTTCTCCTTCTACGTCCAAGGCTTATTACGGAGAGTTGTGAGGTAGTTTCTTATCATCTCGGCGAACACCTCTTACTCTGTTATTATGTTCTTGTTCTATTCTAGAAATAATAACATTAAAACTTGTATTTCTTTCGAATCTATTGTATTGCATTAGAGACTTGTACACGTGACAGTCAGATTTTGGGGATTTATTTAAGACTTATTATGTTATTGAGATTATGATAGTATTTTATTCAGCTTCACTTCCGCATTTATTTGTTGAATTTGGGTTTAAGCTGGTTTTTCTTAATAAGATACAACAAATGTCATCACGTCTGTTTTAGGATCGTGACAAGTCGGATGAACACTGATTTCCGTGACCCAATTTTTACACATAAATTCTCCCTGCCTCCAAGATTGTAAATGTTATTTTAACATTTATGTATGTATGTTTAAAACATTTAAAACCTTTGAATTAAATATCTCTATTTTGACTGATTAAAAGTAATTAATATATCTAAAATGTTAAAACTAATTTTATAAAAACAATTACATATCTAGATAAGATTACTGAAATTGATCACAAGAGAGCTGATAAGACTCTCAATTTGATTTAACTGATTAAAAGTAATTAATATATCTAAATTGCTAAAACTAATTTTATAAATACAATTACATATCTAGATACGATTACTGAAATCGATCATAAGAGAGCTAGTTAGACTCAGTTTGATTTAACTGATTAAAAGTAATTAATAAATCTAAAATGTTAAAACTAATTTTATAAAATCAGTTATATTTCTAGATAAAATTACTGAAATTGATAATAAAAGAGCTGATTTGTCCAGTAATAGTGTTAATAAACAATTTCCATTAAAATGTCAGAGATGCTCTTAAACAATTATTTAAATTCAAATGATGTTAACTTATTATTGAACTTATTTGAACATAAAATAATTCTTTTTAAAACCATTAAAAATAATTAAGAAAAGCATTAAACTTAAAATTGATATTTTTATGATATTACTTATTTTTAATTATTGGATTTATACTCATATATGTTTTATAGCTTATTTTAAACTATACACTAAAAATACTTACGATATATTTTCAAACTCCATGTCCATTGCCCATTGGAATGCTTTATAGAAATTGGGAGGTAAAAGTATCAATTTATATAAAGACGTTGATCATGCAATCATACATAAAATAATAGTTTTTCTTAGGCACATGATTTGCAACGCTTTACACTTCAAATACACATGCATTAAAAATAATATCTGTAAATGCCTTTCTAATTAAGATTTAATTAGTATACGTGCCCGCGCGTTGCGCGGATAATTTAAAATGTATTAATTTCATAACTAAAATAACTAATAAAATTTATTATGCACATATTAATATATTTCATTTATAATGGTAATAATAATAATAATAATAATAATAATAATAATAATAATAATAATAATAATAATAATAATAATAATAATAATATACAAATCATTAACTGATTTATTTGAGTACATTAAATTAATATTATTAATACATAATTCAACTACGCTTTAGTTTTATAGTTTTATAATATATTATGTTGAAATTTTTCTAAGGATACTATTAATTTTATAAAATTATTTTTTCTTGATCAAATATGAAATACTTTTTAAATATGTTTATGTGTTTGTACTTTATTCTTTTTATGTCGTTTGAATAAAAAAATTATGTTAATAATTTAATAATTCTAACATTTCATATAAAATATTTGATATCATGAGATAAAATGGCATGTTGATATATTTTTTGTATATGTTTTATTCAAAATCCAAAAAAAAATCAAAATATTTTTTCCGTATTAAATTTATGTAAATTTATTAGAAAAAACAAAAATAACAATATTCCAATATCCCTTGTTTCTCTCGCTATACAACCCTATATTATAGGGTCATCATTTATACATACAATTATCTGCCAGATATTTTGTTAAAATATTGTTACAAAAAATAAGCTAAATTTATTTGATTTTTAAATCTATGTAACTCTAAACATAAATTTGTAGTTCCTATAGCAGCATTAACAAAAAAAAAAATAACAAAAAGAAAAAGAAAAAAAGGCAAACAATTATTATTTTAAAAAAAAAAATCTATTTGATGAGGTTTACTAACATGCTTTTTCTTATCTTTATAATTACATTATAGATCCCTTTTAATTTTTTTATAAAGCAATAAAAACTCTCCGTGCACTTTATAGATTATAGGTTTATTTAAAAAAATATTTATGCAATACAAATTCTCTGTAAGCAATTATTTAAATAATACACATGCAAAAAACTAAAAGAATTATTAATCTTAGAAATATAGATACAAAGAAACAGAAAATTATTTTTTATTGTGTTTAGAGGAAATGAAAAAAGAAAAAATATATGAGTGTCGTAGACCATATCATTCTCGCAATGCACTATATTCATCAAGGTTTCAATTGTGACATTCTTCACACGTAATTTTTTTTTTTTCACTTGCGTATGTCTTTCTTCGTTTCTTCACAACTGTCAATGCACTTATTATCATCATTCCGCTGTAATATGCAGTTACCTATATACAATTCATTTTACAAAAGTAAAACCACAAACAAATAAGGCTAGTTACTATTAAGATTTGATGAACAAAAAAAATAATCTAAAAATACATGACAACTTACCTTTGACAAAATAAAGTTTAGGAATTCTTTGTCTAATGGAGAGTAAATTCCTTTCAACAATTGCAAGTTACTGTTTTAAAAGAACAGTTAAAGGTTTTTTACCCCAATTGAAATTGTTAGTTTTTCTAAATTAAAAAAAAACGTTTCAGTTTCTTTAAAAGACATGCTATAAGTCTTTCATTTTCAGTTTTCAAAAAAACAATTAAATATATAATTATATTATAATCTATATATATATAATAGGAGAGGTGATAGCGCCTACGTGTCAACACCACAATTAATCTCTAATTTTAACTTTTAAATTATCTATATATATATAATAGGAGAGGTGATAGCGCCTACGTGTCAACACCACAATTAATCTCTAATTTTAACTTTTAAATTATCAATTAATTAAATAAAATTAATTCAATATTTTAATCAAAGAAAAAAAGTTACTGTTTTAAAAGAACAGTTAAAGGTTTTTTACCCCAATTGAAATTGTTAGTTTTTCTAAATTAAAAAAAAACGTTTCAGTTTCTTTAAAAGACATGCTATAAGTCTTTCATTTTCAGTTTTCAAAAAAACAATTAATTAGAAAACATATGTAGTTAATTTGTAACGCGTAGCCATAAAGAATCTTAATTATGATTCACTTCCTTCAAGCTTAAGCACATTCTCGAACATTAATTCTTGAAGCTTATGTTGACTCTTTACATATATTTTCTTATTTATAAAAATTATAATATAATAGAAAAAAGCAGATCTCTGTTTCTCATTAATAAAATCACATTATTACAGTAATAAATAATTTGGTTACCTGATCATATACAACTGTCATAATTATTAGGATCTACATGCATGCAAACCTAACTGGATTGTTTAAGTACAAATACCGTAGACTTTTCTCTTCCTAATATATACTTTCTCCGTTTCATATTATCGTGTACTTATCGATTTGATATATTTTTAATTTTTTAACTTAAAAATGTATTTTTTTTAAAATTAATTTATATTTTAAAATTTCAAATTCAGCTACCATTTTATTACATAGTTATTTAATATTAAAATATTATAAAAAAGTATTTTTTTGATTTACTAAAATGTACAAATAAAATGAAATGGAGGAATATGATGGGTACTTTATACCGTACAATTAAGGAGTGTCTGACATCCACGTGTTGGTATGAAATGGAACCACGACGTGTTGTCCCAACTAGCCATGAGAGACAACTATATCCCATTGTATATTCACGTTGTTGTTTCCTCACATAATATGTTCACACATATTATAATATGTTCACCAATAAATCACCATTAATCACCTTATATTAATTATTCAGATGACCTAATTATATGTCAATCTTTGTTTTAGCATGATCCTCTCATGGGTGTAGAGTATCTCAAGATCAATTCAACTGAAATCAATATTTTTTTTATATAAAATATAAATTTTATATAGTTTAATAGTTGATATTAACTTATATTTATAAAAAATATAATAAATTTAATATTAAAACACTAAAAATTAAATCAATGAAATTTGAATTATTAATCCGCCTGGCGGCTGGCATATTCACGGTTGTAAGGTGGGGAGGGTTTTTCCTTTAATGCTCTTTCCCTTTTATGATGGAGTATCGAACTTCACTTTTTAAATTACTATTAAAAATCTGAATATTTGATCTAAATTTTTAAAGTTGTTGGTAATAATAGAAGAATAATCAAGAAATCGGTAATAATAGAAGAATAATCGGTGCTTGTGCCTTCTTCCTAAATTTTAAAGGTACGCCTCAATTGCTATCTTTCAAAAGTTATTATCAGTATATTCTCTATCAGAATACAACAAATCCCGAAAGACATACACACAAATTGAATACTTTATTTTTAGGATATATTCATATTTTTAGTTCTGTTAAAAAAGAGAGACTATTTTTGTAAAGTTGTCCCTTTTAAATTTAAGTTAATATTCATAAATTAATAACTTAAGCTGGTAACTGAACTCAAAATAAAATCTAATTAAGTACATATCGAGTTAAAAGGGAGAAGCCCGACTAAAAGTGAGAACAATTTATAAAAGTCATATCGAAAAACATAACACATACATATATTCATACAAAATTTGTTTGGTGTGGAGATATTTTTTCCTTATTCTTCTACTTCAACTTGTAGAGATGTTATGTTTCAACATCCAACGACAATTGCTTGTGATTTACTAGCTCAAATCCCGTTTCTCCTTTCTCCTACAAGAAAATTATACAAATAAAGGGCAATTTATTGCACTAAACTCTGGCTATGCATTGATATAAAATACAAAATGGTTGAAGCGATACATAGCTTTGATGGATACATGTTTGTGTGGTAATTGTTATGTATCAGATACATTTAGTATAAATTCGAATTTACGTATCATGCCTAAAAATTAGTGCATGATATATTACAATTTATGTATCTTATTTTGTATGAGAGATACTGTATTTTATAAAAGATACATTACATATGTAATTATTTCAAATAGCATTTTGTGTGTGTGATATATAACATAGTGGTGATCAGTTGACATGTATATGATATATATATATATATCATGCACATTAATTTGATACACATTGCCTTAGCTATAGAACACAAATGGTTTATAAATCAAGTGTATTTATTGTGTAATGTATACAAATATATAGTCTTCTAGTTGAATAATTTTGGGTGCATGTATCTGATAGTAAAAGATTGCCACTAATATGTATAATATACCTATTGTTGAATGTGATACACAATTCTCTAGTTATAGAACATTATGATTTATGTATCAAGATTGAAAATACATTATATAACTTGATACACTAGGTAGTGTTTATGAATCAAGTACATTTATATTGAACATGATAAACACTAATTGAAGATTCAACAACATTAGGATTATGCATCAATACCTTAAATTTGAACATTATACATTGTACAATACAAAAGCTATTGTAGCAGTGATGTATCGGATTAGTAATAACACTAACAAAAACTAATTTAAGAATCAAAATAAAATGAGATACATTGAAAATATGTATCGTTTGGTAGCGAAGATAGTGTAATGACAGATCCAACTTTTTTCCTTCTTCTTTTAAGCATTTTTCAACAATAGATTTAGAACTCGACTATGCATCCTTTTTTCGACTTCTCCGCTCTCAAATTCTTCTTGATTAACGGATCATTTCGTTGATTAGATCTATTTTCACGAAAGTTTTCACTATCAAGAATCAAATACACAAGGTACCATACTAAAAGAGGGAGAAGAATCCATATGTATCAGAAAATTGTAGATGAAAAGGCTAAAAATATATATATTTTTTAAAAACGACAAATTAAAGAACTGGGAACAAAAAAATTGATGAAGAAATAGTTCTACCTCTTTTGGAACTTGAAATTGATGAACTGGAGAGGGAATAAATTTGAAATTAAAAAATGGAGTGATGGATGTAACTGCCAATATATGTGAGTGATTTTAGGCGTGAATATAAGAACAAAATTGTTGGATTGAAAGAGTTGTGAATAATGTATCCAAAAAAGGAGAGAAAAAGAGAGATTTTTGTATTATTTTTAAATGGTAGGGAATTTTAGAGAATATGAAAAGAAAAGTTGTGTAGTTAGGTAATTTATCCTAAATTAACAGAAATTAAAAATAAAAATAGAAACATTTTTAAAAAACTGAAGAAATACGGATATAATCATAACTGCCCCAACACGTCTTATAATAATAATAATTTGGATAATAATGAATTCAAATTGCAAATCAGTTATTTCCACTAAAAGGTAGGCAACAAAGGACATGATTTTTTGGCCTCCTCCATCTTAGCTACTAAAACGGAATACAAGTTAGCTTTTCCTCTTTCGTTTTTTGTTTTTCGTTTTAAATAATATTCATCCAAATTAATATCCTAATCAGTTAGCTTTTTGAATTTGTAATCAATTATAACTACTCATTACGATTTTAATATTTACCTTTATCCTTGAAAGCTACCTCTTATTTCACATTATAAATTCGTTAATGCACCAATCTTCAACAATCATCATTTGCCTTCAAATATTCTCAAACAATTCAAAAAAAATTCTCTCTTCTTAATATTGTTGTATAATTTTCTTGCTGATTCATTTATTTTGTCAATGTAGTCATAGTAAATTATACTACTCAAATCCTCCACTCTTGCCGTACAGATATAATCTGCACTTGCAACAATCAGAATCAATATAGTTATTATTGTTATTTCAAAGTATATTTATGATTTCGAGGTTGATTTAATATATTCGAACAAGTAAAATTTAAACATATTTAAAATGTTATATAATGTGAGTATTCTATTTATTTATATTTCGTCGTCTTTGTCAGTTTCTCAATTATTACGGTTATATTTGGGTTGAAAAGGACATCTTAATTCAATGATATGCGTTCGTGTACCCTTTTTAATTTAAATAAATGATATTATTGAGTTATTACACTTTTAAATTTAAATAAATTAAAAATACGTAATTTTATTTTTTCTTACAAGTTTTAGTCAATTGCTTAAAAAATACCTATGTTCTTATTCAATATAATATATTTTTTTGTTGCTTTGTTGTGCCTAAAAATATGCGGCAAACATATATTTTTTTCAAAAAAGAGTCATGATTGTATTGTCACTGTCGAAGGGGATATAAAGAAGGAGGAGGACTAGGCCTGGCCTTCTTCAATAGGCAGACATATTAGTTACTTATAAAAATAACTTATAAGGTGTGTCTACGAAATGAATATTTAAAAATATCTTTATTTTAAAATTTCAACAATACACTCAATAGGGATTATAGGGGTACATAATTTGTGGGGTTTTTTTTTTTTTTTTTAAATATGTAAGTTCCAAGTAATTACAATCATATTTCCACAAAAATTAGTTTAAAAATAATTGTATATACAATTTCAAATTATATTAACTTATTATAAAAATATAAATTCAAAAAATATAGGACAAATTACAGAAATACACACCTTTTGTTTCACTTATTTCCATTATCCCCTATTACTTTTGAAAATCTCCAAAATCCCTTATTTCTTTAATGTATCCGAGCCAGTATTTAATGTATCCGAGCTACATATTATGTATTCGAGCTAGTTTTTAATGTATCCGAGCCAGTATTTAATGTATCTGAGCTAGTTTTTAATGTATCCGAGCTACATATTAATGTATCTGAGACAATATTTAATGTATCCGAACTACATATTAATGTATCTGAGCTTCAATTATTGTATCCAATTTTCTTAATTTTTAAGGAATTAATGTAATTAGAAACTTATTAGGGATAGATTGTAATTTCATATTAAAACTATGAGATTTATGTAATTACACTTTTTTATACTTTCAATATTCCAATTCAATGAAAACATAATAGATTACACACATACGAAATAAATTGGCCAGGGTTTGTTATAGATTAGGTAAATAGATCAATTTTTTTGGACTTAGTAAAAAGAAAAGTGTGTCATATAATTAAAATAATGGAGATACAATATTTTGACCAAAATTAAATTTAAAAAATATAAAGTGAAGTTACGATGATGATAATGATGATGATGAAGGTATTATACGTGTGATATTTATCATCAATATAATTATACACTACTCTAACTTTGAAGTTACACAATCACATATTATTTGTTCTTAGATTCACTTCAAAAGCAAGTCAATTAATAATATTGCTTTCCAAATATTCCTTCACATTCAAAATCCATACACAATAATCATTAAAAAGTTGAGCTACATCTTCTTATTCAGTTCTTTGACCCTAAAATATAACACGATTAAAATATAAAGTTTTAGATGATTGATCTAATTATTATTGAGCATTTTTTATTTTTATTCATTACCTATTTAATTCTGTATTAGGTAAATCGGGTAAATTACTAGCTCTTTGCACCTGAAATTTTATAACAAATTTGTGTCATATTTGATCTTTATTCATAATTTTCGAGTAACATAACAATATAGTCATCGACAAAAATATACTTTTTGAACAGTATAAAAATGAAAATTATAAATATACTATTTGAGTATTAAAGAAACGTCAACAAGTACTAAGAAACTTGCTTTGCTAATCATCATCACAAATATACAATAAACACACATAAGCTAAAATGTCTCGCTCATTGATATACTAATTTACATAAAAAAATCCACATTGACAAGTGTATAAGCATAATATATAATATAATTACTTTTTTAATATTATCCGCGCATCGCGCGGATATGTTTACTAGTAAAGGTTAATTGGAAAAGGTTAGAGATTGAATCAAAGTGGCAGTTTGGTTTTTTATTTTTTTATTTTTTTATTTATTTTTTATTTTTTCTACTTTTTCATTTCACTTAAGTGTACTGATATTAATATAAATAAGTTTTAAAAATGATAATTTTAAGAAGTGCTTTAAGTTTCTATTTTGTTTTTGTAATTTGTTTTTAAAATTGTTATTTATTATTTAAAATAATTACAGAAAATAGAAAACAAATTTATTATTTAATTCTATTATTTAATAATTTAAAAAAAATTATTTTTGTGGTGCTGACATGTGTAATGACCCGTTATGCCATTTTGAGTACTAGACCTATTGATTTCATAAAAGACTCTTTCGATAGATTCTAAATAAGTATTGTGAACTATTTGTTTAACTATGGTTATTTAGTTAGTGGGTAATTGTAATGACCTGATTCCGTCGTTAGGAAAACGCCAATGGGAAAAGAATTGGGCCAGAAAACTTTTGAGTAGTAACTTGGAAATTCCTAGCCTAGTTCAGATTTGGAAGAAATCTAAATCATGTGAGATCTAGGGAAATCTGGTAATGAATGAGAGATCTAATTATGATTTTGATCACATTAGTAGATAGCTAAGATGTTAAGGAACCCGTACGACTTTATAGAATCAAATTCGGGCAAGTAGAACTCCCAAAACTGACCTTAGCGTGAACAAGTAGTTTTTGAATGTCATGGGTTGAAGGTGTGTTGTGAAATGAGCGTTTGAAACTCTAATTCCGACGTTCTGTCTCTGCGCAAGCCGCCACCACGGGATTTATCCGCTAGGGCGGGCCGCTGTGGGGGGATAGGGTCCGCTGTAGAGGGAATAAGGTTCGCTGTAGAGGGCCAGTCACGACTTAAGTCAGGATTAAACCTCAAAAAACGTTATTTTTCTGCAAGTTTTATTCTTGAGAGCTAAGAGACGACCCAGTGAAGGTTTTCCACCTCTTCTAGCACTAAAGGTACAATTTTACTCCCCTAATCCATTTTTCGATCCGTAGAACTTAGATTCTTGGGTAATTGTTATTGGGGAAGGTTTTGACCTGAAATTAATGGTGGAAAAACCCTAAATTGGGTATTGGGATCTTGGGTTTTGCCTAGGTTTGATGATGCTGATTGTAATCTGGGTAATTAGGCCTCGTTTATTGATCCTTGAGTTAATTGTAAATTTTTACACCACGAACAAGCAGAAAGAATCCAGAAAGGGAAGATTCAAGTGCCTTAGAGAGATTCAAGCTTGGTTTTGAGGTAGGTGATGGTTTGATTTCATGTTTCTGTGATGTATGTTGGTATTTGCTTCATTGTAATGCATGTTTGTATGTGAATGAATCACCTATGATCAAACCTAGTGAATTGAGTATGAATGAACAAATGTATGCCATGATTCAACACTTGATTGTATGATTATGAGTATGTATATTATGTGTGTGAATGTGATTGTGGTTGTATTGATTGGATCGGATGTCACGTTCTGACACATACATTGGATCGGGTATCACGTTCCGACACACTGATTGGGATCGGGTGTCACATTCCGACACATATATTGGATCGGGTGTCACGTTCCAACACACTAATTGGGATCGGGTGTCACGTTCCGGCACACTAACAGTTTGGGTATGGGTTTCATGAGAGGACCATTAAATTGTCATATTTACTTGTTAATGAGAATGTGGAATTGTACATTGCTCCTGAAATGACAACCGGTATATGTGTATATATTCTGTACATGTCATGTTTACTATGTTGTGACTGCTTATATATGTTTCGCTTACTGGAATAACTGCGTGATCCTACCAGTACACTATGGTTGTGTACTGATACTGCACTTGCTCGTTCTTTGTTGAGTACAGGGAATCTTCAAGCGGCTATTGATGGACATCAACTAGGAGATCAATGATCGAGACCGAATTTCAAAGGGTGAGCCGGTTCTTTCAGGCTGCCATGAAGTCCTTAATTTGGTTTAGTCCATTCTCTTCGGACTTACACTATTTAATTACTTCTTATGTTGGTTGGGGTTGTACCCTTTTTTCTTAGACTGTTGAACTTTAGATGTTTTAGTACAATGACTTTCAGGTTTTAGGGGTTAATTTCCGCATTAGTTGTTAGATGTTAGTTGAACTTTTGGAGTTTATGAGAACTCCGTATCGATTATTTAGTTATTTAAAACTGCTTCTGTAGCTTTAAATTCTTAATATTTTGGTTAAATTGCTTAGTTAGGTTGTAGCAATGGTTCTCCCACCGGAGGATTAGTGTGAGTGCCAATCACGACGGTCTGGGTCGTGACAGTAACTGATAAATAATTAATGTTTTGTTAGTTGATGGTCAATGGACCAATTTAATACCTAATATCACTTAGCCCGAGTGTATTATTGAACGAATAAAAGATAAAAGGTTTGATATTCTTAAATCGGCTCCGCTCACGAACTGCAAGGAGGGAGGGACGCTTCTTCAGGTGAGGCCTAATTGGAGCTCCAACTCTTTCAATTTTACTATTTAATTTTACAATACCACACATACTTTTGTATATTATGTTTTTAATGGAAAATAGCTAACCAATTATGTGATTGTGGTTGTTATAGTTTTGGACAGAAATTGTGGATTGACAAGATAACTAGGGAAATCTTTGTATAAGGAATTAATGATGCTAATAATTAGGATGATGATGAGCTAAGAAGGGATAGAAAGGATGAATTGCTAATCGGAAAAGTCCTGCATATAATTTTGTCTTTGCTCCTTTTTGTTGTTTTTGTTTGAAATTCCAAATTTCTCTTTTGATCAGAATTACGAATGATACCATCACCTTTAGTTATCCATCATACGCTATACGAGATGTTGTAGGTACGGTATGTGTGTTGGGTTGAAGTTTCATCGTAAGATATCATATAATAAATCAAGTATTGATATATTGAGATAGGTAGTTAAATATTAGGTGTATTATATTATATGAATATCATTAGATTATGTTATTTGGAGGAATTAAGACTTAACCCTAGACTTGAAATTTGAGACCACGGTTGAAATTTGATTGTAGAATTGAGCGCGTCGATTATGAATGTTGTATACTTGATAGATTGGAAATGTCACGAGGCATTGAGAAAAGGAAAAGCATGGGGAATCAGCTTGCTTGCCTTCGGTTCTTCGATGGAGGTAGGTGATAGAGAGACTATTAATAGTGATTGATATTCATTGAGTGATTTTGTGAAATTTTCTATGTACTTGATTGTTGTGGTTTGGATAATTTATGTGTTGTTTGTGATTGGTCTTAAATCCCAAGACCGCGAAATCTATAATGTTGAATTTGTTCTATTAAAGTGATGCTTTGAATAAAGAAGTCTTGATGAAATCTTGTTAATGAAGTGTAAAGTGACAATAAATAATAAGAAATTAACTATGTTGTCGGATCGGGTGCCACGAGCTGGCACAATATATTTGGATCGGGTGTCACGTTCTGACATGATATATTTAGATCGGGTGCCACGAGCCGACACAATATTATTGGATCGGGTGTCACGTTCTAATACGATATATTTAAATCGGGTGCAACGAACCGGCACGGTATATTTGAAAGGGTTTCATGTTCCGAGACGATATTATTGGATCGGGTGTCAAGTTTCGATAACATTAAAAGAAAACATATTAAAGTAACTTAGTGTACTCAATCTCAAAGAACATATCTCCAAAAAGAGCGTGGTGTGGAGGTGTGAGTCCTCATGTGTGTTTTTGATATTGTTGATTGATTATGTACTTACTTTAGTGCTGTTGTCACTTGTGCATGTTGTTTTTTTCTTGCCGCTTGCTAATTGTCATAGTTGATTTTATACTATTACTTATTGCATATTAGTTTCTATTTTGAGTTGGCCAATGGTATCTACTCAGTACATGTTTCCCTATATTGACCCCTAGTTGTGTTTTCTTCGTTTTCCTTTTGTGGAGTGCAGCGAGTGTACCATCGACTTCGACTCGTCCTCCGCTCTAGCCAGTTTTCAGCATATCAAATTTTAGGGTGAGCTATTCCTTCTAGCTCGTGTTGGATTCTCTCGGTCATGGCATGATGTCCTTAAATTTTGGACATAGACTATCCTACTTATTTATTTTGATGTCTTTAATACTCTTAGACTTGGTATTTGAGAATAGATGTCCTTGATGTGATGACTTTTAGGTTTTGGGAAATGATATTGAATAGACGTTAGTGGATTTGTGTTTCTTACATTAATAAGATTTAAACTTCCGCATTATGGTTAGTATTTCGTAAGTTGAATAATAAATATAAGTTGGGGTTGAATTTGTTGGTTCACCCACCTAGAAAGTTAAGTGTGGGTGCTACTCATGACTCGTTTTGGGTCATGACAACATGTGTTGTTTTTCCTCTCCTATTATATATAGATAGATAATAAGAACTTTAGTATTTTCCAAAAAACAAATATCAAAAACCTTACCCAAAAATTGCTAAAATGATTCATGCATCTCAAGTAACAAATAAAAAATAATGAGAGATTAAACTTTGTTAGAAGGCATCATACTGCAATTTGAGCACTATTAATTATTGGAACATATAGAACTATTTTTCGACAAGTGTTCATTTCAAGATCCGATGAAGCCATGTATATATGAAGATGTAAAGAAATAAAATTTATTAAAAAAAGTCTCCAGAATGAGAGTTTAGAAGAAATTTGGCTTGAGGGGTGAAATATTGAGGTGTATATATAGAAAACTAAATTAAGAAGAGGGAAAATATAATTAAATATAGATGATGATACATTTGTTAGAAAACTATATGCACAACAGAAGCATATCAGGATCATACTACTTACATGAATAATAGATAACCAATAATATTTATGCTAGAACACATAAATTTGTTAAAATTTAATTCAAGAATTGCCTCTTAAAGCGTGAGCAGATACCTTCAAGTGAATTCCTAAGTTTGACAAACCTTCAAGCGAATCCATAAGATCTGAACTATCTCAGTACTTGGGTGGACAAATATTGTATTAAAAACTTATTATCTCTTTTCTAGGTTAGGAGAATCCCTAGTTATAGAGATTTCTTTCCAATCCAAACAGGAGAAGAAAACACAGTTTTTCTTGAAAACAAGAAAAACACACGTTAGTTTTCTTGAACAAAAACTAACGCTCTTCCTCTTATTTTTTCTTAGAAATAAGATTCTAGCCATATTAAAAGTGTGATACTTGATCATTTATTCTTTTTTTTTTAGATGTCTAATTCAGGTGGTGATGAGGAAAGGGCTCGTTTAAAAGCCGAGGTCAAAGGAAGGAACGACTTCACCCTTCAAGATATGCACCAACAATTTAAGAGATGGACCCTTCAATTTCAAGAGATGAGGGATATGATTATCGAGCAGAATGCCACCATAGCTGCAATTAGGAGGGAGAATGATGTTGTACCCCCAAATAATATTAGACCCCAAGTTAGACGGAATGTACCCCATATCCCTTTTGTAAATCCTAAATATGATAATGATGATTTTGATGTTGAATTTAATCTAGAAAGAAGAGATAGGAGGGGACAAAGAGGTAGAGTAGAAGATGATAATATAAATAGTATAAAGATGAAGATGCCATCTTTCAAGGGGACAAAGGATCCAGACTTGTACCTTGATTGGGAGAGACGAGTTGAAGCCATCTTTGATTGCCATAACTACTCTGAGGGTAAGAAAGTTAAACTTGCTGTTGTTGAGTTTTCTGATTATGCTGCTTCTTGGTGGAAAAAGCTTGCTAGGGACATATTGCAAGAAGAGCTACCACCTATTGCTACGTGGGCAGAGATGAAGAGGGTAATGAGGAAGCGATTTATTCCATCATACTTCCAAAGAGATCTACAGTCTCGCCTTCAACACTTGAAGCAAGGCTCCATGTCGGTGGATGAGTACTTCAAAAGCATAGATATGGCTATGATCCAAGCTAACTGCATGGAGGAAGAAGAGGCTACAATAGCTAGATTTTAAAATGGTTTAAATACAGAAATAGCTAACGTAGTAGAGATACAACAATATGTAACTTTAGATGAGTTAGTTGATTTGTCTGTAAAAGTTGAAAAATAAATTGAGAAAAAGCAGCAAAATAACTTATGGAGAAGTCGACCAAACACTATCTCTAAGAAGCCATGGTCAACTCTAGAGGGGAAAGCTCCTTCCAAACCTCAAGATGATAGAGGTAAAGGTAAAGTTGAGGAGGGAGGTAAAACCTTTAATCCGAAATCTTCTAAACCTTCAAGTTCTATTTAATGTCACAAATGTCATGGAAGGGGGCATATGGTGCATGAATGTCCAAGTAGAAGAAACATCCTACTTAGAGAGAATGGAGAATATGAGAGTGAAAAAAGTGAGGGGGAAGAAGAAGAGGGAGAAGGTGTAAGTGAGGAAGATGATTTGGAACTGTCTAATGATGGTATAATTGGGGTGGTTAGGAGAATTATGACTATCAATTTGGGTAGTGTTGATGAAGGGCAGAGAGAGAATTTGTTTCATACTAGGTGTGGGATAAAAGGGAAGACTTATTCTATGATTATTGATGGGGGAAGTTGTGCAAATGTGGTGAGTTCATACTTGGTGGATAAATTAGGAATTGCATGCATGAAGCGCTCTACCCCATATAGGCTCCAATGGTTGAATGATTGTGGAGAAGTAAAAGTAAACAAACAATGCATGATTTCATTCAATGTTGGTAGGTATGAAAATGAAATTCTTTGTGATGTAGTTCCAATGCAAGCATGTCATGTTTTACTTGGCCGACCTTGGCAGTATGATAGGGATACTACTCATCATGGGAGAAAGAATAGGTATAGTCTTCTGCATAATGGTAAGAAGTATACTCTTACACCATTATCTCCTTCTCAAGTGTTTGAAGATAAAAAACGATTGAGGGAAACAATGGGAAAACAAAAGGGAGAGGTAAAAAGTGAGCTTGAGGGAAAAGAAAAAGTCCAAGAGATAGAAAAAAAGAGAGATGGCCGAGAGAAAGAGAGAGAGGGCAGGGATCTAAGTAAAGAGGTAAAAAAGGGTGTGAGTGAAAAAATAAAATATTTTGGTGAGAGGAAAGAGGCTAAGGAAAAGAAAAATGAGAGCATTTATATAAAAGCCAAAGAGTGTTTGAATGCTAGGAGAGAGGGGCTGCCCATAATACTACTTACTTACAAAGAAGTATTGATTAATTTTGAACAACTAACTCCTTTTTTTGCCAAATAGTGTTTCTTCTCTTTTGCAGAATTTTGAAGATGTTTTTCCTGATGACACTCCAAAGGGATTGCCACCTTTGAGAGGGATTGAGCACCAAATAGACTTTGTGCCTGGGTCTCAACTTCCTAATAGGCCTGCCTATAGGAGCAATCCTGAAGAGACCAAAGAATTACAAAGGCAAGTTGAAGAATTGCTTGAAAAGGGATTTGTTCGAGAGAGTATGAGCCCATGCTCTGTTTCAGTCCTATTGGTCCCCAAAAAGGATGGAACATGGAGGATGTGTGTAGATTGTCGAGCCATCAACAAGATAACGGTAAAGTATAGCCATCCTATCCCTCGTCTTGATGACATGTTGGACCAACTGTATGGTTCCAAAATCTTTTCTAAAATTGATCTAAAGAGTGGTTACCATCAGATTCATATGAATCCTGGAAATGAATGGAAAACTACTTTTAAGACCAAATATGGACTTTATGAGTGGTTAGTTATGCCATTTGGCTTGACTAATACACCAAACACTTTTATGAGACTAATGAATCATGTTTTTAAAGATTTCCATGGAAAATTTATTGTGCTGCATTTTGATGACATCTTGATCTTTTCTCAAAATCTGGATGAACGCTTAGAGCACTTAAAACAAGTTTTTGAAGTTCTTAGAAATCAACGTTTATTTGCTAATCTCAAAAAGTGTACTTTCTGTGTGGATCGTGTGGTTTTCTTAGGTTTTGTGGTTAGTTCTAAGGGAGTTGAAGTAGATGATGAGAAAATCAAGGCAATAAAAGAATGGCCTAAACCTAATAGTGTAACTGAAGTTAGGAGTTTTCATGGACTTGCTAGTTTTTATAGGAGGTTTGTGCGAGACTTTAGCACCATTGTTGCTCCTTTAACTGAAGTTATTAAAAAAGATAAGGTTTTTACATGGGAAAAGGAACAAGATGATGCATTTAACTTACTGAAGAATAAATTGTGTTCTGCTCCTCTTTTGCAATTGCCTGATTTTTCTAAGTCTTTTGAAGTTGAGTGTGATGCCTCTGGTAAGGGCATAGGTGCAGTTTTGATGCAAGACTCCAAGCCAATTGCCTACTTTAGTGAAAAGCTAAGTGGAGCAACATTGAACTACTCAACTTATGATAAGGAGCTATATGCCTTGGTAAGAGCGTTAGCTACATGGCAGCACTACTTGTGGCCTCGAGAATTTGTGGTCAAGACTGATCATGAGTCCTTAAAATACTTGAAGAACCAAGGTAAACTTAGTCGTAGGCATGCTAAATGGGTAGAGTTTATTGAAACTTTTCCTTATGTAATTGCTTACAAACAAGGAAAGGAGAATGTGGTTGCTGATGCACTCTCAAGAAGGTATGTTTTGATCTCTACTCTTACTTCAAAGTTGTTGGGTTTTGACCAAATCAAGTTCCTCTATGCTAATGATTCTGATTTTGGTGAGATTTTTGTTGAATGTAAGTTAGGTCCTTTTGAGAAATTTAATCTTCAAGATGAATTTCTATTCAAGGAAAATAAATTATGTGTTCCTACCTGCTCATTGCGTGAACTATTTGTTAGGGAAGCACATTGTGGAGGGCTAATGGGACATTTTGGTGTACCCAAAACACTGGAAATACTTTCTGAACATTTTTATTGGCCTAGCATGAGAAAGGATGTTGAAAAAGTGTGTTCTTATTGTCTTGAATGTAAACACGCTAAGTCTAGAACATTGCCGCATGGTCTTTATACTCCTTTACCTGTTTCTAATTCCCCTTGGATTGATATTTCTATGGATTTCATATTGGGGCTGCCAAGGACTAAGTATGGTAAGGATAGTATATTTGTGGTAGTAGATAGATTTTCTAAAATGGCTCGTTTTATCCCATGTAAAAAGACTAATGATGCATCTCATGTGGCTGACTTGTTTGTAAAGGAAGTGGTTAAATTGCATGGAATACCTAGAACTATTGTTAGTGATAGGGATGCCAAGTTCTTAAGTCACTTTTGGAGAATTCTTTGGGGAAAATTGGGAACTAAATTGCTATTTTCTACATCTTGTCACCCACAAACGGACGGGCAAACGGAAGTGGTTAATAGAACTTTAGGGAACATGTTGAGGGCTGTTTTGAAAGGAAAGTTGACTTCTTGGGAAGATTACTTACCTATTGTAGAATTTGCTTATAATAGGACCTTCCATTCTTCTACTGGTAAGACTCCTTTTGAAGTTGTATATGGATTCAACCCCCTTACCCCCCTTGATTTATTGCCTTTGCCTACTAATGATTTTGCTAATCTTGATGGTAAGAAGAAGGCTGATATGATGAAGAAAATTCATGAACAAACAAGGCTTGCAATTGAAAAGAAGAATAAGGAAGTTGCATTGCGAAGGAATAAGGGCAGAAAATATGTTGTTTTTAAACCTGGTAACTTGGTTTGGGTGCATATGAGAAACGAAAGATTTCCTTCCAAAAGAAAGACCAAACTAGATCCTAGAGGCAGTGGGCCATACAAAGTCCTTGAAAGAATTGGAGACAATGCTTATAAACTTGATCTTCCTGGTGAGTTCCAAGTTAGTGCTACTTTTAATGTTTCTGATCTTTCCCATTTTGATGCAGATTTGAATTCGAGGACGAATTTTCTTCAAGAAGAGGGGAATGATAGCATCCAAGGAAGCTCTACTCCATTGAAGGACAAGGATGAAGCTTTAGAAACTCCAAGGAGGCCCATAACAAGATCTCAAACCAAGGAGTTCAATGATAAGCTCAATGGGCTTCAATCGCTGATCCAAAGGTTTCTTATTGAGGATGAAGAGCTCAAGCCCAAGGGAGAGGAATTGTCCAAATGCTACAATTATTTGGTGGCCCAAATTCAAGCCCAAGATGAGGAATTTTAAGGTCCAATTTCGTGCAAATAAGGTCAAGAAAAGTCCAAGAATCAGCCACAACAAGAGTTGCTTTTTGCCCAAGTTTTGAGAGAAGACTAGTCAAACATTCCAAGATTATCAAGATTCTTTTCCTAGTTGGGATTTACCTTATTTCTTTATTTATATATAGGTTATTAATATTTTCCTATTTAATGCTTTCCTAGAAGTACTAAATTTGTTCCTAGTTAGGTTACTTTATTTCCTTTCTAGAGTAGGATTCCTTGTAACTGTCTTTCTAGGGTTTGGCTGACCTTTTAGCTTCTTATAAGGGGTCTTGGACGTTTTTCCCCCCTTCTCCTATATATAGGAGTCCTTTTTATTCATTAAAGACAATTTATATTGATATTAATAATATTTAAGAGAGTTCTTTGAACTTTTGTGACTTGTTCTTTGAGAATTTATCTTTAAACCTTTACTAGTTTCATAGTTTAAGGTATAAAGTAACTTCTTCTTGTGATATCTTTGGTTTCTTTTTGGTATTCTTTAGAAGGTGATTAGTTTCTACTTACTAATTATTGTCTTTAGTTACTCATAAATCGGTCAAGATCCGAATCTATTGTTTTGATTCGTTTTCTCAAGTAAAGGCGTTAGATTTCTTCCATAAATCTATACATTGTTACTTGGATCTTTTCAAGGCCTTATAACATCTAATCCTTGGAAATTCGTGGATCTTTCCTTCGAATTTCCCATATCTTTAGTTAGTTTTTTTTGTTTCTTTGCTTTGTGCTTCCGCATTCTAATATTCAATTCTCTATTTGTGATCTCCCTTGACCTTTCTGTTATCAGATTGACTACCACTTCATTATGGAGAAGATTCAACAAGGGTTTCGGTACTATCTGTATCCCTATAGTGACCAACAAGCAGACATGCTAACCAAAGCTTTTGGAAAACCTTACTGTTGACCAAACCTGGTGTTTTGAATAATTTCATCACAGCTGGTTTGACGAGGAGTATTGAAGATAGGGAGGGTAGTGGAGTAACTTGACCTCACTAATTAGTTGTCAGCTTAGTTTAGCAGTTAGTTGTTGTTGGGATCAGTTAAATGTAACTGTTTATGTTATTGTGGACAGGTGTAGGACTGTGATAGGTTGTAGGTATAGTTAGTGAAATTGTCAATTACATTGTCAGATGATTTTACTAATTGTATCATGTAGTTTACCATCTTATTGCTTTAATTAGAATGTTATCCTTTGATGATCCTAGTTTAAATGTTTTAGAAAGGAGTACTTTTATGAGATCTTTTTTATCAGCTATAGTTGGCTTGCAACAACAGATACAGTAACGACTGCTAATAAGCATCTGATGTTTTTCTGGTTTTACTTATTTTCTTATATATCTCTTTCAATTTGGCTTCTGCCTTATCTCCTTTATCTAATTATGTTTTTATACTCATCGGTGCATATATACAACTTAAAACATTTCTTTTAGACGCATTCACTTAACATCGATCTTTGCGATTTAAACATATATTGGCTGCATGCAAACAAACCACCTTTGGCATATAAAAATATAATATGTCTAGGCACTTTGCATGGATTTTTAAACCATTAGCATTGCATTTTGAAGAACCAAGCATGTGGTCATTTGGACCGAAAATACGTGAAACAAAGGAAATGATTTGTTATGTCAACTGCTCCATCATATTTCTTATCTCTTTCATCATACATAATGGTTCGAAATATAGGTGGTTGTGGTGGTGGCGGCGGCAAAGCCGCAAAGGAGGAATGGGGTGGAAGAGGTACAGACTTTATGTAAATGAAGACAACCATTGGATATTCAACCACCGGATTGACAAGACCATATTTCAATTTAATTTTTGGATTACAATAGAAGTAATTGTCCAGCAATGCAGAGTTAAGAACTTCTGCAGGAAATAAACACAGTGAAAGTTCACTTATTCTAAAGTACAATTTTTAGCTTTAGATTGATTGATTGCATTTCATCTACATTGGTAAATTTAACATTTCGGACACATAAAAACATTTTATCAGCAACATCTCTAAATATGATTATTCTGGTGATAGATGTTTATTACAACAACAAAAATTAGCCGGAAAACTATCCCCCAATAAGCCATAGGACCAAATATGCGTAGACAGAGCAGGAGCCAGTAACATCAACTACACTTTATTCCGATAAATATACTCTCCCCTGCAATAAGCCAAGGCTTGAGGAAAAGCATTAGCACTGCTTTTTCAAGATATGTTTCTCATGTAAATACTCTGCTGAAAACATCTCTACTATAATTTGGATTCTAATAAACTCCAACTATAACTCAAACCCATGCTTGTCAATAGTTCGCCAGTCTTCGGAACAATGAAGAAAGCCAATAAAATGCCTCTCTTAAGCTCTGGGATTAAAGAGATGTAAAAAAGAGGTGATGAGTCAATACTAACTTGGTAAAATGTATGCAAAGCATATTCACAATAGACAGACATGGAAGTAACAAATGCTGATACAGACAAAGAACAAACTGAAATTTGGATGAATGATCCTTTTATTTAGTTTTATCTTTCTGAAACCACCTTCATAGGCATTTCTATTAGTATTAGAATTTTCTGAAAGGTAACAATCTCGGTTTCATAGATAAATTTATACAGAATCTTTGAAAAAGACTTTCTTTCATAAGAAAGAAAATACTTACTATCTGTGGGATTTGATCAAGACTTAAATGGATCGACTCTATTGCATAAGTTAAATCCTAAAATTTACAAGACAATCATGCACTCACCTGCTCATGTAAGAGTGGTCAATGGTGTTAACAATAATCTTGTCTCCTTCTACAATATGTTTCGGTACCTAGAAAAAAGGGAAAGATGTAAAGCAGAAAGTGAAGAACTTGCTCATATACTTCAACTGCAATTAATACATATTGCTCGATATACATAATTGAGATTTGTCATAATGAACACTACATACTTGATCCAGCAGAAACCAAAGTATTCAGTCCGATCAAAATACTAGGCAGTACATTTTTCAAAGGTCAGAGAGAGGTGGAAGAGACAGGAATGACACCTCCAAACTAAAAAAGATATGATATTTGTGTTCTTTCATTTTTGTTTTCTCCTGTAGTGGCTGGTGGGACAGCAGAGCTTATGGAAATTATTGCCTTGGATACCAAGGGACCTCCCCCCCCCCCCCACAAAGCCACAAAGTCAATGGCATCCATTAAAGTGTTGCCAACTTAAAGCTAAATTTACCTGCACAGTAAGACCATTGTCCAACAAAACCTTCTTATACCTGTCGAGAGAAAAGGTTTTAATCTATTTATCACAGACAAGAAATGAAAACAGCTAAAACTTTATCTGCACATATGTGACTTTTCAATCAGAACTCAACTTATATACGACATAATAATCATAAGTAAGAGAAATGAACATACTGTGGAGTAGCTGATGCCCTCATGGGAATTTCGGATTCAGCAACAGTACATGTTACTCGTGTAGGAATTGATGCAGACGTTGCTCTTTCATTATAAAGTTGTACATTGACTTTCATATCATCTATGAAGAATATGAGATTTTATATTTTAGCACAATTCAGACATTTTATGTCACAACAAAGATGATCAATAAAAAAGAAAAATTGATTATTAATTTAGTTATTGCAGCAAGAATGTTGAAGAAAACGAGCTAACTTCATGGAAAGTATGTTGATAGGTAAAAGGGAAATAAAGGAACATAGCAATACCCCCTACCCCTCAAAAAATTGTTAAGGCAGAAGAAGAAAAGAGACCAGATACATTTGCACATAGAACATCAATAGAAGCAATCACAACTAGGCATAGACCTACTACAATAAGACAGGAAAACTAAATATTTAACGACTTAATTTTTTCCCTACTGGTACCACTCATGATTAGGATTTGAGTTGAAAAGAATACTGTCAAATAGGACGATCCCAAGGATAAATAGTTCTCCTTCATTTCTCATTCTATAAGATGAATCCAACAATTACTTACCGCTAAAATAAGCATAAATGCAGAGACAAAAAAAACCTCCGGTAAGTTGTCTTCAGAAAATTAGATAACGAGTAGGTCTATAAACTTGCCCTCTTAACCATGTCTAACATCTTTTCCCATGCTAACAACATGATATTGGGAATACCTCTACAACCAATCAGTCCCTTTCTGAACATATTCATCAAAGTAGTAGAAATAATACTACTTCAAGATGAAAGCTTTTTGTCAAGAACTTTTCATTTCTTTATGCACAGGGCATTGTAACATGGAAGCTACTAAAATAAATGCTTCAAAGGCACCAATACCATATTAAAAGTTTTACTTTAGGAGACTCAAGACTGAGGAAACATCATTGGCATTGCTCATTTCACACCAAAATGCCGAAAAGAAACGTCTGCACTTCAATCTAAAATTGTTTAGTTTGCTTGCGAAGATCATTAAATTCTCTACTTTCACAGTAACCACAAATTAATGCAGGAACCGTGTCCCAACTCCCAAGTCTTTCTTTTTCTTGTGCACATCCCTGAGATGGACCAGCCTGACATCACCTTCTCAACTGATCTTGGCAATGTCCATTTGACCTTAAGAACGTTGATATAGAACTTCCATAGCTGTGATTCCAAGGGGAAAAGCATGAATAGGTGGTTTCTTTTTTAATATTGATAACCAATAAATCCCCGAGAACCAACCACACACAGTTCGAAACTCTGGACAATAAGCCTGCTCTGTTACCCTTCACTTAAATAGCAGGTTTTTTGTATGTGACAGGTAGGCCTAGGCGTTGAGCCAAGTCAAGCTCAACCGAGATTTGCCAAAGTACAATCGAGCTTGAGCCACACCGAGCTTGAGCCAGGTCTTTAATGTGTAGGTTTACATAGTGCTACACTAATAGAAAATATTTAATTCACAATAAGTGGATTGATTAAGAAACATATAAGCATTACTAGTTTAAATGGGTATCTGAATTTATATATGATTGAATTATATACATTACTAGATTAAATTAGAATGATGCTGTCTTAATATTGAACCATACAATACAAATTTCAAACAGAAACTAAAAATTAAAGCAACAATAAACTCAAAATATTGTACAATGTTAATTTCCTCTAAAAGTTTTGAATCTTAAATTAAAATGTTAATATAACCCATTCTATCCTTTTTTAGCACCTCTTTCATTTTAACTTTCTACATGTCATGTTTTAGACCACAAGATTAAAGCACATATTGGTACATTATATATATCTTTAGTTAAAAACCACAAGATACAAGTCTTTTTTACTTTCTTAAACTTCATATAAAGTCTAGACAAACAAATTGAAATGGAGGGAGTATGATGTTTGCTAAGCTTTTAGGAAACAAAGTGTTTTTGAGTAGTAAAAGAAGTTGAAAAAAGTTAATTTTCCCTAGAAGCGTTTTTGGAACCGTGAACAAGCATAAATTGTTGACTTCATGTTGACAAAAATGCTTTTGAAATTGATTAGCCAAACGCAATTACTTTTTCGTAAAGCACTTTTGACAAAAGAGCACTTCTCAAAATAAACAAATTTTGAAAGCTTGGACAAACAAGCTATTAAATAAGCTTAATGGATGAGATCCATCATTACATGACTAAAACTAGTCAACCGAGTTGAGTCAAGCCAGCTCAACCGAGTACGAGCTTCACCCAGCAGAGCTTTAACGAAAAACGAGCCGAACCAACATTTGATTGAAACCAACACAAACTATGAGCCGGTGTGACTTGTTGTCTCGGCCTAGTGGAAGGGTTTGAATGGACAAGTAGGTGGTTGACATCCTCAGATTCAGTTACACACATGCCAGTAGCATTCCACTCTACTACAGTTGTCTTGGAAGACAAGAATTTCACAAGACAATCTAGCAAAAACGAGAAACCTAATATGTCTTTGCTTCTTCAAATCTCCCTCCGAGGCCAATAGGGAGTTACCATTCACAGTGGAAATCAAAAATTATTATAGGAGCTACCAGTAAAAACTCGACTTTATAATGCTTCCACTTTAGAGAATCTGGGGTGTCCATTTGTACAATCTCCACACTGTAGTAATTATCCTGATTTTCCACCTCACCTTCCTTTGAAGAACATCAAGTTTATAGGGAAAAGATGTAGTGGTCCTGCAACTCTATCTAGAATTGGGTGTCCAGCCACCTGATTGTTACAGCTCTTCCTATGACTTCTATGAAATGAGAGAGTTTCATGGAAACTGTCTTGATCGTTATATATCATTAAGAAAGAAATAGGAAGAAGTGTTATCGAATGCTTCCTGCAATTCTTTCTAGTATGGAATGAGTAAGGAATCAAGCTACAAGTTTCGATCTATATGCCTTATGAACCGACTTCCGATTTGATCCTTTGATAGTGAGGTAGCAAACAAGGGTAGGGTTTCATGTTTAGGGTTTTTACTTCCACATCCCAGTTCTCCAAAGCTACCGCCTATTGATTGAAATTTCCCTCCTCGGGCGGAGGCGGAACTGGCTCTTCTTGAACAATTCTTGGAAGAGTAAGGAAGGAGAAGGGAACAGGAGTTTCTCACCTCCTAAGAGTATAAAGAAGCAGAGTGTCACCCAACAAACTGATCCACCTGAGCCTCGGTGTTTAGATTTATGCTATAGGGTAATGGGAACATGTTCTTGATAGGCATACCAGCCATCATGTCAAACCCTAGTTTAGCTTGTTTTCTTTCTGCTAATTCCTCCCACAAACTTCTAATGTGATGCCACACACACACCCATAGTTCATGTTTATACAAGAGATGCACCATTCATTCTTTGAGAGCCACATCTCTCCTTTAGTACTTCTGTCCATTGAACTCCATGAAACTGATCACATCTCCATAACCATTTGCACAACAGTCTTTTCTTATGATGCCCTTTTACCTTACCTTATCAAAGAGAAGAACATGCTTTTCTTATGCCCTTTTAGATCCTTCACCCTCATTCCTCCTTCTCATAGTCATTAAACTATTTACTTTATCATAAAAAAGGGCTTTCAGAAAATCAATTGACACATTATATATGTCCAAGATTGATAATTACCTACTTGAAATTCAATAATTCCAATTCCCAATGAATATGATGTTTTTATGCACAAATCACACGCAATCTAGATGAGTTTTCTCTATTGTAAAACATTTTTGTAGTGGAAAAGTAGAACAACGGATAAGCATCTCATGTAGGTGACATGTGCATTCCCTATTTGAAATTTTAAAAGCTAAATCCCCATCCTCCTTAGCAAACTTATACTTCCCCAGATTGAGCACCATATTTTAAAAAGCTTTCATGACTTTTGTCTTTAACTAAATAATAGACAGACTTGATTGACATTTTTCCATGAGAAGATTTAATTGTTGAAAGGATCTTACAAGTTTTGGATACACACATAAGTAACTGCATAACATAATATTAAAACATATCAATATAGTGTGTATATTAAGTCAATAAAATCATAAAGTAGATGGTATACATAAGAATACCTTGAAGGTAGACATAACATTCACCAAACAAGTGTTTTGGCACATCTAGTTGCTCATAGGTCTCAGGCCTGCATAGGATTGAAAAATTTGAAGAATGGACTGAGATATAGCTTTACTGATATACATGTGTCTGAACATGTCTATGTACAGAAATCATTCAAAATCAGGGACGTGCACACTTATACTCACTCCATTAGCACAATGTTTCCAGTTTCCTCATCTGTATAAAGATACGTGAAACTTTTTTCTGCAACAAATACTCCTGCACATCCAACACCAATAATGTCAAGAGAAACAGACCACTCATCTACAACAAAGACATGGATGGAGTTTAGATGACTATATAACCTATTACAAAAGTG
Organism: Solanum okadae; assembly: GCA_036553675.1. Lineage (NCBI taxonomy): Eukaryota > Viridiplantae > Streptophyta > Magnoliopsida > Solanales > Solanaceae > Solanum > Solanum okadae. Next base: position 31,189,931 of record CM071678.1, read on the forward strand.
GGCTCATGCAACTCCAGTTGTCGTCTTCAATGAATGATTTTACAAGGAAGTTTATCTAGTTCACAAAATTGGTCCCAGTCTTTAAGTGACTTGACTTCTTGACGCAAAGGAGAAACCGGCTAGTACACGCCACATGAATCCTATTATCCTACATTCCAAACCAATATGTATGTGCTCTTATAATGTCCTATAATGAAACTTTGGAGAAAATGTTTTTAATGTAAAAAAAAGTCGAATGGATGATATGACATTCGTGTTCACCTCATAAATCTGCTAAAGACAAGTTGTCAAACATAACTGTCAAATTAGAGCCTGTTTGGATGCGCTTATAGTTTTTTCGCTTAAAAACAAGTGCTTAACAGCACTTTTTTATTTTACCCCAACAAAGGTGTTTAAAGACTACTCATTTTGTTGAAAAACACTTAAAATAAGTCAATCCAAACAGGCTCTTAATTTACTACAAAAACACTTAACTTCTAGTGCGTACCTCTCAAGGGAAGAAGATGTGTAACCCTCCAATTCTACAAAAACAATAACATACCTAGTGTAATCTCACAAGTGGGTTGGGGAGAGGGGTGCATGCAGACCTTACCGCTGTCATTGTAGGTAGACAGGTTGTTTCCGATAGACCAACGGCTTAAGAAAAATCGTGTTTCAGAACAAGTTCACAAAAAATGTATGAGTAAAAAGCTACAACGACATACTAAAGAAAGAAAAGTATTGACATTAGAAATAGTATTGATACCCAAAGAAAAAGAAACAACCAGAGTAATAAACTAATGCTAGCATAATAATAATAATAATAATAATAGTAAGGGAGCAGATAGTTGCTCTAGACTAGGTACCTGCTCTACCATTGAAAAAAGAGAAATTGCTCAACTACCTACTAACCGTCTACAATAATCCTCGGACCTCCATGTTCTCCTATCTAAGGTCATGCCCTCGGTAAGTTGAAGTTATGTCATATCATGTCTACTCACCTCTCTACAATTCTTCCTTGGTATATCTCAGGCTTATCGCTGTCAACCTCTCACACCTTCTAAACGAGAGAGTTCTTGATTGGCCAACACTCCATCTTATACACATAGTTGAACTAACAATCATTTTATAGAACTTAACTTTAAGTCTCGGTGACACATTCTTATCACATAGGAAAACGGATGTGAGTCTCCATTTCATCCACCTTGCTTCAATATGAAGTGCAACATCTCCTTGGATCTCCCCATTCCTTAGATTATATACCCGAAATATTTGAATCATATAGCCTCTTTGGTCAAGCTTCTAAAATCAACTTATTTTGAGAAGTGTTTCTCAAAAAAAATACTTTGGGTGAGAAGTAATTTGTGTTTGGCTAATTAATTTAAAAAGCACTTCTGAGCAACAATTAATGTTTGACCAAGCTTTTAAATAGTGCTTCTAAGTGTATTTTCTCAAAAGTGTTTTTTTAAAAAGTACTTTCGGAGAAAAGTTACCTTTATAGCTTCTGAAAAAAAGTTTATGCAACTTCCCAAAAGCACTTAGTTTCTCCCAAAAGTTTGGCAAACACCACACTTTTCTTAAAATAAGTACTTTTTGAAAGGAAAAAACGCTTTTAGCCTCCCAAAAACTTGGCCAAATAGGCTATTACGCTCTTGGGGATGATTTGTGTACCAATCCTCACTTCCCTATCCACCGCCTATCACACGTCACTAAACTTGCACTTCATTTAGTATGTTTTAGTCTTGCTCGGCTTGAAGCCTTCAGATTCTAGGGTATGTCGCAAAACCTCTGATCTATCATTAACTCCACCACATGCCTCGTTGATCAATATTATGTCGTCCGCAAATAACATACACTATGGTAACCCTCCAATTCTATAGCCCAAAAGACATTGCAAGCTTAAACACATGAATTGATCAAATTATTTCCTTCATTGAGCCTAAGTTCACACAATAAAATGCAAAAGCCTTGAATAACATGACGTAGTCCTTGTGAAAAAAGATGTGTGATATTTTGCATGAGATGAGTTACACAACAAATATGATGGATTGCGACTAGAGATGTGGAAATGCATACTTTCAACAGTTTCATCCGTACGAAATCTTTCATTGGACTTGCTTCCACTATCAACATCACGAAGTTCCACCTAAAATGTTTGGCAAAATACAAAGTTAAGGAAATAATAAGATGATTAATAAATTATTTTCAAAGAAAAGAGAGAACAAAAAAAGATATTAACATTATAACAATAGCTATTGTCTTCAATGATTAGAAAATGTTAGGAAGTTGAGAATCATAGGTAAGCAACTTAGATGAAGTTTCAGAACAACAAAGAACAAGAAATAAAATCCCAACTGAATCATAATTCTATAAACTCACAGTTGTATCAAGATTTTGATGACTTCAACAATCAAAACCAAAGTATTGTTATCAAACAAGAGTACTCATCACTCACATTTGAGGTTGACTATAAAACAGAGGACGTGACTAGGCTTCTGTCTGTATTTTTCCAAATAAGGTGAGCATACTGAGTTTCCGGCTGTTCTTTTATAAGGTAGGGATACTAAGCTACTGGCTGTTGTTTTTATAAGGTAAAGATACTAAGCTTCTGGCTGTTGTTAACCACTGATTCTAAGATAAATGTCAGTGAAATACTGATACTTCATGTTCTATGGATTCGTTTTTTGATTGCATAATAGATATGCTAAAACTTCTGTTATTACTTTCAAGCAGATAGGTAAATTCACCATCCTGAAGACCAGTAACGCTGAATACTGGAAGCTTACTGCTAAAGAGAAGTCAACAAGTCACATCCAATAGAGTTGGATTATATGATGAGCTTTTTGGGATTTACAGATGGTATGCTGCTGACTAGGGGATTTACAACATCAAATTCAAAATTATCGACATGTGTGGCTGGACAAGTTTGATCCACAATCACTTTTAGTTTGCATTTTTTGGACTAGTGGAGTTCCCCAAAAAATAAAGGGAGAAGGGACGGATTTACCCCCGAACTTTAATAAATGGTACATCTATGCCCTCCGTTATACTTTCCGTTCACATAAGCCCCTGCCGTCCAATTATAGGTACACATATACCCCTCTCACTAACGGACCCCTAATTTCTTACACGTGTCTTAATCCTATTGAACTACCCGTTTGACCTTTTTTTTTAACCCATAAACCAACTGCCGCCCCATAAACCCAATACCCACCCAATTTCCTCTAAGATATATCCTATTATTTAGTTTCCTTTTTCAATTTTCCCCTAAACTTCAAACTTTAAAAAAATCCCCTAAATTCTCGTTCTAGGAGAAAAAATATTCTCTTTGGGTCTGAATCTTCTCTCTTCCAGTGACTTTATTGCACTTTCCTCTCTCGATTTCTCCACAATTTTGGTTGATTGAATTTTGTGTGCATGCAAAGTTTTGATCTTTGTGTGGTGGAGTATTTTCAACATCGTGATCGGTGGAGGGGTGGTATAGAGCTCTATGAATTTGGAAGGATTAGGGTTTGGATGTGATCTGTTGTTGTTTGTGGGTTTGTGTGAATGCTCGTGGGAGGCGATCTAGGGTTTCTCTCGAGCTTGGTGGTGGCGGTGTTCATGGCGGTTTTTGGACCGGTGTCAGGTTTTATGGTTAGACGGAAATGGAGGCGTTCGGTGGCGAGGAGGGATGAGATCAAGAGGTTGTTGGTTTTGGCTTCGGAGGAGGCAACCAGGGTTGGGCTACAAGCCGCTGAGGAATATGGGTATGATTATGGGTATAGGTGTGAGTCGCTGAAGGAGGAGGATGAGGTGTTTGTTGAAACACCGGCATTATCAGCACCACCACCAACAATTTCAACATCATATTCTGGGTCTTTTAATTAGGATTCCTTTTAGAGGAAATTGGGTTATGGGGCGGATAGTTAGGTTATGGGTTAAAAAAAAGGGTCAAATGGGTAGTTCAATAGGATTAAGACAGTGTAAGAAATTAGGGGTCCGTTAGTGAGAGGGGTATATGTGTACCTATAATTGGCCGGCAGGGGCTTATGTGGACGGAAAGTATAACGGAGGGCATAGACGTACCATTTATTAAAGTTCGGGGGTAAATCCGTCCCTTCTCCCAAAAATAAAACATAAAAGATATTTTGAGAAACCAGAATCACAAGTTTCTGCCACGACAAAGATAAGGTAGGACAGCGTCAAACATTGATCCATGAAAAATTCTTTTCTACAGTTCAAGGAAAGTAACTATTGGCTTAAGATCAGAAACAAAAAACTGCATGTGCCATGAACCTTAATTTCAAAGAAGGTAACACAGATAGCCTTCAAACAGCATAACCAACTAAGTGGCCACTGGACAGCACAAAATTGGACAACTCTAGGAAATAAGAAAAAAAGTGGCCTACAAGAAATCTTCCATACCCTGCCGGCCTAAAGACGCGTTCAAATGCTATGTGCTTAGCAGGAAACTGGAAACAACAAATGAATCCAGGTTAGCACCTACATTTGGCTCTAAGTTCTAACCTATACAAAAATGTCCAATATACACATCAACTTGTGGGTCGAGCTTGGCTAGAGATTGCTCACTGCAATCAATGTTGTCCAGATGGATGCATCAAATGGAAGCAAAGGAAACCAAGTCACAGTTGTGAAAGGTAAATATGAGTGAAGGTATGTACTTTACAATAGGAAGAAGCTAAAATAATAAAGGGTGCCAAATGCTCATCTGATACTATTTGCATACTTATGTAATATGAGTAACTAATCTTATGTGATTATTTGATTAAGATCCTATACTTATAAAAAATTCATAAGTGATTATGTACTGCACATAATCACATAAGTTAAGTGATCATAGGGTGTAATTTCAAGTTCTTGTATTCCACAAAATAGTATAAGAAATGAAGCTATTAACTTATAGACAGAATCACAACAATAAGAAGAGTGACATAATTTGCATAAGCTTGAATAACAACCTGTATAATAGCTCCTCCTCTTCCTTGGGTTGTGTGTTGTGCCTTTACCACCTAATCATTATTTAATTTCATGAAAATAATTCTCTTTTACTTCACTACAAGAAAGCAAAAATTGCATAAAAGGAAGGAGAGAGAAAAGATAGTAATATGCATAAACTAACCTGATAAATCCTTCCTGGTGAAATCAATAGTCAAAAGAACAACACATCATTATTAGTCTATGTGTACATAGACATACAGAGCCATAGAACAGAAATGTGGGCAAGCTAACCTTTTTTTTCAATCACGTTTCCTGGCTTCAACTACACCAAAATAATATGATGGTGAGCATTTAATAATGAAAAAACAGAACTTACATAAACTTCTATGTTAACCAGCTCGTATATTAGCTTCATTCAAGCTTAAGAAGACAGTAGAATAAATTATTAGGTATTTAGACATAGATTCCAAATATTTTTCACTTTTTTCTGGAATTCATAGAATAGCGTTTGGTTATACTTCTTGCAAAGAACATTTGGAATCATGTTCATGCTTGGACGTTCTTAAATACAACTTCAAAAGTAAAAATGAGTTGGAAAATAGGTTATAAGTTCTTTTCCAGGTTTGAAAAAAAAAACTTCAAGTTGGATTTGAAATTTTCATAGACAAACACAAATTTTCGAATAAATTGAAAAAATTATTCCAGAAAAATGTAAATAATGACCAAATTGGTTATAAATTAATCAATCTACATGTCAATCCTAATCTGGTTGAGATTGGTGATATGAATTCCTAAAATACTCCACTTTTTTTTGGCCTACTCAGTCAAGTTGATGAACTAACTAATTCATACAAGCAGCACAGGTATTATATATTCGTGAGCAAAATTGGAAATTTATGCCACTATGAACAATCGTTACTGTTAAATACCAATCACTAAAACATCAAAATCAAAGTTGTAGAGAGTATAACTTACATCTGCACCGCGAGATTTGGCACCGCGGAGTTGAGTGGAGGACCAAGGCGAAGCAAAGAGAGAATCCCGAGATTCGCGATACGGCGAGGGAAGCCACTGTTTGGATTGAATGCAAGTGGAAAGAGCTCTTGAAATCTTTGTGGAAGAAGAAGCTCTCTTGAAATCCCAGAGAGCTCGGGATAGTCTGTTCATAACAACTCGCATCTTCTTCTTTTTCTAGTGGCTTTGGGTAACCGGAAGTCGAAGATTTATACTCTTTTAGGTAATAAGGTTAATACTTATTGAAATGAGAAATTAATTGACAATGTATTTATGTTAGATTTTTTTTTTATTTTTACTCTTTTAGGTAATAAGGTTAATACTTATTGAAATGAGAAATTAATTGACAATGTATTTATGTTAGATTTTTTTTTTTTTTTTTTAGTGTTCACTCTTCGTTGATATCCACAATGGAGCATCATTATTTCGTATTCGCCTCAAACATGAGTGACTTCAGATTAAGGAAGGAGCTCCATAATTTATTTATTTTTGGTAAATTATGTTGGGCCAAGCGCAATTTATTGATTGAGCTTCATAACTTCATCTTTTGGTGGTGGTGTTTATTGGGAAAAGAATACTTGTATTCAAAAAGAGAAACTATTTACAAGTAATTACCCTTACTTTCATATCCCTTATTTTTAACTACTAATGCACATTTACAAATTGATAGTATCAAAGTATATATACACTATGATAGTATCAAAGAGGGAGAAACAGAGTTTAAGTAAAAACACTACTTAGTTCATCCTTGATACTATAAGCATATATATATATATATACTAGTTTTTTGACACGTGCATTGCACGTGATTACCAATTCCAAAAATATGTGTTATAGTAAATAGTATTTGCTTATTTAAGCAATGATTTGAATAATAAGCTTAGCAAAAAATAATATTGCAGATTTTTTTGTGAATGTTCAACGTGGATCGTCATATATAGCTCTTATTCACGCCAACCTATGAAGATGGTCAATGAAAATTTTTATTAGTTATATGCAATAATGTATATATTTATTTCAATTTAATGATGTTCAATCATGTAATTAGTCTTATCTCACTAATATTACCTTATAAACAATATTTGCTTTGTACTTTTCTTTTCATATGTGTTTTGCATGTGTATTCCACATTAAATTGTTTAGATGTCATATGAACATGTAAAGAGAATAACTACATTTTATATATTCACATATTTTCACATTTGTTGTGAATTTTTTTTTTTTAAAAAAACTCGTAACATTTTAAAATAATATATTTAAAGTTAGAAGATCTCGTTAACTTGATAATACAGTTGTGACATTATAATACTTTAATTTAAATACAAATACCTACCCAAATACAAATATATATTTGCATTAATGAAAATATTTATCTCATAAAATTAACTATTAAATAAATAATAAAAATTAAACTAATACAAACTTTAACTGGCGTTATTACAAGTCATATGAACTTATCTTTGTCTAAAATACTGAAATATTAAGAAAAGTAAATAAGTAAAACAAAAGGACAATGCTTATATAGTAATAACTATTTTGAAACAAACTTCATGAGAGTCTAAATCACATAAGTAACATTGATACATAAAGTCATTCTTTTGTCTTGAGCATCAAAAACAATTCGTGACAATTCTCTAAATTTTGGAAAAGATATGTAGAAACATATATCTACATCACAAAAGAAATTGTTAACAAAAACAAATGAATATAGACTACATCATGTTAACTTCATATATTGGAACATTACATACTAATGTATATATTAAGCAAAAAAATAATTATTGTCATCAAAATTATTTTTCTCAAGTACTCGAGCTTATCGAATATACCCTCTTAGGATAGAACGACTTACTTCATCAGAATAGTGGTACCTCATATTTCGCTAAACTTCGAACTCACTCAACGACAATAAATCACACAAAAAAAATAAAATGCAAGAAGAAGAAAAGTAGAAGATTAAAAAAATTGTGATTGAAAAATGAGAGGAAGACCCTTTATTTATAGTCAACAAAGGGTAGTATGAACAAATGTTTTTTGTGTCTTATCTGAAAAGTCATGACCTTTTCGAGAAGTCACAACTTATTGAAAAAGTCACAACTCTTTCAAAAAGTCACAACTTATTGAAAAAGTCACAACTCTTTAGAAAAGTCACAACTCATCGAAAAATCACAACCCTTTGAAAAAAGTCACAACTTATCGAAAAAGTCACAACTCATCGAAAAAGTCACAACCTAACGATATTATAGTAATTTAACATTCAAGTTAGGAGTTCATGCTTTTAAGGTAATAATGGCATCAAAGAGGAATAGATAGTGTTTCAGTGAAAAGATTGTTCAATTTATGTTTGATACATTAGAGTATATACCATCAAAGTATATATATACTTTAATGGTATGAAGGATGAAGAAATAATGGTTCAGTGAATAGAACATGGGAGTAGTTGGGTAAATAGTTGGGGTTGTGGGTCCAATTAGGGTAAACATATTGGGTTGGTTCCAATTTGTATAGTTTTCCCTTTTTTGTTTTTAGAGAAAACACATAAAAGCTCCCCTAAACTTGGTAACACAACTTACTTCATCACTTAAACTACATAGGCGTTTAAATACACCCCTTAATATCTTTGAAGTGAATTAAATACAACCTTGAGAGTAGAATACCACTATCATCTGCCACATCATAGCCATGTAAGCATCATGTCACAGTCATGTAAGTACCACGTCACATTTTCAATCTTTTTTTGCTTATTTACACCTATTTTCTTAAACACTTTTTAAAATTCATTACACTAATCAATTAATTGAGAATGCATTTTAAAATCAAAATTGCTCCACCTTCTTCCACCCTTCTCTTCTCCCCCCCCCCCTTTCTTTCTTCTTTCTTGATTCTCACCATTTTTTAGCCTTCATTGACTTCTTCTTTTTTTCCCGACAATTTCCAACCTTCAATAGTTGTTTTCTTCTTCAACATTCATGAATTTTTATTTTTAAAAAAATAGCATACTTACTTTTTCTTCTTTGAACCCTCTCCCTCTCCCACAAATCTGCCCCTCGAAGAATGATAATTTTTTTTAAAAAAATTTAACAATTCAAATGAAAAATGAAGGTTGTGTAAGAAAGTTGATAGACCCACATTTTTTGCATCACAATTAATAGAAATTAAAATGGGTGACTTAAAATTAAGAAAGTTTACATTCAATAATATGAATTAGGTGTTGGGTTTTTTTGGATTAATGAAGGGCTGGTGAGGTGAGGGATGGAGATGAAGGGAGAATGACTAATATGAAAGAAGGGTATAAAGAGTGCTTCAATGGGGGAAGAAGACATTTGGGGAAGACAACAAAATAAAGAGAGAACAAAAAGATTAAATATTTTTTTAAAATCGAACCCACAAATTTCATTTACTTCTAAACAAGAAATGTAACATTTTAAAAAAAAAAAATTATAAAAAAAAATTAAAAACTATTAGCTATATATTGGCCAATAAAAAAAATGTCATGTGTGTGATTTTACCATTCAGTTTTTATTTTTATTTTTATTATTTCACGTGCTTTTAGGAAAGTGAGTATACTCACTTTGTCAAATCAGCTCTTAGGGTGATATTTAATCACTTCAAAATTGTAGGGTGGGGAGGGGGTATTTAAATGCCCATATATCTAAAGTACTAAAGTAAGTTTTGCTGCTAAGTTCAGGGGGATTTGATGTATTTACTCTTTATTTATGATGAACTTACCGAAATGACTATAATTTAGGACTTAATAAAGTCCACAAGATATAATTAAGATAATTACTATTCCTAAATAACTTTTAATTGGCTATCCAGTTGTATCTAAATGTATTGACCATATTTAGTGATTTCATTATAGCATACATATGTTATTTTAAGGCAGTTACTCTGAATATAAATATAATATTTAATGCAATGCATTAATGGTGTAACATTATCTTTCTTAAAAAAGAAATTTAGCATAATGTCTCAATCTTTCTTTGCCATTGTTATTGGGAGACCAAAAACATTTATTTTGAGAATATTTTTTTTTTGAAAAATCAAGTGCTTGTCAAACTTGTAAAATGTCTTTTAAATGAAAGAAAAAACAATTTTTCTGATGGCAGGTTGAAGCTAAAAATTTATGCTTCTTAAAAATAGCAGAAACAGAAATAGAAAATTATTTTTTCAAGACTAAAATATCTCTTCCATATATACATATTTACCAATATATTCCTTATTAATTAACATATCTCGTAGATTTGGTTAACTTTCATTTAAGAATTTATGTTTATTTTTATATAACAAATTTCATATTTTATTTTACGTTTACATATTATTATTTTATTTTATATATTACTTTACATATTATTTTTCATAATTAGAAAAATAAGTAATAACAATATTTTTTCAAGATTAGATAAAAGAAAAAAAATAACAATTACAGATTTCACCTCTCGCCTAAAAATATAATATTGATTGAAAATTTAAATATGTACATTTTAATTTAATTAAAAGAAAAAAATTAATTTTTTATAATTGATGTATAAAATAATTTCTCTATATATAATAATCATAGTATTAAAAGTACATTAATATTTGCCTTTTTTCATAATTTGACTCTCAAAATCACTTTTTAGAAAATATTAGTCAAACAAATTTGCTTATAAAAAACACTTCTTAAATGAATTAACCAAACACAAATTGCTTTTTTTCAAAAGCACTTTCTGAAAAAGGTATTTCAAAAAAGCACTTCTAGAAAGAAGACGTTTTTAGCAACAATACCAAACATGCTCGTAATCAATGGAACTATGAAATCTCACAATATTTTTCCACACTAAATAAAGAAATTGCACTACAGAATCTTTTCTTCTTCATAGACTTTGTTTTATCACTAACTATTACTTGTACGATATTGATACAATTTTTTTTTGTTATAGACTATTTTTCAGTCGAATACATTGGTATGATAATGATATAAATGCATTATGATGATGAATACACTATAGAAATACTCAAATATATTGATACAAATATATAGTAGTGAACAAAAATACACTCAATTACATGATACAAATGTAAAACAAGGAATTAATAAACTTGAATACACTTATACAAATTTATAACTTGCAAGATTCACAATGCATTGATACAAAATGAATAACAAGGAATAGATACACTTAGATACATTGATAGAAATGTGTAATCAATATCAAATACAAATAAAATATATTTGATACAATAATAGTGAAATAAATGAATACACTCAAATACATGAATACAATGCAGATTTAGGTAAATTGATACATGAATAAAATGTATATATGTGTGTGTTTGATTCCTTGAAAAGTCCCAAATTTGCACCAAAAATCTCTCAAATTCGAGATATGAACTCCTCGTAGTATATTCAATCTCTCAAAACATCACCCATTAATTTTAGTAATAATTTTACGAATTCATAATTTGAGCTTTAAGCTTCAAAATTTTCTCTCATGATTGAAAATTAAATTTCATAAATCATCTCGAGTCAATGATGAAGGGAAAGAACATGCAATGTCATTAAATTTAAATTTGAAAAGAATTCGAAAGAATCGCCTATGAAAGAAAAAAATAAAAAAATAATCATTCAAAGACGGGAAAATGTATACACTAATCTAGAAAGAGAAAAGAGGAAACATGGATGATTGATAAATACAGTTCCTAGAATTAAGCCTAGAAAATACACTAATTGGAAGATACACTTTTAAATTGAAAAATAGCTATTAAATGGATATTATGGCTAGGAATTATAACTTTACTAAACTATAGTTAGACATAATAAATACATAGCATATATTACCTTTTTAAATTCAAATATGGGACAAACTCTTTTATTAAAAGAGATAAACCAAGTGCACAGAAACAAAGACAAAAGAGGCAAAAAGGAACAAATAAAGCTAAGAAAAAGGAAATATCAGAGAAGGTGAAGAACCCTCGTCTTCATCCTTGACATGTGCATATTCTAAGAGCAACTTTGATAATCATCGAGACCAACAACTCCAGTCGCCTTCCATTTGCAGACAGTGAGACATGAAATGCTATAGAGCTTAAGCGGCATCCACCTGAGCGTTTAAGCTTCTCACAAATGCCATGGATTCATCTTGATCAAATCTTCTTCAACTCATAACACTTGTCCAGCTTGTCTGCAAGGTAAAGACCAAATCAGAGAGCTTTACACCTTGACACAGATATTACAAAGAGATTTAACTAAAAAATCTTTAAATCGTTTAGGCTGAGCTCCGAGAAGCTAATACCATTGTAATGATTAAGAAGCTTATCAGGTAAACCTCTACGATTTTGCAATATTTAGTACATCCGAAACTAATTTATTGCCTAATTTAGTTGTGGTTCAACATGATGTTCCACGATTATGATACCCCCTTTGCATAAATGTTATATAGATGATGTTGTAGGCTTGATATCCATTTTGCTGATGTATGCACCCATTTCTGTCAGTTCTTGAACCCTTCTCTATATAAAGGTTTTTGTTTTAAATATTGAAGTTTGCATTTTGACACTTCTTTATCCTGAGATTTAGTGTGTCTTGTTTATCACCTTGTAGTATTGCTTTAGATTTTCCTAGACATAAACTGAATGTTATTTGTACCTGTAAAATTAAAGACACAATTAGTTAAAAAAATCAGTTAGTTTATTCCCTCTCTGAAAATATGTTTCACCACTACTTCTTTTCAAACCTCCATAATGCACTTTATGTCCACTGATATTCTCTAGAGGATTTCCCATATTCTATCAAGGACTTTCTTAATTATAAGAAAGTTTGTTTCCATCACAAGAGGGAGATAGTTGTTCTGCACACAATAGAGTAATCCATTTCTAAAAGCTTTCACTTCAGCGTTTAAAGCATTGCAAAATGTCACACAATAAGCTTTTTCATAGAATAAATCTCCATGGCTATTTCTCACACAAAAAACCTTTTAGCTGAGTGATAAGTGATCTCTACTAAAGCCATCAATATTGCATTTAAATACCCCAACAGTAGGATAGGACCACATTACTACTTTTCAAGAGAGATTGGGGTATACTCTTCAAAAATAAAATACAATCCAAGGCTAGGTATTTGGAATATTAAATAGCCAAGGATATCTATTTAGAGAAAAAATGGATATCCCCGTTAACTTCTCTAGTCATAGCAAACTTGGATAGTTTTTCATCATTTTTAAGAACCTTTCTTCTTTTCCAAATCCGTCATATGATGAATATTGTAACTTCATTAAAAAAGGTCTCAATTTAACATTACAATCATCACTCTACCATTTGTCAAGTGCTTGTTTCAACTGTATATAAGGTCCATGTATCCTTGCATCTCTTGATAGAGTTATCCATACAAAATTGGCATCTGGGCATGCTACAAACAAATGATCAAAAGTTTCTGACATTGAGTTGTTACAACAAACACAGACAGCTGAATCAACAATTCTGCACCTAGCTAATACCTCTCCCATGGGGATTCTTTTAAACCACATTCTCCATAAAAAAAAAACTCTAAAAGAAATCCCTTTTCCCCAGATGATCACAATATCCTATGGATTGTCCTTCCTTTGTTTCAACATTTCCTAGAAACTTCCAACAATAAAGTTTCCTTACTGTTGGGAATCCACCATGGTCTGTCCCTTTCATTAGATATTAGACAAGTACCCAAGTTAGTACTTACATGATCACATATTTCTTCCCCAAAATCTCCCTTATCATATTCATATTCCAGCCATCAGTGGTCATAACATGATTAACTTTTGCAAAACCATTACTAATTGCATGAGACAAAATTAGTACATAGTGCAGTGCCCCAAGTTGCGTCCAATTGTCAAGACACATGCTAGCATGAACCCTTCTAGGCTCTAACCAAATTTCTGGGTCAATGTTATCTTTTGCTTGAAGTATCAACTTCCAAGACCTCACTTTCCATTCTAAAGTTTGTGGTCAATGCCTCTTATAATATTTATTCCATAAGAAATTTGTAGTACTCTGGAACTAGTAGGCTAAACTAGAGCTAAACATGAAGGGTTAACATAAAGAGTAAGGGTTAAGAGCCAATGAAAATGAGTGAGGGCCAAGGAAAGGGGCCAAGGATGCCTATCTTGACCAAGGCACTGCCCACCAAGACCATGAGGGTCTTCACGACCCGTAGTGGACACCACGAGTCATGGTGCCACTCGTGGAGGTGGAGGCAGTAGCCCCCTTCAGCTGTATCAAAAATGGACCCTCCACTCGAGCCACTTCACGGCCCGTGAAGCCTTTTACGGCTTGTGGGAATGGTCTTGAATTTGACTTAGAGGAAAAAAGGGTTGAAGGTAAGGTGGCTTAGTCACTGCCTCAAGGTCCTTGAGAGGGACCACGACTCGTGCTTACCTCCACGACTCATGGATCCCCTCGTGGAGTTGCCTTGGGCATGTAGGAAAAAGGCATGGAAGCCTAGCCACTGCCTCAAGTCCACAAGTGGGACCACGGCTCGTGGGGCCCCTGTGGTACCTGGGTAGGTTACTTAAGTGAGGGTTAAATGAGTCTTTTCCTTTTTAAGTCCTATTAAAATGAGGTTGTTTTGAGTAAGTTTGGGGTCACTATATAAGTCATTTTTAAGTCAAAATTCACCCAACTAAGTCATTTTTCACAAACACCCAAATCAAATTAAAAGTTCATCTCCTTCACAATATTTCTTTCTTTAAAACTCAAGGAAGAAGAAGAGTAGAATTGGAGCTAGGGCTTGAAGAAATCAAGGCTTTTTCCCTTAATTTCTTTGGATAATCATCCTAAGGCATGGTAGCTTTTCATCTATGGAGAAAATTCGTCCATAGAGTCCCTTCAAATTCTTCAATTTCAAATCTAGAAATCCCAAAAGTTAGGGTTTTACTCCAATGTCATGGGTTTCTTTCAAAAACATTTTCAATGGCTATTTTATGATGGATTATTATTGCATTGATGATTTATTGTTGATTTATGATGAAATCCCTCCAAGAACCCATGAATTCCCCATATTACTAAATTGTGATCTTGTGAAGTGGGTTGATTGATTATAGAAGCATGTGAAAAGATTTTGCTTAGAATGATTTAGTTAATTAAATCATGTTATTACCCATATCTAATGTAGTGATTCTAGATGTGTTTGTTGAATGTGATTCATGATCCTTGAAGGGAAAAACGTGAGAATTGTACATGATTGTGCCGATTATGTATGTGTTCTAAGATCACCTTGGGGGTGAAGATCCTATGACCATGATGTACTTGTGGTATTGATGAAAGCTCATTCTCCCCTATACCCTTACATATGGCTATGTATGAAATGTCTATGACTATGATAATCTTGTTGTATTGATTGAAAGGCTATTCTCATGAACACACTATGAACACGATGTGAAAGGTTTACTCACATAATAATGATTCTAAGGTTGAAAGGCTATTCTTACCTCTTGAATCTATGAGTTATATCATGATATCATGTTGTATTGAATGTTAGGACATCCTTCCATAAACATGAACGTAAGTTAAGACTTAACATGAACTTAATAGGAATTATGCTTAGCACTAAGTGGATATGAATATGAGATGAAACCTTTTACGTCAGTTAGTTCGAGTTCCCTAAACAGTTCTCTCATGAGATGGAAACCTTTTACGTCAGTTAGTCCGGGTTTCTAGAAGCAATCTCCCTATCCCGTAACTATGTGCCCACATAGGACTTTAGCTAGTGGATCCACCTAAGCTAACAAACATGAGTTCTACCTTACACAAGTAGGACACCTCTTTTCGGTGTGGGGGCATGACACCGGATTCCATGTAGCTCACATGGTCTATATCGGTTAAAGCTATTTCCCTCCATAACAAGAATATGAACTATTACAAGAACATGACCTATAACCTATGACTTCTCAAGAAGCTCTATTTAGTGTGAGTGGGGGTATGAGACTTCATTCATGCATTGAACAAGTAGACTTTGAATGGGGTTATGGTGTGGTTTTCTTATGCTACGAAGATATATGAATTTATACATGTTTAATACAGATTGTTGCTATGAGTGGATTTCCTTGTTACATGTTAATGAACATGAATGTTTCCATGTCAATGAGTATTGGCTATGGATGAGGTCAAAGTATGATATGCATGATTATGGTGGCCTAAAAGTGTCCCTTAGTATTAGATGGGATTATGGTATCTTAGCTATGCATTGCACAAGTATAGCTTAGGGTTGCTTATGAGATGGTTTGACTTATGTATTTACACTAATTTGCATGATGACTCTTAAATTTGATAAAGTGCATAGTTTCAACTAAAATGTCCCCTTTTAGCATGTTTTCAAGGATTTTATGCATGCCTATCATACTTGGTGCATTTTTGTACTAACCCATATTTTCTATATTTTTCTATATGTGTAGGGCTTGGTTGTTGAGGTGTGCTTCCTTCTTGGTCAAAGCTTGGATCGATTACTCTCCACGCTTTTGGTGAGTCCTCATGGTTCGAGGACGGAAGTTGTTAATTTCTAGTTTCTTTCTTACATTCTCTTTTGAGACTATGTTGTAAAGGGCTGTGACCCTATTTGATACCTCGATTGTATTGAATGGCTTATTGAGATAATGTCTAGACTTACATTTGCTTTATGAAAGACTTCGATTGTAAAGAAAAGTTTTAATTCCGCATCATTTCTATTACTTATGTTATGATATGCTATGGGCTTGTATAAGACTCCCTTCGGGGGTCGAGTACACCGTGTTACATCTAGGGGGTACTCCTGGGTCGTGACAAACTTGGTATTAGAGCACAAGATTTAGAATGATTCTAGGATGATGTCTCATAAGCCATGTCTAGTAGAATCTTGTTTATAAGTGTGAAGTGCACCACATTTATGAATGAGAGGCTATAAGATGTTTAGGAAATTTCACTTCTTTCATTACTCCTAGTTCGTGCTTTGGAGTTTAACTCTATAGAGTCCTTCTCCTAACCCTTTTCTTGTGTCTTCAATAAATGAATACACGAAGGGCTAACACAAGAAGGATGGAAGAGGATAATGTGAATGAGGGAGTTCCTTCCCAAGGTCCTCAAGTTCCTCAAGATCTGATTGATCCGGTGGCTATGACAAATTTGGAAATAAGGTCGGCTCGCCAAATATTAACCCAAGTCGTGACGACCCAAGTAAATAGGGATACTAGGACTCATGTGAACCCTAATGTAAATACAACCGCTTCAAGGATTAGGGACTTTGCTAGAGTGAATCCTCCCAAATTTCATGGCTCTAAAGTGAAAGAGGATCCGCAAAGGTTTATTGATGAGGTGTATAAGGTGCTTTATGCTATGGGAGTGTCTCCATAAGAGAAGGTGAAATTAGCCGCCTACCAATGGGAAGATGTGGCTCAAGTATGGTATGATCAATGGAAGGGTGAGAGACTCGTAGGAGCAGGCTAAGTAGATTGGGAATTGTTTAAGTCGGTCTTTCTTGATAGATTCTTTCCTCTAGAGTTGATGAAACGAAAAATGCAAGAGTTCATAAATCTTTGACAAGGGGGTATGAGCATGAAGGAATATGTTCTAAAGTTCACCCAACTATCCAATTATGCCCCAACCTTAGTGGTGGATTCGAGGGCTAAGATGAATAAATTCGTGATGGGAGTGTCCGACTTGGTAGTCAATGAATAATGCTTATCCTAATTATGAATATTTCATGTCTCATGGTCCATGCCGAATAAATTGAGGAACAAAATCTCAAGCAAGTGAATAGGGAAGTAAAAAGAGTAAGGACTGATGATGGGAATTTTTCCAAGGGTAAATCTGAGGGTCAAGGTCGACCAAGGTTCAAGCGAAGGTTCTCCAACCAAGGCTCCTCTAGTGCTCCAAGGGTCAACAAAGATGAGGTGTCTAACCTTAAGCCTCAAGGAGGCAATAATGGTGGATCTTCTATGGTGAGGCCTACTATTGCTAAGTGTGGTAAGAAACATTATGGTAAGTGCGTAGTTGGCATGGATGGTTGCTATAGTTGTGGTAAAATTGGTCATATGATGAGGGATTGTCCCATGCTTAAGGTTTAAGGAAGAGAGGGCAAGCAAGTTCCTCCTATCGGTTCAAATTTCGATTCTCCCAAGAAAAACCGCTTTTATGCTCTTCAAACCCGAGGTGACCAAGAGAGTTCCCGGAATGTGGTGACTGGTATGTTGAAAGTTTTCTTTATTGATGTGTATGCTTTATTGGATCCTGGTGCTACTTTATATTTTGTGATGCCTTATTTGGCAATGAGGTTTGATGTTCCTCCGAAAGAGTTATTAGAACCTTTTTTGGTTTCTACCCCGGTTGGTGATTCTGTGGTGCCTAAGAGGATTTATAGAAGATGTCCTATTTCCTTGTCCCATAGAGTTACTCTTATTGACTTGGTAGAACTGTACATGTTAGATTTTTATGTGATTCTTGGTATGGATTGGTTGCATGCATGTTATGCCTCTATTGATTGTAGGACCCGGGTGGTAAATTCCAATTTCCGAATGAGCCTATTTTAGAGTGGAAGGGGGGGGGGGAGGATTCTATGCCTAGAGGTCAATGTTTCTCTTGTCTTAAAGCTAGAAAGATGATATCCAAAGGGTGTATTTACCATATTGTTAGGGTGAAGGATGTTGAATCTGAAACCCCTCCTCTAGAGTCGGTTCCGGTAGTGAATGAGTTTCCGAAAGTTTTTCCTGATGATTTGCCCGGTATTCCTCCCGAGCGGGAAATAGATTTTGGTATTAACCTTGTTCCGAATATGCAAACTATCTCCATTCCTCTCTATAGAATGGCTCCGATGGAGTTGAAAGAACAACTAAAGGATTTGCTAGACAAGGGTTTTATTCAATCGAGTATCTCTCCATGGGGTGCTCCGGTATTGTTTGTTAGAAAGAAGGATGGATCTGTTAGAATGTGAATTGATTATCGTCGTTTGAATAAAGTGACCATTAAGAACAAGTATCCCCTTCCGAGGATTGATGACTTGTTTGACCAACTTCAAAGGGCTAGTTATTTTTCCAAGATTAATCTACGTTCAGACTATCGCCAATTAAGGGTGAGAGGGGTTGATATTCGCAAAACGGCCTTCCGAATGAGATATGGTCACTATGAGTTCTTAGTAATGTCATTTTGGTTGACAAACGCTCCAGCGACATTCATGGACCTAATGAACAGGGTGTTACGACAATATCTTGACATGTTTGTTAATATGTTTATTTATGATATCTTGATATACTCAAGGAGTGAGAAATAACACGTCAACCATTAGAGGTTGGTGTTGCAAGATCTTAAGGAACATCAACTTTTTGCAAAATTTAGCAAATGCGAGTTTCGACTATGGTCTGTAGCATTCCTTGGTCACATTGTGTCAAGCAAGGGTATTGAGGTATATCCTAAGAAGACAAATGCGGTCAAGAGTTGGCCTAAACCTCTTACTCCCTCCGACATTAGAAACTTTTTGGGTTTGACCGGTTACTATAGAAGATTTGTTGAGGGGATTTCTTCCATTGCTTATCCATTGATGACCTTGACTTAAAAGAAAGCTAAATTTGTGTGGTTGGAAAATTGTGAGAAAAGTTTCCAAGAATTGAAAGATAGACTCACTTCCGCTTCGGTGTTGGCCTTACCGGAGGGTACGAATGGTTTTGTGGTTATTGTGATGCCTCTAGAGTTGGGTTGGGATGTGTGCTCATGCAAAACGGTAAAATGACTGTCTATGCGTCAAGGCAACTTAAAATCCATGAGAAGAATTATCCGACCCATGATCTTGAATTAGCGGCGGTCGTGTTTGCCTTAAAAATATAGAGGCATTATCTATATAGGGTCCATGTTGATGTTTTCACTGATCATAAGAGTCTTCAATATGTGATTAGCCAAAAAGACTTGAACCTCCAGCAAAGAAGGTGGTTAGAATTATTGAAGGACTATGACATGAGTGTCCTTTAGCAAAGCTTCGGTGTTCAACTAATAGATTCTACCAAAGGCGGTGTCACGGTCCACAATGGTTCCGAATCGTCCTTTGTGATGGATGTTAAGGCAAAGCAAGACCTTGATCATGTATTAGTTGAGTCGAAAGAGTCGGTACTCCGGAAGTTCGTTGAGGCTTTCTCCCAAGGGGGAGATGGGGTGCTTAGGTACCAAGGTCGGTTATGTGTTCCGGATGTTGATGGCTTGAGAGAGAAAATTCTAGAATAAGCTCATTAATCTAGATATTCTATTCATTTGGGAGCCACTAAGATGTACCGTTATCTACGGGAAGTCTATTGGTGGAATGGTATGAAGAAGGATATAACGGGTTTTGTAGCCAAGTGTCCGAATTGTCAACAAGTTAAGACCGAGCACCTAAGGCCGAGAGGCTTGTCCCAAAAAATAGATATTCCCGCTTGGAAGTGGGAGGATGTGAACATGGACTCTATAGTGGGTTTGCCTCGTACCCGAAAGCAACATGATTCTATTTGGGTCATCATAGATCGAATGAAAAAATCAGCTCACTTCATTCCCATCAAGGTTTCTTTTTCAGCGGAAGACTATGCCAAATTATATATCAAGGAGATAGTGCAGTTACATGGGGTTCCTTAATCTATTATTTTGGATCGGGTACTCAATTTACGTCACACTTTTGGAAGTCATTCCAAAAAGGTCTTGGTACTAAGGTTCAGCTTAGTATGACTTTTCATCCCCAAACCGATGGGCAAGCGGAACGTACCATCCAAACCTTAGAGGATATGTTAAGGGCATGTGTTATAGACTTCAAGGGTAATTGGGATGACCATATACTATTAATAGAGTTTGCCTACAACAATAGTTACCACTCAAGTATTGCCCTGGCTTCTTTTGAAGCCTTGTATGGTAGGATATATAGGTCTCCGGTCGGTTGGTTTGAAGTAGGTGAAATTTCTCTTATTGGTCCCGAACTAGTTTATAAGGCTATAGAGAAAGTCTGACTCATTAGATAGAGGTTGAGGACGGCCCAAAGTTGGCAAAAGTCATATGACGATGTTAGAAGAAGGGATTTAGAATTTGAAGTTAATGATTGGGTCCATTTAAAAATCTCACCTATGAAAGGTGTAATGAGGTTTGGCAAGAAAAGGAAACTTAGTCTTTGGTATGTAGGTCCATATCAAATTTTGAGGCGTATTGGGAAAGTTGCCTATGAGTTAGACTTACCAAATGAATTGGCTCTGGTTCATCTGGTATTTCATGTTTCCATGCTTAAGAAGTGTATTGGAGATCCAGTATCCATTATCCCCTTAGAAGGGTTGGGGGTTGATGAGAGTCTATCATATGAGGAAGTTCCGATAGAAATCTTAGACTAGCAAGTTACGAGATTGAGAAACAAGGAAATAGCTTTCGTGAAGGTTTTGTGAAGGAATCATTTAGTTGAGGGTGCGACTTGGTAGGCCGAAGCCGATATGAAGTCCCGCTATCCTCATCTCTTTTCTTCAACTCCTATTCAAGCTTGAGGTAAGTAGTTCCTCTTGAGTTCCTAGTTTTGGGGGTCATGTGTGATATATGTATTTTCCCTGATTTCCTTATGATTATGCATGGTCTTGAAGAGAATTCATGTTTAGTAATAAAATGACTTTTCATGATTTATGTGTTCCTCATGTTGTTGTGCATTGTAGTATGATGTTGCATATTTGACTTCATGAGATGAATTGATGAACATGCTTTATTATGTTTTATGAGATGTCATATTGGCTCCAAATGTCGTGTTCAACATGCTTTTGTTGGAGAAGGTAGTTCCTTCTATGGATATGTGAAATGATGAGTTTTGTGCATAATGGGTTGTAGATGTAGTTCCTACTTCCTTTTGTTACATGGATTATGTTTTGATGGAGTTGAAATTTTCTCCTTTGAATTGTGCATTATTTTGATGTTGCATGCATGATGGGCTGCTAGTCTTAAGTCTTTAATTCCGTAAGGTGTCTAGATTGTCATTCGAGGATGAATGTTCCCAAGGGGGAGATAATGTAACACTCCGAAACTAGTAGGATAAACTAGAGCTAAACGTGAAGGGTTAACGTTAAGAGTAAGGGTTAAGAGCCAAGGAAAATGGGTGAGGGCCAAGGCAAGGGGACAAGGCTGCCCATCTTGACCAAGGCACTGCCCACCAAGACTACGAGGGTCTTCACGACCCGTAGTAGACACCACAAGTCATGGTGCCACTCGTGGAGGTGGAGGCAGTAGCCCCCTTAATCTATCTCAAAAATGGACCCTCCACACGAGCCACTTCATGGCTCGTGGGAGCGGTCTTAAACTTGACTTAGAGGAAAAAAGGGTTGAAGGCAAGGTGGCTTAGCCACTGTCTCAAGGTCCACGAGAGGGACCATGGCTCGTGGTAAGCTCCACGGCTCGTGGATCCCCTCGTGCAGTTGCCTTGGGCATGTAGGCAAAAAGGCATGGAAGCTTAGCCACTGCCTCAAGTCCACGAGTGGGACCACGACTCGTGGTCAGGACCACGGCTCGTGGGGCCCCTCGTGGTACCTGGGCAGGTCACTTAAGTGAGGGTTAAATGAGTCTTTTCCTTTTTAAGTCCTATTAAAATGAGGTCGTTTTGGGTAAGTTTGAGGTCACTATATAAGTCATTTTTAAGTCAAAATTCACCAACTAAGTCATTTTTCACAAACACCCAAATCAAATTAAAAGTTCATCTCCTTCACAATATTTCTCTCTCTAAAACTCAAGGAAAAAGAATAGTAGAATTGGAGCTAGGGCTTGAAGAAATCAAGGCTTTTTCCCTCAATTTAGTGGGAGAATCATCCTAAGGTATGGTAGATTTTCATCTATGGAGAGAATTCCTCCCTAGAGTCCCTTCAAAATCTTCAATCTCAAATCTAGAAATCCCAAAAGCTAGGGTTTTACTGCAATGTCATGGGTTCCTTTCAAAACCATTTTCAATGCTGGTTTTATGATGGATATGATCGCATTGATGATTTATTATTGATTTATGATGAAATCCCTCCAAGAACCCATGAATTCCCCATATTACTAAATTGTGATCTTGCGATGTGGATTGATTATAGAAGCATGTGAAGAGATTATGCTTAGAATGATTGAGTTAATTGAATCATGTTATTACCTATATCTAATGTAGAAATTCTAGATGTGTTTGTTGAATGTGATTCATGGTCCTTGAAGGGCAAAACATGAGAATTGTACATGATTGTGACGATTATGCATGTGTTCTAAGATCACCTTGGGGGGGAAGATCCTATGACCATGATGTACTTGTGGTATTGATGAAAGGTCATTCTCCTCTATACCCTTACACATGGCTATGTATGAAATTTCTATGACTATGATAATATTGTTGTGTTGATTGAAAGGCTATTCTCATGAACACAATATGAACATGATGTGAGAGGTTTACTCACACAATAATGATTCTAAGGTTGAAAGGCTATTCTCACCTCTTGAATCTATGAGCTATATCATGATATCATGTTGGATTGAATGTTAGGTCATCCTTCCATAAACATGAACGTAAGTTAAGACTTAATATGAACTTAATGGGAATTATGCTTAGCACCTGGTGGATATGAATATGAGATGAAAGATTTTACGTTAGTCTGGCTTTCCAAGTGGGTTCCTGTTACGCCAGTTTGTCCGGGTTCCCTAAATAGTTATCTCATGAGATGGAAACCTTTTACGTCAGTTAGTCCAGGTTTTTAGAAGAAATTTTCCTATCCCATAACTATGTGCCCACATAGGTCTTTAGCTAGTGGATCCACCTAAGCTAACAAACATGAGGTCTACCTTACGCAAGTAGGACACCTTTTTTCGGTGTGGGGGCATGACACCGGATTCCATGTAGCTCACATGGTCTATGTTGGTTAAGGATATTCCCTCCATGACAAGAATATGAACTATGACAAGAACATGAACTATAACATATGACTCCTCAAAAAGCTCTATTTAGTGTGAGTGGGGGTATGAGACTTCATTCATGCATTGCACAAGTAGGCTTTGAAAGAGGTTATGGTGTGGTTCTCTTATGCTATGAAGATATATTAATTTATACATGTTTAATATGGATTGTTGCTATGAGTGGCTTTTCTTGTTACAAGTTAATGAACATGAATGTTTTCTTGTCTATGAGTAGTGGCTATGGAGGAGGTTAAAGTATGATATGCATGATTGTGGTGGCCTAAAAGTGGTACTTAGTATTAGATAGTATTATGGGATCTTATCTATGCATTGCACAAGTATAGCTTAGTGTTGCTTATGAGAAGGTTTAACTTATGTATTTACACTAATGTTCATGATGACTCTTAAATTTGATAAAGTGCATGGTTTCAACTAAGATGTTCCCTTTTAGCATGTTTTCAAGGATTTTATGCATGGCTATCATACTTAGTGCATTTTTGTACTAACCCATATTTTCTACATTTTTTTATAAGTGTAGGGCTCGGTTGTTGAGGTGTGCTTTCTTCTTGGTCAAAGTTTGGATTGATTACTCTCCACGCTTTTGGTGAGTCCTCATGGTTCGAGGACGGAAGTTGTTAATTTCTAGTTTCTTTCTTACATTCTCTTTTGAGAGTATGTTGTAAAGGGTTGTGACCCTATTTGATATCTCGATTGTATTAGAAGGCTTATTGATATAATTTCTAGACTTCCATTTGCTTTATGAAAGACTCCGATTGTAAAGAAAAGTTTTAATTCCACATCATTTCTATTGCTTATGTTATGATATGCTAATGGCTTGTATAAGACCCTATTCGGGGGTCGAGTACATCGTGTTACATCTAGAGGGTACCCCTCGGTCGTGACAAAATTAGACCACAAAGTGTTTTTAGTTCTGAAGCTCCACCATAGCTTATCAAATAAGGCTTTAGACAAATCAAATAAGGACCTAAAACCCATACCTCCTTCTTATTTAGGTACACAGATGTCATCCCAGGAAATCCAATATTTTGCCCTCCCTTCTTCTTTGAAATACCATAAGAACTTAGCAAAAATTCTATGGATATCATATCTGATGCATTTAGGAGGAACCATAACGGACAACAAATATATTGACATACTTTGCAGTACATGCTTAATAAGGACTGACTTATCCCCAAAGCATAACAATTTGCCTTTCCAAACTTGAAGTTTATTTGGGATCTTTTTAATCAAATCTGTAAAACTATTTATCCTTTTCTTAGCATGAATAATAGGAACCTAAGATACATTAGAGGAAATTCACCTCTTAAAAAATAGTACGGTCTTCCACCAGCTTCACATATGCATTTTTAGCCTTGTTAGACATGTAGAAGAAACTCTTTTCCTTGTTGATTTTCTTACCAGAATGTGTTTCATACTCATATAACACCTTCATAATTAAATTCAAAGACTTCTTCTCTGCAGATGAGAATATAATGGTTATCTGCATATGCCAGATGATTTGAGTTGTCACTCTATTTAGGCATACCAAAACATTTGAACTCATTACAATAAAACAATTGGTTTAGTGGCTTAGTCAAAACTTCAACAATTAGTATAAATAAAGCAGGTGATAAAGGATCATCCTGCTTTACATATCTTGTGGAATGAAAGAACCTTGAGCTTGTCCATCAATGAGAATGAAATACCAGTTATTAGCCACAATTCTCCATACCATATCAATAAATGTATTATCAAATCCCACATGAGTTAGCACTCTTGCCAGAAACTTCCAATTCACCCTATCATATGCCTTGGCCATATCATGTTTGATAACAACATTATCAGGTTCCCTCTTCCCTATTTCAATTATAATTTTCTGTTCCAATAAATATTCTCAGGAATATTCCTTCCTTTTACAAAACCAGATTGGTTTAGTGAGATTAACCTGGGTAGACGACCTTCTAGTTTATCATGTACAATTCTGCAAATCCCTTGACTAATGAAATCACTTTGACGAATTGGTCTTAGGTCTGAGAAGGTTTGAATAAACTCCCTTTTTGGAAGTAAGACCAAGTTAATATAAGTAATTGATTTTGGTAGAGTGTGACTGTGACACCCCGAATTCGAGACAGGTCAGAAAACAATTTTCAGAAGTTGCAGGTGCTATTCAATGGAGGCCACCACGGCTGTGGATGGGATCACGGATCGTAGGTGTGGTCCGTGGCTGGTCACCCCAACTTCTGGCAGAAGCCTAGACCTACGACCTGACCAACATACCATTGGAGGGTCCACGGTCCGTGGTCGAGGGTCCGTAGGTAAGGACCCCTAAATCCATGTTTCTGATGCCAATCGATGGTTGTGCAGGATGGACCGTCGGTCTGTCTATGGTTCGTCGGTCAAGGGGCGTCGATGGTAGGTCGGTAGTTATTTTCAGGGAAAGTTGGGTCTTTTCCTAATTAGTCTAGCCTAATACTATTTCGTTTTACCCTTCAATAAGACCCCTATATAATTAATTTAACCCCCAAATTTCCATAATCAAAATCATTCTCTCAAATTTCTGAAAGAAGAACAAGTCTCCTCTCCAAAATATTTCTCTCTCTAGGAAGCTTGAAGAAGAAGGATTCAGCCTAGAGTTTCAAGTCAAGTCTCCATCCCTCCATTGAAGATAAGCCATAAGCAATTGGCTTTGAGGTATGATAATTTTCATCCATGGATTCCTTCCATTCATGGAGTTCCCAATCTCCTATTTTCAAAGTTAGAATTCCTTAATTAAGTTAGGGTTTTCTTCAACTTCCATGGGTTCTCTTGATTATTGATTTAAATGATTGAATTATGATATCTTATGCATGAATTGATGAAATACTCTAATTTTATGATGATTCTCCAATGAAATGATGAAACCCCCATGTTATTTTCAAGTTATAAGCATATGATGTGGGTTTTGATTATGAAATAGGAGTTTTATTAAATCAAGGATAAATTGAAAGAATTACATGAATTTATGATGGAATCCATATCTAACCCATGTTTTCTAAATGTTGATGCTTGAAAGTGGGGTTTGAACCTCGAAAGGTGAATTATGGAATTATGTATGTTCTTATGAAATCTATGTAAATGTTTTAAGGATGCTTTGAGAGTGAAGTACCAATGATGAAGTTGTTGTTGTATTGTTGAAAGGATTTTTCATATACACATGAAAACAGGATTGTGAAATGTTTTCTCACATAGTAAAGGGTTCTAAGGTTGAAAGGTCTTCTCACCTAAAAGAATCAAAGATAAAGAGCTATCCTAATTAAACCTAGCTTGGATTGGTTATTGAATGATACCTTTGCATCGATGACTTATGACTTATCTTGAATTGGCAAGATGATGTGCCCTTCCATGGATAATAAGAACAAGAAGGAATGACAATTCCGTGGGATTTATGCTTAGCAGAGGATATTGAGATGGAAGCTCTCCCGTTAGTAGAGGCCGGATTTGTAGAAGCAATCTCCTTATCCCTTACCTATGTGCCCCCATATGATGATTGTCTAGATAGGCATTAGCTAGTGGATCCACTTAATTTAGAAGTTTATTGTCCTTGCCTTTGCAAGTAGGACAACCCTTTTCGGTGTGAAAGACACCAGGGGATCATGTAATAGCTCACATGGTCTCTATGTTGCGTTAAGGCTACTTCCCACAATAAAAAAGAACTAAAGTTAATTAAAGAAGTATCACACATGTGCTCAAAGGTTTTAAATGATGTTAGCTTGCATTCACAATGTTTTATGACTTATGTTTTCTAACCTTTCTTATATCAAGTTTTAGCTTTGTCAATTGCATGTCATGAATTGTCCTCTTTTAGCATGGTTTAAATGTTTTATGCATGACTATCATACTTGGTACATTGTTTTGTACTAATGCATACTTTTGCCTACATTTCCCCAAATGTAGGGTCTGACAGTCAAGGTCCTCAGTTTTTCGGATAGTGGTTAATTTCAAGATTTCTGAGCTTTGGTGAGTCCTCATGCTTCGAGGACGGACATTCATTGTTCTTAGTTTTTGTCTTAACTTGCAGTTTTGGACATGATGTATGGGATAGGCCCAATTTCATTCTATTGTACTAGATGGCTAATGAGACAAGTGTTTTAGACTTCCGCTCTACTTTTATAAAACTTTGGACTTGAAATGTTGTCTTTACTTCTTTTGTTCTAATTCTTATGTTATGAATACTAAGTGGCTTGTATGGGGTCTCTCGGGGTCCTATACGCCATGCTACATCTAGGGTGTACCCCTGGGTCGTGACAAATTTGGTAATCAGAGCTCAAAGTTTAGAATGGTATTAGGATGTCTCATAAGCCACATTGGGTAGAGTTTTGTTCATGAGTGTAAAGCGCGCCGCATTTATGTATGAGAGGCTACAAGGTTTTAGGAAACTTCACTTCTTTCATTACTCTAAAGTCGTGTGATAGAGTTTAACTCTATAAGGTCTCTCTCCTAATCCTTATCCGATGCTCTACAATATATGGCTACTTGAAGAGCTTATGCTAGAAGGAATGTAATGGAGAATGTGGAACAAAAAGCTCCCCCCTTAGCTCCTAAAGTTCTGGTCCATCCTTTGGCCAAACAAGTGACTAATACGGAGTTTAGGGTTGCTTTTCAAGAATTGACTCAAGCCATGACGACCCAAGTCAATAGGGAGGTTGCGGTTCCCGTGAACCCAAATGTGCGTACGGTGACATCTAGAGTGAGGGACTTCACTAGGATGAATCCTCTGGAATTTCATGGTTTAAAGGTTGAGAAAGATCCTCAAGAGTTTATTGATGAGGTCTACAATGTGTTGATGATCATGGGAGTGACGCCGGTGGAAAAGGCGGAGTTGGCCGCTTATCAACTTAAGGGTGTGGCTCAAATATGGTACAACCAATGGAAAGAAGGGAGACCGAAAGATGTGGGTCCTATTGATTAGGAGAAGTTTAAGATTGCTTTTCTTGATAGGTTCTTTCCCCTTGAGATGAGGGAAGCAAAGGTACTTGAGTTCATCAACCTTCGTCAAGGAAGTATGAGTGTGAGGGAATATGCTTTGAAGTTCACACAATTGTGTAAATATGTCCCGAAAATGGTTGCTGATTCTAAGGCAAAGATGAGCAAGTTTGTTTCGGCCGTTTCTGAAATGATGGTTAAGCCGTACTCCTATGCTTATTAATGACATGGACATATCTCGTCTCATGGTTCATGCTCAATAGATTGAAGAGGAGAAACTTAAGGAAAAGTCTAGGGAGACAAAGAGGGCTAAAACTGGAGATGAAATTTCTCTCATGCAAAGTTTGATGGACATGGTCGTTCTAGATTTCAACAAAGGTTTTCCGATCAAGGTTCCTCCAATGCTCCTCCTAAGTTCAACAAAGATAGGGCGTCTAATCTAAGCCTCAAGGAGGGAAAGGTAGTGGATCTTCATTGCCTATGTCTACTTATACTATGTGTGGAAAGAAGCACGAGGGTAAGTGCCTAGCCGACATGGATTGTTGCTTTGGTTATGGTAAAAGTGGTCATAAAATGAGGGATTGCCCATTGCTTACGGCTAAAGGAAGAGAGGGCAAGCAAGCTCCTCCTAGTGGTTCGGGTTCCAATGCTTCAAAGTAAAACAAATTCTATGCACTATAGACTCGTGGTGAACAAGAGGGTTCTCCCGATGTGGTTACTGGTATGTTGAAAAATTTCCAACTTGATGTTTATGCTTTACTTAATCTCAGTGCTACCTTGTCTTTTGTGGCGCCATACATGGCTATGAGGTTTGATATTTTTCTGGATGTGTTGTTAGATTCTTTTTCTATCTCTACTCCTGTGGGTGATTCTATTGTGGCTAAGAGGGTCTATAGAAAGTGTCCCATTTCCTTGTCCCATAGATTTACTCTTGTTGACTTGGTAGAGATTGATATGCTAGATATTGATGTTATCCTTGGCATGGACTGGTTGCACTCATGTTATGATTCTATTGATTGTAGAACTCGTGTAGTCAAGTTTCAGTTTCCGAATGACCCCGTCCTATAATGCAAAGGGTGAAATTCTATGTCTAAGAGTCAGTTTGTCTCTTGTCTTAAAGCTAGAAAGATGATTTATAAGGGTTGCATTTACCATCTAGTTAGGGTGAGGGATGTAGATTCTGAAACCCCTACTCGAGTTGGTCCCCATTGTTAATGAGTTTCCGAAAGTGTTCCTACATGATTTACCCGGCATTCCTCCCGAGAGGGAAATAGACTTCAGTATTGACCTTCTCCTTGATATGCAACATATTTCTATTCCCCCTTACCAAATGGCTTCGGCAGAACTAAAGGAGTTGGATGAGGGTTTCATCCGACCAAGTATCTCTCTATGGGGTGCTCCAGTTTTTTTGTTAGGAAGAAGGATGGTTCTCTTCGTATTTGTATTGACTATCGTCAGTTGCACAAGGTGACCATTAAGAATAGGTATCCTCTTCCAAGGATAGATGTTTTGTTTGACCAACTTCAAGGAGCACGTTATTTCTCTAAGACCGACCTTCGGTCGGGTTATCACCAATTGAGGGTGAAAGAGGGTGACATTCCAAAGATGACTTTTCAAACTCGGTACGGTCATTATGAGTTTTTGTTAATGTCTTTTGGGTTGACTAATGCTCCGGCGGCGTTTATGGATTTGATGAATAGAGTGTTTAGACAGTACCTCGACATGTTTGTGATTGTGCTCATTGATGATATATTTATCTATTCGAGAACTAAGGATGATAATATTGATCATTTAAGGATCGTGTTGCAAATTCTTAAGGACCAACAACTCTTTGCCATGTTTAGAAAATGCAAGTTTTGGTTAAGGTCCATAGCTTTTCTTGGTCACATTTTTTCAAGTAAGGGTATTGAAGTAGATCCTAAGAAGACGGATGCGGTCAAGAGTTGGCCTAGATCTCTATCCCCTTCAGATATTTGAAGTTTCTTGTGTTTAGCTGGTTACTACAGAAGGTTTGTTGAGGGGTTTTCTTCGATTGCCTCTCCTTTGACGTCTTTGACTTAAAAGAAGGCTAAGTTCATATGGTTAAAAAATGTGAGAAGAGTTTCCAAGAGTTGAAGGATAGACTTACTTCTGCTGCGGTGTTGACTTTACCATAGGATATCGATGGTTTCATTGTTAGTTGTGATGCCCCGAGGATTGGGCTATCTAGGGTGTGTGCTTATGCAAAATGGGAAAGTTATTGCCTACGCCTCAAGACAATTTAAGATTCATAAGAATAATTATCCTACCCATGACCTTGAACTAGCGGCAATTATTTTTGCCTTGAAAATTTGGAGGCACTATTTGTATGGTGTTCATGTAGATGTTTTTACCGACCATAAGAGTTTACAATTTGTGTTTAATCAGAAAGATCTAAATCTTTGCCAAAGAATGTGGCTTGAGTTATTGAAAGATTATGATATGAGTGTTCTTTATCAACCCTGTAAAGCTAATGTGGTGGTGGATGCTCTTAGTCGATTATCAATGGGTAGTGTTGCTCATATTGAAGAAGGTAAGAAGGAGTTGACTCGAGATGTTCATAGATTGGCCCGATTGGGAGTTCAGTTAGTGGACTCTACTAAGGGTGGTGTTATAGTTCACAACGATTCCGAATCGTCTTTTGTGGCGGATGTGAAAGCCCAACAAGGTCTTGATCCAATTTTGGTTGACTTAAGGGAAGCGGTGATTAAGAAACCGTTGAGGCATTCTCCCAAGGGGGAGATGGTGTACTTAAGATATCAAGGTCGGTTGTGTGTTCCTAATGTTGATGACTTGAGGGAACATATCTTGTCAGAATCCCATACTCAGTATTCCATTGACCTAGGAGCCACTAAGATGTACTGTGATTTGCGGGAGGTCTATTGGAAGAATGGGATGAAGAAGAATATTGTGGGATATGTGGCTAAGTGTCCTAATTATCAACAAGTGAAGGTTGAGCATCAAAAACCGGGAGGCTTGTCCCAAGACATTAGCATTCCTACTTGGAAGTGGGAAGATTTGAATATGGACTTTATTGTTGGTTTGCCTCGTACCTGGCGACAACATGACTCAATTTGAGTTATAGTAGATCGGATGACGAAGTCGGCTCATTTTATTCCCATCAAGGTTTCCTAGTCGGCGAAGGATTATGTTAAATTATACTTAAGAAAAATTGTAAAGTTGCATGGAGTGCCTTTGTCCATTATTTCCAATCGTGGTTGTTGACACCATATTTTGTTTGTATTGTTTGGGTTACAATCGGTTGAATACATTAAAATATTTTTTCATTTTTTTATTAAATCATTATTTCTGTTAAATTTCATTTTTTACATGTCATTGGTTACGTTCGTTACATTTTTTAATATTCATTTTATTCGTTACATTTGTTAAATTCATTTTGATATTTTGCACAATCCAGAAATTCATTCAAATATGGGTAAGATTTCATACACATTTTATTAACCAGTGGTTTTGGCCCACGGGTTTAAGATATTGGTTTGCACTATTGGTGGTTTTCAATTTTCTATCTAAACATCGTCTTAGTCATTAAGTTAGTGATGGTGGATGAGATTTTAGGGTAATTTTCAGCGAACAGTCAACAACAACAACCAAACCAAAACCCCTTTTATTTTCTCTTTTTTTCAAGCAGACAACAACAGTAACAACTAGCGACAACCGGAGCAACAAACAAGCTCGAATTAATGACCCAAAACCACCAACAACAGCGGGACAAGCTAACAGCTCTGGCAACAACACTCGAAACTATCCAAAACTCCGCTAACCTTTTTTGTTTTTTCTCTTTTTGCATTTGTTTCATCTATTTTTATGTATTTTTGGTTGTTTAGTGTTATTGTTAATAAACATCTTCACTGTTGTAGTTTGTTGGACCGACTTGGTCCTATTCTTGACATTTTCTTATGTCATTCTCGTACTTTTCTGATGAGATGTGTTTAAATGCTTTACTCATTTTTGTTTTATTTTGTTTTCATTTTGGGTATTGTCTCATTATTTTTTGTACCAATTGTTATTATTTTAATATTATTGGTTACCTTTTCAGTGAATTTTTTATTTTGTCACAGGTGTATGGTGATTTAATAGTTGTGTTTATCTTTAGTTTTGTTTCTGCGAGTTCATTAGGCACCATAGTGTTGATTTCTTTCTGATATTATTATTATTTTAATTTTTATTTTAAGTTAACGTATATAAAAGTGTCTTATGTCTTTGATTTATTTTATTATTATTTCATTAATTTTTTTTGTTCTTTCGTTCATGATTGCTTGGACTATTTTTTTTTAATCATTTTGTTCTTGTATTATTTATTTAATTGAAAACAAATTTTAAGTTAAAATTGTCAAAGAGAAAATCTTTCCATCGGTTTTGGAGGCCTTCCTATTTTAAAAGACGGAAATTTAGTTTAAGTTCATATTTTTATTTGTTAAAATTGGCCGATGAAGAAATTACCGTCGATTTCCAATGGCCTCCCATGTTAATAAGGCGGGGTTTTATTTTTAAGTTGTTATTTAATTAATTTATTTTTATTCATATTTATTTATTATTAACACTTTTACTAAGTGTGTTTACAGGTACCTGGAGTTGTTTCCCAATGAAGCTATTCGAACGGAGTTCAAATTATACTCCTTGTTCATTGTTTTGTTTTTATTGATGTTAGGCAAACTTACGCCGTTTCTTATATTATTGTTTGATTTTAATATTTGTGTATATCGCATGTTTATTATATTTGTATATTATTTTTATCTTCTCCTCAATTTGAAAAAATGAATTCAGTCGGGAACCACTGTTGTGGATTTCGAAGGATGTCTTACCCCTTCCCTTCGGAATAACTTGAACCCTTTACCTAGAAACTATTGGTTTCATGGTTATTCTTTATTAATTAATTAACTGGTTTCCTAGTTTTCCTAAAATTAGGTGGCGACTTCCTTTAAACCCTTTTACCCTTTTAAATTCTTTTATTCTTTAAAATTGACTATTTTTTAGTCATCGCGACGTTGCGTCCTCTCAAAGGATGTCAATAGAGTGGCGACTCTGCTGGCGACATAGATGTTTTAACCATTATGAGTTTATTTTTTCAAATTGAGGAGATTATTCTTTTATTGATTTATTCATTATATCATGTATATTTTGTTGATTATTTTCATATTGTACTCATTATTATTCATTATTTATTTGATTATATATACATTATTATTGTATCATGATATGATTTCCGCCAAATGGCATCAATCTTGTATATTAAAGAACAGTTTTGCGATACCGCATCCGGTCTTTTTTACATGTAACCCTTTTCGCAACGAGTGACAATTTATTGGTTGGTCATGCGTCCATTGGTTGCCATAATTTGCACCCAAGTTGTCCGCTTGGGTCCTACTCTTTCAAAAATCCACTCTTGATCACCTTGTTTTAGAACATTCATAATCTTATTTCAATCTCTATTCAAGTCGCAATCTGTTGGAACTACGTTTGACCTGATACCTGCTTCAACGAGATACATAGGCACCACAATGGCTCAGTCATATTCCCCATAAGCTTTCCAATTTTTCAAAACGAAAACTAGGGAAATTTTTTAGAGGAGGTCTCCAAAAATTTCACAAAGGAGATAGTTGCTATGACATTGAATACGAGAGGTAGTTAAAGCTGAAACAAGGGCAAATTTTTTTAAGGAATGCCCTAAAAAATTTCACCAAGGTTGTACTCAGACACCAGATTTATGATGCACTCCGAGTTTGTTTATACAATTTGCATTTATTTTTTTATTTTTTTTACATGATGTTATATTCATTGTATATCTTTGATTTTATTTATCTTACATTCCATTAAAAAAATTGTTTTATTTGACATTTTTAAAGTTTGGGTTGTCTACCCTCCAACGTGACTCATTAATTTTTCATTTCAATTACTCCTTTTCAAAAATTAAAATAAAATTGTTTGGAATTTTTTAAGTTGGGTTGTCCGCCCTTAAATGTGGCTCATTAGTTTTTTATTTTTGTTAAATTTGGGTGGTCCATCCTTGAATGTGACTCACTGATTAATTCATTCTTGTTAAGTTTTCTTCAAATAATAAGAAATTTTTTTTGTTAAATTTGGGTTGCCTGCCCTTCAATGTGGCTCATTGGTTTTTTTATTCCATTTATTTTTCTTTCAAAAAATTCAGTTGTTATTCAAAATTTTTTTATTCTATATATGAACAAACTACACGAACTTGATTCTTATCAATGAGATACGTAGGTAGTCCTTACTGGGTTCGGTATTCTTTATTCAAAAGATTTTAAAAACTTCATATTTTGAAAAAACATTTTTTGACATGTTTGGTGCCAACACAGTTAGAATGTGCATGTGAATTTTTTTTTGATATAATGGAGAAAGATAGACTTCTTATTAAACCATAGATTCTTTTGGTACATCTTGTTCATGCTTTTTTTACACTAGAAAATATTCTTTTGCATACATTCAAGATTAGAACAAAATCAGGTTCATTGTTTCATGGACATTATGTGGTGAGTTTTGAATTAAATTCAATTATGTTGTGTTGTTGATCTAGAACTTGGCCTGCATGTTGTTGAGGAGAAATCCAGAGTAATGTTTGATTTGAAAAATGATTGTAGGCCTTCTTTGACCCGTTTGAACCTTTCAAAGCCTACCAAATGACATTAATCCTTAGATGTCCCCATTTTGAGCCTTAAGCCTTTTTCTATGGACAACCACATTTTAGCCTATACCCTTTTTGAGTACTTATATGCACTATCCCTCTTTTGGCTTGACTTTCTTGGGTGCACTGAGAATGTCAAAGTTACAAAAGAAGATTCAAAGTTCAAATTTGTCAAAGACAAAAGTTATCAAAGTCCCTGAAGTCAAGAATACAAAAATGACTTTAAAATAAAGAAGAAAGAGTTGAAAATTCCCCACAAGTTTAAGCATACATAATTTCAACAAAAGAAGAAAAACACTCCAAACAATTAGGAGAAACTTCAAAAGATTATGAGAAGGGGAAGAGCTCAGACAAGTAAAGCTTCAAAAGTGAAAAAGTACAAAATCAAGGGACAATAAAGATGATCAAACGCTAAAAGCGTAACAAATGTTGAAAGCACAAATTCAGTGAAGGGAATAAGTCACCTTTTTCCCAAATAAATATCCTACCCATCTCCCAGCCTACATTACAAGCCAATAACAAACCTTACATGATTTAATTTCAAATGTTCTCACATCAGTGGAGATTTACATGAAGGCCAAGCCTATGGTATCACAATTGCATGCGTAGAATATTTTTCTGAGTGTGAGTAAATTTTGCAAA
Organism: Solanum okadae; assembly: GCA_036553675.1. Lineage (NCBI taxonomy): Eukaryota > Viridiplantae > Streptophyta > Magnoliopsida > Solanales > Solanaceae > Solanum > Solanum okadae. The sequence continues at coordinate 31,226,013 of CM071678.1, forward strand.
ATGTCCTCAAATAAAAAACACTTAAAATGTATGCAAATTGAGACTTTCTTTGTGGTGAGGGAACTTGAAACATGATGTTAGGTATAATTCAAAACCTTTGTTTGTAGCAAGATGAACAAATCTTTTCATTACTTGAGTACATTTGAGGTACCACTTGAATCCATAGGAATTACCTCGAAGTCAATCTTAGTTGAAAAAGAAAGCATTGTGAGAAAATTGTGTACAATACTATTGTTGGTTCTAACCAAGTTAAAATATGTTTCAGTGTCCAGAAAATTAAAATGGGTTGATACCCACTTTTCAGTAGTTGTCCATACCAACTTTGTGGACTGTTTCATTGTTGATATTTGTCCAAAAACTTTGTGGACCTTTCATTGTTAATATTGTATTTTGGGTCGTCATACCCTTCAAACTGACATCATTTTAAATTTATGTCGTCATACTTGTCCATACCAACATTGTGGACCGTTTCATTGTTGATGTTTATCCAAACCAGTTTTGTGGACCATTTCATTGTTGATATTTGTCCAAACCAACTTTGTGGACCGTTTCATTGTTGATACTTGTCCAAAGTAACTTTGTGGAGTGTTTCATAATTAGAATTTTATTTTCGAAATACCCTACAAAATGACATCTTTTATAATTTGGGTCGTCATACCCTTCAAAATGACATCTTCTTAAATTTGGGTAGTTATACGCTTCAAAATGACATCTTTTTAAATTTAGGTCGTCAAACCTTACAAATGACATCTTTTAAAAATTGATTTGTTACCCCAAATAAAATGAATGTTTTTAAAATTGGTTTGTCATGCCATTCAATATGACACTCTATATTTTGTCATTCCATTTCAAATTGATATATTTTATTCATGTTGTTATTAAATTCAAATTGTCCCATTAGTTAATTACCTTGTTCATATAGGGCCATGTTTGCATAGTTTATGTTGCTTTTATGTTACATTTGTTACTAACATTGTTATTGCAGATTTTATGATACACCATTCATATTGAGTTCAAGATTGGGTTGTTACCTCCTTTCAAGTGACATGTTACATTCAAATAGGTCATCCTCTTTTCAAAGAGACATGTTGGGTTGTCACATCATTCAAAGTGACATGTTATACTAAAGTTGGGTTGTCATCTCCTTTCAAGTGACATGTTACATTCAAATGGGTCGTCCTCCTTTCAAAGAGACACGTTGGGTTGTCACATCGTTCAAAGTGACATATTATATTCAAGTTGGGTTTTCACCTCCCTTCAAGTGACATGTTACATTCAAATGGGTCGTCCGCCTTTCAAAGAGACAAGTTGGGTTGTTACCTCATTCAAAGTGATATGTTATATTTAAGTTGGGTTGTCATCTTCCTTCAAGTGACATCTTACATTCAAATGGGTCGTCCGCCTTTCAAAGAGACAAGTTGGGTTTTCACCTCGTTCAAAGTGACATATTATATTCAAGTTGGGTTGTTACCTCCTGTTACATTCAAATAGGTCGTCCGCCTGTCAAAGAGATAAATTGGGTTGTCACCTCGTTCAAAGTGACATGTTATATTCAAGTTGGGTTGTTACCTACCTTCACGTGACATGTTACATTCAAATGGGTCGTTTGCCTTTCAATAAGACAAGTTGAGTTGTCACATCGTTCAAAGTGACATGTTATATTCAAGTTGAGTTGTCACCTCCCTTCAAGTGACATGCTATATTCAAATGGGTTGTCCTCCTTTCAAAGAGACCAGTTGGGTTGTCACCTCGTTTAAAGTGACATGTTATATTCAAGTTGGGTTGTCACCTCCCTTCAAGTGACATGTTATATTCAAATGGGTCGTCCGCTTTTCAAAGAGACACGTTGGGTTGTCACTTCGTTACAAGTGGCATGTTATATTAATGTTGGGTTGTCACCTCCCTTCAAGTGATATGTTATATTCAAATTGAGTCGTCTACCTTTCAAGAGACACGTTGGATTATCATCTCTGTCTAAGTCGCACGTCAAGTTTAAGTTGGTTTGTCTACCTTTCAAAAGACAAGTTAAACTGTCACCTCATCCTCCTTTCAAAGAGGTACACTAACTCCACTATGCAATTCTAAAAGTAGCATCGAAGGTATGTGAATGTTTTTCAGTTTACAATCAATCCTTGCCTTTCGTTTATTATTTTTAGGCCCATTAACAAATGTAGAGTATTGTTCAAAACCTCTACTAACGTCTCATATTTTTTGTTCAAAGTTTATCAAACCAAATTTAGGTTCGTCAACTTTGTTTGACCAGGATCTCTTTCATCAATCCTAATCAAACAAAGGGGTAAGTTATTAAACATATGTTTTATTAACCAGTCGTTTGGCCCATGGTTTTAAGTTAATGGTATTGTACTATTGGTAGTTTTCAATTTTCTATTTAAACATTGTCTTTGCCATTAAGTTAGTGGTGATGGATGAGATTTTAGGGGTAATTTTCAAATTTTTTAGTCTTCAAAAAGTTATCTTTTATTGTTCATAAATTTTTCGGGGAAGCCGCCGAAATCTAGCGAGTTCACCACCCAAAGACCCCCATTTTTCCCTTTCTTCTCTTCTCTTCTCTATCTCACGATACCAGACCACCCAAAATCATTACCTTTTTTCTGGCGAAACACCTACTGAACAACAACCAGTAGCTCACCAACAACCCTCTTTTCCCTCTCTTTCTCAGTTCTCTTTTTCGGCAAGCTCGGAGCTATCACCAAGCTCGACCACTCTTCTCCAGCAACAACCCAACTGCTCTCTTCCTCCTTCCCTTCACCCAAACCACCAACCACCGCTAAGCTTTAACCACAAATAACCTACAAAAGCGACCCCAAACTCCGACCAACGGTTAGCTCAGACCAACGGAGGACACGAAACGAACCAGACCCACAACCCACTGGAAAACCACTATTCTCTCTCCCCTTGTCTCCGGCGAAATAGAACTAGCAGCTCCAAACTAACCAGAAGCCACCAAACAAAACCCATTTCTAGCGAACAGTTTACAACAACAACTAGACCAAAATCCCTTATGTTTTCTCTTTTTTCAAGCAGAGAACAACAACAACAACCAACGACCACTAGAGAAACAAACAAGCTCGAATTAATGACCCAAAATAACCAACATCAGCGGGAAAAGCTAACGGCTCTGGCAACAACCGAAACCATCCAAAACTTCGGTAACCCTTTTTGTTATCTTTTTGAATTTGTTTCATCTATTTGTGTGTATTTGTAGTTGTTTAGTGCTATTGTTAACAAACATCTTCACTGTTGTAGTTTGTTGGACTGACTTGGTCCTAATTTTGACATTTTTTTATGTCATTCTCGTACTTTTCTGATGAGATGTGTTGAAATGCTTTACTCATTTTTGTTTTATTTTGTTTTCATTTTGGGTATTATCTCATTATTTTTTGTATCAATTGTTATTATTTTAATATTATTGGTTACCTTTTCAGTGAATTTTTTATTTTGTCACAGGTGTATGGTGATTTAATAGTTGTGTTTATCTTAAGTTTTGTTTCTGCGAGTTCAATTATGCACCATAGTGTTGATTTCTTTCTGTTATTATTATTATTTTAAGTTAACGTATATAAAAGTGTCTTATGTATTTGATTTATTTTATTATTATTTCATTAATTTTTGCTGGTATTTCGTTCATGATTGCTTGGACTATTTTTTTAAAATCATTTTGTTCTTTTTATTATTTATTTAATTGAAAACAAATTTTAAGTTAAAATTGTCAAAGAGAAAATCTCTCCATCTGTTTTGGAGGCCTCCCTATTTTAAAAGACGGAAATTTAGTTTAAGTTCATATTTTTATTTGTTAAAATTGGCCGATGAAGAAATTAGCATCGATTTCCAAGGCCTCCCATGCTAATAAGACGGGTTTTTATTTTTAAGTTGTTATTTAATTTATTTATTTTAATTCATATTTATTTATTATTAACACTTTTACTAAGTGTGTTTACAGGTACCTGGAGTTGCTTTCCGTTGAAGCTACTCGAACGGAATTTAAAGTATACTCTTTATTAATTATTTTGTATATATTGACATTAGGCAAACTTACACCATTTCTTATATTATTGTTTGATTTTATTAGTTGTGTATATCACATGTTTATTATATTTGTATATTATTTTTATCTCCTCCTCAATTTGAAAAAATGAATTCAGTCGGGAACCACAATTGTGGATTTCGAAGGATGACTAACCTCTTCCCTTCAAAATAACTTGAACCCCTTTCCTAGAATCTATTGGTTTCGTGGTTATTTTTTATTAATTAATTAATTGGTTTTCTAGTTTTCTTAAAATTAGGTGGCGACTCCCTTCAAACTCTTTTACCCTTTCAAAATTCTTTTATTCTTTAGAATTGACTATTTTTGAATCACCGCGACGTTGCGCCCTCTCAAAGGATGTCAATAGTTGTACCCAATTCATTTCTCAGTTTTGGAAGTCTTTCCAAAGAGGTCTTGGTACTCGTGTTAAGCTTAGTACATCCTTTCATCCCCAAAACGATGAGAAAGCGAAGCGTACTATCCAAATTTTGGAAGACATGTTGAGAGCTTGTGTGATTGATTTTTTAGGTTAATTGGGATGACCATTTCCCATTGATTGAGTTTGCTTATAACAATAGTTATCACTCGACTATTGGTATGCATCCATTTGAGGCCTTGTATGGTAGGAGGTGTAGGTCTCCTACAGGCTGGTTTGAGGTGGGTGAAGTTGCCCTAATAGTTCCCGAGTTGGTACATGAGGCCATGGAAAAAGTTTGACTTATTAGAGAAGGGTTGAAAATGGCTCAAAGTCGGCAAAAGTCTTATGTCGATGTTAGAAGAAGAGAGTTTGATATTCATGATTGAGTTTACTTGAAAATCTCACCCATGAAGGGTGTAATGAGGTTTGGTGAGAAAGGGAAGCTTAGTCCTCGATATGTAGGCCCATATCAAATTTTGAGGCATGTTGGTAAGGTTGCTTATGAACTTGCCTAATGAATTGACATCGGTGCATCCTGTTTTCCATGTCTCTATGTTGAAGAAATGTGTTGGAAATCTGACATCAATAGTTCCCTTAGAAGGACTGGGACTTAAGGAGAATCTTTCTTATGAAGAAGTTCCAGTTGAGATTTTAGACCGGCAAGTCAAGAAGTTAAGACACAAGGAAGTTGCTTCCGTGAAAGTGTTGTGGAGGAATCAATTAATTTAGGGTGCTACTTGGGAGTCCGAGATCGATATGATATCCCGATATCCTCATCTCTTTCCTTCTACCCCTATTCTAGCTTGAGGTAATGAGTTCCTCATGGTTTACTCTTTGTTTGGTACCATGTGTGTTAATGTTCCCATGATTCCTTATTTTATGCATGTTCATGAAAAAAACTTAAGTTTTGAGAAAAAACGAGTCAACTTGATTGATTTCTACATGTTTATGTGCATTTGAGTATGAATTGCATATAGACTACATGATATGATGTTTTGAACATGCTTTAGCTTGGAGTTGATGTTTCCTCCTCGGATATATGCGTTTGAGTATGTTTTAGCTCAGAGTAGATGTTTCCTCCTCGTATATGTGCATTATATGATTGCATTCATGTTGGGCTTCTAGGTCTAGTTCCTATCTTCTTTATGATGCTTTGATTATGTCCTAGCTTGGATTCGATACTTCCTCCTTGGTTATATGCATTTAGATGAAATTGCATTGATGATTGGGTTGTTAGTTCCTCTTCTACTCTTTTCGTAACAACTTGAATCTCATTCGAGGACAAATGATCCCAAATGGGAGATATTTTAACACCCCGGATTTGAGACGGGCAAGACAACAGTTTTTTGAAGTTGCAGGTGACATTTGACGGAGGCCACCCACAACCGTGGATGGGACCACGGACCGTAGGTGTGATCTGTGGTTGGTCACCCCAACCTCTAGCAGAAGCCTAGACCCACAGCCTAACCAATGGACCGTTGGAGGGTCCACGGTTAGTGTTTGAGAGTCCATAGGCCAGGACCCCTAAATCCATGTTTCTGATGCCAATCGACGGTTGTGCAAGACGAACTGTTGGTCTGTCCATGGTCCGTCAGTCAAGGGACATCGATGGCAGGTCGACCACTATTTTCAGCGGCAGTTGGGTCTTTTCCTAATTATTCTAGCCTAATATTATGTCGTTTTACCCTTCACTAAGACCCTTATATAAGTATTTTAACCCCCACATTCCCCCAATAGAAATCATTCTCTCAAATTTCCAAAAGAAGAACAAGTCTCCTCTCTAAAATATTTCTCTCTCTAGGATACTTGAAGAAGAAGGGTTCAACCTAGGATTTCAAGTCAAGTCTCCATTCCTCCATTGAAGATAAGCAATTGGATTTGAGGTATGATAGTTTTCATCCATGGATTCCTTCCATTCATGGAGTTCCCAAATTCTCCTATTTTCAAAGTTAGAATTCCTCAATTGAGTTAGGATTTTCTTCAGCTTCCATGGGTTCTCTTGATTATTGATTATTGATTAATAGGATTGAATTATGATCTCTTATGCATGAATTGATGAAATACTATGATTTTATGATGATTTTCCTATGAACCCATGAAACCCCCATGTTATTTGAGCATATGATGTGGGTTTTGATTATGAAAAAAGAGTCTTATGAAATCAAGCATGAATTGATAGAATTACTTGAATTTATGATGGAATCCATATCTTACCCATTTTTTCTAAATGTTGATACTTGAAAGTGAGTTTTAAACCTCAAAGGTGAATTATGGAATTATGCATGTTCTTATGAAATCTATGTAAATGTTTTAAGGATGCTTTGAGAGTGAAGTATCAATGCTGAAGTTGTTTTGTGTTGTTGAAAGAATTTCTCATATACACATGAAAGCATGGTTGTGAAAGGTTTTCTCACATAGTAAATGGTTCTAAGGTTGAAAGGTCTTCTCACCTAAAAGAATCAAAGATAAAGAGCAGTCCTAATGAAACCTATCTTGGATTGGTTATTGAATGATACCTTTCCATGGATGAATATGACTTAGCTTGGATTGGAAAGATGACGTGCCCTTCAATGGATAATAAGAACAAGAATAAATGACAATTTCGTGGGATTTATGCTTAACACCGAGAGGACATTGAGATGGAAGCTCTCCCGTTAGTAGTGGTCGGGTTTCTAGAAGCAATCTCTTTATCTCTTACCTATGTGCCCCTATAAGATTATTGTCTAGATAGACATTATCTAGTGGATCCACTTAAGCTAGAATTTTATGGTCCTTACCTTGGCAAGTAGGACAATCCTTTTCTGTGTTGGAGACACCGGGGGATCATGTTATAGCTCACATGGTCTCTATGTCGGTGAAGGCTACTTCCCACAATAATAATGTACTAAGGTTACTTCAAGAAGTATCGCACATGTGTTCAAAGTTTTTAAATGATGTTAGCTTGCATTGACCATGTTTCATGACTTATATTCTCTAACCCTTCTTATATCATGTTTTAGCTTGGTCAATTGCATGTCAGGAAATGTCCTCTTTTAGCATGATTTAAATATTTTATGCATGGCTATAATACTTGGTACATTGTTTTGTACTAACGCATACTCTTTCCTACATTTCCCCAAATGTAGGGTCCGACAGTCAGGGTCCTCAGTTTTGTGGCTAGTAGTTGATTTCGAGATTTCTGAGCTTTGGTGAGTCCTCATGCTTTGAGGACAGACTTTCCATGTTCTTAGTTTCTGTCTTACTTTTAGTTTTGGACATGATATATGGGCTAGGACCTATTTCATTCTATTATACTAGATGGGTAATGAGACAAGTGTTTTAGACTTCCGATCTACTTTTATAAAACTTTGGACTTGAAATATTGTCTATACTTCTTTTGTTCTATTTCTTATATTATGAATGCTAAGTGACTTGTATGGGGTTTCTCGGGGTCTTATATGTCATGTTACATCTAAGGCATACCCTTGGGTCTTAACAGTTACCCTAGAAATAGGCTTGTACTGCATTAAAAACAACAACCCCCATAATTTTCCAACAAGATTGATAAAAGTTGCTAGTAAATCGATCAAGCCCACAAGCACTATCTCCATTAAGCTTAAATACCACATATTTGATTCCGTTCTTTTCCTGTCATTGTTTTGATTAAAAGAGAGGTCTTCTTGAATGACATGTGATTGAATATGCTGTAACAAGCTATAATCTTCAATACACACAGTTCCAGTGAACTGATCAGTATAGAATTTCAAGGCTTCCCCAGAAATCTCATCATCACCCTCAACCAAGTACTATCAAATTTGAGAATTCTCTTCAAAGCTAATCACTTTCTCCCCCCCTTTTACCGGGCAGTGAAATAATCTGGTATTCTTAGCTGTAACACCCCGAAATGCTAACAAAGAGTCGCATGTCGATACACCATTACTTAATTACTACAATATGCTTTATTTCATTTTGGGAACTGGAATTTTGTGATATTTGCAAACTTGCTTAACATAAATTGTGATCGTAATTTAAGAGATTGTATTGGGATATTTACATAATATTTTAATTATAATTATGTGTAACTTTAAATGGTGGTGAGTTATATACATATAAGTATGTATATCTGCATTTTGGGCATCACCCTTTTATTTGGGCAGTACCTTTGAAGGACAGCTGTACAAGTGATAAAAGTTGTAATACCCCGAAATGCTAATAAAGAGTCGCATGTCGATACACCATTGCTTAATTACTACAATATGTTTTATTTTCATTTTGGAAACTTGAAATTTTGTGATATTTGCAAACTTGCTTAACATAAATTGTGATCGTAATTTAAGGGATTGTATTGGGGTATTTACGTAATATTCTAATTATAATTATGTGTACTTGAAATGGTGGTGAGCTATATACATATAAGTATGTATACCTGCATTTTGGGCAGCACCCATTTATTTGGGCAGTACCTTTGAAGGACAACTGTACAAGTGATAAACATCACTTGTGTGACTATTATTTTCACACCTCCTTGAGTTAAATTCGTTTCCTTCAAGTCAAAGAACCTTAGAACCTTAATTAATCAGTTGTTCTTCAAAATCACAAGAGAAAAACTTGGTCCTTTTGGCTGGAATTCAAGACACACCCTTCTCTTTGGTAAGTGATGAAATTTGTTTCTAAGCTGGGTAGTATTTGGTATCTTAAGCATATCTCATTCTATATAACTTCGTTTACAGTGAATAAATATGATTTAGAAAGATAATTCATATACCTAAAACTCTTATGTTTATGTAAAACTCTAATTTAGCTGTTATGAATATGAAATATGGGATGCAACATAGGACAAGTTCTGTCCAGATTTCGGAATTAGAAATCCTGTATGATCAACTATTAGTGTTTTGGTTATATCTTTTTGTACAAAATATATTTTACAGTGATTCTTGATTATTTGCAAGCTTAAGAGCTGTAGATACATCTTTTATGAAGAATATAAAGTCTAGTTTTGCCGTTTTCCATTTCAAATCAAAGTTGCGACATGAAGTACTTTGCTGGCCAGAATTACTGTTTTAGGAGCATAGTCGTATTTGTACAGGTTAGGCTTACTTGTGATGATAACCCTGTGTTACGTCATCATTATTGAGCTACTAGAAAGTAAATAAGTTATTAAATTCATTTTTTAAGGTTGTATATATTCGTGTACAAGTTGAAGACCTTGATATGATGATTGGTCTATGGTTTGAACTCTTGAAGTTGTGTTGGACTGTTTCTGTGCTAAAGAACTGAGGTTTGTGTATAAACTTGTACTTGCACTCTTTTGTACCTGCTAGTATATTTGAAAGTTTATTTTGGTACCTTGGTTACCTCTTTTCACTTTGCATTGTCATGTTGGTATCCTTTAAGACATTAAGGACACTTGTGTAACTCGCCCACTTGTACGGATTGTTTGATCACCTGGCACTCTTGTTGGGACCTTGTCCTTCTTGTGGCTGTGACTCTGTCACTCTTGGCATGCCTCTTGATTCGGATCATTTGCCATCTTGACTCTGAACTTTTAGTCCGTCTTAAGTACGAACTAGAAAGCCATTTTTAATATGGTTCTTGGTTCTCTTGATTATTGGGCTTGACCCTTCTTGATACAAGGCGTCGACCCTTCTTGATACCTGCTTGTGCTTGGTGTGACGACATGATGTATATATTGGGCGAGCCTTGTTATTGAATCTCTTGAAAAATGGTGCTATTAGTGTTCTTGACATTTGGATCTTTAAATATCAAACTTGATACTCTTTATATTTTGTTTACTTGATTTATTTATTATGTTTCAATTGTGCTGCCCATGACTTGAGAAAGGTAGTTTTGTGAATCTGAGGGCTCTGATACCAACATTGTAGCGACCCTTTCGGAAGGATACTACCACTTAAGAAGTAATCTCTTTTAAATGTCACCAGTATTAAAGTAGATTCTTTCTTAAGTGGTTGTATTCTTCCGAAAGGGTCGCTACATTATATCCTTCAATATACCACTATATGCTAGCGTTTTGCCTATAAAATTCTTCCTCATAATGCAAATAAAGCTTATGCTCTGCCTGATCTTGTTGAAGCACCATTCTATTATTGGCACTAGGATCAACTTCAAATAACTCTTCTTTCCCTCTAACAATTGTCTCTCTAATTTGCAATTGTTTGAAGATATCCCCAAATTTAGCCCCACTCCACCTAGACAAGGCTAATTTTGTCCTCTTGTGTCTCAAGTTCCATTATACAAACACATCTTCAGAGAAGTCAGCATCCCAACTTTGTCTAACCACCTTCTTAAAATCATCACCTTCAGCCTAAAACTTCAAGAACTTAAATGTTTTGATGATCTTTTGTGCAGGACCTCTAATTAGTAGTAAAAGAGTGGCATGATCTAATCCACTTCTAGCCAAATGCATAATTTCCAGATTACCAAGCTTATCCTGCATAGCCTGATTTGTAACCACCTTATCAAGTCTTATAAAAATACACTTCTCATCTGATCTACCATTCCACCAGGTAAAAGGGCTACCTGAGAACTATAGATCATTTAATTCATAGGAATTAATATTGAAAGCAAAGTCTTCGTACTTTTGTGGATACACAGGAAGGCCACAAATTTTCTCTTTTACCCCTTAACATCATTGAAGTCTCCTTCAACCATTCAAGGTAGTGAGTGATTGTATCCTATATCATAAATATCATCCCACAACCTCAACCTCTCAACTATTGTGCATTTAGCACAAATCAGAGTGACCAAGAACCGATTCTCATTATTGAATGAAAGATGTAGTGTTAATTGTTGTTCTGAATCTGAGACTACTTCCACATGAATCCCATCCTAAATAAATACCCAATTTGACCATTGGAGTTGTAGTTGACATACTCCATACCTAACCTTTTTTTGTATTTTTGAATCTGCCTAATGTCTTGAAAAGGTTCCATCAAGGCAATTAGGAAGAACTTGTGGTCTCTATGTAGCGTCTGAACTGTATGAAATGTATTTTGAGTTCTCATAGACCTTATGTTATAAAGTAAAGTTTTCTGAAACACTATTCCCCCTCTTGGAATGTATCCTTGTTTGCTTTGACTCATTAGCCTTTTTTGTCTTTCCTTTTGTTCCCTCTAGTAATCATCTTAGGAGATAAGTCTGTTTCCTTACAAATATTGTTCTCCAGTTTCTCACTTTCTGTCACGACTCAAGGGTCCCCCCTAGATGTAACAAGGAACATAGAACCCCGAAAGGTACCATGTAAGCTCTTTGGCATAATCATAACATAACCATAGAACAATAAAGAGTAAAACACATTTAGAGTCTTAAGAAATTTTCATAAAAGCAAAGCGGAAGTCTAGACTTGTCTCAATTAGCCATCTATTACAATCGAAGTATCAAATAGGGGCACAACCCTTACAAGATAGTTCTCAAATGAAGGTACAAGAAAAGAAACTAGAAAAACATCTTCCGTCCTCGAACCATGAGGACTCACCAAAAGCAAGGAGAATAGTCGATCCAAACTTTGACCAAGATGCGAGATCACCTCAAGAACCGGACCCTACACTTATTGAAAAATATAGAAAATATGGGTTAGTACAAAAATGCACTAAGTATGATAGCCATGCATAAAATCCTTGAAAACATGCCAAAAAGGGACATTTTAGTTGAAACCACACACTTTATCAAGTTTAAGAGCCATCATGAACATTAGTGTAAAAACATAAGTCATAAGAACATTCAACATATAGATCGTCATAACATAGTGGAAACATGCGATAACTACCCTCAAAGCAAACTTGTGCAATGCATAAACAAGATCCCATAATCCCACCCATGCTAAGTAAAGCTTCTTGAGTAACCATAGTTCATAATTCATATTCTTTCTCATATTTCATCATGGTGGAAACAAGCCTTAACAGACATAGACCATGTGAGCTTAACATGGAATCTGATGTCATGCCCCCACACCGAAAAGAGGTGTCCTACTTGCCTAAGGTAGAACTAAAGTTTGTTAGCTTAGGTGGATCCACTAGCTAAAGACCTATGTGGGCACATAGTTATGGGATAAGGAGATTTCTACTAGAATCCCGTACTTGACTGAGGTAAAAGGGTTCCATCTCATGAGATACATGTTTTTGCAACCCAGTCATAACTGGCGTAGAAGGAACCCATTTGGGAAGCCGGACTAACTGGTGTAAAAGCTTCCATCTCATATTCATATTCACTCGGTGCTAAGCATAATTCCCATTAAGTTCATGTTAAGTCTTGACTTAAGTTCATATTTATGGAAGAATGTCTTAACACTTAATCCAACACAATTCATGATATAGCTCATATTTTCAAGAGGTGAGAATAGTCTTTCAATGAATCACAACAACATTATCATATTTATGGATACTTCATTCATAATCATGCATAAGTGTGTTCATGAGGATAACATTCCAGCACAACAACAACTAGATCATAATCATAATCACTTTACTCTCAAAGTAATCTTAAAGCATGTGCACAAGTCTTATAATCATGCAAATTTCACATACATTGCCCTTCAAGGAGACTAGATCACAATTCATCAACACATCTAGAATTACTACACTAGACATGGATCATAACATAATTCAAGTAATCCAACTATCACAAGCATAATATCATCTTTTTAGAATCATCAAACCCTCATCATAGTTCAAAATTGGGGAATTTAGGGATTTCATGGATTCTTGGGGGGATTTCATCATAAAAAATCAACAATAAATCATCAATTCAATCGTAATCAGTCATAAATCAACCATTAAAAATGTTTTTGAAAAGAACCCGAAAGATTGAAGTAAAACCCTAACTATTGGGGAAATCACTAGTTTTGAAATTGAGTTTGGAGGGACTCCATGGATGAAAACTATCCATGTAGGAAGGACTACCATACCTTGATGAAGAAACCATATGAATTTGAATGGAAAAGATGGATCCTTCAACCTTAGCTTCCATTTTCTTCTTCTTCTTCTTCCTTGGTGTTTTCTAGAGATAGAAATTTTGTAGAAGATGAACTTTAGGGAAAATATTTGGGTGCTTGGAAAATATAAGTAATTAGGTGTATTTTGACTTAAAATGACTTATATAATTGTATAAAAATAATACAAAACGACCTCACTTTGATTGGGCTTAAAAAGGAAATACCCAAAATAACCCTCACTTAAAGTGAGTTGCCCAGGTGCAACAAGGGGCCCCACGAGCCGTGGTCATGACCACGTGTCGTGGTCCCTCTCGTGGACTTGAGGCAGTGGCTAGGCACCTTGTGCCTTTAGCTCAAAAGCCCAAGGCATCTCCACGAGTGGCTGCATGAGCCATGGTCCCTCTCGTGGACCTTGAGGCAGTGGCTAAGCCACTTTGCCTTCCACCCCAACCTCTAAGGCATATTCAAGACCACTCCCACGAGCCGTCTAAGGATTCATGAGTTGTGAAGTGGCTCGTGTGGAGGGTCCATTTTTGAGGCAGCCTAAGAAGGCTACTACCTCCACTTCCATGAGTGGCACCACGACTTGTGGTGTCCACTACGAGTCGTGAAGACCCTCGTGGTCTTGGTGGGAAGTGCCTTGGCAAAGATGGGTGATTAAATAACGTTTCAAAGACACTTCATCCAATTCTAACCGTCAACGATCATTAATAAGTATAATAGCCCAACTAAATGAGTTGGGGTCGAATCCCACAGGGAGTGGTACGCGTTTAAGATTCAATAGCAAAGTACGAATATGTTCAAGTCAATCATAGGAATACATATTTACGAATAAAAACATAATTCCAATTAAGGGGTGACACAAGTGTCAAATAAAGGGGGTTTTGGTTTTAACTATCAACTGCAACAACATCAAATAACACAAATTAACAAGTTAAGAGACGGGTTCTTGGGATGTGATTGGATTATAAGCTAAGTTAGACAAATGGGTAATTGTAATTTCTAGTAAATAACTATAAATCAGTAAATAAGCTAGACTTTAGTGGGGATAAACTTTCTCTCGAACAATTTACCCCGAATCAAGTTGGTTTCTCTCGAACACCAACAAGCAGCAAATGAGAACAACCTACAGTTTAGTCCATTCACTCTCTCAAGCTGAATGTGTGGAAAAGAATTTAGGATTCACTCTCTCGAGCTGAGCCCATGGCAACCCAATACCCACAGACCATCAATTCAATAATCTTGGTTCTAAAACCTCTCTCTCGAGCAAGCCAAAAACACGAAGGTAGAGTTGCATTTTCAACTACAACCCATTAAATTAAACCACAATTAATGATTGAAATCACTTTTAAACAACATTTAAAATAACAATTAGCAACACCCATAAGCTAAATCAACCCATAATCACATAATCACACCCCAAGAATTAGGGTTTTAGCTAGACATCATAAAAAGATAGAAATCGTTACCAAATTGTGTTTCCATAAACTGGATAAGATTAATTTAGTCTTTACAAAGGTCCAAGTTGAAGAATCTCAAAGACCCACTTCCAATTTCTCAAAAATGGAAAACTTCAATTCTTCAAAGCTAAGGAAAAGTTGTCTCAAAATTGAAAATTCTAAAAATTGATTCTAAGATTATGATAAAAGGGTAAAAAGCTCAATGATTGAAAATGTATTTATAGTCGCCAAAAATATGTTGCGAAGGACCATTCGGCGCAGTAAGTCGGGATCATCGATCAACTTGACAATCTGCCCTTTAGTCAGTTCCATTGCCTTCTTGCTTTGGTCTTCAACATCCTTATGTTCTGTAACTTTGGGCGATCCAACACTGCATCGCGGAACCACTCGGCGACGCGCCGACCGCTCCTTTGTATCGCCAACTTGATTTTCTCCTTTAGGGCTTGGCACATTGGAACTTTAGGTGGTCAAGAGGCCATTAGGCGACTCGCCAAAGGGACTCGGTGATCACCAAGCCTTCATTTATTCGTTCTTTCAGCTCACTTCGTTCCTTTTTGCAAATTAGTGTCCATGCTTTGTTCTTCAATCCAAATACCTGGAAATCAAGGATTTTACATCAGTTATTGGCACAAAACAAGCATTTGAGGACACAAAATCTATCCAAATAAAGCCCTAAATGAGTCCAAAACGTGGACTCATCAACTCCCCCAACTTAAACTTTGCTTGTCCTCAAGTAAAACTCAAGTTTTTCAGTTAAAAAAGGATGTCTCAAATAGTGCTACACAAGACTCAATTATGAATGCACTAAAAAAGATTCAACTTACTCATGCAAGGATCAATTGTGCACTCAAAGACTCAAGTTGTGACCCACCAATATCAAAGATTCTCAAGTTCACAATACTTGCTTCAAATGCAAATTCAAGCTCAATAAAGGTACTCAAATGCCTTCACACAAAGGATGATTCCATATTCACACACAATAGTTTAATAATTTATAGCTCTGGAATCACAATCAACACTCACACTCACAAAGATGAACACATGCATGATTCCACCCATATGTTTGCCCTTATTTTCCAATCAATACTTGTTTCTGCTCATTCAAGATCAAAAAGGTCTTTTCAAGGCTTGTAACGGGGCTGAGTGTAAATGTATGGTAATTTAGGCTCAGTGGCTGCTATCCTCATGAAATATGGTATGACCAACACTTTCTTCCTTTTTCTTCATCATTCTCATGCATGCTCAAAAGTCACCCCATTATTCACTTTCCATGAAATACCGGACACCCCATTTTCTTTTGCACTTTATTTCACACTTTCTCATTCTTTTTCTTTTCATTTTTTTTTGTATGGAGGGGTTCCATATTTCTCAAAATCATGGGTCAAAGGGGGGACTTCTTTACACTTCTTGATTTACCTTCTCTTTTCACCACACACCCAACTTAGGCTTTTGACCTAATTTGGCTATTCAAACAAAGCACAAATCATGAGGATTATGGGTAATGGAAAAGAAAGGTCACAATTTCATCAAGTTTCTTCCAAGAAAAGACTAAGGCTCAAAGGGTGTTCTAGCAAAGATCACACACTCACAAGGTTGGCCACAAAAGAGGTATAATGTCAAATTGTTTCACACTCTTCAAAGTTGCCTAAGATCATTTCAAGAGATTGCATCACTTAGTCAAATGGACCAACAAGGCAAATTCTAGGTGTTATCACACATGGTTCATGGTAAGCTCATCACACAAGGCATTAGCACCAAATATCAAACAAGACTCCACACTTTCGCTAGTGTGCAATGTTCATCACAAGAGACTCATTCGATAACCAGCTAGTCACAACGAGATACAAAAAGTTCACATATTGTGTATGCAACTTCATTTGGCCTCATCATAGCCACACATTCATTTTTGTTCGATTATGAGCACTATTCAAATCATCGATATTGATCAAGACCGATACTCAAATTTGCAAGAGAACAACCACATTCAAACACAATCAAGAGGTGGCACAAAATTTTTAAAAGGGTCCAAAAATCATTTACAATTAAAGAAAGGAGCCTCAAGCTCAACTATCCACAAAATCAATTCTAACGCAATTCATAGCTCAAAAATCCAATATACACAGACAATGATCACAAAAAGGTGGGCCTCACCCCACTACAAAACAAAAGCAATTTGTCCTCAAATGCAAGAAAATATCCACAAAGTCAGTAATATAAGACAGAGATGGAGGTAAAGAGAAATCCTATCTACACAGTCACTCCATTTGTCGGGGCATCAATGCCTGCTGCAACAGTCTCATATTGGGCATTAGTGCCTGAAGTCACATCAACAGTAGTAGGTCCACTAGGGTCAACCAAGGGTGTATCTGCCAAAAAAGGCTACACAACTGCATCTACCATGACCTTTTCAGTCTCCGTAAGGCCCTCCCAAGAAGCCTTCTCAGTAACCTCAAGCATCTCCTCTTTCGTCTCAGCCTCGCACTCATCCTCCTCAACTTTAACATCATCTCCGGTGGTAGCTGAAGGAATATCTGGCTCAATTGGCACAACTGGGATCTCCACCGTCTCGAAAATCATTGATATGTCGATGGACTTCAACTGGTCCACATCTCTCCTCAGCGCAGTAATAGCGTCCTTTAGAGCTATCACTTCCTCGATGGCCTCTTTTTCACGCTCACACACCGCTATCCTAGCTGCAAAGGCATCAATGATAGCATACAAAGGTGTCACAACATCAGTGAGGGCTGTCTGAATCATGCCCGGAATGGAGGCCTCAAGTCTGGCGGCTTGGCGATTGGTAGAATGGGCTAGCTGCCCCATTCGTAGTAATGCAGCCTTAGTAAGTGGGGCTCGGGAGACAGCAACAACAACAGTACCATATCTGGGGGGAATGGAGTAACAGAGGAACTGGGAGTATCAGAAGTGACAACACTAGAAGTACCTAAAGGCCTAGAGGCCAGAGTAAGCAAAGGTCCCTCTGTACGTAATGTGTCAATATCCATAACTGGGGAAGAGTCCACCGGGGCTGCCTTCTCCTCTCTGCCTCTCTTTCAAGTATTCTACCTCGATCCTTCGAATGTCAGTAGAAGATGTGGAAATCACTTCCACATCCTTCTTCTCATCTATAGGCACCCGAGCTTGTCTTCACAATTCGGTGATCAACACCGGAAAGGGAAGGGAAGTCTGGCGCTGCTTGTCCCTCATGACCATCTCCTGTGCCATAGTAATCCCCAGATTTATCCTCATCTCATCAATGATGCAACCCAGAAAGGCTGCCTTGGCTAGGCGGAGAATCGACTTATTCTGGGATGGCATGATAGTGTTGTTGATGAAGCCAAACCAGAACCATGTAGCTATGTTTAGATCATTCTTTTCAATCGATGCTCCAATCTCAAGCCACTTGGGAGTACCGTCTGATATTAGCAGAGGCAACCACTTCTTCATGTTTTCCAGTGTCATTGTCCTGATCAGATGCTGGAAATCAACATCAATACGTGTTGAAACACCCAAGACTGCATTGATAGCATCACTGTCATATTTCACCTTCCGGTCTCTGACAACCACATAGTTAACCGGCTTGAATTTGGCTGCCGGCTTCTTCCCTTGTGGTATCAAGGCACTGTAAGCACTGTAGAATTCTCTAACCCAACTTGGACTGTAAGGGCCACGGGGCTTGGTCAAGAGCTGGAATTTGTGGAATTTCTGGCAGCTCATAATCTCTGGATATCTGTCGATGATTCCATCAGTGGATAGCCTTTTTTCTTCAATTATTGTCCTCAGCCCCTCAGTCTTCAGTCTGTTCATAGACTTGGGAGGAGGGCCTTGTACAACCGGAGCATGAACTATGGCCTGTTCTGGAGCAAAAGAGGTAGTGGTGGCTTGGAGAGTTCTAATCCTAGACGGATCATTCAGCCTCGTTGAGTGTAGCTCCGCTCTCTGGGCTGCAAGTAGCTCATCCTCAGGCTCAGAAGCTGTAGCCTGATGCTCCTGGTGCTCACCCTCACTTTCAGAAGTGGTGAGGTGCGTAGATGCCGTCATTATCGAAGATGGCCTCCGGTGATGTAGGTTCCTTCCCTTTTATTTTTCTCTTCCCACCTGTTGTGGGAAGTTTGGTAGCCTTCGCCTTCGATACAACTGCATCCTCGTTGATCTTTATACCCTTGGCCCGCTTGTGGGGTGACATGTTTCTACCAGAAGCCTCTAGTCTAGCCATGTCTGCAAAACATCAGATAAAGTTAGGAATAATTCAAGCAAAATTTACAGAAAAATAGTTGTAGATAGACTCGCCGAACCGGTCGGTGAGTAGTCGAATCACTTTGGCGAGCTAGGTTGAGCTCGCTAAAAGGATTGGCTCAAAATTTTCTCAGACAAATGGTATGTCGGCGATGGGAAGGGCCTTTTGGCGAATCGCCGACAACATTCGGTGAGCAAGGAGTAGCCCGCCAAAAGTTACAGTACATTTTAGGGGTTAGGGACACAGAAAGGGCGATCAAGAAGGACTTTCGGTGAGTCACCGAATGCACTCGGCGAACTCAGGTTTCTCGCCGAAAGTTACAGAACCTAAACTGCAAATTTAGCATGAAATTAAAGGCGAGAAGGGGGATTTGGTGAACCGCCGAGTGGCTTGGTGAGTTCGACCCAGCTCACCAAATGACCCAACGTGCCTACTCTCAACCCCATCTTCCAAATTCAACCCCGCAGCCCCCGAGAACAAAATCAAACCAAGCACTATTGATATACCGTGAGTTTACGGTATTTCTAATACATTTCACTTACAAGTTGTGTGTGTCTAAGGACTTTTTGTATTGGTTTTTATGTGTTTTTATCATATTTTGCAAGAAAGATGTTCAGGCACGGAAGTAACGAGACAGCTGAAAGAAATGCAGAAAAGGGCATCTACGGAGGTGATCTACGGATCGTAAGTCCATTGACGCTCGGTAGATGGTGGCCGTAGATCAGCAGGCAAGGTATGGAAGGCAAATCAGGGAAATCTAACAAAGTGTGGAACCACAGTGACCATTGACGGTCCGTAGATTGATCTACGGATCGTACTGTTGATCCGTAGATTGATCTACGGATCGTACTGTTGATCCGTAGATTGATACTGCGAGGGTTCCAGTACCTGATTTTTTGAAGATCCTAATGTGGAGCTACGGAGGGTGATAACCTACTTGGATTACATCTCGACAAATAGAAGCAGGCCGACGGGCAATGACACGAAATGCATATCGTGGTGGAAAAATATGGGTACGTATATTTCCAGACAAACCAGTTACACTAAGACCCGCAGAAACACGTATGGGTTCAAACAAGATATACAAATTACTAATAGATTTAATGAAATCTCAAAGAAGCTCACGTTCAAGGGTATTACTCAGTAAATACATATATATCTTAACTGAAGATTAACTATTCTAGCTTAATTCATATTGAATTTTTTTGAATCCTTTTATTTGCGAGGAGCTGGATGAGAAGAAGCTCTCACGTCCGGTTCTGTAGTAGAGATGGAATTCAAAACCAACGATCTACGGTCCGTCCTGTAGTTCCGTCGTTTGCTTCAGAGAAGCTGATTTTTGGAAGCGGAAATATTTTCTAAGTCCTGGCTGACGGAAGGTACTCACAGATCGTAGATCCATTTACGGTCCGTGAGTCAGTCTCGTGGAATGAAGACGCGTCACTGAACAAACTTTTCTTATTTTGTTTCCCTTTTAATTTAGGACTTGTTTTCTATAAATAAGGCATGTAAACCTTATTTTTGGGGGTTAGATTTTATTTCTTTTATTTTAATTCTTGACTTGGGAGATTAACTTGCAAATTTAGCAATTCTTAAGTTCCTTAGTTCATTTTGAAGATTTTGGTGTTGCAATTCAAGTTGAATTTCTGGATTTATTATTCTTCTTACGTAAGTTCATAATTCTTTCATCTAAAACAATGAATTTTGTTCATATGATTATGGGTAGATAAACTCCACAACTAGGGTTGTGGAAACCATGACCGAATAACAAAGTATGAATAGTAACTAAGCAATTCTTAAATAGTGTTGTTGCATGTATTGATAATTCTTTCATTTAAAAGTCTTTTTAACGAGTGCATGCATTAGAACTCGCCTTGTTGCTACTTGTCGGACCAAGGAGGTAATCAACAAGAAAAGAATTATCAACATAGATTTTGTGTGATACTATCTAATAGGCTATTGCCAATTGGTACGAAGTAATAACTAAGTCAAACATCGATGTGATGTCAAATATGAGGTAAAGGTAAGGGTTAGTAAATTATACATACGTAGCCGGACCAAGGTGTGGGGTGAAATTCTCTAGATGTCGGACCAAGGATTTAGAGATACTTGACTTATCACTTTGCATGTAGTACACTAGGAAAGGATTGTTATTACTAGGATTACTACGTTATGAGCTTGTGGGGAACACATATACCCTAGTTGATTTTCTCAACTTGATAACAACCAAAATTGACTTTTGTTTATTGATTAATTATGATTAATTACTGAATTCTTACAATTTGTTTCACAAAATCCCCCCCTTTAATTACTTGTTTCTGGAAGTAATTTGACCAAACAAATATAATTGTTGGTTAAAGTTAAGTCTAGACCATTTTCCTCGTGGGATCGACCCCAACCTACAAGTTAGGTTCTTTACTTGATAACGATCGCTTATGCTTCTTTAGGGAGGTGTAATTTGAGCGTATCAAATTTTGGCACTGCTGCCAAGGAATTTGGCTCTTAGATTAATTTTTACTATATTATTGAACTTTGGTCAAATATTTCCTAATTTTACTTTTTCTTTTTGCTTTTGTCTCTCTCAGGTTTTGACTCTAGTGTATGCCAAGCAGACGGAACCAAGGTGAACCACTTACTCCTTACGATCCAGAGTTGAATCAAACTTTGCGAAGAATGAACAATTAAGGAGTTCAAGTTAATCCTATCGGAGGCAACCTAGCTGATGAAGTTGAGTTGCAACCCCCGAGGGTGGTTGGAGGAGACAACCAGGTTCTAGCTGAAAATCAATTGGGAGATGCAGTGAGGGTGCATGGCCCACCAGGCCCTCGACTGTAGGACAACTATAGGGGCAACGTAAACATTCTTGACTTAGATGGACCTCTTGTCCTACCCCCTTTGCCTCCGGGGCACACATTTGTAGTGACCAGTAGCTTGATGCAGATGCTTATAGCAAGGGGCTTATTCTAGGGTTCGCCATCGGAGGACCCACATGCTTACATAGCCAAGCTAAGGGTGGTTTGCAAGAGCTGTGTGGGTCGACCATACTTGAACATGGATGTCATCGGGTTGCGAGTGTTCCCTCTATCATTGACAGGCGATGCTGCTGTATGGTTCACTGAGCTTTTTTATAACTCAATATATACATGGGAACAACTGACGGATGTGTTCTTAGCAAGATATTATCCGGTGTCCAAGAAGCTCAATCACAAAGATAGGGTCAATAATTTTGTAGCATTACCTGGAGAGTTTGTGAGTAGCTCTTGGGACAGATTCACTGCATTTGTAAAAGGTGTTTTGAATCACCGTATTGATGATGAGTCGCTGAAGAAATATTTCTATCGAGGTCAGGATGACAACACTAAAGCAGTGCTTGATACTATTGCTGGAGGATCATATGGTGAGTGCACATATGCACAGATTAAAGAAAAATTGGAGAAGATCTCTCGCAATAATAAAGCATGGAGCACTAGGAGGTCGAATACTGGGATAAATACATTTGCCTTTCATGCTATGAACAACCAGTCTGCATAGGATATTCGTGAGGATATGGTTCAGATGAGGACTGAGTTGGGGTTGGTATTGAAGCATGTGAGCAGAGGTGCAGAGAAGGTAAATGTTGTGAATTACTTGACTAGAACGCCATTACCAGTTGAAGGGTGTTACTATGAAAATGATGCTTATGTGGTGAATGATCAGACGGGGGGTTTCCGACCAAACGCCCAAGGATCCAGCACGAAAAATTGGTGCCAGGGTTAAGGAAACCAAGGTCGGAACTATGGAAACTACAACCGAGAGGGTCAATATGTCTGGGATGGGAACTTCAATTGTGACAACAACTACAACCGGAACAATTATGGCAACAGAAACGATCGGGTTGGACCCTATGTTCCCCCTCAAAATCGAGAATCTGGTACTAGGGAAGCTGGAGGCAATATGGCGCGTATTGAAGATATGATGCATAAGATGATGAGAAGGTTTGATGCAACTGATGAGAATGTAAAGGAGATGAGAAATGACTTGTCTGGTATTGATCAAAAGGTTGATACCCATGCAGTGTCAATAAAGCATCTAGAGCAGCAGATGACTCAGTTGTCTACTACAGTGAACCCACGTCAACCTGGCACTCTTCCTAGCAACACCATCCAGAATCCAAAGAATGATGGTCATTGTATGGCAGTTACCACTCGAGGGGATAAGCAAACCATAGATCTACCTATGCCGTTTGTGGTGGATGTTGAGATTAGAAAAAAAGATGATGTGGTAGAGGTTAGGGAAGAGTTTGAGAATGTGACAGAGAAAGAAGCGGAGATATCGCAGAAAATGGTCCCTATACCTAGACGTCTACCACCTTTTCCACAGAGGTTAGTGAAGAAGACTGAAGATGGTAAATATCGCAAGTTTATTACTATGTTGAAGCAACTTTCTATCAATGTTCCCTTGATAGAGGCTTTGGAGCAAATGCCTGGGTATGCGAAGTTTACGAAAGATATAGTGACAAATAAAAGGTCTGTGAGTTTTGAAGATGATGATAGATTGCAGCATTGTAGTGCTATTGCTACAAGATCTCTTGTGCAGAAGAATGAAGACCCTGGTGCTTTCACGATTCCATGTACTATAGGGTTGTTACACTTTGCTAAGGCATTGTGTGATCTTGGTGCTAGCATCAACCTCATGCCATTGTCTATTTATAAGAAGTTGGGTCTAGGGGATCCAAAGCCTACTACGATGCGGCTACTTATGGCCGATCGAACCGTGAAAAGGCCCATTGGTGTACTCCATGATGTGCTAGTAAAAGTGGAGTCGTTCATCTTTCCAGCGGATTTTGTGATTCTTGACTGTGAGGTTGATTTTGATGTTCCCATCATCCTTGGGAGACCATTCCTTGCCACAGGTCGTGCATTAGTTGATATGGAGAAGAGACAGATGAAGTTCAGACTGAACAACGAAGAAGCAACTTTCAATATTTGTAGGTCCATGAAGCAGAGTGGTGAGCTCCAAACGGTATCTACTATAACTTACAGAGTTGAGAGTGGAACAGAAGTACAAATTGAAGAGAGACTTGGTGTTGAGGCACTAGCAGTAGTTATGATGAATTTCGATAGTGATGGTATTGAAGAGTATGATGAGTTGATAGCTGCACTAGATAGGTGTGAATATCGGTCAAAACAAAAGAAGTATGAATTAGACATGAAGAATCGTGAGTCTCCACCAGCGAGACCATCTATTGTGGAAGCACCGAAATTGGAGCTTAAGGCTCTACCACCACATTTGAGGTATGTATTCTTTGGTAGAGATAACACTTTGCCGGTCATCATTGCGGCAGATCTAAATGTGAGACAAGTAGAGTGCTTGGTGACTGTGTTAAAGAGGTTCAAGCGAGCTATTGGGATTCCTCCTGGTATTTGTTCCCACAAAATCCAACTCATGCCAGATCATAAACCTAGTATTGAGCACCAAAGAAGATTAAATCCACCTATGTAAGAAGTAGTTAAAAAGGAGATCATCAAGTGGTTGGATGCTGGAGTAATCTATCCCATTGTAGATAGTAGTTGGGTATGCCCTGTTGAATGTGTGCCCAAGAAAGGTGGGATTACTGTGGTGCCTAATGAGAGAAATGAGCGTGTTTTGATACGGCCCGTGACTGGATGGAAAGTCTGCATGGACTACCGGAAGCTAAATGCTTGGACAGAAAAAGACCATTTTCGTATGCCATTCATGGATTAGATGTTGGATAGACTTGTTGGTAAGGGTTTGTATTGTTTTCTTGATGGTTATTTGGGCTACAATCATATTTCTATAGCTTCGGAGGATTCACTTGCCCTTATGGGACTTTCGCCTTCAAACGGATGCCCTTTGGGTTGTGCAATGCTCCAGCAACCTTCCAGCGTTGTATGATGTCAATATTCTCTGATATGGTGGAGGACACTATTGAGGTATTTATGGATGATTTCTTTGTGGTAGGTGACTCTTTTGATCGATGTCTGAATCATTTGGCTGAAGTACTAAAAAGGTGTGAAGATTGCAATCTGATGCTGAATTAGGAGAAGTGCCACTTTATGTTGAAAGAAGGGATAGTTCTGGGTCTTCAGATTTCTGAGAAGGGCATTGAGGTTGATAGAGCAAAGGTAGAAGTAATTGAAAAGCTTCCACCACCTATGTCTGTAAATGGAGTTCGAAGCTTTCTTGGGCATGTAGGTTTCTATAGGAGGTTCATCAAAGATTTCTCTAAAATTGCACATCCATTGTGCAAACTACTCGAAAAGGAGTATAAGTTTGATTTTGATGATGCTTGTCTGAGAGCATTTGGAGAGTTGAAGGAGAAGTTGGTTACTGCACCTATTATTATTTCACCGAATTGGGGACAAACGTTTGAGGTAATGTGTGATGCGAGTGGAGTGGCGCTTGGTGTAGTATTAGGACAGAGGCGAGAGAAAATTCTCCATCCTATTTACTATGCTAGCAAAGCTCTAAATGTGGCCCAGAAGAATTATACTGTGACTGAACAAGGCTTCTTGCAGTGGTTTTCGCATTCGAAATTTTTTTATCCTACCTGCTTGGTACTAAGGTCATAGTGCATACTAACCATTCTGCATTGAGTTATTTGATGGTGAAGAAGGATGCAAAACTGAGGTCGATTAGATGGGTATTGTTGCTGCAAGAGTTTGATTTTGTGGTAAAGGATAGAAAGGGGACCGAAAATCAAGTTGCCGATCACTTGTCCAGATTGGAGGAAGAGGCTATGTTTAGCTTGGTGATGGGGCTGAAATTAATGATGCTTTTCCAGATGAACAGGTATTGGCTGCTTCTCATGATCTGATTCCTTGGTTCGTAGACTTTGCTAATTATTTTGCAAGCGATATTGTGCCCCCAGATTTGTCTTTTCACCAAAGGAAGAAGTTTATGCATGATGTGAAGAAATTCTTTTGGGATTAGCCTTACTTGTATCGTAGTTGTGCTGATGGGATTTTGCGTCGCTGTTTGCCCGAGATTGAGATGTTGAGTGTACTTAAAGCATGTCATTCATCGCCTGTTGGTGGGCATCATAGTGGTATTCGAACTACCCATAAAATTTTGCAGTGTGGGTATTACTGGCCTACTATCCACCAAGATGCTCATGATTTCGCCAAGTCTTGTGATCGTTGCCAAAGAGAAGGAGGGATTTCAAAGAGGCAAGAGTTTCCTATGAATCCTATATTGGTGATATAGTTGTTTGATGTATGAGACATTGATTTTATGGGTCCATTTGTGAGTTCACATGGGATGAAGTATATCCTAGTTGCGGTTGATTATGTATCGAAGTGGGTGGAAGCAGTTGCGCTCCCTAACAATGAAGGTAAAAGTGTCACCGCATTCTTGAAAAATAATATTTTCTCTAGATTTGGTACACCGAGGGCGATTATCAGCGATAGAGGTTCCCACTTTTGTAATAAGTTATTCAAGGCGCTACTTGAGAAATATGGTGTCCACCACAATGTAGCCACTCCTTACCATCCGCAGACTAGTGGGCAAGTTGAAGTGTCCAACAAAGAGATCAAACAGATTTTGGTGAAGACTGTGAATGCTAATAGAACAGATTGGTCTAGGAAGCTTGATGATGCTCTGTGGGCCTATCGCACTGCATACAAGACTCCCATATGTATGTCTCCTTACCAACTAGTATATGGGAAATCTTGCCATTTACTGGTAGAGCTAGAGCATAAGGCCTTGTGGGCGATGAAGAAGCTAAATTTGGATTGTGGCGCCGCATCTAATCAAAGAATGAATGACTTGAATATGCTTGACGAGTTTCGCCTAAAAGCTTATGAAAGTTCAGCCTTGTACAAAGAGAAGTTGAAGAGGTATCATGATCAAAGAATTGAAAAGCAAGAATTTGTTATGGGTGATCTTGTGCTTCTATTCAACTCTAGGTTGCGCTTGTTTTTGGGTAAATTCAAATCCAAATGGACCGGGCCATTTTTGCTTACAAAAGTGCTTCCCCATGGAGCAGTTGAGCTTGAGAACAGTGACGGAACAAGGTTCATGGTTAACGGGCAAATGATCAAGATATATCTGGAAAACACAGAAAGTGTGCAAGAAGTTGTGGAGGCATATCATCTTGATAAAGTCTGAGTAATCAAGAGGTTAGCGTCGTGAGCGTCGTGCCTCGACGTTAAATCAAGCGCTGCTTGGGAGGCAACCCAAGATGTACAATCTAGCCAACAATAGGTTTTTGTTTTCCATTTAATAGTTTTTGTGTCTAGTTGATTCTCTGTATTAATTTAGATAGGTGTTTTAGTTTTTTTTTTGTAGTGTTGGTTAGAATTAGCATAGGGTCCGTGTCTAAAAAGTGTCCAGAAAATGTAAAAAGAATAGCCTAATGGTTGCTACATGTGCAGGTACGCTATGAAAAATTTGCAGAAAAATGGTCTAGTGCAGAGGTCTACGGACCCCATTGACGGTCCGTTGATCCATCCACGGACCGTGGATGGTGTCCGTAGATCCCAGGTAAGCCCCTAACTTTACCAAGTATAAGAGTGATCTACGATCCCAATCTACGGACTATAGATTGATCCACGGACCGTAGATGGGGTCTCGTGGGTCCAAAACCCTAATTCTGTCTGACCCGACCCGAACTCCCTTATTTAAAATATCCCAATTTTAAATCATTCCACTTCCATCCATTTACCCCCAAACCGTTTCATAACTTCCCAAACTCCTTAAATCACTCCATAACTCCTCCATAAAATCATCCCTCCCATTCCCCTAAAATTCCTACGATCCCTTTCCATTCCGAATACTACTCATTCCATATTCCATAAAAGGGTTCGGTGATTGGGTTAGTCACGAAGAGGTGGTTTTTGGCCTTGAAAGCATCTGTCATCACACAATCACCCCATTCTCGTTGCTGTAAGGTAATACACTTTCTCTTCACTTTGAATTTTGATTCATTTATAGATTAAAGAAAGTCAGGGATTGGGTCTTGACCTTGGGTAATTGTTAGACGAAATTGCATGATAAAATTGGAAGTTACAATACCCTTGGAACGATAGATAGTGATTGTGTTGCCTTGTTGTATGTGATTATAAGTCTAAATGTAAGTTTCGACTTAGGTTTCCAAAGTTTGTCTTAAACACTGGTTAAAATGATTAATCGGAATCTTGAGAATGACAAACTAGCATGATTAAGGGTGTGTTTGGTATGAAGGAAAATGTTTTCCATGGAAAATGTTTTCCTAGAAAATGTTTTCTTGGAAAACAAGTTGATTTTTGACTTATTTTCTCATGTTTGGTTGGTGAGTAGAAAATATTTTCCGAAAAAGATTTTTCGTGTTTGATTTATGAATGAAAAATGTTTTTGAAAAATTTCTTTTATTTTTACTAGAGTAGAAAATAATTGTTGAAATTGAAATATTTTTTAAAAACAAACTTAATTTTTTTTTGGGGGTGGGGTGGGGGTCGAGGGTAGGGGTGAAAAATTGAAATTTTGTAGTTAAAAATATTTTTTAAAAACAAACTTAAAATTTTTTTTGGGGGGTGGGGGGGCTGGTAGGGCGAGGGGTGGGGTCAAGGGTAGGGGTGAAAAAATGAAATTTTGAAGTCGAAAATATTTTTTAAAAACAAACTTAAATTTTTTTTTGGGGAGTGGGGGGCTGGTAGGGGGTGGGTGGGGGCTGGGTATGGGGGTCGAGGGTAAGGGTGAAAAAATGAAATAATATTTTTTTAAAACAAACTTAAATTTTTTTTCTTTTTGAAGGGAGTCGGGGGCTGATAGGGGGTTGGGGGGCGAGGGTAGGAGGTGGGGGGTGTAAAAAAATTAAAAATTGAAATTAGAAATATCTTTCAAAGACAACTTTTAATATTTTTTTGGGAGGGGTGGTGGTAGGGGATGGGGTAGGGGTGAGGGTGGGGTAAAAATATTGAATTTAAAAATAAACTTAAATTTTTTTTTTTGGGGGGTGGTTGGGGGGGGCTTGGTTTGAGGGTAGGGACCAAATAAATTGATTTTTTCAATAATTTTTTTTTAATTGCAAGTTGGGAGATAGTTTTGGAAAATGTTTTCCTTAAGTTTTGAAGGGAAGTCATTTTCCTTAAATTTGAGGAAAATGAGTTGATTTAGAAAACATTTTCCAAAACATTTAACCCAACCAAACATGAGAAAATTGGAAAACATTTTCCGGAAAATGTTTTCCTTCATACCAAACACACCCTAAATGTTGAAATGCATGGTTAGATTAGGATATTGTTGAAAATGGTCTAAGATGTGGGCTTGAAAATAAAGAATGACTGAAACCTGGCACAGGTCACATCCACGATACCCCGTCTATAGACTGTACACCAATCTACGGACCGTAG
The DNA here is from genome assembly GCA_036553675.1 of Solanum okadae. NCBI lineage: Eukaryota > Viridiplantae > Streptophyta > Magnoliopsida > Solanales > Solanaceae > Solanum > Solanum okadae. The sequence continues at coordinate 31,255,427 of CM071678.1, forward strand.
ATTAGGTTCGTGGGTGGATGCACTAGAAAATTCCACCAAGCGTGTAACAACGGATGTGGACTACGGTCCGTAGATCAATCTACGGACCGTTCTGTACATCCGTGGTTTCCATCTTCAACCAATATGGTTGGTCCTCTAATCCACAGAAGGGTTCCACAGACCGTAGATCAGTCTACGGACCGTAGGTCAACTCCGTGGATGACCACTGTAGCCACTGTCCAAATTTTTTTTGGGTCTTTGTTACTGTTCATTTTTAGTTCTAAATTTTTTTCGAGTGTGTTTATAGTTAGTTTTGGCACTAATATCGCTTCCACAGGTACGATGGCACCCAAGAAGCTAGTCACCTACTCAAAATAGGGCAAGTCAAAATTTGTTGCTCCTAGCTTCAGGTTAATCGATGAGGACAAGGACACAAAAAAAGATCCAGCATATGTTCCTCCCAACACAAGGACTTCCCCCACTGCACCCCGAGCCACCAGAGGCACTCCCCGGAAGGTGATTCCCGACGTAGTCACTGTTTCCCAGTCTAATGAGGAGCACACACTGATCGGGTCACCAACTGGGGCTGCTTCCAATTTAGCTACTGGGTTTACGTCTGGCTCCGAGTCTGCCAATGCTTTGGGCTCTGGGTCTAGCCATGCTTCAGGGTCTGAGTCTGCCCATGCTTCGGGATCCAATGCCAAGTCCGCCATAGGGTCCGGCTAGAATGAACAAGCAACCTCATCTAATGAGGCCACTAGCTCAGACTCAGTACCCGTACCAAGGAATGAGGACCCTACTCCACTGGCCGGTGAGCCAAACAGATGGTGTGTTGAGGGCCAATGGCAAATCTATCGGGATGCCAAGATTAAAAAAGACAAAGAGAAGATGGCCCAACTTATTACAGAGGAGCGCAGAGTCCTCACAGGGAGCTTGCACACTGTCCCCGACATCCACCAACATTTTAAGCTTCACAAGTGTGACTGGATGGCTCGAGACATAGAGGCTTATAGTGAGGAGATTGTACTGGAGTTCTACGCCTGCTATGCCGCCACTCTCCGTGGTTCGATCTCCAAGCGGTCAAAGTCCATAGCCCAGGACCCTCTCACTTCCACTATGGTCCGAGGTTGTCCAGTGGACATATTGCATGCCACCATCAGCCGATTCCTCTATGATCTTACCACGAGTCACTCTTGGTCACTAAACACAGCGGAGTTTGATTACAGATGGGACATCGTGCAGAGCGGCGCTTTCCAGAGGAATGTTGAGCAGCGAGAGGCTATTGTACTATGGTTGGCTAAGTACATTGCTGCAGATGGCGAGCGTGCGGAGGGGGTCGCCACACCACGGTTGGGTATCCGAAAGGCCATATTGAATTTTGTGGCCAAGTTCTTCTAGTTGTTGGTGCGTAATAGGGTGTCACCTACAAAAGCCAACAACCAACTCACATGAGACAGAGCGGTCATGGTTGCAACATTAGTAGCAGGACTGGAGATTGACTTTTCTTGCATGCTGCTGGTAGAGATTCACGAGAGGGCATTCAAGACCTCCACTACTTACCCCTTTCCATGTTTGATTTTTCAACTGTGTAGGGACTCTGGAGTGCCGATCTAGCATTGTGATAGGTTGATTCACCCTGTAGGGACTTTGGATATAGGCCTCATTCGGGATAAGGCAAATGTGGCACCACCTCGCAGAGAAGCCCATGTTGAGGTACCTCCCTTGGGCGCAGAACTTGTAGACACGGTAGGGCAGGCACAGGGCGTTGACCTCATTATACCAGATCACACCGATACTATCCCGGCCTCCTCTTCCCAGGCCGCTAGTAGGCTCCTAGCTCATCTAGGTGTACACTACCATTAGGAGCTGTTGTTGTCCCGTTGGCCAAAGTATAGAAATTAGAGGCTCAGATGGCCACACTGCTGCATCACATCTAGCCTTGGATGCAAAAGTCAATAGCCGAGTCCGAGGCCAGAATGGAGCGAAGGATGGAGGGCATGATGGATCGAAAGATCCAGGCCGTTAATAAGCATCTCGATGACTTTGAATTGCGAGTCCTCGAGCGACCAGCCTCGACCATAGATCTATCCTGTTTTGAGGATGAGTTAGCCAGTCTCCGGGCCGACATTGATGCCATTGTTTCTACCTCTACAGTTGAGCCTCAGGCTGCACCAACTGCGCTGGCCGATGATATGGTGTTGGATGCTTTATTCAGTGGGACCGCTGAGGAGGGGGCCTGAGCCTACACATACCAAGGGTAAGAGACACCGTTCTAGTCGCACTAAGGAGGAAAAGCCCAAAAGCGACAACGTAGGCAAGAGAAAGAGGCTAGGATGGCTTCGATTTTAAATGAAGAGTTGCGCCAACAGAGGGTACATGAGAGTATTGCAGGGGCATCGAGTTCTGCCTCAGTTGGAAAGGTCCCGCCTGTCGTGAGGGACGTTGTGAGCACCACTGATGGTGCGGTTAGAGTGACCAAGAGCACTACTGAGAGTGCTATGATGGATGATGTAGGCACTACTGGTTCCAGCGGGCTCTGAGAAACCGGACCCACCCGTTTGTTGATGATTCTTCGGCCCAATGCACCACATGTTTACTATTTTTGTATGCATTGGGGACAATCACATCTATTTTTGTTGGGGGTGGGGTAAATGGATTGTGAGTGATTGGGTGAAGTCTGAGTAACCCAACTCATAAATCCTCTTTTTGGGGGTTTTCTTGCCCGTGCTCTTTTTCCCCAAGAGACTATTTAATTTCTATTGAACCGGCATGTGTTAAGATCGTATGTGTAAAAGTATGAAAAAGAATGAAGCATGATGGCTGATGAAAAATATACCCATCCAAATTGAGTGATGTGTGCTAGAATTGGTAGGCTAAGACAAGTTGAATGTGTTGGCTCTGAGTATGACATGATAATGAATCGACTTGATGGCATGACTTAAGCTGAAACTTGAACTGGGTAATCTGATAATGAAACTATGTGCCCAGAGTGTATGAGAATAGTTGATTGTTCAGACAGTTTTTGTGCAACACTAGAACTTGCCCGGTTAGTCCTGCTGAGACAATTCACTCTAGAGGCTAGGAAGTGATCATGGGCCCTTGTTCTGATAAGTCCACAAATTGCCTAAAAGAAGGATCTAACCAAATGCTAAATGCTCCCTTTGATCCAAATTCTTTGAGCCTAAAATTAGATCATTTCTTTCTAAACTCCGAACTCACCTTCCCATAATTGACTATATTGGCCCCGGTCCTTCCTTGGACATGTGCACCTCGACTTAGGCCAAAAGCCTAAGTTGAGGGTGGCTAATGTAAAAAGTAACTTCAATCTTGGCCCTAACCCAACATCGGGTATTGTTCACCTCAACCAATGGAAAATCCATAAGTTGAGGGTGGCTATGAAAGAGGAAACCAAAAGAAAAATGGGTATGAAAAGAGTTTGATGCTGAAAAAGAGAGGAAAGGATGTGACTTGTTGAAAGCTAAAGAAAAGAATAAAATGCAAGAAAAAGTTGAGCTACAAAGTCTAAAGTCACATCCATGGTTAAAGAAAATCAAGGGAAAGAAGGTAAATCGGTAGGGTGGCAAAAATAGGGCAAAAAGAGATTGAAAGCCTAGTGTAATGTCAAAGAGGGCAGAAAGTCACTAAGAAGTACCCAAAATGTACCACACCTGACCTTGAGCCTACGTTACAAGCCAACAAAGTCCTATAGTGATCCTAGAGTCTAGTTTGGAGAGTCAAAGCAGTGAAAATAAGGGCAAGCCTATGGTACTGAGCACTAACTGTAATTGAAGTTATTTCTAAGTGTGAGTGTTAAATGAATCCTTGTACTCTAATTCATAGTCATTGTGTGAAAGAAGCGGGATTTCGTTTGAAGCAAGGGCACTAGTTACATTGTCGAAAAGTTGGTACGTTGGTGATAGTGAAACAGTGTATGTCGTGTATTGGTTGGTCGACCGTTGTTGGTTTGATCCGTATGAATTAGCTTGTCGAGTCTAAGAGAACAAATTATGCACCCGAAAAGTGAGTGGGATAGAGAGCCATGTGATTGCTTGTGATTGAAATGCTTGCTTCTATACAAGTGTCGTTTAGAGTCTTAGTGCTTCGCTTGAGGACAAATAACGAATTTATGTTGAGGGTGTTGATATGCCGTGAGTTTACGGTATTTCTAATACATTTCACTTACAAGTTATGTGTGTCTAGGGCCTTTTTGTATTGGTTTTTATGTGTTTTTAACATATTTTGCAGGAAAGATGTTCAGGCGCGGAAGTAACGATATAATTGAAAGAAATGCAGAAAAGGGCATCTAAGGAGGTGATCTACGGACTGTAGGTCCATTGACGCTCCGTAGATGGTGGCTGTAGATCAGCAGGCAAGGCATGGAAGGCAAATCAGGGAAATCTGACAAAGTGTGGAACCACGGTGACCATTGACGGTCCGTAGATTGATCTACGAACCGTACTGTTGATCCGTAGATTGATACTGCGAGGGTTCCAGTACCTAATTTTTGAAGATCCTAAGTGTGGAGCTACGGAGGGTGATTGACGGACCATAGATCTATCTACGGTCCGTACTACAGTTCCGTCGTTTGCTTCAGAGAAGCTGATTTTTGGAAGCGGAAATATTTCTAAGTCTTGGCTGATGGAAGGTACTCACGGACCGTGGATCCATTAACGGTTCATGAGTCAGTCTCGTGGAATGAAGACGCGTCCCTGAATAAACTTTCCTTTTTTTGTTTCCCTTTTAATTTAGGACTTGTTTTCTATAAATAGGGCACGTAAACCTCATTTTTGGGGGCTAGATTTTATTTCTTTTATTTTAGTTCTTGACTTGGGAGATTAACTTGCAACTTTAGCAATTCTTAAGTTCCTTAGTTCGTTTTGAAGATTTTGGTGTTGCAATTCAAGTTGAATTGCTGGGTTTATTATTCTTCTTACGTAAGTTCATAATTCTTTAATCTAAAACAATGAATTGTGTTCATATGATTATGGTTAACTAAACTCCACAACTAGGGTTGTGGGAACCATGAGCGATTAACAAAGTATGAATAGTAACTAAGCAATTCATGAATAGGGTTGTTGCATGCATTGATAATTCTTTCATTTAAAAGTCTTTTTAACGAGTGCACACGTTAAAACTCACGTTGTTGCTACTTGCTTGACCAAGGAGGTAATCAACAAGAAAAGAATTATCAACATAGATTTAGTGTGATACTATATAATAGGCTAGTGTCGATTGGTGCGAAGTAATAACTAAGCCAAACATCGATCTGACGTCTAATATGAGGTAAAGGTAAGGGTTAGTAAATTATACACACCTAGCCGGACCAAGGTGCGGGGTGAAATTCTCCAGATATCGGACCAAGGATTTAGAGATAACTAACTTATCACTTTGCATGTAGTACACTAGGAAAGGATTGTTATTACTAGGATTACTTCGTTATGAGCTTGTGTGTGTTGAGGAACACACATACCCTTGTTGATTTTCTCAACTTGATAACAACCAAAATTGACTTTTGTTTACTGATTAATTACTGAATTCTTACAATTTGTTTCACAAAATCCCACCCCCTTTAATTACTTGTTTCTGGAAGTAATTTGACCAAACGAATATAATTGTTGGTTAAAGTTAAGTCTAGACCATTTTCCTCGTGGGATCGACCCCAACCTACAAGTTGGGTTCTTTACTTGATAACAATCGCTTATGCTTCTTTAGGGCGGTGTAATTTGAGCATATCAACTGTATCAATTAAACTAAGACCCATTACACCCATGCCCCTGGGATACTCAGACTTCTCCCAGTTTGGCCAAATTTGGCCATTTGATGACTTTTGCCCTTAAGAATGACGCCAACCGCTCTATCATTGGGAAAATTACATCATTCGGCACAAATGCGGGTTACTTATACTTCACCCGACTAGACCCAACAACATGCAAGCACAACCCCACAATTTTAATCAATTTTGAGCAAGAAAAACTTGAGAATTTAGCAATATAGGCATTGCATACACGATATTCAAATTAAAACAGGTATACACGCATACAATTATGATCAGAGAGTCCCAACACACTTCACTAAGATAAAATCTATGCACGAGAGTAAAAATCACAAAAAATGAATTTGGGGTTTGAAATATCAACCTTAGATGCCGATTAAACAAGTTGAAAAGCTAGGTGGCAAAGAATCCAACTCTGAACACAAACTTGACAACTAATATGAGATAAAAAATGCAAAAATACGGAAAATATTGTGCGGGTGTGAGTTTGGGAAGTTCAAAAGTGAGGGAAAGTAAAAGAGTTTGAAAGTTTAAACCTTTGGCCTTTAAAAACCGTCCAGTTCTCGCCCATTTGACGACATAAGTTTTGCTCGATGACCCACTCAGTGACACGCTGAGTGGGCACTTACCTCGCCGAGTTTTACAGGACCTCCAGTTATTGTAGGGTCCAAACGGCGTTCAAAGTTCTGATCGCCGACCAGGTCTATGATTCGCCAATCAGCTCCTGGCTCGCTGAGTTTTACAGACTCCAATTTAAAAATGTATTGAGTCCAATGGCGGTCCAAGTCGAGCTCGTTGACCTCTTTGGTGAGTCGCTGACTGGACTTTTAGCTCGTCAACCTGCACTTTTCAAACACCTTCCACACTTTGACCTGCACAATCAACACACCATTATTTTAAACTTAAAAAGAAAGCAAATAAAACTTGGGTTGCCTCCCAAACATCGCCTTAGTTAACGTCGCGGCATGACGCAAGTCCACACTCAAACCTCATTCTTGGGGTTGGCCATAGTATCACCAGGCAACCCCCTTGTTGTCTCGGGTTCAAATGAGATGAGATATGACCCATTTGGGTCTCTAATTGTTTGATCGATACTGCATGGGAGGTAACCGTCTAGCTGAGGGTCGACACATCTTCTTTCATTTCTTTCAAAATCTTGTCCGACCCCTCAACTTTGTTGAGGATACAAGAAAGCATATCCTCTGACCGACAACCTTCTGAATCCTTTGGTTTCTGACGCTCGTGGGGAGGCACATACCTATCTTTCTCCCCATCCTTCCAATTGGGATTTCAATCCCTCCACTCTCGATCACAATACTTCCAACCTTCATCCTTGTTCCAACCTTGGTTACCACCCTGCCTCGGGTAGTTTGAACGATAACCACCACCTTGGTTGGCTAGGAAATTCACATCTTTGTTGTACAAAGCCTCGAACTTGGCCTCACTAGGATTAACACACCCTACACCCACGACATTGACACTTCGACCACCACCTCGCATGACATTTTGGGACAAAATGTCAAGTTGTGTCACGATCTTGGCCATGTTCTGGTCCTTCTCTTGGTTTTTCTCCATTTGCTCCTTGGTCAATTTAAACGTGAGAGGGGAGACCTGATCTTCGCGGGTGTACCAAGCCCGCTTAATTGTGGTCATGCCATCCAATAGCTGAGCTGCTATCACATAAGGTTGCTGCATCAAACCTCCTGGAGAAAGTTGGACAACAACATCCTTATTTACAGTATCAAGACTTCGGTAAAAATACTGCAGCAACACGTTGTCAGGCAAACCATGATTGGGCGTTGAAGCACCAACTTCTTGAATCGTAGCCAAGTTTTATGAATTGGCTTGCCCTCCAGACGCTTGAAACTCTGAATGATGTCCCGAAGAGTTATCATCTTAGAAGGAGGGAAAAATTGCACTTTAAATGCGGTGACCAGCTCCTCCCACGAAGTGATTGATTCACGTGGCAATTCAGCCAGCCACTTACATGCTTCTCCCATCAAAGAGAACCGGAACAACCTCAACTGGACCGACTCTTGGGATATGTTCTTGAAGGAGAATGGTCCGCAAACATCCATGAAGTTTCTAATATGCTCATGTGGATCCTCATGAGCCAAACCACCGAACAACCCCTTCAATTGCAAGAGTTGCAACATAGTACTTGTGATATGGAACACTGCGTTGATATGGAATAACCCCTTCAATTAGGCTCATTGACATCGTTGAGGTTGCTGATGTCATCTTGGTGGCCCACTTGGCTACCATTGCTCCCGTTCACACTCATACTCTCTGTTTCAAGACATAAACAAGCAAACCAAAACTAAAAGTAAGTAAGTTCCACTATGACTAACAAGAACAAAATTCAACTTAACTAAAAATCTTAACCAACACCACTCCCCGGCAGCGGTGCCATTTTGATTAAATAACGTTATCAAAGACACTTCATCCAATTCTAAGCGTCAACGATCGTTAATCAGTATAATAACCCAACTAAATGCATCGAGGTCAAATCCCATAGGGTGTGGTATGTGTTTAAGATTCAATAGCAAAGTACGAATAAAAGCATAATTTAAATTAAGGGATGACACAAGTGTCAAATAAAAGGGGGTTTTGGTTTTAACTATCAACTACAACAACAACAAATAACACGAATTAACAAGTAAAGAGACGGGTTTTTGGGATGTGATAGGATTATAAGCTAAGGTAGACAAATAGGTAATTGCAATTGTTAGTAAATATCTGTAAATCAGTGATAAGCTAGTCTTTAGTGGGGATAAACTTTCTCTCGAACAATTTACCCTCAATAAAGTTGGTTTCTCTCGAACACCAACAAGCAGCAAATGAGAACAACCTACACTTTAGTCCATTCACTCTCTCGAGTTGAATGTGTGGAAAAGGATTTAGGATTCACTCTCTCAAGCTGAACCCATGGCAACCCAATACCCACAGACCATCAATTCTGTAATCTTGGTTTTAAAACCTCTCTCTCGAGCAAGCCAAAAACACGAAGGTAGAGTTGCGTTTGCAACTACAACCCTTTAAATTAAACCACAATTACTGATTTAAATAACTTTTAAACAACATTTAAACTAACAATTATCAACACCCATAAGCTAAATCAACCCATAATCACATAATCACACCCCAAGAATTGGGGTTTTAGCTAGACATTATAAAAAGATAGAAATCGTTACCAAATTATGTTTCCATCAACTGGGTAAGATTAATTTCATCTTTACAGAGGTCCAAGTTGAAGAATCTCAAAGACCCACTTCCAATTTCTCAAAAATGGAAAACATCAATTCTTCAAAGCTAAGGAAAAGTTGTCTCAAAACTGAAAATTCTAAAAATTGATTCTAAGATTATGATAAAAGGGTAAAAAGCTCAATGTTTGAAAATGTATTTATAGTCGCCAAAAATATGATGTGAAGGATCATTCAGCGCAGTAAGTCGGGATCGCCGATCAACTCGGTGATCCGCCCATTGGTCAGTTCCATCACCTTCTTGCTTTGGTCTTTAGCATCCTCATGTTCTGTAAATTTGGGCGATCCAACACTGCATGGCGGAATAACTCGGCGACTCGCCGACTGCTCCTTTCTATCGCCAACTTGATTTTCTCCTTCAGGGCTTGGCACATTGGAACTTTAGGCGGTCAAGAGGACATTAGGCAACTCGCCAAAGGGATTCGGCGATCACCAGGCCTTCATTTCTTCGTTCTTTCAGCTCACTTCGTTCCTTTTTGCCAATTAGTGTCCATGCTTTGTTCTTCAATCCAAATACCTGGAAATCAAGGATTTTACATTAGTTAATGGCACAAAACAAGCATTTGAGGACACAAATCTATCCAAACAAAGCCCTAAATAAGTCCAAATCGTGGACTCATCAATGGGCAGCCTTGGCCCTTGCCCATTTTCCTTGGCTCTTAACCTATTCCCTTGACATTAACCCATACCTTTTAGCTCTATTTAGCCTACTAAGTTTCCGGGGTGTTACATTATCTCCCCTTTGGGAACATTTTTCCTCGAATGACGATCTAGACACCTTACGGAATTAAAGACTCAAGACTAGCATCCCATCATGCATGCAACATTAAAATAATGCACAATTCAAAGGAGGAAACTTTAACTCTATCACAACATAATCAATGCAACACAAGAAAGTAGGAACTACATCTAAAACCCATTATGCATGAAATTCAACATTTCTAATATTCATAGGAGGAACTACCTTCTCCAACTAAAAGCATGCTCAACACAATATCATGGAACAAATATACAATTTCTTCAAAAGCATAATAAAACATGTTCATCAACTCATCTCATGAAGTCAAATATGCAACTCAAACTAAAATGCACAACAACATGAGGAACACATAAATCATGAAAACTCATTTTATTACTAAACATGAATTTTCTCAAGAACATGCATAACATAAGGAAATCATGGAGAACACATATAGCACACATGACTCCCAAAAACACCAAACTCAAGAGGAACTACTTACCTCAAGCTTGAATAGGAGTAGAAGGAAATATATGAGGATATCGGGACTTAATATTGGCCTCGGCCTCCCAAGTAGCACCCTCAACTAGTTGATTCCTCCATAAAACCTTAACGGAAGCTGTTTCCTTGTTTCTCAACCTTTTAACTTGCCGGTCAAGGATTTCTACCGGAACTTCCTCATAAGAAAGACTCTCATCAACCCCTAAACCTTCTAAAGGGATAATGGATGCCGGATCACCAATACACTTTTTAAGCATAGAAACACAAAATACTGGATGAGCCAGAGCCAACTCATTTGTCAAATCTAATTCATAGGAAACTTTCCCAATACGCTTCAACATTTGATATAGGACCACATACCTCGGACTAAGTTTTCCCTTTTTGCCAAATCTCATCACACCTTTCATAGATGAGATTTTTAGATAGACCCAATCATTAACCTCAAATTCTAGATCCCTTCTTCTAACATTGGCATACGACTTTTGTCTACTTTGAGCCATTTTCAATCTCTCTCTAATAAGCCAAACCTTTTCAATAGCTTCATAAACCGATTCGGGACCAATAAGAGTAATTTCACCAACCTCAAACCAACCAACCGGAGACCTGTATCTCCTACCATACAAGGCTTCAAAGGGAGCCATATCGATACTTGAGTGGTAGCTATTATTATAGGCAAACTTTATTATTGGCAAGTGGCCATCCCAATTACCCTTGAAGTCTATAACACATGCCCTCAACATATCTTCTAACATTTGGATGGTACGCTCCGCCTGCCTATCGGTTTGGGGATAAAAAGTCATGCTAAGCTTAACCTTAGTACCAAGCCCTTTTTGGAATGACTTCCAAAAGTGTGAAGCAAATTGAGTACCCTGATCTGAAATAATAGATAAAGGGACCCATGCAAATTTACTATCTCATTTACACACAACTTGGCATAGTCTTCCGCCGAATGAGAAACCTTGACGGGAATGAAGTGGGCTGATTTTGTCATCCGATCTATAATGACCCAAATGGAATCATGTTGCCTTCGGGTGCGAGGCAAACCCACAATAAAATCCATATTAATCTCTTCCCACTTCCAAGTGTTTCTTGGGCTAAACCTTCCGGTATTTGATGCTCGACCTTAACTTGTTGAGAATTTGGATAATTGGCCACAAATCTCACAATATCTTTCTTCATTCCGTTCCACCAATAGACTTTCCTTAGGTCACGGTACATCTTGCTGGCTCCCGAATAAATAGAATACCGAGAACTATGAGCTTCTTCTAAAATTTGTTCCCTCAAACCATCAACATCTGGAACACATAACCGACCTTGGTACCTAAGCACCCCATCTCCCCCTTGGGAGAAAGCCTCAACGGACTTTTTGAGTATCGATTTTTTCAATTCAACTAATATAGGATCACATTCTTGCTTTGCCTTAACATCCATCACAAAGGATGATTCAGAACCATTGTGGACCACGACATCACCCTTGGTGGAATCCACTAGTTGAACACCTAGACGAGCCAACCTATGCACATAACGAACCAATTCTTTCTTTTCATCGTCTACATGAGCCACACTACCCATAAACAATCTACTAAGTGCATCCGTTACCACATTGGTTTTGTCGGGGTTATAAAGGACACTCTTGTCATAATTTTTAATAATTCCAACCACCTTCATTGACAAAGATTCAATTCATTTTGACTAAACACATATTGAAGGCTCTTGTGATCGATATACACATCAACATGAACCCCATATAGATAATGCCTCCATATTTTTAAGGCAAACACAACCGCTGCTAACTCAAGGTCATGGGTCAGATAATTCTTCTCATAGATTTTCAATTGCCTTGAAGCATAGGCAATCACCTTACCATTTTGCATAAGCACACATCCCAACCCAACTCTAGAGGCATCACAATACACCACAAAGCCATTTGTACCATTCGGCAAGGTCAACACCGAAGAGGAAGTAAGTCTATCTTTCAATTCTTGGAAACTTTTCTCACAAGATTCCGACCACATAAACTTAGCTTTTTTTTAGTCAAGGCCGTCAAAGGAGAAGCAATGGAGGAAAATTCTTCGTTAAACCTTCAATAGTAACCGCCAAACCCAAGAAGCTTCTAATATATGTCGGTGATAGAGGTCTCGGCCAACTCTTGACCACATCAGTCTTCTTAGGATCTACCTCAATACCCTTGCTGATACAATATGTCCAAGGAATGCTACAGACCTCAACCAAAACTCACATTTGCTAAACTTTGCAAAAAATTGATGGTCCTTAAGAACTTGTAATACCACCTTCAAATGGTCAACATGCTCATTTTTACTCCTTAAATAGATCAAAATATCATCAACAAACACGATCACAAACATGTCAAGGTATTGTCTGAACACTCTATTCATTAAGTCCATGAATGTTGCTGAAGGGTTAGTCAAACCAAAAGACATTACTAGGAACTCATAGTGACCATACCTTGTTCGAAAAGCTGTCTTGGGAATATCAACCCTTCTCACCCTCAATTGGTGATAACCTGAACGAAAATGAATCTTAGAGAAATAACTAGCCCCTTGAAGTTGATCAAACAAGTCATCAATTCTAGGAAGGGGATACTTGTTTTTGATGGTCACTTTATTCAATTGACGATAATCAATGCACATTCTAAGAGACCTATCCTTCTTTCTAACAAACAACACCGGAGCACCTCATGGAGAGATACTCAGTTGAATAAAACCCTTTTCTAGCAAATCCTTTAGTTGCTCTTTCAAATCCTTTAACTCTGCCGGAGCCATTCTATAAGGAGGAATGAAGATAGATTGTGTATTAGGGAGAATGTCAATACCAAAATCTATTTCCTGTTCGGGAGGAATACCAGGAAAATCATAGGGAAAAACTTCCGAAAACTCATTAACTACTGGAATCGACTCTAGAGAAAGGGTTTCGGATTCAACATCCTTCACCCCAACAAGATTGTAAATACACCCTTTGGAGAACATATTTCTAGCTTTAAGATAATAGATAAATTGACATGTAGGCATATAATTTCCTCCCTTCCACTCTAAAGTAGGTTCATTTGGAAATTGCAATTTAACCATCTGGGTTCTACAATCAATAGAGGCATAGCATGCTTGCAACCAATCCATACCAAGAATAACATCAAAGTCTAGCATGTCAAGTTCTATCAAGTCGACAAAAGTAACTCTATGGGACATCTTCTATAAACCCTTTTAGCCACAACTAAATCACCAACAGGGGTAGAAACCGTAAAAGGGTCTAATAACTCTTTCGGAGAAACATCAAACCTCATTGCCACATAAGGCGTCACAAAAGATAAAGTAGCACCAGGATCTAACAAAGCATACACATCAATAAGAAAAACTTTTAACATACCGGTAACCACATCCGGGGAGCTCTCTAAGTAACCTCGGGATTAAAGAGCATAAAAAAAGTTTTTCTTGGGAGCATCGGAATTTGAACCGCTAGGAGAACTTGCTTGCCCTCTCTTTCTTGAACCTTAAGCATTGGACAATCTCTCTTCATATGACCACTCTTCCCACAACCATAGCAACCATCCGTTCCAACTAGGCACTTACCATCATGTTTCTTACCGCACTTAGCATAAGTAGGCCTAGTCATAGAAGATCCACCACCATTGCCTCCTTGAGGCTTAGGGTTGGAAACCCTTTCTTGGTTGACCCTTGGAGCACTAGAGGAGGCTTGGTTGGAGAACCTTTGCTTGAACCTTGGTCGACCTTGTCCGTCGAATTTAGCATTGGAGAGATTCCCCTTACCGATTCTAGCTCTTTTCACCTCCCTATTCTTGTCTTGGATTTTCTCATCCTCCATTTGTTGGGCATACACCATAGACGTGAGATATCCATATTATCATGGAGAATTGCCGAACGACATTCTTTTCTTACCAATCGGGACACACCCGTCAAATACCTACACATCATGTCCCTAGAATCCACCACCAAAGCCGGAGTATACTTGGACAACTGAGTAAACTTTAGAGAATACTCTTAAGCACTGATACCCCATTGATGAAGGTTACTGAACTCTTCAACCTTTAGCTTCACTCAACTCTCGGGGAAATAATCTATCAAGAAATGCCGATATTAACACTTCCCACTCCAAGGGACCCGCTCCCACCGGCCTATTGTTCTTCCATTATTTATACCAGACTTGAGCAACACCTTTCAATTGGTAAGCAGCCAACTCCTCTTTCTCTACCAAAGTCACCCCATAATGTCAAGTATTTTGTAAACCTCTTCCATAAACTCTTGAGGATCCTCTCCCACTTTGGTGCCATGAAATCCGGGAGGTTTTATTCTAGCAAAATCTCTAACCCTTGAGGTGGCCGAATTCACATTAGGGTTCACATGAGTCACAACATCCCTATTAGCTTGGGCCGTCATGGCTTAAGCTTGAGTTGTCACAACTTGAGCTTAGGTTGTCATGGCTTGGGCTAACATTTGGAAGGCCGACCTAATCTCCACATCCGACATGGATGGAGGATTGATCGAAGCTTGAGGAGCTTGGGGATCTTGAGGAGGAGCTCCTTTATTCAAATTATCTTCTTCCATCCTTCTAGCGTTAGCCCTTCATGTACTCATTCTCTAAAGACACACAAGGAGGATTAGAAAAGGGTCTCTATAGAGTTAAACTCTAAAGCACAAACTAAGAGTAATGAAAGAAGTGGAATTTCCTAAACATCTTATAGCCTCTCATTCATAAATGTGGCACGCTTCACACTCATGAACATGACTCTATTCGACGTGGCTTATGAGACATCATTCTAGAATCATTCTAAACCTTGTGCTCTAATACCAAGTTTTTCACGACCCAGGGGTGCCCCCTAGATGTAACAAGGCACATAGAACCCCGAAAGGTACCATGTAAGCCCCTTAACATAATCATAACACAAGCATAGAATAATAAAGAGTAAAACACATTTAGAGTCTTAAGAAATTTTCATAAAAGCAAAGTGGAAGTCTAGACTTGTCTTAATTAGCCATCTATTACAATCGAAGTATCAAATAGGATCACATCCCTTACAAAATAGTTCTCAAATGAAGGTACAACAAAAGAAACTAGAAAAGCATCTTCCGTACTCGAACCATGAGGACTCACAAAAGCAAGGAGAATAGTCGATCCAAGCTTTGACCAAGAAGGGAGATCACCTCAAGAACCGGACCCTACAATTATTGAAAAATGTAGAAAATATGGGTTAGTACAAAAATGCACTAAGTATGATAGCCATGCATAAAATCCTTAAAATCATGCCAAAAAGGGACATTTTAGTTGAAACCATGCACTTTATCTAGTTTAAGAGTCATCATGAACATTAGGGTAAAAACACAAGTAATAAGCACATTCAAGATATAGATCATCACAACAAGTGTAAGCATGTCATAACTACCCTCAAAGCATACTTGTGCAATGCATGAATAAGATCCCATAATCCCACCCATGCCAAGTAAAGCTTCTTGAGTAACCATAGTTCATAATTCATGTTCTTATTCATATTTCATCATGGTTGGAGTAAGCCTTAACAAACATAGACCATGTGAGCTTAACATGGAATCCGGTGTCATTCCCCCACACCGAAAAGAGGTGTCCTACTTGCCTAAGGTAGAACTAAAGTTTGTTAGCTTAGGTGGATCCACTAGCTTAAGACCTATGTGGGCACATAGTTATGGGATAAGGAGATTGCTACTAGAAACTCGGACTTCACTGAGGTAAAAGGTTTCCATCTCATGAGATACATGTTTTGGGAACCCGGACGTAACTAGCATAGAAGGAACCCATTTGGGAAGCCAGACTAACTGGCGTTAAAGTTTCCATCTCATATTCATATCCACTCAGTGGTAAACATATTCCCATTAAGTTCATGTTAAGTCTTGACTTAAGTCATGTTTATGGAAGAATGTCTTAACACTCAATCCAACACAATTAATGATATAGCTCATAGATTCAAAAGGTGAGAATAATCTTTCAATGAATCACAACAACATTTTCATATTCATGTATACTTTATTCATAATCATGCATAAGTGTGTTCATGAGGATAACATTCCAACACAACAACAACTAGATCATAATCATACTCACTTTACTCTCAAAGTAATCTTAAAGCATGTGCACAAGCATCATAATCATGCACAATTCTCATACATTGCCCTTCAGGGAGACTAGATCACAATTCATCAACACATCTAGAATTACCACACTAGACATGAATGATAACATAATTCAAGTAATCTAACTATCACAAGCATAATATCATCTTTCTAGAATCATCAAACCCTCAACATAGTTCGTAATTGGGGAATTTAGGGATCTCATGGGTTCTTGGGGGGATTTCATCATAAATCAACAATAAATCATCAATTCAATCATAATACTTCATAAATCAACCATTAAAAATGTTTTTGAAAAGAACCCATAAGATTGAAGTAGAACCCTAAGTATTGGGGAAATCACTAGTTTTGAAATTGAGTTTGGAGGGACTCCATGGATGAAAACTATCCATGTATGAAGGAATACCTTACCTTGATGAAGAAACCCTACGAATTTGAGTGGAAAAGATGGATCCTTCAACCCTAGCTTTCACTTTCTTCTTCTTCTTCTTCTTCCTTGGAGTATTCTAGAGAGAGAAATTTTGTAGAAGATGAACTTTGGGGAAAATATTTGGGTGTTTGGAAAATGTGAAGTAATTGGGTGTATTTTGAATTAAATTGACTTATATAGTTGTATAAAAATAATACAAAACGACCTCACTTTGATTGGGCTTAAAAAGGAAATACCCAAAATAACCCTCACTTAAAGGGAGCTGCCAGGTGCCATGAGGGGCCTCACAAGCCGTGGTCAAGTCCACGAGCCGTGTTCCCTCTCGTGGACTTAAGGCGGTGGCAAGGCACCTTGTGCCTTTAGCTCACAAGCCCAAGGCATCTCCAAGAGGGGTTCCATGAGCCGTGGAGCAAGCCACGAGTCGTGGTCTCTCTCGTGGACCTTGATGCAGTGGCTAAGCCACTTTTCCTTCCACCCCCGAAAAATAACATGGTAAGAAACATACTAGTAGAAAATTAAGAAAGATAAGAAGAAGATTAAACAAATTATATCCGGAATATACAAAACTTAATATCACAAAAACTGAAAACGAAAAATTAGATCAATTAATAGATAATATATCTAAAATAGAATATAAATATATTCAATATTTAAAAATATAATGAATAGCGAGAATAATGAAAATAAAGAAAAACTTACTGAAATAATTATAGCGAAAAGGCAAGAATTAGAACATAGGCAAAATAGACTTAACAGTAATATATTTGCAGAAACTTGTCACAAATCTATAATAGCACAAAGAAAGAGTATTTTATATCTACAAATATAAATAAATAACTTAGAATATAAACTACAACATAATTTATAAATGAATAAAGAAGAATATGCAATAGATGAAAAAACATACGAAAACTATGACGGATTAAAAATAAAGATAATATTTTCTAATCTAGGAAGAAGATATAAGAAAATAGGTGACAATCTAAGTTTAATGTTAGAAAAAGAAACGGTAAAACTAGAAGATAGTTTAACTGCTATGATAAGAATAACAAAAGAAAATGAAGAAATAGATAGAAAAATAGAAATTGAAAAAATAAAACAACAAGCAAAAAAGGAAGTACAACAATTAGAAGAAGTAAAAAATACTAAAATAATAGAGCTAGAAAAAGAGCTAGCAATATTAAAAGAATGTATGAAATAAAACAAAAAGAAAAATAACAAAAAGCAAAATTAGCAAATGAGATAAATAAATTTAAAGAAAAATTGCAATTAGAAGAGGAATTAGAAGAAAATAACCAAAACAATCTTACCCAAAATAAGAGTTGATGAAATAAACGACGATGATCTAGAACAACATTCGGAAACAAGCAAAACATATACGGAACTTTTAGCAAACATGGACAATACAAAGGACTTAGAAGTAAATACAGGAGACGTAGACATGGATGAAAAACCTAGTACATCAGGAGTAAAACACCCAAAAAATTTAAATCCAAAATATTATAATGAAAACTATGGACAATATGATAGAGAAAAAATTATATGGGGATAAAAGAATAAATAAAAAATGGACACCTAAACCAATAACTGAACGACATGATTTTTTAGATCTAGATTATGTAGCAGATATAAATAAAACAATCCAATTATGGATAGAATATATATCAAAACAATTAATAGATAACAAAATAGTAATAACAGAAACACCAGGATATATAGAAAGAATGCTTATAGGAACAGTAAAATTATGGCTACAAAATTTATCAGATAAAAGTTTAAAAACTCTAAGAAGTAATAAAAAATCTAATGGTGAATTAGCTAACTACAACTACGGAAATATTATATAAATATGAAGTAGTTATAAGAAATGAATTTGGTAGTATGACAACAGAGGTAGAAGAACAGAATAAAGAAAAAATCATAAATCGGAATCTAATGACAAAATTAGCAATATATAATATGTGTTACATAGATGAATATACATGTGCATTTAGAGAATACTATTATAAAGGAACATATAGCACAGAAGAAAGTAAAGAAATAAGAAAATTATATTTTACAAAATTACCAGAACCTTTTAATTCAAAAATAATAAAAAGTTGGAATGAAGCAGAATTAACAGATACCTTAGGAGCTAGAATGAAATTTTTGCAACGATGGTTTATGGAACTATGTGAAAAACATAAAGAAGAAATAAAAATGGAAAAAATATTAGTAAAAAACTTGGCATGTTGCAAAAATAAAATAGCACCTCAATTTGGTTGTACGGATATGTATTATAAAAATAGAAAGAAATATAATAAAAAATACGGATCAAAATATAAATATAAAAAACCAAGAAAAAGATACTATGTAAAAAACTACAAAACCAAAAGACCAAAAAGAAAACTAACGGAATGTATTTGTTATAATTGTGGAAAATTAGGACATATAGCTAGAGATTGTAAATTACCTAAAAATCCAAAGAAAAAATAAATATTAGAAATAATAATAGACAATGAAAAATATACACAAATAGAATACGTAGATTATGAATTAGAAAGTGAAGACAGCGTATATGAATTTTCAGAAAATGAAACAGACGAAATGGAAAATAATTCATTAATAGAATCAGATAATGAACACTATATAAATGACTGGAACAGATATACAAATAATAACTAAAGAAAAACACCAAGATGAAGAATCGTCAGAACAAAAAATAATATTTGATAATAATATATTTGAATAAATAAAAGGAAAAAAATTAGACCTAAGCGTAGCAAAAATATTTGAAATACCAACAATAAGAAATTGGTTTAAACGCCAAAAAGAGGAATATTATGTCGTAAGTCAAAGAGAGCATATCATAGATTGCAAATACACCAAAGGAAAGGCTAAAATACCAATAATAAACAAACGAATAATAAATAAAGAAATACAAGATATTAAGGCTAAAAATCCAATTAAATATGTATATTTAGGAGGAACGGAAATATTAATAAAAGCATGTTTTAGAGAAGGAATAGATACACCCATAGAAATATACTTAGCAGATGATAGGATCATACAACCTATAGAAAAAAGTATAATAAGGGCAGTAAAAGGTAACCTCATATACCAAAAATTTAAATTTATAATAAGTGCTAACTACTCGGTAGCAATAAATGACATAAATATAGATAAATCACTAGTATTATATTGGAGAATGTCAGGGATAGAACTAGCCTCAGGAAGTAAAATATTTACAGCTAGATGTAAAAACTTATATGTTCTAACAACAAAACATAAAATAACAGCAAAAAATAAAATAAAATAAATAAAAATAGAAGATCCTTTTGAAAGAATAGTTACGGTCATAGATAAGAATGATTATAGTTATAATGAGATTGATAAAGAAGAAGATTTATAAATAGTAAAAGAAAGATTAAGCACATCAAAAAGAATAAACTGTGAAATACCACAAATATCATCAAAAATGAGTACCTCAAGAAAAATAGATAAACCTCCACAAAAATCAATGGAAGAAGAAATAAAACCACATCATTACTACATAACGGGAATAATGAAACAACGGAAATATTTAATAATAATAAATACAGGACTAGAAGAAAACTATATTACAAAAGAATTAGTGACGGAAGATAAAATAATAACTACTGAACAATCATGCCCCAAACTACCAAAAGCATTAATATATACCAAAGAAACTACGGAAAAGGAAATAATCATTGGAGGAATACCAATAATAATAAAGTTTAAACTATATCAAGGAGATGAAAATATCACTTTAGGAATAAAATGGCTAGAACAAGTAAAACCATATAATCTAGAAGACAAACAGTTAATAATAAATTATGAAAATAAAAGAGTAATAATAAAAAGGACTTTAGTATGATAAAAATATGAAAATATATATACTTGCAAAGATAATAATAGAGGAATATTACAACAGATATTATACACCAATGATAGATATTGGAGCAGAAGCTAATATATGTAAATACAATTGTTTACCAGAAGATAAGTGGAAAAAATTTAAAACACTGATAGTAGTAACATGATTTAATAATGAAGGAAGCATGATCACATATAAGGCAAAAAATATAAAAATACAAATATGGGATAAGATATTAAATATAGAAGAAGTATATAACTTTGAATTGACTACAAAAGATATGCTATTACGAATGCCATTTTTAGAAAAATTATACTCACACATAATAACAAAAACACACTAGTGGTTCACAACACCGTGTAAACAAAAAATAGGAGCAAAAATAGTAAATAACAAAAAACGAAAAACAACAAAATGGATAAAAGGAAGTGAAAAAATTACACACAAATTAGAAAATATAAAAGAAGAAGACCCTAAGATAGAATTAATTATATTCTCTATAGATAAAGTAAAAATAATCCAAGATAAGTTAGAATTATTATATAGTGAAGATCCTTTACAAGGATGGGAAAAACATAAAACAAAAATAAACATTGAGCTAATTGATAATAATAGTATAATAACCCAAAAACTATTAAAATATAATTTTAATGATTTAACAGAATTTAAGATACATATAAGTGAATTACAAGAAAAAGGGTACATACAAGAAAGCAATAGTAAACATACAAGCCCAACATTTATAGTAAATAGACATAGTGAACAAAAATGAGGAAAAAGTAGAATGGTTATTAATTATAGAAATTTAAATGCAAAAACTAAAATATATAATTACCCAATACCAGATAAACTATTAAAAATAAGACAAATGCAAGGATATAATTACTTTAGTAAATTTGACTGCAAATCAGGATTTTACCACTTAAAGTTAGAAGAAGAATCTAAAAAACTTACGGCATTTACAGTACCCCAAGGATTTTATGAATGGAATGTATTATCTTTTGGATATAAAAATGCACCAGGTAGATATCAACACTTTATGGATAACTATTTCAAACAACTAGAAAATTGTGTAGTATATATTGATGATATATTACTATATTCCAAAACACAAGATGAACATATAAAATTATTAGAAAAATTTATATATATTATAGAATATTCAGGCATAAGCCTAAGTAAAAAGAAAGCAGACATAATGAAAAGCCAAATAGAATTCCTAGGAATACAAATAGATAAAAATGGAATAAAAATGCAAACGCATATAGTACAAAAAATAATTAACTCAAATAAACAGCTAGATACGAAAAAGAAATTACAATCATTTCTAGGACTAGTAAATCGGGCAAGAGAATACATACCAAAATTAGCAGAGAATTTAAAACCATTACAACAAAAATTAAAGAAAGATGTAGAATACCAGTTTGACAAGAAAGACCAAACACAAATACAAAAAGTAAAATTATTGTGTAAAAACCTACCTAAACTATATTTTCCGGATGAAAACAAAAAAATTACTTATATAATAGAATCAAATGCGAGTGAAAAAAGTTATGGAGGAATATTAAAATACAGATATGATGGCAATACGATAGAACATCATTGTGGGTATTATTCAGGAACATTTAATAATACAGAAATAAAATGAGAAATAAATAGAAAAGAATTATATTCAGTGTATAAGTGTTTATTATCATTTGAACCATATATTGTATATAACAAATTTATTATAAGAACAGATAATACACAAGTAAAATGGTGGCTAACAAGAAAAATACAAGATTCGGTAACAACAAAAGAAATAAGGAGACTGGTATTAAATATATTAAATTTTACATTTATAATTGAAGTAATAAAAACTGATAAGAATGTTATTGCAGATTACCTATCACGACAAAGCTACTCAGACTGAGACTGAGGAAGAAGATTATTTGAAAAGATACTCAAAGTCATTACTACACTTTGTACAAAAGTGGATAGTATGGACAACGAGATACAAAAGCTAAAGACTAATGAAGATAGTCTGAAGTCTAAAGCTAGTCAGCAGCATGACTATAAAAATGCGAAGCTACATCGATTGGAAGACGGAAAAAACCCAGAGCTAAAAGGAGACGATGGGAAACTCCTTAAAACCCATAATGTTTGTTTAAATACAGCTGCAGGTACAAGCAAACAAGTTAGCGATAAACAACATAAAAATGCGAACTTAAACCAGCTATTCGAAAAACCATTTACCCAAAGGACACCTAGACATATGTCCATGGAACCACAAACATCTACATACGCAGATAGTTTGCAAAACCAAAATGAGAAAAAGACATATAACTACATCACACGAACCTATATCGAAATATACACAAAATCCAAACTTATTTAAACCTTAACCCCAGATCAACTACAAAAGAACCAAACCAGGATTATTTGACACAAAAGTTACAAGGATATAACAAGTTAATTGCACGGCCAAAAACTAACGCTAATTTAGTAAGAACATGTTACAACTATGGATTGTTAAATACCGTATACACATACGACGGAGAAGAAGTTAGTGGAATACCAAAACTACACAAGACATTCGTCACATACAAAAGAGTTACAAAAGGAAATTTATTTCATATAAAATTCTATACAGCACCAGCGGAGATATTAAACGGGGAAATAAAACCTCCAATACAGGTTATCAAGATAGGACTAACTAAAGATATGATTATACCCGAGGACATCGGACAACAAGAAGAGATATGCAAAATAGAGATACCAAGTGTTTATGCCAACAAAAGAATAATTGGTATATCAACTATTATACAAGAATTAGCAAACAATTATTTAAACGGAAATGCTATATGAAGTTATTACTCGAGAGATCAATTAATGATATATTCAAATTCAAGAGAACTACGAAGAATAGATATGGATGAAGTCCAGCAATGGATCTTACCATTATTAAATCAGAGGAACGACCTACGACAAGAGCACTAAAAACAGGAT